>JASDDO010000031.1:640935170-642311429 GCA_030015575.1 Agapanthus africanus | reverse complement strand
GCGGCTGGAAATTCAGTTTCAGAACTGAACATCCGTTTCGCGACACGAATTGCCACCCAGTAGGCTCAGAATTTAGCAATGCTACAGTTGAATGAAATCTATAGATTTCGAGATAGTATCAACGCAACAGACGGATCCTCAATCGCGTCTGTACGTTGAATTTTATACACAGTTTAATATCAGTATATCACTTCTGAATCTGTTCTGGACAGTTATACGTTCTGCCCTTTTAAATACAGTTTAAAATAGCAAACGAACAATGAAACGGAATGGAAACACTTGTTTTCTTTAGATAACAGAATTATCTTTAATCTAATGCAGAGTTCCGTAACATACGACTTCAGGAAACACAGTGACACACATTTTAGTACAGTACACGATAAACAAGGTCGCTCTGGACTGCAGTCCAGAGTCGCACTCCGATCCAATTATCATCACAGTTACATAACAGAAATCATTAGAATTTTACATAGGGTTAAATTTCGTCGAGTCGGCTTCGATTTAATCTCTCGAACGTATCATTCCAATATGTATATAATTTACGGTGATTTTATTCATTTTCAGATACGAGAAAATTTCTAGTTTAACGGCATATTTGGGGGTATCGATTTTTGTCACTAACAATCGTATTTTCCAGCGAGATTCATACACGATATTTATCACTATATGGGCCAACAGAAATGTCGGTTTCGGTCAAAATAAACAATTATTTCCATTGGAGACTAGCATCGAACACATAGGTCACAATATATATCGGTAATCTGTAAGTTTATAAACTATATGATTTAGGTTTGTAACACAACTATATTAGCATGAAGCAAGTAACACTTGCCTGGAGAACGTCTCGGGGTTGCAAGGGCAGCAACGGCGGCACGAACGCGTGATGTACGCCGTGAAACGGATTCGCGCAAGCTTGGCTCGAGATGTGGAATTTGCGTCGGAGTTGTCCGGAGTCGTTGCACGGTCACTGGTGGTCGCTGGAAGTGGAGTGGTGCTCTGTAGGTCTCCCGGGGTGTGCTGGGGTCGGCGAGCGGCGCTCCGGCGATGGACAGCAGCGGGGTCGAAGCTCACAGTGATCACTTTTGGTGTGGGTTTTGGAGAGAGAGGGGAAGCAGTGGGGGTCGGGTTTGGAGTGATGATGATGATGCTGAGGATGTAGAGGGTCGCAGAGGTGGTTCAGGTCAGAGGGGCTCGCCGGCGTTGAGTGCAAGGGGGTGGCCGAGAGGATGTGCAGAGTGGGTTGGAACTCGAGTGAGGTGGCTGAGTTGTTGAGGTGAAGGTGAGGGATTTAGGAGGAGGTTAGGGTGAGGTGATGAAGGAAGGGGTCGGAGGAGGTTCGTCGTCGTCGTCGTCGAGGGGAGCGGCGTGAAGTTGGGGTCGATGTGGGTTTCGAGAGGGAAAGAGGTGAGGGATTGGAAAAATGAGGGGAAAAAGCGAGTGTGGAGGAGATAATGGAGACGAGGGGGTGCGCGTCGCGGTTGTAACGGCAGGCGACGTGCTCGCGAACGTCTGTGAGAAATGAGGGTCGAGGATTAATGGGGAAAGGAGCGGGGAACTGAGGGAGCCGTTGGGGGAAGGAGAAAGGGGTTTGAAGCGGGTCGGGTCGGGTCTTGAGGAAGCGGGCCAAGAGTTGGGCTGAGGATTTTTTTAGAAATATTCCCCTAATAAAATTTTGTGGGCCGAGGGTGAGAATGGGCTGGGAAATTAATAAAGGGTTTATTACGGAAAAAGTTGAGTGGGCTGAGAAAGGAAACGGGCTAAGTGAATTATTTGTTTTAAATTTTTTATTATTTTTTTTTATTGGGAAAAATTCTATGGGCCGGCAAGGAAAAATAAGCTTGGGTTGTGGGTTTAAGGAAAATAAGGGTTAATTTAAATTGGTTTTATTTGCTTTAGTTTTTTGTTTTAAATTCTGGGTTTTGACTTTTAGGGTTAAGGAAAAATATAAATTTGGGATTCAAGTAATCACCTTCTTCCAAAAATATACGAGGAAAAAGTAAATCTCTGGGATTTAGAAAATAGGAAAAACTTTTATTAAGATGGTAACGGGGATTTACATCGATAATATCAAACAATCAAGACTTCAATTTACTTTTCTAATTGTCTGACTCAGTTTGAGTCTCATTATAATCTGACTTGAATATGATTTAAGTACAATTTACAATCTACAATCTACAATTCAATATGAATTCATGAATCCATTATTCGCATATATTCAATCTATCAACTTGACCGAACCGAACCATGGATATACTTCCATTTACATGATTCTCCAGTTACATCCATGATTCTACAGTTACATCCATTTACTGATATCATGGTTTCGGCAAGTCATTCAATTATACAATTTATATTACAAGACAATACAAGTTGCAATACAATTTATAATACAACTATATAAACAAGACATCTCGGGATTTAAGGGGTAGATTGGTACGGAAGGTGTTAGAAGTGGCACGAGACAGTAAGACTTAATACACCTAACATGAATCCATTTGCCGTTGTTCCGGGTTGTATGACGGAGTCTTGTACTTACATTTGCCTCTAGTCTCTAGGCATATAGAGACTCCTCTCGTATACACTGCATTCTTTTGTACCAAGCTACAAACAACAGCGTTAACACAATATTATAACAATATAATACAACTTTAAAAGGTACCTTCTCCTTCTGTCTATTATATTTCTCCCTTATCCTTGGGACTTACCGAGCGATCTGTTCGCTGAAGACATTCTCTTTTTTTCTTCTTTGAATGTCGTCAGGTGATCTGGACACGTCAGAGATCGAGCCCACGAGTGAAGACTTGGACCAATTCAGTGAAGACCCCGAGCTCTAGTTCATTGTACACTTTCCATTTCAGTACTTTTCATTTCTGTCATTATTTAGGCATTGTTTTATTTCAGTTGTATTTACTTTCCATGTATTGTACAGAAAGAATGTAAATAAATAAAGTTGTTGTTTTATTATATCTTGTCTCTTGTGATTTTACTTTTGTATTGCTTAGATACGCTTAGCGTATTTACTTCACAGTAAATACATAGCGGCCTCGTCGCGTCCTCTGCCCGTATACTGGAAGCGGGGCGTGACAGGTTTTGTTGGTGGCCCATGCAGGTCAGAGTTGTATGGAACACTACCATGCAGTTCTGTTCTGCATGAACAACCTAAGCAATATAACACAAGAACCAGCAACTAAAACATTCTTTACAATTCACGTTCCTTGAATCTTACAATCATATACTTTGAATCTGTCCTAACCCAAAATTCTCTCACCTCTTTTACAATCTTACCAAAACCTTCGCATTCTTTCATTCCTTCACACATTTTTCACATTTTTAAAACCCTTGCACCACCTTGTTTTTTCCCCACACTATCAGTATTTCAGTCACTAAATTTTCTTGAATCTGTTACACTTACCTTTTACAAATTTCGAGGACGGAATTTTTATAAGGAGAGTAGAATGTAACAACCCTAATTTTTCTATACAACTTTCTTTACAAAATTTTTTTTCAAAATCCATAAAGACGTATTTATTGCCTAAGCACAAGACATAAGTAATTAATTAGCAATTTAATTACAAGAAGGAGTTTGTGGCTTATTGGTAATATTTTGCACTGCTGATCCAAGCCACCAGAGTTCAAATCCCATACTCCACATTATTTTTTAATATTGTTTTATTTTGTATTTTTAGAATACCAAAGGTTTACACGTGCATTTCTCACAAAAACTCCACTACACCCACAAAACTAAATATACCAGTGAGCACCTCAACCGACCAGCCACCCCCCGACCCTCGACTCGGTCGAGATCGGCCGAGTCGACCGGACCGACTCGGGCCGGCGCCGCCGGCCGGACTCGGCCAGACGGCCGAGTTCCCAACATCAAGTTAGGGCTCTTCATCTTCTAAACACCCCTGCACACTTCATTTTCCCAGATCAGTTCCAGAGAATTCATAAAGCCTCATTTACTCCATTTTTAATACATTTTAATATATTTTTACATTTTTTTCAATTAAACTCTTCATCTACCCTAACTCTAGCCTAACCCTATAAATACCACCCCTACACTCTATCCCCTCACCCTAAAACTCTGAGCCAACTCTCAAGAAATCTCTAAAAACTCTAGTATGCAGTCAAAGTGAGCGAAAGGCGAAGCTCCGACGAATTTTTCCGGCGACAACCGTAGGAACTCTCGACGACGAAACGACGCACCGGCGACTCCTCCTGATCTATCTTCCTCTTGTCTTTGATCGAAACCTGTAAGTCCCCATTCTATCTTCTCTATTCTATTGTAGAAATTTGGAATTACAAAACCCGACGGAATCGGAACAAATCCGATTTCCGATTCGGTTTCTTATTAAACTTCACTTTTCTTTAATACAATTATGCTTAAACCCATTCATGTTGACTATTAAACACTAATCAACCAAATTGATCAAGTTTCATATCATAAAAATAATTGCTATTTCATTTTACCGTATTTTTCATTTAAATACCATATAGTTTCAATTCTACATTTAACGTCACAAAACTTGCTATAGCTTAAGTAGATCACGAGGTAATGACCTACCTTCTCACACACTCATATGCAATATAGAACAATACCCTCGAGAACATAGAATACAGGAAAACAACATCTTTACAAATAAATGCCATTACTAATAAAACCATTTTCTAAACGATTTAGTATTTATACAAATCTTTGCAAAGCGCCGCTACAACCCATTTGGGGAACTCGTTCGGGTTGGTGCGGATTATCGCACATCCTCGGGCTTAGTAGTGCGAGATGCAGACCTCCGCAAGGAGCATTCGGTCTCGAAAGATTTAAAATACGAAAATCCTAAGAAAATGATATTTCTAGAATTATAATATATATTAAAATTTATTTTTATAAATAAATATATATATGTAATATCAAAAGATCTATTTTTGTTATTATATAAATATTCCAATTTTCCAAAATCACAAGAATCGGTTTACATTAAAACACCATGAAATCCATACAAGTTTAATATTACACTTTAATACCATATATTATGAAAATTAGGTTATTCTCAATAGAAATGGCATATGTATAAAATCCATATTTATTACAATTCTAAAGAAGATAACTAAATACTTGGGGAGTATTTTGAAAACTATAGAAAAGTATTTTTACATAAAACCCCCTCAACTTCTATAAATTACCCTAAGGACCCTAGTAAACATAGGTTTAAGTAGGACCAATCTCTTGAGCCTCAGGGAGCCGGAGAAGTGGGTGCTTGTCTATATAAGGTAGACAATCAACAAACGGTGTTATCAACACGGTAATCGTCTTTGAAAAAGACACAAATCCTACCGCCCATATGCAACGGTTACCGATAATATCAAAACAATCAGGACTTCAATTTACTTTTCTAATTGTCTGACTCAGTTTGACTCTCATTATAATCTGACTTGAATATGATTCAAGTACAATCTACAATCACAATCTACAATTTACAATCTATAATCTACAATTTATAATATTACAATTCAACATGAATGCATGAATCCATTATTTCATATATTCAATCTATCAACTTGACCGAACCGAACCATGGATATACTTCCATTTACATGATTCTCCAGTTACATCCATGATTCTACAGCTACATCCATTTACTGATATCATGGTTTCGGCAAGTCATCCAATTATACAATCTATATACAAGAAAATACAAGTTGCAATACAATTTATAATAAAACTATATAAACAAGACATCTCGGGGTTTAAGGGGTAGATTGGTACGAAAGGTGTTAGAAGTGGCACGAGACAGTAAGACTTAATACACCTAACATGAATCCATTTGCCGTTGTTCCGGGTTGTATAACGGAGCCTTATACTTACATTTGCCTCTAGTCTCCAGCATATAGAAACTCCTCTTGTATACACTGGCATTCTTCTGTACCAAGCTACAAACAACAGCGTTAACACAATATTATAACAATATAATACAACTTTAAAAGGTACATTCTCCTTCTGTCTATTATATTTCTCCTTATCCTTGGGACTTACCGAGCGATCTATCTCGCTTACGACATTATCTTTTTTTCTTCTTTGAATATCGTCAGGTGATCTGGACACATCAGAGATCGAGCCCACGAGTGAAGGCTTGGACCCATTCAGTGAAGACCTCGAGCTCTAGTTCATTGTATACTTTCCATTTCAGTACTTTTCATTTCTGCCATTATTTAGGCATTGCTTTATTTCAGTTATATTTACTTTCAATGTATTGTACAGAAAGAATGTGAATAAATAAAGTTGTTGTTTTATTATATCTTGTCTCTTGTGATTTTACTTTTATATTGCTTGAATACGCTTAGCGTATTTACTTCACAGTAAATACGTAGTGGCCTCGTTACGTCCTCTGCCCATATACTGGGAAACGGGCCGTGACAATGCTGATAGGCCACTGTAACGAGAATTGATTGGGAACGCGGCGCTGGACTGCAGTCCGGGGCAGCATTCCCCGTGGATACCTGAATTTAAGTATCTATACATACCTACATAAAACTGAAAATGTATGGAGCCCTACATGGTCACGTAGATAATTTAGTTACCTAACACATGAATCTGGTCCCGTGCAGTTTCACTGTCTTTTGATATTTATTTTTTATTTATAATATCGACGTATTCTGCAGTTTCTGCAGTGACATTTCTTACACCTTCACATTAAACAGAACATAACTCCTGGTACTGAAAAGCTATTATAAATCTGTTTGATGCATTGAAAACCTAACAGATAGAACTAGATTTTATTCAACTGGGCAACACCTGAATATGAACACAATCTCTAGTAAACCGCGTGCAAAGTTGAACTTCCAGCAACTGATCGCTAATTTAAAATGATGAATCCCTAACCTAAATTCCGTTTGATATAAAACTATTTGATATAAAACTAATTTTACTGCTTGGATAATCAAGTGTTCTTCATACGCCTTTTATATTATTTTGATCGATTCTATACGTGTGATTTATAATAAATTTTGCAAGTCATATGGCGTTGGGTGTCATAATTTAATGAATATCTGTTCAGTGCATTTCTGCATATTTTTGTGCTTGTTTTATACCTGCTGCATAGTGATCGTTTACATTGAGAACCTAGCAGCTGTTGTGCATTGTCGATATATAAGTGTTAGTGATTGTGTTGTGGCAGGTACGAGAGTGATATTGATAAGTGGAAACGTGATTGAAAGTGAAAGCGATACGTATTTGCTCACAACCTATCTAATACTTGTATACATACTATAACATTGGAAATGGGGAAATCAAAGTGGAATTGAACTCGTATTTAGCGAGGTACAGTGACTTAGAGGATGATCATTCGCTATCAGTGACACACACACACACACACACACACACACTAATTCGTGGGCCTAGCGGCACGGCTGCAGGGTTATGTCCCGGACAACAGTGGACCATAGTCTCGGGCATGCACGAAACTCTTGTTAAACACGAGCATCATTTCCACCAATTGATTTCATTGACCTGGTGACTGTTAAGTAGTGACATACACATTGCCTGGTTTACCGACATGATATTTATATCGCAATATTCATTATTCTCGTATTCTGCATTCTGTTGCACCTTTTATGTTTAATAGTATTGCATCCATCATATGTATTTATTGCTATATATGTCATCCTGACAACCTGAGTGTGCATGCTCAGAGAACGAAGTGGATCCAGTCAAAGAGCAGGACCTGCTATTCAAGCTCGCAGAGGTCTAGACCGCCACATCAACACCATTCCTTTTTGCTTTAAGCACATTGTTTTTTTGTTGGTTAGTTATTTCATTCTGCAATATAAATGTATCTCGAACTATTTTTATTGTAATACAATAAATTGTGAACTGTGATTTCCTTTACTCTTGTATTGTTTACCGACTACCATGTAATGCTAGAAGCCGAAATGTGACTACGGCGGGATTATTCTCTGACCGTAGGAGCGTGGCTGGTCTAGTCATTTCTCGTATTCCGTATTTTGGGAAGCATGGCGTGACAAAACTTATTCAATTAAAAGATTGGATTTTCAGTTGACAATTTACCCAGATGTGAATGATTTTCAGTTGACAATTTACCCACAAATGTATATGTGATATGATATAATGTTAAATGTTTTAGATTTAAGATATTATCATAATTCTGTTAAAAGATTGGATTGGAATACAACGCATATTAATTAATTGATATTAACAAATCCCTTTTTTATATCAAATCTTAATTACGAGATTCCGACAAAATAGTATGAGTAGGACTAATCCAAAAATCTACTCTTCCTATATTTTTCATATTTGGATGGGGTTTCATCGAGTGATAAAGAAAATGCATGGGATGATGCCATCATCATTTTTTGTGGGATGTTATCACTAACCCCTTAATTGCATCTAACCATCAAATCGTAAATTCAACGGTGAAAAATATGGAAGGAGGAGATACATTTTAATTCCCATGTAGGTATCTCGCCCCTTAGCAACTTGTACCATAATTTTAGCAACTGATTAGAATTTTCAATATAATGAATCTTTCTATATCTGACTTAATTATTTATTTTTATGCTACCTTTCCTAACTATAATCTCCAAACTATTATAATCTAATCCTCCCAATTTAAGTTCTTACAAACAAATCAATTAAATAAAATTTCCATTTAGCACCTTTCCAATTAAGTTCAGAGCCCAACAGTTATATCTTCTATCCATATATAATGCAAATCTTATTCTTCTTTATATATAATGCAAATACTCTTGGTTATAGATTCACCCTTTTTCTTTTTTCTAGAAAAGATGAGAAAAATTATCACCTCTCAAGCCCTCCACATCATCCCTCTCACCTTTTAAGTCCTCCACGTCATCTCTCTTTCTCTCTCTCTTCTAAAAACTAATTAATTGTTTATCTAGAACCTTCCATATATATATATATACACCCTTGGTTAGACGTCCACCCTTCTCCTTTTTTTCAAGAAAAAAAGAAAATAGGAGAAAAATCTTCAGCTCTCAAGCACTCCACATCATCTCTCTTTCTCTCTCTCTCTCTCTTCTCACAAAAAATAATTAATCGTTTATTTAGAACCTTCCATATCATCTCTCCCAATATATATATAACCCTCTGCATCATCTCTTTCACTATTCTCCTAAAAAATAATTAATTATTTAATTAATATGTGCAACGCACGTGCACAAATTCTAGTTTTCTATATATAATACAAATACCCTTTGGTTAGAGCTCCGCCCTCTCATTTTTCCTAGAAAAAATGAGAAAAATTCTCACATCTCAAGCACTCCACATCATCTCTGTCTCTCTCTTCTCATAAAAAATAATTAATTATTTATCTAGAACCCTTCATATTATCATTTCCAATATATATATATATATATATATATATATATATATATATATAACCCTCTGCATCATCTCTCTCTCACTCTTCTCCCAAAAAATAATTAATTGTTTAATTAACATGTGCAATACACGTGCACAAATTCTAGCTATATATATATATTATATATATATATATATATATATATATATATATATATATATATATATCCATCTCATCCCTCCCTTTTTTAAAAATAAATAAATAAATAAGACTCTAGAACCCTCCATATTTCTCTCTTCCCTTCTTAAATTTTTTTAAACACTTGCAATGCACGTGCATAAATTCTAATATATATCCATATATAATGCAAATCTTCTTTATATATAATGCAAACACCTTGGTTATAGATTCACCCTTTTTCTTTTTTCTAGAAAAATAGAAAAAATGAGAAAAATTCTCACCTCTCAAGCCCTCCACATCATCTCTCTCACCTCTTAAGTCCTCCACGCCATCTCTCTCTCTCTCTCTCTCTTCTAAAAACCAATTAATTGTTTATCTAGAACCTTCCATACACACACACACACCCCCTTAGTTAGACGTCCACGCTTCTCCTTTTTTCAAGAAAAAAAGAAAATAGGAGAAAAATCTTCAGCTCTCAAGCACTCCACATCATCTCTTTTTCTCTCTCTCTTCTCACAAAAAATAATTAATTGTTTATTTAGAACCTTCCATATCATCTCTCCCAATATATATATAACCCTCTGCATCATCTCTTTCACTATTCTCCTAAAAAATAATTAATTGTTTAATTAACATATGCAACGCACGTGCACAAATTCTAGTTTTCTATATATAATACAAATACCCTTTGGTTAGAGCTCCACCCTTTCATTTTTTCTAGAAAAAATGAGAAAAATCCTCACATCTCAAGCACTTCACATCATCTCTCTCTCTCTCTCTCTTCTTATAAAAAACAATTAATTGTTTATCTAGAACCCTCCATATTATCTCTCCCAAGATATATATATATATATATATATATATATATATATATATATATATATATATATAACCCTCTGCATCATCTCTCTCTCACTCTTCTCCCAAAAGATAATTAATTTTTTAATTAACATATGCAACGCACGTGCACAAATTCTAGTTTTCTATATATATATATATATATATATATATATATATATATATATATATATATATATATATATATAATTATCCCCTTTTTAAAAATAAATAAATAAATAAGACCCTAGAACCCTTCATATTTCTCTCTTTCCTTCTTAAATTTTTTTAAATACTTGCAACGCACGTACATAAATTCTAATATATATATATATATATATAATGCAAATACCTCCCTTGGTGAGGTGTACGCCCTCTCGTTTCTCCAAAATTCAAAGAAAAATGAGAAAAATTATCTTCTCCTAAGGCCTCCATCTCATCATCCTCTTCTTTTAGGGCCTCCACGTCATCAAGGAAGAGGACGAAAAAATGATGCCTTGCAATGTAAATTTAAATATAAACCCTCAATATTTACAGATTTACACCTATACTCATTCTCACTTATATGAAATGCATATTTACACATAAACTCTCATTTACAAATTTACATATATACTATTTCTTACAAATATGAAATATTACATTTGATACGTACAACGTACGTGCAAAAGTTCAAATCTTCTATATATAATGAAAATACTCTTTGATTAGAGATCCACCCATCTTATTTTTCTAGAAAAATGATGAAAATTTTTCACCTCTCAAGCCCTTCACCCCATCTTTCTCTCTCCTCCCAAAAAACAATTAATTGTTTATCTAAAACCCTTCATATCATCTCTCCCAATATATATATATATATATATATATATATATATATATATATATATATATATATATATATATATATATATATATATATATAACCCTTCACATCATTTCTCTCTCCTCTCAAAAAATAATTAATTGTTTAACTAACATATGCAATGCACATACATAAATTCTAGTATATATAGAACACTCCACATCATCTCTCTTCTCCCAAAAAATAATTAATTGTTTAATTAACACGTGCAATGCACGTGCACAAATTCTAGTCTTCTTCTATATATAATGCAAATACCATTTGGTTAGAGATCCACTTCTCTCTTTTTTTCTAGGAAAAAAGAGAAAAGTTATCACTTCTCAAGCTTCCACATCATCAACTTAAAGAAAAGACAAAACAAAAAATTAAAAGTTCATCTATCTCCTTTTTTCAAAATTTAAAGAAAAAGAGAGAAAATCGCCTCCTGAGGCCTCCACCTCACCTAAGAAAAAGACATAAACAATAATGCATTCAAATGAAAATTTACACATACACATTCATTATTTATAAATTTACACATAAACCCTCATTATTAATAATGTTTCATTCCCCTGATGAAATATTAAATTCAAATGAAAAGGAGAAAAATTCTCAATTCTTAGGACATCCACATCATCTCTCTCTTTCTTCTAAAAAAATTAATTGTTTATATGTAGAACCCTCTATATCTCTCTCTCTCTTTCCTCCTAAAAAATACTAGAAAGCTCCACACCTCTCTCTCCTCTTCCAAAAAAATAATTAATTATTTAATTATTAGAGCCCTACACATCTCTCTATCTCCTCCCAAAAAATAATTGATTTTTAAATTAACACGTACAACACACGTGCACAAATTCTTGCATATTCTAAACTTAATGGTAAATGGACTTTGTTAGAAGCCACTCTCTCCCTTTTTTTTAAAAACAAAGAAAAAATAAGAAAATCCTCCATTCTTAGTGTATCCACGTCATTATACAAAGAGATAAAAATAATTAATTGTTATGTTAAAAAAACCAAATTTTAGAGCCTCCACATCATCAAAGAAAAAGACAAATAATTAAACTTTTTCATTTTTTGAAAAACAAAGAAAAAAATGAACTTTTTAGAACTTGAGGCAAAAAAAACTTTGTAGAAATTAGTTTGAATTTCAAATTCAATCTGCATTCTACTCAAACTTAAAACAAAAAAGAATTCTCTAGAATTTATTTTAATCTTATCATTTTTCAAATTCTACTTTCATTTATTTATAACTATCTTCTTTACTTAAATATGGTAAATATCATATTATAATATCTTTTAGAATACTCTTGATCCAAATTACTAAAATGACTATTTTATTCATTTATTAACATTCAAAATAATTTTAAACCAAAAGCCCCCATTTTATATTTATATATAGGCTGAAGAAATTTTTTTTGGGCTCTGAATAGGATAACACTATAAACGTGCATCGCACGTGCGAAATACTAGTATGTATGTGTGTGAGAGAGAGAGAGGAAATGTGTTATCAGCTAGTAGCTAATATAAGAACTGTCAACTAGTTTATTACACAACCCAATCTGATCGTCATATCGATGATCCGTTCCGACCATCTTATTTTACATATGGAGTGATCTATGTGTGTGAAATTTTGATCGATTTGGCACTTTTTATGTTTTCGATCAAGTGTCCCCGATGTATGACATTTTTATTGTGTTTAAAAGCCATCTATTTTTTAAATGCTAAATCCATCACTTGTAATGCATTATATCGATCAAAATTTCATACACATAGATCGCTCCATGTGTAGAACTGTAAGTGCACGGCGGCGTCCCGGCCGTCAATCCGACGCCGGAATGCGGAAGCGATGATTTACTTTGATTTTTCAAACCGGCACCACCGCGCACTATAAACCCGGATCGGGCCATTAAGTAGTCCTAGCTAACTACAAGATGGGGAAGAGAGATATATCGAGCGATCCGTGTCCTCCGGTCTTCTCGTCGTCGTCCCGATCTCCCGCGGAATGTCCGGTCTCCACCTCCTCGCCGGAAGGGCACCACGTCGCCTGCTTCTTTTACGGGCTCCCACCTCTATACCGAGGCAACTCGGACACGAAGTTGGCGAGTCGACGTGCCCAAGATTTGCTGTAGAATGTAGTGTAGAACTTGTGTCTCATTTTGGAGTAGTGGAGGTTGCCATTTTGGTGGAGGAATGATATGTGAAATTTTTGTGGAGCTATATGATTTTTCCCAAGCCAAAAGAGATGAAATTCCACACCTACAAATTTGGACAGCCCCCTATAGTAATGGCCGGCCTTGGCTCATGGAATGGGAGAGAGAGAGAAAAAAGGGAGTGAGTGAGTGGAACCATAATGCAAGAGAGAATGATGCAAGATTATAAGAAGAAATCATCACTAATCAAAAACCATACTCCACCAACCTCATCATCACCCTTCATCATCAACAATCATGACTCTAAAAGTCAAGCCATCATGGTCAAAGAAGTCAAATGATGGTGCAACCATCATGAAGCAAGGATATGCAAAAAACACCCTCCACAAATGCTTAATTGCACAAATGCAAATAAGCCCTCCTCCACCAATCTTCAGCCAATGAAAGATACAAAGAAATATGGCTGAAACGGAAAATAAACTGGCAACTCAAAAAACTGATCCCGTAATAAATTACAGGAAAACGCCGATACTGTGTATACACATCCGCATCTGTATTCTGACCGAATACAAATGCAATGAGACAAAATCTACACTGTACTATACTAGGATCCGGCTTAAACCAAAGCCGGCTAGTAATGTCCGTCCGATCCTGATCCGTGCAATACCGCACGTATCTGATCGAACCCTGCCATATATCCATATGGCCTCTAGTACTAACCGTCCGATCCTGATCCGTGCAATACCGCACGTATCTGATCGAACCCTGCCATATCTCCATACGGCCTCTACAGCGTTTCGCCCGAAAACTTGAGCCACTGAATGTGGGGGACTCTAAAGACTCGTCAATACTATGGCTGTGGATTTAACCACTAGCACGTCAGAGGTATTAGCAATACGTGACGGGCTACCAGCTAATGACCAAAAGGGACGTCGATGAGCGAACTCATCCTGACACCCTACTGAGCCTGTCAGTGACAATATCCGTACAGTCCGGTCCGTTCGTCTATGAGCATCGCATGGCGAGCCTAGGGGATTGGTAAAAGTCAGACCCCCAAAAGCGGTATAAGTCATGTCAGGGATCAGCCCAGAACACCCTGAGATACTACTGGAATACCTACCAGTAAATCTCCTGCCTTGGCCAAGGACTTTTCATGTTCTGGCTCTCCTAGACACAGCGCGACCTCACCCCCAATACCGGGAGAGACGAACCCCCGAAGATCCGCTCACTGCCTCCATGTGGCTCGGGACTGTACCCAACTAAAACCTGTTTGCACGTCTCCTTTGAGCGTGGTAGGGTAGTAATCAAAGTACAGTGGGAACTCACACGAGAAAAATGACGATCCCCAGGTCGATGAACTAACCTGTACACATGTCACCAGGGAACTGCTATCTGACGTCAGGTATAAGACCAACTAGCATGTTCCCAGCGAGTCCTGTCCGGTGTACTCATAACCCAATGAGCACCTGTATACATCTTAGGTGAACCAACTGACACCAGTGGCTTGTGAGACCGGCCACAGCCCCTCGTCGGGGTCTCGACTATATACACTAGTCTACTCTGGAGTATCGATGCCCTGTCTCGAAACTCCCATGACTAGGGACCTTTTAAGGATGTGCTTATAGACCACCAGCTCTCACGTATATGATCGCCCTCATACTGCTGGCAGTCAAGCAAGAATCGTAGGGGCTGCATCAACGTGTAATAGCGACATGTCAGGTCACCTAAAGCAGTACACGATAATAAAGGTAAACCAGATAGCATACTATCATCTTAAGTAAGACTGTCCTACCGGGATAGGTCCTCCCTCAATCATTGCAATCACGTGCCTGTGATCCAATAATTGACTCTGAGGGCACTATCTCCAACAATCTCCCACTTGCACTCAAGGCTAATTATTGCGATGTCGCATACTCACAGCCCGTATGATACCGAACACCCAACTCCTCTACTAGTCAGTCTCACAAAGCTCGCTTGCGAAACTATTGCGTTCAAGGAATAGCCTCAGTGAGTGGATCCGCTTTGATGTTTCTTTCTATGTCTTTCTATAACTCATGTTCGCGGAGAAACCCATCTCCCGAAATGAGCAATACATGTCTTAGAGTATGTCTGGATGTCTGATGGGACCTAGCTCATAAATGAACTCCAAATCCAAACTTCTTAGACTGTATCGTCAACTGAACTTAATCAGTATCCTGCGCCATGCCTCCCTCAATATTGCCTTGGACCACCTGTCCAAAATACTGCCCCTCGTCAGAAGGAAAAATATAACTCTAACAACCTCCTTGTCGTCCAGGTCACCTTGGAAGCCTGGGATGATAACTGTCTCCCGATTGAGGCTGTCATTATCAAATCCCTAGAACATCCACTTATGTTCTAAAACTGCTTCCGACTGTTTCTCCAGAATTGGATCAATGTCAACTTATTGCAAGTAGTGCAAGAACAACATCTGGTGTGGTACTTGACATCTCATGACTGACTCAATTGCCTGAGCAAGTGATCTGCAAATCATGCACATCCCTCTCCCTTTTAGTCTGTAAGACACCTTTAGAGAGGGTGACTCCATTACCTGCAGGAACACTACCGTGCCAGGAGTCGTCCATTCTAAATACTCTTAGAAGCTGTCTAAGTACCCTTAATTGGGAAACCACCCAAATCTAGATCTAAAACCATAAATCTAGTAACCAGTATATCTGATATAATATCCAAGTCCTGTGTGGAGAAACCACAGTGTGACGACCAAAGTGTAACCGATCGTAGTATAGGATTTTCTTTTCCTACTCTGTGTATGTCATCCAAATACCATGACATCACACCCTACTACATTCTCAACAAATCCATCCCCTATTCTGATGAAGTCAAACCTATGACTGTCACATCAGAAATTGATGATCTATCTCCGCTATATCTGCTTTAGTCTATAAATAGACATAAGCTACTTGTCCACCAATGCTTCCGCTGCTCCCACTGACTACGACAACCCTCTGGCAGAGTCATATACATGTACACTTCTAAAGCTAGTTTAGAACGACGCTATACTCATCCTCCTGCCGGGTCTCGCAGCCTGGAACAACAGCAATGGCAAGTCTAGTCAAACAAGAACTTCCCTGTCACCGTCCTTGAGGCTACCGGAGTACCTCTCGGGTGCCTGAAGTTACCCACCTTATCTGCGGAGTGACCAATGGAATGTCGAGCCAGATTGAATCTTTAGGTTCCTATCAAATGTTCAGTAATCGTTTGTGGTTTTGGAATCACTTCCAGTTCTACCATACTCCCACTACTGTTTTTCTAAAAAAATCCATTTTTAATAAAACTGTGGCGAGTCTAGAACAATATCACTATTGATCTTCCAGATGGTAGAAAGTCAACCCTCGTCATAGCCTGGGTCAACCCACAAACAGCCATTACAGAAACGTGCCTTGAGTTATCCGGAGTCTGGTTTTAAGCATAAGCCGGACAACTCCCCGTACTTTAACATCGTTAAGATATGAACTGTTCTATATCCAAAATAGAACCAGAGGCACTGATTTAATTGAACCAGATTGAAATCATGCAGCTGTCTCCAGTGCATGTCAACTAAATGGAAGGAGGCCGATCAGCGTTACTCAACTCAGGAATGCTTCCAATTATGAGTAACCTGAAAGAGAAGCAAGTTCTCTTAATCATTACTATCAACTGAATACCATACACAAGTATCTACATTTTCGATCAACTTGAAGAATCCCGATACTTGCAACACCCGGTTCTCTACTTTATTCAAATACCTATAACTTCTCAAAATTCGGACACTGTGTTTCCACGAAACACCTGTCTAAAAACTAGAGAAGTCATAAGTAAACCGAATATAGTACGAGGACCAACCCCTCTGTCCTGATGGACCCTGGACAACATACAATACTCTGTATAAGTCTCTTGAGTCTGATAACTCATTCACTGTGTGTCGTAGGTTGAAAACTGTACCTTTGGTTATGAAGAATTACACCGCTGTTTAATGCTCCTTACCTAACCATCCACTGATATAGGTAAATGTCATAGACATAATTTCAAAAAGGTATATCTCACTCTATGAAAATAGACGTACAGATACATCAATTTGAAATTGGTGCATAACAGCGGATATTCAAAACCAAATATTTTCCGACCGGCAAACAGCCCAGGTGACTTCCTCAAATATCACCGATTACAACGAATCCCGATATAATGAGGATGATCACCTAATTCCCAATAACTTACTCCCACTCATCATCTGTAAAACCATACAGATGTGAGACTCATACCTGGTAAATACATACCCTGAAGTAAGTATCTAATCGGGAAATCAGTTTTCCTTTAACAGTACACAGTGAAACTGAAACATTGAAATGTTTCGATGGGGTATCTCGGTATTCCTAGTAATGCCTCTTTCAGATTCACGACTGTAACCGTATAGTTCTTTGCCACCTCTCCAAATCCCTTTATATGTCTTTAGTCATTACCTTCTGCACACCCCCTAGGCCAAATGGTTTTCTTCCTTCCCTACCGTTCGGCACCAGCCTATGGTTTGGAAGAAGACTATCCAATAAGCATAATGGGTGTACTGTCCTAATCCTAGGAGCACTCGAAATGCGAGAGAATGTGAAGATAAAAGACAACCGAATAAACCTTATTCCTATTTCTCCTGAACCAGAATCCATCCCCGAACTGGAACAAGTTCCTTTCGAGTTCGTATATAACCATACGATGGAGTATCCAATAAACTGTGGATTTTCGTAGTGATACGGAGTGTCCTGGAGAAATACAAAGGTGAAGTGGGAGTGGTAATGAAATACCTGGTTTGGTAGTGAATATCAGTTGCAATTTACTTTGCCCTCTTACTAATCCCTTACTTTGTCTTAACTTAATACCTTCTGTACACCATCGTTAGGCTAATTGGTTTTCTTCATTCCCCACCGTTCGGCACCAGCCTAAGGTTTGGAAGAAGACTGTCCAATTTGCGTAATAGGTGTACTATCTCCTAAACCAAGGAGTACTCGCAACCTGAGAGAAGGTAAAATGAAAAGACAACCGAATAATTCTATCCGTTTTCTCCAGAACCGGAAACCATCCTCGAATAAATTCCTTCGAGTTCGTATCTAACCATACGATGGTTTTGTCCAATGGAAGTGGACGTTCGTAGTAATACGGGGTGTCCTGGAGAAAAGAGTAAAAGTAGGAGTGGCAATGAGGTTAGCGACTCTGACAATCCAAAAGCCAGTGTTAAGAAGGTTCGGTTAATTTTGGTCACTGGGTCATAGTCTTAGGGTCGGGTCAATGGTCGCTGCCAAAGAGAGAGAGAAAAGAAACACTCAGCGTGCACTCTACCTAGATCAGAATGGTTACCAATTTATCTAATCTGGAAACCTCCCACTGTACCGTCAAATTCTCCTCCAAACCTGAAAGAAGAATTAGTCGGGGTCACCCGAGGAGTAAACTAACTCATCAGTGGGAATCGGGATCCAACTATCATCGCATGATAACATGACGGAATCCGCTCACGTCATCACACTCCAGAAGGTATGCGCATATCTGGCAAGTTTCAGTTTCTTTAGAAACTCCCGATGTGGATTTTTGCCCCATGCTCTTATGACCTTGGCATGAAGTCAAAATATCATAAGTCACATGTCAAGTTCTACCCGTCATTGTCCAGGTTAATTTGAACCCACCCGTACATACCCTTGACGTAGGCCAAAATAGTAGTACGACTGTCCCAAACCAACGCATCTATCTATGCAACAGATAAATACCCGGCAGCTACCAATCACTATGCCTTGGCATGAGGTCAAAATACATGGCTTGAATACTACCGAATATTTAACTGAAATGACGGAGGGCTACGAATGGTTTCTGGCGAAAACCTTTAACGTAATGAACTTGATATCGTTGAAGGAACGGATAGCTTTTAAAAATATAGTGACGAAAACCTTTGCTAAAGAGGTCACTCCCGGTGAAGGGATCTCGGCTCTTTCCCCGTAGAATGAGGTGCAGGATATTCCAACTGAATAGCACGGTGCAAAGCAAAAGTAATCAGCTATAGTGAAGTTATTGCCCTGACGCAAACTTTTTGTCCAAGGGGTCACTCCCGGTGAAGGGATCTCGGCCTTTGCCTCGTCAACTGAGGAGCAGGATATTCCAACTGAATACCACGATGCAAAACAAAAGAGAACGTCCTTACAATAACAGCTTTTTGAAAAGTGTTCCAACAACATCAGATTAGGTTTGTTTTGAACTTGCATTGATCCGAATCAATGCAGTCCCATCAATTGATCACACCACAAAGAACGAAAATAATATGACGTACGTATATGCCATCCGCATTCGCCACTGGGTCCCGTCATTACCCGTTAGGTTAGCTAACTAACGACAGAGCGGGGACTGGACTAGCGCGGATGCAAAACATATACAACATCTACTAATATATATACCAATATATTATATTTCGCTCAAGGCGTGATAAAATGCAACATCACAGAAATGTACAGTATCACAGAACAATACAGTTATCTGGGATCCCCGGGTTTCACAGAGCCACTACTAAAACCCGACGTTCCCCTGGTCGTGTGGATAGCCTGTGCAATGAAATCCTAGACCCCTACGGGCGCGGCAAGTTACCCGCCAAAACCTGAAGCGAGGCAGCCCCCTTCAGCAACGTGAATGGACCACCCAGCACTTCACGGAATCCGGTAACTTGGACACCCCTCCTGGGTCAACCTGTACCCCCTACGAGTGCGGCGAATAGCCCGCCAATTCTAGAGTGAAGCCCCCTCCGTCCCAATGCCATGAGATGCGGGCTTGTTGCCCTCTAGAACCCGGCTATCCGTGCACCCCTCCGCGGGGTAATCCTAGTACAGAAAGTAAAATATACATACAACGGGTACATCGACCGCAACCTGGTTGTGCCCCAAAATAATAATACAAACAGGCAGTGACGACAGTCCACATGTCGGACGCTCGCCCCGCAATATCAAATGTACATAATACAACAAAAACTGTACTACCACTGCAACCAGGCTATCCCCCATGACCAATCCGCAACATCACAGCAATACACAGAACATCAACGTGAATGTCACGTTCGCAAATCCGTCTAACCGGGCTATAGCAGTTAGATAGGATTTACCGATCAAGTGACATTCACGGTCGCAGATATAATGTAAATACTGTGAAATAATGTGTTTAAAATATCCGATCGATCAAATTTTACCAAGTGGGCCCCCAAGTACTACTGTAGCACATCAAGAAATTCTGGGCCCAAAAATAACATTCCAGAAACCACATTTTCAAGTCTGGAGGCCTCTGTAAAAAATTGGTGTACTGATCTGTCAAAACAGTGGCGGAACCGCGGCCTAAGCATGGGTTTGGCCGCGGTTCCGCGGTCGAATAATGAGATCTCGCGACCAAATTTTTACAGTAGGCTTATACTTCCCTGCACAGTATTCTGAGACTACCTGAAAAAATTTTCGAGCCAGAAAAAATCGACAGAAAACTGATGCAAAGAAAAATACGGTTTTTGGAAAATTGTTCGATTGGAAATGTAAAACACATTAGACAAAGCTAGACTATGTTAATGGCGAGGCTCTGATACCACTGTAAGTGCACGGCGGCGTCCCGGCTGTCAATCCGACGCCGGAATCCGGAAGCGATGATTTACTTTGATTTTTCAAACCGGCACCACCGCGCACTATAAACCCGGATCGGGCCATTAACTAGTCCTAGCTAACTACAAGATGGGGAAGAGAGATATACTGTCACGCCTCGCTTCCCAGAGTACGCTAAAATAGGCATGTGACATAGCCAACCATGCTACCTGTGGTTAGGAAAAATCCTTCCACAGTCACATTACGGCTGTAGAGATATCAAGAACAGGAAAGTAAACTAACTATCTAATACATGTCCATAAGCTAGAGTAAAAGAGTCAAGAAATGCTATAGTATGCGGAAGCAAAAGATCAAATAAACACCTGGAAAGTAAGACCGGATACCGACATGATCCCTACCGCTCGATCTAACAGCGGCAAAACTCCTGATCAGTCTGCAACAAAGGTAGAGGATCTGGGCCATGCAAAACCCAGACGTCAGCGCGTCATAACATCAAGCAATAATAAATGAACAGGATACACGAGATATGTAGGCATGAATCATAAATAGTAACAAGTCAACAAGGATGTATAACGGTGAAGTGTATCAGTGTATGTGACGTGCAGTGATCAATCTAAACTGTGCTACTGGGTTGTCTACTCTAAAGTTTGTTTGAAATCAATTAATGTAATCCTCCATATAACTCAAAGGATATGTCCCGTTACCCCCCGGGACCACGGATCAGGAATATATGAACCAAGAGTGGTTCTGTCCCGTTACCCCCCAGGGACCATGGATCAAGATGTAAGAGTCACGAATGGCTCTGTCCCGTTACCCCCCGGGACCACGGATCAAGATGTAAGAGTCACGAATGGCTCTGTCCCGTTACCCCCCGGGACCACGGATCAAGTAATACCCTTTTAAGTTACACTTTAGTTTACACTTTTGATTTCCCCATACCCCCAAGGTTATGTGTTCAAGTCAGGTATTCCGTAATCAAGAACTAATGCCAACACAGGATCAGGTAGGTGCAGGTTTGTCTGGATAGACAACAGGAACGGTCCGTAAGGACTACATGTCAGGTTTGTTGGCATTAGACACAGGATCAGGTAACGGGTCAGGTCATGGTACATCAGGTCAAGTCAAGCAGTGTACGGTACCATATCATGTCAAGTAGGAAGTGTAACAGGTCATGTCAGGAAGCACAAGATGTCATGTGGGTGCTCATAATCAAACTAACATAAGCATGTGTATAAATAAACAAGCATGAGTACTATCAGAACAATAAACTGGAACATGTAATATGATATGCAAATAGATATAATTTCAAGGATATGGATGCACAGTTATCGATTAGGGTTACATTTATAGTTCCAATATTAATTAGGATGCAATTTATTAAACATGGAGTGTTAATATCACATTATTATGTAGTAATGTGATCTATGGATGCAATTATATGTATCTGAAATGCGATGGATGCAAACGGGTATCCGAAAAGTTATAAAACTATAAAATGGTAATGTGGGATGTACAACTAAGCAATATGTGATATAAATATTGATATAATAATATTAATATGGATAGTATATTCAAAGCGATTAATAACTATAAAAGTGGTATTGATTAACCATGCACAAGAAGGTTCCGTTCAGAAATTCAGCGTTACCCTAATTTGTTAAATAGCTTAAAAATAACAAACGTTCTTCAAAAGGGACGTGTCTTATACCAAAACAAAGATAATTCAATAAGGTTTTCATTTTTATAAGTATAAACATCTCAGGTTGTCCCTACAAAAAGTTATAAACATCCGAAGTTGAAAGTTTGCTGCTGGAATTTGCCTGGACAGCAGTTTAAAGACATATTCATTTGCAGTTTACGTTATTTAAACAATTTATTTTGCAAGTAAATATTTCATATAGTTATAGTATTCTGAGTTAGCTTCGTAACGAACTGAAGAAAGTGTACTAATGATTTTTCTATGATTTATAATGAATTTTATAAGGTAAGGTGTACAGTAAATTTCAGATTTGTCATATCCGATTTCTCAACGACTTTTCATGTGTAAACTATAAGATTTTCAAATGTATAACATTATAAAATGAAGATTATAAACTAATTAAAGATAATAATAATAAATATTACGACGACATATATTTTAAATGATATGGTTGCAGTATAATGTAATCTAGTATGTCACAAGATAAGTTTCCATGATCTAGATTTAATATGATATAAACGGATGCAAACGGAACATCGAAACGTTATAAAATTAAACATGGGGCACTAGATTTAAACTATAGGTATGGTATTTATTTAAATAGGTATAAAATGAATTATATAGCATGTAGCAAGATTAACTTGCCTCGATGGATCGCGAATCGGGAAAACGGAACGTTAACCGTCGGCGGGGAAAACTCGCGACGGGCGCACGGTTCACGGAATGAACCCAAAAGACGAACAAAGGAACCACACGGGTTGGGGTACCTCGCTGGAACGCCGAGAAGCGTCACCGGCACGACGGAATTCCGGCAACAAAAGAACAGTTAAAAAAAAGAGAAACGAGACATGAAGCAAGAAGAGAAAGAATGATAAAGAGAAGTACGAGAGAATATATGAGAGAGAGAGAGAGAAAAAGTGGGGAGAGAGAGAGCTGCAGGTGGGGCCCACGGAATTAAAAGGAACGCGATTGGCTAAAGAGGAATCGTTAGTTAGGGATAAATATTAATTAAAGATTCAAAACATTTTAAGGAACAGTAGGATATATATATAGGTTAATTTAAAAATTTAAAAGATAGGTAATGAACAGTAAGATATCAGGTTAGTTAGAAAAATATATACGATGGTTTTAATAATATTAAATTTAGGATTTTGGCGCCAAATAAAATATTTCCAAATCGCACCCGGGTCGAGTCCAAAAATTTGAAATTGAAATAATAGGATTTTAAGCGGGATCCAAATTTTAAAATTAAGTGTTTTGTGATTAAAAAGCATACCCCCAAAACGGACACATGTACGCGCGCGTAGCCGTCCAAACTCGCCTGTTTCACTGAACGGGACGAGAACACAATGCACGGACGCTACCACGAGACTAGGGGTGTCAAGTAGGCCAAGATGAATATTTTCAATTTTATTTTTAGATGCCAAAATTTGTTATATGTAGAAATGACTTTGCCGGGTAAATTTTACAGTAAGCAACAAACAAGCAAGTTAAATGAAATGAGTACCACATTATGCTCAAACAGTAACTGAAAATAGTAGTATTGGGCTTGGGTGTTACATTATACCCAACTACAAAAAAATTTCGTCTTCGAAATTCCAAGAATACAAAGATAGATAACTACAAGAAAAGGTGAGGAAACTTCTGCCGGATTTCATCTTCTCGTTCCCAAGTGGACTCTCCATGCGAACGATTACCCCAAGAAACAAGCACAAGGGGGATAACCTTATTCTTAAGAACATTTTCCCTTCGATCCACGATTTCAATCGGTCGCTCCTCAAAAGTCAAGTCTTCTCATACTGTTAGCTCCGAATGATCCAAAACGTGTGTTTCATCTCGAACATACTTACGGAGTTGAGATACGTGAAACACATCGTGCACATTTGCCAAGGACTGCAGTAACGCCAAACGATACGTTACCTCACCAACACGCTCCACGATCTCAAGGGTCCAAAGAATCGAGAACTAAGCTTTTCTCGACTTCCAAAACGAATCACCCCTCTAGTCGGTAATATCTTCAAGAATACTAAATCATCCACGGTGAACTCTAGAGGTCTTCTTGACGTATCTGCCCAACTCTTCTGTCGGTCCTGTGCTGCCTTCATATGATTTCTGATAAGGTTAACCTTCTCAACTGTCTGCACAACCAAATCTGGTCCCAATAATCTTCGTTCACCGACATCGTCCCAACAAACAGGTGAACGGCATTTACGACCATACAAAGCTTCAAATGGAGTAATCTGAATAGTTGCCTGAAAACTGTTGTTGTAAGACAACTCCACCAAAAGTAGATGATCCTCCCAAGATCCCTTGAAGTCTAACATGCATGCTCTCAACATATCCTCAAGAGTTTGGATCGTTCTCTCCGACTGACCATCAGTTTGAGGATGATAAGCTGTGCTAAACTTCAATCGTGTCCCCAAAATTTCCTGTAGACTCCGCCAAAAGTGTGATAAGAACCGAGTGTCCCGATCGGACACGATGCTCACCGGTACTCCATGCAATCTTACAATCTCTTGCATGTACCGCTCTGCCAAAGTCTGTGTTGATTGACCAACCCGAAAAGGAATAAAATGAGCTGCCTTGGTCAATCGGTCAACAATCACCCATATAGCATGGTTGCCTTTTGGACTTCGCGGTAAAGCCGTCACGAAATCCATGGTTATATGTTCCCACTTCCACTGAGGAATCGGAAGTGGTTGCAATAAACCAGCAACCCTTTGATGTTCAGCCTTAACTTGCTGACACGCCAAGCACTTTGCCACAAAGCGAGCAATCTCCCGTTTCATGCCCTCCCACCAGAAATGCTGTCGAATATCTCGGTACATCTTTGTGCCTCTTGGATGTACAGAATAAGCTGAACTGTGTGCCTCCTTCATAAGCTCTTCACGAATATCCCCCTTTGGCACACACAAACGGGTACTAAACCTCAACGAACCATCTTCGGGGATTAATAAATATGTTCGTAGTCCGGCTTCAACCTGTCCTCGAAACTTTTGCAGTCTAGGGTCCTGCGATTGTGCTGCTTTAATATTCTCGATCAATGATGACTGTACCTGCCGCTGCATCAACTGTCCCGTAGAATGCGATAGCACAACCTCCAAGTCAAATCTTCGAAAATCTTCAACGATCTCCTTCTGCGTAGTTAACACCTGAATTGCTGGTAACCGACTAAGCGCATCCGGCACGACGTTAACCTTCCCCGGATGGTACTTAAGATCAAGATCGTAGTCATCCATCAGCTCCAACCATCTACGCTGTCTTATATTAAGCTCCTTCTGTGTGAACACATACTTCAAGCTCTTATGATCAGAAAAAAAAACTTCGACCCTTTCGCCCAGGAGGTAGTGTCTCCAAACCTTCAAAGCGAAAGTTACAGCCGCAAGTTCCAAATCATGAGTTGGGTAATTCTTCTCATGGGTCTTCAATTGTCTCGATGCGTATGCTACAACCTTCCCATGCTGCATCAAAACACATCCCAATCCTTTCCCAGATGCGTCGCTGTGAATCACCAATCCTCCGGAATTGTCTGGCACGGTCAGAATAGGGGCGGTTATCAACTTCTACTTCAACGTCTCAAAAACTAACGCACACTTATCCGTCCATACAAAAGGTACCTCCTTGCGCGTAAGCTTGGTTAACGGCTCTGCCAGACGAGCAAAGTTCTCCACAAATCTTCTGTAGTATCCGACTAGTCCAAGAAAGCTTCTTATCTCCGCAATACTCTTTGGAATCGGCCAATCATGAACTGCTGTAACCTTTTCTGGATCGACGAAAATTCCATCGCCAAACACAACATGCCCCAAAACTGTTGGAGATAGTGCCCTCAGAGTCAATTATTGGATCACAGGCACGTGATTGCAATGATTGAGGGAGGACCTATCCCGGTAGGACAGTCTTACTCGAGATGATAGTATGCTATCTGGTTTATCTTTATCATCGTGTACTGCTTTAGGTGACCTGACGTGTCGCTATTACACGTTGATAGAGCCCCTAGGATTCTTGCTTGACTACCAGCAGTATGATGGCGATCATATACGTGGGAGCTGGTGGTCTATAAGCACATCCTTAAAAGGTCCCTAGTCGTAGGAGTTTCGAGACAGGGCATCGATACTCCATTAGTAGACTAGTGTATACAGTCGAGATCCCGACGAGGGGCGGTGGCCGATCTCACAAGCCACTGGTGTCAGTTGGTTCACCTAAGATGTATACAGGTGCTCATTGGGTTATGAGTACACCGGACAGGACTCGCCGGGAACCTGCTAGTTGGTCTTATACCAGATGTCAGATAGCAGTTCCCAGGTGACATGTGTACAGGTTAGTTCATCGACCTGAGATCGTCATTTGTCTCGTGTGAGTTCCTACTGTGCTTTGATTACTACCCTACCACGGCTCAAAGGAGTCGTGCAAACAGGTTTTAGTTGGGTACAGTCCCGAGCCACATGGAGGCAGTGAGCGGATCTGCAGGGGTTCGTCTCTCCCGGTATTGGGGGTGAGGTCGCGCTGTGTCTAGGAGAGCCATTACGCAAAGCCCTCGGCCGAGGCAGGAGATTTACTGGTAGGTATTCCAGTAGTGTCTCAGGGCGTTCTGGGCTACACTCCGACACGACTTGTACCGCTTTTGGGGGTCTGACTTTTACCAACCCCCTAGGCCCGCCATGCGATGCTCATAGACGAACGGACCGGACTGTACGGATATTGTCACTGACAGGCTCAGTTGGGTGTCGGGGTGAGCTTCCTCATCGACGTCCCTTTTGGTCAATAGCTGGTGGCCCGTCACGTATTGGCTTATACCTCTGACGTGCTAGTGGTTAAATCCATAGCCATAGTATTGACGAGTCTTTAGAGTCCACCACACTTACAGTTACTCAAGCTTTCGGGCGAAACGCTGTAGAGGCCGTATGGAGATATGGCAGGGTCCGATCAGATACGTGCGGTATTGCACGGATCAGGATCGGACAGTTTTGTACTAGTGGCCGTATAGTTATATGGCAGGGTTCGATCTGATACGTGCAGTATTGCACGGATCAGGATCGGACGGATATTACTAGCCGGCTTTGGTTTAAGCCGGATCCTAGTTTAGTACAGTGTAGATTTTGTCTCATTGCATTTGTATCCGGTAGGAATACAGATGCGGGTGTGTATGCACAGTATCGGGGTTTTCCTGTAATTTATTACGGGACCAGTTTTCTGGAGTTGCCAGTTTGCATTCCGTTCCGGCCGGTTTTCCTTTGTTCTTTCCCGGCCGGACTTTTCTGATGGAGGGGGTAATTTGCAGTTTTGCAAATTACATTTGGTGGAGGTTTTTATTTGTAAGATGATTTATTATGAAAGCATCTTTTGATACCTTTCTTATCATTTGCTTTTTGTTGATGAGAAAGGATTTGATGTGGATTAGAGTTGATGTGGTTTTTGTTATCATTATGTTTGGATATAGTCACCACTTGCTTTTACTACCATGACCTTCCTTCTATGGTTGTGTTTTAGTATTCCCTCCTCCACCATCTTCTCACTTGATGAGATGAATATGATAAGTTTTTCATGAGAGGAAAAAGAAAGAGAGAAGAAGAAGAAGAGAGCTTCATCTTGAGAGTTACATTCATGATCTCATTTTCTTGCTAGAAAAATGCAAGCACCATTTTTCTATCCTTGATTCCTCCATCACCATGGCAACAAACCCCAAAGAGACATACCCTCTACACTACACATTCTACAGCATATCTTGAGCATGTCGAGTTGCCGGCTTCATGCGCGAGTTGCCTCGGTATTGAGGCGGGAGCCCGTAAAAGAAGAAGGCGATGTGGTGCCCTTTCCGGCGAGGAGGCGACGATGTGGAGGCAACACTTTCCGCGGGAGATCGGGACGATGGAGATGAAGACCGGAAGACTCGGATCAGTCGGTATACTTCTCACCCTATCTCTTGAATGCTAGCTTTAGGTTAATGGTAAACGATCCGGGTTTTCATTGTCCGCGGTAGCGCCGGTTTCCGAGTAAGGAAAATTTTTATTCTGCATTTTGGCCTCGAGCAAGAGGTCGGGGCGCTGCCGTGGCGCAACATGGTATCAGAGCCACGCCATTAACCTTGTCTAGCTTGTTCTAATGTGTTTTACTTATCCGATCGACCGAAATTCCAAAAACCGTATTTTTCCTTCACATCAGTTTCTGTTGAAATTTTTTGAAGTCTAAAAATTTTTCAGGTTGTAAATTATTGATGTACTGGAAAATCTAAGAACTCTGTAAAATTTCGATGAAGTGATTCCACAGTGGGAGCGCGGAACCGCCGCATAAACCCCCATTCCGCCGCCCTTCCGCCGCGCACTGTGGAGATCACTGCACCAATTTTTTTCAGAGGCTTTCTGGACTTAAAATATGGGTTTTGGAATATTAAACTTGGGCCAATTATTTCTGTGAGTGCTACAGTTTTCTTTTGGGCCCACTTGTTAATTGTTTGATCAATCGGAAAATTTTAAACACATTATTTCACAGTATTTACATTATATCTGCGACCGTGAATGTCACTCGATCGGTAAATCCGGTCTAACTGCTATAGCCCGGTTAGACGGATTTGCGAACGTGACTTTCACGTTGATGTTCTATGTTTATGTTGTGATGTTGCGGATCGGTCGGTGGGGATAGCCTGGATGCAATGCTAGTACAGTTTTGTTGTATTATGTACATTTGATATTGCGGGGCGAGCGTCCGACATGTGGACTGCCGTCACTGCCTGTTTGTATTATTATTTTGGGGCACGACCTGGTTGCGGTCGATGTACCCGGTGTATGTATATTTTACTTTCTGTACTAGGATTACCCCGCGGAGGAGTGCACGGATAGCCGGGTTCTAGGGGGCAACGGGCCCGCATCTCATGGCATTGAGACGGAGGGGGCTTCACTCTAGGATTGGCGGGCTATTCGCCGCACTCGTAGGGGGTACAGGTTGACCCAGGAGGGGTGCCCAAGTTACCGGATTCCGTGAAGTGCTGGGTGGTCCATTCACGGTGCTGGAGGGGGCTGCCTCGCTTCAGGTTTTGGCGGGTGACTTTCCGCGCCCGTAGGGGTCTAGGTTTTCATTGCACAGGCTATCCACACGACCAGGGGAACGTCGGGTTTCAGCAGCGGCTCTGTGAAACCCGGGGCTTCCAGATATCTGTATTGTTCTGTGATGCTGTACATTTCTGTGATGTTGCATTTTATCACGCCTTGAGCGAAATATAATATATTGGTATATATATTAGTAGATGTTGTATATGTTTTACATCCACGCTAGTCCAGTCCCCGCTCTGCCGTTAGTTAGCTAACCTAACGGGTGATGACGGGACCCAGTGGCGAATGCGGATGGCATATACGTACGTCAGTATATTTTCGTTCTTTGTGGTGTGATCAATTGATGGGACTGCGTTGATTCGGATCAATGCAAGATAAACAAACCTATTCTGATGTTGTTGGAACACTTTTCAAAAAGCTGTTATTGCAAGGACGTTCACTTTTGTTTTGCATCGTGGTATTCATTTGGAATATCCTGCTCCTCAGTCGACGAGGCAAGGGCCGAGATCCCTTCACCGGGAGTGACCCCTTGGACAGAAGTTTACGTCAGGGCATTAACTTCACTATAGCCGATTACTTTTGCTTTGCATCGTGGTATTCAGTTGGAATATCCTGCACCTCATTCTACGGGGAAAGAGCCGAGATCCCTTCACCGGGAGTGACCTCTTTAGTAAAGGTTTTCGTCACTATATTTTCTAAAAGGTTATCCAGTTCCTTCAACGATATCAAGTTCATTACGTTAAAGGTTTTTCGCCAAAAACCATTCGTAGCCCTCCGTCATTTCGGATTAGTATTGCATAGTATTCGCACTGCGTTTGTCGTTGCTATTCGCCGAGGCGTAGTGTGCGGTAGCTTTGTTGTGCTATTCTGTCGCATGGGTATGTGGATTGGTTAGGACAGTCGTACGACTTTGTTGATTATTCGTCAAGGGTCGTGCGGGTGGGTTTAACGCAATCAAGATAATGACGGGTTGAACTTGACTAGGACCTTTTGATTTGTTGATTATTCGTCAAGGTCACTTGGGTCCTAGGGGTAAAAATCACATCGGGAGTTTCAAAAGAACTGAAACTTGCCAGGCATGCGCATACCTTCTGGAGTGTGGTGACGTGAGTGCATTCCGTCACGTTATCATGCGATGATAGTTGGATCCCGATTCCCACTGATAAGTTGGTTTACTCCTCGGGTGATCCCGACTAAATTCTTCTTTCAGGTTTGGAGGAGAATTTGAGGTACAGTGGGAGGTTTCCAGATTAGATAAAGTGATAACCATTCTGATCTAGGTTAGAGTGCACGCTGAGTGTTTCTTTTCTCTCTCTCTCTGGCAGCGACCATTGACCCGACCCTAAGACTTTGACTCAGTGACCAAGTTGACCGAACCTACTTAACACTGGCTTTTGGATTGTCAGAGTTGCAGACCTCATTGCCACTCCTACTTTTACCCTTTTCTCCAGGACACCCCGTATTACTACGAACGTCCACTTCCATTGGACAAAACCATCGTATGGTTATATACGAACTCGAAGGACTTCGAGGATGGTTTCTGGTTCTGGAGAAAACGGATAGGACTATTCAGTTGTCTTTTCTTTTCACCTTCTCTCAAGTTGTGAGTACTCCTTGGTTTAGGAGATAGTACACCTATTACGCAAATTGGATAGTCTTCTTCCAAACCTTAGGCTGGTGCCGACCGGTAGGGAATGAAGAAAACCAATTAGCATAACGATGGTGTGCAGAAGGTATTAAGTTAAGACAAAGCAAGGGATTAGTAGGAGGGCAAAGTAAATTGCGACTGCTATTCACGACCAAACCAAGTATTTCTTCGCCAATCCTAAATCACCATTGTATTTCTCCAGGACACTCCGTATCACTACGAAGATCCACAGTTTATTGGATACTCCATCGTATGGTTATATACGAACTCGAAAGGAACTTGTTCCAGTTCGGGGATGGATTCTGGTTCAGGAGAAATAGGAATAAAGTACATTCAGGTGTCTTTTATCTTCACCTTCTCTCGCGTTGCGAGTGTTCCTAGGATTAGGACAGTACACCTTTTATGCTTATTGGATAGTCTTCTTCCAAACCATAGGCTGGTGCCGAACGGTAGGGAAGGAAGAAAACCATTTGGCCTAAAGGGGTGTGCAGACGGTAATGACTAAAGACATATAAAGGGATTTGGAAAGGTGGCAAAGAATTATACGGTTACAGTTGTGAATCTGGATGATGGAAGAGGCATTACTAAGAATACCAGGATACCCCAACGAAACATTTCAATGTTTCAGTTTCACTCTGTACTGTTAATAGAAAACTGATTTCCCAGTTAGACACTTGCTCCAGGGTATGTATTTACCAGGTATGATTCTCACATCTTTATGGTTTTACAGATGATGAGTGGAAGTAAGTTATTGGGAATTGGGTGGTCATCCTCATTATATCGGGATTCGTTGTAATCGGTGATATTTGAGGAAGTCACCTGGGTTGTTTGCCGGTCTGCAAATATTTGGTTTTGAATATCCGCTGTTGTGCACCAATTTCAAATTGATATATCTGTACGTCTATTTTCATAGAGTGAGATATACCTTTTGATATTATGTCGATGACATTTACCTATATCAGTGGATGGTTAGGTAAGGAGCATTAAACAGCGGTGTAATTCTTCTTAACCATAAGTACAGGTTTTTAACCTACGACACACAGTGAATGAGTTGTCAGACTCAAGGGACTTATACAGAGTATTGTATGTTGTCCAGGGTCCATCAGGACAGAGGGGTTGGTCCTCGTACTATATTCAGTTTACTTATGACTTCTCTAGTTTTTAGACAGGTGTTTCGTGGAAACACAGGGTCTGAATTTTGAGAAGTTATAGGTATTTGAATAGAGTAGAGAACCAGGTATATCAAGTATCGGGATTCTTCAAAGTAATCGAAGATGTAGATACTTGTGTATGGTATTCAGTTGATAGTAATGATAAAGAGAACTAGCTTCTCTTTCAGGTTACTCATAATTGGAAGCATTCCTAAGTTGAGTAACGCTGATCGGCCTCTCTCCATTTAGTTGACATGCACTGGAGACAGCTGCATGATTTGAATCTGGTTAAATTAAATCAGTGCCTCTGGTTCTATATTGGATGTAGAACAGTTCATATCTTAACGTTGTTAAGGTACGGGGAGTTGTCCGGCTTATGATTAAAACCAGACTCTGGATAACTCAAGGCACGTTTCTGTAATGGCTGTTTGTGGGTTGACCCAGGCTATGACGAGGGTTGATTTTCTACCATCTTGACTCGCCACAGTTTTAACAAAAATGGATTTTTTCAGAAAACAACAGTGGGAGTATGGTAGAACTGGAAGTGATTCCAGAACCGCAAACGATTACTGAAGATTTGATAAGGAACCTAAAGATTCAATCTGATTTGACATTCCATTGGCCAGTCCGCAGATACGGTGGGTAACTTCAGGCACCCGAGAGGTACTCCGGTAGCCTCAAGGACGGTGACAGAGAAGTTCTTGTTTACCCACACTTGCCATTGTTGTTGTTCCAGGCTGCGAGACCCGGCAGGAGGATGAGTATAGCGTCGTTCTAAACTAGCTTTGGAAATGCACGTCTATATGACTCTGGCAGAGGGTTGTCGTAGTCAGTGGGAGCAGCGGAAGCATTGGTGGACATCAGGCTTATGTCTATTTATAGACCAAAGCAGATGTAGCGGAGATAGATCATCTATTTCTGATGTGACAGTCATAAGTTTGACGTCATCAGAATAGGGGATGGATCTGTTGAGAAGGTAGTAGGGTGTGATGTCATGGTATTTGGATGACATACACAGAGTAGGAAAAGAAACTCCTATACTACGATCGGTTATACTTTGGTCGTCACACAGTGGTTTCTCCACACAGGACTTGGATATTATATCAGACATTCTGGTTACTAGATCTATGGTTTTAGATCTAGATTTGGGTGGTTTCCCAATCTGGGTACCTTGACAGCATTCTATGAGTATTTAGGATGGACGACTCCTGGCACGGTAGTGCACCTGCAGTTAATGGAGTCACCCTCTCTAAAGGTGTCTTATAGACTAAAGGGGAGAGGGATACTCATGATTGGCAGATCACTTGCTTAGGCAATTGAGTCAATCATGAGATGTCAAGTACCACACCAGATGTTGTTCTTGCACTAGATGCAATAAGTTGATATTGATCCAATCCTGGAGAAACAGTCGGAAGCAGTCTTAGAACATAAGTGGATGTTCTAGGGATATGATAACGGCAGCCTCTTTTGGGAGACAGTTATCATTCCAAGCTTCCAGGGTGACATGGACGACAGGGTGATCGTCAGAGTTATATTTTTCCTTCTGACGAGGGGCAGTATTTTGGACAGGTGGTCCAAGGCAATACTGAGGGCGGCTTGGCGCAGGATACTGATTAAGTTCAGTTGACGATACAGTCTAAGAAGTTTGGATTTGGAGTTCATTTATGAGCTAGGTCCCATCAGACATCCAGACATTCTAAGACAGGTATTGCTCATTTCGGGAGATGGCTTTCTCCGCGAACTTGAGATATAGAGAGACATAGAAAGAAACTTCTCTGCGGATCCACTCACTGAGGCTGTTCCTCGAACGCAATAGTTTAGCAAACGGGTTTTGTGAGACTGACTAGTAGAGGAGTTGGGTGTTCGGTATCACACGGGCTGTGAGTATGCGACATCGCAATAATTAGCCTTGAGTGCAAGTGGGAGATTGTTGGAGATAGTGCCCTCAGAGTCAATTATTGGATCACAGGCACGTGATTGCAATGATTGAGGGAGGACCTATCCCGGTAGGACAGTCTTACTCGAGATGATAGTATGCTATCTGGTTTATCTTTATCATCGTGTACTGCTTTAGGTGACCTGACGTGTCGCTATTACACGTTGATAGAGCCCCTAGGATTCTTGCTTGACTACCAGCAGTATGATGGCGATCATATACGTGGGAGCTGGTGGTCTATAAGCACATCCTTAAAAGGTCCCTAGTCGTAGGAGTTTCGAGACAGGGCATCGATACTCCATTAGTAGACTAGTGTATACAGTCGAGATCCCGACGAGGGGCGGTGGCCGATCTCACAAGCCACTGGTGTCAGTTGGTTCACCTAAGATGTATACAGGTGCTCATTGGGTTATGAGTACACCGGACAGGACTCGCCGGGAACCTGCTAGTTGGTCTTATACCAGATGTCAGATAGCAGTTCCCAGGTGACATGTGTACAGGTTAGTTCATCGACCTGAGATCGTCATTTGTCTCGTGTGAGTTCCCACTGTGCTTTGATTACTACCCTACCACGGCTCAAAGGAGTCGTGCAAACAGGTTTTAGTTGGGTACAGTCCCGAGCCACATGGAGGCAGTGAGCGGATCTGCAGGGGTTCGTCTCTCCCGGTATTGGGGGTGAGGTCGCGCTGTGTCTAGGAGAGCCATTACGCAAAGCCCTCGGCCGAGGCAGGAGATTTACTGGTAGGTATTCCAGTAGTGTCTCAGGGCGTTCTGGGCTACACTCCGACACGACTTGTACCGCTTTTGGGGGTCTGACTTTTACCAACCCCCTAGGCCCGCCATGCGATGCTCATAGACGAACGGACCGGACTGTACGGATATTGTCACTGACAGGCTCAGTTGGGTGTCGGGGTGAGCTTCCTCATCGACGTCCCTTTTGGTCAATAGCTGGTGGCCCGTCACGTATTGGCTTATACCTCTGACGTGCTAGTGGTTAAATCCACAGCCATAGTATTGACGAGTCTTTAGAGTCCACCACACTTACAGTTACTCAAGCTTTCGGGCGAAACGCTGTAGAGGCCGTATGGAGATATGGCAGGGTCCGATCAGATACGTGCGGTATTGCACGGATCAGGATCGGACAGTTTTGTACTAGTGGCCGTATAGTTATATGGCAGGGTTCGATCTGATACGTGCGGTATTGCACGGATCAGGATCGGACGGATATTACTAGCCGGCTTTGGTTTAAGCCGGATCCTAGTTTAGTACAGTGTAGATTTTGTCTCATTGCATTTGTATCCGGTAGGAATACAGATGCGGGTGTGTATGCACAGTATCGGGGTTTTCCTGTAATTTATTACGGGACCAGTTTTCTGGAGTTGCCAGTTTGCATTCCGTTCCGGCCGGTTTTCCTTTGTTCTTTCCCGGCCGGACTTTTCTGATGGAGGGGGTAATTTGCAGTTTTGCAAATTACATTTGGTGGAGGTTTTTATTTGTAAGATGATTTATTATGAAAGCATCTTTTGATACCTTTCTTATCATTTGCTTTTTGTTGATGAGAAAGGATTTGATGTGGATTAGAGTTGATGTGGTTTTTGTTATCATTATGTTTGGATATAGTCACCACTTGCTTTTACTACCATGACCTTCCTTCTATGGTTGTGTTTTAGTATTCCCTCCTCCACCATCTTCTCACTTGATGAGATGAATATGATAAGTTTTTCATGAGAGGAAAAAGAAAGAGAGAAGAAGAAGAAGAGAGCTTCATCTTGAGAGTTACATTCATGATCTCATTTTCTTGCTAGAAAAATACAAGCACCATTTTTCTATCCTTGATTCCTCCATCACCATGGCAACAAACCCCAAAGAGACATACCCTCTACACTACATATTCTACAGCATATCTTGAGCATGTCGAGTTGCCGGCTTCATGCGCGAGTTGCCTCGGTATTGAGGCGGGAGCCCGTAAAAGAAGAAGGCGATGTGGTGCCCTTTCCGGCGAGGAGGCGACGATGTGGAGGCAACACTTTCCGCGGGAGATCGGGACGATGGAGATGAAGACCGGAGGACTCGGATCAGTCGGTATACTTCTCACCATATCTCTTGAATGCTAGCTTTAGGTTAATGGTAAACGATCCGGGTTTTCATTGTCCGCGGTAGCGCCGGTTTCCGAGTAAGGAAAATTTTTATTCCGCATTTTGGCCTCGAGCAAGAGGTCGGGGCGCTGCCGTGGCGCAACAAAAACTTTACTTCCTCCAGCCAAAACTCGCACTTGCTCATCTTCGCATATAACTTCTCCCGTCTCAACGTCTGCAGTGCGATCTTCAAATGCTCATCATGCTCCTCAAAACTCTTCGAGTAAACCAGAATATCGTCAATGAATAAAAAAACCACGATAAACTGGTCCAAGAACGGTGAAAAGATTCAGTTCATCAAGTCCCTGAATACTGCCGGCGCATTCGTTACTCCGAAAGGCATCACTAAGTACTCGTAATGTCCATACCGAGTTCGGAACGCCGTCTTGCAAATATCTTCTGTTTTCACTCGGACCTGATGATATCCGGATCGCAAATCCAGCTTCGAGAATACCCTCGCGCCACTAAGCTGCTCGAAAAGTTCACCAATGCGAGGGATTGGGTACTTGTTCTTAATAGTCACCCGGTTTAATTCTCGATAGTCGATGCACATCCTTCTTGTGCCATCCTTCTTCTTTACTAGAAGAACTGGAGCTCCCCAAGGCGAGTTACCGCTTCGAATCCAACCTTTCTCAAGCAATTCTGCAACCTGTTTCTTGACTTCTTCCAATTCTACTGGCGCCATTGGATAATACGCTTCGGATACTGGCGCTGCCCCAGGAATAAGATCAATTGCGAACTCCATGTCTCGCTTTGGCGGTAAACCCGATATATCTTCAAACACGTCCATAAAATCACGAACAGCAGCCGGCTCTTCACTTTCATCACTTCCATTGATGCAAGAATATTATTTGTCGGCCTAGCCCTAAACTCGACTGGCCCGACAGAAAAACTCCCCTTCATCCCAGATAAACTCTGCTGCTCTCGGCTGCCGCAAGTACTTGTGAGAAAGTGGTCAAACCCAGGGAGACAATCTGACTCTGGATGTCCACGTCCAGGCTGCGCATAAACCTCCGTGCCTTATCTGCATCGTTGGTAACTAAAGGTCCAGCGAAACTACTGAGTCTCGTCCATTCTGCTGCATGCACATCTACGGGTGCTCCCTTCTGCTTTAGTCCGATGAACTTCTCTTCCATTTCCTCCCGTGCAGTTCGCAGGAAGAACTTCTCCAGGAAACTCTTCGAAAAATCCGCCCACTTGATCGGCTTGGGCAAACGGTTCTCTTCTACAAGCCACCATTCTCGGGCGTAATCCACTAACTGAATGCGTACCACATCAACTCTTTCTCATCTGGAATTTATGCCGCAATAAGAAAATTCTCTATGTCAACTAGCCACTGCTCTGTTGGCAACGGCTCCTCCAATCCAGTAAATGTATACGGACCTAAACGTCTGAAATCTACTACTGTCCCTACTCGGTCAACTGGCTTAGCTCCAACATTGTTCACAGACTGCCGAACGATCTGCAAACCTTCCTGAAACGAGTCCGCTTGCTGCTGGATCAGCTCAGTCTATTTCTTTTGATTCTCCAGCATTCCTCTTATCACTCCAAGCATGGCGGCTTCGTCCACACGCCTTGGTACGTCTTCAAATTCTTACCGGCCATATTCCTGAACTCAAAATACCCAACATTAGCATGATGATAGATTCTGAATATAGATCAAGGCTAGAACTCTAAGATACTTAAATAAAGTGCCGCATTGTAACTATGCCGCGGTATCATAGCCACAATTACATAACTCTACCCAAGTCGTCTAAGTCCTAGAGATAACAAGGAATCAGGTTTTGAGTCGATATGCAAAAGAAGTTTGCACATCGTAAAAGATATAATCAGGAAGAATGTGATTCAAGAATGGTAAACGGTAAGGTGGCAGGACATGTTTCCTAAACACGGGTATTCTGATTCGTGTATTGGATACAACACCCAACTACAAAAGAATCAACCCGACTATCCTATGGCTCTGATACCAAAAGAACCATGTCACGCCCCGCTTCCCAGAGTACGCTAAAATAGGCATGTGACATAGCCAACCATGCTACCTGTGGTTAGGAAAAACCCTTCCACAGTCACATTACGGCTGTAGAGATATCAAGAACAGGAAAGTAAACTAACTATCTAATACATGTCCATAAGCCAGAGTAAAAGAGTCAAGAAATGCTATAGTATGCGGAAGCAAAAGATCAAATAAACACCTGGAAAGTAAGACCGGATACCGACATGATCCCTACCGCTCGATCTAACAGCGGCAAAACTCCTGATCAGTCTGCAACAAAGGTAGAGGATCTGGGCCATGCAAAACTCAGACGTCAGCGCGTCATAACATCAAGCAATAATAAATGAACAGGATACACGAGATATGCAGGCATGAATCATAAATAGTAACAAGTCAACAAGGATGTATAACGGTGAAGTGTATCAGTGTATGTGACGTGCAGTGATCAATCTAAACTGTGCTACTGGGTTGTCTACTCTAAAGTTTGTTTGAAATCAATTAATGTAATCCTCCATGTAACTCAAAGGATATGTCCCGTTACCCCCCGGGACCACGGATCAGGAATATATGAACCAAGAGTGGTTCTGTCCCGTTACTCCCCGGGACCACGGATCAAGATGTAAGAGTCACGAATGGCTCTGTCCCGTTACCCCCCGGGACCACGGATCAAGATGTAAGAGTCATGAATGGCTCTGTCCCGTTACCCCCCGGGACCACGGATCAAGTAATACCCTTTTAAGTTACACTTTAGTTTACACTTTTGATTTCCCCATACCCCCAAGGTTATGTATTCAAGTCAGGTATTCCGTAATCAAGAATTAATGCCAACACAGGATCAGGTAGGTGCAGGTTTGTCTGGATAGACAACAGGAACGGTCCGTAAGGACTACATGTCAGGTTTGTTGGCATTAGACACAGGATCAGGTAACGGGTCAGGTCATGGTACATCAGGTCAAGTCAAGCAGTGTACGGTACCATATCATGTCAAGTAGGAAGTGTAACAGGTCATGTCAGGAAGCACAAGATGTCATGTGGGTGCTCATAATCAAACTAACATAAGCATGTGTATAAATAAACAAGCATAAGTACTATCAGAACAATAAACTGGAACATGTAATATGATATGCAAATAGATATAATTTCAAGGATATGGATGCACAGTTATCGATTAGGGTTACATTTATAGTTCCAATATTAATTAGGATGCAATTTATTAAACATGGAGTGTTAATATCACATTATTATGTAGTAATGTGATCTATGGATGCAATTATATGTATCTGAAATGCGATGGATGCAAACGGGTATCCGAAAAGTTATAAAACTATAAAATGGTAATGTGGGATGTACAACTAAGCAATATGTGATATAAATATTGATATAATAATATTAATATGGATAGCATATTCAAAGCGATTAATAACTATAAAAGTGGTATTGATTAACCATGCACAAGAAGGTTCCGTTCAGAAATTCAGCGTTACCCTAATTTGTTAAATAGCTTAAAAATAACAAACGTTCTCCAAAAGGGACGTGTCTTATACCAAAACAAAGATAATTCAATAAGGTTTTCATTTTTATAAGTATAAACATCTCAGGTTGTCCCTACAAAAAGTTATAAACATCCGAAGTTGAAAGTTTGCTGCTGGAATTTGCCTGGACAGCAGTTTAAAGACATATTCATTTGCATTTTACGTTATTTAAACAATTTATTTTGCAAGTAAATATTTTATAGAGTTATATTATTCTGAGTTAGCTTCGTAACGAACTAAAGAAAGTATACTAATGATTTTTCTATAATTTATAATGAATTTTATAAGGTAAGGTGTACAGTAAATTTCAGATTTGTCATATCCGATTTTTCAACGACTTTTCATGTGTAAACTATAAGATTTTCAAATGTATAATATTATAAAATGAAGATTATAAACTAATTAAAGATAATAATAATAAATATTATGACGACATATATTTTAAATGATATGGTTGCAGTATAATGTAATCTAGTATGTCACAAGATAAGTTTCCATGATCTAGATTTAATATGATATAAACGGATGCAAACGGAATATCGAAACGTTATAAAATTAAACATGGGGCACTAGATTTAAACTATAGGTATGGTATTTATTTAAATAGGTATAAAATGAATTATATAGCATGTAGCAAGATTAACTTGCCTCGATGGGTCGCGAATCGAGAAAACGGAACGTTAACCGTCGGCGGGGAAAACTCGCGACGGGCGCACGGTTCACGGAATGAACCCAAAAGACGAACAAAGGAACCACACGGGTCGGGGTACCTCGCTGGAACGCCGACAAGCGTCACCGGCAAGACGGAATTCCGGCAACAAAAGAACAGTTAAAAAAAAAGAGAAACGAGACATGATGCAAGTAGAGAAAGAATGATAAAGAGAAGTACGAGAGAATATATGAGAGAGAGATAGAAAAAGTGGAGAGAGAGAGAGCTGCAGGTGAGGCCCACGGAATTAAAAGGAACGCGATTGGCTAAAGAGAAATCGTTAGTTAGGGATAAATATTAATTAAAGATTCAAAACATTTTAAGGAACAGTAGGATATATATATTGGTTAATTTAAAAATTTAAAAGATAGGTAATGAACAGTAAGATATCAGGTTAGTTAGAAAAATATATGCGATGGTTTTAATAATATTAAATTTAGGATTTTGGCGCCAAATAAAACATTTCCAAATCGCACCCGGGTCGAGTCCAAAAATTTGAAATTGAAATAATAGGATTTTAAGCGGGATCCAAATTTTAAAATTAAGTGTTTTATGATTAAAAAGCATACCCCCAAAACGGACACATGTACGCGCGCGTAGCCGTCCAAACTCGCCCGTTTCACTGAACGGGACGAGAACACAATGCACGGACGCTACCATAAGGCTAGGGGTGTCAAGTAGGCCAAGATGAATATTTTCAATTTTATTTTTAGATGCCAAAATTTGTTATATGTAGAAATGACTTTGCCGGGTAAATTTTACAGTAAGCAACAAACAAGCAAGTTAAATGAAATGAGTACCACATTATGCTCAAACAGTAACTGAAAATAGTAGCATTGGGCTCGGGTGTTACATATACTGAGCGATCCGTGTCCTCCGGTCTTCTCGTTGTCGTCCCGATCTCCCGCGGAATGTCTGGTCTCCACCTCCTCGCCGGAAGGGCACCACGTCGCCTGCTTCTTTTACGGGCTCCCACCTCTATACCGAGGCAACTCGGGCACGAAGTTGGCGAGTCGACGTGTCCAAGATTTGTTGTAGAATGTAGTGTAGAACTTGTGTCTCATTTTGGAGTAGTGGAGGTTGCCATTTTGGTGGAGGAATGCTATGTGGAATTTTTGTGGAGCTATATGATTTTTCCCAAGCCAAAAGAGATGAAATCCCACACCTACAAATTTGGACAGCCCCCCATAGTAATGGCCGGCCTTGGCTCATGGAATGGGAGAGAGAGAGAAAAAAGGGAGTGAGTGAGTGGAACCATAATGCAAGAGAGAATGATGCAAGATTATGAGAAGAAATCATCACTAATCAAAAACCATACTCCACCAACCTCATCATCACCCTTCATCATCAACAATCATGACTCTAAAAGTCAGGCCATCATGGTCAAAGAAGTCAAATGATGGTGCAACCATCATGAAGCAAGGATATGCAAAAAACACCCTCCACAAATGCTTAATTGCACAAATGCAAATAAGCCCTCCTCCATCAATCTTCAGCCAATGAAAGATACAAAGAAATATGGCTGAAACGGAAAACAAACTGGCAACTCCAAAAACTGATCCCGTAATAAATTACAGGAAAACGCCGATACTGTGTATACACATCCGCATCTGTATTCTGACCGAATACAAATGCAATGAGACAAAATCTACACTGTACTATACTAGGATCCGGCTTAAACCAAAGCCGGCTAGTAATGTCCGTCCGATCCTGATCCGTGCAATACCGCACGTATCTGATCGAACCCTGCCATATATCTATACGGCCTCTAGTACTAACCGTCCGATCCTGATCCGTGCAATACCGCACGTATCTGATCGAACCCTGCCATATCTCCATACGGCCTCTACAGCGTTTCGCCCGAAAACTTGAGCAACTGAATGTGGGGGACTCTAAAGACTCATCAATACTATGGCTGTGGATTTAACCACTAGCACATCAGAGGTATTAGCCATACGTGACGGGCTACCAGCTATTGACCAAAAGGGACGTCGATGAGCGAACTCATCCTGACACCCTACTGAGCCTGTCAGTGACAATATCCGTACAGTCCGGTCCGTTTGTCTATGAGCATCGCATGGCGGGCCTAGGGGGTTGGTAAAAGTCAGACCCCCAAAAGCGGTACAAGTCGTGTCAGAGATCAGCCCAGAACACCCTGAGATACTACTGGAATACCTACCAGTAAATCTCATGTCTTGGCCAAGGACTTTTCATGTTATGGCTCTCCTAGACACAGCGCGACCTCACCCCCAATACCGGGAGAGACGAACCCCCGAAGATCCGCTCACTGCCTCCATGTGGCTCGGGACTGTACCCAACTAAAACATGTTTGCACGTCTCCTTTGAGCGTGGTAGGGTAGTAATCAAAGTACAGTGGGAACTCACACGAGACAAATGACGATCCCCAGGTCGATGAACTAACATGTACATATGTCACCAGGGAACTGCTATCTGACGTCAGGTATAAGACCAACTAGCATGTTCCCGGCGAGTCATGTCCGGTGTACTCATAACCCAATGAGCACCTGTATACATCTTAGGTGAACCAACCAGTGGCTTATGAGACCGGCCACCGCCCCTCGTCGGGGTCTTGACTGTATACACTAGTCTACTCTGGAGTATCGATGCCCTGTCTCGAAACTCCCACGACTAGGGACCTTTTAAGGATGTGCTTGTAGACCACCAGCTCTCACGTATATGATCGCCCTCATACTACTGGCAGTCAAGCAAGAATCGTAGGGGCTCTATCAACGTGTAATAGCGATATGTCAGGTCACCTAAAGCAGTACACGATGATAAAGGTAAACCAGATAGCATACTATCATCTTGAGTAAGACTGTCCTACCGGGATAAGTCCTCCCTCAATCATTGCAATCACGTGCCTGTGATCCAATAATTGACTCTGAGGGCACTATCTCCAACAAGAACAAGGTGACCGGAGCGGATCGTCGATTTGACGTCGGATTGGGTTATGCAATATGCTAGCTGAAGGTTCTTATATTAGCTACTAGTTGATAACTCGTTTCCTCTCTCTCTCTCTATATATATATATATATATAAGAATAATGAAGAACTCTTTCTCTCTCTCTCTCTTTCTATATATATATAAGAATAATGAAGAAAAACGGTCATGTGACGTTTTTTCATTAGGTGGCATTAAAAATCTATATTCTTCACCATTTTATTCGATGATCGCCACACATCATCATCTTTATCATGTATGATTTGGATACAACAAATTTCATATGATTGTATCACTTAATCACTGTTGAATTAACAATATAAAAAGTTATATTGCCAGTAAACCGTTAATTTTGCACCCACTAAATCATTAGTGCAAAAATGATAGAATCATATAAAATTTAGTGTATCCATATCTTAGATGATAAAGATAAAGATGGTGAATACCGATCGTCGAAAAAAATTGTGAAGGGCATAATTTTTCGGCGCCAAAAGAACCTATGCCACCTTTGCTTTGTCATCTTCTACACACACACTAATATAACTCAAATCCAAGGGTTATAAGTCGGCAACTTTTCCTTGTTTCAAGAGAAGGGAAAGTAAAAATAATTATAAAAAATTCTTTAATTTATACTTCACATGTATATGTACGAGTCAAAACACACACACTCTCTCCCTCTCCCTCAGGATAGGAAAAGGTTCTTTTATGGCAAAAAGCTGGAAAAGAAAAATTTACACTTAAACCCTATAACTTTCGTTATTTACATACATAAACCCTATAACTTTCGTTATTTACATACATTATTTATTCATCTAAATTTATTATATTTTAACCCTTGCTTTTCTAGTTATTTAAATTTCATTTGCCTTATAACTAACAATTAAGCTAATAAATAGACAACTAAGTGAATGTTTCTCTAAATAATATAGATATTTTATGAAAAAAATTGAAGCCTAACTAGAATTTACAATCAATCATTCCTTTATAGACATCCTTTAAAATTTCTTTTACGTGCCATAAACTGAAAGGGATAACTGTAGCTTTTTCTTTTTCTTCCCAAAATAGAAATTCCAAAAATTGGAGAAATTGCTAACAGCCTATCTAGCCTTCTCAAGGATCCACGTCATCTTTCATGAGTAGAAAAATATGTGCTTCATTACAAAGCCCAATCAATTTTTCCCTCATATTTTAAATTAATTTTAAAAAATTCAAATTTCAAATCTTTTCCAGAGAGTTCTACTCTATTTATACAACCCCCTCTCTCTCACACACACACAAAGAGAAGAAGAAGTTGTAGAACGGAATAGGTGCTGACGGCGACGGTAATGAAAGGGCCATTGCCGGAGCTCGAGAAGCCAAAACTCTGCATGTGTAAGTTGCTTGAGGTTGAATAGTGGGTGTTGTATTTAGTTGGTTTGTTTAGCACTTCAAGAATGGTTTTTCTTTCCTTATTTTTTCTTAGATATTTTTTCATCATATCTTTGGATGAAAAATTTAGAAAACAAAAACAAATAAAGCCATTAAAAGTTGACATGTACTTGCATCTCCCCGCAAACTAGTAGTTGGTTATAATTGTTAGTTATGAAAGGAATATTGCTTTGGCCTATAAATCTGCTCTCTAATTGGGAAGCACGTTACCAATTCATGTAATGATCAAATCCTTAAAAAACTATATAGTTGAAAATTATAAGATAAGTAAAATAAAATTTGAAATAGAGTTGTAACTATAAGCAAGTCAAAATAAAAAGGCTTAAACAAAAACTATTTCCCATCCTGGCGCGAAATTCCAAAAGCTCCCCAAATTACGAGATACCATGAGTAAGGGCCAGCGCAGATCAACTCTTTAACACAGTTAATTCACCAGCGTTTTTTGCACATGCGTTTGCATGTGTGCGCCTATATATATAGAGAGGTTAACGGGGAAAGAGGCAATAGAAGGGAATTTCCTTCTACGGCGTCAAAAAAATACATTCTCCTTCATTTTTTCCGACGACCGACATCCACCATTTTCATCGTTATCATCTTAAGATGTGGGTACACTAAATTTCATGTGATTCTACAACCTTTTCACCAATGATTTAGTGGGTTCAAAAATAACGGTTTACCGACAATAGAACTTTTTACATTGCTGGATCGACAGTGAAAAGTTATAGAATCACATGAAATTTGGTGTATCCACATCTTAGATAATGATGAAGATGGTGGATGATGATCGGCAGAAAAAATAAAGGAAAGCTTATTTTTAAGACGCCATAGGAGGAAATTCCCTCCTATGGCATCATTCCTCCATTATATATATAGGGAGAGAGAGAATGATGGAGGAAAGATGCCATAAAAGGGAATTTTCTCCCATGGCGTCAAAAACACACACCCTTCATCGTATTTTCCGACGATCGAAATACTTCATCTTCATCGTTATTATCTAAGGTATGGATACACCAAATTTCATGTGATTCTATAATTTTTTCACCGTTGAATTAGTGGGTTCAAAATTAACGGTTTACTGAAATAGAACTTTTTACACTGCTAAATCAACGGTGAAAAGTTGCAGAATTACATGAAATTTGGCGTACCCACATCTTAGATGATAACGATGAAGATGATGGATTCCGATCATCGGAAAACACGACGGAGGCGTATCTTTTCGACGCCATAGAAGGAAATTCCCTCCTATGGCCTATTGCCTCTATTTTTCTCATATATATATATATATATAATATATATATATATATATATATATATATATAGATATAGCTAAAGAAAGGGATTATTCAGTTTTCAGATTGATTTGGAGATTTGGGTCTCTAATTTGCAAGATAAATTCAATGAAAAAATATATAAATCCAACCTCAAATTGTAAATACAACTAACCTCATACATCTCTTCCAATTGCCTACTCCACAAATTTCTCTCAGTAGTTAACTCTATACTGATTTTTTTGATTACATAAATCTTCTTTTTAACTGCATTAACGTGCAGTGCATGTGCAAAACACCGATGTGTGTGTATGTATGGCATCGAAAAAATACATCTTCCATGCCTTTTTTCAACTATCGGCACCCATTATCATGTAAGATGTGGATACACTGAATTTTATGTGATTCTGTCACTTTTCCACCGTTGATTTAGTAGGTGCAAAATTAAGGGTATACTGACAATAGAACTTTTTACACTGATAATTCAATGGTGAAAATTAAAGCGGTGAAATCACATGCAATTTAATTTGGTGTATTCTTATCTTAAATTATAAATGTGATGATAATGAGTGACTATGGTTGGAAAAATAAATCGTCGAGAGTATAGATACTTGTCAGTTGTCACTAAGTTTCATATTTAATGACTTTTAGTGATATTTGAATATTCCATTCATTTGAAGAATTCACATTGGAAAAAAACTTTTATCTCTAACCTTAGTCATATAAATTAGTCATTTTTTAACTCTCTTAATTTTCGGTCAACCTAGTAAGATTTAAGTATTCGTTATTGTTTTTCATTCTGACAAATAATGAAAACATATGACGTTAACCTAGACAATAATGAAGATATCGAGATTTTCAATATGAAGGGAGGAAAAATCACAAAAATCCTTGAAGTTCAACAATAGGCAAGCATATTCGCATGTTCACAGTATAAAGACTAGTATTATGTAGGTGCAATGCACATATTATTCAAATGAATGCATATGATTCAATTAATCGGTAAGATTTTTAATTTTAAAATGATATGGTTTTTTAGAGATAAAAATAGTTACCCATAACAAATGAAGATAGTTTATATCATGTAGAATTAAGATCAAGGGCAGTTATTTTTTTCCCCTTTTTAATAAATCAATTATAGTGGTTTAATAATATTTTGACACGCTAGCAAAGTCTACGTGGCATAAAATTAGAGATTCAATTCCAAAACAAATTTCTCACCCTATCATTTGGCACTATAATTGCAGAGAAACTGAGTTCCACACCCAAAAATTAGACCCTCGATTTAAATTTATCTATAGACCCAGCTGCTAATGGGTATTACATTTCCAGGATCCGACCCGTTTCAAACCCAAATACACCAATAGGAATAGTCAAATCAGGCCCAAACCATTCCATTTCTCCCCTCTTTCATGTTTTCATAAATTTTGCATCCCCCCCGCCCCCCCCCCCCCCCCCCCGTCTCCAATGGCGAATCCCTACTATGGCTCTGGTCCTCTTCGATCCAGGTAAAAAGCCTAAATTTTTCTCCAAAACCTGTCTTTTTCTTACAATTTTTGATTAAGTTTGCAGAGAAGGCCTTACGTCGAGACCCGCGCGGAATTCAGATGAAATTCAGTTGCAAATCGATCCAATTCATGGGGATTTGGATGATCAAGTTACAGTGCTCCATCAAAAGATTCGAAAACTCAAAGGCGTTAGTACTCGCTCTGTATCTCTTTATATAATCATCTTTTTTGATTGTTTTTCTAATATAAAAATATTGCTTTTTTTATGTTGGTTATGATGCTGTGTTCAAAATTAAACGCGAAAAAGAATTAGAAATCCCCTAATTTAGAATTTAGATGAATAAGAAATTAAGAATACGAGGCTTTATGTCGTATGTATTGTATCGGGGACATAAGGAGAGAAGCAATAGTTTGGAAAAATGGGGGTGGGGAAATAGGAAAGGCTGAAGTCTAAGTGAGGCAAAAGTTGCCATATGATACTTATTTAATCTCTTTAATAGCTTACTTAATTATCATAATTAATCCTTTATGGAGCTTGACAAGAAGTCGAGAAATTTGAAAAGAACTGACCATGATTTTACTACGAATTATCAGCTCGAAATCATCTTCCATGGTTGTCTAAGACAGCTGAAGTTGCATGGATTCGTCATCGAGATGTATCCATATTGTATTCTTATCCATATTGGATTCATAGTGGATACTTGAAGAACTTTATTTGACTCATCCTAAATGTGGACATGTACTAATAACTAAGGGCACTAACAATCTAAGCATCAATAGTTCATAATTTTATAATCAATACATTTTTATAACGGTTATATGTTTTTTTGCTATTATGTAATCATATATTTGAACAACAAAAGATTAGGGTATCCCAGCGAATCATGTCCCAGACTTTTTGAAAATTAAAAATTGGTGAATCTGATTTATATTGTATTATTGTGCTTTATTATTGTATTCATATCCAAATTAAAGCTACTTATAAGATATCTATAACCATGTCAGGGCATTCCAATAAACATTAACAGCATATTGTTAGCAAGGGTGTATCGATCAATCTTAAGCTCATTCAATCCAATGGAATTTCACAAATCTACGAAAACTAATTAAGATGCAAGGATTTGACAAGAGAGAAGACCATGAGGTTTTCAATGGTGAATCATATTTAAGTATGCAAAAATTAAATAGCCAAGCATATCTTATATTCTTTTGCGAAAATTTTATAATCAGCAGCGTATATAAAGATGAAGAATAAATAAACTTTCAAACTATTTGTACCTTTACCCTGAAGTACCAAACTACAACCCTAGAAGGGGGAGAATAGGGTTTTAGAAGAAAAAAAATTCTAATTTGACAAGCCAATTAATCACACAACACAAAATACCAATTATTAAAAAAAATTGAATGTGACAATATAAAAGAGACATGGGATCAAACACAAACACGATGAATCAAAATGGTTCAATGTCCTACGTCTAGCACACTCCCAAATCTTATGTGTAGTCCACTCCTAAAGGCCCTGTCTTTAGGTTCTTCCAAACCTTTCACTATCCTTACTATTTTAATTGAGTAGGAGCAAAACCTTTACAACCGGCTACTCCTAAGAGGCCACTCTTACTATCTTGCTTCTTTTTTAAAAAAAACTATAATCGAATCGATAAGAATACTCTCTTATAGATAAGAGGTAATGTTACCCATAATTTCTCACTTGCTTATAAGAACGAAGAGGGGATAATAGAAAGTGTATTGTGCAAATGAAAGTTTAGATAGAAACTCTCATAAATTACTTGAGAAGAAAAATTGATATATTAATTTGTTAATTAAAGCCCTTTAAACTGGGAGAACATCAATGAGCAGCATGTATAACGATATCAAATTAGGTGAATACCCTTTGCATCAACTATTTTGTCAAGACAAAATAGTGAAAAAGGTGTAAAATCCGGGTTAAGAAAACTGAGGAAGATCATGGTAAATTTGTTTAGCCCAAGACAATGCTTTGTGCTCAACGGTTTTAAAATAAAACCACCGTTAGAAAATTGCCACTTGGACATGTTCTTTGCATCAACGACTCAGTGGAGAAAAGTCAAGTTGAGCTCTTTTAAAGCATAAGCATGCTGGCAGTTAGGTTGCAATTAGTCATATTTCTTTTTCTTTTAGTTTTGTTTCCTTTTATATTTTAATCACATTTGTTTTAATTGCTAATTAATCAAACAAATTAATAATCCAAGAAACAAGCAATTACTTTCAAATAAAAAACTTACAATATTATTTTCGTTTTCAATTTCTCTATCACATGAAATGTGAAATACATCTTTTCTCTCTTATCTCTCCATCTTTGGTTCATATTTTTTCTTCTCAAAGATACATTGAATTGAAAGAATAAAAGAAGATTACATCCAGAAAAAGGTTCAATATTTTTTTAATTTGTTTAGCTAATTTTATTTGTTTTTGAATTTAATTATATAAAAAGATTGCTTTAGCAATATATTTTATATAATCCAAGGTTACAATTTATTTTGTTTACAATATTAATTAATTTTAGCTGCAAAATTAAATAAAAAACTTTAATGATGTCATAAACATGAGTTATTTTTTATTTTATACACTAATTTTTCTATCCCACTTAGAAAGAATTCTAGCTCTGCCATTGGTTACAAAGATACTGAGAGTTTATTAAGTGATTTTGAGAAAACATAAATAAAATTTTGAAGCTCAATGTCTAAAATTGTAAAAATATTTTTGAGTTTGTATAAATTTTATAAAATAACTGAGATTCATAAAATTGGAAAAATTTCTATTGAGAAAAAGGGACCTGCACAACCTAACCCTACACAATCAAGCTCTGTAGCATCTTTATCTCTTTACAATATATTACTTGAGTAGAAAAATAATAAAAAAACAATACAAAACACAAGACAAATAGAAATACCCCATAAACCTAAAACCTGTCTTGTTCCATTTGGGATTTAAATTAGTTCCTCAAATTTCACATATGTGAAGTCCCAAGTTGATCCTCGAAGCCTTCTATGGATTTGACAATTTTACAATTTGTCTCCAACCTTTTATCAAACGTCTCATGATCAACTCTACAAAATTGTTAGCATAGAACAATAATCAAAACTAAACCCGATGAGACCATCAAACCTTAGTTGGTTACTTGTTGTGGGGATATTGGTAAGATGAATTTAAAGAGAAGGAATGATGGGATATTTCTACTTCTCGTGTCTTATGGGTACAAGATAAACCAAATATTATTGGACATTTTGTTCATTGTCGCATATAAATTTGATTAATTGTGGTTATGTGGTGTCTGGGCCCACAAAGAATGAACGAAAAAGCCATTGTTTTTTTTAAAAAAAAAGCTCCTTGCAATTTTGCCTATCTTCCCTACACAGTATACAGTATGTGGGCTCACATCAGATGTAAGTTGTGGTTTTCAATTTTTAATTTTTCCACGTGACATACATGAAAACTTAAGGGTCGGCTATCAAAAATAAACTAGATATATTTATTCCTTAAATCATACCTAGTCATATTTGTCTCCTATGAAATCTAGACTGTAGGATGAATGATCTCAGAAAGAGAGTGTCCGGGTCTTCATGCATTCAAAGTTCATCATGTAATTAATATTTGATGACAGTCGCCAATTCGCTCTTACACTCGGGGTAAACTGATATATTACAATATTTCACATGGAAGCAATAGGTCCAGAATAGAAGATCTCTTTTTGGAAATAGGTTATTACATGGAAGGTTTTGATTCATAACCACATTTTATTAATGCATATAGCACCACATATTATCAGAATAATGCCAAGATATATTAGAATTGAGAATAATGTAGAAGAGAGGTCATAGGAGAAAACTTCCTTCTATGGTGTCGAAAAAGTACGCCCTCCACCATTTTCCGACAATCGACATGTATCATCTTCAACATTATCATCTAAGATGCGGATACATCAAATTTCATGCGATTCTACCGCTTTTTCAACATTGATTTAGTGGATGCAAAATTAACGGTTTACCGACTAGAACTTTTTACATTGCTAATTCAACGTTGAAAAAGCGGTAGAAATCGCGTGAAATTTGGTGTATCCACATCTTAGATGATAAATATGAAGATGATGGGTGCCGATCGTTGGATAAAATCGTGGAGGGCATATTTTTTAAACGCCATAGAAGAAAATTCCCTCCTATGGCACCTTTCCTACATTATTCTCATTAGAATTTCATATTCACATTGAAAACTGTATTAATGTATGTAGGATATTGTTTGTGTCCTGATCAAACTTGCCACATCATTCTTTCTTATTATTTAGATATTTCTAATGTTGCCTGGATAATATTTTTTGGGCACTGTTGCCTGGATAATTTATTTGTAACTTTGTGTACTACCAAGCTGGCACGTCTGTATGTGATTTAAGGATGTTCAAAGTTTTCCTTTTGATTTAAAACAGATATCTAACTTACCAAACCTTTCTCTACTATTGGAATGCGAATCATCTAGAGAAGTTTCTGTTCCATCCATCATACTTATTAATTTTTTTTGTTTCCTATGCATGCACATTTAAAAATTCTTCCTTTCTGCATTTAACAATGGCACTGGTTTCCCTCCTATATGTGTTCATTTCTTGTTCATGTGTTATATTAATTATTTTATCAAATCTGGAAACTGCAGGTAGCTCAGGAGATAGGGACAGAAGCAAAGTTTCAGAATGACTTCATTTCTCAATTGGTAAATCTCTGGTCCTAATCAAACATTTCCTATTATATGCTTCAATGTTTCACGTTATGAATAGCCTAGTTTATATTTACAGCTCTATCAGTTACTGGTCGTCAGTATTATTAACTGTTGAAGTCTGTTAGTTCTGATGTCTCATATTATCAAAATAGTTTAAATTGTTCTGTGCTTCTTGATATTTCACTGTAATTTCAAAGGGAAGAAAGGTAGATGCTTGTTTATTTTGATGCTTGATGTTCGTTTGTTGAGTTTTAACTTTTAAGACCTCGTCCTAGAATTTGACATGCTATCATTAATTGATTTGCTCCAGGTTGCCACTAACATGTGCTTTTATTGAATTTGTTTGTTCTCCCTCAGAGTTTAAAAATCCATGGCAATAATCTCTATGGTTTCATTTGGTAATGGTAATAGGTGCATCTTTTCTTCCCCTTCATGAGAGTCTCTTGAACAACATTTCCACTCTACTCTTTCGACAAGCACTAAACATGGAGGAGCCGCTTGTATCGTTGCCTTGAGAGCCAACATTTGAAAGTTCTCTCTTATGCAGTCATACTATATTTGGCATTTATATTGTTATCTTTTTTTTAAGGAATCATTGTGGTCATTTTAGAATTTAGTTGATTGTTTGCGATCTTATCTGGTGATTAAGTTGAATGGGGTTCAAACCCCCCCCCCCCCACCCCAAAAAAAAAGAAGAAGAAGAAGAAAAGAACCCTCCCACCCCACCCCATAAACAAGACAAAAAAAACCCAAGACTTCTACCTTACATCTACTTCTTTTATCCAACATTTATCTTTCTTTCTTAATCAACAATGCTGGTCATTGGGCATGGACGCTATACAGTTTTCTAAATGTTATCTAGTAGATTTATTTCTTATTAGAAAACTGACTATTTAATGGGGAAACTGTCATTGTCACCCTTTGTGTTAATAGAAAAATCTTTAAAAGGGGATTTTTTTGGAATTGGCCCGTAAACCCCACCCACGCACAGGGGTAGACCCATGAATTTTGGTGAGAGGTGGCACAGTATGCAACAAGGCTTTATTAAGATTATGTTCAAAATTTTCTATCATCTAGTCACTTTTCATCGAACCAATTATTTTTCGTTTGCAAAAACACACTAAAAAAGCATTCATACTTAACATGATTAAAATGATTAGCCAATGCTTTATTTCCCCCAAAAAATAAAAAATAATGATTTGGATAGTGGGAATTGAACCCACAACCTCTTGCTAGGTAATATCATGCACTACCACAAGAGCAATAACACATTTGCGTTATGTTTATGAACTCAATATATATAATATAGTGTTGCATCGATAAATCAAAGTAGATATTTCTTGTTCTATAAAATCTCAGTGGGGACACGTGCCCTCACTGGGTTGAATGTGGGTCCGTCCTGCCCACGCACACAACACACACGAGCACCCAAGGGGATCCATGAATGGGTCCCCGAAAGCGTGAATTTGTGGTCACTTCCCTCCATGGGGTTCGAACCCTACACTCTGCCCAGGAGGGGAAGTGTCATACCAAGTGAGTTGTTGCTCATTGGTTTAGAAAGGAGTTTTGCAATGAAGAAAAGAATACCATTAGAAACCAACCTTTTTCCTCTTTTTTTCTTCATCTAGGTTTCTTTTTTTTCACTAGGTTTTCTCCCTAAGGCAAAATGATCATATCTCCTTTATGTTTTTCTATTACTTAAAGAAATGCCCTTCTTTACTGAGATCACTCCATCGGTATGGTTTGCTATTTGGGTTGCAGCTGTTGTTGAAATTTGACTTAATATCCACAAAATGTTCAAGTATTTTCTAGTTTTTGGTCTTTTTTGGAGCTTTGTCTTGCGAGATACTCCTTGAATCTGTACAAATCCTATAGAATCCTGCTGCGCCTTTATTGATTGGGTTGGTTCCATACCATAAAATTTCAACTATATTATCAATAAAGATCAATAAGCAAAACTTCTATCCCCATTTGATAGTAGTCTCTTAACCTGGCTTGGGCCGGTTCTTTGTTGAGATCAAGACATGGTCGGTTTCTGTATAAATACTTTTCTTGTGTTCTGATCTGTACTGTTGAGCTCTAAGTAGCATGAATTCGGACACGGATACGAAATATGAAACGATTTGGATTCGATGACTCACAATTTTTCAAAAACCTAGAATACCGGATGTGTTTTAAAATCAATCACTTAAATATAAATATTTACTAATACATGCATATAAATATGTAAATAACGAAAATGTACTATTTAAACAATCTTAAGCTACTCAAACATGTTATATATGCATGTTCCATACAGGTAGAATACAATATAGATTTTAGAATGTGTCAAAAAGAGCCCCTCTAATATTCTTGACGATTCCAAATTAATCCAATAGGATACGAATCTGATACGGATCGCCCCCTCGACAACGTATTCGTGCAACATAGTTTGAGCTCTTCTTTAACCGACAACATATTGCATCTTATTTATTCATTATTGCATTGTCTCATGCATTTACATTATTAGTGTGCATCACATTTGGTAACAGAGCCTAGGTTGAGGCATTTTGGTTTTGGGACGTACGACTTTTTAACCCCCCTGAAGCAAAAATGAAAGCATTCAATGTAAATTGTGTGTATGCTTTAGCCTCATATTGCATCGAGGGTAGTTTATGTTAGTGTATATGCTCTAGAGGCCATTACTGTATCATACTAGTTTGTATATTACTTGATGGAAGCTTGGGATATTCACAGTTGTATATACAATCTTGCTCGAAATGGTAGTATGCTACTTGGTTTGTCTCTGCTTTAATATGTGCATGTGTTTCTTTTAGCATATCGCTGATATACATATTAGTAGAGCCCTTAGGATTATTGCTTGATTACCAGCATTGTGATGGCGCCCACACTCGTGGGGGCTGGGTAATCCATAAGCACATCCTTATACTGGTCCCTAGTCGTTGGACTATCGAGACAGGGCATCGATACTCCGGAGTAGACTAGCGTATGCGCTTCTCATCCCAGCGTGGGAGACGGTCTGTCCCATAGCCGTCAGTACGTCGTACTTGAGATAGTATGCGGGTGCTCGTTAGGTTACGAGTACACCGGACAGGACTCGTCGGGAACTGTTGGTTGGTATTATACCTATCGTCAGTTATCAGTTCCCAGGTGACATGAGTACAGCTTAGTCCGCTGACTTGACACTGTCACTTTGCCTCGAGTGTGTGCCCACTGCATTTTGATTACTACCCTACCACGGCTCAAAGGAGTCGTGCAAACAGTTAGTTTTTGGGTGCAGTCCCGAAACACTTGGAGGCAGTGACGGTTAGATAGGATTCGTCTCTCCCGGTATTGGGGGTTGACATCGCGCTGTGTCCAGGAGAGCCATTACACAAGTAGTCCCTGACCAGGGCAAGCGAGATATACTGGTAGGTTTCCAGTGTTATCTCAGGGTGTTCTGGGTTACACTCCGACACGATTTGTACCGCTATTAGGGGACTGACGTTCACCGTCCCCTAGGCCCGCCATGCGATGTATCAGACGAACAGACCGGACTGTACGGAGACTGTCACATACAGGCTCAGTAGGAGTTCAGATGGGATCACCTCGTCAGTCTTCTTATCGGCATCTACCTGGGGACCGTTACGTACAGCTAGTGCCGCTTGCGGTCTGTGGTTAAACCCACTGCCAGCGTAGTATCGAGTTTTTAGAGTCCCACACAGAGAGCTATTCGCCTTTAGGCAAAATGAGTAGAGGTCGCATGGTTTTGCGACAGGGTTCGTTCACATCCGCGCACTTGTGCACGTTTGCTGTCCGGACAGCTTATACTAGCGGGCTTTGGTTTAAGCCGGATCCTAGTATATGATTTGGGATTGGTTTTATCTCATTGTATTCGTGTTCCTCGGATCGCGAATACGGTGCGTATGCACAGTTGATTGAGACAGAGTTTGATTAGGGTTAATGACCATTGTCATTTTATTAACCCTAATGCTTATGTGTGTATTATGGTTAATTGATATTAGTTAAATTTAATTGTGCATGGTTAGGATTGTTGACCTTTTGACTCTCTTGACTTGTTGATCTTGGTTGACACTTTGACCATCATCATTTCATATAAAAGATGCTCTTTGATCCTTGCAATTTGCATTAAAAATGAAATGATAATAGTCATGTCTTGATTAAGCCATGACAATTATCATGCTAATTATCAATTTACAATAATTCACACATATATGTGAGAGTGGTTCTTTTATTCTCTCATTCTATCATATGCTTTCTCTCTCTTGCTCTTCCTCTTCCTCAAGCTCTCCCCTCTCATGTGTTGAGAAACACTTGAACTTGAGAAAAACCACTCCATAGTAATCTCTACTCTCATCTAAGGTTCTAGGATTAGCACTTCTAGCACTTTAGTTACTTCTAGCTTGAAGTTGAAACCAAAGGTTGAGGCTCTCGGGTGGATCTTTCTTCGACTAGAGAAGGCGACAAGGTGATCTCTTTCTTACACTCCAAGGAGCAAGGAGAGAAGGACATAAAGCCCTAGGTATAACCATTCTTCCATGTAGCTAATTTCTAGTTAGCTTTAGTTAGTTTTTGTTTAGTAAAGATCCCGCCTTTGTCTAGTCCATGTTGCCTAGAGTGGAAAAAATTCGATTTTTATACCGTTTCCGCCTCCCCGCAAGCACCGGGGTGGGCAACGTGGACTTACAGTGGTATCAGAGCCTAACTAAACATAAACTAGCTAGGTAGTAAAGTGTATGGAAGTTTGATCAGAAAAATCGCAAAACCAAAACATCAAAACCCTAACTTTCTGTTGTTTTTTTTCTGCTCAAAATAAAAAAAATCATACTTCAAAAATCATCTCAGGGTTTTGTTAAGACACTCACCAAAAACGATCCAGTGAACCGTTCAAAGCGCCGCGGTTCCGCGGCAATAGCATGCTATTGCCGCTGAAACGCGGCCGAGTTGACTCGGTTCTGGACCGAGTTTGGTGCAGTGTTCTTCTGACTTGGTTTTGGGATTTGTAAGATATTTTATTTGTGCCCAGATTTTCCAGAAAAGAAATTTGTATTTGGGAGCCTATAAATCCGTATTTTTTGATCGAACTTCACTATACTTTGACTAATGGGTTATATCTGTGATGTTTATATGTATTGAACGTCGGCTAATCGCTATACGTCGATTAGTGGGGGTTATACATATCTGTGATCTGTGTTTGTTGATGGTATGTGTATATGAATGCGTTGGATTGTCGCGGGTGAATAGCCGGGGGGTTTTGTGAGACGGGAGTTTTCTTTTCTTTCAATTCATGTAACATGTAAATTGATGTAATATTGTTTGTATGGCCGCACAACCGGGTCGGGGTTGTAGCCGTCATTGTATAATTCTTTTTATTGTTTTTGCTCCTAGGATAGACCCATGGAGGGGGTGCACAAACTATCGGGTATCTCGAAGTGCCGAGTGGCCTACTCATGGTGTTGAGGGAGGTTGCTTCGCTTCGGGTACTTGGCGGGTAGTTTGCCGCACCCGTAGAGGTCTTGGTTGGGGTATTTGGCTATTCACCGCGACCGTGTATTCCGCTTTTCGTTGCAGGCTCGAACGGATTGCGGATTCCTAGTATATCCAATGTATTCATCTGTGATCTGTAATGTCTATCATTGATTTATATCTATATACAATAACTATTTAGGCGTTGCTTATATTTTACAGCCGCGCTAGCCCAGCCCCCGCTCTGTCGTTAGTTAAGTAACCTAACGGGTGATGACGGGGCCCCGTGGCGAATGCGAATGGCATAAGCGTACGTCATATTTTGGTTGTTTTCTGCAATGGTAGGATTAAATGATGGGACGCATTAAAAGAATTAATGCAAGAAAATAAACCAAGTAAAAGTCGATTGGAACACTTTGAAAACCACTCGGTTCTTTTCAAAACTAAACTTTTAAATGCGGAGCTTGAACCACTCCTTTTAAAAGCTATCTCGTTCCATCGATTATATCAAGTTCACTACGTTCACGGTTTTGCCAAAACCATTCGTAGCCCTCCGTCATTCCACATGAATGGTCAAAAAGTATTCAAGCTACGTATTTTGGCCAAAGTCAAGGCATAGTGATTGGTAGCTATTGGGTATTCATGTGCAGCATAGATAGATGCGTTGGTTTGGGACAGTTGTGCTGCCATTTTGGCCAAAGTCAAGGGTAGGTACGGGTGGGTCCAAATTAACCAGGTGAATGACGGGTAGAACTTGACATGTGACTTATGATATTTTGGCCAACGTTAAGGTCATAAGAGCATAGGGCAAAAATCCACATCGAGAGTTTCATAAGTACTGAAACTTGCTAGCGCTGCATACCATTTGGAGAGTGATGATTCTGGTAGGATTCCTTCGGTTTTATCATGCGATGATATTTGGATCCCGATTCTACTGTGAGTATATGCTGCTCCTCGGGAAAACTCTCACTTAACGATCAATGCTATAAACCTAGTAGGTGTCTAGAAAGGTGTTAGCGGGGCTACGCCCACAGGGAAAAGACGTTACTTAATTAAGGAACTTCGCGAAAGCGTTGGAAAACCTCCCTCGAAGTACCGACACTGGCCTGGCTGAACGGTTAAGCAAGTATTGTACGGTGAGATTGATCCCGACTAATTCTTTCTTTACGGTTTGAGAAGGGATTCGAGAGACAGTGGGAGCCATCCTGTTTAGACAAACTAAAAACCACTCTAAACTTGCAAGAGCATCATGCTAAAGTGTTTCTTTTCTCTCTCCTAATTGCAGCGACCATTCAACATGACCGGACTTAAGTTATTACTAGATAAAAACATACTGACAGGGCCAAACTACAAAGATTGGCTCAGGAATGTCAAGATGACAATCACTTACGACAAGTTGGGGTATGTCCTTACCACCAAAGCTCCCCCTGTCCCAGGTCCCACCTCCAGCGTCGCGGATAAAGAAATCCGTAAGACATGGGAGATCGATTGCGCGAAGGCCAAATGCCTCGTGCTTGCCTCGATGGACAACGAACATCAGAGGAGGCATGAGAATATGGACCTAGAGTCTATATTTCTCCATACAAAAGAACTGTATGGAGAGCAGTCTCATATCGCAAGATACGAAGTGTCGAAGAAGCTATTTTCGGCAAGATTGGCCGTCGGATCATCGGTAGCGGAACACGTGCTTAAGATGATTGGCTACATAGAAGAGCTCGCGGACCTTGGGACCACGTTGGAGAATGAACTCTACACCGATTTGATTCTCCAGTCCCTTCCTTCCACTTACGCCCAGTTTGTCTTAAACTTCAACATGCAAGGAAAGGAGGTTGAACTTTCCGAACTTCTGAACATGTTGAAGAGTGCTGAGGGTACCCTACAGAAAGGTAGGGAGATATCCACTTTGTTTGTAGGAGGATCTTCCTTTTCTAGGTCCAGGGCGAAAGCCAAGGATAAGATGAAGAAAGCCCCCGCCAAACCAAGAGGCGGTGTCAGTAAAGTGGATACGAAGGGAAAAGGAAAGGCAACAAAGGTAGCGGGAAAGCTGGTGGGGAAGGAAGAATACTTCTACTGTCACAAAAGTGGTCACTGGAAACAGGATTGCAAGACTTGAAAGGCCAGAACCCAGGATCTGAAGCGAGTTGCGGCTTCAGCTTCAGGTGTGTATGTTATTAAAAACTGTCTATCAATAAACTCTACATTCTGAGTATTGGATACCGGATCAGGATCTCATATCTGTAATTCTTTGCAGGCGTTGAGAAAGCGTAGAGTTTTGAAGGCAGGTGACATGACCCTCAGAGTTGCAAACGGAGCTAGCATGGATGCTGAGGCTGTAGGGGACTATCACCTGGGATTGTCAGATGGACACTTTTTGGTTTTGCGTAGTTGTTATTTTGTACCAAATGCAACCTGTAATATCATTTCTGTATCTTTATTATCTAAAGAAGGTTATGAATTTGCATTTATAAGTAATGTTGTGAACATTCACCTTAATCAAGTTTTGATTGGGCCAGGTACATTAAACAACGGTATATACGTACTATACCAACCACAGATTTTCAATGTCCAGAATACACACAAAAGAAAGTCTCCAGAAATCAATAAAATTTTCTTATGGCATTGTAGACTGGGTCACATCAATGAGAGAATGTTGACTAAGTTACATACAGAAGGATATTTGGATCCGTTCGAATATTAATCGTATGCAACTTGTCAATCCTGTCTCAAAGGAAAGATGACAAAGACTCCGTTCACTGGACACGGAGTAAGCGAGCAAGCTCTTGGGACTCGTACACAGCGACGTGTGCGGTCCAATGTCTACACATGCACGAAGCGGTTATTCTTACTTCATTATTTTTACGGATGACTTTTCAAGGTACGGTTATGTCTTCTTAATGAAACATAAATCCGAGCCTTTTGAAAAATTCTAGGAATATAAGAATGAAGTTGAAAAACAAACAGGCAAAAGTATCAAGGCACTGAGATCTGATCGAGGTGGTGAATACTTGAGTGCCGAGTTCCTGGGTTACTTAAAAGAGAATGGAATTCTCACTCAGCTTACTCCTCCATACACTCCGCAACATAACGGTGTATCGAAGAGACGGAACCGAACCCTTTTGGATATGGTACGGTCCATGATGAGTAACGCTAAGTTGCCGCGATCGTTCTGGGGATATGCGCTAGAATCAGTTGCATACCTTTTGAACCGAGTTCCAACTAAGACTGTGCCTACTACACCATATCAGATGTGATATGGGAAGAGACCCTATCTTAATCACATTAAGACATGGGGATGTCCAGCTTTTGTAAAAAAACAGCATGCGGACAAGCTCGAGGCACGCTTAGTACAGTGCAAGTTTGTGGGATATCCAAAGAACTCCAAGGGATATTTCTTCTATTGCGAAGAGGAACAAAAGGTTTTTGTTTCTCGCCATGCCCACTTTCTAGAACACCGGTTCATAGAAAAAGAAATAAAGGGGAGCGCAATAGAACTGGAAGAAATTCCAGAACTGGAAGAAATTCTAGAACCACGAGCTATTACTGAAAGCTTAGTAGAACCAGAGGGTTCGAAAGATCATGACATTCCCACACCACTCCGCAGGAGTAGTAGGCAGTCTCATCCGCCCGAGAGATACTACGGTTTTCTCATTGACGGGGATAGAGAGGATTGCATCATAGATTGTGATGAGCCTACTAGCTTCCAGCAAGCCATTCAGAGCGTTGACTTGGTAAAATGGCTGGATGTAATGCGGGCCGAAATGGAGTCCATGTACACCAACAAAGTATGGACATTGGACATTGCTCCAGATGGGGTAAAACCCGTAGGATGCAAGTGGATCTTCAAAAGGAAGATTGGTGTAGATGGACAGGTTGAGACCTATAAAGATAGACTGGTTGCAAAGGGTTTTCGTCAGAGACCTGGTTTGGACTATGACGAAACCTTTTCTCCAGTGGCTATGCTGAAATCCATTCGGATCCTTCTTGCCATTGCTGCCTTCCACGATTATGAGATTTGGCAGATGGACGTAAAGACCCCTTTTCTAAATGGAAATTTAGAGGAGTGTGTCTATATGGACCAGCCAGAGTGTTTCATTCAGAGTGGGAGCAGCGGAAAGGTGTGCAAGTTGCTTAAGTCCATTTATGGACTAAAGCAGGCATCGCGGAGTTGGAACATCTGTTTTGATGAGACGGTCAAGGAATTTTGCTTTATCAAAAATCCAGATGAACCATGCATCTATTGTAGATTTGTAGCGAGAACTGTAGTATTCCCCGTTTTATACGTGGATGACATTCTCTTAATAGGAAATGACATTCCTATGCTACAATCTGTCAAGGGGTTCTTGTCACACAGGTTCTCCATGAAAGACCTGGGTGATGCCTCATACATTCTGGGGATCCGGATCTACCGTGATAGATCCAAGAGGATTTTAGGACTCTCACAGTCCAGGTACATCGACACCATACTGAAAAGATTCAGTATGGAAGATTCCTAGCGCGGTAATCTACCGGCTTGTCACGGGATCACCCTCTCCAAAAAGATGTCTTCCAAGACTGATTTGGAGAGGGATCGCATGTCTATTATACCCTACGCTTCTGCGGTAGGCTCTATAATGTATGCGATGTTGTGTACCAGACCAGATGTGGCTTATGCACCGAGTGTGGTAAGCAGGTATCAGTCAAACCCTGGGGAGAAACATTGGATAGCGGTAAAGAACATTCTCAAGTATCTGAGAAGGACTAAGGAGATGTTCTTGGTGTATGGCGGAAAAGACCTTCAGATTGAGGCCTTTGCTGACTCCAGCTTCCAGAGTGACAAGGATGATTCCAAGTCCATGTCGGGTTTTGTCTTTACCCTCAATGGAGGGGCGGTGTGTTGGAAGAGCTCCAAACAGGAAACCGTTGCTGACTCGACTATGGAAGCGGAATACATCGCTGCATCTGATGCCGCAAAAGAAGCCGTCTGGATGAGGAAGTTCTTGAAAGAACTCTAGGTGGTTCCGTCCATTGTTGATCCAATACCTCTGTATTGCGACAACAACGGGGCTATAGCTTTAGCGAAGGAACCCAGGTCCCATCAGAAATCCAGACACATCTAGAGGCGGTATCACCTGATCAGGGAGATTGAGGTTCGGAGGGTTGCTTCAGAAGATAACACTGCAGATCCATTCACCAAGGCCTTATCCCAGACTCAATTTGAGCGGCTGATCGAGATGATAGGTCTTCGATACGCCAGTACATGGCCTTAATGCAAGTGGGAGTTGTTAGTGTATATGCCCTAGAGGCCATTACTATATCATACTAGTTTGTATATTACTTGATGGAAGCTTGGGATATTCACAGTTGTATATACAATCTTGCTCGAAATGGTAGTATGCTACTTGGTTTGTCTCTGCTTTAATATGTGCATGTGTTTCTTTTAGCATATCGCTGATATACATATTAGTAGAGCCCTTAGGATTATTGCTTGATTACCAGCGTTGTGATGGCGCCCACACTCGTGGGGGCTGGGTAATCCATAAGTACATCCTTATACTGGTCCCTAGTCGTTGGACTATCGAGACAGGGCATCGATACTCCAGAGTAGACTAGCGTATGCGCTTCTCATCCCAGCGTGGGAGACGATCTGTCCCACAGCCGTCAGTACGTCGTACTTGAGATAGTATGCGGGTGCTCGTTAGGTTACGAGTACACTGGACAGGACTCGTCGGGAACTGTTGGTTGGTATTATACCTATCGTCAGTTATCAGTTCCCAGGTGACATGAGTACAGCTTAGTCCGCTGACTTGACACTGTCACTTCGCCTCGAGTGTGTTCCCACTGCACTTTGATTACTACCCTACCACGGCTCAAAGGAGTCGTGCAAACAGGTAGTTTTTGGGTGCAGTCCCGAAGCACTTGGAGGCAGTGACGGTTAGACAGGATTCGTCTCTCCCGGTATTGGGGGTTGACATCACGCTGTGTCCAGGAGTGCCATTACACAAGTAGTCCCTGGCCAGGGCAAGCGAAATATACTGGTAGGTTGCCAGTGTTATCTCAGGGTGTTTTGGGCTACACTCCGACACGACTTGTACCGATATTAGGGGACTGACGTTCACCGCCCTCCTAGGCCCGCCATGCGATGTATCAGACGAACAGACCGAACTGTACGGAGACTGTCACTTACAGGCTCAGTAGGAGTTCAGATGGGATCACCTCGTCAGTCTTCTTATCGGCATCTACCTGGGGACCGTTACGTACAGCTAGTGCCGCTTGCGGTCTGTGATTAAACCCACTGCCAGCGTAGTGTCGAGTCTTTAGAGTCCCACACAGAGAGCTATTCGCCTTTAGGCAAAATGAGTAGAGGTCGCATGGTTTTACGACAGGGTTCGTTCACATCCGCGCACTTGTGCACGTTTGCTGTCCGGACAGCTTATACTAGCGGGCTTTGGTTTAAGCCGGATCCTAGTATATGATTTGGGATTGGTTTTATCTCATTGTATTCGTGTTCCTCGGATCGCGAATACGGGTGCATATGCACAGTTGATTGAGACAGAGGGGGAGGACTTTGATTAGGGTTAATGACCATTGTCATTTTATTAACCCTAATGCTTATGTGTGTATTATGGTTAATTGATATTAGTTAAATATAATTGTGCATGGTTAGGGTTGACCTTTTGACTATCTTGACTTGTTGACCTTGGTTGACACTTTGACCATCATCATTTCATATAAAAGATGCTCTTTGATCCTTGCAATTTGCATTAAAAATGAAATGATAATGGTCATGTCTTGATTAAGCCATGACAATTATCTTACTAATTATCAATTTACAATAATTCACACATATGTGTGAGGATGGTTCTTTTATTCTCTCATTCTATCATATGCTTTCTCTCTCTTGCTCTTCCTCTTCCTCAAGCTCTCCCCTCTCATGTGTTGAGAAACACTTGAGCTTGAGAAAAACCACTCCATAGTAATCTCTACTCTCATCTAAGGTTCTAGGATTAGCACTTCTAGCACTTTAGTTACTTCTAGCTTGAAGTTGAAGCCAAAGGTTGAGGCTCTCGGATGGATCTTTCTTCGACTAGAGAAGGCGACAAGGTGATCTCTTTCTTACACTCCAAGGAGCAAGGAGAGGACATAAAGCCTTAGGTATAACCATTCTTCCATGTAGCTAATTTCTAGTTAGCTTTAGTTAGTTTTTGTTTAGTAAAGATCCCGCATTTGTCTAGTCCATGTTGCCTAGAGTAGAAAAAATTCGATTTTTATACCGTTTCCGCCTCCCCGCAAGCACCGGGGTGGGCAACGTGGACTTACAGTTTAGTTTGTTTAAGTTCAGGTAGATCTATGGAATCTTACTAGCATTTTAAACATGGTCTTCTTTTAACAGTTAATGGTTCATTAAAGGTTGCTAATGTGTATAGCCTAGTTTAAGCCTAAATTTGGCACTCATTATGTGATTGCTCAGTTTCATCACAGACTAGTTTTGATAGTTATGTTATAAAAAACCTTGAGTTTTGTGTACAAGAAAAATCTGTCTTTTCTTTATTCTATTCCTCAACTTGTTCTTGCTTTAGAATGGAGATGCCAGGCTGTACTATCTATATAAGCTATAGATAGTATTTCTTGAAATATTCTCTTATCTAGCTTGGACTTTAGTTGGAAAATTATTATCTAGCTCTTGTTTAATTCTCTCACTACATTTGGGTCATGGAAAAAGTTTTATTGGCTCCTCAATATTTATCACTCCTTTATTCAATATTACTAAGCTTATACGGCCGAAAAAATCTGATCAGTCTCCTTTAAAATCTTTCTATTTTTTCTCACTAATTAGATTTTACTGGGCAAAATTTGAAAATTTTTATGATTTTTGTGTGCTGTAGCATGCAAAGTATTAAAATATAAAAAAGAAATATTTAAAGTTAAAATTTAGCGATCTTCCTTTGGTATTGCAAAAAAATAGAAAAACAAAAAACATATATTTTTTGAAAAATTCGTAATTTTCATGTGCTATATATATAGTATCTAAAATATTAAAGGATACAAAATATTGAGATTTTTGAAGATCTCGTGATTTTTGTGTGCTAGTATTGGAAAACAGAAAAAATAGGAATTTTTGAGATTTTTGAAAATTTTGCGATTTTCTTCTACGTATAGCATGTAAAATATAGAAAAAATAGAAAATAGAAAATATTGACTCTTTGAAAATTTCGCAATTTTCGTGTGCATAGCAAACAAGTAGTATTAAAAATCCGAAGAAAACAGAATTTTTTTGAGATTTTTGAAGATTTTGTGATTTTCGTATGCTATAATAAGCAAAATATTAAAAACAGAGAAAACAAAGACTTTTGAAAATTTCACGATTTTTTTATGCAAGTAAAATATTGGAAAATAAGGAAAACAAATATTCGAAATTTTCGTGTGCGTGTAAAAATTTTCGTGCACAAGTAAATATTGGTAAACCGAAAAATAGAAAATTCTGAGATTTTAGAAATTTCATGATTTTCGATTGCTGGCATGCAAAATAATGAAAATAAGGAAGAAAACATTTTTTTTTAGATTTTTGAAAATTTCGCGATTTTTATTTGTTGTAGCCAGCAAAATAATAAAAAGCCATAGAAAATTATGAGATTTTTTATAATTTCCTGATTTTCATGTGTTATATATATAGCATATAAAAAATTGTAAAACCGAAATAAAAAAAATTGAGGTTTTTAAAATTTTGATATTTAGTGTGCCATAAGAAGCAAAACAAGCAAAACATGAAAAGTCGGAAGCTAACAGAAAATTTCAATATTTTTGAAAAGTTCGTGATCTTTGTATGTTCGCACAAGTATTGAAAAACCGAATAAAACAAAAATATTAATATTTTTGAAAATTTCATGATTTTCGCGTGCACGTGCAAAATATTAAAAATTTGAAGAAAATTAAAAAAATTCAAATTTTAAAAAATTCGTAATTTTCCGTGTGCTATGCAAAATATTGAAAAATCGAAGAAAATTGGAAAACTTTTGGATTTTTGAAGATATCACGATTTTTGAAAATGCTAAGCAAAACGTCAAGTATATTGACATAATCAAGGATATGTACGACGGAGTAGTGGCAAATGTCAGAACTTGCGGCGGCTTAACAAGTGATTTTCCGATTACTATTGGTTTACATCAAGGATCTGCATTAAGTCCATTCCTGTTTACCATCGTGATGGATGAGCTTACTAGAACTATCCAAGATGAGGTCCCTTGGTGTATGCTATTCGCTGATGATATTGTTCTAGTAAATGAGACGAAAGTAGGGGTTAATGCCAAATTGGAATTATGGAGGCAAACATTGGAATCTCGGGGATTCAGATTGAGCAGGTCCAAGACAGCATATATGCACTGCAAATTTAGTAGCCAGAGAAATCAAAACCATATTGGTATAACATTGGAAGGACAAGAGATATCACCGAACGACCAGTTTAGATATCTAGGTTCCATCATCCAAAGGAATGGGGAGATCGATAGTGATGTTAATCAAAGAATCCAAGCTGGTTGGTTGAAATGGAGGAGTGCAACAGGGATTTTGTGTGATCATAACTTTCCGTTAAAATTGAAAGGGAAGTTTTATCGGAGCGCTATTCGGCCTGCCTTATTATATGGTACTGAATGCTGGGCTCCTAAAAAGCATCATACACAGAAGATGCACGTAGCGGAGATGCGCATGCTTTGTTGGATGTACGGTAACACTAGAAAAGATAAGGTACGAAATGAGGATATTCGTGCAAAAGTTTGTGTAGTACCCGTGGAGGAGAAGATGCGGGAAAACCGGCTAAGATGGTTTGGTCATGTGCGACGCAGACCTATGGAAGCACCGATTCGACGAATAGATACTCTCGATATGGGCAATGGAAAAAGGGCAAAAGGGAGACCGAAGAAAACATGGATGGAGGTGATACGAAACGATATGGTTGCCAAAGGACTCAATGAAAGTATATTGTTCGATAGAAGTGAGTGGAGACAGAGGATTTATGTGCTGGACCCGGCGTGATTCTCATGTTGGTTCATGTAGCCTACCCCATATGCTTGGGATAAAAGGCTCAGTTGTTGTTGTTTGTTGTTGTTGTAAGCAAAACATTAAAGTTTAAGATTTTTGTAACCTGCGTAATTTTCGTGTGGTTGAGTGTAAAATATTGTTGATTTGAAGAAAATAAATAATTTTGGGATTTTTGCAAGCAAATTTCGCGATTATTATGCATGCAAAAATTTTTAAATACCGAAGAAACAGAAAAATGTGATATTTTTTGGAAATTTCATGATTTTTGTGCCCCACACCGCGATCGAAGTTACACGACACTGATGCCCGCCCTACCGACAAACGGTGGGTTCCGCAGTATGACCGCCATTTCCGTCGTCACCGCTTCCCCTTTATGCACGTACTGTAGCCACACTTGATGCCGACAATTTATTGAAGAGAGACGGCCGTCCAACATCATTGTGTCCCATTTGCCCACGTACCACGTCATCCGGTCCTTTTTATTTTATACTCTTTTTTACGAAAACGATGCTTTTCTTTTATTTATTCCTTTTTCAAATCCGTTTCTTTTGCTTACTACTCTAATCAACCCTTAATTTACCAATTAAACTTTATTTTCTATTACATCCCTAAGTACCATCTTATTATCTCAGGACCTAATATTTCTAATAAATTCTTCGTACCTTATGATCCCTTAATAAACATCTATATTTTGAGATTTTGAGAAAGAAAACATAAAATTTTGATATATATTGAAAACCCGAAGAAAGATAAAAATAATTTATTTTTGAAAATCATCATATTTTATTTCTAAAAATCATGAGATTTTCTTGTGCTATAACAAACAAAATAGTGAAATATCAAAGAAAATAGAAATTTGAGATTTTTAGAATTTTGCCATATCCGTGTGCTATAGTGTGCAAAATGTTAAAAATTTGAAGAAAAGAAAATATTTTGGGATTTTTCTACATTTCATGATTCTTGTGTGCTATATATAACAAGCAAAATATCGAAAAACCGAAGAAAAAAAGAAAATTTTGAGATTCTGCCGAAGTAATTACAAGTGAATCCTTCATATATTTTACATAAGAAGTTTATAAATATGAGATATTATAATTTACATATCATATAGCAATGGACTTTTAAATTAATATGATTTTTCTTGAGTTTGGACTGCATACCGGCGCATTGCGCAGAGGCCCCTGCTATATAGAATGGGAATGTGTCAAGCCGTTTTTCTAAATGAAAGTTGTTCAATACAGTTTTGGGCTCTCCTTGGCTGGCTGGACTCTTTGCCAACATGTAATGACTATTAAGTACCATATTTATTTGCATATACTTCTCTATCACCTCTTCGAGACTTTTGTTCGACATTTATAAGACTTTCTTTGATATATATGAATGAGGCATACGGATTTCTAAATTTCGTGACAAAGCCTCTAGATTTTAACTTTTTTTTATTAAACATAAATTTCGTGACAAGGCCTCTAGATTTTAACTTTTTTTTATTAAACATATATAAAAATAGTAAGGAAGAGCGTCACTTGTTTGATCTCCTTGGTCACATGAAGTGTATTAGATATAGTATAAAAGCACAGATATGTGCACGAACGTAAATGGTTTTGTGTGTAATACGGAAGGCGGTGCTTATGGAACAATGAGTGGTGCTTCTGGCGATGAAAACCTGTGTAGCCATCACTGTTAGTAGGAGCACTGAGTTCTTCATGTTCAATTGTTGGATTTGTTAGAAGCATAAACCGAGTTAGAAAATAGTTTTGGGGCTTATGGTATTTCATCTTGCCAAGGAATAGTTATATAGTTTGTCAGGAAGCCCAATATAAATCACTGAACAACACTATGCTTATGCATGGTTTTCCAGCAACCAGTCTCCATTCAACAGTTAAGGCGACAACTATAATGTTTTGGTGTTGGCCCCTTTACAGTACTGGTTTATATGAAGATACCCATACATCATATAAATGATACTTTTTGTTTTTATATTTGCTTTTAATGAGCTATAGCCCGATTCATTAAAATATTCACTTACATACATTTTGATGATGTTCCAATTTCATGCGCATTATGCAATACCTGTCATTTTGATTGTTTTGCTGTGTCTGTGCGTGTGTTTCTTTTAGTTCTATGCAAGATTCAATTGGTAACCATTCTCGGAAATACAATTCTTAAAACTTTTCCATATGCTCCTTGTCTCATAAACAATAAATAGTTTGGAGATGTTGTTGTTGTTGTTGTTGTTGTTGTTGTTTTATTCAATTTCTTGGCATGCTTTTCTGCATTCCTACTTAAATGATATCCTTTACATCTTCAGGCATTGTTTTCATGATTTACATTTTCATGGATCGAGTTATAGAGCCGATCACGCAATTTTGTTTAGATTTTATAGACTGTACCTTGATATTTGAAGCCAAATACTTATTTTTGTGAAACCTTTAGTCAATGACACTTTATGTGCCAGTTTATATGCTCTAAATACAGCCAATAAAGAGCCTAGACCCTTTGTTATGATGTTCTCTTTATAATTTTTTGAAAAAGAAATTCAATTAATTCTTTAATTTAAGAGTTAGACCTCGTATCTCTGGGTCAATAGTAGGGGATATCTTGTTGGGTCAAACTTGCTTCTTAATTCATGTAATAACGGCATACTTTATGGATACGAAATCTTGAGATTTTTCACACGGGTCCATGTGAACACTAGAAATCTGCACCTTAATGCTCTTTATTTTTTATGCGGCGAACATTTATTTAGTAGTATGATTATAATATATATAATCCTGTTGCTTAACATGTTTATTTTCTTTCATAAACAGCAAATGACTCTCATAAAAGCTCAAGCTGGAGTAAAGAACAACATGAGAAGGATGAACAAGAGTATCATTCAGAATGGATCGAACCATGTTTTACATGTGATCCTCTTCGCGCTCTTCTGCTTCTTTGTGGTCTATCTCTTGTCGAAGTTCTTGCGACGATGAGATTCCTACCCTTCGATTTGCTCATGTGAGATTTGTTCGGAGAGTTTGAGACTATGTATGAAGTTTGTATGCGTATATTTGATGAAAGGGTACACGTCGCTGTTGCGCTCCCTGGACTCAATCTAATAATGTATATAACCACGTTTAATGGTTTCTGCAATCTTGAAGTGTGCACTTAAAGCCTTATAGTCAACATTGATTTTGATGATGATATATCTGTTAAGTTGTGGTAAACTATCAAATTAATTCATGGACAATTTAAATCTGCAAAGTAATTAAGCCAAGTTATATAATTCTGGTGTTTTCATTTTCTACCGCCAGTCTGCCACCTTTTATGTGGTATCATTCTAGTAGCATTTGCATCTGTGTTTTATCTCCATTCTTTTATAATGGTTTTTGTATGTTTAGATGAATTTCATGCTTTATAAACTATTGGCTCTTGTTTATGCCACTCCTTTTATATGCTGTATTTTTTTCGTTTATTTATTTTGATGCAATCCATTTGAGAATCAAACTGGTCACGTTTATTCTGGAGAGACAAGATACAGTGCATGAGTTATATCCAATTGGTTATGCCCTATAGTTTGTGATATAAAGCATCACCATCACCATCTTTTTAAATTTGTAAGCCTTTTATTGTTTCCGAAAATTGGAAAGATGCCAATTGATCTTTTGGAATTTTAGCAATATGCTTTGTATTAATAGTAGTATCTTCTGTAGGAATACCCCAACTTCCCCCCCCCCCCCCCCCCGCCCCCCTTCCCTCCAAATTAACAAGTTGAAATGTATGATAGAATAACAGAAATCAAAATTGTTCATTATTTTGGCGAACAATTTATTGTGTAAACATTTACACATTGAATTTTGTCTCTCTTTTGTTCAGACACTACCAAACAACAATCAAATCATTTCTCAGCCAGTATCTACTTAGCCTTCGAACATTTTCCTCTCCTATGGTATCAAGCTTAATGTCTGACATCTTAGTCACAAGGACATGCACTTTGCTTACCCTGTTCGTGAACACCACTACTCATAGATGCTTGCATCTTCTTTTCCTTCAACTCCTTGAGCACATCGGCCATCCACGTGGCGAAATACAACTCGTTGTGGCCGATCTTTCTGTCCTTGTAAAAGGTGAAACATTCGCCGTTGTTATTGAAGGGGCACTTGTCGCCTTCTTGATCCCTCCACACCCCCTGGTGCGTCATCCCCGCCTATGCCGACATCCATTGGAAGACGTATTGCCCCACGCCAGCCAGTTCTAGCCACCCTTCAGGGTAGAACTCGAGCAAGCTGCTGTTCTTGTCCATGAATATCATGTTCATTAGTTGTGCTCCGTGGCTGGAGACTAGGATGTCTGTCTCCCTCGTAAGCTTCACCTGGAAAATTTGAGGTTCCAATTAACTTTATATGTATATACTAGATTTAGATTTAGATTTAGATGCTTTTGTATGAATAATTTTACTGAAAAGTCCAGTGAATAAAATTCAATCATTTGAAATTTATATGCATTAGACTCTTCAGTAAAATATGGAAAAGGCTACAAGGTGAAGTAGATTCACATCCAGGATGGACGGAAAATTATATCTTTATCCACTTAATTCGACACGTAAAGATCAAGAGAACCCTCATTGAAATTAAATTTGCAATCAGCCCTATTCAAGAAAGAAGCTGAGAGCTAAGATAACAAAACATGAACCTGATCGCAAAATGTCAAGTTATTCCGTCGCGCAACCTTCATCACACAACCCTCCACCTTCCTGCACTCCCTCTCAAACACTCTGATCACCGCCGTCTCATTCTTGAACGCTCTCCCCGCGACTCTCAAAAACAACAAAACCCTGATCTCTCTCCCCTTGTCCCCGACACCCTGCGTAAAATCGCAATATTGCCTATCTTTGCATCTCACCATATCATAAACCTCCTCTCTCCTCTCCCTACTCAACCCCCGCTTCGTTGTGCCTATACACTACCGCCCTTTCAAAACAAACAACTCCCCCTTCACCATACTCGTCGAAATTCTCAATCCTAACATCATCGCCGATCGAAGACTTGGCCACATTTCCGACCCAATTCCCCATCTCAACTCTAAGCTCACCCCAGTGGAACGGTACCCATCACTCCGCCTTCACACAACTCATTCTCTGATGCCAAGCCACAACCGGCACTAACGCCGAAAGCCTGTGCCATAGATTGCTATAATCATAATGCGTATCCGAAACCACGGTTAATCCTTTCAGCAATGTTGCGTTATAAGGAAGAGCGTTTGCGTACGGGAACGCATAAGAGTTTTTTGTACCGTCTTGAGCAGAGATGCATAAAATTCGGTTTTTCGAGGAATCCGAAGGGAAGAATATGTGTAGAGGTCCGTTTGGTGCTTGTGTGTCGTTGATCGAGCTCATGAACCAAGTGTGGCCTTCCCTTCCATCGAGGAACGGACGAACCTCAATTCGTTGAGGGGGTGGAAAGTTACAGATTCGCGGAGTTTGAAGAGTCGGGTTTTTTCGGTTTTTCCGGGGGAGAAGAGAGAGAAGGGTTGGTTAGTTGTTTGGAGTTGGAAGAGGAGGATGAGGGTGATGAGGATTATGATCAAGAGGATGAGGGGAAGAGGTTTGTTGTTGGTTGTCGTCATTGTGAGAATGATCGATGGAGGGTTGTCTGTATTTTTGAGAGGCGATTTAATCAACAAGTTGATTAGAGAGAAGTTTAGAGAAATTTATTTTGTATTGGATGAAACAATTTGTTGACTCTGATGCTTATAATTCTTTCCATGTGGTATTTTATCTAACTTCTTGTGATAGGAATTGAAGATTTAGCCAATGAAAAAAAGTTTAATATTTGCAAGTTTGCTACTTTAACCAAAATTTCAGCGCTAGTGACAACCAACAGTAGTAAAGCTTGATAGAATCTTTGCAAGTTGCTGCTTTCTACCTCTTAACATTTTGATGGAAAAACAACATAATGATTACTGCCTCTTGAATATTTAGTCGTATGGAATTAGGAAAACCGGTGCATGTAAAGAATACCGAAACTTTGGTTTTTAAGTCCCTAGCACTATTTTAAAAACTTAACTTTGATGGACCTTTGGCTTTGGAGATTTTTATACTCCAAAATGAGTTTTCTTCAAGAATTTTGGAGTTTAGAAAACTTTGGTTGGATTGGAGTTTCGTCAATCCCGATTGTCTCAAATTTGGAGTTTCGATAACCGAAGTTGTTTTAACTCCAAAATCCATGCCAAAGATGTCATAGTTAGGATTAAGTTAAGTTTAGATAACTTCATGAAACACCGATTATTGAAACTTACCTCCATTCCCATATAGGAGTCAAAAAAAAAGTTCATTTGCCCACTTTTTTCTCTTTTCTAGTTGTTTAGTTATAGTTTTAATTTTCATTTGTAATGATTCATGATTTTTCTTTTTGAAATAATAGATCGAATCTGCAAACAGGATCTGAACCCAAAACAGAAGAGCCTTATGAGGCTATAACGGCACTTGCACCAATTCATGCATGCAAGCAAGAAATTATTCCACGAAGAACAGAGAGAGAGAAAATTTCAGGTTTCCAGCTTCCCAACAGTTTTATAGGACACATATCCCCTCCCTTTCTCCCATGCCCAAGTAGGATGAGTGTGATGCTTTGGAGTTATACATCAATAGTGATAGATGCCAAATTAAGCCCTACGGATATTTGGTGAGGAAACAAATAGGAATTTAAAATTTTATCAAGATTGTTAGCCTAAATTAGGTCAGACAGCACAGATTTTGACTTTGAACGCTGGGTGAGAAGAGTAAGACAGTCGAAAGCTAGCTGGTGCACTTGACCTATTTTGCTTTTTTCACTAGTAGATTTAAGTTTTATACACCATCCAGTCTCAACTTTCATAACCGGACAAGTCATATAAATTTTCTCCCATTGTCATTTGATGATATTAATTCATTATTTTACTGCATATTGATTACACAACATCAAAATATTAATGCCTATATTCAGCAAGGAAAATTCCTTTTCTACCAGCCCGTAGATTCTATGCAGACTGTAGACTACCCGTAGATTCTATGCAGACTGTAGACTACCAAGGATTTCATTCGAAACAAAATGGACCATCTTATCCACACTATCTATCTAAGGCACTTGCACCTTACCATCCACTATCACCAGAAATTACATGAATCCTTCTATTGAGGGTGTATATACTTGTTTAGCTACAATTAGGGTTCCATGCTCTAATCCCATTTCCCAACCTCTGATAAAATCAACAAGTCTGGGATCCAAGCACAACTTCATTCTTAACAACAGCAAGTCTAAAAAAACACCCTAGTTTATTTCACTGTACAAATGGATTCACAATCCAGGGAAGATATTACAACACTGAAGGCCAACAATGAACCAAGCATAGGAAATGCGCAGCAAGTGATGTTAAAAATCAGAACGTCCTGTTTACAAAAATTTACAGGCAGGAAATTGCGCCCAAGTACTTAGTAAATTAGGTTATTGCAATAACCAATGCAGTAATTAACAGCAATGGTGCAACCTAGGGTTTCGGGGTTTTGGAATCAGTTACCGAGTCATTGTTGTACACTTATTGGGGTCGAGTCAGAATGCTGTACATAGGTTAGCCGAAGATCGCTCTTGTTGAATTGGGTTAGGAGGGAAACAGAGCCTACTTCTTTTTGGCTCGGATATTCTCACTCGAGATATCGCAGCTGCAAGTGCATCAGCAAAATCGCATGAATCCTGCTCCTCTGACTTCTGACTCAAACTTGAAGTGTCCGTTATCGAGAGGGCGTCAAAATTTAGTCTTTGTACTAATGCTGCAGTGTCCCTGGCCTTTGGCTTTATAGGCAGTGCTTTGGTTCGGCTCTCTGTATAGAATAGAATCCATGGATGCCCTGAACACGAATAGAGTTTGATATAATTTTTGGTTAAAAGGGAAATATACTACATTGAGATATCCTACATTCAGGGTCTTGATTTAGCATTTGGGCATATAGCAGGATAACACCCTCATATTTCAAAAGCTGGGCTTTATGACCTACTTCCAAAGATGTTTGTTTTCTCCAAGTGCCCCAAATTGTGTAATTTTTTCTGCCCCTTTTTCGCTTGCAACTTTTCGCAGGGTATCTCTCTCCTCCAAAAAAGTTTTGATTTACTGGCTACTCTCAAGGATATTAAATTTCTCTTTTTTGGCATATTTTGTGCCAAATTTTTTGCCACTTTCTCGCTGGCATTGCATATTAAATAATTAAATACTTTCACCAAACAATGCTCTGTGAATTATTTTTGAAAAAATAAAAAGATGCACATTGCAATGATGCTGATTAAATGGGGGTAAATGCAGGTTATGAAAAGAAAGAGTGGTGGTAGGCTCCTATATGGCAAAAATGAGATGTTTCATTCAATATTGCCGGAAACAATATATGATATGGCAAAACATGAATACATACTTAGGATTTCATCAGCAGTCATTCTTGTGGAGACATCACGGCTAAGCATCCGACTTATGAGATCACGAGCTAAGTCTGAAATAGACTCCCACAAGCCGCTGCGAAAATCAAGTTCAACTGTTTTGATGGCTTCAAATACAGCTTCCATAGAGCTGCCTTGGAATGGAAGAGAACCAACTAATAAAGCATGGAGAAGGACACCGGCACCCCAGATGTCGACTTTCTCTGAGTAATGACCCGACAAGACTTCAGGGGCAACATAGGCAGGGCTCCCAGCAATACCAGAAAGTTTCTGACCTGTGTCAAATTGATAATGTAATCATAGTTAATGATCATTATGCTAATAGGAGACAAAGATGTCGATTATTATTCTCTCTCTTAAATAATGAGGGAATAATGTATCATCTTGAGTTGCAGGATAAACATGATACAGTTAATCTATCAGGGTAGCCTATGATAGTTCTGACATTACCATGTGTGAAGGCTTTACAGTTTCACTCAAGAAACTGCAACTCTTTCTGCATATTATAAATTCTCTTATGTAAAATATTAGACAAGATAAAAATGAACAATGGGATATACACGAATGCAGGTAATATTTTGTATCCAACATGACTAATGTGACCGCTTACAGGATGATTTGCAGAAACTCCAAAAGTGTTATGCCAATCACCCTTGACTAATAGGGGGACTCACGCTACAGACCGAGGGATCTTTCTTTGCTTTTAAGCTACGACTGCAACCACCACTTCGTTAAAAGAATAAACAAGAACCCGTACTTGCAGATAAAATTTTATCTAACTATGTGCGAAGACTTGGCACTCCAAACACTACAACTCTTTCTACATATTCAATCATGATTCCACAAATACAGCCAAATGGATTTAGCGCAACCGAAGAGAGTTTCATAACATAGAGAAATTACCCCCGACCTGCAGGCATATAGAACATGTACATGAAATAAACGATGTAACGATTTAAAATTTGCAATGCAGAATATCAGTAATATGAATAAAGCTTTTTGCCACCCATCATGCTACAAGATTTTTGCTTTGAAGCAAAATTCAAACAAATAATTTATTCGGATCTTAAGTGAAAAACAAGAACATGCTGAAACTGTCGAACTACAAAAATCAACCGTGTTTCACAATAATTGGTGCAGGATGGTTCTCAGATAACTCATAGTACTCTCTACAAGGGAGTACATATTGCTTGAAAAGAGATCTCAGACTTAGTGTCAAATGCCTGCGTCTACCTTTGCATGATATACCATGTTCCTCGCATTTTCCGATAGATAGACAAAAATACCTTTGCCACTATTTCCCTATCTTCACAGGGCACATGTGTTGCATGAAAATGTTATACATCACATTCCGACGTCACTAAGAAACTAAAGTTACCAACAGGACATTATATTTGGGTTGTGGTTGCATCCTAATTAGCTCCGAGGCTCCTCCAATGGTAACAAAAATAAGTTTCAAGAGGATTGTAGAGCTAAAAAAGCGGGTTAGCTTGCAAAGGAACTTGCTGCCTTCCCAAGAAAGTCAGCCAAAGCATTATTCTTAAATTTCAAGGATTAGCTATAGGCTGACAATAGACAATGCACGGAAGATTTAACGCTTTGCGTAAAGGTAGGGACCCTTGCTGACATTTTCTGCACTAGACGCAGAAATTCTAGCAAAGACATAAGTCACAGACCAAATTGTGACAAGCATGGATCCCAATGAAACAAATAAAGAACCGAAAAACATGCTGGTAGCCCAATAAATTGCATCTCAGATCCTTAATAACGTGTCTATAGCAGCTAACATCCTCAATAAAGATGTGATGTGAACATTTGAGAGTAGAATTTACACAAGAAACAAGTACTTGCACTATTTTGGTGGAACAGCTTCAATTATGTCCTGAATATCAATGATTGAAACACGGAGATCCAAATGTGATGCATATCAGGGTATCGAGCACAAAACTGTAAAAGAAAATTATAGACATAGGGACACAACAATACGTGTAATTTTCTTCATATATCCATGCTCAAAATGCATAATGGTATGAGTTATATTTTATGTTTCCAACAGTTCCTTCAAATAGAAACCAAGTTATTAGAAGAAAAAAATGATTTCTGCCAAAAATGTGGCATAAACATACTTGCTCTAATGCATATTTTGGAGGTGTATGGAGGCTTAGACATTTGTAGGAAATGAGCATAGATACACGTGTCAGACATGCTATTTTTGTGTTAATGATAAGGGAGGCCTACACATCAAAGCCGAATACTTCTATGCATCGAGTACTTTATCTAATTGATAAATTATAATTATAACTAAGCTAAACCAAGTGATAGTTGTCATCAACCAAGAAACCAACACGCACAAACCATAAATAAGGGGAAAATATGAAGTACAAAGTGAAAGTAACCAAAAAAAGAGAAAAATCTGAAGCCATTAAAGAAGGTAAGGATGAGATGCTATGGTAGTAACACCTACACTACAGTGGCCCAAGCCACCAACCTTATTTGGAACCCTATATATGAAAGTTCTAGATCAAGAAATGAACCAAATTACAAATATCCGACAGCCTTCCCATGTTGGTAAATCTAGACACTTCACATAGGATGCCATCTTTAAATTCACGATTAATGACAGATTCTAGGCCTGTAGATTTGCTTGTATCCGCCAGCAAGACCAAACCACCCATCCAGATAAACCAAATTCTTCAATGAATGATGGCTAGACAGCAATCCGTGAGCCTATTGCTTCATCACATGCAATTATACAAATCAGGCTTAGTTACACAACCATGGGAATGCAACATCCAAGACATAAGATGCAGCTTGATCCTTCAATCAATATACAATAATATTGAAAACAGTGATAGCGTAAAGCGTAGCACTCCGCCATCAAATAGGAAAATGAGCAATAGTGTAATGTATAGCGTAAGCTACTAAGTTTATTATTATTTTAATTGAAAATATGAATATAGTTATACTAATGTACAAAATAGTAAATTTACCCCACAAATTAAGGAATAATTTTTTTTTAAAATCTAAGAAACTACTAAGCACCAGCTATGTTACACAACTATGGGAATGCAGTTATACAAATCTGTGGGCCTATTGCTTCATCACAGGTAATTATACAAATCGGGCTTAGTTACACAACTATGGGAATGCAACATCCAAGACATAAGATGCAGATTGATCCTTCAATCAATATACAATAATATTGAAAATAGTGAGAGCGTAAAGCGTAGCGCTCTGCCATCAAATAGGAAAATGCGCAAGTACTGTAACATATAGCGTAAGCCACTAAGTTTATTATTATTTTAATTGAAAATATGAATATAGTTATGCTAATGTACAAAATAGTATAATTACTCTACAAATTAAGGAATAATTTTTTATAAGGAATAATTCTTTTTAAAAAAATTTAAGGAACTACTAAGCACCAGCATACCAACAATTTTTCTAATTCTTAATCCCTGAGTTCACACTTCTATCCATTTTCAATAGTTCATAAGAAGATTATATACCCATTCATGATATAGAAGGTGACAATCAACTCAAGTATTTAGAAAACAAAATAACTTAAGCATTTAGAATGTCACATGCACATAAATGGCCTTAGATAGCGTCGAAAGATGTGGGAGATGGCCTCAAGGTCGACGATGTGACAGAGCCTTGGATGGACGATGGTGGCCCTGGTTGGGAAGATTGGTCTAGGGGGGAGAAGGGGGGAAGAGGGGGGAAGAGGAAAAAGTGCAAGGTTGATGCCCTAAATGATCGATTTGGGTTTATGAATGCTTTTTGTTTACGAGTTTAAGAGATTTAAAATGGATTTTTTTTAAAAAAACGCTGAAAGCCCTATACTCCATAGCTTAAATAGCTTAAGTTATATGGTATAAGCTATGTAACGTAAGCTATTTATAAAAATAGCATAAGTTGCGGTGTATATGCGCCATGTGCAATGCTATGTAGAGAAATGGTCCTTGCTACGCTATAAAATGTAATATTTATGCTAAGTAGCGCGCTATTTTCTACTATGTTTTTATACATTTACGTAAGATTATTAATTAGATCTCTACAAGGAAAGGACATTTGCATTAATTTGTTAGATCTTCCAACCATTATAGTGACAGCTTTAACAAGTTTGAAAAATCCACCCAATATCAGCCATCCCGCCTGGTATTTCCACAACAGCCAGAACCCACATTCTCAATTTAAACCTTTGTTAGGGATTCAAATAAATTTAATACCACTTGACGTTTAGACACCACTTATCAGTGTCAAATTAACCTATAGCACCAACTTAGAATCTTATAATGCAGACCTAATATTTGTATCAACCTATGGCAATTTAAACAAACACCCAGTTGTATATCAGTAATCAAGGCTCATAAAAGTTCGAACATCATTACCACTTGCAACCCTCACAGCCAATCCAAAATCAGCCAGCTTCATCTTCCCATTCGCCGTCATCAATATATTCTCCGGCTTTACATCCCTATGCACGACACCCATCTCATGGCAGTACTTTATGACCCCAACCAGATCCTTCACCAGCCTCGCTGCCCGCTGCTCTGAAAACCTCCCTTCTTTCATCGCATCCAACAACCTCCCGCCTTTGCACAATTCCATCACCAGATGGAAATTCTCCGAATCCTCAAACACCGATCTCAACATCACCACATTCGGATGCCCCGAAAGATGCTGCATTATCTCGACCTCTTTGTGCACCGACTCCTCGCCGTTCTTCTTCAGCGTCTTCACCGCTAACTCCTCGCCAGTTGCTTTACTCCGGCACAATCGAACCGATCCAAACTTCCCTCTCCCAATCGAAACGCCAAGAACGTACTCGTTCTCCAGCTTCTTCTTTCGCCCCATCGAAGTTGCCGCATCGATGCATCCGAGCTTCCGCTTGTGCCCGCGGTTAGGGGACAGCGGCGACGACGACGTCGACGGAGGCGCCGTCATCAGAATCCCGCCGTTGTCGTTGCAAGACTCCAGCCTGCACTTCTTCTTTCCGTTTCTGCCACGATCGCCGTTATCGGAAAGGTGAGATCCGATCGCTACTGAGGGCTTCGCCCCTTTCCTCTTTCGCCTAAATGACTCCATCGATCGAGAAATCAACGAGCTCTAGGGTTGGTTAGGGTTTGAATTTCATATTTCGGTGGAGATCGCTAGGGTTTCGATCCAAGAGGAGATCGATGGCGAAACCCTGGAAACCATGTGATCCGTAACGTTACCGCAACGGCTCGGGAATCGAGAGCCTTCTTTGGTTGTTGATGACAGAAGAAGCAAAGACTCGAGAGTAGTCGGCGGTGGCTTTAAATCCCCGTGGGGGTAGCATGGGTCCCATGCGGTTACGGTGGGCCGTAGGTGTAACTTAACAAGCGAAGCAGGATAGTGATGACTGCTTTGATAGGGGCCACGTAGCGGGTATGGTTAAGGATTACGATGCGCGCGGGACATCAGAACGGTTTAGAGAGGAAAAAGCGCAGGGTGAGATATTATTTGGGTGCGGTCACCGTGGATGGGCGTAAGGGTGCAGAGTACGGACTGATCACGTGATAAGCGTGTGATACCGTGAGCGTTCGAATTTTTTGGAATTAGAATTGGAGTGGAACAGCTAATGACAGCTTCGTTTATATTTCCTGTTTTTTTGTCAATTTTCTACACGTGGAGAACAAGAGAGAGAGAGAGTGAAAGAGTCTAGAAGACGAGAATCTTATAATTTATGATTAGTTATCTTGTGCTTTTCAAAATGCAGTAAGAAGTTCAATTTTGTCACGATTAGTTATGGGATTTTTTGGATTGGATTATTTTTTCGTCAACAACTGATTAAAAATCACATCAAGGTAAGCTTCAAGTAGATAGTGTGTTTGGATCTCTTTTTTACTATTCAACAAGTGATTATTTTACCATGGATCTCACCATGACAAGCTTAAAATCGTATCTTTTCTCAATTAAGAATAAGCTAGGAATTTCTAATTTATTCCATAAGTAGAGCTGATCAAGTAATATACCATAATACCCCTTGTCTTTTCATACAAATTTTAAGATGGCATTAACGATACGTTCTTTTGGTCATTTTACACTCAATAATTACTCATCTATTTTTTCATCCAAACACATTATCTACTTATAATCACTTTTCATACAAAATCATCCAAACACTAAATAACTTATTTGCCATAAACGCTTATAAGTAAGTTTTTCACCTTTTTCCATAAATAATCACTTATAAGTGATTGTGGCAAATAATCACTTAAAAATAAACTCATCCAAACAGGTCCTATATATACTAGCATTTTGCACGTGTGATACATATTTATATTATAAATTGGAAGCGACATACATGAGATCTTTTAAGAAAAACATGTCTTAAGCAAATAAATAAACTGTATGCATTACATATTATTCAATCTCGAATAATAGTGGCTAAACAATTATATGTATGAATGTTATAAATACTAATATTTCCTCCCTTAGTTTGGATGCATCTCTTTTTTCTTTTTTTTTTTACGTTTTTTGTGCTTTTTTAAGTAAGGAGGGGGGTTTGTTTCATGTGTGTGTGTGTGAGAGAGAGAGGGTGAGAAAGAAGGGGGTTGTGAATGAGATGGGCATATTTTGGAGTGAAAGTAAAATCAAATAATTTTATCATTATTTTGGGTTTTTGTTGAGAAAAGAAAATATGACAACTCATGCTTCTTGAGTTTGTCATATCATAGTAATCTCCACTATATTGTAATCTCCGCTATATTAGACAAAAAATCTTCTATTTTTTCTATCAGGTAATAAGAAAAAAGGAGAAAAATCATTCAGCAAACTCTAAACCTATATATTGCTATACTTTCAAATATATAGTATTACCTTTTTACCATTTTCATTGAAATGTTAAAAGAGAGCAATTATTACCATGGACCTTTTTCCTCTCTCTCTCACACACACATTTATTATTCATAAAATGATAAAAGAAAAAAATCAAATACATGCTTCATCAATTTGAACAATTTATAGAGCACCCTTAAACGTTAAATTTTTTATTTTAAATTTTTTTCATAGTTTGTTCATGACATCTAATATACATACGTGCGCATAACAGATGCAAAATGCTGGTAAAGAAGTAATAAAGATGAACTATGCATTTAAAATTTTTTTTTTTGAGAAAGGATGACATGGAACTCTCTGATGTTTGCATTTAACAAAGATCACTTCTCCTTTTTTTGAAAATTTTCTTTATAAGAATAATGTAATAATGACATCACCGTCCAAAAGGTTTGAAGGTTTGGGTTATAAGAGTAAAGATGCTGCTATTATTATTGGAAATACTAATTTAATTATTATGGTCAAATTTAAGTTTTAAATTTGAATAGTCAGTTCAAAAGGATTTTGAATTATTTAAGATTGAAATTTAAGTTTTAGATAATGATATTTTACACGTGCGATACACGTGTGAATATTTTGAACAACTAGTATACCGAAGGCAAGTGTAGAAATATTTATTCTTGATATTACATGAAAATTTATAAATATATCTATAATTTTTCTAAATTTAAATTATGTGGATGTGCTTATTGATAATATTAGAACCGAAAAATTTATAAATTCATCAAAAGAATAAAGATGTAAGTGTTTATGTATAAATTTAGAAGGCATCTCTTTTTTAGAGCTTCTTTGGTACTTCCAAGACATTATTTTAATCCGCGTGTGGAATAAATCTTGACATCAAATTTGCAACCGTAACCCATTTCTTCAACTTTTAAGCTTTGACGTGGCCTCCTTAAGAAAAATTATCAAATAACTGTACTTACCCAGATTTATTTGCTTCAAAGCAGAGCATGGGAACCAGACAAGGTCGCCGCCTGTGTCCATGTAAAGATTGACGGAGGCAGAGAAATGGAGAGAGCGTGATCACTGCCGGCGGAAAGAGTTGGCGGTTGTAGGAGCGGAGGGAGAATGATGGATCTCTGGATCTCCTTCAGATGTTATCTTCCGTTGATCTGCTGCGAGCGCCGATGGATGGCTGAGATTGAGTTGGAGGTTTGACTCCTGAAGCGTGTGGATCTCAATGGATTTTATGTGGTTGAGTCCGAGCTACCTGCAAAGAAGTCCCGGATGGTTGCGCCACCGAGGACCCTCCGACGTTCAAGTTAGACGGGATATTTTGGCAGAGTAACGGCCTATTGAAGTAAAATTGGGTTACCTGAGTCGTTTGAGAGAGGGGTTTATATAGCGGCAGATATGGGCAGGCGGGCGCGAGATTCACGTCGGCCGTTACGCCCCTGACGTCACGCCCGCATGATAGGCGGGATCCCCAATTAATGACGAGATATGCTCGTTAATGGGGGATCATGATGGCGTGGAACGCGGGATCATGGACGGCGGGTATCTCGCGCCTGACGAGATTCGTGGAGCCGTGGCGGAGACGCCTGTGATCGATACTGCGGGTCAGTCGGTGAGACCGAAGAAGATGAGCTTGGCGGAAGGCTCGGAAACGAGCGGGAAGCCGAGGCATCTTGGTTCTGTGATTGCTCGGAGGCGAGCTGGGGTGGTCCGGAAGGCCACCAAAGGGCTTGAACATCCCCGGGTCGGAGGCCTGGGGTGTGCTTCCAACGTAACGGTCTTGATCCTTTCTTGTAAGCTCGGAGACACGTCATCTGCCACGTGTCTGTTGGGGTAAAAATTTACACCCCGGTTGACCAAGTCAAAATCAAAGTCAACCCCAAACCAAGTGGGTCCAAGCCCAGATCCAGTGGGCCCATGCCCGGGTCGAGCCCAAACATGAAGCGGCCGGCCTCCCTCCATGCCAAGATAAAAATTTTGTAATAAATAATTTTGTTATATTTCTTTTATTTTATTTTATGGATAAATGTAAGGAAAATAGGCATAAAGCCAAATTTTTGTAAAGTCCATATCTTATGTGCAAAAAGAAATGGCACATGAGCCATGTGATAGGTAAAATGCTATTTTGTGAAGCCCAATGGGCTATGTGTAAAGTGTATAGCCTATAAAGACAAGAATAATGAAAATATCTCACAACTTTTTTTCTCTCTCCAAAAAAATTTAGATCTGAGATCTTTTCTCCTTCCTCAAGATTCCAAAACTTTCTTCTTTCTTTTAAATTAAATCAAGAGTTTTACTCTTCATTTTATAAAACTAAATAGTTTTTCACCACAAAACCCATAAAGGGGAACTCAGATCTTCCATTAGATCTCAAAAAGAATAGATTTTTAAAATCTCATATCTCTTGATCTTCAAGATCCAGCAACCAGAAGAGAAAGAAGAAGAACCCTTTTCATCAACCCCAAAACATCTTAGGAATTTAACTCCACTCTGATTTCTCTTTCGAGAATTTATGGGGCTAAAAGCCTCTTTTTCTCGCCGACGCCCAAGCGCTCAAGCGCCCACGTGCCGACACGTGGCGCGCTAGTGCTCGAGCGCCCAGCGCTCTACGTGTCGACACGTGGAGCGCCCGGCGCCAAGCGTAAAGCGCCCACGTGCCGACACGTGGGGTGCTAGCGTTCGAGCGCCTGGCGCTAAAGCGCAAAGCGTCTACGTGCCGACACGTGGCGCGCCTGCACTCAAGCGCACGTGCAGACACGTGGCGTACATGCGCTCAAGCGTCCAGCGCTCAAGCACAAAGCGCCCACATGCCAACACGTGGCGCGCTAGCGCCTAAGCGCACAACACCTAAGCGTACACTCTCAAGGCGCTGACCCCACGTGTCCTTTGGACGCTCTTTCCCCTTTTTATATATGCATACATATATATATATGTACAGATACACACACACTCCACAACACTGTCCCCCTCAAAAAAAATTTTAGGCCGGGGCGCTGCTTCGCACCCCGCAAGGGGGCTGCTCGCCCCCTTGACCCCCAGCCCGCTATCCGGGTAGTGGGACCCCCGTAAAAACTCTGAATGGCTCCCGATATATCCAAACCCCCCTCCAAAACAATACACACGCACACTGCACATTGAGTTCGCATGACCAGTTTAACCCGTTAATTAGAGGTCCTCCCGCCCCAAAGACGAGGGGTAATTAACGGCAGCTTAGTCCGCGGCTGCCGGAGATTCAGATCCTCACAATCAATAAACCCCCGCCTACCCTAGGCATGGGGAATCTGTAGTACGCCTGACAAAAGCGCGCGTATTCCCATCTCAATGGGGTGACTAAAAACACCCTACAGATTCTGGCACGCCCGGTGGGACCTTTCTCTCCTCCCATATTTCGGGTTAAATGTTCATGCGAACTCAATCAATATACATATCGATTGCCTATACTGAAATGATGTTTTTTTTTCCGTCCAGCAATCAACTTTCGACGATAATGTCTCCCAAGACGAATCCAGCTTCCAACGCAACCCCGATCCCGTACGTGGTCAAGGTCAATGCTCGTGTGGTTCTCCCCGCAAGCCTCAGTCGACAGTGGGAGGAACTGCCCCGCCAGTTTGGCTTCGTCATCATCTACCCTGCCGGAAGCGCTCATCTGGCAGAAATCCCGGCGAAACAGGTGGCCAAGCCGGTCTCAAGGGACAAGAGGCCGAACGTCGTGATCGCTAAGACACCACAACCGAAACTTAAGACGGTATCTGAACGATTCTCTGGTGCTCCAGCGGGGGGCAAGAACTCCGGTACAAAGGGCAACATCAAATGTTACGGACGAGCTCAGGTGATGACTCCAACAAATGCACAATCGATCGTATCTCCAAAATCCTCCATCGCCCGGTCTACGGCGTCTTCCCTAAGAGCCGAAGTCTGCTAGGTGCTTAGAACAGAAAAGTTAAGGCAGACGCGGCTCAGGTATCGAGCCAACAAGAGGGCTAGGGCTTCGGCCAAATGGGATCTTGTGAAGTTCCAAGTGCAGGGTCGCCCCACGACGACGGCTGAGTCGGACGTGAGAATCAGCAATTCCTTCGAGCCTCTGAAGTGGGTTCAGAAAAATGCCATGACCGCCAGAATCAAGAAGACAACGGTCCGAACAATGCTACAAAGAGACGTGTCCCGGCCCCAACAGAAAAAGTATGGCATTGTCTCTTCAAAGGTCTATCAGGCGCTCTGTGCCGCACGAAAGCAGCGGGGTAAATCCAGAAAAGAAGCGCCAGCACTATTCAAGAATCCGGCCAGGCCATCCACCTTCAATTGACTGCCCGCTACTGAAACATGGGGGTCAAGGCAACGATCTGTGAAATGAGCCGCCGATAATAAAAAGACGGCTGGATATATTATCCATACGGTCTATATGGCGGGCGGGCGCCCCAGCGACAACTTTCGCAGCAAAAGCAAGGATGAGGCCACCACATCCCAAGCCCAATCTGGCTTGAATGTGGTCGCCGCTGCCCAAGAACAGCTGCCTCCGCTGGATGAAGAAAACCCTCTCGATGAGGATGATAGGCAGAAAGACTTCTCGGTCCATGCAGAGTCAACCTCGGACAGCGAGGAAGAGCCGAATTTCCGCCCCAGGACCGCGGAGCAAGAGCTGCTTCAAGAGCTTTGAAAACAACTCAGGAGCAAGGATAAAGAGATGGCCAAGCTCTATTCGAAAATTGATGAACTAACAAACATTGTGATGCAGCTTACGGCTCAAATTGCTCGAGCGCTTCCCAATCAAGCACAAGTCGCTACTAATCAGCCGGGTGATGACAATCCGAAACAGCCAATGCCTGTTCCTTTGGGTCCAAGACTGGTCGAGCCGCATGAAAACCGGCCACATTCCTCTTCTGGGGATGCCTTGGCCCCAGATGGCACTTGTTCCCCTCCGAACGACGGCCGGGACGCGTGGGGCGTCTGGCCTCGGGTTCGGGGCAGATGCTAATTGGTGCTATCCGTCCACCTCTCCGAAGATGCCAAGTTGATCTATGGCACCGTGCATCGGAGGCTTAGACGGATACGGCCGATATAGCAGACTTCGTCAGATTCCCCCTCGTTTGAGGGGTTTTTGATTGTGGGGACGCTCTTCCCTGCAGGCGCAAGCCCCTGCAGTTAATTACGCTACCGCATCGCGGTAACAACTTTCTTCTTCTCCAGATGGTCACTTCGTATCGTGTGTATTTATTTTATGTTTTGTTGCCCGTGGATTGTATACGGAGACTGATTTATGTCGTCGCCCGTAGGGCGTGGACTAGTCCAAATCCGTGTTTATCTTAGATTTGGGTTTGGGGGTTTGGTTTGAGGATACGTCAGCCATACTTGAGGCTAAGATCAACTCAAACGTTTGTTAAGGATACGTTAGTCTAACTTTGAGACTAAGATCAACTTAACGGGATCGTTTAGATCCGACAAAGGAGCGTTTTAGGCTCCATTGTTCCAGTTTAGGGACATAGTGGTCCATCGTATGTATGGCCGTCGGGACCCGTCACCTCTCTGACGACGTTGAAGGATTACAACGACGGATGTCAGAGGAGTTCAGGGATGTACCCTCGAGCCAGAGTTAATTGGGGGGATTCATAGTCCAGTCTGTTTGAAGGTTTAAGGATACGTTAGCCATCTTTGAGGCTAAGATCAACTTAAACGGGACCGTTTAGATCCGACAAAAGAGCATGCGGGGCTCTATTGTTCTAGTTTAAGGACATTGCGGTCCATGGGTAGTTTAAGGACATTGCGTTCCATTGTTAGTTTTAAGACATCTCGGTCGAGGTTAAGGACGTCGTAGTCCATGGGTTTAAGGACTCCACAGTCCGGTATGTGCTCTGGATGCTTCACACGGGTTCACTGCCGTACTTGGCGAGGACCAGGCTCCGCTCCGGGCGTTTTCCGCGGGGTCAAAGAGTGACGTTATCCGCGTTCCACGTAACCAGGAATTTTGCACTAGATGCTTCATACGGGTTCACTGCCGTGCTCGGCGAGGACTAGGCTCCGCTCTGGACGTTTTCCGCGGGGTCAAAGAGTGACGTTATCCGCGTTCCACGTAACCAGGAATTTTGCATTAGATGCTTCACACGGGTTTAAGGACCCCACAATCCATATAAATATGTGGTCGTCGGGACCCGTCACCTCTTTGAAGACATTGAGGGATTACAATGCCAAGTATCAAACGAGTGAAGAGATGTACCCTAGAACCGGAGTGGATTAAATAGTCCTTGGCCCAATTTGGGATCCAGACCAATTAATTATGTTATGAGCCCATTGGCCCAGTTAATTACGAATTGAGGACTCGTGGCCTGGCTTGGGCTAAGTCCGATCATGTCTGGAATATTGGCTTTCTGTTGGTTCATTGAAGGAGAGGCTTTGCCTCTATCCATTTAGCCAATTGGGCCAAAGCCTAGTGTTAAACACTACAGAGCAATCAGTGTTGAACACTGGGAATGAGGTTGACAAGTTAGTGTTTAACACTAAAAGATAATTGGTGTTAAACACCAGCAACAAGGCTTTCAAATTATCATAAACACTAAAACAGATCAGTGTTGAACACTGGCAATGGAGATCTCAGATTAGTGTTAAATACTAAGATAATCAGTGTTGAACACTGCGAATAAAGTTCTTTGATTAGTGTTGAATACTAAGGCCCAACAGTGTTTCAATACTGGATTCGAGAGTTCCAATTTAGTGTTAAACACTAAGGCAAGAGGGGTCACGTGGCAACACGTGAGAGCGCCCTCCCTTCATTTATTCTGCTGAGATTATTGCATCACGTGCCCTCACGTGAAGGGCATTTAAATGCTTATATGTTAAAGCTTCTGCCGAGGGTCACGTGGGTCATGTGGGGTGCTGCCTCAAAGGGGCTTTCTGTAGATCTCTTGGGGGGTCACGTGGTGACACGTGACCCTGCCTCTATGTATGTTGTTTAGAGGATCTGTTAATCTTTTTCAGGAATTAAATTCCTCGTAGGGTTAAACCCTGACAGTAATTTCAGAGGAATTAAATTCCTACTTCCTTTTGAAGATTTATATTCTGAATAGAGTTGGACTCTGAATTTTCTGTAGGAATTAAATTCCTCATACATGTGAAGAACTAAATAGGGTTAAACCCTAATAAAAGCTTTTAAGGAATTAAATTCCCATTCTCTGTTAAATTATGATCAAGGGAATTAAATTCCCGCTGTTTCAACAGAACTAGGTTCTTAATTAGGGTTAAACCCTGTTTCTTTTTGTTCTGAAGGAATTAAATTCCCATAACACAGGGTCAAGCCCTAGTTTTATTTTAAAGGAATTAAATTCCTATAGTTCTGTGAGAATTAAATTCTCGTGCTTCCATTCCCTCTCTATGTTTTGGATCTGCATGGCAGGATCTCAACCCATTGAGAATTAAATTCTCAACTTCAAGGGGAGATGTGCACTTTGCAGATCCTCTATCAAAGAGAGAAGAAATATATTCTTCTGTTTTATATATCAGAGTTAAACTCTGTTGAGAATTAAATTCTCCTTTCTTTCAAGGAGCCTTCCCTTTCTTACCTAGGGTTTTCTTTTGCAGAAGATCCAAGTTCCTCAAAGTATTAAGGCTCTCTCTCCCTTTCTTCCCTCTGCGTATATGTCTCTTTTTTGTATCTCTTGGCTCCTATTTATAGGAGAAGCAGCCGAGTCAATTAGTTTTTTGATGAATCTTCATTGAGAGATTTGATTTGCATCCATCATTCGTTCTGGACCTTTGGATTATTAGGTGAATTTTATTTACCATTGGATTTTAAATCCAGTGATTCTCCTTTGTTATTTCGGTTAGATTTAAAGGGGAAATCTTTCCAAACCCAAGATTTTCCCATAGATAGATGATATTTAATCATCTTTAAATCTTTAACTCGATTGGTTCCAGGTAATCGCTTTCCTTTGGAAAGATTTGAATCTCTTTCAGAATTTAATTCTGTTAACAAAACGGGCTTTGAAAGCCGGTCACGTGTGACCACGTGACCCATGGTCACGTGTGGGCACGTGACCCCCTTGGAACGAGCCTTCCTCTTTCTTTTTGCGCTCTGTCTTCCGGTTGCTGTTTAGTCATCACGTGCCGACACGTGACCATTGGTCACGTGCGAACACGTGACCCTTGTCTGGAGCCTCTTTCCTTGATTTAACTGGAGAACGAGTGTGCTGCTTTGAGCGTTACGTGCCAACACGTGACCCTGGTCACGTGGGAGCACGTGACCTCCTCTGAAGCCTTTTCCTTGACTTGATCAGGGAACCAATGTGCCTTTTCCGCTGCTTTTATATGTCACGTGTCAACACGTGACTGCTGGTCACGTGTAAGCACGTGGCCCCCTTCTGAAGCTTTTTCCCATAAGCTTTTCTGATTTTAAATCAGGAAACAAATGCCCCCACAGCGTTGTTCTCATGTGTCTGCACGTGAGTGCAACGCTGTCACCGTTGGATTCCTTTAGGGATTTGGGGAGATGAAACGTTTCCATTGCCTTCTATAAATACCACTGTCTCTTCAGAAGGGCTTTCACTTTGTTCATCTTCTCCTTTTGAGAACTTTTCCTGAGAATTTAATTCTCGTTTCCAGAGCTTAGTTCTCTGCCTCAGACATTTTCCAGAGTTTAACTCTGTTGACGGATCCCTTTTCCTCAGGTAATAATGTTGAACGGCTGAAGCGCCTTCGTTTTAAAAGAACTCTCTGGATTTTAAATCCACATTAAGGATTTCATAAAGAACCCATTTTTTCTTCAATTTCTTTGACTTCCATCAGTAGATCTCTTAGGGTCGGATGATCCTTGAAGAGATGATGATGGCGGTTCAACTCCATGGAATTTAATTCCATCCAAAAAAAATGTTTTCTGGGAATTTAATTCCCTTTTCTTAATAAGGGATTTAATTCCAATGAAGAACTCGATTCCTTCACACGGAGGCTTCCTGGGGTCTCTTGGCTCGAGGTTGTTCTTCTGCAATTAATGAAATAGGGGTTTTGTAATGATGTCTTCTGTGGGAATTTAATTCCTTTGATCTTGTTGGATTCATTGTAAAGCCCGAGACAGATCCTGTTGGGGGGAATGTGCATGGTCATCATTCTTTATTAAATGAGGATATTCCCTTTGTTTTATTGTAACTATTTGGTCTCGTTATTAATGAGCCGTCATCCGGATTCTGTGGGGCCCATGTGTTTTATAGCCAATGGTCCCAGAAAACTCTGCTGTTGCTTTCTTTAACTAGTCTTCACGCTCATGCATGAATATATATATTGCTGGCTTTTCTTTTAAAGGTCTTCCTTTATTGGATTTCAGGTGCGATGGCTTCTGTTCCACGCTTTCCCTTTTCTCGCTCGGAGGCTGCTTTTCCTCAATCACCATCTGATGAGGAAGCGATGGCGATGATTCGGGCCCGTGACCCGAACTGTACCAACCTTCTTCAATGGGGATCTTGGTACAGTCAGATTATTCAGGGTCGCCGGAGTTTTCTTTGCGCAGTGCCGACGGAGCCCACTTTCCCGTTTTTACCGATGGACCCTCCGAGGACGGTTTTTGCTGTGGAAATGCCCAACTGGACTCCAACGGGGAGGCTGGAGCCTTCGAGACCGGCATTCCGAACCATCCGATCCCGGCCATAGACATCTTGGGACGGCGTATCTGCCAGGGTGAGGCCCACCCGTGGGGGCAAATTTATAAGATAGGGCTCACTCCTAGACATCCTACGGGCTACCTTCTCTGGGCTCGCTACATCCTTTCTGTCCATTGGGCGCGGTTGTAGAAAGTCGGGCTTTATCAGGCCATATACGCGTCACTATTCCATTACAAGTCCCCGCATGTCTGGTGGGTCAAGGCGTTTTTGAACCAATGGAATCTTCCCACTAATACTTTCATTCTAGGAGATCGCGAGGTCTCGATTTCTCTGGCCAAATTTTATGATATCTCGGGGTTGCCGATAAGGGGTAATCTGTATGAGGAGTTGTTGCCTTCTGACGAGTACGTTTTTGAACCCGAGCCCGCCCCGGTTGACGGCCTGTCTGCTGAGAATGCCGTTCGTCATAAACGCCCCAGTTTAATTAAGGCGCTAGGCATCTTCGACCGATTATTCACCGAATCCGAAGAGCAGGGCGTTACTTTCAAGAGCTTCATTGCTCGTTTCCTTCGTGAGGACGCCTTATCGAAGACAGCCCCGAAGTTTGCCAACATTGAGGACCCCTTTGGGTTCGGTCCGAAGAAGCTGCCGACCACTGAATCAGATCTTCCTCAGTACTACATCCCTATTATATCACCGATATCTTTTGAATCCATTGCTGTCCCCGGCATGGACAAGGAGACGTTTTTTGTGGGGTTTGTTAGTGTTTGGCTCAGTTGGTTTGTTATCCCCATGCATCGCCGCTTCATGAGAGCCTCAGTCATCTACCCGGCCCATCGTATTGCCGAGGGGACGCGGTTGGCCATTGGCATCCCGGCCTTGGTGCACCTCTATCATGGATTGGGCACCTCAGCTAATACCTCTACACCCGGCGTGGACGTGGTGAACTTTTCGCTTCACTATTTCACGTCCTGGGTCGAAATGCATGTGCTGGGGGCTTTCGCTATGCATCAGAGGCCCGCCTTTTACGACGCCTATCCCTTCCCGCGACTCATGCGACTGGTGGGTGCTTCTGCTGCTGACCCGACTCAATTCGGGGCTATTCGGGTGTTGATTTCTCCCCATGCCACTGCCGGCGGGTTGGCTTTTAGTGATCGGATCTTGTCTACTCCTTCGGGTCCCGTTCAACAACTCTGGGACCAGTCGAAAGACAACGCACCCTCTTTGAAGCCCCGGGAGGCCGCGCATTTGTATACAATTAGACCGGGCTACTTGGTGTTTCGCCAAGACAGTGCAGCTCTTTTTATGCGGTACAATCAGCATCGATTCGCCCGGCAGCTCGGATACGACCAGGGTGTTCCTTTCGAGGCTTTTATAGTCGCCCCAATCCCTTCGCTTGATGCTGTTCGCGATGCCGCTCATCATTTCATGAGGCTGAACACCGGCTCCCGTTTCATGGTCCCTGAAGCCGAGTACATGCCTCGATGTGTGGGTGCTTTTACGGGTTGGTATCTTCATCGGATCAGCCCAATTATTCTTGAAGAAAGAAGGGTGCTTCTTGGTCACGACGCCCCTCCTCAGGTTTCGGGAGCTGAGCTACGACCGAGGGTTCCAGTCCGCTTCCCTTTGAGGGAGATTGGCACCGCGCTCATTCCGGGGGAGTCAGGGGTAGACCTTACTCCAATAGCTGGTATGCCCTTGGGTTCTCGATCGAGGGGTAAACGGGCCCCGGTGGTAGCACCCCTGCCGGTGGCGGCACCGCCCCCTGTAGCGTCGACGACGGCGATGTCGTCCTCGGTTGTGGTGCCGAGAGAGAGTAACAGGGATGAGGGCGCTGAGGGCGATGTGGGCCAGCGCCGCCCTAAGGCTTCGCGAGGGAGAAAGCGGTCATCCTCAGGGACCGGCTCTGGGTCTAAACGGCGGAGGAAAGCGGCCACCACCCTGCTTGATTCTGTGGCGGAGTCTGAGCCTATCCTTGAAGACGAACCATTGGCCTTGCAAGAGTCAGACGCTGGACTTCTTTTCCCGAGTTCGGCTGATGAGGAGGCCGCACAGTTGGCTGAGGCCATACGGCGTTCAAAAGACGCGTCTCATAACGCCAAGGTTCCGAAGAAGTCTTATCCCGCTGTAATTTTTTACGAAGACCCTTCGTGGATTCAGCGGCGATTTATCGGCCCTTTGGAGGAATGGGGGGAAAGGGCTTTGAAGCAGGCCGCTTCAGAAGACGCAGCTGATGCACTTTCTTTATGGACCAGCGGTCATGAGTCTACCCTCGAACCTCGGCGAGCTTACCTCCTTTAGAAGGAGAAGCGGCTTGAAGAAGCCATACTGAGGGCTTCTTTGCGTATAGGTACGTTGTGCTTCTTCTGTAATCTTTCCGATTATTTATGCTCGTGCATATGTATCATTATTCTTATTTGAATCGCGCAGAACCTTCGACGCTGGGGGAGCTCCCTACTGGCCCATTAAAGCTAAAGCCCGCCGAAATTCTTAATGAAGCCTTGCTGGATGTGGAGGGGGCTGATGAGGCTGCTCCTCTCATGGTAGAACTTCCAGCGGCGGTTCTTGATCAGGGAGTGCTTGCCCTTTTGGGGGAGGCTCCCTTGAAGGCCGCCGCCCCAATGACCCTTACTAAGGGCGGCCCAAAGGCTGGAAGCGAGGTAGTCGGGACTACTCTCCCTTTGTTGGAGCCTGAGGTTACGGCGGAGACCGTTGAAGCAGCTATCCCCCCGGTTCAAAATGGGAGGAGTGTTGAAGGTATCCCTCTGCGTTTTAATTTAGCAACCCCTTCATAGTCTGAACTCTTTTATCTTTCCCAGAATTGCGCGGTTTGGCGGCCACGATCGTGGATCTGTCGCCTCGCCAGTCATTTCAGCGTTTATTGGAGATGGCAGCTCCGCAGGCGATCTTCCCTCAGCGTATTGTCCTTTCCTCTGGGCAAGGTCAGTGTCGTTCGCCATTTTTTACCATAGCCTTGTTACTATTTTGCGAAATGACGTTGATGTCTCTTCTAGTTTTGGAAGCCGACGATGAGGTCGAGGTCGTTAAAGGGCCAGGGGAACCTTCAGCTCCTACTTGCATGACTGTCGGTGAGTGACATTTTATTATAATCCCGTTCGTTCTGCGTTTAAGAGTTTTACTAACATTTGCCAAATTTGAACAGCCCTGCCAGTCTCCATGGCTTTGGAATCGCGCATTGTGATGCCGCCCGGCCCCTACGCTTTGCGGGCTTCAGAACGCTTGGCCCAATTGAGCCTTGTTTTCCTATCTTCTTTCGTCGAGGAGCTCCGTGCTGGTAGTGCGACCACAGCCGAAACGTTTGCCGCGGAAGCTAACGGCTCCCTTCCTTTTCTCGCCACCTATCATAGCGAGGAGGTGGTGCGGGTCTGGGTGGAGTTCTGTAGGAAGGTGGAGGCTTGTTTGTATGTTCTCGAATGTTCTCGCCTTTCCTCGGAAGCCGTGGCTGCAAAAGCGGAGTTACGAGGTCTGATAGCACGATGTGCGGCCAACATGACATCGTGCGAGAAGAGGCTTGGCCGCAAGTTCTCGAAGAGGGAGCTAGCCTCCAAGGCGCTGGGCGAGCTTCAAGCCAATCTCACAGCCAAAGCCAACAAAGCGTATGAACTCTGGCGGGTGCTTCAGGAGTCTATCAAGGAGGTGGTGGCTCTCGATAAAGCCGCCACGTTTACTTGCGAGAGGGTTGAGGCTCATAAGGCCACTGAGAAAGAGCTTGAAGCCCGGCTTGCTTCATATCAGGCCCAACAAGCTCAGGTGGAGGCTCGCCTTCTGGAGATCTTGCGTCATGAAGCCATGGCTCAGCAACAGAACGATGATCTGGTGAAATTATTGCATCGCCCCCGGCTTGAGGACTTGTATCTTTTCTCCTTTTTTTTGTACATACTCATGGATAAGAGTGTCTTTCTTTCTGTTTCTTTCATGACTTGTATTTTGTATCCATTTTGGCTTATGAATAAAAGATACAATTTTCCTCTCAATGGTGTGTCCCCTTTTTATTGAATGTATTCTGCGGATATTCTATCTTGATTTCCTTGCAGGACAGCGATGGCTCAGGATTCAGGGTTAAGATCTGCTTCCTAAGACTTTTGCATCTTATGAGCCACGAGGGTCTCATAAAGAGTTTTTCTCCCTACAGGTCGAGAGGATCCCATAGGTGTAAGTTCTTCTTAGAGATCGTGAGGATTCTTAAGCGGGTTTTCCCTTGAGAGTCGTAAGGATCTCACAAGAGAGTTTTTCTTCCTTACAGGTCGTGAGGACCTGCAAGTGCTGGATGTGGTCACCCTTATCCGTGTTTCACGGGGTCAGGGCTGCTCCAGGTATCGTAGTTTAAAGACGTCGCGGTCAAGGTTAAGGATCTCATAGTCCGTGGATTTAAGGACTCCACAGTCCGCTGTTAGTTTTAAGACATCATGGTCAAGATTAAGGACCTCATAGTCCGTGGATTTAGGGACTCCACAGTCCGATGTTAGTTTTAAAACATCACGGTCAAGGTTAAGGACCTCATAGTCCGTGGATTTAAGGACTCCACAGTCCGATGTTAGTTTTAAGACATCGCGGTCAAGGTTAAGGACCTCATAGTCCGTGGATTTAGGGACTCCACAGTCCGGTGTTTGGTTGCAGGGACCCGTCACCTCTTTGAAGACGTTGAGGAATTACAACGCCAGGTATCAAAGGAGTGAAGAGATGTACCCTTAAACCAAGGCAGAATCCGTAGGGAATCGGGGTGGTTGATCGTTAGTTTTAAGACATCACGGTCGAGGTTAAGGACGTCATAGTCCGTGGATTTTAAGGACTCCACAGTCCGGTATTTGCTCTGGATGCTTCACACGGATTCACTGCCGTGCTTGGCGAGGACCAGGCTCCGCTCTGGATGCTTCACACGGGTTCACTGCCGTGCTCTGCGAGGACCAGGATCCGCTCTGGACGTTTTCCACGGGGTCAAAGAGTGACATTATCCGCGTTCCACGTAACCAGGAATTTTGCACTAGATGCTTCACACGGGTTCACTGCCGTGCTCGGCGAGGACTAGGCTCCGCTCTGGATGCTTCACACGGGTTCACTGCCGTGCTCTGCGAGGACCAGGATCCGCTCTGGACGTTTTCCACGGGGTCAAAGAGTGACATTATCCGTGTTCCACGTAACCAGGAATTTTGCACTAGATGCTTCACACGGGTTCACTACCGTGCTTGGCAAGGACTAGGCTCCGCTCTGGATGCTTCACACGGGCTCACTGCCGTGCTCTGCGAGGACCAGGATCCGCTCTGGACGTTTTCCACGGGGTCAAAGAGTGACATTATCCGCGTTCCACGTAACCAGGAATTTTGCACTAGATGCTTCACACGGGTTCACTGCCGTGCTTGGCGAGGACTAGGCTCCGCTCTGGATGCTTTACACGGGTTTACTGCCGTGCTCTGCGAGGACCAGGATCCGCTCTGGACGTTTTCCACGGGGTCAAAGAGTGACATTATCCGCGTTCCACGTAACCAGGAATTTTGCACTAGATGCTTCACACGGGTTCACTGCCGTGCTCGGGGAGGACTAGGCTCCGCTCTGGACGTTTTCCACGGGGTCAAAGAGTGACATTATCCGCGTTCCACGTAACCAGGAATTTTGCACTAGATGCTTCACACGGGTTCATTGCCGTGCTCGGCGAGGACTAGGCTCCGCTCTGGATGCATCACACGGGTTCACTGTCGTGCTCTGCGAGGATCAGGATCCGCTCTGGATACTTCACACGGGTCAAAGAGTGACATTATCCGCGTTCCACGTGACCAGGAATTTTGCTGATTGTATCCGCATTTCACGGGATGGAGTTCTGACTGTTGGCGATATGTATACCACCGAGCCATGGAACTGGGAGTTGCCGCTATTCCGCTTAGCTTGAAGTTGTGTCCGTCGTTACGAGACGAGTGTTGGGATGATCTCTAGGTCGCTTGTGGCCCGTCGAGATTTAGCTTCTTTCTTTGGTGAAACCTGGGAGGGAAGGTATGTTCCCTTTTTGTTTACGCCCTTGGATTGTGTACAGGGTGTGATGGAACATCACCTGTAAGGCATAAATTTTATTTTTATTTTATTTCTTTTTCCGCGATGCTCTATCATTTCAACTTTTATACTGCGAAGGTCGCGATTGCCCCATCATTTCGGCTATTTTTCGGGGTGCCCAATCATTTCGGCTATTTTTCTTTTTACTCGCTGCTTTTTATTGCGAGTTGCCCCATCATTTCGGCTATTTTGTAGGCATGTGTGGCTTGCTAGCTTTTTTCGCCGCAAGCTTGGATTTTAGGCACCGATTTCGGCGTCAGCACCGCTACAACTGGAATGTTGCCAGGAGCGAATCATCATTTGCCTTTGTCGATGATGAACAGAGGTGGCTCGGCAAACAGGGTTAAGGGTCCTGTCGACCAAAGCTTTTGACTTCATGAGCCGTAAGGGTCTCACAAAGGTATTTCTCCCTACAAGTCGTGAGGATCTTGCAGGTGTATTTTCTCCTTAGGGATCGTGAGGATTCCTAAGTGTGTGCTCCTCTGTAAGTCGTAAGGATCCTACAAGAGGGCTTTCTCCTTATGGATCGAGAGGACCTACAAGGGTTGGACTTTGCTGGGGAAATGTTTATTCGCGCCTGTGGATTGTATACAAGGGTCAGTATTGAGTCCCTTGTAGGGCAATATCGAAGGTTGTGGAGGATTTGCTTAAGAACAGGTTTAGGTCTCTGTAACTTAAGACTTTCAAATCTTATGAGCCGTGAGGGTCCCATAAGAGAGTTCTCCTTACGAGTCGTGAGGATCTCGTAAGTGTATTTTCTTCTTAGGAATCGTGAGGATCCCTAAGTGTGTTGCTCCTTTGTGAGTCGTAAGGATCTCACGCAGGTGGTTTCTCCTTACAAGGTCGAGAGGACCCTACAAGTGTCTTTTAACGAGGTTGCGCCCTTTCGGGTTTTCACAAACACTCGCCGGTAGTCCTGCTGTTTTTACTCACGGAGCCCTTTCGGGTTTTCATCCGTGCCCATTTTGCTTGTGGACACACCGTTTTTTATTCTTTTTCTCTCTTTTTTTTTATCTCGTCAGCCTAAGGATGCTGCGGTAGTAGTTTAGGGACGTTTCGGCCCGTTGTTAGTTTAAAGACATTTCGGTCCATCGATAGTTTTAAGGACGTTTCGGTAGTTTAAGGACGTTTCGGTCCAGCGTTAGTTTAAGGACGTTTCGGTCCATCGTTAGTTTAAGGACGTTTCGGTCTATCGATATGGGAAGGCCGGCTGCTGCTTGTAAAGTCTGAGCCTAGGAAGATAGCGAGCGGACATAGTCGTCGTCATCTATCATTGACCCAGGCTGTGGCTTATTAAGCGTAGTATTTTTTTAAGAAGCGGCCGTTTATTGGCCTGAAAGGCCTTTCACCGTGCATGTCCATGAGTAGGTAGGCTCCACCCTGGTAGACCTTGTCTATGATGTACGGGCCTTCATAGTTTGGCTCAAATTTTCCTCGCTTGGCACGATTGGGGATCATAGGTCTTTTGACCACTAGTACGAGTTCGCCTTGGCGGAATGTCCTCGGCCTGGTCAATCTTTCGTACGAGCGCGTCATCTTTGCTTTGTAGGCTTCTAGATGTTGTTGCGCTATGAGCCGGGTTTCGTCGAGGGCATCAAGCTCCTCAAGCCGAAGGTGAGCATTTTCTTCATCCGTCAGCTCGTGGTGGACTGCTACTCGTAGAGAGGGTAACTCTATCTCGAGAGGGAGCACTGCTTCCGTCCCAAATACCAACGCGTACGGCGTTGTGTACGTAGCCGTCTTGAATGTAGTTCGATAAGCCCAAAGGGCTTCTTGCAGCCTTTCGTGCCAGTCTCTCTTATTCCTGGAAACGGTCTTTTTTATGATCTTCGTCAAGGTCTTATTGAAGGCCTCGGCCAGACCGTTAGCTCGTGGGTTGTAAACTGAAGAATATCTCCAGTCTATATTGTGCTGCTGTGTGAAGCGGCTAATCTTATGGCTTCGGTAGGCTGGCCCATTATCGGAGATAATCCGCCGTGGAGTTCCGAACCGATAGATGACGTGCGTCTTGAATAAATGGAGGATATTCTCCGTCTTCACTTCCCTCAGTGGTACTGCTTCTGCCCATTTGGGGAAGTAATCAGTTATCGCCAGGATAAAACGATGTCCCCGGGATGATGCTGGCTCAATGGGGCCGACTATGTCAGTCCCCCACATTTCGAACGGCCAGCTAGCCACCGTTGGGTGTAGTGGATTCGGTTGTTAGTGGATAAAGTCTCCATGAATCTAGCATGAGTGGCATTGCTTCGCATACTCGAGGCAGTCCTGGATCATCGTGGGCCAGTAGTAACCCATCCGTTTAATTTTTAACTTCATCTTTGGGCCTGCTTGGTGAGAACCGCAAAGTCCGTCGTGAACTTCCTGAATGACTCTTTCTGCTTCGTCAGGTCCTAAGCATCTCAGCCATAGAGAATCAAACGATCTCTTGTATAGAGTATCGTTGACGAAAGCGAAAGATAGAGCTCGTTTCATGAGCTGATGTCTTGAGGACGCTTCTTTGGGCATTCGGTGGGACTTAAAGTAGTCTATGAAGACTTCCCTCCAGTCCTCGGCCTTCTCATGGTCTTTTATTTGTAGGGTCGTCTGCTCAGTCGCTCCCTTTTCTTTATATAATTCCGGAGGTATTTCTGCCGGGGCAAGCACTCGACGGCTTTGTACCACGATTCTGACATCATCGAGGTTCTCGTCCGCCAGCTCTTTAGCAAGTTTGGCCAATGCGTCTGCTTTGCTATTTTCTGCGCGCGGTATGTTCTCCAGAATATAGGATGGAATTTGGGTCAGTAGTTGTTGCACCTTTTCGCCATACTTCACCAACTCCGGTTTGCACGTTTGGTAGTCACCATTTACTTGACTAACGACCAGTTGAGAATCCCCGTATATAAGGAGGTCTTCAACTCCCAGGTCGATGGCGATTTCGAGGCCTGCTATCAGAGCTTCGTATTCAGCTTCATTGTTTGTCCTCGGCTCTGTTAAGGAGAAGGCGAAGCGCATTATCCCTCCCTGTGGAGTTGCAAAGACGAGGCCTATCCCCGATTTGATCCTTGGGATACCTTGTTTCTGTTTCTTTACGGAGGACGCTCCATTGAAATAGAGTTCCCATCGGGTGCTACCACCGCCAATCGCATCAAATGCATGCTCGTCCGGCAAATCACAGTTCAGAGGAGAATCGGCCGGTATCGGGTGCTCAGCGAGCAAATCGACAATGGCCTGGCCTTTCATTGCCTTGAGAGGTTGATACGTTATCGAGAACTCCATCAAGAGCAGGGCCCACTTAGCGAGTCGTCCCGTCAATATGGCTTTCGACATCAAGTATTTAAGGGGATCCACCTTTGAAATGAGACGGACTTCATGCGCCAACGCATAGTGCCTGAGCTTTGTTATCGCGAAGATTAACGCCAAGCAATGTTTTTCAATGGGAGAGTAGTTGCTTTCTGCCCCCAGTAGAACTCGACTTAAGTAGTAGAGTGCCCTCTCTTTCCTCTGATCATTCTCTTGTGCCCATAATGCGCCCAAGGAACCTTCGAGGGCGGTCGTATAAAGAATGAGGGGTTTTCCCTTGACCGGCGCAGCCAACACCGGAGGGTTCTGCAGGTACTGCTTGATCTCGTCTAGTGCACCTTGGCATTTGTGATCCCAAATGAATGGAGTTCCCTTCTTCATCAGGTGGCTGTAAGGACGGCATTTGCCTGAAAGATTGGCGATAAACCGCCGGATGTATGTGAGCTTCCCTTGGAGAGACCGCAACTGTTTGAGGGTTCTCGGCGGAGGCATTTCCATGATCGCTTTAATCTTTGACGGGTCTATTTCAATACCTCGGTGTCGAACGATGAATCCCAGGAATTTGCCCGAGGAGACTCCAAACGCGCATTTGAGGGGATTCATTTTCAAATTATATTGCCGAAGGCGTTGAAATACAGTCTCCAGATGCTTTAAATGATCTTCGTATGACATGCTTTTTACTACGAGGTCATCGATATAGCACTCGACGACGTCGTGTATGAGGTCGTCAAAGATCTTTGTCATGGCCCTTTGATAGGTAGCGCCAGCGTTCTTTAGACCAAAGGGCATAACCCTGTAGCAGAATATACCCAAAGGGGTCCGGAAAGCGGTGTGCTTCTGGTCTTCGGGATGCATCTTTATCTGATTGTATCCTGACGAACCATCCATAAAGGAGAAAACCTCGTGAGTGGACGTGTTATCTATCATTAGCTCGGTTACTGGCACTGGGAAATCATCCTTTGGACAGGCTTTATTGAGATCCCTGAAATCCACGCATATGCGTACCGTCCCATTCTTCTTCATTACCGGGACGATATTGGCGATCCAGTCGGGATACTGGACTTCTTGGATAAATCCAGAATCGATCAGCTTCTTGACTTCGGCGTTGATGCTCATCTCAAGCTCGAGTCGCATCCTCCTTGGCGCCTGCTTGACTGGCTTGATATCTGGGGATATCGCTAATTTATGCACAGCAATCTCCGGATCTAATCCTGGCATCTCGGAGTAGTTCCACGCGAAGCAGTCTTTATGCCGTAGAAGCACGTTCTTTAACGCAGCCACCCTTTCTTCAGATAGCAGCTCGCTGACAAATGTCGGTCGCGGGTCGTCTGCCGATCCCAACTCAATCTTCTTGAGGTTATCTGCAGTAGTATGTATACCATCTTCTAGTTCTTTCGGAGCGGACGGAAATTCTGAGATCACCTCACCATCGCTGTTCTCAAAGCACCGGGAGAGGTCATCTACGTTCTCGGGCTCTTCTTTTAATATCGTAATCGTATAACAGGTGCGAACCCGCTCCCCGGACTGAGGTGGATCCGGTTCTGCTCTTGCGGCCTTGGGTTCATGCTTTTGTGGCGGCGTTACCCTCCAGCCGTCGGATAAAGCGAATCTGCCCCGTTGGTACTGGTCCTCGACCCAGTTCTTGAAGGTGAACCAGTCTTCGGTAGGATGTCCTATGGCTCGGTGACAAGAGCAATAGCTCAGATGAGACGCCTTGTTAGCTTGCTCAGTATGTCTAGACTCTGGAAGCGCGATCATTTGATGTTTTATAGCGAGCTTGAGTAACTTCTCCGTCTTGTCTCGGGGGAAGGAGTACGCTCGACTCATCTTCTTCATGAGGGACAAATCCGAGCCGTGCAATACCCGATCACGTAACCTTCTAATCCTGCGTCGTTGTTGTCGGCTCCTCTTTCCGCTTCTTGATTTATTTCCGTCTCTGCGTCGGGCCTTTCGTACGACGGGTTGACAAGGATGAGCATCTTTGTCTTTTGCGGCCTGTCGAAATAGACGTTGCGTCCTGGCCTTCTCGTAGATGGCCATTTCGCGGTTGTGGTCTTCCCGAGCTTTCTGACCCACTTTCCTGATAGGCTTGCCCATTCGTTCTTCAGACGACGGACTTGGCGCTTCAATCGCGGGGTCTAATTTTGATGAGGGGTTGGCATCTCCTGACAGGGCGTCCTCTTCTTCATCAAAGGTATATATGGCGTAGCTGCTGTGGGCCCGTTCCCGTTTTCCGGCTCTCGCGTATCCAAGCCCGAGTGTTTCCATTTTCCCGTTGGGCAATTTGCGTTGAGTCCCGGGGACATCCCAAATCCTGTTGTAGAACCGAGCCTGCCGAACAGTCTGTTTTAAGGGTACTCCTTGGCGCTTCAATAGCTTCTTTAATCCATTTGTATAGTATCTAGGCAGACGGATGGGTTGGAGCCTGTCAAGTGTAACATCCGCGCCATGCCAGATCTCTTTCTCTATTTTCGACTCTGAGGATCGGTAGAATAGGATCACCTTCTTACCCCTTTGCCTGGGAGGGACGTAAAACGTTTGCAGATCCTGCACATTGTGAGCTTGAAGCGTGTCGAGATCCTTGTAGTGTTCTCGCAGTACCATGGTGATTTGCAAACTATGGTCATCGCCAAGGGGTGCTTGTATTGACAGCCGATTGGCGAACACGGCATTAACCTCATCTTCCGAGTCACTTCCGAAGACTAACATGGGGGCGGACGTCCCTGGGTTGTTGCGTTGAGATGGCCCGGCATTCACTATCTCTTCTTCTTCTTCGGTATCGCTCCCGAAAACAGGGATGGTGGCGGCGGTTTTGTTCTCCGGGTTGCGACACCTTTCTGTATCCTCGAAACCTGGCAAAAAATACTTCGCATCTTCGTATTTGCGGACTTCGTTCACGGAAAATGGGTTTAACTCTCCTGTTACAGTATACTCGAAACCATCCTTAAAGTACTTCATACACTGATATTGCGTAGAAGGGATGATGTTGTACTCGTGTAGCCAAGGACGGCCGAGTAAGGCGTTGTAGCAGGTCTTGGCGTCGATGACATGGAATTTGATGTCTGTGACGAGAAGTCCAAAGCGTAATGTTAGTATCACAGATCCGAGAGTCCGTGACGACTGTGAATCGAAACCGGAGATAGTAATTTTGTCACGAGCGAGGTGTTGCACACTCATGCAGATTTCCTTCAACACCCGAACATTAAGGAGATTGACGGAGGATCCATTATCCACCAGGATCTTGCCTATCTTGATATCATGGCAGTATCCGGAAACATATAGGGGACGATTGTGGTCGCACGTCCCGAGAAGGAGGTCTTCATCACCGAAAGTGATGTCGGCCGTATGCACTTCCTCCAGTTCATCCTTCATCTTTTCAGTGGCGAGGAAGGCTTGGAATTGCTCAGGTTCTTGTAACGCCTTAATTAGTGAGTCTCGCGCTTCTTTTGATAATAGGAGGGCATCGAGAATGCTAAGCTGAGAAGGTAGTTTTCTTAGGTGCGCTAGGATGTTATAGTCCACCTTATCCTTCCTAGGAGGGTCTTTGGCGGCCAGCTCTCTCATGACTTGGTCGTCTAAAGTGATATCTTCAGTGACCTTTTCCTTTTCCTTATCTTTTCTACTCACGGGCCCGAGATTCTTTTCTGGGAGTGTGCGATTGCGCAGCTGAATGTTCTCGCAGGCCTCCGGTTTCTCCTTTTTCCCTAAAACGGATTCTTTAAAGAGAGGGCCCAGAGCCATTTCTTCTTCAGAGTCGCTCCCAAAGGTGAGAACTTGTGACCCCCCGGCGTGAGCCATACAACAGTTGCCAGTAGTTCTGTTGTGCCCATCGACAGTGCCTCTTTGCTCCCGACGGATCTTGCGTTTCATGCGCTTAACGTGTTGTCGACGAGCAACATATCCTTGCCACCATATCTTAAAGGCGTCGTACTCCTCCATGGGGTGTGAGATTTTCCGATGATATGCGCAATAATCAGGGTGTCTCTCTACCCCGTCGAGCGTGTTTCCTTCCGAAGGTGGTAGCCTCATCCCCATTGACATGGCTTTGGCAAACCTTTTCCTCGTTTTGAATATCCTCTTGTCTACTTCGGATGCCTTTCGCTCTGGCATAGGTAGTTCAGCCCTTCCGTTCAGTCGCCTGCATTTGATTCCTTCTAACGCTGCCATCTTACGCTCCTGATCCGCTTTACTTTTTAGACGAATCTCGTCCAGAAAAGCATTGATCACTTCATTTGTCGGCCACGCACGCTCTGGTTCAGGCTCTGTCTCCAGCTTCTTAGTGCCAGGAGTTTTCTCATCATCGGTAAACGAGTGGGAGATTACGTTACAACTCGCCACATACCCTTCGGATTCATCCGACGAGCTCTCTCCATCATCTCTCTCTTGAAAGATGTGGCTGAGAAACTCTTGCAGCGTGACAGGAGTTCGCGCCTTTTGATTGTATTCTTCCAGTGCGTCGATTTGCTTCTGCAAGTTCGTGTGCTCGTCTCCAAGCTTCGCGGACTTCTTGGATTTCTTCTTCTTTTTCTTCGAAGATTTTGACGGTTGGGCGTGAGTATTTGGGCCCTTATCACAAGTCTTCGTAGTTGTGCGGGGCTTCAACATCCCTTCGATAATTTGAGGTTCAAGAGGGTCCTTCCATTCGATCGCAGGGCACGCATGAAGGTCTCTCAGCATTCTTTTGGTTTTAGTTGATAGCACGACCTCCCATGGAGCTTCTTCAATAAAGGAGCAGGTTGCCCCCGGTGTGTCTGCCTTCTTAGGAGTATGCGGTTGTGGTGGGTTCACCTTCCACTTTTCGGACAGTACAAACTTCCCCTGGAGGTATTGATCTTCAATCCATCCTTTGAAGACGAAGCAATCTTCAATCGGATGGCTTACCGTTTGATGGTAAGGGCAATAGTTAGGGTTATTCATCTCGGTGGGTTGCGGCGGTCGCCTTGGATTTGGCAGGCTTATGAGTCTGTTGCGTATTGCCAGCTCGAATAACCGTTTCGTCTTGTCTCGTGGGAACGAGTAGGGACGTTTCATCTTCTCATTATAATACCGGCGTCTTTCTTCCAGTTGATCTGCCGGTTTCGGGGCGTTAGGTTGCTGCTGGGCATTCGCGATAAAGGTTGCCCTTCCTTTGCCCTTGTCATTCCGAGGTTCTGACTTCGGGGCAGGTGGTCTATGACCCATCTGGTCCATCTGAGCCAACTTGTTGATTAAAGCCTGGAATGTGGTTGGCTTAAAGAACATCATAAACTGGGAGATAGTTGCGTGGGGGTCTAGGGTTCCCACGAACATGCCCACTGCGGGTGCCTCCTCAATGCGTTGTTCACATCTCGACCACAAGTTCCGCCAGCGTATAGCATACTGGACCCAGGTTTCGCCTGGTTTTACCCTGGCGTTAATCAATGCAGTTATTGGAGTGCGTTCGCTGGCACTTGCGAATCGCTGAGTGAATAACAACTCCATTTCAGCGAACGTTTTGATAGAATCATTCGGGAGTTCCGAATACCATTCGAACGCTGTTTCTGATAAGCTGCCCACGAACTGGCGGAGCAACAGTTTATCATCACCGCCGGTGTTACCGCAGAGGGCCCGGAACTGGGCGACATGTTGATGGGGGTTGCCGGTCCCCTTGTACACGTGGAATTTTGGTATCGTATAGCCTTGCGGGTATTTGATTTGGTCGTACCAGCTTGGATACGGCCGCCCCGTTTTCACGACTTGACCAGCTGCCTCAGTCGCATGATGAACCCGGATTTGCTGGGCTATGTAGTCAACCAAGTCAGCCTTAGAGATTGCCTCCTCCTTGGCCGTTGAGAGGGCTGGTGGTGGATTTGACGTTTCTCCTCGGTCGTCTTCAAGGACGATTGGGGGATCCTCGGCGGGTAAGTCCTGCTGGATCATCATTCCTATCATATCTTGGAGGAGAAGGCCCATACGTTGTATGTTGGCCGCTTGTTCAGCAGCCTCTTTGTCCTTTTTCTCCAGTATCCGGCGAAGGAATTCAGCGTCGGTTTCTTCCTCCTGGCGTGCGTCCGAGGACGTTTCTGGGCTTTCTTTTGGCCCGGTAAGTGCGGCCATAGCATTCATCATTTCCTGAAGCTTTTGTTGCTGCTCCTGGGCTTTCGTCACGGATCGGGTAAGCGGTCGGTGGCCTGTAGAAGTGTGGCTTTCCTCCTTTCCAGAGGCCATGTAAACAGTGTGCACCACCATGCCCCCAGACTTCGGGCGTCTGGGCTCAGTGCTTTTAACCGTCGTTGCAGGCTGGGGGATCTTCTCTGGCCTCCTCCTTTTATGAGCCATGGAGGTTGAGGGGGCCGTTGAGGTGGGCGTCCAGACAGCCTTTTGGGGTTTAGCCTGGTGACCAGCTTCCGGTTGGATTTTCAGCTTCTTGTGCTGGCGGGAGAAGTTTGGATCGATGATCGAGTCTCGGGCCTGCCGCCAAACCTTATAGATTTTGGAAGACAGCCGTTGAGGGGATCAGGGCTGTTCTGATTTTATTTCCACAACCTTTTTTAATGGGGGAGGAGACTTCTTTAGCACTGCAGTAGGGGAATTCCTTCGCACCTTATTTAGCATTTCGAAGCTGTTCCCAGTTGGAACAGCAGCATTAACTTCTGCCATCGGGGTTGGTAGAGTTAGTCCCGAGGGGGAGTTGCCCCCAGCCCTCCTTACTCGGCGCCAGTGGCGACGTCGAGCGTGTCGAGCGGACGGCGCGGGTTCAGCAGCGAGAATAGCTCCGTCTTGCCCCCTGTGTAGGTGAGGGGTCGTTGCTGGTGTTAGCCTGTCAAAGACCGACGTCTTTTGGGCGACAGGAGCGGGAGCTGAAGCCGTTAATCTTGTAAAAACCGACTTCGTGGCCGGAGAGGCCGCCTTGGCGACTTCGGGGGCAGGAGTGGCCACTTTCTTAGAAGCAGTCTCCTCTGAGATTGTAGGCCCTATGATGAGTTCGCAGGATTTCTGGCCCAATCTAGAGAAGACCGAGGCGTTGACGTTGGGCGACTCGTTGAGAGGAGCCGCGACAGGGGTAAGACGATCAAAGACCGACTTCTTGAGAGCTTCCTTCGTCGGCACCGGCGCCGTGAAGCTTGTTGGCGGGAGTATAGTCCCAAAGAACAATCGGGTAGTGGCCTGAGTCACCTGTTCCACGGGCATTGTGAATAGCGAAGCAGCTTGGGGTCCATAGGCTACACCTCCTGGCGAGGCAGAGCGTTGGTTGCAATTGCAGTCCGAGCAGTTGGAGAATTTCGCAGAAATAGAAGCCATCGATCCTTTGCTTTCTGCAATAAGCAAGATGCCAATTCTTAGTATCTTGAAACCCAAGAGCAACCATTAGCGAATCGCGATTGGTTCGTGAATTACGACATACGAAGTGTGGAGTGGAAAGAGGAAAAGGTCCCACCGGGCGTGCCAGAATCTGTTCCCCTCCGAACGGCGGCCGGGACGCGTGGGGCGTCTGGCCTCGGGTTCGGGGCAGATGCTAATTGGTGATATCCGTCCACCTCTCCGAAGATGCCAAGTTGATCTATGGCACCGTGCATCGGAGGCTTAGACGGATGCGGCCGATGTAGCAGACTTCGTCAGATTCCCCCTCGTTTGAGGGGTTTTTGATTGTGGGGACGCTCTTCCCTGCAGGCGCAAGCCCCTGCAGTTAATTATGCTACTGCATCGCGGTAACAACTTTCTCCTTCTCCAGATGGTCACTTCGTGTCGTGTGTATTTATTTTATGTTTTGTTGCCCGTGGATTGTATACGGAGACTGATTTATGTCGTCGCCCGTAGGGCGTGGACTAGTCCAAATCCGTGTTTATCTTAGATTTGGGTTTGGGGGTTTGGTTTGAGGATACGTCAGCAATACTTGAGGCTAAGATCAACTCAAACGTTTGTTAAGGATACGTTAGTCTAACTTTGAGACTAAGATCAACTTAACGGGATCGTTTAGATCCGACAAAGGAGCGTTTTAGGCTCCATTGTTCCAGTTTAGGGACATAGTGGTCCATCGTATGTATGGCCGTCGGGACCCGTCACCTCTCTGACGACGTTGAAGGATTACAACGACGGATGTCAGAGGAGTTCACGGATGTACCCTCGAGCCAGAGTTAATTGGGGGGATTCATAGTCCAGTCTGTTTGAAGGTTTAAGGATACGTTAGCCATCTTTGAGGCTAAGATCAACTTAAACAGGACCGTTTAGATCCGACAAAAGAGCATGCGGGGCTCTATTGTTCTAGTTTAAGGACATTGCGGTCCATGGGTAGTTTAAGGATATTGCGGTCCATGGGTAGTTTAAGGACATTGCGGTCCATTGTTAGTTTTAAGACATCTCGGTCGAGGTTAAGGACGTCGTAGTCCATGGGTTTAAGGACTCCACATTCCAGTATGTGCTCTGGATGCTTCACACGGGTTCACTGCCGTGCTTGGCGAGGACCAGGCTCCGCTCTGGGCGTTTTCCGCGGGGTCAAAGAGTGACGTTATCCACGTTCCACGTAACCAGGAATTTTGCACTAGATGCTTCACACGGGTTCACTGCCGTGCTCGGCGAGGACTAGGCTCCGCTCTGGGCGTTTTCCGCGGGGTCAAAGAGTGACGTTATCCGCGTTCCACGTAACCAGGAATTTTGCATTAGATGCTTCACACGGGTTTAAGGACCCCACAGTCCATATAAATGTGTGGTCGTCGGGACCCGTCACCTTTATGAAGACATTGAGGGATTACAATGCCAAGTATCAAAGGAGTGAAGAGATGTACCCTAGAACCGGAGTGGATTAAATAGTCCTTGGCCCAATTTGGGATCCAGACCAATTAATTATGTTATGAGCCCATTGTCCCAGTTAATTACGAATTGAGGACTCGTGGCCTGGCTTGGGCTAAGTCCGATCATGTCTGGAATATTGGCTTTCTGTTGGTCCATTGAAGGAGAGGCTTTGCCTCTATCCATTTAGCCAATTGGGCCAAAGCCTAGTGTTAAACACTACAAAGCAATCAGTGTTGAACACTGGGAATGAGGTTGACAAGTTAGTGTTTAACACTAAAAGATAATTGGTGTTAAACACCGGCAACAAGGTTTTCAAATTATCATAAACACTAAAACAGATCAGTGTTGAACACTGGCAATGGAGATCTCAGATTAGTGTTAAATACTAAGGTAATCAGTGTTGAACACTGCGAATAAAGTTCTTTGATTAGTGTTGAACACTAAGGCCCAACAGTGTTTCAATACTGGATTCGAGAGTTCCAATTTAGTGTTAAACACTAAGGCAAGAGGGGTCACGTGGCAACACGTGAGAGCGCCCTCCCTTCATTTATTCTGCTGAGATTATCGCATCACGTGCCCTCACGTGAAGGGTATTTAAATGCTTATATGTTAAAGCTTCTGCCGAGGGTCACGTGGGTCACGTGGGGTGCTGCCTCAAAGGGGCTTTCTGTAGATCTCTTGGGGGGGTCACGTGGTGACACGTGACCCTGCCTCTATGTATGTTGTTTAGAGGATCTGTTAATCTTTTCCAGGAATTAAATTCCTCGTAGGGTTAAACCCTGACAGTAATTTCAGAGGAATTAAATTCCTACTTCCTTTTGAAGATTTATATTCTGAATAGAGTTGGACTCTGAATTTTCTGTAGGAATTAAATTCCTCATACATGTGAAGAACTAAATAGGGTTAAACCCTAATAAAAGCTTTTAAGGAATTAAATTCCCATTCTCTGTTAAATTATGATCAAGGGAATTAAATTCCCGCTGTTTCAACAGAACTAGGTTCTTAATTAGGGTTAAACCCTGTTTCTTTTTGTTCTGAAGGAATTAAATTCCCATAACACAGGGTCAAGCCCTAGTTTTATTTTAAAGGAATTAAATTCCTATAGTTCTGTGAGAATTAAATTCCCGTGCTTCCATTCCCTCTCTATGTTTTGGATCTGCATGGCAGGATCTCAACCCATTGAGAATTAAATTCTCAACTTCAAGGGGAGATGTGCACTTTGCAGATCCTCTATCAAAGAGAGAAGAAATATATTCTTCTGTTTTATATATCAGAGTTAAACTCTGTTGAGAATTAAATTCTCCTTTCTTTCAAGAAGCCTTCCCTTTCTTACCTAGGGTTTTCTTTTGCAGAAGATCCAAGTTCCTCAAAGTATCAAGGCTCTCTCTCCCTTTCTTCCCTCTGCGTATATGTCTCTTTTTTGTATCTCTTGGCTCCTATTTATAGGAGAAGCAGCCGAGTCAATTAGTTTTTTGACGAATCTTCATTGAGAGATTTGATTTGCATCCATCATTCGTTCTGGACCTTTGGATTATTAGGTGAATTTTATTCACCATTGGATTTTAAATCCAGGGATTCTCCTTTGTTATTTCGGTTAGATTTAAAGGGGAAATCTTTCCAAACCCGAGATTTTCCCATAGATAGATGATATTTAATCATCTTTAAATCTTTAACTCGATTGGTTCCAGGTAATCGCTTTCCTTTGGAAGGATTTGAATCTCTTTCAGAATTTAATTCTGTTAACAAAACGGGCTTTGAAAGCCGGTCACGTGTGACCACGTGACCCATGGTCACGTGTGGGCACGTGACCCCCTTGGAACGAGCCTTCCTCTTTCTTTTTGTGCTCTGTCTTCCGGTTGCTGTTTAGTCATCACGTGCCGACACATGACCATTGGTCACGTGCGAACACGTGACCCTTGTCTGGAGCCTCTTTCCTTGATTTAACTGGAGAACGAGTCTGCTGCTTTGAGCGTTACGTGCCAACACGTGACCCTGGTCACGTGGGAGCACGTGACCTCCTCTGAAGCCTTTTCCTTGACTTGATCAGGAAACCAATGTGCCTTTTCCGCTGCTTTTATATGTCACGTGTCAACACGTGACTGCTGGTCACGTGTAAGCACGTGGCCCCCTTCTGAAGCTTTTTCCCATAAGCTTTTCTGATTTTAAATCAGGAAACAGCACTATCCCGCTAACACAAGATCGGATAATGGATTTGGTCACCAGCAAAGTTAAAACATTGGTGGCTGAAGCTGAAGCTTAGAAAGAAATTGGCAGTAGTGGGCGGCCATATCCCGCACAGTATGATCTGATCGAGTTCCCGAGCGGCCACGTCATTCCTAAGTTCGGAAGATTTGACGGAATGGGGAATGCAAATTAGCACGTCGTCCACTTCAAAGCATCATGCGAAAATACAGGGGGCAATGACGCGCTCCTTCTTCGTCAGTTTGTCAACAGCCTGGCCGGTGTCGCCTTCGACTGGTACGCGAGTATACCAGACGGGTCCGTCATTACCTTTGCCCAAATGGAGTCTCTATTTCGGCAAAGGTTCATGAGCGTCAGTGATAAAATCTCCATTGCCGATATTGTGAGGACCAAGCCGGGGAAGAATGAAAGCAACACCGACTTTATCGCTTGATGGCGTAATCTCATAGTCAAGTGTGAACCGCCGTTGGAGCATGACCAGTCCGTCAGCCTTCTCATTGGGAACCTCAGCAATTGGATGGTCCCATTCTTGTGTACAACGGGCCTCAAGACATTTCAGGAGCTAACCAAGAAAGTCCAAATGCTGGAACGCTCGAAGCAAGAGTCCTCGCCGGACTCTCAGAGAGACAAAACTTGGAAAAGCAAGCGGGACGACAACCGTAGAAGCGGGAGTTCCAGCAGTACCAATGTCTTCAATGCGTCCGACAATGAAGAAAAATGAAGGGTGGGTGAATCCAAAACCAACCGGTCTCGAAAGCCATTGCTGGGAGGAGATGGGCCTTCCTTAGAGGAGAAGAAGAACAAGGTTTACTCTTTCAGAAGGGACAAGGTCCGCAAGATATTTAAAGATGCCTTAAACAACGGCCTACAATTGCCAGAGTCGAAAAGACCCCAAGAAGCAAAAAAGTCCGACAATCCCCTGTATTGCCCGTACCACCGAGTAGTGAGCCATGCGATCGAGGATTGCTATATCTTCAAGGACTGGGTCGAGAAGAAGTACAAGGCTGGAGAGATCGAGCTGTCCAAAAGTGTGTTGGTGAACTATCAAGTTGCAACCGCCAACTTTATACAGACAGAAGTTGAAGCCTTCTGGGAGCAGACAGCTGAACCCGCTGCCCTGACAAACGAAACTGACTCACCGCAGCCTCCGTGGAGTACGCACATATCTAATAAGACGAAGAAGATGATAAAGCTACTTCAGAAAGAGCCCAGAACGGAATGGGAAGGGCAGAAGAAGCCTACCATACCAGTTGCCGATTCGGCTCCATTAGGCTCAAAATCCAAAAAGCTCAAGAAGAAGAAAAGTGCAGCTCGGCGCGAAAAGGAATTTGTAGGGAGATCGACCATTCAAAAATATATCGATTTCCTCGAAGAATATTAATAGAAAGAAAGAACTCTGATTCAATTGAAGGAGTTCTTCCCTGTACAAGCGGCTGAAATTCTGGAGGAGTTAGAATAAGACCCCAATGAAGAGATCCCAGTAGTGACCTGCTACGCCATCCATCTTGGCAGCGACTCTGAGGAGGAGCTTTGTTTTCCCGAAGAGGACGAGGAGCTCGCTACAAAGGCCAATCAAATCCAGCTCAGAAGCGGCAGGGCTCTACCGCCAAATCAGGGCAACGCCCCAAAAAGGGAAAGAAAAATAGGTGGCTAATGATGAAGATGGCAGAGAACCGCCTGATGAAAACTCAAGTCCTTCCCCAGTAGACTATAATGTTTTGGCTCACCTCCGAAAGCTTCCGTCTCTCCTTAGCATCTACGATGCCTTGGTTTTATCTCAAGAGCTTAGAGATATTCTCATTCATGCTCTACAAAACCCCGAGTGGTATCAGGCTCGCTTTGCGGAAATTAATATGAAAGAAGCTCAGTACACTTTGCAAGCCGCCGCAGTCGCGTTTAAGGATGAAGACTTGCTACTGGGAACGGCTGAGCATAACCGGCCGCTTTACGTGACCGGGTATAGCGACGGGGATCAGATTAATCGCATATTGATTGATCTGGGGTCCTCAGTGAACATCATGAACTTGCGAACACTAAATAGTTTGTCAATGGAAAGGATTATCATTCAAGGCTTCAATCAAAACTGTCAGCAAGTTCTGGGGTCTATATCTTTTCCAATCAAATTCGGGGATCTGCAAACTGAAGCTAAGATATACGTGATCGACGCCGACACGTCTTATAAGATTCTCTTGGGACGGTCGTGGCTCCATGATTACGGCATCGTCCCATCAACTCTCCATCAATGCATGAAGTATACTAAAAATGGCGAAGAAAGATGCATTGACGGAGACATCCAGCCGTTCGGTGTGCATGAAGTCTGATATGAAGATTCTCGGTACTTTATGAACCACCAAAATGCTAAGCCACAACTAACTGAGGATAGAGCGGCCCCAAGCCTCAAAAGAAAATCTGAGCCGGCTGTCACTTTCAAAAGCAAAAACGCCCAAGTGCGCCCGCGTTTTGGTTGCGACACTGATGAATCCGACGTTGGAAGTTCGTCCTTCCGTAAAACTCGCCCTCATTTCGGTAGCGATATGGACGAATCTGTTACTGAAGCCCCATCTAGCAGCAAAGTCCGCCTTCATCTTGGCAGCGACACTGAAGAGTCGGAGGAAGAGGACCTGCCGTGCAACAGCGGTGCAGATTGGACCCCTATGCAACAAGCGAAACTATGAGAGACCTTCGAAATTGCAGAAGGGTCCATAGCTGTCACAAGGGTACCAGAGCAGATGTGCAAAGAGCTCAATGCGTTGTCAGTCTCCACCGTGGACCAGCTGAAAACTTTCTACGTTCCTGGAAGGAAAAGTGGACAGAAGGGCATCCTGTTTTATGGGTCAAACCCCATTGTGCACCCGGACAATTTGTCTGTTGCATGCCTTCTATACGAAAGAGGCATAAGGGCCATCCTCAATCCCAGATACTATGCGCCCGAGATGCGGGAATACTTCAAAAAGTGCAGATGCCGGTTATATCAAACGGAGTCCGAAGCAAAGTTTTACGAATGGATATGGCATCCACCTCAGGTCCGAGCACTTATCGATGGACGAATTCCGGATAGGCGGGGCATAGGTTTCATCCAGCCTGATTCTAAGGCATGCTACATAACCCATATTGGGGAATCCAGCGAAGAGTCAAATGATGAAGAAGAGCTAACCGAGCCCGAAGAAGCTCCTCAAGAGCTCGAAGATGGCGGACAAGCAACCTTTGACGAGCTAACTGAGATTGACTTAGGAACGCCCGATGATCCAAGGCCGACCTACATCAGCTCACTTTTGTCGGAGGAAATGAAAGCGCAGATAATCGCCCTGTTGCACGAGTTCGTCGACTGCTTCGCATGGACGTATAAAGAAATGCCTGGACTTTCCCCTGAAGCGGCCGTGAATAAGCTGGCTATATCTCCTGATGCTAAGCCAGTCAAACAAGCTCCTCGAAGAATGAGAAGGGAACTAGAAGAAAAGGTCATCGAGGAAACCGAGAAGCTCATCGATGCCGGCTTCATCAGGGAAGAGAAATATGCAGACTGGATCGCATGTATAGTCCCAGTGAAGAAGAAAAATGGGCAGATCCGAGTTTGTGTCGATTTCAGGGACCTCAACAAGGCATTTGCTAAAGACGACTTCCCGCTACCGGTCATGGAAATGATAGTCGATGACACCTCGAATTACGAACTGTTCACCTTTATGGATGGCTCATCTGGGTATAATCAGATCAAAATGTCGCCTGAGGATGAGAAGCACACAGCATTCCGAACCCCGATCGGAATATACTGCTACAAGGTGATGCCGTTCGGACTGAAGACCGCAGGTGCTACGTACCAAAGGGCAATGACCAATATCTTTGATGACCTAATTCATAAAGTCGTCGAATGTTATGTTGATGATCTGGTCGTCAAGACTAAAACCAAGGCCGATCATATCCAAGATCTTAGGACCGTTCTCACCAGACTGAGTGAATACGATCTGAAGATGAATCCTCTGAAATGCGCTTTTGGCGTGTCATCGGGAAAATTCCTGGGTTTTATAGTCCGGCATCGAGGGATCGAAGTTGACCTATCAAAGATAAAGGCCATCATGGAGATGCCCCCTCCAAAGAGTCTGACGCAGCTAAGATCTTTTCAAGGCAAGCTTGCTTATATACGGAGATTTATCTCAAATTTATCGGGGAGATGTAGGCTCTTCTCAAAGCTCATGAAGAAAGGGGCTCCTTTTTGTTTAGGATGCCGAATGTCAAGAGGCGTTCTAAAGCATCAAACAGTATTTGTTGCACCCTCTAGTGCTGACCGCTCTGATTCCAAATAAACAGCTGATTCTCTACACTGCCGCGCTAGATGAGTCACTCGGTGCGCTCCTTGCCCAGAACAACGAGGAGAGAAAAGAGAATGCCCTCTACTACCTCAGTCGAACTTTAGTCGGGGCGGAACACAACTACTCCCCAATCGAAAAGCAATGCTTGGCTCTGATGTTTGCTGTGAAGAAGCTGAGACACTATCTGCTCGCTCACCGGGTTATGCTGATCTCCAAGGTCGACCCACTCAAACACTTGATGACCAAAGCAAGCCCAACCGGCAGAATGGCAAGATGGGCTGTCATGCTACTCGAGTTTGACATAGTTTATACTCCTCAGAAAGCAGTAAAAGGGCAAGCTCTTGCAGACTTTCTCGCTGCTCATCCCATACCAGAAGGGTCACCACTCAATTGCGAGTTACCCGACGAACAAGTGCTACACCTAGAGAATGACGAGCCATGTTAGGAGCTCTACTTCGATGGGGCCTCATCGATAAGGACCTCCAGTAAATCAAGTGTCCCGGAGATAAAAGCAGGGATAGGATTGGTGTTCATTACGCCATCAATGGGAACCCTACGACGTTCTTTTGCTCTCACCGAGCCTCGCACAAATAATGAGGCCGAGTATGAAGCTCTGATAGCTGGTTTGGAGCTCGCCATAGAAATGGAAATCCTTTGGCTACGGGTTTACGGTGACTCCCAGCTTGTCGTCAACCAAGTAAGCGGCGATTATAAGATATACAAACCCGAATTAGCTCAGTACAGAGGCCGAGTGGTGGAACTCATGAAACGGTTCACTCATATTGAATTAACGAGAGTCCCTAGAGCGTTGAACGGAAAGGCTGACGTACTCGCTCACTTAGCCAAGGAGCTGGCTGATCCTGACATGGACGAAATTCTGATCACAGTCAGGAGCCGGCAAATTCTACCCCCAGTCTCTCTACGAGAAGAGGAAAGCGCGGAACAGAAGAGCAGTCCTGCCGAAGAAGCTTCGATCATCCAAGACGAGCCCGATTGGAGAGAACCCTTCATAGAGTACCTCCGATACGACAAGCTGCTCGAAGAAAAATCTGCGAGGATTCAGCTGAAGAAAAGAGCTCTCCGATATGTGTTTGTAAATGACACGTTATACCGCAGGTCATATGACCAACTCTGGCTCAGGTGTCTGTCATTGGCCGAAGCCCAAAAGGTCATGAAAGATGTTTACTCGGGCGTTTGCGGTGCTCACCAATCTGGCCCTAAGATGCGACTTCAAATCAAACGGCTTGGGTATTACTGGCCCACCATGATACGGGATTGCGGAGAGCATGCAAAGAAAGGTCAGATCTGCCAAATCCATGGTGATTTCATTCACAAGCATCCCCATCCGTTGCATCCTACGGTGGCGTCGTGACCCTTCGAAGTCTGGGGCACCGACATTGTTGGCCCAACTGGTCCTCCGTCATCCAAAGGCCACCGGTTCATACTGGCCGCGACAGACTACTTCTCCAGATGGGCTGAAGCTGTCCCGCTAAAAGAAGTCAAGACAAAAGATATTCTGACATTCTTCCAGCATAATATTCTATACCGCTTCGGTACACTAAGAAGAATCATTTCTGACAACGGGCCTTCTTTCAAGAGCTTCAATGTCTCAAGGTTCGCTACTCAGCACAAGATAAACTGGAGATATTCCTCTATCTATAATCCAAGAGCCAATGGGCTAGCCGAAGCCTTCAATAAGACTCTATGCAAGCTCCTGAGGAAAAATGCTTCAGCCAACAAGAGAGACTGGAATCTCAAACTTCACGAGGCGTTGTGGGCATATCGTACCATGCACCATACTCCAACCCAGTCCACTCCATACTCATTGCTCTTCGGAGTGGAGGCGGTCCTCCCCCTCGAAGTCGAAGTTCCAAGCTTAAGAATGGCCGTTCAGCACGAGTTGACGGAGGAGGAAAACGTGCTCCTTCGACTTGAAGAGCTCGATGCCCTCGAAGAAAAGAGGCTCGCGGTGCAGCAAAATCTGGAGCTATACCGAGCCCAAATGTCATGGGCCTATGACAAGATAACCCGTCTCCGCGCTTTCAAAAAAGGTGAATTGGTGTTGGTCCTCAAAAGACCAATCATCCCCAATCGACATGCCAAGGGAAAATTCGAGCCAAACTGGGAAGGACCATACGTCATCGAGAAAGTGTTCGACGGAGGATCCTACCAACTAATAAGTGCCGAGGGAGAAAGGCCCATGCCACCCATTAATGGCCGATATCTTAAGAAATACTACACGTGAATGCTCCAAGTCGCAGGCGAATTGAGCACATCATCCCTACGGTCTGGATCATACATCCTGCAAAACCGTATACAATCCACGGGCGTAAATGACCCCTATCTCTCCCAAATCCTGCCGGTGAGACTACTTTTAAAGTCCCACCAGCGGCAAAAAAAAAGAAAAAAAAAGAAAAAAGAAAAAAGAAGAAAAAATGTATGTCCACAAGCAAAACGGGCACGGATGAAAACCCGAAAGGGCTCCGTGAGTAAAAACAGCAGGCCTACCGGCGAGTTTGTGAAAACCCGAAAGGGCGCAAACTCGTGAAAAGAGATGAAATACACTCGCAAAGTCCTCTCGGCCTTGTGAGGAGAAAACCCCTGCGTGAGATCCTTACGACTCACAAAGGAGCAACACACTTAGGAATCATCACGATTCCTAAGGAGAACATACACCTGCGAGATCCTCTCGACTCGTAGGGAGAAAATGCTTTTATGAGACCCTCACGGCTCATAAAATTGAAAAGCCTTAGGTGATAGGGACCCAAACCTGTCTCCTAAGCCATCGTTCCCCAACGGGCAACGGCAAATGATGAGTCGCTCCTGACATTTCGCTTCAGTGTTTACGGTGCTGATGCCGACCAAAAACCCAAATCCTAAGTCCTCCCAAGGCAAATGATGAGTTGCTCCTGACATTATTCTAGTGCAGCAATGCTGATGCCAAAAGATCCAAATTCCAAGTCCCCAAACGGTGAATGATGAGTCGCTCCTGGTACTGTATTCCAGTGTAGCGATGCAGACACCAACCAAAATCCAATTTCTCAAAATTCTCCGACCCTACGGCCAGTCCCCAAATTGACTGCCGTATACAATCCACGGGCTCAAATAATTCTCGTCATACCCATGCCCCAGCACAATCACCAGTTACGCGGCTGGTCTCCGCCTTTGGAATTATGCTCCATTGAGAAGACCCACTCATGTGTCCTCACGATACATGAGGAGAACAAACCTTTGTGGGATCCTTACGACTCATAAAGAAAAAAACACACTTAGGATTCCTCACAACTCCTAAGCAGAAAATACACCTGCGGGAACCTTACGACTCGTAGGGAGAAAATGCTTTTATGGGACCCTCACGGCCCATAAAATTGAAAAGCCTTAGGTGATAGGGACCTAAACCTGTCTCCTAAGCCATCGCTCCCCCAACAGGAATAGGCAAATGATGAATTGCTCCTGGCACGTGTGCTTCGGTGTTAGCAACGCTGATGCCTACCCTAACCCTAAAATCCCAAACTCCAACCCAATAGACCCCTAAGTCTTTAAACTAGGAACAGATGACCCCTAAGTCGTTAAACTGGGAACAGATGACCCTTAAGTCGTTAAACTGGGAACGAGGGAAATCTCCTCATGGCAGATGATGATTCACTCCTGGTACCATATTCCAGTGCAGCGATGCTGATGCCAAACCAAAACCAAAATCCCCAAATCCTGTCATGACAGATGATGATTCGCTCCTGGTACCATATTCCAGCGTAGCGATGCTGATGTCAACCCAAATCACATCAAGTCAAACAACCAATGACCTCCTTGGCAGAATCAAATTCAACCTCGGAAACAAGTCAACTTCATCCCTGACGCCGCAAGAAGCGGGGGAAGTCAAATCCAGAACCGACCGTCCACGTCGCTAAAAGGGCAGCACCGACCGTCCACGTCGCTAAAATGGCAGCACCGACCGTCCACGTCGTAAAAAGGGCAGAACCGACCGTCCAAGTCGCAAAAAGGGCAGCATCGACCGTCCACGTCGCAAAAAGGGCAGAACCGACCGTCCAAGTCGCAAAAAGGGCAGCATCGACCGTCCAAGTGGCAAAAAGGGTAGAACCGACCGTCCACATCGCTAAAATGGCAGTATCGACCATCCACGTCGCTAAAATGGCAGCACCGACCGTCCAAGTCGTAAAAAGGGCAGCATCGACCGGCCACGTCGCAAAAAGGGCAGCATCGACCATCCAAGTCGCAAAAAAGGCAGCATCGACCGGCCACGTCGCAAAAAGGGCAGTATCGACCGTCCACGTCGCTAAAAGGGTAGCACCGACCGTCCACGTCGCAAAAAGGGCAACATCGACCGTCCAACTCGCAAAAAGGGCAGCATCGACCGTCCAAGTCGTTAAAAGGGCAGCATCAACCGTCCAAGTCGCAAAAAGGACAGTATTGACCGTCCATGTCGTAAAAAGGGCAGCGCAGGATTCCTACAAAGCGGGAACCAGATCACTCCGGGCCAGGGAAACGTCTATCACAGATACCCCGTCTCAGAGACATGTCAAGCAACGACCGTCCATGTCGTAAAAAGGGCAGTGCCAGCTTCCCAAAAAGCGGGAACCAAATTAGGTCGCCTCCAAGTAAAAGAAGATCCATCAATTTCATGCACACGACCCACATATGTGGTGTGCATTTATTGATGGGGGGCAATTTGTTGGGGTAAAAATTTACACCCCGGTTGACCAAGTCAAAATCAAAGTCAACCCCAAGCCAAGTGGGCCCAAGCCCAGATCCAGTAGGCCCATGCCCGAGTCGAGCCCGAACATGAAGCGGCCGGCCTCCCCCCATGCCAAGATAAAAATTTTGTAATAAATAATTTTGTTGTATTTCTTTTATTTTATTTTATGGATAAATGTAAGAAAAATAGGCATAAAGCCAAAATTTTGTAAAGCCCATGGCTTATGTGCAAAAAGAAATGGCATATGAGCCATGGGATAGGCAAAATACCATTTTGTGAAGCCCAAGAGGCTATGCGTAAAGTGTATAGCCTATAAAGGCAAGGATAATGAAAATATCTCACAACTTTTTTTCTCTCTCCAAAAAAATTTAGATCTGAGATCTTTTCTCCTTCCTCAAGGTTCCAAAACCTTCTTCTTTCTTTTGAATTAAATCAAGAGTTTTACTCTTCATTTTATAAAACTAAATAGTTTTTCACCACAAAACCCATAAAGGGGAACTCGGATCTTCCATTAGATCTAAAAAGGAATAGATTTTTAAAATCTCATATCTCTTGATCTTCAAGATCCAACAACCAGAGGAGAAAGAAGAAGAACCCCTTTCATCAACCCCAAAACATCTTAGGAGTTTAACTCCACTCTGATTTCTCTTTCGAGAATTTCTGGGGCTAAAAGCCTCTTTTTCTCGTCGGCGCCCAAGCGCTCAAGCGCCCAGCAGTGGGTAGTGAACTACAAGCCATGGATAGACCGAGCAAGGTTGCTGCCCAGTTGCCTCTTGGTGAGGGCTTTGATCCTTAGTGCGGAAGGGCATTGGGAGGCCTGCTAAGGATGGACCGAGCAGGGTAGCTGCCCGGTGGCCTCTTGATGAGGGCTTTTGATCCTTGGCGTCGTGGGATAGGAAATTACCAGCCAAGGATGAACCGAGCAGGGTAGCTGCTCGGTGGGTTCACGAGGTTCTGTCCGACCTTCCCCGGTGTGTGAATACCGGGAAGAGTGACCTGATCAGTCGAAAATAATGTATTTTTAATACGTCAATTTTCCTATCTTTTGCATTCATCTAAAGGTGTTCGGTTTGCATATTGCACATATTAGCAAAACACCCATAAAATACCGAATCACCTGTGTTGTATACTAAAACCAGCATTTTTAGGGAAATTGACTGTTATTCATGGCATTGCATCATCCTTGTATAGCGCAACACTTATTTCGGAGTCTGTGCAGGAAATTCCAGGAGAAAGGCCAAAATTGTTACAGTGCTGATAAAAATACACTAACTCAAAGATTTGAGATCTGGTAAAGATACAGAAAGCCAAATGAGATTTCACATATTTTATAAAGGCCTAAATGTCAGCCCAAGAAATACCAGAAAAACTCAAGCCCCAAGGCTTCAAAAGAGCTGCGGATCCGCGGCAAGCCTTGGCGCCGCGGATCCGCGACAGATCAATGACTTCAGCTGCTCCAATTTCCTCCACGTGTTTCCTATAACGGCTAAAGCTTTCAGAACACTCCAGATTGTCCACGTGGCTTCATCTAGAAGGCTCGGCCTAACAACCTAGTTCTAGAAGCATCCCTCCAACAAACTACTTCTAGAAGTCTCTTCCTATAACAAACTTTTGGAGGGAAATTCAAATTTTGAATCCTAGATCTAGGGTTATGAAAGCTTACAAAAGGGGTTCTAGATCTAGGGTTAATGATTAGTTCATTAGTTCATAAAAAATCATCAAATAGGGTTGAAGGTTGTTCATTAATCACCAAATTGGGTTCATTAACCATTACCCGCAAGTTGAGTGACACGACTTGCGCCACAAAACCCTAACCCTAATTCCAATTCCAATCCAAGATCAAGAATTCTTAGTTCAATCAAAGCAAGAAGCCTAGATCCTTTAGAGAGCAACGTCGGACTTCATCGGAGCATGTGATCCAAGCCAATCCGCGACTCAAGAAGCCGAGCGACGCCAAATTCAACTATCAAGTTTCTTCCTCTTGTAGTTCTTGAGAGTTGTAACTAATTGTTGACAGAAATAAAGGTGACAATTCTATATTCTTGCTTATCTTTTGAATTCAAGCATTATGATTCAATCTAGATTCTTGAATGTGTTCTTTGTGATAATATTTGAGTAAAACTCCGCTCGTAAAGGAGTCGAGAAGATCGATAGAATGATGATGATTTAGATTCTTTTACAATTCTTAATTCCTATAACGTTTGTAAATTCTTGTAAATCGAATGATCGATAACCTAGTTTCGAGGCGATGCTTTCTTGATTGTGTTCGCTCGAAACTAGAGATCAACGATCGATCATTTGATTTTCTAGAAGCTAGTTTGTGAATGAGATTCATCGAAAGGACAAAGGATAAGATAAGGAAACCCTAGTTTCTTTGCAAGATCCTTAACCTCGATAAATCGTTATCGATCTAGTATCAATTCGTTAATGGATAAGAGTATGTAATCATTAGATCTCATCACATCTATGGATCCGATCTACTCCTACGAGCCACACTTTGAATCTTGATTGTTGGTTTGGAAATCATCACAAATTCTCAATTCTTGATTTTATCGTTTCTTGATTTAGACTAGATTTTCCTAATTCTTGAACTTCAATTTACAAATCATGAATTGTTTGTTTTCTTTTCTTTAAAGTTTCAACTCATCTAAATCGAAACACGAACGATTACACATTCCCTGTGGACAATCCGCACTTACTAACGCGCTACATTCGATACCGTTATTGATTGCGGTCAAATAATTTTTGGTTGTGATTTCTTTACAATTTTCCAAATACACACCGGAAATCGTTTCAATCATGTCCGTCACGGGCGACACGTGTTATGAACGCGTGGGGGGAGGCAAAGTGAAAGAGCCGCATCGTTCCGTTTTCGGTTCGCTGAGAAAGACGGGATATCCGCCGCGTAGCGGTATAGTACTGGAAGACACGAGCGACTGTTGGACTCTTGGGGGCGCTGTGGGGCTATAAAATAGGGAGGCATGTTGATCATTCCCTTCTCCATCTTCAGAACGTCAGAATGGATCAATTCCCTTTCACCATCCCCGAGATCATCTCTTTCGAGGACGTGTACCTATACGACCAGCTGTGCTCCGAGGAGACGCGGCGGGCGGTGATCCGGCGGGTTGAGGATCACATTGGCCGCCTGCTCCCCCGGCGATCGCCCTTTCTCCAGCTGCTCATGTACTCGATCTGGAAGGCATCGCCGGGGCTGCACAACCCCTTGTCCGAACAACTGAAGGACGAGGCGGTTGGCAAGCCGAGGTCGTCATGTCGTCTCGGCCTGATCTCGAAGAGTCGGTGGGATCGCTCGATGGCACTCGTACTCGAGTGTTACCAATTGAGGCATCTCGCTTATGGGTGCCTGCCCGAGGAGCTTCCTGGTCCGTCCGTGGCCACGAGGGTTCGCGGACAGCATCAGAGGCAGAGGTCTGAGGCGGCAAGGGCCCGACTGGCGGCGAGGGCCCGACTGGCGGCGATTTCCTCGGAGTATCACGAGGAATGCTTCCTGCAACCCCTTCCCCCGCTGCTGTAATTTTTTTTAAATTTATTTTTTATGTAAGGCCGAGGAGCCAGTAATACCTTTTGAATAAATAGAATTCTCCTTTTTGCGATGCCCCATTGTTCCCTTTTTATTATTTAAATAGAAAAACTTTAGAGAGGTTTACATCGCCTTTATGAAAGAAGAAATATACATGCATAGATATTCTTTTCAGAGGTACATCTTGAGCTTCTCAGCATTGTAAGGTCATGGAAATTTGCGACCATTCACGTCCTGTAGACGATAGGCTCCGCCGGGCAGGACCTCGGAGACGAGGAAGGGACCGTCCCATTTTGGGGAAAACTTATCCAGCTTTCCTTGATCGATGAACTCGTTCCGCCTTAGGACTAAATCTCCGGTCTTGAAGAAGCGACGCTTGACTCGTGCGTTGTAGTAACGGACGGTCTGCTGTTGATAGGCGGCAACCCTGATATGAGCCTGGTCCCGTTTCTCTAACAAGATGTCCAAGTTAGTTCGGAGGGCTGTGGTGTTCTCTTCGTCGCCGAAGTGCTCGATCTGGTGACTGGGGAGCCCGATCTCTGCTGGGACCATTGCCTCGGTATCGTAGCAGAGGCTGAAAGGGGTCTCCCCGGTGGGGGTTTTCTTCGGCGTACGCAGGGCCCATAAGACCGGGGTAATTTCTCGACCCAACTGCCTTGGCGTCCTTCTAGACATGTCCGAAAACCTCAGAGGACGTCCCGATTAGCGACCTCCGCTTGCCCGTTGCACTGGGGATGTGCGACAGTGGCAAACTTCATGAGGATACGATATTCGCTGCAGAATTTCTTAACCTTTTCGTTTTCAAAATTTATCCCATGGTCGGTGATGATACACCTCGGGATGCCGAACCGGAGTATCACGTTGTTCTGCAGGAACTTGATAGTTGTGGTGGCGTCTGGTTTCCTGATGGGAATGGCCTCGATCCACTTCGTGAAGTAGCCCACTGCGACGAGGATGTACTTTTGCCCGCCCGTACCGGTAGGGAACTGGCCTATCATGTCCATTCCCCACTGGGAAAATAGCCACGAGAAGGTTAGAGCGGTTAGCTCGGTAGCAGGAAGGCGAGATATGCTTCCATGGAGTTGGCAGTTCTTGCATCTCCTGACGAGCTTCTGGGCGTCCTGATGAATTGTCGGCCAGTAGTACCACTGGAGCAATACCTTCTAGATTAAGGTGCGGGCCCCTTGGTGCGCGCTGCCGACCCTTTCGTGGATCTCATGGAGGACGTAGTCGGTTTCGTGGGGGTTGACGCACCGGAGCAGGGGCCGAGTGAAGGACTTTTTGTACAAGTTCCATTGCTCCAGACGAAATGGCGGGCTTTGGCTCGGAGACGGCGGGTTCTCCCCGATCTTCTGGGAGCGTACCTTTCCTCAGGAATTCCACGAGGGGTTTTCTCCAATCCCGGTCTTTTTCCCAGGCTGTGTACACTCGAAGCGGCGTTGCCCCGTCTTCCACGCTGGGCCGTGGCAAGACCTCGAAGAGGATGTTCCTCTTATTGTTAGCCGTATAAGATGAATCCAGCTTACTCAAGGCGTCGGCCTGGGAGTTTAGCTGTCTGGGGATCTGCTCCACCTAGACTTCGTGGAAGTCCTTTCGCAACCTCCTTACCTCGGCCAGATACTTCACCATTACAGGCTCTCGTGCCTCGAATCGGCCGGTCACTTGGCCAACGACTACGGCGGAGTCACTGCGGATCCGAATCATTTTCAGCCCCAGTCCGAAGGCTATGCGCAGTCTGGCCATCAAGGCCTCGTATTCCGCCGCGTTATTTGAGGCTTTGAACCCGAGCTTTAGAGAATACTCCATTTCTGCCTCGTTCGGGCCCCGAATGATGAGGCCGACACCACAGCCTTCCTCGGTCGAGGATCCAATCAGGAACGGAGTCGGGCTTCCCATCGACTTATGGTTGAGCTACGGTAGCCGGCGCGGATTTCGGCTCTTTGCTGGGGATGGTGCACTCGACGATAAAACCGACCAGGGTTTGTGCCTTGATATCCTACCCCGGACGGTATTTTATATCGAACTGGGACAACTGCCACCTCCATTTCTCCAAGCGGCCAGAGGACTCGGGGGAAGCGAGGATAGCCCCCAAAGGCCGCTCGATAAGAACGAGGATGGTGTGGGCCTGGAAATAGTGTCGTAGTTTCCTTAAGCCCACGATGAGTGACAAGGCGATCTTCTCTATGGCTAAGTACCTCGTTTCTGCGTCCTTGAAGACGTGGCTCACATAGTATACCGGCTTCTGGACTCTCTCGACCTCTCGGACGAGCACCGAGCCTACAGCTTGGTCGGATACCACTAGATATAGCGATAACTCGTCCCCTTCCACTGGCCGGGTGAGCAGCGGGGGAGTCGTAAGGTGCCTCTTTAATTGCTCAAAGGCGGTCTGGAACTCCTCTAACCACTCGAATCTTGGTATCTTCCTTAGAGCCTTGAAGAACAGGAGGCACTTCTCCCCAGACTTCGACATGAAACGACTCAGAGCGGCTACCCGCCCTGTCAGCCGCATGATTTCGACGTTAGTCTTGGGCGCGGCCATGTTGAGGATGGCGTTGATTTTCTCCGGGTTAGCTTCGATTCCACGGTGGGTGACTATGAAACCGAGGAACTTTCCACCGGTGACCCCGAATGCACACATGGCGGGGTTCAGCTTCATCTTGTATTTGTGGAGGACGTCGAAGGCCTCGCCCAGATCCTTCGTGTGTTCATCCGATGAGACCGATTTTACGAGCATGTCGTCGACATAAACTTCCATGTTCCTGCCGATCTGCGGCTTGAACATTCGATTGACCAAGTGTTGGTACGTAGCTCCAGCGTTTTTGAGGCCGAAAGGCATCACCTTGTAGCAATATACCCCCGGTCCGTCGTGAATGCGGTAAGATCCTTGTCTGCCGGATTCATACGGATCTGGTTGTAGCCGGAGAAAGCGTCCATGAAGCTAAGTAGCTCGTGGCCTGCCGAGCTATCGACAAGCTGATCTATCCGAGGGAGGGGATAGTTGTCTTTCGGGTAGGCCTTGTTGAGGTCGGTGAAGTCGACGCACATGCGCCACTTCCCGGTTGATTCTTTGACCATGACTATGTTAGCCAACCACTCCGAGTAAGGCACATTCCGAATGAAGGTTGCGGCGAGGAGCCTGTCTACCTCGTCCCCGATCGCCTTTTGCTTGATCGGGACAAAGCTTCGTTTTTTCTGCCTGACGGGCCGGACCGCAGGGTCTACCTCGAGCTTGTGAGATATGATTTTGGGGTCGATCCCGGGCATGTCGGCAAACACCCAGGCGAACACGTCAAAATTGTTTATAAGGAAGTGAACCAGGTTGTCTCGCTGAGTCCCCATCAAAAGCGATCCGATCCGAACGGTTCGTTCGTCGTCCTCTTCCACGAGGGGGACCTCTGTTAGTGGCTCCACCGAGGTCCCTCAGACCTCTTTTTGCTCGTCTCGAGTGTCTAGAGAACCCCTGATGTCACCCTCGCCCTCAACATCGTTGTTTGGCCGTTCAGACGTAGATGTTGTGGTGAAGCAAACCTTTGCTGTTCGTTGGCCCCCGTAGGCCCGACCTATCCCACCTTGGTCGAGCCGGAACTTCATCGCCAGGTGGTAGGTCGATATCTGGGCTTGGAAGGAGTTCAGTGTCGGGCGACCGAGGAGGATATTGTAGTCCGATGGGATTCTCGCGACGATAAACTCCACAGGCACGGTGCGCGTACGGCCCGCCTCCCCGATGTTAAATTGGAGAGTGATTACCCCTTCTGCTGAGATGGAGTGGTTAGTGAACCCTGACAGGACATGGGCGGTCGGCTTTAGGTCCGATGGGTTGAGTCCCATACGGAAGAAGCAGTCGTAAAAGAGAATGTCTGCCGAGCTTCCCGAGTCGACCAGTATCCTCTGCACTTCGTAACGGTGGACCCGAGCTGTGATCACCAGCGGGTCGTTGTGAGGCAGGGATATACTATGGATGTCCTCGTCGGTAAAAACGATTGGCTCGGCTGCTTTGGCCTTCTTCCTCGGAGGGCTGCTGGTCCCTTTGATCGGCGAGGGGCGCTGAGTCTCGTCGGTCTTTGTCGTACCCCCCACTGATATGGCCATGATTTGGCCGATTGTCAATTCACCGGGAGGGGGACGTTGCTCTTGTTCACGGTCGACTTGCCGCTTATCCCACAAGTACGTTTCCAGGTGCCCCGAGCGGATGAGCTCCTCGATGTAGTCTCAGAGCTGCTTGCAGTTCTCAGTGGAGTGGCCCTGCGACCTGTGGAAGCCACAGTAGGGGCCCCGGGTGCGCTTTGCCGCCTTATTCGAGACTGTGGGGAGTTTGAAGAACCTCTCGCCCTTAGCCTCCTCCAACAGCACCGTCTAGGAGACGTTGAGCGGGGTGTACTCCTGAAACTTCGGGGAGTAGGGCTTTGGCCGCTCAATCTTCCTTTTCTCCTTCCGGGCCCTTTTCTTCTGGTCAGCTTGTTCTGTCCGGGACAGGTTGGCGTTCACCTCGGACTCAAGCTGGATCTCACGTTCGGTCCAGGCCTTTAACTCGGTCATGGTCTTAGGTTGCGCTAATGCAAAGGAGTGTAGCCACTCCTTGTGCTTAAGACCCGACCTAAGTGCCGTAATGACCGTTTCGTCCTGGTGTTCAGGGACCTCGATGACGGCGTTGTAGAAGCGGTTGACGTATCCTTTGAAGGATTCTTTGTCCCCGCTCTTTATGATAAAGAGATGATCGATGGTCCGCTTCTGCCGTCTGTTCTCGACGAAGTGGCCGAGGAATTGGGTGGCCATCTCGTCGAAAGTAGAGATCGAGCGCGGCGCGAGTCCTCGGAACCAGTCTCGTCCGGAGCGGATGAGAGTGGCGGGGAAAGCGCGACATTGTTCGGTATCGGAACAGTCCTGGAAACTCATCCCGGCCGTGAACGCGTCCAAATGGTCTTTCGGGTCGGACTTCCCGTCGAAGAGGGAGACCTTCGGGGGCTTGTTCCGGGAGGAGACGTGGATGACGAGTAGCTCTTTGGTGAAGGGCTTCGTGAGCGAGTCGACAGCATGTTTAGCCCCGTCGCTCGAAGGACGACTTTCTCGATGCATGCCTTCGATATTCTTTTCGAAGGCGTCGAGTCGGCCGTGGTATCCTAATGATTCGACACATTCTGATTTTTGGCCTCTACCGTTGGAGACCTCTGCCTGGCCACGGCCCCGCTTCTGTTCGATGAGGTTCCTCATGTCCCTTGGCGAGGTCGTCTTCGAGCTGCCGTGGCGAGTCCTGTGCGCGCGACCCCGTCGAGGGAGGGGGTTCCGGTCATGCCTGGGTGCAGGTGAGCTGATCGACACCTCCTCGGGAGGGACATGGGTGCGATGAGGCTCGGGACGAGGCACTCTGGCGTAAGACCTCGGTGTTAAGTCGTGCGACGCCCAGCTGGTCATTGAATATGTTGGCCCGGGGGATCTGCGGCCGCCGGAGACAACGAGGCGGTGTTCGGTCGTGCCAATACGGGCAGAGTCTTCTCTCTCTCTGTAGGGGTCCCAATCCCGAGGTGGGGGAGCGGTGACCTGAGGAGCTTGCTCTGCCGTTTGGACACGGACGAGTGCATCCATGACGGACGTGAGTCAATCTATCCGAACGGATAGGGCATGAATGGCGTTCGGGGGAGGAGGGGATTCTCCCCCGTCTCCACTGCAGGGAGGCCGACGGCTGGTGCTTGGATTGTTGCGGTGACCGCTCGCCATGAAGTCGAGATCGGAAGATGAACTTTCGTTAAGTGGAATCAATGTTCCCACAGACGGTGCTAACTGATGGATTTCGGGATCTCCTTCAGATGTTATCTTCCGTTGATCTGCTGCGAGCGCTGATGGATGGCTGAGATTGAGTTGGAAGGTTGACTCCTGAAGCATGTGGATCTCAATGGGCTTTATGTGGTTGAGGCAGAGCTACCTGCAAAGAAGTCCCGGGATGGTTGTGCCACCGAGGACCCTCCGATGATCAAGTTAGACAGGGTATTTTGGCAGAGTAACGGCCTATTGGAGTAAAATTGGCTTACCTGAGTCATCTGAGAGAGGGGTTTATATAGTGGCATGGGCAGGCGGGCGCGAGATTCACGTCGGCTGTTACGCCCTTGACGTCACGCCCGCGTAATAGGCGGGATCCCCCATTAATGACGAGATATGCTTGTTAATGGGGGATCGTGATGGCGTGGAACGCGGGATCATGGGCGGCGGGTATCTCGCACCTGGAGAGATTTGCGGAGCCGTGACGGAGGCGCCTGTGATCGATGTTGCGGGTCGGTCAGTGAGACCGAGGAAGATGAGCTCGACGGGAGGCTCGGGAACGAGCGGGAGGCCGAGGCATCTTGGTTCTGGGATAGCTTGGAGATGAGCTGGGGTGGTTCGGAAGGCCACCAAAGGGCTTGAACATCCCCCGGTCGGAGGCCCGGGATATGCTTCCAACGTAACGTTCTTGATCCTTTTTTGTAAGCTCGGGGACACGTTATCTGCCACGTGTCATGATCTGGGAAGTCACCGATATCGAGCATCATCAGAGGAGGATTTGTGGTGGTTATGGGTATTGATGGACTACAGGAAGGGAGTGAGACTGGGTGTTGGAGAAGGGGAGGAGGATCGAGGTGGGTGGTGGAAGAAGAAAAGGAGGAGATGAAGAGGGAGGATATTAGTAGAAGAAGGGTGATGCTCAGATTGGAATCCTTCACCAACAACCTTGCCATTTCTCATTTTTATGAACTTGACCTCTTTTTCTCAGGTTTTTTAAATCAACAACAATTGATAAAACAAGCAAAATTGACAGGTAAATTGAGAAGAATAGAAGAAAGCTCAGATGGCCCGAAGTAGAGAGATAGAACAATTTCAAGGATGTAATTTAGAGAGAAGAGAGAAGAATTTTATTGAAGAAGAAGAGGTTGAAGGGCCTCAATCCTTTTACAATAATTTTCACAGATAAGTCACTTACTCTCCCTCCCTCCCTAATTTATGCGTTTTTCATTTTAAAAAAGAAAACAGAAATTAATAGCTGGGCTCGATTCCTTCAGGTGCTCTCCCCACCACGAGATTCCTGTCACGTTACCAATTCTGTTATAACCCCCTCGCATGTGCCCCCTTCCTCTGGTGGGCCTCCCAGCAGTTAACTTCTTCTGCGCCTTCATACTGCTCCTCAGGTGTTTGTTGAAATGCCTCCTCCAGTTCTTTATGTCCTTACATGATGGCTGCCCCAGGTGTTTGTTAAATGGCTTCTCAAGTTCCTTAGTCCCTTCTGCGGTGGTTGCTCCCAGGTGAGGTTGTTTTGAAGGGGTTTTCTTCTCTTCTGTGTGTATCAACTCGTCCCTTCTTAAATTCGACCTCGTCTCGAGGTCGAGCAATGGTACATATGACCAAGAGCCACATGCTTGAATCGGTTCCAGTGAAATTGAGCATGGATTGCATCTTGTTGTCTCATGTATTGCTTCATCTTAATGCGTACAGCTTGGTCTTCGGCTAAAAATCGACCTTATCTCATGATCCTAGTTCGAAAACCGCCTCACTAAGTACCAAAATATCTCATAAATATTTTCACCTTGTTCCAAAATTGGCCTAGAGATTACAACTTTCCCATGTCTAATTTGTGATCCATTCGAATGACAAATCTCCTTGTTAACAAATATTTTCTCCAAGTATTCTTATCCCATAAGATAACAACCAACTCTACTTCATACAAAAAATTTACTCTTTTTTCTGTAACACCACTCTTTATTGCTAAGTATAGAGGCGAATTTTCATGTGAAGGTGTAGAACCATTGTTTTAGCTCTTTTCTCATAAACCACATAAGAGCTTCATTTTGAAAAACTTTGCACACATCCAAGTGGTCAATCATCAAGCATTGCTGTAATAAGCAAAATATCTTAGAAATCTTCAAGCCTTTTTTGACATCGTCAATAGATGAAGCAAACGGGTGATGCAACGACTTCCTCATGACATACAACAACAACAACTGAGCCTTTTATCCCAAGTATATGGGGTGGGCTACATGAACCAACATGAGAATCACGCCGGGTCCAGCACATGAATCCTCCGCCTCCACTCACTCTTATCGAACAATATACTTTCATTGAGTCTTTTGGCAACCATATCGTTTCGTATCACCTCCATCCATGTTTTCTTTGGTCTCCCTTTTGCCCTTTTGTCATTGCCTATATCAAGAGTATCTATTCGTTGAACCGGTGCTTCTATAGGTCTGCGTCGCACATGACCAAACCATCTTAGCCGGTTTTCCCGCATCTTCTCATCCACAGATGCTACACCAACTTTTGCACGAATATCCTCATTTCGCACCTTATCTTTTCTAGTGTTACCGCACATTCAACGAAGTATGCGCATTTCCGCTACGTGCATCTTCTGTGTATGATGCTTCTTAGGAGCCTAGCATTCTGTACCATATAATAAGGCAGGCTGAATAGTGCTCCGATAAAACTTCCCTTTCAATTTTAACAGAAAGTTACGAACACACAAAATCCCTGTTGCACTCCTCCATTTCAACCAACCAGCAGAAGAAGTTAACTGTTGACTTCCTCATGACATACTTCTCCAAATCATGAACTACGTTATTTATTTATTTCTTAGTGCGATGCATAGACAATGGACGCTCCCTGATTTTAGCCTTCATTGCCATAAGAGAGCCTTGAAACATTTTCCATTCATTTTCAACCATGTTAGCTTGGAATGGATGAAAAGCAATGAAATGCAGAAGAGGATTTTGAACTTTCAATTTTAATCTGTCAGCCGAAATTTCTTCTTGTGAGGGAAATGATTGTAGCCTTTTCGGTTGCTTATTGGCAAATAAATGCTTGCAGCAATAAATTCCGCATGAGTTCCTCTTCCTTCTCGCAGCTTTCTTCACCCAGCTCCTTGTCTGACTGCTTCAAAGTTTTGGTAGGTGATAGTTGAGATGGTAATTGGAACAGTTCATGCTCATTTGGGGAATCCAACACCAAGTCTTTATTTTGCACTTCTTTCTAGATGATAGGCCAATATTTTCAAATAAAGAATTGAATATAGTGCACTCAAAAGAACTTTTCACTTCATTACCCCCAACAGGTTCAGCCAAAAATGGAGATGAAGCCACCAATTTAGTCTCTAGAAACGGGTTTTTATGAGCATGTTGGAAGGATTCGAAAGTTGCCAAGGACTCAGTGGAATGTGAATGAGCAGGTAGTGTGCATTCCGAATTTAAACTCGGAAGGGCTGAAGAGTTGGCCTCATCTTGTGCCACATTTTTGACCTCATGCTTATAGTGGATCGCTAAGTTCATTGCCTCCATCAAGTCTTTTGGATCATGTTCTAGGACATAAAGATTGTGTTCTTCTTTAAGACCTTCCACAAAAGAGTTCAAGAATAAGTGGAAAATGAAATCTTGATTGCAACTGGTAAGGAACCTTTCGATTGGGAAGACTATGTGCACAAACTGATTTAAATAATCATCAAAAGACCCATGATCTTCCAGATGTCGCAAAGCCCAAGTTACCTCACCAACATTAGTAGGCTGCCCTGTTGCATTAGGCATTTCATCAAACATATGTTTATCACTCATTACTTTATTTTCCCTATCATAAGGACTCACCCTGATGACGCTCGATATCGGCGATCTCCAAGATCAAGACACGTGGCAGATGACGTGTCCCAAGAATCAGAAGAAAGGGCCCATAGGGGCCGACCAGGCCACCCTGTGCCCGACCTGCAAGTGCAAACTGGCCCTCCTCGGGGCCCACTGCAAATTAGCCCCCTCGGCCCCTCAGCTCGTCCCGAGCTGCCACAGGACCAAGACTCCTCGGCCTACTCGCTCGTACCCGAGCCCTCGGCTGAGGCCGTCTTCCTCGGCCCTCCGACCAACTCCACCATTCACAGGCGTAACCGCCGCTCCGCGAATCTCGCCATGCACAGATTCTACGCCAACAACATCCCACGTTCCACACCCTCACGATCCCCATTAATGGGCGATCCGCTCTCTGCGCGGGCATGACGTCGTGAGCGCAACTGCCGGCGGGATTCTCGCGCCTGCTGCTGCGTGCCACCACCGCTATATAAACCCCCATCACAAAGGGGTCAGGTACTCGGCGGTAGCTTCCACACTTCACCTCTTCCTCCAATAACCCATTGAGACCCACACGCAACGAAGAATAATCAGCTAAGTTCACCGCGAGATCGACGGAAGACAACAACTGACGGAGGCCCGAAAAAGAGCCCCATCAGTTGGCGCCGTCTATGGGAACGTTGAATTCCACAAAATACAAAGTTGGCCTTCCTATCTCCTCTCTCATGGCAGAAGACCATCCTGGGGATCCCAGTACCAGCCGCCGCCTTCCGCTCACCGAAGGCGGGGATGAACTTCCTCCCATGACCGTCATCAACGCCTTCGCGGGCCGGATAGATCGCCTGCAATCCCTCGTGGAGGCCCTCGTCCGCATCCAAACGACCGCGTCCGGGCCCCAGATCGTTGCTCCTCCGCCTCCAGAAGACTCTGTCCCTGTCTGGACGGCCAACCACCAGCATGCTGCATCCCCTCGCTACCGGTCCCTCGAACCGGTGCTCCCTGAGGCCTGCTGGGCGCCCCAGGGCTCCACGCCGAGATCCGCCGCCAGGGGGGCCTCGCCCCGAGCCTCCTCGCGACCCTTACCCTCCTGAGGAAATGTCGGTCACCTCTCCTATCCACGAGCGAGGCCGACCCCACCATGATCGGCGGGAACGCACAGAAGGGGTCCGTCCCGGCGACTCAAGAGATACCCCATCCCGGGACCTGAGGCACCTTATCGAGAGAAACCGGGGCCGCTCCCAGACGCAGTCCACCTGCAGCGGGGCCCGGGAATCCCGAGGCGCCGATTCCTCGAGGTACCACGGTCGGCTCGACGCCCTCGAGAAGAAGATCGAGGGCATGCGCCGAGAAGCTCACTTCTCGAGCGACGGGGCTAAGTACGCCTCCGACTCGCTCACGAAGCCGTTCACCGAGGAACTGCTCGCCATGCACGTCTCCTCACGTAATAAGCCCCCGAAGGTCTCTCTGTTCGACGGGAAAACCGACCCAAAGGACCACTTGGACGCTTTCACCGCGGGGATATGCTTCCAAGATCATTCCGACGCCACCCAGTGCAGGGCCTTCCCGGCCACCCTCATCCGCGCGGGTCGAGACTGGTTCTGGGGGCTCGAGCCCCGCTCAATTTCGACCTTCGACGAGCTGGTCACCCAGTTCTTCGGTCATTTCATGGGGAACCGTCGACAGAAGCGCACGGTTGACTACCTCTTCACGGTTAAGAGCGGGGACAATGAAACGTTCAAGGCCTATATTACCCGCTTCTACAACGCCCTCCTCGAGGTGCCCGAGCACCGGGACGAGACCGTCATAATGGCACTCATATCTGGTCTGAGGCACAGAGAATGGTTGCGCTCCTTCGCGCTGGCTCAACCTAAGACCATGGCCGAAGTCAAGGCGTGGACCGAGCGCGAGGTCTAGCTAGAATCCGAAGTGAATGCTAACCTTCCCCGGGTGAACCGGCCCGACCAGAAGAAAAGGGCTCGGGAGGACAGGCCGGAGCGTCAGCAGCCCTACCATCCGAAGTTCCAGGAGTATACCCCCTTCAATGTCTCCCTCGCGGTGTTGCTGGAGGAGGCCCAGAATGAGGGGTTCTTCAAGTTCCCCCCGGTCACACGTCAGGCCGCTAAGCGAACCCGGGGCCCCTACTGCGCTTTCCACCGGATGCTGGGCCACGCCACGGAGGACTACAAACAACTGAGGGACTACATCAAGGAGCTCATCCGGTCTGGGCACCTCGCCACCTACTTAAGGGACAAACGGCAGACCGACTGCGAGCAGGAGCAGCCTCGCCCTCCCACCGACCTGACCATCGGCCAGATCATGCTTGTTTCAGCGGACAGCCAGCCCGGGGCTCAGGGATCCCCATGCCCTATGCCAAGCGCGGGAGCCGGCAGCCCTTCAGGGGGCCCGGCCCGAGCCAACAAAGTCATCCTTTAACCTGTACCTGTTCTTTTTTTTTTATAAAAAGCAATGTAAATTCTTCCTATAATCTACTGTTGGCTAAATAAGGATCAATGGAGCATTGCGAAAAAGAAAGAAAATCTTTGTTTATTCAAAGGGTATTATGGGCTCCTTAGCCATACATGCGGAAAAAAATTTACAATAGCGGGAGTAAGGGGTGCAGCGAGCATTGCTCGTGGTACTCGGCGAAGATCTCTGCCAACCGGGGCCGCGTGAGTTCCAGCCTCTGTTCCCGGTTCCCCCCGCGGGCGTCGACCCCGAGCCTCAGCTCGTAGCATACGCGGACGAGCGCCTCCGAGCGCGCCAGCCGGTTTACGGAGATCAAGCCGAAGCGCCTCAAAGACCGCAGCTTGTCCATGGCCTTGTCGAAGAGCTGCTCCGACAGGGGGTTGTAAAGCCCCGACGATGCCTTCCAGATGGAGTACATCAGTAGCTGCAGCAGGGAGGAGCGCCTAGGGAGCAGCCGACCGAAGTGCTCCTCAATGCGAGCAAGAACCAACTGCACCGTGTCCTCGGTGCGGTCGCGGTCATAAAGGTACACATCTGCAGAACTGATGATCTTGGGGATAATGAACGGGAAATCCTCCATTTTCGATGGCCTATCTATGAACGGAGAAGAACCAGTACTCCTTATATAGCCCGTTGTGCAGGCCAACAGCCGCCACGCTGCGTCCATCGAACGTTACCCGGAGAAAACGAAGCGACCTGCCACGCGGCGTCCATCGAACGTTACTCTGTGGAAACGAAGTGACGTGCCCCTGTCGCTTCGCCTCCCCCTGCATTCAATGCACTAGATGTGCGCGCCGTTGCCCCGACCGTTCCCATTCCCCGCACCTACAGCCGAACGACCAGGCTGTGCCTCGTCAAAAATTCAACTCAGCAGCTACCCTGCTCAGGCATCCCCGGCCGGCAGCTACCCTGCCACAACGTCGGGGATCAGAAAGCCCTCACAATGGCAGCCGAGCCCAAGGTTCCTTCGCTCGGATATCCCCCGCGGGCAGCTTCCCTGCCACGACGCCGGGGATCAAAAAGACTTCCCAGAGGCAGTCGAGGTCCGAGGTTCCCTCACTCGGCTATCCCCCGTTGGCAGCTTCCCTGCCGCAACGCCGGGGATCAAAAAGCCCTCCCAGAGGCAGTCGAGGCCAGAGGTACCCTCACTCGGCTATCTTTCAGGACAAAAGCCCTTGCCAAGAGGCACCGGGCAGTAACCCTGCCCGGCCAAGGGTCCTTGGTGGGCTTCCTACAGCCTTATAGCTTTCCTCGCGCCAAGGGCCAAAGTCCTCCCAGAGGCAGTCGGGTCTTTGCCCGGCTATCCCCGGCTGGTAGCTTCCTACCACAATCGACAGGGATCAAAGTCCTCGCCAAGAGGCGCTGGGCAGTAACCCTGCTCAGCCCCCGTCCTGAAGGATCTGAAAGCCCTCCCAGAGGCAGCCGAGCCCGAGGTTTCCTCGCTCGGCTATCCCCAGCGGGCAGCTTCCCTGCCACACGCCGGGGATCAAAAAGTCATTCCCCAGGCAGTCGGGTCCTTACCCGGCCATCGACGGCTGGTAGCCTCCTACCACCGTCCTTAAAGATCAAAAGCCCTCATACAGAGGCACCGGAGCAGCTACCCTGCTCGACCAAACTCTGGCTCCTACCCTCTACGCCAGGAATTAAAAGCCCTCACAAGGGGCATCGGAGCGGCTACCCCGCTCAACCCCTCAAGGCTGGCAGTCGCCTAGCCGCAACTCTAAAGAACCAAGTCCTCGAAAGAGACGACCGAGCAGCTACCCTGCTCGGCCATCCCTGGCGGGTAACCTCCCTACCGCCGCGACAGATGCATGAAGCCTTAGAAGGAGATGACGGCGCAGCTACCCTGCCCGGTCACCCCCAGATGATGGCCGATACTCTAAATCAGAAAGGGATGTCAAGTCTGTCCAAGCCTAAACGATATCCCCATCGACCTCGGGGCCTAAGGAGATACCTCCTCGGAGACGCTCGTCGGCAAACAGCTGCAGTCAGCTCAACGGACGATCGCTCGACAGAGGGCCAACCTGACATAAAAGAACAACGGCGCAAGTAAAAATATCCCAAGCGAGTATTCTTTACAAACAGATGTCAGAAAGGAAAACTTTATCACAGCTGAAGAAGAAAAACTTTATTACTACTGCCAAAGATAAGTTTTTACAAAAGGTATTTTTTGGGCTCCTCAGCCTTACAAAAATCAAAAGAAAAACAAAATGAAGATAGGAGAGCGGGGGCTCTACGCCTCGGGCCCGGGCACGACCTCGAGGTCCTCAACCCCCACCACTGGGGGCGCTGGGTCCTCGGCTCCCACCTCGCCGGGAACCTCTCTCCCTTGCTCGTCGGCGCCCACGAGGGGGAACTCGGTCCGGAGATCCGTGTCGTCGAACTCTGGCATCTTAGACTTCACGGCATCAAGGGTGTCGTGCCAAATGCGGGTCGTGGCCACGGCCAGGTCGTCATAAAAGTCCCTCGAGCCCTTGTAGCTCGCCACGGCCCTTGATCCCGCCGACTTATAGGCCTCCACCGCCGCCGCCCCCAGCTCCTTCCGGAGGGTCTTCACCGTCTTCTTGAAGTTGCCTGCGAGCACCTGGGAGCCCCGAGCTCGCCCTCGGCGATTGTGGCGGCCTCGCGATGCCGGGCGACCTCCCTTTTCCCGGCATCCACCTCGCTCTCCAGGACGGAAATCCTCGCCGACATCGCCTCCTGCTCTCGTCTGGAGCTCTCTTGCAACGTGGCGAGCTGGCCCGCGGCCTCCACCGCCGGTGCTACCACCTCGGTCTCCATTCGAAGGGCGAGGGCCGCGTGCTAGAGAGTTTGGGAAGGCATAAAAAAGGAGAAGGATCAGAAATATGAAGGAAAACACTAAATCTCACCACGCACTGGGGGCTTACCTGCACGGCTTCCTGGGCGATCGACGCCAGCTGAGCCTTAAGGGTTACCCTGGGAACCCGACCCCCGGCCGAGGTCTCTATCTCGTGGAGGAGGCTGTCCGTGACCAACAGCCCGGACGGCACCGTGAACCGGAGCCCCCCTTCCTCCACCACGGTCGGCGAAGACCGGCACCGGGAAGGTCTCCAGGAACTCCTCTTGAGCGGCTCCGAAAGGGAGCCGATCTCCTCTTCCGAGGTTGTGTCCTCCACAATCAGGGCCCGCTTCCGGCCCGACACTCTGCCGGGGCCCGGGGCGGGATCCACCGCCGAGCGTCCTCGGGGCACCGCCACCGGGGCGGTGGGAGCCTGCGCCCGGGAAGAGCTGCCCCCCTGGCCCTAGCAGGCTGCCTCGGTTGACGCATAGCATTTCGGAGAACGCCGAAGTCCATGGATCCTGCACAAAACAAATACCCCACTTATCAGCAACGCGAGTAAAACATAAACCCAGAAAGCAAGCCTAACTTACCGACGAACTCGACGGGGCTAAGCCCGACCCCGCTCAAAACCTTCTCGGACAGCAGCACGTCGTATCGAGGGATGGGTACCTACGACGCCACTCTCACCGTGGCAGGGTTATCGGACAGGTTCCCCGGCAGACTCTTCTCCCTCGACCACTTGGTGGGCACCGGTCAGTCCTCGCCCTCGGGAGGGGAGACGAAGAAAAACTTCTTCTTCCAGTCGTGAATGGAGGAGGGCAAGGCCACGAACCCAGTCCCGGCAACAACCCTGGGCTGCTTCGTAAAAGTAAAATAAACCCACCTCGGGTCGCCAGCTCGATCGCCGGGGTGACTCTTAAAAGCAAGGGAGGAATCGAGAAGGGAAAGGCTGAAAGGAACCGTCTGCAGCTTCAGACAGATCAGGAACCCAAGGAGGATCCTCCATGCGTTCGGCACTAACTGACCGGGAGCCAAGCCGAAGAAATTCATAGCGGCGACGACCTCAGGAGAGAAGGGCAGGCGCATTCCGCCCCAAAAATCTTCCAAATACAGGGCAATCTTCCTGCCCCGTACCTGGTCTGCCCTCTCTCTTTCCTCGGCCAGACGAAGCGTGTAGCACGGGGGAATGTGGAAGCGAGCTCGAGCATTGACGAGCTCGTCCTCATGCCTCACCCAGCACGGGGTGCTGGGGGCTACATATACCGCCTCCTCCCTGGAGGCGGCCCCCGCCTCCCGGCCTCGGGGAGAGGGCCCAGCCCCTGCTCCCCGAGAGGACTCGGACACATCTAAAGGAACCCTAACATCTACTCCTACGACGTGTACTGATTCTACAGGGGAAGACATCTAACCTGGGAAGGAAATTCTTCAAAGGTTGGGAACGTGAGAGGGGAGACGAGCGCCGAGCAGCTGGAGCTTGAGAATGAGGAATATGAGAAAGTAAGGACCCTAGGGCGGGCCCCACCCGTATTTATTACCGCATATGGCCTCATCCAACGGCACCCATCGTCTCCCGCCGAAACGGCTCCTTGCGCCCAGCGGCTCCGATCGCTCCACGTGGCAGCCCAGCGATTGACCGCGTCCCGTCAGACACCGCAGACCTGCGCATGTCACATCAGCCAGTTGGCGCTCGACACGTGGACCGTCGCTTCGACTGCAGAGTGCACGAACCGGCGCACCCTCCCTAAATGCAAAGATCTCGCCTCGATTCGCTAGCGGAAACGACAACCGACGGCTCGAGGACTCATCCCGGCATAACCCTGAGAAGGAGCTCACCTCGGGAGGCCCGGCAATCCACTCCTGACCCGACCCGCTAACTGGTCGGGGCAAGAGTGGGGGGCTAATGATTATGCTCGATATCGGCGACCTCCAAGATTAGGACACGTGGCAGATGACGTGTCCCAAGACTCAGAAGAAAGGGCCGACCAGGCCACCTTGTGCCCGACCTGCAAGAGCAAACTGGCCCTCCTCGGGGCCCCTGCAAATTAGCCCTCTCGGCCCCTCAGCTCGTCCCGAGCTGCCACAGGACCAAGACTCCTCGGCCTACTCGCTCGTCCCCGAGCCCTCGGCCGAGGCCGTCTTCCTCGGCCCTCCAACCAACTCCACCACTCACAGGCGTAACCGCCGATCCGCGAATCTCGCCATGCGTAGATTCTACGGCAACAACATCCCACGTTTCACGCCCTCACGATCCCCATTAATGGGCGATCCGCTCTCTGCGTGGGTGTGATGTCGGGAGCGCAACTGTCGGCGGGATTCTCGCGCCTGCTGCTGCGTGCCACCACCGCTATATAAATCCCCGGCACAGAGGGGTCAGGTACTCGGCGGTAGCTTCCACACCTTACTTCTTCCTCCAATAATCTATTAAGACCCACACGCAACGAAGAATAATTAGCTAAGTTCACCGCGAGATCTACGGAAGACAACAACTGACGGAGGCCCGAAAAAGAGCCCCATCACACCCCATTCCTTTTACCAAACACTTGCTGATCACCCTTAGAATCAATACTTGCCATGGCAGTTCTATTAAGATTTTGCCTATTAACACCAACAGCAGGTGAGAAATATACCTCCTTTTCATTCAGCAATGGTGAGAATTCCCGTTGTGGAGATCAGGACTCCATGAATGTGCAGGAGCCTTTCTAGATCCCTGAAATCCATCAGATCCAAGAGAATTTTAGTTTGAGCTCCTTCATGTGCAGCATCAGCCCGTTGATGTTATCATCCATCCGATCCACCTTAGCCTCCAAGTGTTGTAGCCTCCTGAGAGCAGATCTAGTTGGATCTGGGCCCAAGATGCCCTCACTTTCTTCTTCCGCAGCTGGAATGGTCCCTTCTCTTTGGTTGAGACTGGAAGTCGATTGCTCTGATACAACTTGATATATTCCTAGTGAAGAATCACCAGTTTCTTTCCCATTTCTTATTTTCATGAATCAATTTTTTTTGTTTCAGGTTTTGGAGTTGGCAGGAATTGATAAATGCAAAGCAAAATTGCAAGAAAAATAAAGAGACGAGAAGAATAACTCAGATGGCTCGAGGAAGAAAGATAGAACAATTTCAAGGGTGTAATTGAGAGAGAAGAGAGAATAATTTCATTGAAGAAGAAGAGGGTGAAGGTCCTCAATCCCTTTACAATAATTTTCACAGATAAGTCACTCTCTCTCACTCCCCTTATTTATACATTTTTCATTTTAAAAAAAGAAGACAAAAATTAACAGCTGGGCTCGATTCCTTCAGGTGCACTCCCCACCACGAGATTCCTGCCACGTCACCAATTCTGTTACAACCTCCTTGCATGCGCCCCCTTCCTATGGTGGGCCCCCTGGCAGTTAACTTCTTCTGCACCTTCATACTGCTCTTTAGGTGTTTGCTGAAATGCCTCCTCTAGTTCTTTATCTCCTTTCTGCTGGGTTTTGCCGACGTCCTGATCATCTACCATGGCCGATGCGGAACAAAAACTGGTGTTTAAAATTTTTGGTGCAAACAAAACCCGTCCCAAGATCGAAACCATAAACCCATACTAGCAAAAACAAAGAGAGCTAAACTACTAGGTTAGAATGCTATACCGGATGAACCAAGTCCTTCGGTCTTCTACCACCTTCATTAGCTCCTAGGGGGTCGCGGATTGAATTTGGTTGCTGGTCTTCCTCCATCGATGATGATCCACCCGAGGGAAACGACGCAGGCTCCAGCCTCGTCAAGCGAGGCAACCGACGCTCCTAGATTGCTAGCAATGGAGAGTGGAGGTGTAGAAATGTCTCACTATATTTCTCTCACATGTGACATGCTCAAATGAGCAACCCAAGAAGATGAAGAAGGAGGTGAGAAAACTAATGGCATGAGCAACCAAGGAAATGGCTAAGTTTCTCTAAGAGAGTGTATGAGTGTGTGAATCAATAAAGGATGTGGATGGCATGTGGAGAAAAAAATGGTTAAATCGTTTGCAACCATGCAACTAAAATACCTCATCCATTTCCAAATAAAATATCAAGAGCCATGCCTCTCTACATGCTAAGCCATGCTCATGCCAACTCACCCCTCTACCTCATTTCCAAAATGATTTTCTAAAAAGGAAAATCATGTAATGAGGCGGCAATCTTCTAGAAGTAATTCCGTATAAATATGGAATACAACTTGGTATACATATCGAAATACATATACGTGTATTCGTACAAAAATACGAACAGCCAAGAGAGAAAATGAATAGTGAACAATAATACTAGAATACACATATAAAAAAATATATATAAATTATTAAATTAAAACCTGATTTAATAATCCGGTTTAATCCTAAACCGCTAGTATTATCAACCGTCCTATTAAAGTCTGTATAGCCTGTACACATATTTAATCAGACACCTGTATGTACCAACATACATCATCTACACCATACCGTCTGAACCGTGAAAACCCTCTGTGTGGGACTTTAAAGACTCGTCAATACGCTGGCAGTGGGTTTAACCACAAGCACGTCAGCGGTACTAGCTGTACGTAACGGCTACCCAGGTATTGAGCGAAAAAAGGCCGACGAGCAAACTCATCCAAACCCCTACTGAGCCTGTCCGTGACAATCTCCGTACAGTCCGGTCTGTTCGTCTAAAAGTATCGCATATCGAGTGTAGTGGGTGGATAAAGTCAGACCCATAATAACACGACATTTCGTGTCGGTATGAAACCCATCACCACTTGAAAAACTACTGATCTTAGATCAGTAATTCTCGACTACCTTGGTCAAGGATTTCTGGTGATGGCCACTCGTGCACTGTGCGACATTAACCCTAAATACCGGGAGAGACGAATTCCCGACGATCCGCTCACTGCCTCTATGTGGCTCGGGACTGTACCCAACTAAAACCTATTTGCACGACTCCTTTGAGCCGTGGTAGGATAGTAATCAAAGCACAGTGGGAACTCACACGAGACAAATGACGATCTCAGGTCGACAGGCTAATCCGTACTCATGTCACCTGAGAACCGCTATCTGATAATAGGTATAATACCAACTAGCATGTTCTCGGCGAGTCCGTCCAGTATACTCATAACCCAGTGAGCACCTGTATACTATCTTAGGTGATTAACTGACACCAATGGCTTGTGAGACCGGCCACCGCCCCTCGTCGGGGTCTCGATAAGTATACACTAGTCTACTCTGGAGATCGATGCCCAGTCTCGATACTCTCTCGACTAGGGACATTTAAGGATGTGCTTATAGACCACCCAGCTCCCATGTATATGATCGCCATCATAATGCTGGTAGTCAAACAAGAATCCTATAGGCTCTATCAACATGTAATCGTGATCTGTAATACCACCTAATATTATACATGATGATAAAGACAAACCAGATAGCATACTATCATCTGGAGTAAGACTGTTCTACCGGTATAGGTCCTCTCTTAATCATCACAATCGCATGCCTGCGATTCAATAATTGACTTGAGGGTACTATAGCCAACACTTTCATGATGGCTGCCCCCAGGTGTTTGCTAAAAGGCTTCTCAAGTTCCTTAGTCCATTTTGCAGTGGTTACTCCCAGGTGAGGTTGTTTTGAAAGGGTTTTCTTCTCTTTTGTGTGTATCAAAGGACAAATTAAATGGAGATATAGAGGTCATTTTGATGTTGTGGAGAGGAGAATTTTCTATGCTTTGATGTTGGGTTTGGCTAAAACTATTGGAATTTGTACTCTTTTTGTTTCTCGCAACCTAGTCCCTGCTATTGGAAGCAAAATAGCACCCCTGCTATTGGATCCTACGGTGCATACTCATCCAAAATCAAAATCAACGGTTGAGATTTGTGTAAAACAAGTGGCCATGTGTATTGGTGTATCCTACGTGCTTTGCATGTAGGATGTGTAGTCGAGATGGGAGCAGAGCACCTCCGCTATTTTTTTCCTAATAGCAGGGACTCTTTTTCCTTTTGCCAATGATGAGCATGAGCTGTCTGATCAATTCATTTACAAAGATGAAATTTTCATACAATTTTATTTGTCTTTGACTCTACAACTGAATATTTTTCTTTTCTTAAACTATTTAGAATGTACTGTCTCAAACTTCTTTATTTCGCATTACAGTTATCAATTTTGACAAGAAGAATATGGGTTTGAAGAAGCATGATTGGAGATTTTATGAATTACTATTGAGAATGATGTGGAATGAGAGGGTTTTAATTTGCATGTCGTCGCAGAGCAATATGAGAGTGAGAGAGAGAGAAGGAGGGAGGGAGGAGGAGGTACAAAAAGAAGGAGAATGAGGAGGGACCGGGGTGATTGAAAACAGGGGTTGTTTTAATTATTTAACAGAAACCCCCTCGTGGTTTGGGGGATTAGCCAGAAACCCCTTTGTGATTCTGTCGTTAGATAAAAAAAACCTATAGTTTACAATCGTTGTCCAGTACCCCCTTCGGTCGTTAAAACCCACTTTTAAGTGGGCATGTGACCTTACGTGACCTATTTAATTTTTTAAAATTCCCCTTTTACCCTTCTTCTTCATTATATCAGCTTCTTCCCAAATTGATTCTCCTTCATTTCTATGGTTTCATGATCATCGATTTGGACAACAGCGGAGAAATGTCGGCGAGTTCCTCGAGAAGAAGATCCAGCAGCCCAGCGGAGAGTTCGAGCATCGAGGATGATGTGTTCTACTGCATCTGCGGCTTGAGATCACTGCTCAGGGTTGCAACCACCGTAGAAAACTCACGCAGGAAATTCTTTGGCTGCTATTACTGCCCTAAGAGGTGTCCATTTTTTAAGTGGGTAACTTCTGATACGAGAGGAAGAGACAGTCGAGTATTTCATGATTGTGTCTTGGAGTTGGAGAGACAATTGATGATGGCTACAACGTACACTGAAGTGCGCATAGAGACGCCGCGGAAGCTCCAGATGTTCCAATTAACAGAGTAATTCCAACCACCTCAAGTATAGCTGATCAGGCTTGGTTGGTTAGAGTATTGTTTATAATAGTTGTGATCATGTTGTTGATTCATCTACTTGAGAGGATCAACAAGTTAATTTCTAATGTAGAATGAATGAGTGTTGTAGTAAATTTTTGTCAATCAATGATGTGTTTTGGTATGTAATTTGTTTTGAAAGAAATGTGGATTTTCTTATGCCAAATGTATGTAAATGGGGGATTGTGTTTACACTGTGTTTGTGTGAATGCCTAAAAGAAATGATGGGATTTTCTTGTGATGTATATAATGTGTTTGTGTAAATGCCTATAAGAGATTATTAGCAGTTGATTTCTTCTTTTTTTGGTGTAAATACATAAGAGAGAGGGTGAGATTTCCTTCGATGAATATTTGGCTGTGTTAAAGTGGCATTTGCATCAGCATAATATGCAGCAGTAACATGTCAACATTAAACATGAAATCTAGAGCAAATATATAGCATTATTGGTAAAAGGGGGGCATCACCAGCAGCAGGAGCAACAACAATGGCAAGTAGCAGCAACAACATACAAAGTAGTAAACACATATATTTGCTTGTCTCAAAGTAGCAGCAGCATACAAAACATCACATATATGAAACATACAATGTAATAAACACAGATACAAGCTTAAAGTAGAGGAACACATTTGAGAATATAACTTTAGCTTGACTCAAAATAGTAAACATGCACACAACAATTTAAAAGAACACAAAAATTAGAGTACTAATGAGTACAAAACATATAACAATTCCAGAACTGACACATAATTGTTTAACAACCTAAAACACAAAAGATAGTCCAATTGTTTAACCTCTGGTAACTCAACATCATTGTCTAACAACTCCAATCACAACATTGGTTAAGAACTCATAAAAACACATTATTTAATTAATACACACAACCAATAATCTCCTGCCCATCTCAGTAGAAAAATTTTCATCTCCAAGAAAACAGAACACTACATGCACCCTCTACAATTAGCAGCTTTTGCCAAATATATCTCTTGCATTCCTATCCCTTCAAATCATCTCTTGCATTTTTCACTATTTTCCTTCTAGGTGTCAGTTACAAAACAAAACATATAGATGAACATTGAATCAGACTTGAAGCAATGAATGTATTATAGCACTCAAATTGGTGAAATATGATAATATAGTTAGCCAAATATATCAACTAAAAATGAAATACTACAACACAAATGTAAGGATACATACCTTTGGTTGTCTTGTTTGTGATGGCACTCCACTTCCACCAACACCCAAGCTTCCCATCATTCTGCTGCTACTTTGGCTGCCAATGTCTTGGACATTAGGAGTAGACCGCCCCATTGAAGATACAGTTGCCTGACTTGGTGCCTGAGAGCCTGACTCTCCAAATTTACTGAAATCCTTCTCTAGCTTCTTTGGTCTCCCGGGCTTCCTGGGTACATTCATAAGTGCGGAAGCTTCTTGATTGGTGCAACTTCTTTTTTATAACCCCAATTCTTACACTTGGAGCACATTAGTGAACTAGTAGATACCCTAACTGATTTAGGTTGTGTTGCCTTATCCATTCCTCTCTTTCTCTTCTTCTTTGGCCTTCCAGCCTTAGTGTTGTGGCTTAGAGCTACGGGGGTAGGCATACCAGTTCTTTCCTGCTGACTGCAATGGGGAATTAGATTTATGCTGAACTCATATCTTTTTAAGTACATTTCCTTAGAGTAGTAAGGATGGACAAAATCTTCAAGGTTCTTTCTTGTTTTGATGCAAACTGCAATGGCATGGCAGCATGGTATTCCGGCCATATCAAATATCCTACAATCACAACTGCCCCTGTTTAAGCTACAAATATATGACCTGCACTTATTTAGTACCTCTAAATCATCTCCTCCATCTTCCAGCACCCTACAAAATCTGAATTTCTTTTCATCTTAAACAATTTTCTTCAGTATTAGGGGACCAAGTCTCCTAGGATGACCTTGCATCCACAATTTCTTTTTATAAATCCTTGTCATCAATTGCTTTCTGATCATCTCCAGCATAGTCAAGATTGGTTTGTCTCTTACCTCCATGATGGCTTTATTCTAAGACTCAGAAATATTGTTTACCACCAAATCACATTTCATCCTAGTGGAAAAGTATGCCCTATACCGGTACAATGGTTGATGTTGCTTCATGAGCCACTCATGGGTTTTAGGATTTTTGGTTTTCAGTTTTGCTATCTGTTTCTTGAAGCCGGAATCTGTATAGACCTTTGCACATTAATGAAACTTTTTTTTGATAGCACCTGATCCTCTACAAGCTAACAACATGTTAGCATATATGCGCCTTATACAAAACCTGTGTTCAGCTCCTGGGACAGCTTCTTCAATTACCTTGATAAGGCCTTACAATAGAAAAAAATCAACCATGCAATGTTCAGTTGAGTTCCAGGGGAAAAAATATAGGCACACAACATACATTTTTTTTTATATCTTAAGTACTCAACTAGACTACTTACCTTTTACTTGTCTGATATAAAAACCCATCCATTCTCTTCTTTTGGACCAAGTGATGCTAAAATGCATTCAATAAAAAATTTCCAGGCATCATTTGTCTCAGACTCCACTACATCAATTGCTATTGGGAACATCTCGTTAGCTGCATCCCTACATTGTGATGAATGAATTGATTACAATGTGTATTAAGATTTGTTAATTAAGATTTATAATTATAGTTTGATAATTAAGAATATAACTTACCTTCCAACTGCACTTAATAGAAGGCCTTCCTGTACATTGAGATGACAACCATCAAGACCTATGAATGGTCTGCAATCAGCCTTGAAGCCTTTTCTTTGAGCAGCATACGAGATGTATATCCTCTTAAAGACAGAAGGAGAATTAGGTAAAGGATAGTTAACCTGAACTTTCACATAACTTTATAGATTCTTAACAATGATCATATTTGCATAATCCCTAATCTTTTAGTACCGCTCTTGATAATAACCCTCAAATCTTCTCTTCACAGCTTGCTTAACCTTATATAGTTGTCCCAGACTCATATCCAACATGTAATCTCTGTTCATTCTTCTTTTTATTGCCTTTACAACCCAATTTGGGTTCTCCTTCAATTCATCCTCATACTCCTTTGATATCCACTCAGTTGATGCATATTTATTCTTCCAAGATCTTGCACATGTGTGCTCTTTGATCATCTTCTTCACTTGGAAGGATTTTTTCTCTGGAACCCATGAAACATATATTCTCTACATACATTTCTTTTCTACTCTCTTTTGACAAACACCTGATACCCTATCACGTTCATTCTTTACATAACTCACTGCATAATCTCTGACAAGCGCATCTTTCTGAAGTGCCAATCTAAACTCAGTTGTGTTTGCAAACTGATCCCTCTTTGCTAATTCTATGTGATCAGTATGCTCCTCCATATCAAACTCTCTAAACCTAGCCTTAGAATTAGAATTATTGTCATCATCATCCAATGGCATTAGATCATCACTATCCCCATAATCTGACTCCACCTCAACTTTAGGAAAGCCACCAATATCCAAATCAACATTTGCATCTGGAATTTCTTCATCACTTTCTTCTGATTGAACCGGGGAAGGGGTTTTACCACATCTTCTAGTGTGTGTTTGATGCTTCTGTGTAGCCTCTGGCCCTGCTGATATCTCAGGTATCCGTCTTGACTCATCATTATCAAGGTTTACAAAGACTGGATCAGTAGTTGGAGTTGGTTTCTTTAATTTCTGAATCGTAGGTGATCTTTTCATGATAGTTGTGGTTGACTTACTACCATATGATCAAAAATTTATGTTACAGATTAGAAAAGAAAGATAACTTCAAAATTAAAATTGAAGAGAAAAAATGTATTGCATTCCCCATTAACACAAAATAATGAATGCTTGCTTTCTTTCTGGAGTTGGAGTTAGTGTAGAAACAGTGGCATGAGCATCTTTTTTTTGTAGACTTTGTTGCATTGGTTCTCAGTTTTAGTGGGTCGGGGATGATTTAGATAATCTAACACAAGTTCAAAATACATAATTAAACACATAACAACATAAACACACACTAATTAAGCACACAACAACATAAGCACTTACTTCTGTTTTCCTTAGAGAGGGGTCAGAGCAGCAGATTTCCTAGGAGAAGTTTCAGATTGTCTAGCACAACTTTCAGATCAACAATAGTTAATTTCAAATTTCAATTACCACATACTATATAATCACACAACATGAACACTTACTTTTGTTTTTTTGTATAGGGTCTTGTCACAACAACATCTTTTCTAGTACCTATTTTAGATATTCTAACACCAGTTTGAGATTTCCTAGCACAAGTATAGAATTAACAAGTTTCAGATTTCCTAGGACAAGTTTCAAATTTCAATTAACACATGCTGATACTAACACACAAAATGAATACTTACTTTTGTTTTTTTCTATAGAGTGTTCTCACAACAACAGATTTTATATTACTTGTTTCAGATTTCCTAACACAAGTATAGAGTTGAGCAAGTTTCAGATTTCCTATCATATACATTATTGAATTTTAATTATCACATGCTAATTAATCAAATAAAATGACACTTATTTGTGTTTTTCTTTAGAACTTGGTGTCACAGTAGCAGATTCCCTATCACAAGTTTAGAATTGAAAAGCATGCCAACATTAATGCATTTCAATTATCACATGCTAATTAATCAAACAAAATGACACTTGCTTATGTTTTTCTTTAGAACTTGGTGTCACAGCAGCAGATTCCCTACCACAAGTTTAGAATTGAAGAGCAGACCAACATTATTGAATTTCAATTATCACATGCTAATTAATCAAACAAAATGACGCATACTTGTGTTTTTGTTTAGAACTTGGTGTCACAGTAGCAGATTCCCTACCACAAGTTTAGAATTGAAGAGCATGCCAACATTATTGAATTTCAATTATCACATACTAATTAATCAAACAACATGACACTTGTGTTTTTCTTTAGAACTTGGTGTCACAGCAACATATTTCTTAGCACAAATTACAATTAAAGAGTATGCCAATATTTTTGAATTTCAATTAATGAATACTAAATAATCAAACCAAAAGAGCCACTTACTTTTTTTTGTCAAATGGTGGTGTCAAGGCAGCATATTCCCTATGACGTATTAAAATTAAAAGATTATTAGTTATTATTTAGTATTCAACTTGTAACAATACATATGAATATACGTGATGATACTTACTTTGGTGTTTCTATAAGGACTGTTGTTGTGTGCTGGGCCTCTACAGGAGACAAAATGTCACATCCCGCTTATCAGTAGACGGAAGCGGTGACGTGGCAAGCCCGCGACATATTTATCCAGAGAAACTTATTCCCTAAATAAATATACTAAGCGTATTGAAACAATAATGCACAATGTAAGAATAAATGAAGACTGTAAAATTTTTTCAACAAATATTTTTACAACTTTCAATATTTACAAGTACATAAGTTTATGATGGAAAGTAAATATAATAATAAAAATGCCTAAACAAGTGGCATATATAAGCTGAATAAAAGTGAAGGTAGGCTAACCTATGGAGCAATCCTGTTGTAGTCCTCCTTGATAGCCTCCACTTCCTCCGTCTCGACCGTATCTGACAAACATTCCAAGAGAAAAAAAGTGGGTGGAATGCCGTCAGCGAACTTGCGCTCGGTAAGTCTTAAAGATAAATAAGAGTAAAGAAAATGACAAATATAGAATATATAGATGAAGAGTAAGAGTATATGTTCATAGGTGAATATGTACTATAGGTCTCTATATGGTCACTATATTAACGTTAAGTTCCAAGTGTGAATGTCAACGCAGCCGTAGAAGTATTCATGAGCTCAAGAGTGGGGCCTCAGGAGAAAGGAAACACGGGCCCATTTCATGTGTTAGCATCGGACTCTAGGTTGTGGATGAGGCAACCCGACTGATATTCGAGTAAAAATAAAAAAGAGGTTAATATGGGACTCCTGAAGCTCCGTTGGATTCACAGAAGAAACTATCCCAAGCACCCCGAATATAATATATTATAACTTGTTAATATACTTACATGATTCGATTGATTGATTAACATGTCTTGATCGAGACTATAGATTGCAAAAGGTGTAGAATATAGTCGAGTGAGTCGAGGAATATGCGAGTCATAACAAGTGCAATCTTGATTCGAGTCAAGTTGGTTCGAGTAGATTGGGTTCGCGTTCATGTTCGAGTTCGAGTTCAAGTTTATGTTTGAGTTTAGATTCGAGTTTAGATTCGACTTTAGGTCTTTTCATGTGAATTGATGTAAATTGTTAAAAATATTATGTTCGGGAGAAATCGGCAACTGCTGCACATGGACGGCATGATTTGTGTCTTTTTTCAAGACATTTTCCATTTGATAACTCCATTAACTTGTCTAATCTGAATAGACAAGCACTCACTGTTTCCCCTCAATCAGAACAAAACTCTATTTCTAAAACTGAAAAGTAAAGCACTGCTTCATAAAAAAGTCTGAACACCAAAGGCAATTTATCCTCGCAAGAATCATATGCATTTAATAATAGCAAATTAAATCATGAGATGCACAAGCACAACAGAGAGCTAAAATAAAAAGAAAACTTAACAGATAATAAAATACTTAATTAAAACATTTATTTATTATTACATTTAAAAAAGATCACCAAATGTGGGATCGGAAAGACAAGGGTTCGCAAAAATAAAAAAGAGATTCCCCAGCTCCCTTTCTGCCTTCTCCACCACGTCAAAGCGACGATCCTCCCGAGAAGAAGACATCCAACGATCGTCGCCACATTCTTTGGAAAAGGTGGCAATGACAACCCGGCGAGCCCATATCTGGCTCAGCAAGTGGAAAGAGCAGTCCCTCAGGGCTTTAGTGATCAAGAGCGCTTCGAAAAAGCTCTCGATCTTATCCCCGGCCACATCAAGTATTGCCGAGGACATCTCCACCGGAGGAGGGGGAATGTCGGCGAGCACCGAGGCAAGGATCATCCGAAGCCAAATGGAGTCCGGGGGAAGAGGAGACCCCACACGAGTCGACAGCTCGTACATTGCAGTATCGTACTGCTCGTCCGAAAAAGAGGAGTCCACCAAGCGCACAGCAAAACGGGAAACGATGTCCCGGATCGGCACTTCCCACGGTTGTCGGCGGGCGTGAGGACGGTTGCAAGCCATGATCGAAGAAGTTCTCTGAAGGTGAGAAAAGAAAAGGCTCGGCCTTGAGTTATATATAGACCCAAACACAGAAAATTCTGTGTGCAGTGGAATTATTTCCAAGACCCAGGAAATCGAAATTTCAGGGAAATACAAGTTGACTTGAAAAGAGGAGATGAAAAGATATCTCAAGTGAAGCAACGCTTCCGATTCCCCAAATCAGAGCAAAGCTCTGAAAATCTAATTTTTAATAAATGAAGCAACGCTTCAGATCCTCTGCGCTGCGCGCAAAGCGCCACGTGCCAGAAGTTGATGCATCAGCACAGCGCTCGAGGCAGTACGTCCAATCAGAGCAAGGCTCTTTAAAAATAAAAGTAAAGGAAGCAACGCTTCAGTTGCGCAAGCGCTGCGCTACGCGACACGTGTCTGCGCAGTTGCGCAAACACAGCTGCGCAAGCGCTGCGCTGCGCGACACGTGTCACGTGCTAGGGCGTTTGCGCAAAACAGGATTGAAATTTTAAAGAAATCTTTTCTGTTCTTGTTAAAACAAGAAGATTTTCTTCTGTAAAACAGGGGCCCTTGGATCAAAGATCCAACGGTGGGGAAAATTCCCCAAATCACTCAGAGAAAGATCTCTTCAACAAATTTAACTAATTTATGGGCACTATAAAAAGGACCCCAGACCTCAATTCAAAGGCATCAACATTTTTGTGAAAAATTAAACAGAGGGAACTCTGAAGAATTGGAGAGGAATCCTCAAGAACAAAGAAAAAGGTAAAAACCTTTAGAAAAAGAGAAAATTCTCTCATGAACAGATCATTGATCTGAGAACAAGATCAAGGACCTCTAATGAAAAAGAAAATAAACAAATAAAAAAACAGTGCCTTGCACTTCTTGTTATGAACCATTGGTTCTGAATCTAAAAGATTCTCAAGATAACAGTGCCTCGCACATTTTATGAACCACTGTTTCTTTAAAAAACAAAAAAAACTTGTTTTCTTTGATCTGAAATTGATCCAAAAGAATAAGAACAGTGCCCGGCACTTGCCAAAACAGCATTATTGCGCAAACCGCTAGGAAGCGCCACGTGTCAGCAGTGCAACAGCGCAACGCACTGCGCTGTTGCACTTGCGCTCACCAGAACGTGACACGTGTCACTTCCATGAGCGCTTGCGCTCATTATTTGCGCAAAGCGCCTGACAGGCCATGTGGGGTACCGTCAGAGTATCTAATGCTCTGTATTATTAAGAGAAGGGCCAAGCCCGATTAAAAAAGGCCTGACAGGCCAAATTAAATGCAATGCATTATTTTAAAGAAGGGCAGAGTCCAAACAGATGCTCTGCATCATTTATAAAGGGACATAGCCCAAATCAAAAAGGCCTAGCAGGCCAGAATAAATGCACTGCATTATTTAAAAAGGGCAGAGCCCTAGCACAGGCCTAATAGGCCAAAAGCAAATAAAATGCTGAACTTTTTCAACTGGACTTAGCCCAATCATGGCCGTAAGTCCTCAAATTAAATTGACTAAGCACGGCTGCTCCTTAAATCAATTTACGACCGGTTCGAGGGTACATCTCTGAACTCCTCTGACACCCATCGTTGTAATCCTTCAACGACGTCAGAGAGGTGACGGGTCCCGACGACCACACATCAATATGGACTGCGGGGTCCTTAAACTCGTGGACCGAAACGTCCCTAAACTAATGTTGGACCGAAACGTCCTTAAACTAATGTCGGACCACCACGTCCCTAAACTGGAATATAGATCACCACGTCCCTAAACTGGAATATAGACCACCACGTCCCTAAACTGGAATACGGACCATCATGTCCCTAAACTGGAATATAGACCGCAATGTCCTTAAACTACCAATGGACCGCAATGTCCCTAAACTAAACAATAGAGCCCCCAAACGCTCTTTTGTTGGATCTAAACGATCCCGTTTAAGTTGATCTTAGCCTCAAATATGGCTAACGTATCCTTAAACATTCAAACAGACTTTAGTCCCAAATTGGACTATAAGACCCCCAATCAACTTTGGTTCAAGGGTACATCTCCGAACTCCTCTGACACATGTCGTTGTAATCCTTCAACGTCGTCAGAGAGGTGACGGGTCCCGACGGCCATATATTAAATGGACCACCATATCCCTAAACTGGAAATGGATCTATACGATCCCGTTAAGTTGATTTTAGTCTCAAATCAGACTAATGTATCCTTAACGAACGTTTAAGTTGATCTTAGCCTCTAAGTGTCTAACGTATCCTTAAACTAAAAACACCAAACCCAAATCTAAGTAAATACGGATTTGGACTAATCCACGTCCTACGGGCGGCGGTATTACTTAGTCTCCGTATACAATCCACGGGCAACCACAAACAAAACAAACACACACGACACGAAGTGAAATTCTGGAGAAGGAGAAAGTGGCTACCGCGATGCGGTAGCATAATTAACTGCAGGGGCTTGCGCCTGCAGGGAAGAGCGTCCCCACAATCAAAAACCCCTCAAGCGAGGGGGAATCTGACGAAGTCTGCTACATCGGCCGCTTCCGTCTAAACCTCCGATACACGGTGCCATAAATCAACTTGGCATCTTCGGAGAGGTGGACGGATAGCACCAAATAGCATATGTCCCGAATCTCAGGCAAGACGTCCTAGCGTCTCGGCCGCCATTCGGAGGGGAACAGATTTTGGCACGCCCGGTGGGACCTTTTCCTCTTTCCACTCCACACTTCGTTTGTCGTCTTCGCGAACCGATCGCGGTTTGTTAAATGGTTGCCTTCGGATTTCAAGTTACTAAGATTTGGTCTTTTTCCTGGCGCAGAACTCAAGATTCAATGGCCTTTAACTGCACCAACTGCTCGAAATGCCACTGCAACGGACGCTCCACCTCACCAGGAGGTGTAGCATATGGGCCCCAAGCGGCTTCCTTCATCGCTCTGCCGGTAGACCAGGTGACCCAAGCCACCACTGGCCTGTTCTTCAGGACCATGCTCCCACCTACAAGCTTCTCTATGCCAATACCTGCACCGGAAGTGAACAAAAAGTCGGTCTTCGACCGGCTCACTGCTACGACGACCCCTGTCAACGGGTCGCCCACTGCCAAACCAACAGCTTCGGTTTTCGCCAGGCTGGATCAGAATTCTAAACTGGCTGTCCCAAGGAAGGCAATGACTGCTGCTCCAGAAGTCGTCAAGGCGGCTTCCCCTGTCAAAGAGTCAGCCTTTTCAAGACTGACGATTCCTGCTCCTGTCCCTGCTCGAAGATCTGTCTTCGACAGGTTAGATATCATCCCTCAAAAGACAACTTCAGTCTTTAAGAGGTTAACACCAGCGGCGCCTCATTTAGACAGGGGGCAAAAAGAAGCTGTCTCTATCTCCGAGCCAGTCCCAACGGCTCGTCGTGCTCGACGTCGCCATTGGCAACGAGTGAGAAAGGCAGGGGGCAACTCCCCATCAGGGCTAACTCCACCGGCTCTAGTGGTGAAAGTCAACGCTGCTGTTCCAACTGGGAACAGCTTTGAACTGCTGAGGAGGGTACGTAAGAATTCTCCAGCAGCTACATTGAAAAGATCTTCTCCACCCGCGAGGAGAGTTCTGGAAACAAAGCAAGAACAGCCCCCTCAACGGCTGTTCTCAAAAATTTATAAAGTTTGGCGGAGAGTTCAAGACTCCGTAAGTGACCCAGATCACTCTCGTCAACAGAAAAAGACGAAAGTGGAAAAAGAAAAGGACCGTCCGATCAAACAGGAAAGGATGACAGTCGCTAGGGTGCCCACTGCAACGGCCCCTTCAACTTCAACGGCCCACAAAGAAGGAGGCCGGAGAAAACCCCAGCGCCGACGACAAATATCAGAGGTGGTGAACCCAAACGCTCTAAGTCAGGTGGCATTGTAGTTCATACCGTCTATGTGGCATCTGGTAAAGAGGACAGTCGCATATCTACGGGTCATCGACCGCTTACGCGATCAGTGACCAAGGCGCAGGAGCAACAGCAAAATCTCCAAGAGATGATGAACGCTATGGCCGCACTTACAGGGCCAAAAGAAAACCCTGAAACGTCCTCGGATGAACGCCAGGAGGAAGAAACCGACGCCGAATTCCTTCGTCGAATATTGGAGAAGAAGGACAAAGAGGCTGCTGAACAAACAGCCAACATACAGCGCATGGGCCTCCTCTTCCAAGACATGATAGGGATGATGATACAACAAGATCCTCCGACCGAAGAGCCCTCGATCGTCCTTGGAGACGATAGGGGAGAGACATCAAATCCTCCACCAACTCTGTCGACGGCTAAAGAGGATACAATCTCCAAAGCTGATTTGGACGGGTACATCGCCTAACAAATACGGGTTCATCATGCGACCGAAGCAGCCGGCCAGGTCGTAAAAACGGGACGGCCATATCCAAGTTGGTACGATTAAATCAAGTACCCACCCGGTTACACAATTCCCAAGTTCCATGTCTACAAGGGGACGGGCAATCCTCACCAGCATGTTGCCCAGTTCAGGGCACTCTGCGGCAACACCGGTGGTGATGACAAGTTTTTGCTTCGCCAGTTTGTTAGAAGTTTATCGGATACGGCGTTCGAGTGGTACTCTGAGCTCCCGAACGACTCTATCAAAACCTTCGCGGAGATGGAGCTGTTGTTTACTCAGCGTTTTGCAAGCGCCAGTGAACGCACCTCGATGACGGCACCGATTAACGCCAGGGTAAAGCCAGGTGAGACGTGGGTTCAGTATGCTATACGGTGGCGGAACTTATGGTCGAAGTGCGAGCAGCGCATTGAAGAAGCTCCTGCGGTGGGTATGTTTGTGGGAACCCTTGATCCGCAAGCAACCATCTCGCAATTTATGATGTTTTTCAAGCCAACTACCTTCCAGGCCTTGATTGACAAGCTAGCGCAGATGGATCAGATGGGCCATAAACCTCCTCTTCCAAAGCCGGACTCCTGAAATGACAAAGGGAAGGGAAAAGCGATTGTCGTTGCTAATGCTCAACAACAACCGAGCAACTCGAAGCCGGTTGTGCGTCAAAATAATATGCGCCCATACGTAGACCTTAAGGAGAGGCTAGGGCGTCCTTATTCTTTTTCCCGCGATAAAACGAGAAGGTTATTCGAGCTGGCATTGCGCAACAGACTCATAAATCTGCCGGATCCGAAACGTCCGTTACAACCAAGTGACGTCAACGAGCTCAACTACTGTCCTTATCATCGAGTACTGGGCCATCCGATCGAAGATTGCTACGTTTTCAAAAATTGGCTTGAAAACCAGTACCGATAGGGCAAATTTGCGTTATCTGACAAATGGAAGGTGAATCCCCCGCAGCCCCATACCTCTAAAGGGACGAATACGCCAAGGGCAACATGCTCCGTCGTTGAAGAAGCTCCTTGGGAGGTTGTATTATCAGCCAAGACAAAGAGGATGCTAAACGACCTTCAGACATGTCCAGCGATCAAGTGGAAGAACCCGTTGGAACCGCAGGTCATTGAAGGGATGTTGAAACCACGTCCAACTCCAAAGACCGATGGTGGTGGCTCAAGCACTTGCAACCAGTCGTCAAAATCTTCGAAAAAGAAGAAGAAGAAGAAGTCAAAGAAGCCCTTGAAGCCTGGCGATAAGCGCTCGGACTTGAAAAATAAATTGACGCGCTAGAAGAATACAACCAGAAAGTACGGACTCCCATTACACTCCAAGAGTTTCTCAATCATATCTTTCAAGAAGAAGGTGATGGAGAAAGTTCGTCAGATGAATCTGAAGAATGCGTGGCGAGCTGTCATGTGATTTCCCATTCGTTCATGGACGATGAGGAAACTCTTTGTACCGAAGCGCTGGGGGCAGATCCTGAACCACAAATTCTGGAGCTATCGGATGAAATGATTGACGCGTTCCTTAATGAAGCTCGATTGAAAAGTAAGGCTGATCGAGAACGCGAGACGGCTATATTTGAAAGGGCCAAGCGCCAGCGACTTGATGAAAGAGCTGAGACGATCCCGCTGGAGCAAAATGCCTCCACCATTGACAAAAGCCAATTCAAGATAAGGAAAAGGTTTGCTAAGGCCGTATCAATGGGCATGAAGCTACCATCCTCCGAAGGAAAAATTACTGGTGAAATAGAAATGCACCCCTCCTATTGCTTATATCATCAGAAGGTTTCGCACCCCACTCAAGAGTGCAAAGCTTTCGATAGATGGTGGCAAGGATACGTTGCTCATCGACAACACTTTAAACGGGAAAAGTGTAAAACTTGTCGGGAGCAAAGAAATACGACCGAAGAGCTTAAAAGAACTACCGGCGATTGTCGTGTGGTTAACACCAGCGGGTCACAAGTGCCTACATTCGGGAGCGATTCTGATGAGGAGCTGGAACTTGCCCCTCTCTTTAAAGAGTCCACTTCGGGAAAAGAAGAAGAGCCGAAGGTCTGCGAAAATATTCGGCTGCGGAATCGGACGCTGCCTGAAAAGAACCTCGGACCCTCAAACAGAAAAGATAAAGGGAAAGAAAAGGTCTCTGAAGATATCGTCTTAGATGACCAAGTTCTGGAGGAGCTAAGCGCCAACAACCCGCCGAAGAAGAATAAGGTGGATTACAACGTCTTAGCACATCTGAGGAAGCTGCCCTCACAGCTCAGCATTCTTGACGCCCTTTTGCTATCAAAAGAGGCGAGAGATTCGTTGATTAAGGCACTCCAAGATCCGGAACAATTCCAAGCATGCCTGGCCGAGGAAAAGATGAAGGATGAATTAGAGGAAGTGCACACGGCCGATGTCACTTTCGACGACGAGGACCTTCTCCTTGGGACGTGCGAACACAATCACCCCTTCTATGTCTCAGGATACTGCCACGATATTAAGATAGGAAAAATCCTGATCGACAATGGATCCTCCGTTAATCTCTTCAACGTGCGGGTGTTAAAAGAAATCTGCATGAGCGTCCAGCACCTTGCTCGTGACAAGATCACCATCTCCGGGTTCGACTCTCAGTCATCAAGAACTCTTGGGTCTGTGATACTGACGCTACGCTTCGGGCTACTCGTCACGGACATTAAGTTCCACGTCATAGACGCCAAGACATGCTACAACGCTTTGCTCGGCCGACCATGGTTACACGAGTACAACATCATCCCTTCTACACAACATCAGTGTATGAAGTATTTTAAGGATGGTTTCGAGTATACCGTGACGGGAGAACTGAACCCGTTCTCTGTGAACGAGGTCCGCAAATATGAAGATGCCAAATACTTCTTACCGGATTTCGAAGACACGGAGAAGTGTCACAAGCCGGAGAACAAAGCTAACGCCACCATCCCTGTCTTCGGCAGTGATACTGAAGAGGAAGAGGAGATAGTTTATTCGGGTCCGCCCCAACACAACAAGCCAGGACCAATATTCATCAGTGAGCTGCTATCTGAAGAAAGGATGGCTGCGTTAAAGGACGTGCTTCTACAGCATAGAGATTGCTTCGCATGGAACTATTCCGAAATGCCGGGACTAGATCCAGAAATTGCTGTGCACAGATTGGCGATATCCCCGGACGTCAAGCCAGTCAAACAGGCGCCGAGAAGAATGCGGCTCGAGCTTGAGATGAGCATCAATGCTGAGGTCAAGAAGCTGATCGACTCTGGCTTCATCCAGGAAGTTCAATACCCTGAATGGATCGCCAACATCGTCCCGGTGATGACGAAAAATGGGACAGTGCGCATATGCGTAGACTTCCGGGATCTTAATAAAGCTTGCCCGAAGGATGATTTCCCAGTGCCAGTCACCGAACCGATGATAGACAATACGTCCACTCATGAGGTTTTCTCCTTCATGGACGGCTCGTCAGGATACAATCAGATAAAAATGCATCCCGAAGACCAGAAGCACACAGCCTTCAGGACCCCTTTGGGAATATTTTGTTACAAGGTGATGCCCTTCGGTCTAAAGAATGCCGGCGCCACCTATCAGAGGGCCATGACGAAGATCTTCGATGACCTTATACACGAAGTCGTCGAATGCTATATCGACGATCTCGTGGTTAAAAGCAAATCATACGAGGAACATCTCGAGCATTTGAAGACCGTATTTCAACGTCTTCGACAATACAACTTGAAGATGAACCCTCTCAAGTGTGCATTCGGAGTTTTCTCGGGCAAATTCCTGGGATTCATCGTCCGGCATCGAGGCATTGAGATAGATCCGTCAAAGATCAAGGCGATCATGGAAATGCCTCCGCCAAGGACCCTCAAACAGCTGCGGTCTCTCTAAGGGAAGCTCGCGTATATACGGCGATTTATAGCTAACCTTTCAGGCAAGTGTCGTCCTTACAGCCACCTGATGAAGAAGGGAACCCTGTTCGTCTGGGACCAAAAATGCCAAAGCGCGCTAGACGAGATCAAGCAATACCTGCATAGCCCGCCAGTGCTGGCTGCTCCGGTCAAAGGAAAGCCCCTCATTCTTTATACAACTGCTCTCGAAGGCTCCTTAGGCGCATTATGGGCACAAGAGAACGATCAAGGGAAAGAAAGAGCACTCTACTACTTAAGTCGAGTTCTGCTGGGGGCAGAAAGCAACTACTCCCCCATTGAAAAATATTGCCTGACGTTGATCTTTGCGATAACAAAGCTTAGACACTATGCGTTGGCGCATGAAGTCCGTCTTATTTCAAAGGTGGACCCTCTTAAATATTTAATGTCAAAGGCCATATTGACGGGACGACTTGCTAAATGGGCACTGCTCTTGATGGAGTTCTCGATAACCTATCAGCCTCTCAAGGCAGTGAAAGGCCAGGCCATCGCCGACTTCCTCACTGAGCATCCAATACCCGCCGACTCTCCTCTGAATTGCGATCTTCCAGACGAACATGCGTTTGACGCGATTGATGGTGATAATGCCCGATGGGAGCTTTATTTCGACAGAGCATCTTCCGTGAAGAAGCGCAAACAAAGTACCCCTATAATCAAATCGGGGGTAGGACTTATCTTTGTAACTTCACAAGGAGGGATAATGCGCTACGCGTTCTCCCTGACGGAGCCGATGACAAACAACGAAGCCGAATACGAAGCTCTGATAGCAGGCCTCGAGATCGCCATCGACATGGGGATTGAAAACCTCCTCATATATGGAGACTCCCAACTGGTCGTTAGTCAAGTAAACGGCGACTACCAAACGTGCAAACCGGAGTTGGTAAAGTACGACGAAAAAGTGCAACAACTGTTGACCCAAATTCCCTCCTATACTTTGGAGAACATACCGCGCGCGGAAAACAGCAAAGCAGATGTGTTGGCCAAACTTTGCTAAAGAACTGGCTGACGAGAACCTCGATGATGTTAGAATCGTGGTACAAAGCCGTCGGGTGCTGGCCCCAGCAGAAATATCTCCGGAATCATCCGAAGAGAAGGGAGTGACTGAACAGACGACCTTGCAAATAGAAGACCGGGAAAAGGCTGAGGATTGGAGGAAAGTCTTCGTAGATTACTTTAAGTCCCACCGATTGCCTGAAGAAGCGTCCACAAGACATCAGCTCATGAAACGAGCTCTGTCTTTCGCCTTCGTCAATGATACTCTGTACAAGAGGTCGTTTGATTCTCTGTAGCTGAGATGCTTAGGACCTGACGAAGCAAAAAGAGTCGTCCAGGAAGTTCATGACGGACTCTGCGGTTCTCACCAAGCGGACCCAAAAATGAAGTTGAAGATCAAACGGATGGGCTACTATTGGCCCACGATGATCCAGGACTGCCTCGAATATGCGAAGCAATGCCACTCATGCCAAATTCATAGGGACTTCATCCATCAGCATCCAAATCCACTACATCCAATGGTGGCTAGCTGGCCATTCGAAATGTGGGGGACTGATATAGTCGGCCCCATCGAACCGGCATCGTCTAGAGGACATCGTTTCATCCTGGCGACGACTGACTACTTCTCTAAGTGGGCGGAAGCAGTACCGCTGAGGGAAGTAAAGACGGAGAATATCCTCCATTTCTTCAAGACGCATGTCATATATCGGTTTGGAACGCCAAGACGAATCATCTCCGATAACGGGCCAGCCTACAGAAGCCACAAAATCAGTCGCTTCGCGCAACAGCATAATATAGACTGGAGATATTCCTCAGTTTATAATCCGTGAGCTAACGGTCTAGTTGAGGCCTTCAACAAGACCTTGACGAAGATCATGAAGAAAACGGTGTCACGAAATAAGAAAGACTGGCATGAAAGAATGCAAGAAGCTCTCTGGGCGTATCGAACTACGTTTAAAACGACCACGAACGCAACGCCATAGGCGTTGGTATTCGGTACAGAAGCAGTACTCTCTCTCGAGATAGAATTACCCTCTCTACGAGTGGCAGTCCACTACGAGCCGACGGACGAAGAAAATGCTCACCATCGGCTTGAGGAGCTTGACGCCCTTGATGAAACCCGGCTCATAGCGCAACAAAATCTGGAAGCTTATAAAGCAAAGATGACGCGCTCATATGAAAGATTGACCCGACCGAGGACATTCCGCCAAGGCGAACTCGTATTAGTGGTCAAAAGGCTTATGATCTCTAATCGCGCCAAGCGGGGAAATTCGAGCCAAACTATGAAGGTCCGTACATCATAGATAAGGTCTACCAGGGTGGGGCCTATCTACTCATGGACATGCACGGTGAAAGGCCTTTCAGGCCAATAAACGGTCGCTTACTAAAGAAATACTACGCTTAATGAGTTACAGCCTAGGTCAATGATAGATGACGACGACTATGTCCACTCGCTATCTTCCTAAGCTCAAGCTTTATAAGCAGTAGCCGGCCTTCTCAATAACGGACCGAAACGTCTTTAAACTAATAGCGGACCGAAACGTCCTTAAACTACTACCGCAGCATCCTTAGGCTGACGAGATAAAAAAAAATGATGATGATAAAAACGGTATGTCCATAAGCAAAAAGGGCACGGATGAAAAGCCGAAAGGGCTCCGTGAGTAAAAACAGCAGGACTACCGGCGAGTATTTGTGAAAACCCGAAAGGGCGCAACCTCGTTAAAGGACACTTACAAGGTCCTCTTGACCTTGTAAGGAGAAACCACCCGCGTGAGATCCTTATGACTCACAAAGGAGCAACACACTTAGGGATCCCCACGATTCCTAAGGAGAAAATTGCGAGATCCTTACGACTCGTAAGGAGAACTCTCTTATGGGACCCTCACGGCTCATAGGATTTGAAAGTCTTAAGTTACATAGACCTAAACCCGTGCTTAAGCAATCCCCACAATTTCCGATATTGCCCTACAAGTGGCTCAATACTGGCCCTTGTATACAATCCACGGGCGCGAATAAACATTTCCCTAACCAAGTCTCATCCGAGACTGGGGATATGTTCGCATGACGAACAACCCTTATAAGTCCTCTCAACTTACAAGGAGAAAATCCTCTTGTAGGATCCTTACGACTTACAGAGGAACAAACACTTAGGAATCCTCACGATTCCTAAGAAGAAAATACACCTACAAGATCCTCACGACTTGTAGGGAGAAATAACTTCGTGAGACCCTTACGGCTCATGAAGTCAAAAACCTTAGTCGACAGGACCTTAACCCTGTTCGCTAAGCCACCTTTGTTCGACATCGACGGAGGCAAATGATGATTCGCTCCTGACAATATCCCAGTTGTAGCGGTGCTGATGCCGAAATCGGTGTCTAACTCCAGGTTTACGGCGGAAAGCCAGTAGGCCGCACATGCATACGAAATAGCCGAAATGATGGGACAACTTGCAATAAAAAATAGCAAGTAAAATGTATGCATGCAAAATAGCCGAAATGATTGGGCAACTTGTAATAAAAAGCAGCGAATGGAAAACAAAATAAACAGCCGAAATGATTGGGCACCACGAAAAATAGCCGAAATGATTGGGCAATCGCGACCTTCGTGATATAAAAGCTGAAATGATAGAGCATTGCGGAAATAAAACAAAAAAAATGATGAATGATAAAACTTTGGCCCTACAGCTGAGATCACATCGATCCCTGTATACAATCTAAGGGCACAAACAAGAGGGAACCATACTTTCCCAACAGGCTCCGCCAGAAAACGAAGCCAAATCTCGACGGTTCATTCCAACTCCGAAGAAACCAGTGTCTTCAGCAAACTCCTCAACTCAAGGAAACAAACACTCCTTGACGAGAGCCTCCTGATTCGCGTCGTCTCGCAGAGCGACCAGTGCCTCCGTGGGAAATTCTCGATCCGTTTCAACACCAAGGAAACAAATTATCCTTGGCGCCAGGGAGACAAATAATCCCTAGCAAACTCCTCAACTCAAGGACACAAACACTCCTTGACGAGAGCCTCCTGATTCGCGTCGACTCGCAGAACAACCAGTGCCTCCGTGGGAAATTCTCGATCCGTTTCAACACCAAGGAAACAAATAATCCTTGGCGCTAGGGAGACAAATAATCCCTAGCAAACTCCTCAACTCAAGGAAACAAACACTCCTTGACAAGAGCCTCCTGATTCGCGTCGACTCGCAGAGCAACCAGTGCCTCCGTGGGAAATTCTACCACTGTAAGTCCATGTCACGCACCCTACGAACTTGCGGGGAGGCGGAATATATGAAAAAAGATTATCAAAGCTTCGTAACACGGACTTGAGCGCATGAATCGTTATCTAAACCATTGCTAACAAAATACTAGAGGTTTAACTACTCGGATATGAAGTTATACCTCACGATACTAGTCCTTCGGGTCTTCATCGTGGTCCTCCACTCCTCGTAGGCTCCTTGGAACATCGGCACCTCAACGGCCTCCTCGAATCAAAGACGATTTACCCGAAAGCTCCTACGCCAAGCTTGATCTCAAACTTGAGACAACTAGGTTGCTTAAAGTGCTAATCTAAACTACCTAGGAAATATAGAGTGAGGTTATGGATGTATTAGTCTAGCCAACCCTTGATCTCAACACATGAGAGGCTAGGGTTAGGGTTTGAAGAGAGAGTGAGCTTGAGGAGAGAGAAGGTGAAGATGAGAATCAAATGAGATAATGATCTTATCATAATATATATGAAGCATTATTATTTATCCAAAAATCAAATAATAGAATTAACAACCATGCTTCATAAATATCTATGAGTGATTCATCTCCATGAGTCATTAAGCATTTATGATGCATTAATGACTTGAATGAATCACACAAATGAGTCACTAATCTCATTTAATGCAATGCCACCTTAACCCCTTAGTCACCACTCTTCTAGAAGCTTCCCGGCAAATTACGAGAACGCCCCTCCAATCCGTGAAAATACGGAAAAAATTTAGACTGTACAAATCCAATAACCTGATACTAGAATCTGGCTTAAACTAAAGCCGGCTAGTAAAAACTGTCCGAACATTGTACGTGCGTAAACGTACGTACGCGTTCGAATCCTTGTCGTAAAACCGTACGACCTCGATATCATTTTGCCTGGAGCAGGGAAACTCTCTGTGTGGGACTCTAAAGACTCGACACTACGCTGGCAGTGGGTTTAACCACAGACCGCAAGCGGCACTAGCTGTACGTAACGGTCCCCAGGTAGATGTCGACAAGAAGGCCGATGAGGAAAACCATCCGAACCCCTACTGAGCCTGATGTGACAATCTCCGTATAGTCCAGTCTGTTCGTCTAAGACAATCGCATATCAAACCTAGGGACGGCAAGCGTCAGTCCCCTAATAGCTGTATAAGTCGTGTCGGAGCGAAGCCCATTACACCCTGAGAAGCTACTGGAACCTACCAGTATATCTCGCTTGCCCTGGCCAGAGACTTTGCGTAATGGCTCTCTGACACAGTGCGATATCAACTCCCAATACCGGGAGAGACGAATCCTATCTAACTACCACTGTCTCCAAGTGCTCGGGACTGCACCCAACTGCTACCTGTTTGCACGACTCCTTTGAGCCGTGGTAGGGTAGCAATCTAAGAATAGTGGGACACACTCGAGGCGAAGTAGCAGTGTCAAGTCTGCGAACTATGCTGTACTCATGTCACCTGGGAACTGTTAACTGACGATGGGTATAATACCAACCAATCAGTTCTCCTGTGAGTCATGTCCGGTGTACCCGTAACCTAACGAGCACCTGTGTACTATCTCCAGTACGACGTACTAATGGCAATGGGACAAACCATCTCCCCAACTGGGATGAGAAGCGTACACACTAGTCTACTCTGGAGTATCGATGCCCTGCCTCGATAATCCTACGACTAGGGACAAGTATAGGATGTTGCTTATAGACTACCCAGCCCCCACTAGTGTGACTGCCATCACAACGTTGGTAATCAAGCAAAGAACCTATAGACTCTACTAATATGTATAAGTGATACGTCACAAGAAACATATGCACATATTAAAGAAGACTCAAACCAAGTAGCATACTACCATTTTAGCAAGACTGTATATACAAATGTGAATATCCCAAGCTTCCATTAAGTAATATACAATCTAGTATGATACAATAATGGCCCCTGGGGCATATACACTAACACGTTTTTCCTGAGCCAGTAAAATCTCTATGTAGAACTCTAAAGACTCTTCAATACGCCGGCAGTAGGTGATGATCACATCAAGCACCCATAAGCCGTCAGCGGTACTAGCTGGACGTAACGGCTACCCGGGTATTGAGCGATCAGAAGATCAACAAGCAAGCTAGCTCTATCTCCTGTAAAAGCCTGTCAGTAACAATACCGTACAGTCCAATCTCTTCGTCTAAGATGTCGCATATCAAGTATATGGGTGGTAAACGTCAGACCCCAATAACTCGATAAGTCATACCGATATGAGGTTCATAACAGGTCGAGAAACTACTGACAACACTTACCAGTAAATCTCTAAATCAGCCCTGGATAGGGACTTCCAGTTATAGCCAATCGAGCACAGCACAACATCTACCCCCAATACCGGGAGAGACGAAATCCCCTCCTATCGCTCATTGCCTCCATGTGACTCAGGACTGTACCCAAAAACCACCGTTTTGCACGTCCTCTTGAATGTGGTAAGGTGGAAATCAAAGCACAGGTGGAAATCACACAAGACTCTATGACGATCTCGGGTCTACAGACTAACTTGTACCGGTGTCACCAGAGAACTGCTATCTGACGTGAGGTATAATACCATCTAGGAGTTCTCGGCGAGTCCGTCCCGTGTACCCAGTCTCCACTGAGCACCCATATACCCTCTCTGATGTCAAACACCAATGGATATGGGATCATCCATTGCCCATCTTCATGGGTCGAGAATCTATACGCTAGTCTACTCTGATATATTGATGCCCCGTCTCGATACACCCATGACTAGGGAAATTAAAGGATGAACTTATGGACTATCATGGCCCCACTAGTATGATCTGTAGCATAATCCTGATAGTCAAGTACACATCCTAAGGGCTTTACCAACATGTAACCATAAGACAGTATCAAGAGACAAGTATACATGTTAAGATAAAGAGCAACCAGATAGCATACTATCATGTTAAGCAAGAAAGTCCTCTCTATAGATGTCCAAGCATCCAATACAATATACATCATATGTACAATAATGGCCTCTAGGGCATACATACAACTAACAACTTGTACATTTAATATATATGTGATATATATTAATGTATTATTTTCTTTGTATCATGCTTGATGATACATTATACATGGGGTGTATGAGACTCATACCATACTAAAGATTATTACGGTAATTAATTATTAAGGGAAAATACAAAATTAGGTGGAAAATCTCATGGTTGAAGAAGCTTGGAGAAGCTTATGGAAACCATTAACTTAGTCCACTAATTTTGTTTTACTCTAGATATTTATTAACCTAACCATTATCTTTAGCCTCGGTTAAGTCTCTACATGAGTTAATATATGATATTTTCTCACCCATGATTGCCATTTGATTCATTGATCATTCTTGAGATTATTCTTCATCTCTTTCTTGCTCTCTAGCTTGGAGTGAGGTGAAGAAAGAGAGTGAGAAAAATTATTCTAAAGTGAGCAAAATTTCTACTTCATCAATCTAAACTAGACTAGCCATTTGGTATAGGTTGTTTGCTTCACTAATTCTCAATTAGTGAAGAGATAGCTTGAGTTGGAGATTCCTCGACGTAGATCATGTTTGGCCTCGAAGATCTTTGAGCAAGCTCGTTCCTTTCAACTAGTGGAGTCTAACGAGAGTCCGGGAGACAACTACTTGGAGTGAAGGGACTACTACATGGAGCTTTTGAAGTGAAGGACCGGTCTACAAAGGTTGTATTCCTTGTTCACTTAGTGTAAAGTTGTTTACATGTTAGCTAAACCCTAATTCTCTAGTTAGATCCTCAGTGATAGGATTCTTAGCACTCTAGATTTTTTAAAATTGCATGTTAGATGCCTTAGAAAACCTAGCGAGGGTGCTAAGGAACCCAGCACTTTGAATGGTACACGGAGCTCCCAAATGACTCCGTAAAGACATTCACGGAGATGGAACTGCTGTTCACACAGCGGTTCGCCAGTGCGAGCGAGCGCACTCCAATCACGACATTAATCAAAGCCAGGGTAAGGGCAGAAGAAACTTGGGTCCAATACGCGATTCGGTGGTGGAACCTATGGTCTAAGTGCGAACAACGTATTGAAGAATCTCCGCCATAGGCAGGTTCATCGGGACTCTTGATCCTCAAATGACTGCATCCCAGTTCATGACATTCTTCAAACCAACCACGTTCGAGGCTCTGATCGATAAACAGGCCCAAATGGACCAGATGGGGCCACAGGCCTTCCTCCTCAAATAAGGACCCTCGAAATAATAAGGGTAAAGGGAAAGCGGCCTTTGTTACCAACACGCAACAACAACCGAATGGTCTAAAACTGGCTGCTCGCTAAAATAATACGTGTCCGCGCTCATCCATGGAGGAAAGACTAGGACGCGCTTACTCGTTTCCCTGCGATAAGACGAGGAAACTATTCGATTTGGCAATGCGTAATAAACTCATCACATTGCCAGACTGCTGCGTCCACCGCAACCTGACGACGTCAACAACCCTAACTACTGCTCCAATCACAGAATGGTAAGCCACCCAATTGAGGATTACTATGTTTTCAAGAACTGGGTCGAGGACCAGTATCAACAGGGGAAATTCACGCTGTCTGATAACTGGAGGGTAAACCCACCACAGAAGCACACTCCCAAAAAGGTGGACGCACCGGGGGCATCATGCTCACTCGTGGAAGAAACTCCATAGAAAGTCGTTCTTTCGGCAAAAAACAAAAGAATGCTGAAGGATCTACAGGCATGTCCAGCAGTCAGGTGGAAAAACCCACTTGAACTCGAAACCATCGAAGAGATGCTGAAACCACGTCTCGCACCAAAAGTTGTTGACAAAGGGAAAATCCTCAAGTCAAACCACCAAAGTGTTCAAAGAAAAAGAAGAAGACCAAGGAGCCTATGTAGCTTGCCGAGTATGACAACAAGCGCACAGATCTGCAAAAATACATTGACGCGCTGGAAGAGTATAACCAGAAGGCGCGGACACCGGCCACGCTCGAAGAGTTCCTCAAGCATATTCTTGAGAACGAAGATAGTGACAACGATGAGGAAAATGACTCATGAGGAGATACCGATGACTGTGTAGCAAGTTGCCATATGGTCTCCCATTTGTTGTTAAATGACAAAGAAACTTATTCACACCAGAATATTGCATTTAACACCGCTCATTCTTCTGCTTGTTTGTTTATAGGCATGTGCTTTTGATCCGTGTTTGCTATATATTTACAGGTTATAGGTTTCTAGTCCAAAATAATGCAAATCATACAAAATCTCCATAGTTATGCCAAAATCCAGAACATCTTCCACAGACAAATAAAATCCGGGTTCCGGTCATCCACATCCGTCCAGTGCCGCTTACCAGTTCAAGAGACAAGACGAAAAACAGTGATCATTCATGTCTCGGTCAAGCATAGAGCACGAGAGGGGAAGCACAAGATTCAATAGGTGCGCGGAGCTCAAGGGAGATGAAGGTCAAATGAATTAAAAGTGAAGCAATTTTGGACTGTTAAAAATCTGAAGAAATATTGGAAGCATTTTGCAATTTAGGACCTGTAGAACAGAAGAACATTGCAACACAAAGAAGCCCACAAAAACCGAGACACCAATACCTCTAAAGCGCCGTGGAACCGCAGCCAATAGGCCATTTTTACGGCGGTTCCGCGGCCGACACGTGGCATCTTTGAACCGTGTTTTGGGGGTAGTTTGGTAATTGTATTGGGGCTCAGAATTTTGCCCTAGGGTTTCAGATCTCTGCCTATAAATAGCCCAGTTTTGTGCCCAACCAGAAATCTTCTTCTTTGTTAGGATTTAGTGTAGTTTAGCTTGTTGTTTCTTCTTCTTCATCATCATTCCTCCATGAAAGTATAGTGAGAGCTCTTGAGTGGATGTTAATGAAGATAAGAGTTTTTATTATCTTGTATCTTTCATTTCTTGTATTATAATCTTAATTATTAGTGTAATTTTATTTATTGTTGTTAAGTAGTTGTTATTATTTCTTGTTGTCTTTTTCTTTTCTTCTTATCCGTATTTTTTCTCAAGCCATAATACTCTATAGAGTCTCTTACTTAGGTGAGGACCCAAGTAGTTAGCTTGCTACCATTTGTAAAACCGTATTTTCCTTTCTTTCTTTGCTTCCTTCTTGTTTTGTTTTTTTTCCATTTAAATGTGTGAATAATTTCCACACTTGCTAGAAGTTAGTATGAGGGACGGAAAAATCCATTGTGCTTCTCTTCGCCAAACATCCTAAAATGAATCTAGACCAAACAAACACAACCCCCTCACTTAGGCGCGCTATACGTAACATATAGCCGCGACCTAAGTCGAGAAGTCCTTTGGGTGCACTGCAACGTGACATGTAGTTGTGACTTAATTGGATACATGGTTATGGGTGTTTGGCCTAGGGTTGGAAATAAGCGCACGTAGCGGAAGGACAAGGGACACTAGGAATGGATTTAGCGTTGGAAAGCTTGCTTAAACTCGCAAATCCCATTCCTCTGTCCTCCTAATCCCCGCTACTTTCTATTATCCCAACATCATTTTAAGAATGGTAAAAGAAAAGCACAAGACTATTCCTAACTCTACAAACCAACCTTAACCCTAACAAGTTTTACTTGGACATAAATACGAACACTTAGGATAGATTTGAACATACACATATACATTCTTGAATTGACTCGTCTAAGACAAGAACGGGCATACAACCATCTCCCTGCGAATCGACCCGTGCTCAACTGACTAGCTGCAAAGCGACACCGTCTTGATTACGGTAAGTAGAACAAATAGAACAAGCGGAACGCGAGTTTCTGCATCAATCAAATGGCGTCGTTGCCGGGGAGACGGTAACATATTTCTTTCATGTTATTCGAGTTAATATTTGTTTATATATATATATATATATATATATATATATATATAATAAAAACCGTTTTGTTATTTTTGATATTATTTATGCAAGTGTGCAGGTAAATCCGGAGCAAGTACAGTAACCTAATCAAGAAACAGAGGATTGGATACTCAAGATAAGAAACAGGAGAAAGAACATAACAAAACCGAAGTTCTAATTCTACAAATTCGCCGCAGAACCACGGTCCAACCTAGGAAATTGCGGCGGAACCGCGGTCTTCCTGTGGCTTCTGAGCTTGAAATTTTTTTCACCCCTTCTACTTCTCCATTAACCTCTGTGAACTCCACTGAATTGTATTTTCTACTGGTTTCTTTGCACAGATTGTGCCACCGCCCAATAAATTTTTTGTTGTTTTAGATTTTGCTTGTTTAAACGTTTTGCATATAATAATATGGACATTAAGGGGTTATAACACCAATTAAGATTGGGTGGGGATTTCATCACCCTTCCTAAGACCCCACAAATCACAAAAAGCATATGTATTATCTTGAGTTAATAAAAAATATCTAGACCAAACCTATAAGGAGTTGTCGTGCTCACTTAGCCCAAGTGAAGGTTGCGGGGAATTGATTTAAAGAGATTTTACGATCAAAAATATATTACCGCAATCAAGAACGGCGTCGCTTGGTAGCTAGCCGGTGAATACGGGTCGGTCCACAGGGATGGTGTTAATTTCCTAAATGTTCTTACGAGCTAATTCCAAAGGGTGTTGGATCCTTTATCACAAAAAACTAAGTTGAGTTATACTAGGATTAGAAAACTTGCTAGGATTAGGTTTAGGTAAAGTTTGGTAAATAAAGATTTTCACCTCTTTCAATGCCCTAAATTAGATATCTTTTTAGGAGTTATGGTAATTATTAATAAAGGGGATTAGGATGATCGGGAAGAAACTATGTTTCTTCCTCTAAATCCTTGTCCGTCCTTTCTTAATCCTTACCCTAACCTCCATGGAAAACATTCATATCCGGTCTTTTATACTACGGTATCACCGTTACCTCGTGGGTAGAGTGCCGTAGGGAGCGGAATATGAAAGCATGCATGGAGTCCTAATTATTCATAAGTGATTGGCAAAGAAAGGGGTGAGAGATCTTCATCTCTCAAACCCTTTCCTATTCCTAACCCTAACAAGCGAGGAAACTACTCGCTCATTGAGAGATCTACGAAAGACATAATTTTTATTTGGTTTTAGGATTAAGAGATTAATTAACTACTGCAGAGAAAAATTCTATTCTAAATTAAACTAGGGCAAATAAGAATTTCACTATCTAGGGCAGAAAATAAATCTAAGAACTAGGGCAGAAAATAAACCTACTTACAAATTGATGCTCTCCAAATCTTCAAAAGAAATCTGAATTTTTATTGATGAAAAGAGGCATGGTCTAATACAAGAATTTGGGTCTCTATTTATAGGACATAGAAAACCCTAGGTTTACAATTGCCGCATGTCTGCATTTACAAAAATACCCCTAGGAAGACTAGTTAGCGCCACCTCGAAATTTGGTAAAAATTTTACCAACTCCGTGCATCACACGGCCGCGGAACCGCGGCCGCAGCCAAGGTTTGGCCGCGGTTCCGCGGCCAAAAGAGGGACTTGAATGCTCCAATTTCTTCTGCTGGCTTTGGGATGTTTGTTCTTCCTACTTCTTTAGTACTTTTCTCAAATTAGCTTCTAGGTTTCTTCCAGATCTCCATAGTGAACAATTGCAGTGGACTTTTACCGTTGCTTCAAAATCTTGGACCTTGCGCTGCTTTGTACTGATCTTCGTATAGGCTTGATCAAGATCCTTCTATTTGTTGGTTATAGTCTCACTTTTACATCTTTCTTATCAATTTCACTGTTTTTGCTCCAAGAACCTGTAACCTGTACTATGTAGCAGACATGGGTCAAAAGCACCTGTTTATTTGTAAAATGCATAAGAATGGGGAATGTAATAATGTAATATTATGATATGAACAGGAATCGGTCGTTTATCTAAGCTTGACTTTGTGGTGCCTAGACTATACAAGTGAGGAGGTAATTTTAAAAGGCCCGTCTCACGGTGATTTGTGAGCGGAACCCTCCTTATCTCACTTGTGCTTACCTGGCCACAATTGGCAGTGAAGAGGCGATTCGAAGGTTATCCTGCAATTTGTCGCTTGGAAGTCTAGTAGCGGTCTAGTTGGACTTTAAAGACTCTAGCTCTAGGTATTGTTTGTGCATATTGTGATTGTGATTATGCTTGTGTAAAGTTTAGTCACATAATTCTGTATTTTTTTCCTAAAACCAAACAAACAATTTCAAAAACTCCAAAACCAAAAAAAATTTATAAAAATTCCACCCTCCCTACCCTCCACTCTTTTCATAACATGGGTACCCCAAAACGACTAACTCTTGCCGAACTTTGGTATCCACAACCAGACATTTCTTCATACGGTTCTTGTTTTGGTCGAACTTCGAACGATTCATCCATGCCTAAAATTTCTTTGAGAGATCGGATAGACGCATCTAGGACAAACAATTGGACTTCGTAATCCACTTCATATCAACCATTTCAACCTCTCTCACCCTCTTACGTTGATACCCCTTTTGAGAGCCATGTTGCGACTCCGAAACCCATGTCCATTACTGACAGAATTGAACAATCTTGTAACCGATCTTTCATTCCTTTCACCACTCCAAATTCGTTAGGACAACAATTCCAATCACCTTCTTATCATAATGTTGATCCTAATCCTGTCCAATTTTCACATCCATCCGATTCCTATCAATCCTACTCGACTTTTACACCTTCTCTAGACATTTCTTCTGAACAGTCATTTGGGGGTTTCACGTATCCATACGAATTTGAATCTTTTACTGAAAGCCCTTCACAACCCATGTCTATCCTTGAGCAGTCATTAGAAGAATTTCGGGTAGCATCGTGCCAACAGATTATGGATTTGAATGCGTCCATGGCCGCCCTCATACAACCTAACGAACCGGCAACTAATTTCCAATTAGCTCCAAATTTTCCAATGTATGATGAGGCGATAGGACAATTTGAGGATTTGAGTCGTGAGAGTGAGCAGGACACCCTTCCAAATCAAACCTACCCGTTCCAAATTGAATTCCACAACTCTGGTTTAGAAAGTCTATCAAACGTCCTACATGAATCACCAATTGAAGATAGAATATTTGATGAGTTGTGCGACTTTGTAATGTTTGATTTGCCCGATTGTGAAGGGTCTATTTCAAGTGAAACCAATGCCAATCCCGTTGATCCCTACACCTCCATTCTATAACCATAATTGATTGAAACCCATGTTTTTTATGAGGTGTCAGAGAAATTTGACTTTCACTTGATTGAGGATATCGACGCTGGGAATAATTTGGATGATGAACCCACAATTCTGGATGAGTTTTTCTCACCAATTCATCATGTCCTTTCACTTCCGTGTGGATATCATCCCGAATCATTAACTGTTTTTCCCGAACTCCATATGCATCTGGAAATTTTTTATGATGAATACATGGATGAGCTGGATTTTGAGGAGAATTTTGAGGATAGTATTGAGGATGAAACAGTTTTACTTGATGGGTTGGATTTTTCAATTCATCCTGACCCTTTCATTAACTGTGTACACCCTTCTGAACCTTTAACCGATACCATTCCTCAATCACTTCCCTCCATCCTTTCCATCGTTCCCACTTCGCAAGCCACCGTATCACCTTCATTTCCTATGTCTGGTTTACCAAATCCGATCGCCCCATGTTTTCTCACGAATCTTTTTAGGTTTGACCCCATTTCTCGACATGTTGATAGATTAGTACAATCCATTTTTTCACTTCGATCATTACAAATTGTACTAATTTATTCACTCCATTTCCACCCACAAGTTCGTGTTCCAATTCTTTTTCCCCTCCGCCATTCATCTCCTCTACCGAGACCGTATCCCGCTTCCATCCACACACAGTCTCGTGTATTCTCCATTTCTTTTCGCTACGCGTTCTTTCACCAACCCGTGCATTATCACGATAAAATTTTTGAAAGGTTGGTGTTAACTTTTGGCCTGTATAAGGCCTTTTATAAATTGAAATTGTTCTCTCCCCCCTAACTCTGAACTTTAACGCTTAAACAGTGGAAACACTGTTTCACTTAAGTTTGGGAGGACTTTTTTATGTATATATGTTTTGTTTGCTTTTTCTTTTTTCTAAAAAAAAAAAACAGGGGAGCACCGACGATTTTGACCCTCTTGGTGTAGCATGACAGTGAGGGCACTGTCAAATTTAAGTTTGGGGGTGTGCTCGGTAAGCTTTCTACCTTCACATTCATGTGTATATTTTGCATTTGCATACTTATTTAAAACCCCACAAAAATCGAAAAAATTTACAAAAATATAAAAACTTTGTTGTCAAATTAGCTAGTAGGGTAATTTAGATTTTTATTCCGAAAATTTAGTTGATACGTTAGAAATAACTAAATCCTAGGCTTAGAAGTTGAAAACCCTAAAAATAACCCTCCTTCTGTTTAACCTTGGTAAATATACGTCCTTGCAGTTTTTTTTAGAAGTAGGTAATCTTGACTTCAGTTCTTAAGTTAAGTTGAGATGAAGGGAAAGTATTGAAAGCTTTATTGAAGAATAAGTCTGAAAAATAGTTTCTATTCTTGAGTCGAAATTCAGAAAGTGTATACCCTACAAATCGCACTTACACGCATCTTGAAACTTGGGATAGTAGAGAATACCTAGAAATACTCTTTCTTGAAAGCCTAATATGAAAAAAAAACGGTATTTAATGCTGGCCACCAAAAGGGCATTATTGAAAAATATATCCGGTCTTGAAAGGAAAAGAAAATAAAAAGGAAAAAAAGAGAAAAAATTACAAGACCTAGAAACTGCTATTTACGCTTTAAACTTACACATTCAGTAATCGACTGTTAGTGCCTCAAGAAGTATTAATAGTCGCATGAAAGATGTGTGAGCAAATCCATCCATAATTAATAAAAGGAAGTAGTATTAGGTATCAGGGCAAGAGTACAATAGCTTGAATTGAATTTTTGAGTGTAGGGGTGAAAATTTACACACACGTGGGGGTATACGATCGATGTTTGGAGGAAATATAAGGATAAAGAATAAAACTTTTGTTTTCCGTAAAGTTGATAAAAATTCCGGATTGGAGACTACTCTTTAGAAAGAAAACTCAGGAGAAACCGAGATTTTTCTAAACTGTCAAAACGTACAGGATCTTGGGTTGAATAAATAGGAGGCGTGAAAAATAAGGGATAGATATTTCTAACTTAGGATAATAGAATTTCTAACTGAGATACTAAACGGTAGGAGTAGAATCGGCGTTAACTTATGAAACTAGGTTGACTAGATTTTGTGGGTAGTTTCTGCTGAAAATCCTCAGGAGACAACAGTCCTCCTACTAGGGGCACCTAAAGATTTAATGGCTTGTTGCACACGCTAAGTGAAACCGTGATGCCTACGTAAGTGGGCTTAGGAATTTTTGAGAATAAATGGTTTTTCTCGGGAAGAGCAAAGATAAGTTTGGGGGTATTTGTTCACACCAGAATATTGCATTTAATATCGTCCATTCAGAATGCTCGTTTGTTTATAGGAAGGTGCTTTTGATCCGTATTTGCTACATATTTACAGGTTTCTAGTCCAAAATAATGCAAATCATACAAAATCTCCACAGTTATACCAAAATCCAGAACATCTGCCATAGACAGATAAAATCCGGGTTCCGGTCATCCGCATCCGTCCAGTGCCGCTTACCAGTTCAAGAGATAAGACGAAAAACAGTAGTCATTCATGTCTCGATCAAGCACAGAGTACGAGAGGGGCAGCACAAGATTCAATCGGTGCACGGAGCTCGAGTGAGATGAAGGTCAAATGAATTAAAAGTGAAGCCATTTTGGACTGTTGAAAATTTGAAGAAATATTGGAAGCATTTTGCAATTTAGGACTTGTAGAACAGAAGAACATTGCAACACAAGGAATCCCACAAAAACCGAGACACCAATACCTCTAAAGCGCTACGGAACCGCGGACAATAGGCCATTTTTGCGGCGGTTCCGCGGCCGACACGTGGCATCTTTGTACTGTGTTTTGGGGGTAGTTTGGTAATTGTATTGGGGCTCAGAATTTTGCCCTAGGGTTTCAGATCTCTGCCTATAAATAGCCTAGTTTTGTACCCAACCAGAAGTCTTCTTCTTTGTTAGGATTTAGTGTAGTTTAGCTTGTTTCTTCTTCTTCATCATCATTCCTCCATGAAAGTGTAGTGAGAGCTCTTGAGTGGATGTTAATGAAGATGGGGGGTTTTATTATCTTGTATCTTTCATTTCTTGTATTGTAATTTTAATTCTTAGTGTAATTTTATTTATTGTTGTTAAGTGGTTGTTGTTATTTCTTGTTGTCCTTTTCTTTTCTTCTTATCCGTATTTTTTCTCAAGCCATGATACTCTATGGAGTGCCTTGCTTAGGTGAGGGCCCAAGTAATTAGCTTGCTACCATTTGTAAAACCGTATTTTTCTTTCTTTCTTTACTTCCTTCTTGTTTTGTTTTTATTTTCATTTAAATGTGTGAATAATTTCCACACTTGTTAGGGGCTAAGGAAGGTTAGTATGAGGGACGGAAAAATCCCTTGTGCTTCTCTTCACCAAACATCCTAAAACGAACCTAGACCAAATAAACACAACCCCCTCACTTAGACGCGCTATACGTGACATATAACTGCGACCTAAGTCGAGAAGTCCTTTGAGCGCACTACAACGTGATACATAGTTGTGACTTAATTGGATACATGGTTGTGGATGTTTGGCCTAGGGTTGGAAATAAACGCACGTAGCGGAAGGACAAGGGGCACTAGGAATGGATTTAGCGTTGGAAAGCTTGCTTAAACTCGTAAATCCCATTTCTCTGTCCTCCTAATCCCCGCTAATTTCTATTATCCTAACATCATTTTAAGAATGGCAAAAAAAAAGCACAAGACTAATCCTATCTCTACTAACCAATCTTAACCCTAACAAGTTTTACTTGGACATACATACGAACACTTAGAATAGATTTGAACATACACATATACATTCTTGAATTGATCGTCTAAGACAAGAACGGACATACAACCATCTTCCTGCGGATCGATTCATGCTCTACCGGCTAGTTGCAAATCGACACCGTCTTGATTGTGGTAAGTAGAACAAATAGAACAAGCGGAACGCGAGTTTCTGCATCAATCAAAACTCCCTCGGCGTCAGAAAACAACGCGGAGGCAATAGGGGCAGAATCGAGGCTAAAATCCCCGGAACTTCCAGAAGACCCGATCGATAGGCTGTTAAACGAAGCCTTTCAAAAAAGCAAAGTTGACCGGGAACGCGAAACAGCCATATACGAAAAGGCTAAGCGTCAGCATCAGGACAAAGAAGCTGCGGCGAGAACGAGTCATAAAGTACTCCAACCAAACCAAAACATACCTTTTATAAATAAGGGCAGGCTCAAAGCAGAGAAGCGGTTCGCCAAATCCTTGTCAATGGGGATGAAGCTACTACCTCTCGTAAGAAACACTCCCGGAGTCATATGCCTCGATGGAGAATATTCACATCTGAACTACTGCCTATATCATCGGAAGGTCACACACCCCACTGAGGAATTCAATGCCTTTAAGAAGTGGTGGCAAGGATACGTTTCCTATCAAAAATACTTCAAGAGGATGAAGCGCGAAGCTCGTGCTCGTCGACGACAAAATAGTGCGATGAACGCTCATGAAGAAACGACTAGCAACTCCATATGGTTGGTACCAGTTCGGAAGGGGGGAAAACACAAGTTCTTACCTTTGGGAGCGATTCTAGGACGAGATACCCCTCAGCCCTCTCTTTAAAGACCCACCCTCTGAAAAAGAAGAGGAGGAGAAGAACTGCGAGAATATTCAGCTGCGTAACCACATGCTGCCTTAGAAGAACCTTGGACCTATAAACAAAGGTTCGAGCAAAAAAAACAAAGGGAAAGAAAAAATCTCAGAGGAAATTGCCCTCGACGATGGAGTTGTCAAAGAGCTCACAGCAAAAGTCCCACCTAAGGAAAATAAGGTGGATTACTATGTCCTATCACATATGAGGAAAATACCCTCACAACTGAGCATATTGGATGCTCTCCTCCTATCCAAAGTGGCACGAGATTCTCTGATCAAGGCATTACAAGACCCTGATCAGTTCCAAGCTTTCTTCGTGGAAGAAAGGATGAAAGATGAGCTGGCAGAGGCACACACGGCTAACATTATATTCAGCGATGAAGATCTCCTCCTCGGTACGTGAGAGCGCAATCGCCCGTTATACGTCACCGGATACTGCCACGACATCAAGATAAGGAAAATCCTTGTCGACAACGGATTCTCCGTTAACCTTTTCAATGTAAAAGTGCTGAAGGAGATTTGCATGAATGTTCAGCACCTCGCCCGAGATAAAATTACCATCTCCGGGTTCAACTCACAGTCGTCACGGACACTTGGGTCCATAATACTGACGTTACGCTTCGGCATGCTCGTCACTGACATCAAATTTCATGTCATTGACGCCAAGGCTTGCTATAACGCTTTGCTCGGCAGGCCTTGGTTACATGAGTACAATGTCACCACTTCTACACAACATCAGTGTATGAAGTATTTCAAAGACGGCTTGGAATACACCGTCACAGGGGAGCTAAATCCATTCTCCGTAAACAAGGTCCGAAAATATGAAGACGTAAAGTCCTTCCTATCAGAATTTGAGGATACAGAAAGGTGTCATAAGCCGAAGGATAAACAGAAGTCCGTCGCTACTATCCCAATCTTTGGAAGCGATGCCGAGGAAGATAAAGAAATAGTCTACTCGGGGCAACCCCGGAATGAAAATAATAAGTTCGGACCATCTACTCCTGTCTTGGTATTTGGCAGCGACTCAGAGGACGAGGCCAACACAGTGTTCTCCATCCGTCCGTCAGTGCAAACCTTTGCCGGAACCGATCAGAGTCTACAAATTATAATAGCTTTGCCTCGACATTACAAGTAACTTGATGCACTCCATACATACAGCGTACAAAAACTGTAAACTTTCTACGTACCTTCCAGGTGAAGAGGTGAAAAAGCGATCCACTCCTACCAATCTACGGAAAATAAAGTAAAAAAAGAAGTCTGGTATGGTGCCAATTTTGCACTCGACAGGCTTCAACCAATCCGTCTGCCAAGATATTATGCGGAGGGATTGAAAAGGCCGTTAAGATGCTAAGGTGTACCCCTCGAACAAACTGTTCGACAAGCCCAATTATACAAAAAGATTTGGGATATTCCCGAGACTCAGCGAAAGATGCCCAATGGGAAGATGGAGACAACCGGGCTCGGATACATTCGTTCTAAGAAACAGGAGCGGTTCCACAGTTGCCACGTCATAAACAGTTCCAATGAAGGAGAAAACACTCTTCCAAATAGATGTGACGTTGAAGCAGAGCGAAATTCCGCTCTAAGAACGTTAAGTCCATCACTCGAAGAACAAATAGACAAGCTAATAAAAAAAGCTTGTCAAAAGAGCCGCGACGAAATGGCCATTTATGAAAAAGCCAGGACGCAGCACCTCAATTAGCAATCTGCGGAGATGGAAGACTATAATGCTCTTCATCCCCGACCCGTTGTATGTCCTCGCGAAAGGGGGAAATCCCGAAATAAAGACAAAAACAGGGTAAAGAACGCAAACAATGTTCGAAAACAACAAAGCGGATCCCGGAAGTCGTGCAATCAAGAAAATGTCGATTGGAACCCGTCATTTATAAAGAAGATGGGTCGGGAATACTCTTTCCCCCAAGACAAGACGAGAAAAATGTTCAACCTTGTCATGAAGCACCAAATGATGACACTTCCGAAGTCTCAGCACCCCGAACAAATAAATGAGGTCCATCATCCGGATTATTGCTCCTATCACCGAGTAATAGGTCATCCCCTTGAAGACTGCTTCATCTTCAAAGATTGGGTAGAAGACCGGTATCAACAAGGCAGGTTCGCTTTATCCGACAGCTGGAGGGTAACCCTACTGCAAAAGCATGAGCCAAAAAGAACCTATAGCATGAGGATAGGACCATCTCAAAATCAAGAATGGAAGAGAACTCGTACCTACCATATGATAACACTCTCAAATAAGAGAGGGCACGAGATTATGAATGACCTCTACAAGTGCTTCGCAAATGAAGATGAAGACGGGGTAGTCTCAGAGTTTCCACCAGCACCAAAAGAGCTGGAAGATAGGATACACACTACGGCAGACAACCTAAGGAAAATTGACTTAGGGACGGAAACTGATCCGAGACCAACGTTCGTTAGTGAGCTACTGTTTCAAAAACAGGTAGCCACGTTAAAGGAAGTGCTTATGCAATATAAAGATTGCTTTGCATGGAACTATTTCGAGACGCCAGGTCTAGATCCAAAAGTATCGGTGTATACACTGGCCATATCGCCGGACATAAAGCCAGTCGAACAGGTGCCAAGAAGAATGCAGCTCGAACTTGAGATGAGTATCAACGCTGAAGTTAAGAAACTAATCGACGCTGGCTTCATCCAAGAAGTTCAATATCCCGACTGGATCGCTAACATCGTTCCAGTGATGAAGAAAAATGGGACGGTGTTCATCTGCATGGACTTTCGGGACCTCAACAAAGCTTACCCGAAGGATGACGTCCCAGTACCTGTTACTGAGCTGATGATCGATAATACGTCTACCCATGAGATCTTCTCCTTCATGGATGGATCTTCAGGATATAATCAAATAAAAATGCATCCTTAAGACTAAAAGAATACCGCTTTCCGGACTCTGCTGGGTATATTCTGCTATAAGGTGATGCCCTTCAGTTTAAAGAACGCTAGCGCTACCTACCAAGGGGCCATGACAAAGATCTTCGATGACCTCATACATGAGATCGTCGAATGCCACATTGACGACCTTGTGGTAAAGAGCAGATCTCACGAGGAACATTAGGAACATCTAAAAATAGTGTCCCGACGTCTTCGAAAGCATAATCTGAAGAAGGGTCCTCTAAAATACGGGTTTAGAGTCTCCTCAAGCAAATTCCTAGGATTCATCATACGGTACCGGCATATCAAAATCGATCTCTCAAATATCAAAGCGATTATGGAAATGCCCACGCCAAGAACTCTCAAACAGTTATGATCTCTTCAAGGAAAACTCGCATATATCCAGCGGTTCATAACCAAGCTCTCCGGAAAATGCCGTCCCTACAGTCATTTGATGAAGAAGGGGACCCCGTTCGGCTGGGATCAAAAGTGCCAAAATGCACTAGACGAATTCAAGCAATACCTGCAAAATCCGTCGGTATTGACCGCTCCGGTTAAGGGAAACCCCCTATCCTATATACAACAGACCTTAAGGGTTCTCTAGACACGCTATGGGCATAAAAGAACGATCGGGGAAAGGAGAGAGCTCTGTTTTATTTGAGTCGAGTTCTCCTAGAGCAGAAAACAACTACTCCCCCATCGAAAAGCATTTCCTGGCACTGACGAAGCTCAGACATTACGCCTTGGCACATGGGGTCCATCTCATATCAAAGGTGGATCCTCTCAAATATCTGATGTCAAGGGCCATACTAACAGGAAGGCTTGCCAAATGGGCCCTCCTTCTGATGGAGTTTTCAGTGACGTATCGACCCCATAAATCAGTAAAAGGTCGGTCCATAGCTGAATTTCTTGCGGAGCATCCAATACCAGCCGACTCCCCGTTAAATTGCGAATTGCCAGATGAACATGCATTTGACGCAATCGAAGAAGAGAAAGAAGAAAATGATTCCCAATGGGAACTCTACTTCGATGAAGCATCCACTGTGAAGCAACGAAAGCAAAACACCCCCATAATCAAAGTCGGGATGGGCCTTATCTTCGTGACCCCGTAAGGAGGGATATTGCGTTACGCTCTTTCCTTAACGGAGCCAGGAATAACAACGAAGCTGAATATGAAACTTTGATAGCAGGACTCGAGATCGCTATCGACATTGGAATCAAAGACCTCCTCATATATGGAGACTCCCAGCTGATCGTTAGCCAAGTAAATGGCGACTATCAGACATACAAGCCAGAGCTGATAAAGTATGGCGAAAGAGTGCAGCAACTGCTGACGCAAATCCCCGCCTACATCCTGGAGAGTATATCGCGTGCAGAAAATAGTAAGGCGGATGCATTGGCCAATTCGGCTAAGGAACTGGCCAATGAAGACCAAGATGACGTAAGGATCATTGTGCAAAGCCGCAGGATTCTGGTGCCAACAAATATATTTTCGGAAGACCTGATAGAGCCATCCGAAAGAAAGAAATGACCGAACAAGTAGTCCTTCAAATAGAGGACGAAGAAAAGGTCAAGGACTGGAGGGAAGTTTTCATCGACTACTTCAAATCCCAACGAACACCCAAAAATGCGTCGTTTACACATCAGCTCATGAAACGAGTTTTGTCCTTCGCCTTCGTCAATGATACTCTATATAAGAGATTGTTTGACTGTCTGTGGCTAAGATTCTTGGGACCAGAAGAAGCGAAGAGAGTCGTTCAAGAAACTCACGACGGACTCTGCGGTTCTCATCAATCTAGGCCAAAGATGAAGCTGAAGATAAAAAGAATGGGTTACTATTGGCCTACAATGATTCAGGACTGCCTCGAATATGTGGAGTAGTATCACTCGTGCCAAATTCATGGGGACTCCGTCCACCAACATCCAAATCCGCTACACCCAACAGTAGCTAGCTGGCCGTTCGAAATATGGGGAACCGATATAATTGGCCCCATTGAACCAGCATCGTCCAAAGAACATCGGTTCATACTGGCAACGACCGACTACTTCTCCAAGTGGGCAGAAGCAGTACCACTAAAGGAGGTGAAGATGGAGAATATTGTCATGCTCCGCTTCCCAGTAGACGGAAACAGTGACGTGGCAGGCCGCAACATATTTGTTGGATATAGTGCCCTCAAGGCAATTATTGTAATTGCAGGCAAGCGATTATGATAATTGAGGGAGGACCTATACAGGTAGAACAATTTTCTCGAAATAATAGCATGCTATCTGGTTTGTCTTTATCATTGATGTGTACACATTTTACTTGTTATTGCGTGTCGCTAATACATAATGATGAAGCCCGTAGGATTCTTCCTTGACTACCAGAATTATGATGGCGATCATATACGTGAGAGCTGGGTAGCCTATAAGTACATCCTTAAATGTCCCTAGTCATGGGAGTATCGAGACTGGGCATCGATATTCCAGAGTAAACTAGTGTATACGTTTCGAAACCCCGACGAGGGGCAGTGGCCGGTCTTACAAGCCATTAGTGTTGTGACACCTAAGATAGTGTACAGGTGCTCACTAGAGGTGAGTACACTGGACGGACTCGTCGAGAACTTCTAAATGGTATCATACATATCGTCAGATGGAAGTTCTCAAGTGACATGAGTATATGTTAGTCTTTTGATCTGAAGTCATCATTTGTCCGTGTGAATTCCTACTGTATTTTGATTACTACCCTACCATGGCTCAAAAAAGTCGTGCAAATAGGTTTTAGTTGGGTACAGTCCCGAGCCATATAGAGACAATGGTCGACCGTCAGGGATTCATCTCTCCTAGTATCAGGAGTCGATGTCGTGCTGTGTTCGGTTGGCTATCACCAGAAATCCATGGCCACGGTAGGGGAGATTTACTGATAGTTGATTAGTAGTATCTCAGTTGGTGATGAGCTTGACTCAGACACGACTTATCGGGTTAGTAGGGGTCTGACGTTATCCACCCCCTAGACCCGATATGCGATACTCTTTGATGAAGAGACCGGACTGTACGGAGATTGTCATATTCAGGCTCAGTAGGGTAAGGACGCACTTGATTGTCGACCCCCCATTTCGACAACTAGCCGGGTAGCTGTTACGTACAGCTAGTGCCGCTGACGTACTTGTGGTTAAACCCACTGCCAGCGTATTGTCGAGTTTTTAGAGTTCCACACAGAGGGTTTTCCCTGTTCAGGCGACAGATGTAGAAGCCATACGGTGGTACGTGCAGGGGTCCGATTAAATACGTGTACGCGGTATATGGATTTTAATCGGACAGTTGATAATACTAACCGGCTTGGGATTAAGCCGGATTATTAAATCAGGTTTCGATTTAATAATTTATATATGTATTTTGATACATGTATTTTAGTATTATTGTTCACTATTTATTTTCTCTCTTTGGTACTATCCGTATTTTTATACGGATACGCGTATATGGAGCGATACATATACCACGTGAAGTATTCTGTATTTATACGACAATGCTTCTAGAAGGACACCTTATATTTTATTTTCTATTTTGGAAATTAAAAAAAGAAATGAGGTGGCAAGTGGAGACAATGAAGCATGGGTCCAAACATGGTAGAAAAGCATGGCTTCATTTTAAAAATTATTTCTCATTTGGTTGCACTATTTGTGCTTGGTTCATTTTGGTGTAGCCATTCTTTTTTACTTGATGGCTTGATGATTCTTTTGCTTCCTCTTGACTTGAGCTCCATGGCTCATAATTCATGCTTCATCTTCTCCATCTTCTTCTTCTTCTTGCTTCCATGTTTGAGCAAGATCCTAGAGAGAAAAATTTAGTAGAGTATTCCTACATCACCGGCCATCCAAACCAAGCTTCTTTGGATCGTCGGTTTGAGCCTCCTCTGCGTTCCCTCGGGTGGATCGTCTTCGGCAAGGGTGGTCAATCCTCAAGCGTGATCCCGACGGCTACGAGCTTCGAAGGGGCTTCCACAATTGGGTGGACACGCGACAAAGGCTGTATTTCTTCAAACCTTGCATCTTTTAGTTTTCTAGTTTATGGTGTTTGGATCGAATTCCTGGGTTTGCGCGTCCGGTGCCCGCAAAAAGTTTTTGTTTTCGCTTCCGTCTCGGCCGCGGCCTCCGCGGCGCGAGAGCCCGATCCCAACAGTATTTACTGTGAAAGAAATACGTTAAGCATAATTAAGCAATATATAAAAATGAACAAGAATGACAAAAGAATAAAATGAAACAGCAACTTTATTTACATTCAACTTTATATACAACTGTTTGAAATAAAAGATACAGTAATAAAAAACAAATGCCTAAACAATGGCATACTAAAAGTAGGTGCAGAGGAACTAGTAGTCAGGCTGAGCGGTAAGCTGGTCCAAGTCATCCTGGCTCGGCTCTATCTCCTCAGAGTCCGGTCCTCCTGATGAACATTCCAGGGAAAGAAACAGAAAGGAATGTCATCAGCGAACTAACGCTCGATAAGTCCCCAAAGAAGAAAGAGAAGATAGTATATAATATGAAGTGAACGAGTAAAGTTGTATATGATCGTTCACAGGTATAGAATAGTTATTCTAACGTGGTTATTTGTAGCTTGATAAAGAAGGTATTCATGTATACGAGAGAAGTCCATCTTACCCCATGGACTATGGTAACATGTAGTACAAGGTCCCGTCATAACCCACGGGACAATGGCACGTGAATTCATGTAGGTGTCTTTTAAGTGATCTCTCGTGCCACGATATACGTTCCGTACCAATCTACCTCTTTATCCCCGCGTAATGTATTGCATAAATTATGTTTACAGGTCTTGGCCGAAACCATGGATATAAAATGTTCCGGTCCATGTTCAGAATGTAATCATGTATTCAAGTAGTCATGTCAAGTTATAACCATGGTTCGGTCAAGTCGAGTCAAGCTTGCAAGTTTAAGTTTGTTATTAATTTCAAGTGTTTAAGTTCATGATCAAGTATTCGAGTTCGTGTTTGATTTTGGATTTAGGTTTGAGTTTGGATTCAGATTGAGTCAAACACTTGTAAACTGATTTAACTCTTGAACTCTTAGGTTCGGGAGTCATCGGCAACTGCTGCACATGGACGATAGGATTTGTGTCTTTTTTCAAGACAATTGCCATTGATAACTCCTGTTATGTTTTCTAACCAGAATAGGCAAGCACTTATTTTCTCCGGCTCCCTGGGACTCAAGAGAATTGATCCCGCTTAAACCCATATTTACTAGAATCCTTAAAATATTATTTTGTATATCTCGATGGGGTTTTATGAAAAATATTTTTAATATAGTTAAAAATAAAACCTCGAGGGTGATTTGTATTACTTATTATTTTCATGAAAATGTATTTTAAGTATTGTGGCATTTTCATGATAAATACTTAGCTTTTAAAAGTTTATAGTATTTTATTGAAAATTAGCCCTTTTTAGTAACTTGATGGTACTTTATTAACATTTTTTAATCTTTCATTTTTATAAAAATATAGTTTCATAATATAATAAAAATATGGATTTATAATTTTATATAATTTAAAAAAATTAGTTTTATTTAGAAAATTCGTTTTTCTTAAAAACCGTATTTTATATCCTTTCGAGATCGAATACTCCGTGAGAAGTGCTGCATCTCGCTCTACTATCCGCAGGATATGCGATAATCCACAACATCCATTAGAGGGTCCCCTAACGAGAGTTGTAAATGCATAATTGCAAAGGAATACGCAATACCTCTTTAAAAGAAACCTGGTTTTTAAAGTATGTGGTATTTTATTGTAAAGATTGTTCTTCGAAACAAATATACATACAAATAGGTATCGTGCTATGAAACCAAAGTATACGTGTAGGGTAGGTCATTACCCCGTAAAGTTTTTCCTAAAAGCATAGTTTTAACGAAAAGAGGTGATAATAAAGTTTAAGGTATTTTAATGAAAAAGTTCAATTATGGTTGTTTCACATGAGATTCTTGGTTAAACTTGATTCTAAATATTGGTATTTAAGGTTACAAGTAATGTGGTAAAGTTAGGTTGATCAAAATATAAAGAAAAATGAGAGTTTCTAGGGTTTAGAAAAGAGTATTGGTAATAACTCCACTTACCGATATAAAATTTAAAGATGAATTTCAATGAAAAAGAGGAGAGTTGGGAGGGACTTACGGTTTGAATATATCAAGAAGAGATTAAGGAAGAGGGGATGAACTTCGTGGTGTCGCGGAAGCTCCGGAATCGGTTTCGATTTTCGACGGAAGAAGCTTGCTCGCTAACTCCACTTTACTCCATTTGCACTTGGGAACTTTTGAGAGAATTTTTACTACAATTTTCAGAATGGTGTTGAGCTAAAATATGGGTGGTATTCATAGTGGAGAATTAGGGTTTGGGAATTAAAATTTTGGATTTAAAAGCATTAAAATGGTGTTAATCGGTGAAGTGAAAGGTCTCTGTTTGATTACAAGGAAATCAAACAGTGCAGAGGAGTTAAGAGTAGCTGAAGAGACGAGTGTGCAAGACACGGAGCTCATTGGAGCTCATCCAACCGTCCCCGCCGGCCCTAAGGCATGTTTGTCCGGTCGGATCTGAGGCAAATGCCTCGAGATTCGTGTCACCTGATTAATTCTGTGTTTATACAATTTTTCACATGTTTGATTTTTCTTAACTTTTCATTTTCCCATGTATTGCACGTGCAACCCTTTGGGCTTCTAAAAAGTTAAAAAGAAAAATCAGAAAAAAAATAATTGTGTATGATGGGAATCGAACACACAGGCTACGTCACAGCAGTGCAAAGGCTTTACCGGCGAGCTACAAGTGGTTTCTTGCTTTTATTTAACAAAAGTGACTTATAACTCAAACTCAGGCTGTAATACTCTTTTCTTATATATTAACAGCAAAATTTCTATACAGAGATTTCAGAGTCGTTACATTTTATCCTCTTATAAAAAATTTCATCCTCGAAATTTACATAGGACTAATTTTCAAATAGGTAAGGGTATCTTGCACGCATATATTCTTCTCGTTCCCATGTTGATTCTCTTAGCGAATCATTTCTCCATATTACTTAGACCAAGTTTACTTCCTTGTTTCACAATGTCTTCATCTTTCGAGGATCTCAACTGGTTGTTGCTCGCAGGTTAGGTTAGTCTGTATTGTGAGCTCTGAGTGATCAAGTATGTAGCCGGGGTCGATCATATATCTTCGTAGCTGGGATATGAGGAACATGTTGTGCACACCTTCCAATGAGGGTGGTGGTGCTAAACGGTAAGCCACTTCTCCAACTCGTTTAAGTATGTCGAACGGTCCTATGTATCTTGGACTTAGCTTACCCCTCTTGCCAAAACGGATCACTCCTCTGTTTGGAGAGATCTTTAGGAATACATGGTCTCCAGGTTGGAACTCCAGATGTCAACGCTTTGCATCTGCCCAATGTTTCTGTCGGTCTTGGGCTATGCGCATTCTTTCCTTGATTGTGTGAACTACGTCCACTGTTACCACGATCATCTCTGGTTCAAGGAGTTCACGATATCCAATGCTGTCCCAACTTAACGGTGAATGACACTTCCGTTCGTAGAGTGCTGCGAGTGGTGACATTCCAATACTTGCCAGATAGCTGTTGTTGTATGAAAACTACACAAGATGTAGTTGATCTTCCCACGAACCTCCGAAGTCTAACATACAGGCTCTTAGCATATCTTCCAGAATCTGAATTGTTTGCTCGGACTGTCCGTCCGTTTATGGATGATACGCCGTGCTGAAGTTCAGACTCATTCCCAGGCTAGCTTGCAGACTCTGCCAAAATTATGATCGGAATCTTGTATCACGATCGGAGACGATGCAAACAGGTACTCCATGTAATCTTACGATCTCCTGCATGAGTTCATGGGTATCAAATATGGTACATTTTGAAAGTTTAAATCTTACTTTAGATTTATGCTCACCTCCATGAACTTCTTTGCTAACGTCTCGGTTGACTGGCCAACTCGAAATGGAATAAAGTGAGTCGATCCACAATAACCCAAATTGCGTCGTTACCCTTCGTGCTACGCGGAAGGGCAGTCACGAAGTCTATGGTAATGTGCTGCCATTTTCATTCTGGGATTGGTAACGGCTGAAGTAGACCAGCAGTTCTGTGATGTTTATCCTTCACTTGCTGACACACTAAACACTTTGCTACGCTTCTAGCTACTTCGCGCTTCATTCCATGCTACCAGTAGTGTTGCCGTAGATCCTTGTACATCTTTGTACCACCGGGGTGTACCGAATACGGAAAGCTGTGAGCTTCTTTCATCAATTCTTCTCGAACAGGGCCGATTGGAACACATAATCGACTTCCATGTCGCAAGGATCCATCTTCGTGGATGATGAAGTCAGTTCGAAGTCCACTTTCTATTTGTTCTCGAATCTTTTGTAGCTTGGCATCTTTTGCTTGAGCTGCCTTGATCTGATTGACAAGAGTGGACTGGACTTGTAAGTTCATCAAATATGAAGCGTTACCTGGCATAACTACTTCGATCTCCAATCTGTGCAATTCTTGTTGTAACTTCCACTGAGCGGTGAGGTTCATTGCTAATGGCTGGCAACTAAGTGCTTCAGGAACTACATTCACCTTCCCAGGATGATGCTGTAGGTTGATGTCGAAATCCGCCATGAGTTATAGACATCTTCTATGCCGCATGTTTAGTTTCTTCTAAGTAAATACATATTTCAGAATCTTGTGGTCAGTGTATATATCCACTCGTTAACCCAAAAGATAGTGGCGCCAAATCTTAAGTGCGAAGATGACGGCTGCCAACTCCAGATCATGTGTTGGATAGTTGCACTCATAAACCTTTAGTTGTCTTGATGCAAAAGCCACAACTTTCCATGCTAGTGAAGAACACATCCCAATCCTTTACTGGACGCATCACAATGCACAACGAATTCTCCAGATTGATCCGGTATTACAATGATAGGAGCAGAAGTTAATCTTGACTTGAGTTCTATAAAAGCTTTTTCATATGCTTCTGACCACACGAATGCTTCATCTTTACATGTAAGCTTGGTCAGGGGTGCTGCAATCTTTGAGAAGCCTTCAATGAATCATTGGTAGTATTCTGCTAATCCCATGAAACTTCATATATCTTTCACCGTCTTTGGTGCCGGCCACTTGCTGACAGCTGACACCTTAGCTGGATCTATAGAGATTCCTTCGCCTGAAACAATATGTCCAAGAAATTCGACTTGATCTAGCCAAAATTCACACTTGTTGTGCTTGACGTAGAGCTGATGTTGTCGTAATGTCTCCAGGAAAATCCATAAGTGCTCGGAGTGTTCTTTCCAATTCTTTGAATACACGAGGATGTCGTCGATGAAGATGACAACGAACCTGTCTAAGTACTCTCGGAAAACTTGGTTCATCAGGTTCATAAAGATGGCAGGTGCATTGGTCACTCCAAATGGCATTACAAGATATTCATAATGACCATATCGAGTCCTAAACGCTGTTTTCGGAATGTCGGGCTCTTTGACCTTCACCTGATGATAACATGAACGAAGATCTAGGTTTGAAAAGACACAAGACCCATTTAACTGATCGAAAAGGTCATCGAGGCGCGGTAGTGGATACTTGTTCTATTTTCACTTCGTTCAGAGCTCGATAATCCAAACACATCATGTATGAACCTTCCTTCTTCTTCACGATTAATGCCGGAGATCCCCAACTTGAAGTACTGGGTCGGATCCAACCTTTCTTTAGCAGTTCGTCCAACTGAATACGGATCTCCTTCAATCCTTCTGGACTTAACCGGTACGGATCTTTGATTACAGGTTGTGCACCAGGTTGTAAATCAATACTAAACTCAAGAGCTCGATCGGGAGGCTAACCTGATATAACACATCCACGAACTCTCGAACTACTTTGGGCTTTTCTTCTTCCACCGGTAGAGAAAACACTTCTGCATTCTTCGGTTTAGCACGGTATTTTCCTTGCTCCAAAGTTCTATCTCTACTTTTGAAATAGAAGACTGGGTGATCCGGTATCTCAAATACTACCCTCCTTTGACGGCAGTCAATAGTAGCATAGAATACTCCCAGCTAATCCATTCCCAACACAATATCGAATTGTCCAGTACTTTGAAATTTGCGTAGAATTCTCGCCTGCAAACTACAACTGGACACTGATCAAACCCTATAGTTTCTTTCAAGACTCCATTCCCAGAACCGACATTTTAGCTTGAAATGAGTGACTTCACAGGAATCGCATGCGTTCTCACGAATCGTTGGGACATGAAGCAGTGTGAAGCTTCAGTACCGAAAAGTGCGAGTGCAAGAAGGGTGGCTACTAGTATAGTACCTAAGTTGTATGAGGTTGGGTTTAGATATAAAAAAAGTATAGTGATACACAAGGATTGAAAAGATTTGAAAGGATTGGGAATTACCAGTGATGACCTGTCCAGTGGCTTCGGCCTCCTCGACTGTCATTGTAAAAGCATGACGTCTTGGTACATTCCTCCTTGCCAGAGGCACATTCCTCTGTCATTGGGGCACGTTTCTTTGCCCTTGAGGCACGTTTCTCTGTGCATGATAGAATTGACATTGAGGTTGTGCGGGTGGTCCACGTGGAGCTGATGCAGGAGAGCTAAGCGGGATGCAGGTGCCTGAATGGCTAGCCGCTGTGGGACTGTGATTGCGGGTCTGGGTGTTGGTGCTGTGTTAAAACGATATGGGCATGCTCTTATAGAGTGAGTAGATACGCCACAAACTAAACACAGGCCATTTGCATTCCTGCATTCCTTCGCCAGGTATCCAGTTCTCTTATAGTAGAAACAGAAATCTGGACTGGATCGATTAAATGATCCTCCCGGTCTCCTAGGTGCAAAGGTCGACCTAGAAGAGGCTCCTCCTGTCATCTGTGCGGCAGGGTGTTTGATTCCAGTTGTTTGGCGCTTACCCTTCTTCTTGACTATAGCTTCGTAACGACGAGCTGCTTTCAGGGCAAGTTCATGAGTCGGGTAATTGCCTGTAGCTAATGCCGCCTGAATCTCCGGGTCTAAGCCCTGTTGGAATCGTCTAGCCCGAATCTCATCGGTCGGGACCAAATGTACCGCGAACCTGCTAAGCATGATGAATTCAGCATCATATTCATCCACCGATTTTACCCACATAGAACCTTGTTGTAGGTGGATGAACTATTGTTCCATCTCGAATCGAGCAGTCTCAGGGAAGAACTTCGCATCAAACAGATCGCGAAACGTCTTCCACTCAATTGGCTGTGTGAGTCGGCTTTCCTCAGTCTTCCACTAGATTCTTACATTGTCGGTCAGTTGCAACTTAGCAACTCTTACCCAGGCAACATCTGGCACTTGAACGGCTGCCAGATCATTTTCGATCGCTTGAGCTCATTCTTCTGCCTCAAGTGGACTCTCTTTTCTTGAGAAGTGTTTTGGGTGCAGTGCCCAAAACTGCTTGACTCCGGGTGCCTCAGCTTCGGGACGGTGCATGAGGATAGCAGTCTATTGCTGCTGACCCTCCAATAGGCTCTTAATGGCCTCAAGCAGTACCGTTTGCACATTAATAGCAGTCCATCTTACTCGTTCACTTCACATTATATACTATCTTCAAACCTTGCATCTTTTAGTTTTCTAGTTTATGGTGTTTGGATCGAATTCCTGGGTTTGCGAGTCCGGTGCCCGTAAAAAGTTTTTGTTTTCGCTTCCGCCTTGGCCACGGTCTCTACGGCACAGGCGCCGGATCCCAACAGTATTTACTATGAAATAAATACGTTAAACGTAATTAAGCAATATATAAAAATGAACAAGAATGACAAGAGAATAAAATGAAACAGCAAATTTATTTACATTCAACTTTATATACAACTATTTGAAATAAAAGATACAGTAATAAAAAACAAATGCCTAAACAATGGCATGCTAAAAGTAAGTGCAGAGGAACTAGTAGTTAGGCTAAGCGGTAAGCTGGTCCAAGTCCTCCTGGCTCGTCTCTATCTCCTCAGAGTCCGGTCCTGCTGACGAACATCCCAAGAAAAGAAACAGAAAGGAATGTCATCAGCGAACTAACGCTCGGTAAGTACCAAAAGAAGAAAGAGAAGATAGTATATAACGTGAAGTGAACGAGTAAAGTTGTATATGATCGTTCACAGGTATAGAATAGTTATTCTAACGTGCTTATTTGTAGTTTGATAAAGAAGGTATTCGTGTTAGTCCATCCTATCCCGTAGACTATAGTAACATGTAGTATAAGGTCTCGTCATAACCCACGGGACAACGGCACGTGAATTCATGTAGGTATCTTTTAAGTGACCTCTCGTTCCACGATATACGTTCCGTACCAATCTATCCCTTTATCCCCGCGTAATGTACTGCATAGATTATGTTTACAGGTCTTGGCCGAAACCATGGATATAAAATGTTCCGGTTCATGTTCAGGATGTAATCATGTATTCAAGTAGTCATGTTAAGTTCATGTCAGGCTATAACCATGGTTCGGTCAAGTCGAGTCAAGTTTGCAAGTTTGAGTTTGATATTGATTTCGAGTGTTCAAGTTCATGATCAAGTATTCGAGTTCGTGTTTGATTTTGGATTCAAGTTTAAGTTTGGACTCAGATTGAGTCAGACACTTATAAACTGATTTAACTCTTGAATTCTTAGGTTTGGAAGTCATCGGCAACTGCTGTACATGGACGGCAGGATTTGTGTCTTTTTCCAAGACAATTGTCATTGATAACTCCTATTAAGTTTTCTATCCTGAATAAGCAAGCACTCGCTTTCTCCGACTCCGTGGGGCTCAAGAAAATTGATCCCGCTTAAACCTATATATACTAGAATTCTTAAAATATTATTTTGTATATCTCGAGGGGGTTTTATGAAAAATATTTTTAATATGGTTAAAAATAAAATCTCGAGGGTGATTTGTATTACTTAGGGTTTTCATGAAGATGTATTTTAAGTATTGTGGTATTTTCATGACAAATACTTAGTTTTTAAAAGTTTATGATATTTTATTGAAAACTAGCCCTTTTTAGTAACTTAATAGTATTTTATTAACATTTTTTAATTTTTCATTTTTATAAAAATATAGTTTCATAATATAATGAAAATATGGATTTATAATTTTATAAAATTTTAAAAAATTAGTTTTATTTAGAAAATTCATTTTTCTTAAAAACTGTATTTTATATCCTTTCGAGATCGAATACTCCGTGAAAAGTGCTGCATCTCGCTCTACTATCCCCAGAATGTACGATAATCCGCACCATCCATTAGCGGGTCCCCTAACGAGGGTTGTACATGCATAATTGCAAAGGAATACGCAATACCGCTTTAAAAGAACCCGGTTTTTAAAAGTCCTACAGATGTCTACTCTATTTCAGCAAAAGAATCGACGTGACATCGTCAAAACAAAAAAAAACGAAGTGACGACATATTCCTAGATTCGGGTCTTGACGGCAACTCATATAAAGCCCAAAAGGCCATTGGAGATCATCCCACCCCAGAATGGTGCGGTTATGACTCATCGGGATCCCAAATTGAGCCTAATCTCAAGTAAAAAGCGTTATGACAAATTCCTAACACTTGCTCTTCCGACGGTAATATAACATAAGGGGATTACTTGAAGACGTCTTGTCCAGCTCCCGAAGGGATCAGAGACACGACAGTCGCGGGGCTACTCGAATAGCGGCTTAAAGACTGTATATCGAGGAATATATCAGCCAACGCGACGGTACCACGGACTAAAACCCTAGTGCCACAAACCTAACGGACCTCTGTTGTAAAAGGAATGGGGGTTATCTACATACAACGTTAGGACAAGTTTTCTTATAAGCCCAAGGGAGGTAAACTAAAGATACTCCGAAATGAGTGAATAAATTACAAACTCCGAGATGGGTACATAAACTAAAGACTCCAAAACGAGTGAATAAACTACAAACTCCGAAATGAGTACATAAACTAGAGACTCCGAAACGAGTGAATAATCTAGAAACTCCAAAATGAGTACATAAACTAGAGACTCCAAAATAAGTGAATAAACTACAAACTCCAAAATGATTACATAAACTACTTCGCGCCGAATCAAGGCAATCAAGAAAAGGAAAGTGCAAATTCAAAAAAATGAGGCTTATCATTCTTACTTCAGAAAAGATTGCACAGTGATGATGATGATAAAAAACGCTACTGCATCATCTGAGGTCTACAATGGCAAGACGCTAAACTCCGGACATGGATTCTCAAACTCAAAATAAAGTTTGAGCAGTGCGCCTTCAACTTCATCGACCATCTTTTTATGCATCTTCTCTCGGATGCAAGCGTCAGGGTCATCACTGATGTCGTCTACCCTCTGATATGCCGATACTATTGCTTTCTGCTGAAAGACACGGTGCAAGATGGCGACGAGATTATCTTTCCGTTTTTTTGAGATCAACCCCATCAAGTACACTGAATGTACCTTATCCATAACATCATCGAGCGCTTGAAGTGGCATAACCTCAAAGCGTCCGGGTATAGCTTCCCAGATCGACCCAACGATGATCTTCAAAAGGGTAGAATGGCGGGAAAGTAATCGACCATTGTAATTATCGAATCGACGCATCAACGCGTCGCATTGGGTGTCAGTAAACTCTTGACCTTGGCAGCGGTCTTGAATGCGAATCTCCTCGTAAGAGATAATCTCTTTAAGATCGACAGACGACCAGCCATGGTATCTAAAAAAATGGAGAGTTAGCGATTAGCATATTAAAATCACTACAGCGGGCCCCACAAAATCAAGGTGACGGCTTATCAATGATGAGGCATGTGCCCATTGTAAGAATCTGAAAAGATTCTCATTCAATAAATAGTGCCCATTAAACAGTGGAGTTAAAAACTCCCAATATTCCTCAAAAGGCGGGCTCTTTAAAACCAACGGCAGATTAAAATCTGTGAAAAAATAGAAGGGATTAAAACCCCAAAAATAATAATAATAATAATAATAAAACATATAAGGACGGTAAAAGGAATAAAATTCCCAAAGTTCTTAAGATCCAAATCAGAGCCAAGCTCTGCAAAAAAAAAACGGAATTAAATTCCCTTAAACAGTGGGATCAAATCCCAGAAATCCCCATGGGAAATAAAATGGAATTAAATTCTAAAGAACCCTCCAAGATCGGAGCCAATAATAGGATAAAACCCTGAGATCTTTAAGATCCACAGTCTACCCAAATAAAAGTTTTTTTAAAAGATCACTAAGAGATCATTTCAAGAAAAAGAGCCAAGCTCTGTTAATGGGTTAAAAATCCAAAAAAAAAAGAGTTTCTTTTAAGAGTTAGAAAGTTGGTCAAAATCCTTACCAATTTTCTTAAACAGAGTTCAACTGTAAGAGTTTCTTTGGGCAAAGATCTAAGCTCTGAGAAGAGAATTAAATTCTCAAGGAAGAAGAAAGAAGCAGACGAAACAACAATCATCTCAAGAGTCAAAGGTCCTATTTATAAGATATGAAGGGATGGTTCAACTCCCTAGGAAATCAAACGAGGGAAAAAGTGACACCGTTGCACCCATGTGTGAACCACGTGGGAACAACGATGAGGTGCATTTGCTCCGCCAAAAATAAAAGAAAAATACATATAGAAAGAGCAAAGCTTTGTTGAAAGCTAATGGGGCAGCGCCTGACGTGTTTCTCACGAGGGCGCCAGCGCCTGCACCAATTTTGTGGTGGCACCGCACGTGCTCCGCACGCCGGCGCCAATGTGCAAAACATAAAAACGCTTTCTGAATAAGAATTAAATTCTTATGTGGTACCGCACATGCTCATCACGCGGGCGTCAATATGCAAAGCACAGGAGTACCCTTCATAAGAATTAAATTCTTAAGTGGCGCCCACATGCACAACACGTGAGCGTTAGTGTCCACGTGCACAACACGTGAGCGCCAGCGTCTAAGTCAAGATCAATAGAATTAAATTCCACATGAGAATTTAGGATACTCTCTGTTAAATAGAGCCGTTGGATCAAAAATCCAATGGAGATGATAAATCATCAAAATATAGAATTAAATTCTATTAGGAGAAAATATCTCCCAAATCTTTCTAAATAAGAAAAATACTCTCGGTTGGATCAATGATCCAATAATAGAATACAATTCTATTTTGGGGATATATTCACTTAATCTTTCTAAACAAAAAAAGACCGCTCTTTGTAAAACAGAAAACTCTTGGATTAAAAATCCAATGGTGATTAAAAATCACCATTTTACAGAATAAATTCTGTATATGGGAAAATATTTCCCCAATCTTGTTAAAAACAAGAAAACATATTCTGTAAAACAGAGAACTCTTAGATTAAAAATCCAATGGTGATTAAAAATCACCATTTTACAGAATAAATTATGTATATGGGAAAATATTTCCTCAATCTTGTTAAAAACAAGAAAATATATTCTGTAAAACAGAAACTCTTGGATCAAAGATCCAACAGTGGGTAAAATTCCCCAACTCAATTTTGAGACCAAATAAATCAATTGGAATCTCTAGATTAGAGATTTTTTAAAAACCAATTAACAATTTGCGTCCACTATATAAAGGACCCGAGACTTCAAGTCTCAAGAGGAGGACCCCCCATAAGCTTATGGAAAAAAATACATAAAGTTTTCAAAACAACAGAGAATTTAATTCTCAAAAAGGAAGACTTCCCTTTAAAAAAAACCCAGGTAAAGAAGATACAAAGATCAAAATATCTATTTTACCTATTTTAAGGGTTTAACCATTCTCAAAGAACTTAGTTCTTTCTCCTAATCAGAGATCCACAAGACAAGTCTTCCACAAGTTGAGAATTTAATTCTCATTGGGAAGATCATGTTCTCGAAAATCAAAAATTCAGAAAAGAATTAGGTTCAAAAGAAAAACAAAAGGAAAAGGAACCTATAAAAGAACTTAGTTCTTAAAGAAAAACCTGTTCCCAGATCTTCAAAACGAAGATTTTAGTGATCATTAATGGTCAAAATGCCATTAACAGAGATTTAATCTCTAAAAAAGAAAAAAAAGACTAGCGTCTCACATGTTTTCTACGTGGGCGCCCTTTTAACAGCGCCTAGCGCCTCACGTGAAAAACACGCGGGCGTCCAAAGCAGAAGGTCAGCGCCCCACGTGAAACACACGTGGGCGCTGAATAAAAGTGCTTAGCACTCCATATATAACCAAAACGGCTAAGTGCTTAGCACAGATTGGGTAGCGCCCAGCGCCTCACGTGCTCCTCATGTAGGCGCCACAGAAAAAGTGCTTTGCACTTCATATACAGCCAAAACGGCTGAGCGCTTAGCACCGATTGGGCAGCGCTCAGCGCCGCACGTGCTCCTCAAATGGACGCCATATAAAAAGTGCTTAGCACTTTATATACAGCCAAAATGGCTGAGTGCTTAGCACTGATTGGGCAGCGCCCATAATTGAATGCTTCACATGATATCTATGTGAGTGTCAGAACGTCAAATAAGTGCTTAGCACTCTTGTATAAAAATTGGGTTGAACAAACAGAGCCCAAATAAGTGCTTAACACGTCTGAACAGAACAAAAGAAAACTGAGTAAGCCCAAATAGGTTAAGTCTCTCTTGCAACTGAGCCTAAATGTTTTGGATCTTAATAAATTTAATGATCCTTAAAAATATTGCTAAGTTGATCTTAGTCTCAAACAGGACTAATGTATCCTTAGTTTAAAATAGATTGAGCCCAAATGCTCATACATTTAAGTTGATCTTAATCTCAAACTAGATTAACGGTCCTTAAATAAAACAAGATATTTTTGAACCAAATGAATATATAACCTAAGTTCAAAACCCCATCAAGCAAATTCTTGACCCAAGCCCAAATTTAAAATAAACGGATTTGGACCAATCCGCGTCTTACGGGCGACGACATAAACTAGTCTCCGTATACAATTCACGGGCAACCAAAATAAACAAAAATACACACGGTATGAAGTGAACTGCTGGAACAAGAGAAAATGGTTATTTCAACGCGATAGCGTAATTAACTGCAGGGACTTGTGCCTGCAGGGAAGGACGTCCCCACAATCAAAAACCCCTCACAAATGAGGGGGAACTGATAAAGTCTGCTATAACGGTCGCATCTGTCCAAAGCTTCGATATATGGTATCATAAATCAACTTGGTATTTTCGGAGAGATGGATGATGAAGTCCAAATAGCGTTTGCCCCCAAATTCAGACCGGACATCCCAACGTCTCGACCACTGTCTTGCGGCGGTGAACAATGTTCAGCTTTCACTTGCTGACACACCAAGCACTTGGCTACGCTTCTAGTTATTTCGCGCTTCATTCCACACCACCAGTAGTGTTGCCGTAGGTCCTTGTACATCGTACCACGGGGGTGTACCGAATACGGAGAGCTGTGAAATTCTTTCATCAATTTTTTTGGAACAGAGCCGACTGATACACATAAACGGCTTCCATATCGCAAGAATCCATTTTCGTAAATGATGAAGTTAGTTCGTAGTCCACTTTCTAGTTGTTCTCGGATCTTTTGTAGCTTAGTAACATTTGCTTGAACTGTCTCAATCTGATTGACAAGAGTGGACTGAACTTGTAAGTTCATTAAAAATGAAGCGTTATCTGGCACAACTATTTCAATCTCCAATCCATGCAGTTCTTGTCGTAGTCTCCACTGAACGGTGAGGTTCATTGCTAATGGCTGGCGACTAAGTGTATCAGAAACTACATTCACCTTCTCATGATGATACCGTAGGTTGATGTCGAAATCCGCCATGAGTTCTAGCCATCTTCTCTGCCGCATGTTGAGTTCCTTTTGAGTAAATATATATTTAATACTTTTGTGGTCAGTGTATATATCCACTCGTTCTTCCAAAAGATAGTGGCGCCAAATTTTAAGTGTGAAGATGACGGCTGCCAATTCCAGATCATGTGTTAGATGGTTGCGCTCATGAATCTTTAGTTGTCTTGAAGCAAAAACAACAAACTTTCCATACTGGTGTAGAACACATCCTAATCCTTACAATTTTTGTATGATGAGTTTATTTATTAATTTAAGTACTTGTATCGAACTTGTAAAATAATAATGACGTGACAATTTAATTATGTGCATCACACTTGTAAAATAATAATAACGTAGTATTTAATTACGTATATTGCACATAAAATAATGATATTTTTTGTTTGATTTTTCTGAATAAATAAGAAGCCACGTCAACAATCAATTTCAAAATTAAATGGCTCTCTTCCTGTTGCCCTATAACAGTAGAGATAAGATATTATTTTGTTCTTAAAACTATCATTGTCTTTAAAACTAATCAAATTGTTTTGTAAGAAAGTTTTTCACGTTCAAAATATGCAATTTATAATTTTAATATGGAAATTTAATTATTTTTTAAAAATATTTAAACAAAATTTTACATTGGTTAGGTTTACAGATCCTGCAGCAACGCATCATGTTTCTATTTCATTATAATAATTTTAAAGATTTCAACCCTTTAAGTGGATCAATCTCAAATTTTTGTACTGTTTTTTATGGTTGTTAATCTAATGTATATACATAACATTTGATACAAAACTTATATAGGCGTAGGTGCATTGCACTTGCTATATACTAATAGAAAAAGATACATTCTTAAAATCTAGTGTTTTTTTTTTTTACCTTTTTGTGGGCGACTAAACGGAAGGCAAATACTCGTGGCATTTAGTTAAATAGAAGGTTTCAACAAAGCTAGCACAAAGCTAAAGTGGTGAGTGAAGTGCAACGGAGTAAACACAGAAAAATATTTTGCGGTTTCGACCAGTTTCTTTCCTTTTCTTTATTTTACCCCTAGCATTTTGGACACGTACGATGCACGTAATTAAATTAATATGGAATGCAAAACGAGATTTTAAATATTTTTGTTGCTAATCTATTTTATCTATAAGCTCTGAAAAGATTTGAAAATTTTGTTTCTTAATAACCTTGTCTAAAAGCTATGAGAAATTTTTCGCCGCACCCTCGATCAACCCGGGAAATAAATTAACAATTCGATTCTAAGAACCCTAGTTGCATTAATACAGTAGGGATTTAAAAAAAAGAGTTGCCATTTTTTTTTTGTTACAAAGATACTTATTAAGACCTAAAAAAGAAGCTACTCTACGCTCACTACGCACCGATGCCGGAAGTGTCATCTCTATCTCTATTATTATAATACTAAAAGGAGGGGTTTCAAAATTGAAAATCCAATATAAATGACAACCTCATAAACGGTTATAAAATTTTCTGTTTTTTCTAAAGAAAAAAAGATAAAAGGAAAAAATTTGCTAACTAATCCTTCTCTCTCTCTCGACTAACTAATCCCTGGTATCCATTCCAATAACAACTCCATAAATCTATGTCAATAACTAGCCTGCGAAATACTAGTTTCGTTAAACAGGAGACAACGACCCCAACATTTGCTAGAGAGTTTAATCAAGGTTAGTGCGCCTAGTACGGTAAAAATTCAAAATTAAGGATAGCGGGCCTAGTGGGCCGTTGCAGGGATTTGCGCATAACTGAAGGACAGCGAATGTAATCCCAAATCGAAATGCAAAGCACCTACAGAGTCTTTACCCCGCTGGAAGAAGACAAGAACTCGAGCCAAAAACAAAAACAACGAACTCTCATAGCCATTTCATCAAACACCATCGATGACGTCTCTTTCGCTTCGCCCCACGGCCAAAACCCTACCTAAAACCCTAGCAAAACCCTCGCTCTTCTCTCAATTCTCTCGCCCCTTTCGTCTCTTGATGCCCAAATCCCCTCCCTCTTGTTCGATCTCATCAGCTCTCTCGTCGCAAACCCTCGATCTCAAAGGCCGCCATCGAGATGAGATATTTGAATTAGCTAAAGAATCTCTATCTAATTGTTTGTCTGAAACTCATCTTGATGCTACGGTGCCTGGGCTCAAGTCGATTGCCAAGGGGAAGGTACTTCTCTACTAATTGGTTGGTTTTTGAGAATTTTTTTTCGAGGAAAAAATTGTAAATTTTTTTGGGACTTTGTAGGTGAGGGATATTTATGAAGGGAAGGATCATTTGGTTTTGGTGACTACTGATCGGCAGAGCGCATTTGATCGTGTTCTTGCTTCGATTCCGTTCAAAGGACAGGTTTGTGCTCATATATTTCTCCTCATCGCTGAATTATGACTTGTATTAATTTTTTTCTCTAGAAATTGTGACATTGTTCGTTCAAAGGTATTAACTTTTGAAAGTTTTAGGCCCTGTTTGGGAATGGAGTTAAGTTTAGATAGCCAGAGTTTAACTCCAAAATCCTAATTATGCCATGTTTGGCATGAATTTCGGAGTTTAGAAAAGTTCGGTTATCTAGACTCCAAAGTTGAGATGATCGTGCTTTATTAAACTCCAATCCAACCAAAGTTTTTAGCCCTGAGTGGAGGTAGGTAGATGCAAATTGTGGTTTGCAAGCTCCAAACTCCAAAAATGGAGTTTACAAAACTTTGATCAGATTGGAGGTGAGATAACTCCAGTTATCTCAACTTTTGAGACGAGATAGTTATCTCAACTCCAAAATGATTGCCAAACAAGGTAAAGTTAGGATTTTGGAGTTTAGTTTTGCTAGCTTTATGAAACTACAGCGTCGAAGACTTAACTCCATTCCCAAACAGGTCCTTCTAGACTCGTGAAAGAAAGCACCCGTTTTGGAGTTTAGATAACTCTACAGCAACATTTTGGAGTTTAGGAAACTCCAAAGCCAAACACCGATCAAAGTTGAGTTTTAAAAATAGATGCAGGGCTTTGCAAACTAGAGTTTGCATAGACTATACCTCTACTTAAATATACTTCAGTTTTCTTGACTCCATACCAAAACAAGACGTTAAAGTTTTTCTTTTTACTGTGATAACAGTTTGCTATTCTTTAGCTTATTATATCAGGCAGTTGCTAAAATTTGTGATTTTTTCATGTGGGTGAAACTTTGCCCTTCTAAAGAAAACGTCTTTTGAAAATTTACTGCTAGGTTATTCTCGTTTAAAAAAAAATTAAGTTCCGAAGGTATTTTCATGCATGAGGTATAAATCGCAATTCCCTCCCCCTTGTGTAAAGAAGGCTCAAATGTTCAGCTTTGCCTTGTCAAGTTTTCGCAAGTTTTGCCAAAGAATTCAAACCACTGCTGGCAAATGCATACTGTCCATTGCTCTCAACCATAACCAGTGCATCGAGTGTTGTAAGTATTTATGGAATTCATCATGTATACATGGGAGATTTGAGAAGTATAAATAGCTAAAAAAGAAGTTAAAAGGGCTATTCGGGGAGCTAAAGCTAAGTCTACAAGGAGGTGCACGAGAAGCTGGACGCTAAGGAGGCTGAAAATGATATATATAGGATTGCTCGGATGCGAAAAAGGAAGACCTGATAGTTATGTGCAGTGAAATGTGTCAAAAATGTAAATCAGAAGATTTTAGTTCGAGATGGGGATATCAAGGAAAAGTGGAGAGATTATTTTGACAAATTGTTCAATGAGAGTTTTTCTTGTCATTCAATCTCAAGATATAAACCGTGATTTCATGCATAGAATAAGAATTTCTGAGATTAAAGAGGCTTTGAAGAGAATGAAATCAAGAAAAGCGGTTGGTCTAGACGGGATTCCTATCGAGATTTGGAGATATTTAGAAGAGAGAGGCGTTAGATGGCTGATAGACATATTTGATAAGATTTTGTAGGCCAAAAAGATACTAAATGAATGGAGGAAAAGTACCCTTATACCTATCTACGAGAATAAGGGTGATATTCAAAGTTTCTCAAACTGCCGTAGAATAAAACTTATGTGTCACACCATAAAACTTTGGAAGAGTGATTGAACACAGGCTAAGAAAATATGTTAAGATAACAGAGAATCAGTTTGGGTTCATACCTGGACGATCGACGGCAAAAGCTATTCATTTGCTTCAACTTGTCGAGCGTTTTCGAGGGAGGAAAAGAGATTTGCATATGATATTTATTGACTTAGAGAAAACGTATGACAAGATACCTAGAGAGGTATTATAGGGGACAATGATGAAGAAGAGAGTCCCAGTCAAGTATCTTAACATAATCAAGGGCATACACGATAGAGTAGTGATAAATATCAGAACTTACGATGAGTGATTTTCCGATTACAATTGGTTTGCATAAAAGATCAACATTAAGTCCATTATTGTTTACCATCGTAATGGATGAGCTTACTAGAACTATCCAGAATGAGGTACATTGGTGTATGTTATTCGCTGATGATATTATTTTGGTAAATGACATGAAAGTAAGGGTTAATACCAAATTGGAGTTATGGAGGCAAACGTTGGAATCTCATGGGTTCGGATTGAGCGGGTCAGCATATATACAATGTAAATTTACTAAATAGAGAAGTCGAGACCACAGTGGTATAATAATGGATGGGCGAAAGATATCATCGAGCGATCAGTTTAGATATTCAGGTTTCATCATCCAAAAAGATGGGAAGATCAATAGTGATGTCAACCAAACGATCCAGGCTGGTTGGTTGAAATGGAGAAGTGCAACCGGGATTTTGTGCGATCGTAACTTTCTGTTAAGCTTGAAAGGGAAGTTTTATCGGAGCTCTATTCGGCATGTCTTATTATATGGTACAAAATACTGGGCTTCTAAGAAGTATCATACACAGAAGATGCACGTAGCGGAGATGTGCATGCTTCGTTGGATATGTGGTAACACTAGAAAATATAAGGTGTGAAATGAGAATATTCGTGCAAAAGTCGGTGTAGTACTTGTGGAGGAGAAGATGCGGGAAAACCGACTAAGATGGTTTGGTCATGTGCGACGTAGACTTATGGAAACACCGGTTCGACAAATGTATACTCTTGAAATAGGCAATGTCAAAAGGTCGTAACGGAGACCGAAGAAAATGTGGATGGAGATGATACGAAAAGATATGGTTGCCAAAGGCCTCAATGAAAGTATATTGTTCGATAGGAGTGAGTGGAGGCGGAGGATTCATGTGATGGACCCGGTGTGATTCTCATGTTGGTTTGTGCAGCCTACCCCATATGCTTGGGATAAAAGACTCAGTTGCCCTTGTATCATGTATACAAGCGAATTATAAATTTCTTCTTGTTCCCTTGTATAGTTTTAACACTTGATTTGCTGCATTCCATTTCTCTATCCATACATATTTTTTCTCTCAATATTATGCTAGCATTTAAATTCAGGACATGATAATTTTTGTTGCCCCTATCGATCCGCGAGGTATACATTGATAGTATGACTTCTGTACTTTGTTTGCAGGTTCTTAACGAGACAAGTTTATGGTGGTTCAATAAGACTGAACACATAACCCCAAATGCAGTGATTTGTGTTCCTGATAAAAATGTTACGGTTGCTAAGAAATGTTCAGTTTTCCCTGTTGAATTTGTTGGTGAGTTATTACTAGTTTGCCATAGTATATTTCATATATTGCACTCATATAAGAGTAGATGCAAACAATACATGACAGCAAAACCATGAATGAGAACCTGAGACTCAGTAGGAAATTTACTAGACTGAATTTATTACTCATCTCTAATGTCGATGTCCAAAACATATTTGTTGCTTGTGTACATTGCCTTGAGAATTAGTGTACCGGACAAAATACTCATTTTCTTGTTGATGTCCCGATTAAGACAACTAACTTTCATGCAATGTATACACGAAGTTCCTTATTTTTTTCTCACCATTGTACAAATGCATCTCATATGAATGGAATAGCCTAGGAAACTTCTGGGTTTTATCAGGAAATATATATTGATACCTTGTTGTGTCTTGGCTCGATAGTGAGAATTCTGAATTATTGCATGGAGTTGTTAATCACTTCAGTAAAACTAATTTATCAAATTTTGTTGGTGAAGACACATTGCTTTGTAGACACATAATTTAAGATTTAACTGTCTTATTGTCTATTTTGGGAATTATATGAATCCAAGATGAGGGGCCTCTTGGATATTTGGATGTGTTGGATAAAATGGACGCATCATGGATTTTGATATTCTCGTTTTCCTTTGTGTGCTTGATATAAAGTTCATAAATTTAAAAAAGTTGTAGGGTTACATAGACAGAACACTTGGCTGTATGGATTGAGTGTATGGCTATTTACTAGGTGTTGTTTGATCTTGGAGGTTGTCTCCTAAGTTTTCAATTTGCTTGGGTCACTTTCTTATTTCTGGGGAAAATAATAATTTGGCAATACAACTGATGATTGGTTTCAACTATTCTTAAAGCATAAGATTGGTTAGATAAACTCTGGTTCCTCTTTTCTTTCTTTTTTCTTTCTTTCTTTCTTTCTTTTTATTTTTTTTGGGGTGGGGGGAGAGGCTAAATAGTGACAATGTTATGTTACAAGAAAATTATACAAGACCAACATTGTAAGAGGAAGTAAATAAATACATAAAGTTAGAGGGCTTTAAGCTTGGGAAATTGCTCATTGACAATGTTATAGCACTGGAAGTGGATGAATTTTAGGTTACCTTTGCTCTTAAATTGATGATCCAGTCCAGCCTATGTCCTAGAATATGGTATTTAGTAAAGTTGGGTATACTTCTTGCTAATTTACAAGAAGATATCATACCTAATATTTGCTGCAAAAATTTTTAGTCTTGGGTTGAAACTGCACTAGGTTGGAGGTGAATATTTAAGGTTTTACGTTGTCTTTTGTCCATTGTTGCCCCTCTTTTACCTGCATCACTTGTTTATGAGTATGGCTTCTCATACTTTGATTCCCATTCAATAATGTTATAGTTGGATGCACATTGCAGTTAGAGGCTTTGTGACTGGCAGCACGGATACCTCACTATGGACAGTTTACAGCAAGGGTTCAAGATGCTATTGTGGCAATGATCTTCCTGATGGTACCTCCTTCATATGCTACCTCACAGTTGTCACTTATTTTGTTGTATAATGCTTATGTGTTTCTCTTTATAAACTATAGGCATGATAAAGAATCAAAAACTATCTTCAAATATACTCACACCAACAACAAAAGCTGCAGATCATGACGTTCCGGTGTCTCCTGATGAGGTCAGTTGCAGTGCATCCTCCTAGATAATTTCTTAATTTCCTACGTTTGTCATTAACTCTTTGAATACTTCATGTTCATAAATCATTAGATAGTTTCAAACTCTTATGCAAATGGTGCAAATGGTTAACATCATATGAAATAAGACAAGATAAAGCTTCATCGGTTTTGCATTTTGAACCGTTGCTTTTAGATTACCAAATGTCTATATTCAGTCAAAACTCGTACGCTTTAAATTGGATGATACTGTAGGGTGTTTTTCGTCATCCCATTGAGATGGGAATATGCACGCGTTTGTCAGGCGCATTACAGATTCCTCCTGCCTAGGGTAGGCTGAGGTTTATTGATTGTGGGGATTCGAATCTCCGGCAGCCGCGGACTAAACTGCCGTTAATTAGCCCTCGTCTTTGGAGCGAGAGAACCTCCGATTGACGGGTCCAACATGCCATGCGAACTCAACATGCAGTGTTGTGTTTTGAAGGGGTTTTGGATATATCGGGGGCCCCGCAGAGTTTTTACGGGGCTCCCGCTACCCGGATAGCGGGCTTGGGGTCAAGGGGGCTAGCAGCCCCCTTGCGGGGTGCGGGGCAGCGCCCCGTTAGAAATTTTTTCTAACGGGGAGGTGTTTTTAGTGTGGAGTACATGTAAAATGAGGGGAAAAAGCGTCCAAAGGACACGTGAGCGCCAGCGCTTGGGTTAGCGCTAGGCATTGGTGCTGGCGCGAGCGCTTTGGGCACTAGCGTCTCACGTGCCCGGCACGTGGGCGCTCGGGCGTCAGCGCCTCACCTGCCCGGCACGTGGGCGCTAGCGAAATGAGGGGTTTTTATCCCAGAAATAGGAGTTAAACTCCAAAAAGAGGGTTTTGAGTGGAGCTAAACTCCTGAAGGTCTGGATTAGGAGTTAAACTCCTTTGAGGATTTGGGTCTTGGAGTTGAACTCCCTAAAAATCTTCAGAGGTTCTTCTCTTTTAAGTCTTGGGATCTTTTCTTGACTGGGATTTTTGTCCAAAGTTGGATTTTTGGAGATGGGTCTCCTTCTTCCTCCTCTTGATCGGCTGGATCTTGGAGAAAAATTGGGTAAGACTTGAAAGTCTTCCCTTTTTGAGATTTAATGGAAAATCTGAGCTCCCCTTTATGGGTTTTGTGGTGAAAAACTATTTAGTTTTTGAAAAGGAAAGTTAGAACTCTTGATTTAATTGAAAAAGAGGAAGATGGTTTAGAAACTTGAGGAAGGAGAAGGAGGCACAAATCCTAGAGTTTTAGAGAAATGAAGTGTATTTATTCATCATTATGTTGCCTTATATAGGCTTACACGTTTACATATAGCCCCTTGGGCTTTACAAAATGGCATTTTGCCCATCCCAAGTCTCATGTGCTATTTCTTTTTTGTACATAAGCCATGAGCTTTATAAAAATTTAGCTTTATGTCCATTCATGCATAAAAAAATTTATATTAAAATTATTTATTACATGATTTTTATGTTGGCATGGGGAAGGCCGACCGCTTCATGTTCGGGCTCGACTCGGGCATGGGCCCACTTGACTTGGGCTTGGGCCCATTTGGTTTGGGGTTGACTTTGACTTTGACTTGGTCAACCGGGGTGCAATTTTCGACCCCAACAGATACAACATGATTACTTCTTGTCAAGGTTTAGATTATTTAAAGTTGTGGGGGGCATTTATATATATTTTATCTAGTGTACACGGGGTTTGATATAAGTGGGTTACAACAATAAGATTCAAGTCTTATTGAGGTGTGACCCATTTTATGTTTTATACCTATGTGTTTCTTTTGTTGTTTTCAATGTGGGACTATCTTTAAAATCCCATCATTTTTTTTATTACTTTCAACACTTCCCCCCACGCGCAACCATCAATTTTTTCTTTGGTTTGGATGTCATGTGGAAAGTGCAACACTTGGTAGTGTTGTCGAGTCGAGTTTGGATCAAACCATTGGCTCTGGTACCATGTCAAGATTTAGATTATATAAAGTTGTGGGGATGCTTATATATATTTTATCTATGAGTGTACACGAGCCTTTATATAAGTAGGTTACAACATTAAGACTCAAGCCTTGTTGAGTTGTGCCCCATTTTATGTTTGTTTCTTTTGTTGTTTCCAATGTGGGACTATTTTAAAGTCTCATCATTTGTGTTTTTTTTTTACTTTCAACACTTCACTTTAATTTCCTATCTCATTGTTGGTTGATTACCCAAAATTATTCCTCCTTGATTAGTACTTATAAACATGGTCTGAAGTCTCAGCTGATTCCGATACGAGACAGCCGATTGCAATTCCAAAAATCCGAGTTCCGATATCGAGATTTTGAACCTTGGTATTGGATTCAGCTGGTTATTCTGGTTTTAGAGTTAAGTTTACTAATGGGTTATTGGTTTATTCGACGTCATTAATTTACTAATATGATGTCAAAAGGTTTATTAGTTTTCTATATAACATATTTAAAAAACATTCTAACATCCTTAATTACTAAGGAATGTGTCAAATCGTGTTTGGTTATTTTTATTTTGGATTAAAACTTTTTCCTAGTTTCTTAAAATTTCGTTTGGGTAATTTCGTTTACCCAAACGATATGAAATCCAATAGTGTCCGGTCTGAGATGACCAATATTGCTGAGTGGCCTAGCCCAATCTTAAAAATGATCATCCAATAACGGTACCGATACTGGGATTTTAAACCTTATTTGGAACCTAGTGCTTCCAAACCATGTTAAGAAGAACCACTTTACTCAAAAGCTTACGATAATATGTCATGGGGTTCCGATATTGCAATTCCTCCAAGATCATATCATGAACATTCACTGTTGTTAAAACCCCATATACCTTTTTGAAGGTTCACCTTAGCAAAAAGCAACCATGAGGCACTTTGCTTTTGCTTAAAACGGTATTGTAAAAAGCCTTTGAGCTCCTTTAGCGGCTTGAAGCAGGTTTTGATCCACTTATGTGGTTGAATTCCCGCTTAAACCCATATTTTTAGCATGTAAATATAGGATGAAGAACTTTTCCTGTTAAAAATTTGCTAATTATCATAGTAAACGATAGAACAGTTAAATCTTATTGTTGTCATTAACCTATAACACTATCTTTTTAGACCATATATTATGATATTCTTGTTTATTGTTGTCTTAAAATGATCCAGTATATTATTATTATTATTGCACAACACCTTTATAAAAATTATTAAAGAAAAACGTTTTTTTTTTGTTTCTAAATGTTTTTATTTGTCTAATGCTAACATCATCGTTATTAATTATTAATTATAAAAGTCTTGGTGCTTTTTTTGCCGTTGGAGCCATGCTAAGCCTAAGCCTTGCCCTTTTACTTTTCACAACATTGTGAGCGTCTTACAGTACTCTTTTTGAATGTTCTTTGAATAACCTTGTAAAGAGTTGATTTTGTAAAGTCACGGGTGGAATCTTTCGTAGAGTGATTTTTTCTCTACTTGTATGAGCAATGGTGAATTTCATGCTACCAAAAAACCTTATATGTACTTCCTTAGCTATTGATGTATTCATATCTCTTGACCTTTGTCTTTGTATTGTATATTCGTCTTCTAAAGGAATGCATGTTTTACCTCTTTGAGGAAAAAGATTATGCATCATTCCAATACTTTATGATGATTCCTCAAACGGTTTATCATCATGTAATCATGTGAGGCTTGATCACTGAAATCCTTTTGAACGCCACAAATTTAAACCTTGCAGTTGTCTTCTGATGTTTGAGATGATGTAAACTTCATATTAGAGAGCATAGCTAGTTGCATGCAGAAAAATTTAGCCTTGCAAAAAATCAGTGAAGCATCCTTACATGAATTGCGTTGCTATATTTAGTTTGCAATGATTGTTTTATTCCTAGTTAGCTATCTGGTGTCTTGACCATGCATACAATCACTTCTAGAACATGTTGCAGTTACAGATGTGATTGCTTAATGTAACTTTTTCTCTGTCCAGATATTTGAACTTGGTTTGATGACTAATGATGAGTATGCTGAAGTAAGCAGAAAAGCGTTGGACTTGTTTGCGTATGGACAGGTGGGTAATTGTTTTCTTCTTGGTTAGTATCCGATGTCATGCTTCTATGGTGTTTCACAGCTGTTCCTCTATACAACAGGGAATCAATGTTTGCCCCTTAATTAGTTTCTCAGATTCTTCTTCTTTTAGCTTTGCTTTCTATCGTATACATGAATAAAAACCGATGCAGGTACATATGCTAGTGCATGTGCTTAGCAGCTATCTGTTGATATATCACCCAATATATTGTCATGTAACCAAGATTTTGGTTACTATTTATTTCATAGTTTCTTGTGTTAAGAAAATGTCTGATGTGACTGGCTATCACGATTTGTTACTTGCAGCAAGTTGCTTTGGAGAATGGACTAATTTTGGTAGATACCAAATATGAATTTGGAAAGGATGTCGATGGTACCATAAGATTGATCGATGAGGTTTGATGTCTTATATCTGGCAATGCTATCACTATCTACTTTTGTTTGTATTGGTTCTGTCCTTTTCTATATAGTTTGCAATAACTTTATCTGCTATCAAGCATCATGTACTAAAATTTTCATGTGTTGTTGATGTTAGCTACTTTTCATTTTACGGTTCGTGTTTGGGATCCCCCCCCCTCTTCCCCCCAAAATAATCTTTTCTAATAGAATCAAGGAACATGCTTTGTCGTGGAATGCAGTTGATATCATGTGTCGCATTTGTCTTAAATGTTTAGACTCTACTAAGTAATCTGTAATCGTTTTCACTGCTTATTCATATCAATGCCATATTTCCGTACATTGCTTATAGACACTTTTGGGCATGGTTGCAAGAATTGATAGTGAGAACCAATCCAAAACAAGGCTGAATAAACATGGGTTTTTGGTTAATGACTAATTGTTTTTTATAGTAAGTAACTATAAAGAGACCTTACATAATGAAACCAATCACCAATTTATACGTGGGGTCAAGAATGACGACAAAGAACAAAATTATGGCCTTTGTTGCTTTGCCCTTGACAATTTTTTTTGTCTCCCTTCGAATCTCTCTTTCTAATGGTGGTGATACGGAAATCAAAGATTTTGAGAGTGTATCATGGTTGATGTGGCAATTTAAATAGAGATAATCAATGTTTGTAGATTACTGAGAGGTTGGACTAATAACATTCGTAAATGAGCTGCGGTCGTGCTGATTCAACCAGGCACATCCATTTAGCAAATTCCAGTGACTATTTTATCCTTTTGGTAAGGGATGATAATTGGTTGTGTCTAGTGCTACTTTATTCAAATCACAAATCATAACTTTTGAATTTTTAATTTCAAATTAAAACCCCAATTGAGATGGGTTGAAACTGCTGGCCCTAAAGGAGGTAGCGAATTTTAAACTGAATATTGAAAATGGAACCTAGATGGAACTTGAAAGGTGAAATTTAATTACTGATCTTTCCAGACCCTAATTCCTTTTCTTTTCCCAGATCATTCCTGTTTTATTGAAATTTAAAATGGAACCTAAGATAGTTTGAAATTTTAGGGAAAAAGCCACTGAGATGAAATACATACAGAACAAGTCCTAAGGACAATGGCATGACAAATACTTAAAATAGTAGGATACAGGAGCATGCCTAACAAACCCAGGCATACACATAGACAGACATATAACACACCAAAACACCTAGTGATCATTGCCATATTGATTAGCAGTGAGTAGGATGCCTTTATTCAAATTAGAAACATAAAGACCTGTTGATTAAAAACTGCAGATTTAAATTTTGAAGTGAGAGTGAGCGGCTCAGGCATGGCATCTCTTAGGTTTACATGCTCTGTGGACCCCATTTTGATGAGTACAGGTTTAAATCATATCGATAATGGCAATGAACTTCATCTAATTGGTTCTTCATCATTCCTGTCCTATATTGATGCAATCTTCCTTGATAGAAAAGCCTTCCTCACTCAGCTTCATTAAGTTGTCTGATTATCATCAATTGTTTATCATTATTCGAGGTATGTAATTAAGATGCCTGCTATCCGAGAGGATCCTTATTCCTTAGGATAACAAGTTTGACATATTTAGGGAGAATAAAAAGACAGCATACACAAGTGGAGCCTGCAAAAAGCCCTTTTTCAATTTACAAGAGTGAAATCGAAAGAGGCATACCAATGTTCATAGTCCACAAATATTTTTTTTTCAAGTTTGGGGTTGTAGCTTGCATAGGGAATAAAATGAACAAAAGGGAAAAGACTTTAAAATAATTTATTAACAAAGAAGAAGACTTTAATATGGGAGGTTCAATTTAATTTTTGGTAACATGAGCATGCGGATATGAAGATAAAGTAACTAAAGCATTCATATGATTTAGTAAATGCAAGTAACTAGCAAGAGTTGTGATGAAGATAGCGCTAAAGATACTCTTTTATGCTTACTCATTATTTTCTGTTCTATGTCTCTAGGTGCATACCCCTGATTCCAGCAGATACTGGATCGCTGGTTCTTACCAGAAGCGCTGCAATGCTGGTCTAGAGCCTGAAAATGTTGATAAGGTTGTGATAATTGATTGATTTAATAATAAAATATTTTATAAAGCATTTATAAATTCGAATCAAATAACCTAATATGAGTTGAATGTGCGCTTTCTTGCTAACTAGTTTACTTAGTACACTTGTATTTATCCAAATCTTCTATATTTATAGGAATTCTTGAGGCTCTGGTTCATGAATCACTGCAATCCATATGTAGATAAGGTACACATTATTATTTATAATTTCTTTTTCAACTTGTATATTCATTCATCCGGATGTGGTCTGTTAACGCTGTGGTTTGAACTTTAAGGTTCTTCCTGAGGCTCCTGATGAACTTGTTTGTGAACTTGCATGGCGGTATGTCTTCTTTTTTTATTTTACAACACAATTTATTATTTATTTTTTTATTGTTGTTACTCACGTCTACTCTCTACAACAACAACAATTGAGCCTTTTATCCCAAGCATATGGGGTAGGCTACATGAACCAATATGAGAATCACGCCGGGTCCAGCACATGAATCCTCCGCCTCCACCCACTCCTAACGAACAATATACTTTCATTGAGGCCTTTGGAAACCATATCTTTTCGTATCACCACCATTCATGTTTTCTTCGGTCTTCCTTTCGCCCTTTTGACATTGCCTATTTCGAGAGTATCCACTCGTCGAACCGGGACTTTCATATGTTTGCATCGCACATGACCAAACCATCGTAGCCGGTTTTCCCGCATCTTCTCCTCCACATGTGCTACACCAACTTTTGCACGAATATCCTTATTTCGCACCTTATCTTTTCAAATTTTACCACATATCCAACGAAGCATGCGCATCTCCGCTATGTGTATCTTTTGTGTATGCTACTTCTTAGGAGCCCAGCATTTTGTGTCATATAATAAGGCAGGCCGAATAGCGCTCCGATAAAACTTCCTTCTCAACCTTAACGGAAAGTTACGATCGCACACAATCTCTGTTGCATTCCTCCATTTCAACCAACCAGCTTGGATCTTTTGATTAACGCCGTTATCAATCTTCCCATCATTTTGGATGATGGAACCTAGATATCTAAACTTATCGCTCAGTGATATCTATTGCCCTTCCAGTGTTATACCAATGTGGTCTCGACTTCACTGTTTGCTAAATTTGCAATGCGTATATGCTGTCTTGGACCTCCTCAGTCTGAACCCCTGAAATTCCAACATTTGCTTTCATAATTCCAATTTAGTATTAACCCCTGCTTTCGTCTCATTTACTAGAACAATATCGTCAGCGAATAACATACACCAAGGTATCTCATCTTGGATAGTTCTAATAAGCCCATCCATCATAATGGTAAACAGAAATGGATTTAATGCAGATCCTTGATGTAAACCATTTGTAATTGGAAAATCACTCGTTAGGCTGCCGTAAGTTCTGATATATGTCACTACTCTATCATACATGTCATTGATTATATCAATGTACTCGACGGGGACCCCTTCTTCATCATTATCTCTCATAATACCTCTCAAGGTATCTCGTCGAACGCTTTCTTTAAATCGATAAATATTATATGCAAATCTTTTCTCCTCTCTTGAAAACGTTCGACAAGTTGACAAAGCAAATGAATAGCCTTTGTCGTCGATCGTCCACGCATAAATCCAAACTGGTTCTTTATTATCTTAACATCTTTTCTTAGCCTGTGTCCAATCACTCTCCTAAATCTTCATAGTGTGACATAAGTTTTATTCCATGGTAGTATGAGCAACTTTGAATGTCACCCTTGTTCTTGTAGATGTGTATAAGGATACTTTTTCTCTACTCATTTGGTATTTTTTTACTCTGCCAAATCTTATTAAACAGATCTGTCACCCATTTAATGCATATTTCTCCTAAATTTCTTCAAACTTCGATAGGAATCCCGTCTGGACCAAGCGCTTTTCTTGATCCCATTCTCTTCATAGCCTCTTTAACCTCAGATATTCTTATTTTACGCATGAAATCAGGGTTTATATCTTGAGATTGAATGACAAGTCCATCCAAATTCTTAGTAAAACTCTCATTGAACAATTTGTCAAAATAATCTCACCTTTCGCATCTCGAACTAAAACCTTTCGATTCTCATTTTTGACCCACTTCATCGCACATAAGTCTCTGGTCTTCCTTTCCCGCATCCGAGCAATCTAGTATATATCATTTTCAGACTTCTTAATATCCAACTTCTCATACACCTCCTTGTAGACCTAATCTTTAGTTTCCCGAACAGTTTTTTTAACTTCCTTTTTAACCATTTTATATTTCTCAAATCTCTTTGCATCTCTAATTTTCTTCAAATCTTTATAAGAATCTCTCTTAATTTTAATTGCAGCATTTACTTTTTTGTTTCACCATGATATGTCCTTAGATGGTAGAGCACCACCTTTCGACTCACCAAGTAGATCTCTAACTATTCTTTTGATACAACTAGCTATCTTGTTTCATATTCTGTCTAATCATCTTCAGACTGCCAATTCGCCTTTCTACACGATCTATAAAAGTCTTTTGGTTACCTTCCTTCAGTTGCCACCACTTAATTTTAGGCTCTATCTTACGTCTAATCTTTCTAGGTCATCTTCTAAATCGAAAATTTAGAATTAAAAGTCTACGTTGAGTGATTACACTCATCCGACACTACTTTACAGTCGATACAACAAGCTCTATCTATTCTTCTCGTAAAAAAAGTCTATTTGATTTGCACTTGATCCGCTCCTAAAGGTGATAAGACGAGACTCTCTTTTTCTAAACCAAGTGTTTGTTAAGATCAAGTCATAAGACAAGACAAAATTTAGAATCAAACTATCTGCTTCATTCTTTTGTCCAAAACCAAAACCTCCATGGATAGTATTGATCCCACTACGACTAGTACTTACATGTCCATTGAGATCACCACCAATAAATTTCTCTCCACTAGGTATCTTTTGCACCATCTCGTCTAAATCCTTTCATAATAGACGCTTACTAGCGTCATCAAGACTTATCTGCGGTGTATAGGCACTAATAATATTAAGGATCACCCCATCTAGAATAAGCTTAACCAGTAAAATTCCATCACATTTTCTCCTAATTTCAACTACATTCTCAAGCAACCGTCTATTTATGATTACGCCTACCCCATTAAGATTTTTATCTCTATCCGTATACCAAATCCTATAACCCCAAGGTTTTATGACTCTACCCTTTTCACCTACCTTCTTAATTTCTTGCAAACATATAATACCAACTCTCTTCCTAATCATCGCCTCCATTAATTCTGTTAGTCTACCCATAAGGGAACCTATGTTCCAAAAAACTAGACGGATCCTATGATACCCTTGTTTATTTGTCACTACATCCAGGGTTTGATATAGCGCGTCACTTCCGGACGACAACCTAGAAGCCCTTGCAAACTTAACACTACATCTGGGATCCGATATAGCGTGTCTCTAAGTAGGGAACGCCTCAACGATATTCTTATTATGGTTCATGTCATAAAATGTGACAGTTTTAAGTAGGGACCGGCAACGGTGGGTTTTCACCTCTACTCTTTGGTTCTTTATTTTAATATCTTGGCCATCACTATGTAAAAATTAATTAATGTACGCATAAATCGTGTACAGAATGTTGAACTTGGCTGAATAAAGTAGTGGATGCACACAAATACCAATACATATATTTTCGACAATTAATGACATAAACATTTCTCACCAGTTTGTACCTTTGAGATACCGACGTTTTTGAAAATTTGAAGTGATGCATAAAACGAGTACATCACCTGCAATTTGGATTCCCTACTCTGGTCGAAATCAGAGCATGGGTTCTCTGAATCTCCTTTGATCATCCATTTTTCTCTTGGATAAATCCCAACTGCACGACAATGACGGATTATAGAGAGAAATCTTGGATGATTTTTTGAGTGGAGCCATGTAGAAAGTACTGCACAGTGGGGAGTTGGTTATAGATGACAAAAAAGAAAGGGATATGAGAATCTAATTCCCTTTACGCGATCTCATAATATTTCATGACAATTGGATAATGAGCAGCGTAGTATAACATTTCTATAAATCTGATTTTTGCGATATTATGTATGACAGGTATATTTTCCTTTTCGAAACAATCACAAACTCAAAGTTTGAAATACCAAGCATGGAGGTAAATTCAACTACAAACTTAAATCATTTGGTGATATTGCTGATATAACTACCTAAATATTGTATCATTTTACAGGAGCCAATACATGATCGTATATCAAGAAATGTTTCAGAGGCCTTATCAAGCTTTTAATCAACGGTTGATCATACATCAAGAGTTTTTATTGCACCCGGCGGAGCAAAAGGCGGAATCTTTTAAACCCTGATGGGCCATATTTACCCACACAGCTCAAATCTCTTAGTTATAGAATAAGATTATGTTTTCATAGAGCTCTTAATTCTGTAAGCTATGTATCAATCTCTGCTGTGACTGTTTATTTAAAATGTCTGTCATTATAGAAGAAGTTTGGGGAAAACATATGATATGGGTGAAAAAGTTCACTATTTACTGAGCTGAGCTATAATGAAAGACTTGGGTCTATTCATTTCCGTGTATTGTCCATAATGTTGGTAAGTGTACTTTTGGGGAAAACTAGACATGTTCTTATTTGAATATCTTAAAGGGTTGTTTGGAATAAAGGGATCGATATATAAACTTTATCCCTGGATTTTCTTTTGTTGCAGGTGGGTCATGTTTACGATGGATTTTGTGTAGAATTGGAATAATCTCTACTGTTTTAATGCATCCAAAAAGAACGGGCATGTTGCGACTCCCATTTCAATGAAGAGGGAGTTTGAAAGAGATAAATTTTTTGTATTTCTTATATAAACCACGTAATCAAAAATTTTCAAAATTAAAATATTGCACGGACTGAAAAATAAGATTAATGGAGCTAAGATATGATTTATCTAAATTGTCCAAGATATGTAAGAAGAGGAAGATGTCCCCATCCAACTAAAATAAATATAATTTAAAATCAATGAAGCCCATCCACTTTCCTTTCCTGCTTTCACATATCTTGTATAACTTAGCTGAGGCATACCTTAGCTCCATTTTTCTCAAAAAATAAGAATTGAGTAAATAACTATCCCGGCTCTTTAGAAAAATGATTCAAATAAAAAATAGGTATTGCAGCAATAACAATTATAATATCGCCTATATATACTATACGATAATTTTTATATATTCGCAGTCACGTGCAAAAAATAGCAAGTTAGAAAGTATAATGGTGTGCAATGACGTATATTATCACAGAAAAAGTTTTACCAATATTTAACTAAATTAACTTTTCTCGATTAAAATTTTCTTTTGATCTGATATGGAGATAAATAATTATTTAGGTTTTTCTTGCAACTCGGAACATATTAAAAAATAATAATTTCAATTACTCATCTGTTCTTCGCAGTTGAAAAACGAGCTAAAATATGTTTAAAAAAGAATACAAGAAATTAAAAAGTCAACAAAATCACTACTTAGTCTCGTCCCTGTCCGTGTCAACTATGCCAATTCTTTCCATCATACAACTGCTTTATGCACAAGAAATAAGTTTGAATTCTTTAGTCAAATTATAATCATGCATGAACCTTCCATGATCTAATCAAAAAACAAATAAAAATTCACACCTATTCTCTATATAAAATCATCATCTCCTCTACTTAATTAATTACCTCAATTACACAAATAATAATCCAATCCTCAACAAAATGGCTGCAGACAAAGTGAAAGTTTTTGGCATGTGGGCAAGCCCTTTTGCACTAAGGGTAGAGTGGGCTCTCAAGCTCAAGGGAGTTGAGTATGAGTACATTAATGAAGACTTGCCTCACAACAAGAGCAAAGAGCTGCTTCATTACAATCCCATCACTAAGAAGATCCCCGTGCTCGTGCACGGAGAAAAGGCGGTGGCCGAATCGTTGGTGATCGTGGAATACGTCGACGAGGCTTGGAATGACGGGTATGGTATCATGCCCGAGGATCCCTACGAGCGGGCGCAGGCTCGATTCTGGGCTAAGTTTGCAGAAGACGAGGTAGTTTATATAATTTCGAAAACTAAAAGTTATTTTCAAATAAATAATCTATACCTCATATGCCTTGCCGTCGTTTAATACATCTTGGACTCCTTTCGCTTTCTTTTGTTCCAGTGCTTTCCTGCGATTTTCGACGTATACTTCAAAACCGGGGAAGAGCTGCAAAAAGCGGTCGTAAATGCTCAAGAGAGTTTAAAAACTCTGGAGCAGGCTCTCAATGGGAAGAAATTCTTCGGAGGCGAAAAAATCGGATATGTGGACATTGCAGTTGGTTGGATGCCTTATTGGCTACGAATGACCGAGGATCTCGCCGGAGTTAGCGTCGTGAACAGCGAGAGCTTGCCATTGATGAATGGTTGGTTCGATGAGTTCTTGGATGTGGATGTGGTCAAGACGAACTTGCCTCCTAAGGAGAAGATGTATGAGATCAATAGGGCTCGTAGACAACGACTTATTTCAGGAGAACTCAGCTATAAAATTAAGTGATACATGACTTGGTTGCAATTAGTGTGTTGAAAACATTTGAGATCAGTATCTTTGATGTGATAATTAAGAAAATAAGAGGGGTTTATTTTATGTTTATGCAAATTATAAGTTTATATGAATTTCTGCTTTTGATTTGAATAAATAAAGATCAAGATTCTGCATTAGCTATTATTTGATAAGAGATGTTCCTCTTACGATGTTTGTTATGGGAATTTCCACTCACCATTTTGGTAAGGGTTTTTTTTTTAATAGGATGATTTGATTTTAAAATTATAAAAATATGGTAGTTTGATTTTTATTTGTGATAATAGGACGGTTTGGTGCACCCCATCCCCCTCCCCAGTTTAGAGGGCGGGTTCCTAGAACCCGTCCTCTGCCTATTATAGAGGAGGGCGGTTTCTAGGAACCCGCCCTCCCCTCAATTTTGAAGAGGGCGGGTTCAGAACCCGCCCTCTATTATAAAAAAAAAATTAAATTCTGCGGGGTCCACAAACCACCATATTATTATAAATATAAAACAAACTACCCTATTTTTATAATTTTAAAATCAAACTTACCTATTTCAAAAAAAAAACCTTTTGGTAATGATGTGCATTGAACTTGTGAGCTACCAATCAAAAAAAAGCATAACCAGTTAAATCTCCTTAAAAAATCTTTTATGTTGAGAATTTTCTTTTCTTTTTCTTCCTTTTTTTCTTTTTTCCAGGAAAAGAAAGGACCAATTATTCCACATGTTCTCGATCCAATGAATAGTCAAGAACTAGATATAGAAATCCCTCATAAAATCTATCAAAGTACTAAACATCAATCGGCTATCAAAAAACCGGTCCAACATATTCGGATATGCTAATGCTCATATCCGATTTTTATCCGTTATGGATGCACCTCTAACTCCAAAGCCAAAGGCTTAGAAATGGGATCAACTATCACCTTAGGTAACATCTGCCTCTTATTTGTATCCTCTCAAGTCTCAAACATTGAAGGGTTCAGTAATCTACCATGCATTCACTTTCTCTGTCAATTAGCTCTCCTGTTTGAAGCATTAAACAAGGTTTTTGCTATATATCACCTCCAAAATTGACCTATTTCAAAAATAAATTAAATTAAATTTCCCATTTTCCATATATCACCTCCCAAAACAAAACTTACAAGTTATCCAAATATGTCTTGTGGGTTAATGTTTGGATGGACTAAAAATCTCATATTTTTAAAATCAACCATCAAAAATCGGTATTTTAAAAATAACCATCAAAATCTTTAACCTAACTAAATACAACCATCTAGTCGATTTGAGTGTTAACGATGTTTCGTTAACCGTTAGGAGAGGCAAAATGATTGTTTTGCCCCTCCAATGGCTATATCTTCTCTTTAAGAACAAGCCAATAGAGAAAATTAGTGAAAATTAAACCCTCCCCATCATCCATCTTATACGCAAATAAGGAAAATTAGACTAAACTCATTATAAATTAGAGAAATAGAAAAAATTATACCCAACATCTCCCTAATTTTTCCCGTAAAATTTGGAATCCTAGAGCATCTACTACAATCAACCACACTTAAATCAAAAGATAAAGCAAAGAAAATGGATTCATCAATGTTGTTTATGCTCTCCACAATCTCCAACTTCACAACCATCTCAACCCACATCCTCCCTTCTCTCTTGCTCTCCACTCCTTCCTCTCCCTGTAACACTCTCCACTCCTCTGCCCTCTTCTTTGTCGTTGCCTTTTCAATTCATCGAGAGGAGAGCGCAAGAAGACATTTTGGTAGGTATTTTTTAGGGTTTTGGTTAGATGAACTTGGAATTTTTAAGGCAGAGGGAAAGATGAGAGTATTTAGGACAATTACACATTTAATTTAAGCATGATTAATGCTGAATCATGGTTACACTAACAGAAGTGTGTATTTAGTTTACGGTAAGGTTTTAGTGTTTGTTTTTAAAAATACTGTTTGTTTTTTATAGTTGTTTTTAAAAATATGAGATTTTTAGTGGTTGTATATCAAAAAAAAAAATTGTGAGAATAATCCGTCGGGACTACTTAATCACCATTCAGTGTCTTTGCATCTTCAACCTCAATTAGGACTATTTATCATGCTATGATTCCATCGTATTAAATTGAACTGAACGATTTTATCTAAATTCGATGTTTGTGAAAAGAAGAGGAAGGTTAGCGATGACGAGAGGGATAAAGTACAGCTTTAACTTTGTAAGACGATTTAGAGTTTTGGAGAGGGACGTTGTCTAGAAAAAGTGATATGAAAAAAAGGTAGGAAGCTTGAGAGAGGAGAACGAGATGGCTATGAGCTTAACCAGAGTTTTCAACATAAACCTGCAATTCTGGTTAAACTAATCCAACCCGGTGAAATTTTGATAGTAAAGAATAAAAGAGGTGGACACTAAAATGAAAAGTTATACTTTTCGTTTGCTAGATCCGTTGGAAATTACTCGATGTATTCGGCCGAAAATCATCATTGTCACTGAAAGTGGAGGGACCGTCTAGCTAGTAAAAGAGTATCTTTGCCACTCGAGCTAAAAGACCATTTGGCATATGCTCAATTTTTTTTGACTGTTGAATCCTTTATATGTCAAATTGCAACCATCCACCACAGCAAACAATTTGAACAAGTCTATCTAAGGAAATTAAAAAGAGTTGCAGTTTAAACCTTCTTATTTCTACTAGAAATTATTTTTTTATAAAAAATCTGGTTGAAAAATGTTGAAAGTATCAAATCAACCAAACATTTCTACAAGCCCACAAGACCCATGCTGGTCAACTCTGTTGGCCCAACCCGGACACGCAACAATGACATTCTCAAACATTAACCAAAGGAGAATAGGAGAAATTCAACTCAATGAGCATTACTCTCCTCTCATTTAGTCTACATAGACTCTCAACATCAAATCCTCTGTATCTTCTTTCTCCATTCAAACACCCCTCCATCTATAAATACCAACATATATCATTAAAAACTTCAAGAAACACACTCAAATCTCATCACCAATACCAAATAGTAATATGGCAGAAGCCGGCCTAAAGCTCTATGGCACGAAACTTAGTCCGTTCGTGCTTCGCATCGAATGGGCTCTCAAGCTCAAAGGCATCGAATACGAGTACGCAAACGAAGACCTCAAAAACAAGAGCCCTCAACTTGTCGAATACAACCCGATATACAAAAAAGTACCTGTTTTAGTTCATAATGGAAAGCCAATTTGCGAGTCGACAGTGATTCTTGAGTATATTGAAGAAACATGGAAGGATCAGGGCCCGTCCATTCTTCCTTCGGATCCACATCAGAAGGCTGTAGCTCGATTCTGGGCTAAATTTTCCGAAGAAAAGGTTAGATTCTTTGTGGTTTACTTTATATAATGGATACATTGCACTAAACAGCCTTAACTCTCATTGTTTTTCACTAAACCGCCATAATGTTTTTATTATTATTATTACATTAACTTTCCATAAACTTTGGCAATAACATAGATTACTTCGCTAAAATACCGTTAAATGTAGCACTTCAAGGGAGCTTACCATAAAGAAAAATTTTGAAGTAGTTAAACGAAAAACCCCAATAGATACATGTAATGTAGTTTTAATTTAGCCTATAATAATTGTTTGCTTCTAAGCATTACTCTTTACCTTTTCCAGTGCTTGAAAGGCAGTTTTGAAGTGTTCTCAAAGACCGGCGACGAACTGCTCAAAGCAGTACATGGCTTCCAAGAGAATCTCAAAATTCTTGAAGGATATCTTCACGACAGAAAGTTTTTTGGAGGCGAGACTATTGGGCTTGTGGATATCGTCACGGGCTGGATTCCCACTTGGGCGCAGATCATGGAAGAGATTTTTGAGGTGAAGATGGTCGATGAAGAGAAGCTTCCATTGATTAAGGCATGGGTTGATAGTATATTGGAGCTGGGGCTTGTGAAGGAGAGCATGCCACCTCTTGATAAAGTGAAGGCTCATATGAAAAACATAAGAGAGTGCGTTCTCGCTGGTCGGCTCGCTGCTTAGAATAGATATTGCAGGATCATATGTATTAAGATATGACCTGTATAACCCCTATATTCTAGATTTTTCCCATATGTATTCTAGAACCTTCCATTAACTTGTATATATACATGTATATCAAGTATATTGAAATTATCAATAAATAAAATCTTCCACCAAAAGTACCCTGGTATATCAGAGCAACTAATTACAAAGCCGAGATCGAAACCCTCACCCCCCGATCTCCCTCGTCGCCGTTGTCGTCCAGGCCATCCACCGAGACCTCTGATCGACCCCCTGCCCTCTGATCAACCCAAGCCCCGATCCCCTGCCCAAAACTCAAAGCTCGGATCCACCTACCCTCTGATCGCCCTCAGACCTCTTTCGATCCACCCCAGGCAAACCAACTCATTATTTGATCAAGTTACTCAGGCTATTTCTAATTCCAATTTTAGGTTTTTTCTTGGCGAAGGAAAAAAAATATGAACAAGCAAGGTCTATATAACTTTCCGGCAACCGGTATTCAACTCGCCGGAGTTGAAAATTATACGGCCTGGACATTAACCATGCAGTATAATCTTCGTGCTTTTGCGCCATGGTATCGTTGATGGCTCTCTGACGTGCCCTACTCAACCCGTTGTGTCTTCATTTACCACTACACCGACATCTGATACATCGTCCGTCAGCTTAGTTGATTCGTCACTTACATATCAACAGTGGATTCGTACAGATCAGCAGATCATGGCATATATCATGCGCTCAATCTCAGTTTCCATCCGCTTCTCCATTGGTAGACTTTCTACCTAACGTGAACAACGGATAGCCTTCTCTCGGATGTTTGTGCAGACAGGAGCCGCATGAGAGTGTCAGCTATATCAGGCTCTTTACGATGCACGTCAAGATGATCGATCTATTCAGGATTTTTTTAATTCCACCTCTTATGATGTGCAGGATACTTGCAGCAGCCAGCGGATTTGGACATGCCATAGAGTGGACGGCTTGTATCAGTTGGAGCAGCTTCATCTTCCATCCTCATCACCCATTGGTTTTAGTTATTCCACCTCCACACTTTGGCATAAACTGTTAGGGCATCTTTCTAATCCTTGTCTCAAAACATTAGTTGATTCAGGAGTCTTAAGGTCGTTTCCTTTTCATGCTCAAAATAATTGTACTAGTTGTCGACTTGCAAAACAGTCTGCATTGCCTTTTTCATTGCATAATAATATTGCTGCTGCACCTTTTAATTTAGTGCATTCTGATATTTGGGGTCCTGCACCCATTGCATCTCTATCAGGTTATAAATACTATGTGAGATTTATAGATAATTTCTCACGTTACACTTCGGTATATCTCATGTGTTCTCATGCCGACTTGTTCGATATATACAGAGATTTTACAAACATGATTCATACTCGGTTCATAAAAGAATTAAAATATTTAGATCTGATAATGCATGCGAAAACGTCTCACTCGATGCAAAATCTTTTTAAATCTCATGGAACCTTATCTCAACAATCCTGTCCTCATACCCCTGAACAAAATAGTGTTGCCGAGCGTAAATATCGTCATATTCTTGAAACCACACATGCTCTAATGTCAACAGCCTCCACTCCATGAACCTTTTCTTTTTCCTAACCTTTGTCCATACTCTCGTCTTCACTCAATCATATTTGACTATTCCAAACTTCGAGTTTTTGGATGTGTATACTTTGTTCTCCTACCATCTCATGAGAGGTGCAAGTTATTTGCCCGTTCCGCACGTTGTGTTATGTTAGGATACAGTCCAAGTCATAAAAGATATCGCTGTTATGATCCTATTAGTCGTAGGCTTCACATATCTCGTCATATTGCTTTCTTTGATAGTGTATATTATTATTCCTCAACTAGCGAGTCCGACTTATCCTTTCTTGATAATTCCATGTCCTTATTGTCTCATCCCTCATACACACCACTTCCACCGAATCCACCACTATCGCCAGAAGCTATCTCCGCTGATGCAGACTCGTTTGCTGCCACTCCGGACACCACTCCGTCAATCTCTATGTCGCCATCACCAACACCGCCGCCGTCGCCATCCCTATCACCACATCCTCCACCACCACGTCGCAATCCACCTCGCAATCACCATCCTCCGCTCTGTTATACATGTCTGACAAATTCTTACTCGCCACAGTTTGTTTCTTTTCTGGCTACAATTCACTCCTTGCAGGAACCTAAGTTATACACTGAAGCAATTCAGTGCCCCGAATGGCAGAAAGCTATACAGGAGGAACTACAAGCCTTTCAGCGCACTCACACATGAGATCTCGTTCCAATAACCCGGGGTGAAACTAATTAGTTGTAAATGGATCTTTAAAATCAAAACCAAATCGGATGGCTCGAGAGAGAGATACAAAGCCAGACTTGTATCCCGTAGGTTCAGTCAGAATTACAGCATTGATTATGAGGAGACTTTTGCACCGGTCACCAAAATCACTTCTATTCGCACTCTTATCGCAGCAACTGTCGTCCGCCATTGGGAATTATACCAGATGGATATTAAGAATGCATTCCTTAATGGCGAGCTTACTGAGACAGTCTATATGCAGCCACCTCCTGGAATTGATGTTCCGCCCTCGCATGTATGTCGTCTGCGGCGTGCTATCTATGGTCTCAAACAAGCACCCAAGACGTGGTTTGAACGACTTCAACAGTCTATCCTTTTTATTGGGTTTACAGAGAGTCTGGCTGATTATGCTATGTTTTATCGTACATCCTCTCGTGAACAGACTATCATTTTATTATATATTGATGACATGATTATTACTGGTGATGATCTGCATACCATCCGGTTTCTCAACCAACACCTTCAGTCTCAGTTTGAAATGAAGGATCTTGGATCTCTTCGCTACTTTCTTAAGATAGAGATTGCTTACTCTCCCCACGGATATCCTTTGTTACAACAGAAGTATATCTCTGGTCTCCTTAGTCGTGCTACACTTACTGACTTCTCGATTGCATCATCTTCCGCTGTCACTACTCCTATGGAGCTTCATCTCAAACTTCGAAAATCGGATGGTGAACTCTAACCCAATCCTATAAGATATCGTAAACTCGTTGGAGCACTTATTTATCTGTCGGTCACTCAACCGAATATATCTCATGTCGTGCATACTCTCAGTCAGTTTATGTCGGCACCGACGAATGTCCACCATGCTACATTTATTCGCATTCTCTGGTATTTTCATGGCCCTATCACTCATTCTCTTTTGTTTTCGTCTGATTCGACGTTGAATCTACGGGCCTTCTCCGATGCTGGCTGGGCCAATGACCCTGATACTCGATGTTCTATCATAGAATATTGTGTCTTCCTATGTTCCTCACCGATTTCTTGGCAGAGCAAACAACAGGATACAGTCTCTAGATCCAGTACTGAGGCTGAATATCATGCTATAGCGGACACTACTCTTGAGATTCGTTGGCTCTGTCAGGACATGGATGTTCTCCTTTCATTTCCGATTATGTTGCATTGTGACAACCACGGTGCCATTCAGATTGCTACCAATCCAGTATTCCATGGGCGTACGAAGCATATAGAGGTTGATTGTCATATTGTACGACAGGAGTATTCCTCTTGACACCTTTCGCTACCCTATGTCGCTTTCAAAGATCAGCTTGTCGATATTTTCACGAAGGCTCGAACTACTGCTCAACAGCAGTACTTCTTATCCAAATTCTCGGTATATGATCCGCCGAGTGTTTGAAGGGGGTATTAAGATATGTCATGTATAGCCCGTATATTCTAGATTTTTCCCTCATGTATTCTAGAACCTTCCATTTACTTGTGTATATACATGTATATCAAGTAAATTGAAATTATCAATAAATAAAAATTTTCTCCAAAATATTAATGTGTATTTTGATTAATTGTTTGTCCTTATTTTTTTAGTAATCTCCCGTTAGTAAAAATCAAATCCATCATCTTCTGTATTGAGAAACATGGAATGCGTAAATTTTCACATACATCAGCTGAGTAGTGACAGCATCTGCAGAGAAGCAACCCTACTGTCATTATCGACCAGCTGGCTTCAGCCCTGACCCTCGAGCATCTGCCAAAATAATAAGAGCCGTTTATTTTACTCGAAAATGTGAGGAACTCAGGTAATAATGAGCATCTTAGTCCAATATGATATATTCTCAAGCATCAACTTTGCTATTAAGAGGGGAAACCCCTGACGGTCCATCGTAAAATCATAACAGAATTACCCTCTGACCAACAACAGAAAGTTAGATAAGTAAAATGATAGAAGATATGGTACGCCATCTAGAATCTTTATAGACTCGGGTTCATAATCATCTGAGCCTTTTCGAGTTAGAATCAGCTTCTTTATTAACTGTATGGCTATGCATCACCTAAAAAAACGAGTACAATTCGGTTCCAAAGGATGACGCTGTGGCTCTCAAGGTTTTTTAGCAATATCCATCAATGTCTTGGTCTCCTCATCCAATTCAATCTTCTCTTTTTCAATCATTGCAACAATATCAAATGCTCCTGCCTCAGCCTTAAACCGCGTGCTCTGAGAGCCGACTTGTCCAAAGGCAAGCTCATGATATCTAAACCATGCAAAACCTTTATGTAGCTTCTCATCTCCTCAACATTTCCCTGCTCCTCGAAATGCTCTGCAAATGCCAACGTAATTTTCAAAGGCTGCCTCCATATACAATCTTTCAATTTACTGATTCCCTTCTTCATAGCTTCCACTGCTTTATCCATTTGCTTCGAATTCACCCAACCATCCACTAAAATCTCCCAAGTCTTATAATTCGGAGATCCACCATTCTCCATAGTATGCATGTGCAAATCTTCCGCTTTATTCATCCATCCGTTCCTCACCTAAGCACCCAAAAGGACATTAGAAACCCTTGCATCATAATTATTACATTGCGACTCCCATTCTCTGAAAATCCTCTCAGCCTCTTTGATATCACCAATTTTGATCAAACATCGCATCACAGACATATAATTAACACATGTAATCCTTGTCGGAACCTTTTTAATCAATTCCCAAACCCTTAAGACCACAGCTTTATCTTTTAAAGCAGCGTAGCTTGTTGTAATAAAAGAGTAGGCTAACCTATTCTTTAAAGATAATTTCGTTTCAGCAATTTTCAGGGCAGCAGAGGCTTCGTTGATACGACCGGCTTTCAAATAGATATTGGCTCTGGTGACATAAGTGCTCCTACCCAACTCGACATTATTGTTGTTATTCATCTCATTATAAACAAATTCAACTGCAAAAAGGCCAGAAACTTAACTAGTGTAACCAAAGGCTATATGAAACACTATTTAAAGGAATTTTACTAAGCTTCATATGTCTCATAACAGAAAGTACCCTGCTGTTCGAATTGATTGGTGGCTTTATATAGCTTCATCATTTCATTGAAAAGATGAGGATCGACGGCTAGTCCTGAATCAAGAAGCCTCTGCATTAGTGACTCAGCTTTGCTTAGATCCCTGCTCATTACATAAGAATGCAGAAGTGGAAAAGCTGCGGCTTTTTGTGAAGAACTTGAAGGTAGTTTATCGAAATTTGCCTCGGCTTCGGATAAATTTTGCACTTTGGTGATTAGCTCGAGTTTAGTGGCATGATTGAGTGCTCTTAGTTGAAAACCTCCCTGAGACTCCATCCACGTCATTATCTGCAGCACCGACCTTCAATTGTATCATAACTTTCATACATAACCGTGCTAGTATTAAGTACAGATGTACAGATAGATGAGCACAAAACAACGGTGAATATTCTTCAATTTCAAAGCAAAGAAACATCCATTGGTATCAAAGCAAACTATGAGAAATGGTAGGGCCGATCATATAATGATAATTGTTCGAGTTAAAAAAGAGGAGAAAAAAGAGATTTATTATGTGACCAAAGATCTCTTTATATAAGAAATACAATTACTTGATGTCCAAACATAATGGTACGGTATACTCTAATAACAATATAGTCTAAACTATTCCAACACTCCCATCAAGCTGGAGAATAGATATCGGTGATGCACAGCTTGGACAATAGATGAACGAATGCAGGTCTTGGAAAAGCTTTCGTCAAAATATCTGCAATATTTGTATGAGTAGAAATATGATGGAGATTAACTTTTTATCAACAACTTTCTCCCGAATAAAATGGCAATCTACTTCAACGTGTTTTGCGCGTTCATGAAACACTATGAATTGCAGCTTTATTGCCACAGAACAAGCATGCTGGTATTGTAGAACTAACACCAAGATCTTGAAAGATGAGAGCCACAACGATTTTGAAACGGCGTGGTTCATGGCCCTGTATTCAGGCTCGGCCGATGAGCGTGCAACACGTTACTTTTTGCTGCGCCAAGTAACTAGGTTCCCCGCAAAGAAAACACAAAATTCACTCGTGGAGCGACAGTCATCCACGGATCCAGCAAAATCGACATCAGCATAAGCTATAAGAGACAGATTATAACAGGGTTTATAAAGAAAATCTTGCTCTGATGCATACTTCAAATAACGGAGAATGCGCTCAACGGCCTGAAGATGGGAAATTACAGACGCTTGCATAAACTGGCTCACTGTGTTGACTACACTGGACGAGTAACCGTGAGATATATCATCTTTCCAACTAACCGTCGATACCGACCTGGATCGAAAAGTGGTTAATCATCAGGTGAGCTAATACGAGAAAACTTTACGGTTGTATCCATAAGAGTATCAACAGGACAGCCAAAAAATCATGTTTCTTTAAGAAGATCAAGAGTATAGTTCCGCTGTGAGCAAAATAATGATCTCTTATTTTGAGACACATCTATACCAAGAAAGTACCGTAGAAGACCAAGATCTTTGGTATGAAAATGTGAGGTCAAATGAGTTTTGACCTTAGATATACTTTCGGAATCATCTCCAGTGATGATTATGTCATCAACATAAACAAGGAGAATAACCATTCCTTCTTTTAGTCAATGTGTAAAAAAAGATGGATCTGCCGGGATTCTTGTGAAATATATATTTTTTAGGACCATATTGAATTTATTGAACCATACCCGAGGAGATTGTATTAGCCCATAAATTGATTTTTTAAAGATAACATACCCCCCTCACGCTCGAAACCAAGAGGCTGCTGCTGCAAATAAACCGTCTCGGAAAGATCGCCACTAAGTAATGCATTCTTGACGTCTAGCTGATGTAGAGGCCAATCACGGGTAAACGTAAGAGAGATCAAGACACGAATAGTGGTGAGTTTGGCCACAGGAGAAAAAGTCTCAGTATAGTCTACACCATATTGCTGAGTATAGCCTTTGGCAACAAGAAGAGCTTTCAAACGAGATACATTGCCATCAGGATTATTTTTTATAGTAAAGACCCACCGGCAACCAATCACCTTTATCTGTGAAGGGAGGCTGACCAGATTCTAAGTGTGATTAAACCTCAGCGTCTGCAATTCTTCCATCATAGCCCTATACCAATCTGGATGGCTCTTAGGTTCCTGAACAGACTTAGGAAGGAAAACAGCAGACAAAGAAGAGACAAACTAACATAGAGATGGAGTAAGGCAATGATATGAAATAAATGAAGCAAGAGGATGAAAAGTAGTGCATATTCTTTACCTTTGCGAAGAGCAATTGGTAAGTCGTCGGACAAACAATCAGAATGAGGGAGAGCTGAAGGCTCATCAACTTCCGGCCATATACTTAGAGGAGGAGCTTCAATATCTGTTGTTGAATCTGTCACTGCTTTTTTCAACGACTATAGACATGTGTAATCGGAAAAGGATGAGGAACTTCGACAGTAGTAGATTCGATTTGAATTGATTGGTCATCTAGAGGTGCAGGAAGTGATGGTGGTGGTGATGCTGTTACGAGAAGAATTTCCGCTGGGGTAAAAGGGCTGATCCAGAAGAAGGTGATATCAAGAGAGACTGCGACAGTGGATGTAGAAGGAAGCAGACAAACGTAACCTTTTCGAGTCGTAGAATAACCAATAAATATATGTTTGACAGCCCTAGAATCCAATTTATTGCGAGTTAATCGATGATTATGAACGCAGCAAACACATCCAAATTCTTTGGGGAGAAGGGGAAGATGGTCTTGGTCGGGATATAAAATAGATAACGGTATTTGGTTTTGAAGAATCGTGGAAGGCATGCGATTAATAAAAAAAAATTACAGTAAGGCAAATTTCCAAAGGCATTTTCAGACATGCATGTTAAGCATAATAAACCGAGCAATGTCAAATAAATGTCGGTTTTTTCTTTCAGCAATGGCATTTTGTTGTGGTGTGTGAGGAGGAAGTTTGATGAATAATCCCATAGGATTGGCAAAAAGTTTGAAAAATACGGCTCATGTATTCTTTTGTATTATCGGTTCTTGAGTTTTAATAGGAGTACTAAACTGATTAAGCACTTCATTAAGAAATGTTTTAAACACATGTGGTATTTTAAATCGATCATGTAAAAGAAACAACCATGTCATTCTAGAGTGGTCATCAATAAAGGTGAGAAAATAGTTATAGCCAAATATGTTAGTATGCTTGTAAAGACCCCAAATGTCAGAATAGACTGACTCAAATATCGAAGAACTACAGGTATTAACCGAAAGAAAAGATAAATGAAAATGTTTTCCCAAAATACATGACATGCATGAAAAATTAGATAAAGAGAAATTGGGTACATAATACATAGCATAAGAAGAGGTGGATATCTAAGACGTCGATGCTAGCACATAGTAGAAACAACAGTGAATGCGGAAGGTGGCATATCCAAGTAGCACAGGCCATTAACTGTTAGGATGCTAGGCCCTATAGTAAGGTTTAAAACGAGGTGGAAACGATAATTTTAAAAATCTAGAGAGCAATAGCATCCCAACCAACGAATCAAACCAAAAAGCTAAATTTGCAACTAAACTAGTAAGCTAAAAAACCAAAGTTGGGGGACTACAACCTTTGTAGCGTGTTAACCACCTCTTTTTGGACTCCGTCTAGTCTCCATGAAACCCGGAACAAGCTTCCTCGATGACCACCTCACCGAAGATGATCCACCTTGAGATAACTTCAATACAAGCTATAGCTTCAAATTGATCTCATCAAAATGAAGTAACCCACTAAGTAAACTTGCTAAGGATGGTTAGTAGGACATGTAGAATAATTAACTCACTTAATTTTCCTCTTTTCTTTTCATTCCTCACTTAAAGAAAATCAAAAGATGAAGAAGCGATGATGATGAGATGAGAGTTAAAAGATGATAAGGTTAAAAATGTACTAAAAGCAAAAATGAGTCATAACCAAAACAAGTCACCAATTCTACAACCATCTAAAATGCATAACTCATTTTCATTTCTTCCATATAATTCTCATACTCCCATCTCTAATGTATCATCATACATATCACAATATTTATATCAAATATAAATATTATTAAAAAGAAAAAAATAATAAAGTGAGCATGATATTAGTTAATATATAAATATATCAATATATAAATATATATTTAATAATTAAATCAACACTTAATTTAATAATCCGATTATATCATATATATATACCGGCTAATATCATTAAACACCCGATTAAAATACTTGTATCAAATACGCGCGTTTAATCGAACTCCTGCACGTATCCCTATACGTGCCCTACATCGTTTCGCATGTGTTGGGAAACCTCTGTGTGGGACTCTAAAGACTCGATAATACGCCGGCAGCAGGTTAGGATCATATTCTTAGCCCATAAGCACGCCAGCGGTACTAGCTGCATGTAACGGCTACCCAGGTATTGATCTAAAGAATGTCAACGAGCAAACTCATCTAAACCCTGCAAAGTCTATCAGTGACATTACCGTACAGTCCGGTCTCTTCGTCTAAGAGTATCGCATATCGGATTTAGGGTTTGGAATCTGTCAGACCCTAATAACTCAATAAGTCATGCGACAGAGGACTCATAACCAACGGGAGATACAACTGATAACACTTATCAGTTTATCTCCACTGCGATAGCCATCGACTTGTGGGTGTAGTCATATTCTGCACAACGCGACATCAACTCCCTATACCGGGAGAGACGAATTCCTCGACCGCTCACTGCCTCCACGTGTTTCGGAACTATACCCAACAAAAACTTGTTTGCACGACTCCTTTGAGTCGTGGTAGGATAGAAGTCTAAGTACAATAGGAGCATACATGAGACACTATGACGATCTCAGATCCTAGGAACTACCATATACTCATGTCACCAGATAACTGCTACCTGGCATTGGTATATTACCAATTAGGAGTTCTCGGTGAGTCTGTCTGGTGTAACTCATCCAATAAGCACGTGTATACAATCATCGATGCCAAACACAAATAGCTGCAGGATCAGCTATCGCCCTCGAACCAGGTCAGAAAACGTACACACTAGTCTAAACTGATGTGTCGATACCCAGTCTCGATACTCCTACGATTAGAGACATTTAAGGATGTGATTATCGACTACACATGCCCCACTAGTATGATCTCTATCATCATCCTGATAGTCAAGCAAAATCCTAGGGGTTTATCTCATGTTTAAACGATACGTGATTGTGAATAAAATATATCACATGAAAGATAAAGATAAACTAGATAGCATCATATCATCTCGAGTAAGATTGTTTTCTCGTATAGGTTCTCCTTCAATTACAATAATTGCGCACCTATATCCAACGTTAACTTCTTTACCCCCATTAATCTGTTCCTTCGTCTGGTTGTCCTGGATCACAAAGTGCTTAGAAGAGAAAGTAATTGAACGGTTGAAATCATTGGTAAAGCGACGAACATACAAAAGATTTGTACGAAATGAAGAAATAACTAGAACATTTTTAAGCAGTAAGGAAGATATCACATCAATATTGGTACGACCACTAACATGAAGAACATCCCTATTGGCAATGGAAATGAAATTATGTGAAGTGGAACACAGAGTTAGAAGCAGTATGAGTCATGTGGTCTGAAGCCCCAGAATCCAGGATCCAAGTGTTTGACTGAGATGGTAGAGATATACCTGATGTGATTAAGTTGGTAGTAGAGATATGAGAGAAAATATGTTGCAGATGCTATAAGTCTTTAGGGGAGATTTGCGAGAATAATGATGCTGGCGGTTAGGTCGTTGTGGATAGAGGAGCCGTACTCTGTCGAGTAATAGGAGTCTGATACAGACAGCCATACTTCTCCAAGCATAATTTATCTGTATGGTTGGTACGACCGCAATGAGGGCAATAAAGGGAAATACGACGACGTCCACGAAGATTAAGCTTGGTGTCCGTCATATTGAGTATCGCACGCAAATAGAGCAAGCAATAGTAAATGTAGATTTAGCACATAAAACATAAAGAGCGAGAGAAAGATGCTAGGATTTACTCAAGCCAATTTCCGATCATTACAGATAGAGGAAAATTTTAGACGAGGGTGATCGATCTGCCGAGGTGAGCGACAGGCGAGGGAGGAGATCGAGGAGAGCGTCACAGGCGAGGGGCGAGCGTCGCATGCGAGGGGCAGACCTGAGCGACACATGCGAGGGTCAGAGCAGCGCATGCGAGGAGATTCAGGCTTTGAGCGGTTGAGGGCACGGCGCTGGAGACGAGGAAGAGGCCGATCTGGAGGTGAGGATAAGGCAGCACGATCAGGAGGCGAGGTAATTTTAATTTTTTTTAATAGATGATTAGGGTTAGAGTTTAGGATACCTGCTCTGATACCATGTTCAATTTAAAAGAATAGAAAAGAGAGAAATTTATTATGTAACCAAATGTCTCTTTATATGGGATTACAATTACTTGATGCCTAAGTATTATGGTACGGTGTACCCTAATAACAATATAGTCTAAACTATTCCAACAATAATAAATGCAATTTGATGACACAGAAAAGCAAACTAATTTACTGGAGTTCAAAATATCTTTGAGAGACCAAGTGAGAACAGTGAATATAGTCACTATAGTGCAAATAGTAATTAAAAATCTATGTGAATATCAAGATACAGGACTTGTTAAAAAATTCATAAGCCAAAAGCAAGGCTGTTTAACATGCAACAAATTGCAAGGTTTGCTTAGATTACAGAGTGCCAAGGCTCTGGCAGAGTTCACAATCCCTCTGTAGCATTAGCACTCGAAAAGCCTCTGCTTCCTCAGCTAAACCGGCCTTAACAAAACCATTCAACAGACGGTTGCAAGCAGATGCATCAAAGTCGATGACTTTTGATTGCATCCACTCGTCAACAACTTCTCCAGCTTCTTTCAATTTCCCGAGCACAAGATACGAAGAAAGAACGCATAAATAATTTCTGCTAGTCATTTTCTGGGTGGTCATTTGCAAAGACTTCCATATTTCTCTTATTCCTTCTATATTCCCAAGACCAGAGTATAGCATGATAAGGAAATCGTAAGTTATCCATTCTCTCTGGTTAATCTTTTTCTCAGCATCAACAAGAGAATTATCTGAATTTACAAGATTACCAATAGTAACATATATGTCAGCCAACTTCATATAAGTTCTCCAACCCTCGTTACACCCTGAATCTTCAGACATTTCATCCAGAATCTTGCTTACACCTTCAACATCAAAAGTAGCAGCAGAAGCACTTATCCTTAGATTATAGGTAAATAAATCTGGCGAAACTTCCCTGTTTTTGAGTTCTTCAACAACTAAGGGGACCTTTTCAAGCTGCCCAGCTGAAATATATAGAGTCATCATCTCGTTATAAGTTAAAGAATTTGAGGCGAGATTTAATTCCTTCATTCTATCAAAAAGGCTCTCAGCCTTTTCTATTAGTTTTGCTTTAGCATAAGCATGGAGGAGCGCAGTATATACTTCAGAGGTTTTTGCAGCAGTCGGGATCCCTTGAAAGAATTCTTCAGCAGCATTTATGCCAAAAACTTTAGTTATCAAATCTATCCGCATTGCATAGTCACTTTCTAGTAACTCGTATTCCTGATTGGATTTCATCCACTCTGATATCTGCACATTTACAATAGTCTTAAGAATCTAACCATTTATACTACATTTTTGGTTGTTTATTGGAGAACAAGCATGTGGGATTGTAGAATCAAGGGAGCATGGTTTTTCCTATGACAACAACCCTACATGGTCCTATGGAAAATGTTAAAAGCATGTACATCAACTGATAATGCCATCATCAAATGAGGTTCAGGCTCATGCTTTTTATATCTTTCATTTGAGAAAAAGGGTGCTGCTGTTCATTTATCTATTTTTTGCTATATATGTAAAACTTGTATGGCACATCTAAAGCAAGTACCGGGTCCAGTTGGATTTTTCTGACCATAATTAGCAAAATTTTGACTCAATATATTGACAGATCACCCTATCAGGGTTGAGTTTTAGAAAGGATCGAGTTGCTAATATTGCTCGAGTTTTGATTTTCAGTAGATAAAAACTTTTATGGACCACAAGCTACCTGGCACCTATCAGGTTTTGGTATTCAAGATTGGGTTTTGACAAATATAAAACCAAAACGAAACTTCTAAGGAGAAAGCATTTCCTAATAGTTTGAACCTTTTTATTTGAAGACATCATAAGGACCGGTAATGAATTGAGTCGCTGTTACTTTGTATGCAAGCAAGAGTTGTGTAGTCGGCATATCTGACCTAAACTAATTAAATCTAAGCCAATTCAAAATGAACTGCATTTGCCCAGAGTAAAAATTACAAAAGTGAATCCCAATCCCAAAAAAAAAAGAACCTACCTCGAACAAAGTGATTAGTAAAATATATTATCCAAATTTAATGACAGTACATTCTTGTCAAAATTAATTGCTAATACGATGATGATGATGATGATGATGATGAATGATGATGACGACATTGGGGGTTTCCTAAAGATTATATAGATGTGCTTCTGATCAACGCAAATATCAAAATATGTTACTAGGTGATTGATTATATGTAATTTCATATAGAAGATCAAAGGCAGCGGCACTACAACGATTACATATTTTATCTTTGAACTTAAAGCATAGAAACAATTTTAAACGCAAGTAAATCATATTGAGTTTCAAGAACTGTATTTGAGATTTGTTTAAGATTTTCTTAAAGGAAGAGGTTTGATTAGGTTTTCTTTTGTCAATTATACATAGTAGATATATCTCGTAATCTACAATTAACTTTAATATATTTAGGTTCCAACTTGTTCGGGTTAAACTTGGGGTTGACTCGACTAAAGATTAGGACAAAGTCGGATCAATGTTTTCCTAGATCTATTCCATACCTCCTAAGAAATCCAAGAAATAATTGGGACGGGATAAAGCATATCGAACCTGAAATATCATTTAGGTTAGGTATTAAATGCATACCCTACATATGTATCACCAAAAATTGTTCAAAGCCAATAGGAATGGTATTTATCTAAAATTCCAACCATCCACTTCCATTAATGTTAATGGCTGTGTAAAATTTTGATATTTAGAAAACTCGACTGAAGTTAAATGGCATAGCAATATGGATGCTTTTCTACATCAACTACGATAAAATAATGTAGCTCATTCACTTTAGTCGTTGAGCAAAAACACTCAACATCATGATATTACACGTTATTCCATTTCCTTTTCAGCTATAGTCTTTCAGCCCGCTTACAAACTCTAAATTTCCAAAATAACAAAAACAAAAGGATGAATAAGATCTCCTCGGTTTGTTATCCTCGGCTTCATTATTATTGGAAAAAACCTTATTTCAACCCATTTTTTACCACCTATTTCCAAACTAGTACGCACAAAACTTTTGTAAAGCCACCTAATTTTCTTACAATATGTAATGTTTCAAAATTTTAAATCTCCAACAAACGCTACCAAACCAAATAAGAATAAAAGTCAGCTCTCGGCATTATTATAACATTCAGGGGTGGATCCTTGTTAGAGCCAAGGTTGTAAAAAGCGGAGATGCTAGGCGATTGGGGTATCACCTAGCGCTTAGGCGTGTGCTTAAACGCCACCTAGGCAATCTTAGAATTTTTAGTTATATGTTCAGGAGTGGAGAGGTCTTTTAATTAGGAAAATGATAGATTTTGGGATATAATTCGGTTTGCTACATTTTTTGTTAAGGGACGACAAAAACATACCAATTTCAACCAAGTATAATAGAAAAGTCAAATAATTAAGTGGGCTCAACCGTCTAAACGCCCGCGTAGTTCCCCATCTGGACGTGTTTGACCGCTTAGGCGACGCCTAAGCTATCATCAAGGAGGTCCAACCTGCTTGAGCACAAAAGCCGATTAATTCAACAGCTTAATGAAAAGAAAAGTGGTCTTGTATCGCATCCGCTTAAGCGGCCGTCTAGACCGCTTTGGCAAATTTTGCTCAAGTATTTTGCAACTTATAATATAGATATAAGTTATAAATACTTTAAAATTTAAGATGGTGTTTCAATATAGGTTTGAAATAAAGTTTTTAAGTTATCTGAGCGCATACGTTTTGAGTCTTTTCAACATCACTTTTCTAACATATTTTTTTCTTGTTTGATATGCATTGCAATATTTTGTCATACTAAACACCATAATGCATTTTAAATTGATTTTGGAATATGTTCCATTATGCTCTTGGCTATTGTTTACCCTCTTTATATCTTCTAACGACTAAACGTTAAGAGAATGGCATAGTATAAACAAAACAAATTTAAAAGTTTGTGAGTTTGACCAGAAAATCCTGGGGTTCAAGACTTCCGATAAACGCAAGCATTTATCGTTAATTATACCTTATTGTCTTAAGAATTAACCTAGACAGGATAGCTTATTAGACTGCTTTAAATCACATCACATCATGTATGTATATACTTGCAAAGGAAGAAACATAGAGCAAAATAGATTTTGTTGATATCATTTATATTACAAATTTGGACACAAATACATTCTTTGACTTTTTGTACAATTTTGTTTTCTATCAGGTACATGAATAAAGAGATTTGCACAAGTAATAGATATGAGGAAGAATCATTTTCAAAAATTTGGCGGGAGAGCCGACCATTCGAGTAGCCACCTAATCTCTCAAAGCGGGACCCGACCATTCGGGTGGGGAGCTGACCATCGACTGTCTCCATCATCAGATGGGCAGCCGATATCAAAAATATATTTTTGATGTTTGTATTATTCTACTTGTATGTTCTCTGTATTGAAAGTTTCATACGTTTATTTATTAATTTCAATATTTGATGTAAACAATATCATAAATCATTTCTATGTGTTGGGTTTTGTTTGAAATAAATATGAAAATAGTATCGCTACTATTTCAAGAATTTGATTTCTGGAAAATAGAATTTAAAGTCTATTTACAATTGACGAATCCATAGAATGTTAACCTATGATTCATTCGTGAAGAATAATGAAATTTTCTTTCATTTCCTTGTATTTGTTAGGAGCATGGATTTATCATCCATATCCTAAGATATTAAAGAAGCACAGGATTAGCCGTATTCTTAATCATTTAATGTCCTTTATTATAAGTTGAATGAAAACAAGAGTCATGAATTTAGTCATACTCTTTTCGTGTTTTCATTTAAAGAAAATATGCATAAATTACGAAGGGAGAAAGAATCAGATTTCTTTCTTGTTCTCGACCAACTTCGTTAAATAAGAGGGAATAAGAAGGAAATTTAGGGAAGAAAGAGAGTCAAAATATCTTATTCCTACATTCTTTTCTCTCTTCCTTTTCACTTGTTTTCTCTCGATCTCTATTTCTCTCTTCCAAAAAATCCAGTCCCTTTTTTGGTTTAAGGAGGGGGCATACATACCCCTTCTAGGCATGGAACCACTTCTTAACATTAGGGCGAGTGAGGAGTTGAAATAACTCCCCATAACCGTCTCGGTTGCCCTAAATAGGGCATTCGAACCCACTTGAGGAAGACCCTCGGGTGCCTCTTAAGAGGCAGCCGAGGGGTTCGGCTAACCCCCAATAAGGAAATCGACCTCTCTGCTTTACTTCATCTTTTTCACTTTTATTAAAACAATCTTTTAGAAGTATTTTTCATCGTCAACAGCTATATTGTGGTATATAGTTGAGTGTAATTCCATATAGCAAATATATCATCTTAACCTTTTTAGACTTCTTCATAGTTTATGAGAATTTGGATGGTGCCTGCTAGCCATCTGGGATTATGATAATATCCTCTCTTGTCATGGTTTTCTGAACTATAAATTTGATACTTATTTGGAGAGGGTTGACATCAAGTCGACGACCACTCATAAAACTTTGTCAAATCTTTACCGGAGCTTTGTATCATAGCCGACCCCTTTGGGATGGAAAATTTAACGGTTGACGAACAAAATGGTAAGTTATTTTTATTGTTTTATACTTAGATGAAAAGTATTGTTCTAATATGTTGCATTTCCCCCTCATTAGTTGCGGACTATAATTGCGGAATATAATTGAAATCATGGTTTGAATTCAAACAGGCATGCGTCATTTAAATTCACTAGCTTTACTTCTTCTCTTGAAGTAAACTTCTTCTAGAGAAAACTTCTTCTAACAAGTAAGTATTTTTCGTCCAACGTGCTACGCCATTCATAACATTTGGACCTCTTAGATTCCTTAACACAAGCAAGATTCTAAATTTTCCACAAAAACACCATGCTTGTGTGTATTGACTCACTAATGAACTAAGATTTCTTCAAATCTATTGCAAACTGAAACAATTAAACGATTTCGATCAAATCACCAAACAAATCTCAAACCTCGAGCGCGTGCTTGTACCGCTTGGATCTCGTCAAGTCCCTAGTGATCTGACGAAGCTCCGATTGCGTCACCTGCTTCCCTTCACCGACCCATTTGTCGAGCGCCGCCGTGGCACTCCGCTTGGGGAGCCGGAGTCTAAAGATCCGAGTCCGCAGATCGTCGTTCGGATTCGGGTGCGGGGTTTCGGGTTCGGATTCGGGATCGGGTTCGGGTTGGAAGGAGAGGGAGAAGCTGATTGGGGTGCCAGAGGAGAAGCAGCGGAGGTTTCTGATGGAGAAGCGCTTCAAGAGAGTGGAGAGTGACATCTTTTCTGAGGTGAAGGGGGTTTAGGGCTTGGGGATTTATTTGCCGGTAGGTTGCAGGGCAGTCCATCGGGTTGGTTTAAACGGGTAAATTTGTTGTTCTACACCCGTCCGAAGTTGATGGGTTCAAAACCCGAACACGTCTATGTTTGAGGAGGTTTTTTTTTAAATACTTTATAGCACACCTGCAACCCGGACCAGCAACCCATCCGACCCATCCACTTAATAAATACTTGAGCCGTTAATAGATTTAACTCTATGGCTATGATTAAAACCCTATACTTATGCAAGTAGTATAAACCTATCCTCATTTCTCATATCTAAAGTTTAATTTTGTCGTGTTCTTTTCTAGTCTTCTTTTCATCTTCTTATATTAAATACCAAATTTTTTTAGTACTTGATCATGTGATCAAGTAGAAAAAGCTAGGATTTTAACTTATAAGATCTAGGGATGATAGAAAACTTCGGTTTCCAAGATAAGGAGGTCGGAGAAAGTTAAGGTTTTATGGTGCATTATTTTATTCCATATAAATTAAACGTCAAATTTAATATGTGAAACCCGTTATTACCCAAAACCATGTTTAACTCGTCCGAAATAATTAAACCCGGACCCGGACCTAAAGCCTATTGGGTTCAGGGTCAGGTTTATCCATCTATTATAACAGACGGTTTTAAAACTGCTAGAAAACCCATCCGTCTTAGCAGGTTCAAGTTTATTCATTGTCCAAAACCCGTCCAATTCTACCCGTGCACAACCGTAGTGGTAGGAATGGGCATGGACCGGTGCTTTGATTCATATGATCTTCCGTGCCTCCTAGGCATTATCAATCTCCTGTAGATGTCCTAAAAAATTTAGGATGCATTTTTATATTATTCTATTCAGTTTTAGCGCCATTGGACCATCCAGCAATCAGTAGAACCGGTTGAACTGGTTTATTCTTCATTTCTCTCATTAAAATCAACAAAAGTAAATATTTTGTATTATCTAAGAACGGCTATGTTCACCGCCGGAAGATGGACCGGGACGTTGAGACGTCTGGCCTGAATTCTGGATGCAAATGCTATTTGGATTTATCTGTCCAGCTATCCGAAAATACCAAGTTGATTTATGACACCGTATATCGGAGATTTGGACGGACACGACCGTTGTAGCAGACCTTATCAGATCCCCCCTCGTTTGCGAGGGGCTTTTGATAGTAGGGACGCTCTTCCCTGCAGGCGCAAGCCCCTGCAGTTAATTACGTTACCGCATCGCGATAACCACTTTCTCCTGTTCCGGAGGTTCACTTCGTGTCGTGTGTATATTTATTTTTATTTTGGGTTGTCCGCGGATTGTATACGGAGACTAATTTATGTCGTCGTCCATAGGACGTGGATTGGTCCAAATCCGTATATTCTTAGATTTGGATTTGGGTTGATTTAAGAACCGTTATTCTGGTTTGAGATTAAGATCGACTTAAACATACGAGCATTTGGACTCGATTATTTTAGTTTAAGGACATCCCGGACCATTATCACCATATTTGAGACGGAGTTTCAGTTTAGGGACGCGGTCCATTATTGCTGTATTTGGGGCCAAATATTAGTTTAAGAACATTTCAGTTCTTTTTCGCCGTATTTGAGACGGGATTTCTAGTTTATGAACTTTTCGGTCCATTATCGCCGTATTTGGGGACGGATATTAGTTTAAGCACATTTCGGTCCGTTATACCCATTTTGGAGGCGAATATTAGTTTTAAGAACGTTTCGGTCCATTATCGCCATTATGGAGGCGCATATTAGTTTAAAGACCTTTCGGTCCAACAATCAACTTGCGCGAACGTGTATTTGTTACGTGACGAATTGAACGTTGTTGATATGGAATGTGCCCAATTTGGGGTACGATCCAATTTGAGGTGTGCACGTCAATTTGAAAGTGCATCAATATGGGATGAAAGGAGTTGTTGGTCGTCGGGACCCGCCGCCTCTCTGAAGACGTTGAAGAATTATAACAACATATATCAGAGGTGTGAAGAGATGTACTCTTGAACCAAATCTCGTATCTGAGGGAGAAGGGTTATGGTGGCCTTAAGAATTTTTTTTAAGGATACGTTAGTCCAATTTAAGACTAAAATCCACTTAACAACATTTCAGAATCTTCCTTATTTAAGACCAGCAACAGACCATTTGGACTCATTTGCAAGCCTTTAGCAACTTAGCCAATTTGGGCTTTAGTTTGCTTAGTCTCCCCTCTTTTTTTGAAAAAAGTGCTAAGCACTTGTTTGGGCTCTGTTTAATCGGCCCCTTTTTTTATGCAAAAAGAGCTAAGCACTTATATGAGTTCTGACGTCCACATATGATCCCGTGAAGCTTTCAGTCATAGGGATTGCTCAACAAGTGTTGAACACTTTACTCATTTTGTCTTTATATGGAGTGTTGGGCACTTTTATGGCGTCCATGTGGGGAACACGTAAGGTGCTGGGCGCTGCCCAATAAGTGTTGAACACTCAGCCGTTTTAGGCTGTTTATAGAGTGCTAAGCACTCTTTTCTTCTCTTTTGCGGCGCATACGTGGGGAGCACATGCGGCGCTGGGGCGCTAGACACTACCTAATGAGTGCTAAGCACTCTTCTCTTCTGTGGCATCCACATGAGAAAGACGTGCGGCGCTAGGCGCTGCCCAGTGAGTGCTGAGCACTCTTCTGTGGTGCCCACATGAGGAACACGTGCAGCACTGGGAGCTGAGCGCTGCCCAGCGAGTGCTAAGCACTCCTCTCTGTGGCGCCCACGTGAGGAATACGTGGGGCGCTAAACGCTGGGCGCTGCCCAGTGAGTGCTGAGCACTCTTCTATGGCGCCCACGTGAGGGACACGTGCGGCGCTGGGCGCTTTTCTCTTCCGCTGATAGCATTTTTGTCTATTAATGATCGATAGGATCTTTGTTTTGCAGATCTAGGATCAAGCTTTCATTTTAAGAACTAAGTTCTTTTACGAGAACTGGGTTTCTCTTATGTGCTTTGTTTTGAGGAATTCAATTCCTAGTTCCTTTCTGAGTTTTTTATTCTCAAGAACAAGTTTCTCCCGATGAGAATTAAATTCCCAACTTGTGGGAAACTTGTCTTGTGGATCTCAGATCCAGAGAAAAAACTAAGTTTTTCGAGAAGGGTTAGACCCTTAGATATGCAAATGAGATATTTTTATCTCTGTTTTTTTTCCTTTACCTAGAGTCTTTAAGGGAGATCTTCTTCTTTGAGAATTTAATTTTCTATTCCTTTTTGAAGCTTTCTGTTTTTGTTTTTAGAATCCTATGGAGGTTCCTCCTTTCCAGATTTAAAGTCTTCGGTCCTTTATATAGTGGAGGTAAGTTTGTTAATTAGTTTTAAAGAAATCTCTCATTAAGAGATCCCAATCAATTTGGGGAATTTTACCCACCATTGGATCTTTGATCCAAGGGTTTCTGTTTTACAGAACATATTTTCTTGTTTCTAACAAGATTAGAGAAATATTTTCCATATGCAGAGTTTTATTATGTGAAATGGTGATTTTTAATTGTTAGTTATATGTATGCCCTAGAGGCCATTATTGTACATATGATATATATTATAGTGGATGCTTGGACATATATAGAGAGGACTTTCTTGCTCGACATGATAGTAAGCTATTTGGTTGCTCTTTGTCTAAACATGTAGACTTGTATTGTGATACAGTCTTGCTCTCACATGTTGATAAAACCCTTAGGATGTGTACTTGACTACCAGAACTATGATGGAGATCATACTAGTGGGGCCAGGGTAGTCTATAAGTACACCCTTTAATTGTTCCTAGTCGGGGGTGTATCGAGACAGGGCATCGATATTCCAGAGTAGACTAGCGTATACGCTTCTTGATCCATATGATGGGCGATGGATGATCCTACATCCGTTGGTGTTTGACATCAAAGATGGTATACGGGTGCTCAGTGAAGACTGGGTACACTGAACGGACTCGCCGAGAACTCCTAATTGGTATTATACCTATCGTCAGATAGCAGTTCTCTGGTGACACTGGTACATGTTAGTCTGTAGACCAGAGATCGTCATAGAGTCTTGTGTGATTCCTACCGTGCTTTGATTTCCACTTTACCACGTTCAAGAGAACGTGCAAAACGGTGGTTTTTGGGTACAGTCCCGAGTCACATGGAGGCAATGAGCGATAGGAGGGGATTCGTCTCTCTCGGTATTGGGGGTTGATGTTGCGTTGTGCTCGATTGGCTATAACAGGAAGTCCCTGGCCAGGGCTGATACGGAGATTTACTGGTAAGTGTTATCAGTAGTTTCTCGACCTGTTATGAGCCTCACATTGGCACGACTTATCGGTTAGTGGGGTCTGACGTTTACCACCCCTAGACTAAATACGCGACATATCAGACGAAGAGACCGGACTGTACGGTAGTGTTACTGACAGGCTTTACAGAAGTATGAGCAGGCTTGCTTATTGATCTTCTAATCGCTCAATATCCGGGTAGCCGTTACGTCCAGCTAGTACCGCTGACGGCTTGTGGGTGACTAATATGATCATCACCTACTGCCGGCGTATTGACGAGTCTTTAGAGTCCTACACAGAGGTTTCCTGGCTCAAGCAAAACAAAGTAGGAGCACATATGTATATGTGCGGGACCGAGATTAATTCGTGTATGTGATACCGTATTCTTTTCTCGCGATATGTGATATCAGACGGTTATATGTGATATATCTGGGTTATCAAATCAAGTGTTGATTTGATAAGTTGATATATATGATATTAGTCAGTTATATGTGATATAGACGAATTATTGAATCAAGTGTTGATTTAATAATTTAATGTATAATTATATATTTGATATATTAATTTACATTAACTAATATTAGTTCACTTGTGTATTTCTTTTTCTCACATGTGCACACTTAATATATATGTGATATATATTAATTGTGTTTCTTTTTGTGTCATGCTTGATTATACATGCAATATGGGTGTATGAGACTCACACCATGCTCATGATAATGAGGGGTTTATTTATTTAATGTAAATCAATTAATTAGTAGGAAATTAAGCCCATGGTTGAAGCTTTGGGAAGCTTGTGGAACCATTGATCCACTAATTTTGTTTTGCCTTACATATTTATTAACCTAACCATTATCTAAAACCATGGTTATGTCTCTATAAGAGTTATATGAGATATTTCTCACCCATGGTTGCCATTCTCTCATGATTCATTATTCACAACATTATTTTTCTTCATCATCTTCTTCATCAAGAGAGCTCTCTAGGTTTTGGAGAGGTGAAGAAAATTAGTGAGAAAATTAATTCTAAAGCGAGCAAAAATCCTATTTCATCATCCTCTATTAGATTAGCCATTTTGTTTAGGGTGTTAGCTTCACTAATCCCTAATTAGTGAAGGGGTAGCTTGGGTTGGTGTCTCCTCGACGTAGATTATCTTCGGCCTCGAAGACTTCGTGCAAGCTTATTCCTTTCATCTTGTGGAGCCATTCTAGAGTCCGGAAGATCACTACTTGGAGCGAAGGGACTACTACATGGAGCTATTGAAGTGAAGGACCGATCTACACAGCTTGTATTCCATGTTCACTTAGATGTAAAGTTGTTTAAATGTTGTATTGTCTAATTCTCTAGTTAAGATTCTAGGGTTAGGGTTGTTTAGCAAGGCAATTTTTTGAAAATGGCATGAACGATACCTCCCGAAACCTTGCTGTCTTGCTAGGCATTCCTACAGTGGTATCAGAGCCAAGCTAGAGAATTAGATGATGTTTGTTGAATTACGAAATCGAAACAACTCCGAAACATCGAAACTAAAAATCTAGTTTCTGTCGAATTTTAAAAGTCTTCAAAAATTTTTTTAAGCAACTGCGGAATGTCACATGGGATGTAATATGAACACCACGGAAACCTGAGCCCTCCTCGCCGGAATTTGGCCGGCCACATGCCTAGAAAAATCGGCCCCATCGGTTTTTTAGTAGGATCCTGGCTTCAATTTTTTGTTGTGTTCCAGTCTCTGGGTTTTGGTGTTTCAGGTGTTGCTTGTTTTTATTGAAATTGCGTATGATGTTAACTTTCTGTAAAGGCAATTCGGAGTGTTTCTTAGTCGTAATTCTAACATCGTTTCGAGTTTTTTTTAGACGTCGTTAAAAAGTTTGAACGAATATCAAATACCCAATTTTCTCCCTCACTGGAAATTTTCCAAAAGTTGGATTTTTCCAAATTAAAGAACATTCAAAAATCATGCAAGTAATTCTATGGACCCTCTAGAAGAATGAAACCCTAACTCGATTCTATGACCGTCGGAACCGCCACCAAACCTTAGGGTTTGCGGTAGTTCCGCGGTGCCATAGGTGAGGCAAGGGTTGGCTCTTCTACGGTTGGTCCATAGGTACCGTGGTATGTTATGAGTATTTTTAAACTGTGCTCAAGTGTTGAGCTCTTTGTGAAATTTTGGGTGTTCGTTGATTTGATCGGAATGTTTAATATCGTCTAGCTATCTATGGAATGTGATACAATATTTGGAATTTGAAAGGTTAGGCATGAAATCCGAAGTATGTGATATTTCGGGTTTATGATGTCTAAGGAGGTTGCAGATTCCAAATGTTGTAGTTTGACATTTTCTTTTCTGCGACCGTAAGTGTAATATGTAGTGTATCGCCGGTTTCGTTGCTATATGTCAACAACAATTGATATACGTATATTTACTTACGTTGATGACATGTGATGTTATGTGTTGCTGGGATATGTTATATTGGATCGTCGTGTTTTGAATAGCCGGGGTATTTTTGCGTGAAATAAGAGTTTTTTCATTTTCATTCATGTAAAAACTTGTATGTAATATTCTTTTATTGGGGCACTTCCGGGTTGAGGATGATGTCACCATTGTTGTATATTATTTACTTTTCCGCATTAGGATAGACCCAAGGTGGGGAGCACAACTAACCGGGTTCTAGAGTCCAGTGGGAGACCTTCTCGAGGAGTTGAGTCCGGGTCTCCTAACTCTAGAATTGGTAGGGTTGCTTGTCGCTCTCATAGGGGTCTAGGGATGTGGGTTTGTCTATTCATCGCGACCGTGGAATCCGTGTTTTTTTACAGGCCTAATATAAAATACGGACCTCCTAGTATATCCAATATTTCATATGTTGACTTCTGCTGCTGATATTCTGTGATGTGATCACTTTATATGCTTGAGACGAATGCTTTATTATTATATATATGATATATAATAAACGTTGCTTATATTTTGCACCCGCGCTAGTCCCGCCCCGCTATGCCGTTAGTTAAGTAACCTAACGGTGCATAACGGGACACTGTGACGAATGCGGATGGTATAAACGTACGTTGTATTTTTCGTTTCTTCTGTGATATTTAGGAAGCATAAATGATGGGACTTCATTAATGAGATTAATGAAAAGAAAAGAAACCTAAAAATGTTGTAGAATCAAATTTTCAAAAAGGGTAGCTCTACTTTTTGCTTTGCACAGCGGTATTCCTTGTAGAATATCCAGCATCTCATTCGATGAGGAAAGAGCCGAGATCCCTTCACCGGGAGTGACCTCTTTAGCAAAAGCTAGCAGATGCTACAACCCACTCGGTTTTGTCTTTTGATTACTTCTATAGTTCTTGCTTTGCATAGCGGTATTCCTTGAAGAATATCCAGCACCTCATTCGATAAGGAAAGAGCCGAGATCCCTTCACCGGGAGTGACCCATTTAGCAAAACTAGTAAAAGCCTCAAAACACTCATTTTCAAAATCATTCGATTCTGCAACGATATCAAGTTCATTACGCAAAAGGTTTTCTTAAAAACCTGTCGTAGCTCTCCGTCATTTCAGATAAGTGCTACTTAGTATTCGCGCTACGTTTGTTGACTATGTTAAGGCGTAGTGTACGGTAGCTGATTAGTGCTTATCTGCTAAAGCATGAGATGCGATTGGATTAAGGTAGTCATACGATTTTATTGACTATGTTAAAGGTCGTACGGGTGGGTTTAATTTAATCACGAAATGACGGGTTGAACTTGGCTAGCACTTATGATTTGTTGACTATGTTAAGGTTATAAGTTGCTAGGGGCAAAATATTGTCGGGAATTTCAAGTGTTGAAATTTGCAATGAGATTGCATACTTTCTATGAGATAGTTGGATCCCGATACCTACTGCGAGTAAGAGTTACTCCTGGGAGAGTTTTACACATCACAATTAGCCAATCAAGTAGGTGTCTAAAAAGGTGTTAACGGGGTTATGCTCCTGGGAAAACGAGGTTTATTTTAATTAGGTCCGTGCGAAAGTACGGGGAACCTCCCTCAAAGTACCGACACTGGCCTGGCTGAAATATTGGCGAACTTGTAAGGTGTAATTAATCCCGGCTAGTCTTACCTTTTAGGGTTTGAAGGAAGATTTGATAAAAACAGTGGGAGCCATCCTGATTAGATAAGATAAAAACCAATCTAATCTTGCAAGAGCATACGCTAAGTGTTTTCTTCTCTCTCTCCAGATAGCGACCATGTCAGGCCTTAATCAAGATAATAACATGGATGTATTGACCGAACCAGCTTGTTATACTGAGCAGGGGAACGTTGGTTCCATTCTTTCTTATAATTGTTATAAGACCGATAAGGAAATAGGGGAACATCCGGATTCCCACGCCACCCAAACGAAGAATAAGCATGTTGATGCATATTCTTCGGGTGTGTTGGTTATCGAGAACTGTTTCGCAGTACACTCTACGTCCTGGGTATTAGATACCGGATCGGGATCCCGCATATGCAATATGTTGTATGGGCTAAGGAAATGTAGAGAACTGGGAATGGGTGATCATTCTGTAAGAGTAGAGAATGGTGCAAATGTTGCAGCCAAAGTAGTTGGCGAATATCACCTTGTATTACCAAATGGTAATACATTGATTCTGAACGAATGCTATTACATACCGAACCTGATATGCAATCTTATATTAGTTTCTTTATTAAGTAAAGAAGGATATAATTTTGTAGTACAGGATAATATTATGAACATTTTTCTGAATTAAAAGTTGATTGGATCAGGCTCGTTAAATAATGGCATATACGTTCTAAATCAAACCACAGTTCTTAACATACAAAACACATACAAGAGGAAGTGTTCAGAATTGAACGAATCCTTCTTGTGGTTTTGTAGTCTAGGTCATATCAATGCGACACGACTAGCTAAGTTACATAAGGATGGATATTTGAATCCGTTCGAATTATCATCTTATGAAACTTGCCAGTCATGTCTCAAAGGCAAGATGACCAAAACTCCGTTTACTGGACACGGAGAGAGAGTTACGGAACTCTTGGGACTGATACATAGTGATGTATACGGTCCCATGTCTACACATGCCAGGAATGGTTCCTCGTACTTTATTACATTCACTGACGATCTCTCAAGATACGGACATGTGTTCCTGATGAAACACAAGTCTGAAGCTTTTGAGAAATTCAAAGAATATAAGCATGAAGTCAAGAACCAGATGGGTAAAAGTATTAAAATCCTTCGATCTGATCGGAGAGGAGAATACTTGAGCAATGAGTTCCTGGACTATTTAAAAGAGAATGGGATTCTCTCTCAGCTTACTCCTCCGTATACACCACAGCACAACGGTGTATCGGAGCGGAGGAATCACACCCTATTGGATATGGTGCACTCTATGATGAGCACCGCTGAGTTGCCTATTTCCTTTTAGGGTTATGCGCTTGAGACAACAGCATACCTATTGAATCAAGTTTCATCTAAATCTGTACCTATCACATCATATGGGATATGGAGTGGGAAGAGACCATATCTTAAACGAGTTAAGATATGGGGTTGTCCGACCTATGTCAAGAGGCAAAATCCGGACAAACTCAAGGCATGATTGGTTCTTTGAAAGTTTGTGGGATATCCAAAGAATTCATAAGGATATATTTTCTACCACGCTGAGGAACAAAAGGTGTTTGTTTCTCAATATGCCACCTTTTTAGAAAAGAAATTTCTTGTAAAAGAAATTAGTGGCGAAGAGGTAGAGCTGGAAGAAGTTCCAGCGGCACAAACTACAACTAATGATTTATTGGAACCAGAGGATTCAGTAGCACCCAACGAACTTCAGCCTCTCCGCCGATCTAGTAGGGTTCCTCATCCACCTAAGAGATACTACGGTTTTCTCATTGATGGTGGGAGTGAGGATTGCATCATGGAAGATGATGACCCAACTAGTTTCGAGCAGGAAATCACGAGTGGGGACTCTGTGAAATGGCTAGATGCAATGCGATCTGAGATGGAATCCATGTACACCAACAAAGTATGGACTTTGGAAGTTGCTTCCGAAGGGATAAAACCCATTGAGAGCAAATGGATTTTTAAGAAGAAATTTAGTGTAGATGGAAAAGTTGAGACTTTCAAAGTTAGACTTGTTGCAAAAGGTTTTCGTCAACGACCAGGTGTGGATTATGATGAAACCCTATCTCCAGTGGCTAAACTTAAGTCCATCCGGATCCTGCTTTCCATCGCTACGTACCATGACTACGAAATCTAGCAAATGGATATTAAGACCGCCTTTCTAAATGGTGATTTAGAAGAGAGCGTGTACATGACTCAGCCAGAGGGCTTCGTAGACAGTGGGAGCAGCGGAAAGGTGTGCAAGCTGCTTAAATCTATCTACGGGTTAAAGCAGGCATCGCGGAGTTGGAACATCTGTTTTGATGTGGTAGTCAAAGAGTTTGACTTCATCAAAAACGTAGATGAACCTTATATATATAAGAAGGTGGCAGAGAGTAAGGTCATCTTCCTCGTATTGTATGTGGATGACATACTCTTGATAGGAAATGATGTTCCTATGCTGCACTCTGTCAAGCTTTTCTTACCACAAAGATTCTCAATGAAAGATCTAGGTGATGCCTCCTACATCTTAGGGATTAAGATCTATAGAGATAGATCTAAACGGATACTGGGATTGTCCCAATCCAGGTACATTGACACCATACTAAAGAGCTTTAGTATGGAAGATTCCAAGTGTGGGAATTTACCCACGATCTCAGAACTCACTCTTTCCAAAGAGATGTCTCTTAAGACTAATTTGGAGAGAGCTCGCATGCAAGAGATACCCTATGCTTCGGCAGTAGGCTCTATCATATACGCAATGTTATGTACCAGATCCGATGTAGCATACTCACTAAGTGTAGAGAGTAGGTATCAAGCAGATCCAGGAGAGAATCACTGGACAGCTGTGAAGAACATTCTCAATTACTTGAGAAGGACTAAATAGATGTTCTTAGTGTATGGTAACGTTGAACTCCAAGTTGAGTCCTTTACCGATTCGAGCTTCCAGAGTGATAAGACTGTCACACCCCGCTTCCCAGAGTACGCTAAGATGGGCACGTGACATAGCCAACCATGCTACCTGTGGATAGGAAATATCCTTCCACAGTCACATTACGGCTCTAGAGATATCAAGAACAATAATAAACTATCTAATACATGTCCATAAGCCAAAATAAAACGAGTCAAGAATAAAATAATGCGGAAGCAAAAGATCCAATACAAGAATAAACTGGAATGTACGTCCCATAATGCGGGCTCGCATCAGAAATGAAAATACTGGAAATAAAAGAACTAACTACTAACGAGTCCTCACTGCTCAGCCTGCTGACTGAAGTACTCCTGCTCGGACTACAGCAAAGGTAAGGAATCTGGGTCATGCAAAACCCAGACGTCAGCGCGTCATAACATCAAGCAATAATATATAAACAGGGTAGCAAGACATGCAGCTATGATCATAAATGGTAAAACAGGTATAACAGTGATATAAATCAGGGCAGTGAAGGGCAGTGTGCAGTGAGTAATCTAAACTGGTCTATTGGGTTAACTACTCTCAAGTCTTTGAAATCAATTTGATGAATCATCGATGTAACTCAATAGTATCCCGTGCGTGCCCGGGATCATGGTGAAGATTCTCGGGCTGAAACCGAGACATGCCGCTAGGCACTAAAAGGAAAAGGGGTAACGATGAATGATGTCCACAGCATCATCCCATGGCTGGCCTAGCCTCTAAAAAGGTAGTGGATAACGATGGATGATGTCAGCAGCATCATCCCAAGGCTGGCCTAGCCTCTAAAACTGATCAGTAAATGTAGCAAACTGTCGAGTTATAAGTCAGGTTTCATTATTGATTTCCCTATACCCCCAAGTTATATATGTTCAAGTCAGGTATTAAATAATCTGGAGCTAATGCCAACACAGGATTAGGCAGGTACATGTTTGTCTGGATAGGCAACAGGAAATGTCCGTACGGACAACAGGTCAGGTTTGTTGGCATTAGTAACAAGATCAGGTAACAGGTAAAGCCATGGTACATCAGGTCAAGTCAGGTGGTAAATAGGTATCATGTCATGTCAAGAGTTGCCCGGTACCATGTCGTGTCAAGTAGTAGGTGTAACAAGTCATGTCAGGGGTGCACAAAATGTCACATGGGTGCTCATAATCAACACTATAATAAGCAGGGGTATACAAAACAAGTATAGGGCACCAATGGAACAATAAAATGGAACATTGTAATGTGGTATGCAAATAGGTACAGATTAAGATATATGGATGCCCGGTTATCGATTAGAGTTAGGGTTATGGTTCCAACATTAAGTAAAATACACTTTAACAAATATGGATTGTTAAAATCTCGTTATTGTGGGTTAAATGATCTAGGGATGCAATTATACATAAAATATGTTAAATGGATGCAAATGGGGTCCGATAGGGTAGAAACTATATAAAGGTACTATGGGCTATGCAGATAATTATTATGTGATTTAAATACGGATGGGGTACTGTAAGTCGATGTAGTACACCCCAGTACTTATGGGGAGGCGGAATTTACAAAAACTTATCAAGTTTAAACAACGAACATCGACTAACCGCTTGAATCGAAGCTAAACTCTAAATAACCGTATTCTATGAGTTTCATTACACAAAAGATTAGGGATTGTACCTAATGAAACCGGTCCTTCTTCTTTACGTCCTCCTTTGCTCTCCTCGGCCTTCTCTAGGTAGTAGACGATCCACCCGAGAGCGAAACTCCAAGCTAAACCTCTAACTTGAGGTAACTAATCAACTTTGATTGCTAATCAAAGATGAGAGGATGATATAGAGTGTGGGTTATGGATTGTTTAGTCTAACTAAACCTTTGATCTCAACACATGAGGATTAAGGTTAGTATCTTGAAGATGAGAGCTTGAGGAGAGAGAATGTGTGATATGATAATGAGAGAAGAGAGAGAGTGTATCATAATATTATGAAGCATTCTTTTTATCAAATAATCAATAAAGGAAATGAATAATCATGCTTCACAAAATATCTTGTGATGATTCATTAACATGAGTCATTAAGCAATAAATGTGCATTAATGAAGTGAATGAATCACCACTATGACTCACTCTCTTTCCAAAACAAACCTCCTTAGTCACATCTTCTAGAAGCTTCTCGAGTAATTACGAGAACGCCCCTCCGATCCGTAAAAATACGGAAAAACTTTAGACTGTAAAAATCCAATAACCGGATACCAGTAACTGGCTTAAACCAAAGCCGACTGGTAAAATCTGTCCGAAAGTCGTACGCGCGTAAACGCACGTATGCGTCCGAACCCTTTGTCGCAAAACCATGCAACCTCTATATCGTTTCACCTGGAGTAGGAAACTCTCTGTGTGGGACTCTAGAGACTCGACTACTACGCTGGCAGTGGGTTTAACCACAGACCGCAAGCGGCACTAGCTGTACGTAACGGTCCCCAGGTAGTTGTCGATAAGAAGGCCGATGAGTAAACCCATCCGAACTCCTACTGAGTCTGATGTGACAATCTCCATACAGTCCGGTCCGTTCGTCCATGACTATCGCATATCGGGCCTAGGGGGGCGGCAAGCGTCAGTCCCCTAATAGCGGTATAAGTCGTGTCGGAGTGAAGCCCATTACACCCTGAGAAACTGCTGGAACCTACCAGCAAATCTCGCTTGCCCTGGCCAGGGACTTTGCGTAATGGCTCTCTGACACAGCACGATATCTACTCCCAATACCGGGAGGGACGAATCCTGTCTAACCGCCACTGCCTCCAAGTGCTCGGGACTGCACCCAACTGCTACCTGTTTGCACGACTCCTTTGAGCCGTGGTAGGGTAGCAATCTAAGAACAGTGGGACACACTCGAGGCGAAGTAGCAGTGTCAAGTCTGCGGACTACGCTGTACTCATGTCACCTGGGAACTGTTCACTGACGACTGGTATCAAACCAACCAACAGTTCCCTGTGAGTCCTGTCCGGTGTACCCGTAACCTAACGAGCACCTGTATACTATCTCCAGTACGACGTACTGACGGCTGTGGGACAGACCATCTCCCCAACTGGGATGAGAAGCGCACACACTAGTCTACTCCGGAGTATCGATGCTCTGTCTCGATAATCCAACGACCAGGGACCTGAATAAGGATGTGCTTGTAGACTACCCAGCCCCCACTAGTGTGACTGCCATCACAACGCTGGTAGACAAGCAAGATCCTAAGAGCTCTATCAATACGTATACTCACATATTAAGATAGAATAACCAAGTAGCATACTACCATGTTTAGCAAGACTGTTATATACATGTGAATATCCCAAGCTTCCATTAAGTAATATACAAGCTAGTATGATACAGTAATGGCCTTCTAGGGCATAAACACTAACAATCTCCCACTTGCACTAGGGCCATGTACTGGCATATCGCAGACCAATGATCTCGAGCAGCCTCTCGAACTGAATCTGAGGAAGGGCCTTCGTGAATGGATCAGCAATGTTCTCTTCTGAAGCAACTCTCCGAACCTCGATCTCCTGACGATCAATGATCTCCCTGATCAGGTGATACCGCCTCAAGATGTGTCTGGACTTCTGATGGGACCTTGGTTCCTTCGCTAAAGCTATAGCTCCGTTGTTGTCGCAATACAGAGGTATTGGATCAACTATGGTAGGAACCACCTGAAGTTCTGTTAGGAACTTCTTCATCCAGACTGCTTCTTTTGCGGCATCGCAAGCAGCTATATACTCCGCTTCCATCGTCGAGTCAGCAACGGTGTCCTGCTTGGAGCTCTTCCAGCACACCGCCCCTCCATTGAGGGTAAAGACATAACCCGACATGGACTTGGAATCGTCCTTATCACTCTGGAAGCCGGAATCAGCAAAGGCCTCCAACCTGAGGTCTTTTCCGCCGTAAACCAAGAACATCTCCTTAGTCCTCCTCAGGTACTTGAGAATGTTCTTTACTGCTATCCAGTGTTTCTCCCCTGGGTCTGACTGATACCGGCTTACCACGCTTAGTGCGTAAGCTACATCTGGTCTGGTACACAACATCGCATACATTATAGAGCCTACCGCAGAAGCGTAGGGTATAATAGACATGCGTTCCCTTTCCAAATCAGTCTTGGGAGACATCTCTTTGGAGAGGGTGATTCCGTGACAAGCCGGTAGATTACCGCGCTTAGAATCTTCCATACTGAATCTTTTCAGTACAGTGTCGATATACCTGGACTGCGAAAGTCCCAACATCCTCTTGGATCTATCACGATAGATCCGGATCCCCAGAATGTAAGAGGCATCACCCAGGTCTTTCATGGAGAACCTGTGTGACAAGAATCCTTTGACAGATTGTAGCATAGGAATGTCATTTCCTATCAATAGAATGTCATCCACGTACAAGACGAGGAATACGACACTTCTGGCCACAACTTTACTATATATGCACGGTTCATCTGGATTTTTGATAAAGTCATATTCTTTGACTGTCTCATCAAAACAGATGTTCCAACTCCGCGATGCCTGCTTTAGTCCATAAATAGACTTAAGCAGCTTGCATACTTTCCCGCTGCTCCCACTCTGATTGAAACCCTCTGGCTGATCCATATAGACGCTCTCTTCTAAATTTCCATTCAGAAAAGCTGTCTTTACGTCCATCTGCCAGATTTCATAATCATGGAAGGCAGCAATAGCAAGAAGGACCCGAATGGATTTGAGCATAGCCACTGGAGAAAAAGTTTCGTCATAGTCCAAACCAGGTCTTTGACGAAAACCCTTTGCAACAAGTCTAGCCTTATAGGTTTCCACCTGTCCATCTACACCAATCTTTTTCTTGAAGATCCATTTGCATCCTATGGGTTTTACCCCATCTGGAGCAAAGTCCAAAGTCCATACTTTGTTGGTGTACATGGACTCCATTTCGGTCCGCATTGCATCTAGCCATCGTACCGAGTCGCCGCTCTGGATGGCCTGCCTGAAGTCAGTAGGTTCATCATCATCTATGATGCAATCCTCTCTATCCCCATCTATGAGAAAACCGTAGTATCTCTCAGGCGGACGAGACGGCCTACTACTCCTGCGGAGGGGTGCGGGAATGTTCTGTTCTTCTTGAACCTCTGGTTCTACCAAACTTTCAGTAGTAGTTTGTGGTTCTGGAATTTCTTCCAGTTCTATTTCGCTCCCACTCTTCTGATTTTCCAAAAATTCAGTTTCTAAGAAGCGGGCATGACGAGAAACAAAAACCTTTTGTTCCTCTGCGTAATAGAAATAATATCCCATAGAGTTCTTTGGATATCCCACAAACTTACACTCTACTGAGCGTGCCTCGAGCTTGTCCACATGCTGCTTTTTAACAAAAGCTGGACATCCCCATGTCTTCAGGTACTGAAGACAGGGTTTCTTCCCACTCCATATCTGATATGGTGTGGTAGGCACAGTTTTGGTTGGAACTTTGTTCAAAAGATATGCCGCCGATTCTAGCGCATAACCCCAGAAAGATCGCGGTAACTCAGCATTACTCATCATGGATCGTACCATATCCAATAGGGTTCGATTCCGTCTCTCCGATACACCATTATGCTGTGGAGTGTACGGAGGAGTAAGCTGAGAGAGAATTCCTTTCTCTTTTAGGTAACCTAGGAACTCGGCACTTAAGTATTCTCCACCTCGATCAGATCTTAGTGTCTTAATACTTTTGCCTGTTTGGTTTTCCACTTCACTCTTGTATTCCTTGAATTTCTCGAAGGCCTCGGATTTATGCTTCATTAAGAAAACATGTCCATACCTAGAGAAATCATCTGTAAAAGTAATGAAGTAGGAATAACCACCTCTTGCATGTGTAGACATTGGACCGCATACATCGCTGTGTATGAGTCCTAAGAGCTCGCTCGCTCTTACTCCTTGTCCAGTGAATGGAGTCTTTGTCATCTTTCCTTTGAGACAGGATTGACAAGTGTCATAAGATTGATATTCGAACGAGTCCAAATATCCTTCTCTATGTAACTTAGTCAACCTTCTCTCATTGATGTGACCCAGTCTACAATGCCATAAGAAAGCTTTATTTAAATCTGGAGACTTTCTTTTTAGTGTGTTCTGGACATTGAAAATTTGGAGTTGGTTTAACACATATATGCCGTTATTTAGAGTACCAGACCCAATCAAACCATGATTAAGGTGGATGTTGACAACATCTCTTACAAACGTGAAATCATAACCTTTATTTGATAACAAGGAAACTGATATGATATTACACGTTAAGCTGGGTACAAAATAACAGTTATGTAAAACCAAAATGTGTCCACTCGTCAATCCTAGGTGATAATCCCCGACGGACGCAGCTCCCACGCTAGCTCCGTTAGCAACCCTGAGGATCATATCACCTTCCTTCAGCACTCTACGGTTTCTCAGTGCCTGCAATGAATTGCAAATATGAGATCCTGACCCGGTATCCAATACCCAGGAAGTAGAGTTGATCGACAGACAATTCTCAATTACAAACACACCTGAAGTCGAAGCCACAGCTTGCTTCGGTTCCTGGTTCTTGGCGTTCCACGCCTTGCAATCCTTCTTCCAGTGCCCTTTCCTGTGACAATGGAAGCACTCATCCAGGCCAACTACCGGTGCTGCAATCTTTTTCTTTCCCTTCTTTCCCACCTTACTGACACCTCCTCTAGGTCTGGGTGCGGCCTTCTTCTTCCTTCCTTTGGCCCTAGCCTTGGACCCGGAAGAAGATGAACCGCCAACAAACATAGCGGGTGTTTCCCTTGCCTTCTGCAAGGTGCCCTCTGCACTCCTTAACATGTTCAGGAGTTCCGCAAGTTCAACTTCTTTTCCTTGAAGATTGAAGTTGAGGATAAACTGGGCGTAGGTGGGAGGAAGGGACTGGAGAACAAGGTCTGTATAGAGCTCATTATCCAAAGTCGTCCCAAGGTCTGCGAGCTCTTCTATATAGCCAATCATCTGTAGGACATGTTCACCTACCGATGACCCGACAGCCAACCTCGCTCGAAACAATTTCTTTGAGGTCTCGTATCTTGCTATACGAGATTGCTCTCCATAAAGTTCCTTTGTATGGAGAAATATGCCATCTAAGGACATATCCTCGTGCCTCCTCTGATGTTCATTATTCATCGAGGCAAGCACGATGCACTTGGCTCTCGCGCAATCTAAATCCCAGGTTTTGCGGATTTCCTTATCCGCATTGCTGGATTTGGGACCAGGGACAGCAGGTGCCGTAGCGGTGAGGACGTACCCCAGTTTGTCATAGGTCAAAGCCATCTTGACATTCCGCAGCCAATCTTTATAGTTTGGCCCCGTCAGTATATTTTTCTCTAAAAGTAACTTAAGTCCAGTCATTTTCAGGGTCGCTGCAATTAGGAGAGAGAGAAGAAAACTCTTTAGCATGATGCTCTTGCAAGTTTAGAGTGGTTTTTAGTTTATCTAAACTGGATGGCTCCCACTGTTTCTCGAATCCTTCCTCAAACCATAAAAGAAGAATTAGCCAAGACTATTCTCACCGTACAATACTTGCTTAACCGTTCAGCCAGGCCGGTGTCGATACTTCGAGGGAGGTTTTCCAACGCTTTCGCGAAGTTCCTTAATTAAATAACCTCTTTTCTCTGGGGGCGTAACCCCGCTGACACTTTTCTGGACACCTACTAGGTTTATAGCATTGATCGTTAAGCGACGAATATCCTGATAAGTAGCATATACTCACAGTAGGATCGGGATCCAAATATCATCGTATGATAATGTTGAAGGAATCCTACCAACATTCATCAAACTCCAAATGGTATGCATCTCTTTGCAAATTTCAGTTTCTTTAGAAATTCCCGATATATGTTTTTGCCCCATGCTCTTATGACCTTGACGAAAGCCAACAAATCATAAGTCACATGTCAAGTTCTGCCCATCATTATCTTGTTAATTTGAACCCATCCGTATATACCCTTGACGAAAGCCAACAAGGTAATGCGACTGTCCCAAACCAACACATCTATCTATGTTACAAATGAATACCCCAGCAGCTACCAAACACTATGTCTTGACGAAAGCCAACAAACATAGCTTGAATACTACTGACTATCCATAAGAAATGACGGAGGGCTACGACTGGTTTTGGCGAAACCGTGAACGTAGTGAACTTGATATAATCGAAGGAACCTTGATAGCTTTTAAAAGGAGTGGTTAAATCTCCGCATTTAAAAATATCTGTTTTAAAAATAACCGAGTGGTTTCTTTTAAATTGTTCCAACGATTGAAACTTTGGTTTGTTTTACTTTGCATTATAGATAATGCGTCCCATCATTAACCTATCATTGCAGAAAACAACGAAAATATAACGTCCTCTTATGCCATCCGCATTCGCCACGGGGTCCCGTCATCACCCGTTAGGTTACTTAACTAACGACAGAGCGGGGGCTGGGCTAGCGCGGGTGTAAAACATAAGTGACGTCTAAATAGCTATAATAAATATAGATATTTTACATTCGTCTGACGCAATGATATTCATTCCAGAACACAGATAAACAATATTGGATTTGCAAGCAATCTGTATTTCTTTTGAGCCTGCAAGAAAAGACAGATTACACAATTGTGATGAATAGCCGTTTACCCCACCCTCGACCCCTACGGGTACGGCAAACTACCCACCCGGCAGTCTGTGTACCCCACCTTGGGTCAGTCCTAGGAGCAAAAACAGTAAAATGAAATAATACAACGGTGGCTACGACCGCAACCTGGAAGTGCCCCGCGAAAATAATATTACAACAAATTTCATTTACAACAAATGAATTAATCAAAAACCCTTTGCTAACCCCGGCTATACACCACAACAGTCCAATACAGTTTATATGCACAAACAGATATAACCATTTCAGAAATGTGCAACCCCCTGCCAACCGACATACTAGCAGTTGGGGGAGGTTTACGAACACATCAAACAATCACAGATATAATCCAATACGCAAATACCGTATTTTTCGATCGAATAAACAACATCAATATTGCTCCAAAATCTGCTCTGTTAAACAGTAACCTGAGCAATAATTAAATATTCCAGAAAACCCCAAATGTCACAGGGGACCCACACAAGAAAAACGAGTCCATGACTCGGCCAAAGCGCCGCGGAAGGGCGGCGGATCCCACCGATCCGCCGCGCTTGCGCGGCCGAGTTGCCGATTCATGGGCTCGAATTTCTTGGGTGTTCTCCTGGACTTCTTTCTAGCTCTCTGAACACACCAGAAAAATTTTAGGACTTCATTTTAAGTTCGACAGAAACTAAACAGAATTAGGGTTTTCCGGGTTCGTTTTTTCGTTCGAAATTCGTATAAATTTGCGATTAAGTTATTTAGTGTTTAGCGAGGCTCTGATACCACTGTAAGTCGATGTAGTACACCCCAGTACTTATGGGGAGGCGGAATTTACAAAAACTTATCAAGTTTAAACAACGAACATCGACTAACCGCTTGAATCGAAGCTAAACTCTAAATAACCGTATTCTATGAGTTTCATTACACAAAAGATTAGGGATTATACCTAATGAAACCGGTCCTTCTTCTTTACGTCCTCCTTTGCTCTCCTCGGCCTTCTCTAGGTAGTAGACGATCCACCCGAGAGCGAAACTCCAAGCTAAACCTCTAACTTGAGGTAACTAATCAACTTTGATTGCTAATCAAAGATGAGAGGATGATATAGAGTGTGGGTTATGGATTGTTTAGTCTAACTAAACCTTTGATCTCAACACATGAGGATTAAGGTTAGTATCTTGAAGATGAGAGCTTGAGGAGAGAGAATGTGTGATATGATAATGAGAGAAGAGAGAGAGTGTATCATAATATTATGAAGCATTCTTTTTATCAAATAATCAATAAAGGAAATGAATAATCATGCTTCACAAAATATCTTGTGATGATTCATTAACATGAGTCATTAAGCAATAAATGTGCATTAATGAAGTGAATGAATCACCACTATGACTCACTCTCTTTCCAAAACAAACCTCCTTAGTCACATCTTCTAGAAGCTTCTCGAGTAATTACGAGAACGCCCCTCCGATCCGTAAAAATACGGAAAAACTTTAGACTGTAAAAATCCAATAACCGGATACCAGTAACTGGCTTAAACCAAAGCCGACTGGTAAAATCTGTCCGAAAGTCGTACGCGCGTAAACGCACGTATGCGTCCGAACCCTTTGTCGCAAAACCATGCAACCTCTATATCGTTTCACCTGGAGTAGGAAACTCTCTGTGTGGGACTCTAGAGACTCGACTACTACGCTGGCAGTGGGTTTAACCACAGACCGCAAGCGGCACTAGCTGTACGTAACGGTCCCCAGGTAGTTGTCGATAAGAAGGCCGATGAGTAAACCCATCCGAACTCCTACTGAGTCTGATGTGACAATCTCCATACAGTCCGGTCCGTTCGTCCATGACTATCGCATATCGGGCCTAGGGGGGCGGCAAGCGTCAGTCCCCTAATAGCGGTATAAGTCGTGTCGGAGTGAAGCCCATTACACCCTGAGAAACTGCTGGAACCTACCAGCAAATCTCGCTTGCCCTGGCCAGGGACTTTGCGTAATGGCTCTCTGACACAGCACGATATCTACTCCCAATACCGGGAGGGACGAATCCTGTCTAACCGCCACTGCCTCCAAGTGCTCGGGACTGCACCCAACTGCTACCTGTTTGCACGACTCCTTTGAGCCGTGGTAGGGTAGCAATCTAAGAACAGTGGGACACACTCGAGGCGAAGTAGCAGTGTCAAGTCTGCGGACTACGCTGTACTCATGTCACCTGGGAACTGTTCACTGACGACTGGTATCAAACCAACCAACAGTTCCCTGTGAGTCCTGTCCGGTGTACCCGTAACCTAACGAGCACCTGTATACTATCTCCAGTACGACGTACTGACGGCTGTGGGACAGACCATCTCCCCAACTGGGATGAGAAGCGCACACACTAGTCTACTCCGGAGTATCGATGCTCTGTCTCGATAATCCAACGACCAGGGACCTGAATAAGGATGTGCTTGTAGACTACCCAGCCCCCACTAGTGTGACTGCCATCACAACGCTGGTAGACAAGCAAGATCCTAAGAGCTCTATCAATACGTATACTCACATATTAAGATAGAATAACCAAGTAGCATACTACCATGTTTAGCAAGACTGTTATATACATGTGAATATCCCAAGCTTCCATTAAGTAATATACAAGCTAGTATGATACAGTAATGGCCTTCTAGGGCATAAACACTAACAGGTACTATGTATAGTAAAACAAAATGCAACATGGTATGTTTCAAGTTATAAATCTAAAATGATAAAATGGACATCGAAGTGTTAAAATGGAACATGTGGTAGTAGATTTAATATACAGGTTCAATATGCAATTAAATACGTATAAAATAATATAAGTAGCATGTAGCAAGTTTTACTTGCCTTGACAGATCAAGAAACGGGCATACGGAACGTCACACGTCGGCGGGAAAAGTCGCGACGCACGCACGGTACACGGAATGAATCCAAACAACGTACAATGGGATCACACGGGTCAGATCTCCTCGCTGGGTCGTCGGGATCGTCGCCGGCACGATTGGATTCCGGCAAAGCAAGAAACAACAGTGAACAAATAGAAAGAAGATGCATAAAGAAAGTGAAGAAGAGAAGAAGAAGGAGAAGATCGTACTGTGGTTATGAGTTCTGGGATTCCAGGGGAGTCGGCAAGGGGCGACGACGACGAGGGTTGCCGGCGTGGGGGTTTCCCGGCGAGGCTAGGGTTTGGGTATTAGGGTTAGGTTAGGGTTCGGGTGTTGAGGGTTAGGTTAGGGTTCGTGTGTAGGGGTGTAATGAGAGAGAAGAGAACAGAGGAGAGGGAGAGGAGAATGGTGATGATGACGGCGAGATGAAGGGGGTCGGCGGCGGCGAGTTCTGTGGTGTGCAGGGGTGCAGGTATAAGCCCGGGAAGGAGGAAGAAGGAGAAGAAGATGGCGAGGAGGAGGAGATGGGTGCTCGGTGAGGTGAGGGTGAAAAGGAGATGAAGTTTTAGGGTTGGGGTTGCGAGGGAGGTGAGGAGTTTTATGGGTTCCTCGTGCGCTCGGGGATTTTTAAAGAAGAAGAGGAGAAACGAAAGAGGGAGGTGACGGTAGCAGGGGCGGTGACGAGAGCGGCTACAGAAATCGCGAGAGGAGATAGAGAGGATCGCGAGAGGAGAGAGATAAAGAGGGAGCGAGAGGAGAGAGAGAGAAGAGGAGAAAGAAATTTTTTCTGTAGTGGGGAGAGAGAAAGAGAAGAGAGAGAAGAGAGAATCTGCGGTGGGGATAGAGAGATGAGAGAGATAGAGAAAGAGATGTGGGGCCCGGTAAATAAAAGAGAAGTATTTTGATTGGTTGGTGGGAAAAGTAAAGAGAGAGAGAGAATCGGATTTAGTTAAAAAAAATTTATAAGATTTAAAATGGGTTTTAGGAAAATCCTTTGAACTGAAAAAAATATTAGAAATTAAATTTAGAATTCAAATAATTGAATTTTAGCGGGATATAAAAATATTTCAAAATGCGCCCGGGTCGGGTCTAAAATTTTAGATTTAAAATACGAAAATTATTTGTAAGTTCCAAAATTTAAAATGAAAGATTATGTAACGAAAAAGCATACCCCCAAGAACGGACGCACGCACGTGCGCGTAGCCATCCAAACACGCCCGTTTCACTGAACGGGACAAAAACAAGATGCACGGACGCTACCACAGGGTTAGGGGTATCATGCAAGCCATGTTATGTATTTTTAAATTATTTTACGAGACTTAAATTGTTATATGCAAAAATACGCGATGCTAGGCGAAAATGTTGATATGCAATTTATACTAGATGCACGTTTCTATGCAACAAGCTAGGGTAAACTATAACTATGAATCAACAGGTTCAAACAAGCGGGTCGAAAGTAAAGTAAACTACCATTCGCATCCAAGCACGATAAATGGATAGAACACCACAAACAAACAAATACGGCAACGGCAATTGGTATAACTGAACTCGGTTGTTACAAGGACGACTCTAAGTCGGTCTCGGGATTTGTCTTCACCCTCAATGGAGGGACGGTTTGTTGGAAGAGTTCCAAGCAGGAAACCGTGGCAGACTCGACGATGGAGGCTGAATACATCGCTGCCAATGATACTGCCAAAGAAGCTGTCAAAATGAAGAAGTTCATAAACGAACTTGGAGTGGTTCCATCCATCGAGCATCCAATACCTTTGTATTGTGATAATAATGGAGCAGCAGCTTTGGCCAAGGGACCCAGGTCCCATCAGCGATCCAGGCATATTCTGAGGTCGTATCACCTGATCCGGGAAATAGTTGATCGCCGGGAGATCGAGGTCAGGAGAGTTCACACAAAGAACAACACGGTGGATCCACTCACGAAGGCCATACCCCAGATACAATTTAAGAGACTCTTCGGGATGTTGGGTATGAGATACTACAACAACTGGCCTTAGTGTAAGTTGGAGATTGTTAGTTATATGTATGCCCTAGAGGCCATTATTGTACATATGATGTATATTACAGTGGATACTTGGACATATATAGAGAGGACTTTCTTGCTCGACATGATAGTATGCTATCTGGTTGCTCTTTGTCTAAACATGCAGACTTGTATTATGATACTGTCTTGCTCTCACATGTTGATAAAGCCCTTAGGATGTGTACTTGACTACCAGGACTATGATGGCGATCATACTAGTGAGGCCAGGGTAGTCCACAAGTACATCCTTTAATTGTTCCTAGTCGAGGGTGTATCGAGACAGGGCATCGATATTCCAGAGTAGACTAGCGTATACGCTTCTTGACCCATATGATAGGCGATGGATGATCCCACATCCATTGGTGTTTGACATCAAAGATGGTATACGGGTGCTCAGTGGAGACTAGGCACACTAAACGGACTCGCCGAGAACTCCTAGTTGGTATTATACCTATCGTCAGATAGCAGTTCTCTGGTGACACTGGTACAGATTGGTCTGTAGACCCGAGATCGTCATAGAGTCTTGTGTGATTCCCACTGTGCTTTGATTTCCAACTTACCACGTTCAAGATAACGTGCAAAACGGTGGTTTTTGGGTACAGTCCCGAGTCACATGGAGGCAATGAGCGATAGGAGGGGATTCGTCTCTCCCAGTATTGGGGGTTGATGTTGCGTTGTGCTCGATTGGCTATAACAGGAAGTCCCTGGACAGGGCTGATAAGGAGATTTACTGGTAAGTGTTATCAGTAGTTTCTCAACCCGTTATGAGCCTCACATCGGCACGACTTATCAGTTACTGGGGTCTGACGTTTACCACCCCTAGACTAGATATGCGACATATCAGACGAAGAGACCGGACTGTACGGTAGTGTTACTGACAGGATTTACAGGAGTATGAGTAGGCTTGCTTGTTGATCTTCTGATCGCTCAATACCCGGGTAGCCGTTACGTCCAGCTAGTACCGCTAACGGCTTGTGGGTGACTGATATGATCATCACCTACTGCCGGCGTATTGACGACTTTAGAGTCCTACACAGAATTTTTCTGGCTCAGGCGAAACGAAGTAGGAGCACATATGTGATATGTTCGGGACCGAGATTAATACGTGTATGTGATACCATATTCTATTATCGTGATATGTGATATCGGACAGTTATATGTGATATACCCGGGTTATCGAATCAGGTGTTGATTCGATAAGTTGATACATATGATATTAGTCGGTTATATATGATATAGCTGGATTATTGAATCAAGTGTTGATTTAATAATTTAATGTATAATTATATATTTGATATATTAATTTATATTAACTAATATTAGCTCACTTGTGCATTTCTTTTTCTCACATATGCACACTTAATATATATGTGATATGTATTAATTGTGTTTCTTTTTGTGTCATGCTTGATTATACATGCAACATGGGTGTATGAGACTCACACCATGCCCCATGATAATGAGGGGTTTATTTATTTAATGTAAATCAATTAATTAGTGGGAAATTAAGCCCATGGTTGAAGTTTGGGGAAGCTTGTGGAACCATTGATCCACTAATTTTGTTTTGCCTTAGATATTTATTAACCTAACCATTATCTAAAACCATGGTTATGTCTCTACAAGAGTTATATGAGATATTTCTCACCCATGGTTGCCATTCTCTCATGATTCATTATTCACAACATTATTTTTCTTCATCTTCTTCTTCATCAAGAGAGCTCACTAGGTTTTGGAGAGGTGAAGAAAATTAGTGAGAAAATTAATTCTAAAGTGAGCAAAAATCCTACTTCATCATTCTCTACTAGATTAGCCATTTAGTTCAGGGTGTTAGCTTCACTAATCCCTAATTCGTGAAGAGGTAGCTTGGGTTGGTGTCTTCTCGACGTAGATCATCTTCGGCCTCGAAGACTTCGTGCAAGTTTGTTCCTTTCATCTTGTGGAGCCATTCTAGAGTCCGGAAGATCACTGCTTGGAGTGAAGGGACTACTACACGGAGCTATTGAAGTGGAGGACCGGTCTACAAAGGTTGTATTCCATGTTCACTTAGATGTAAAGTTGTTTACATGTTGTATTGTCTAATTCTTTAGTTAAGATTCTAGGGTTAGGGTTGTTTAGCAAGGCAATTTTTTGAAAACGGCATGGACGATACCTCTCGAAACCTTGCTGTCTTGCTAGGCATTCCTACATTAATCACCAATGGATTTTTAATCCAAGGGTTCTCTGCTTTACAGAGGGCAATCTTTCTTGTTTCGAAAGATTGAGGGAATATATCCCAAAAATAGAATTTTATTCTATGATCCAATTTGGAGAATGTTTTCTCTCGACAGAATTTAATTCTGCATTTTTGATGATTTATCATCTCCGTTGGATCTTTGATCCAACGGCTCTGTTTAACAGAAAGTAGAATTTAATTCTACCTCGGCGCCGGCGCTCATGCGTTGTGCATGTGAGACGCCACTTAAGAGTTTTAATTCTTTTTATACTTTGCACACTGGCGCCGGCGTGAAGAGCACGTGCGACGCCATATGAGAGTTTTAACTCTTATTTTTAATCTAATGGATTGTTTTGTGCTTTGCGCACTTGCGCCCTCATGAGGAACACATGAGGCGTTGCCTAATTAATTTTGAACAGAGCTTTTCTCTTTTATTGGGGGAAACAAATACCCCCCACCGTTGCGCTCACGTGGCTCTCACGTGAGTGCAGCAGTGGCACCTTTTTCACCGTCCGATCTTCTGAGAAGTTGAACCGTCTTCTTATGTTTTATAAATAGAGCCTTTCGCCCTTGAGATGACTGTTGTTTCCTTCATCTTCTTGAGTCTTCTTTTTTCCTTGAGAATTTAATTCTCTCTCCAGAGCTTAGATCTCTGTTTTTAAAGAAACTTTTAGAGTTTTACTCTGTTTCAAGAATCTTGGTAAGGATTCTGACCATTTTTCCCTTGAAAGAGACTCTTTTATCTTGGATTTCTTTCAACCCATTAACAGAGCTTTGCTATTCTCTTGTAATGATATCTTAGAAATCTAAAACTTTTACTTGAGTAGACCATAGGTCTTAAAGTTCTTTTAGGGTTTTACCCTGTTACTAATCTTAATTTTTTAAGGCTGTTTGGAATTTAATTCCACGTCCCGAGCGAATTTCTTGGATTTTATCCCATTGTTCTACAGAGCTTGGTTTTGAGAAAGATTTTTTTAAAGGAATTCTTTTGGGAATTTTATTCCCTTTCTTATTTTCCTTGCAGATTTGAAATCTGTTTGCAAAACACATTTCTCGAGGGAGTTTAACTCCATAGTTCAATGAGATTTTCTCATTAAATCCTTTTGGATTCTTTCAATGAGTGAATGCCTCATCATTGATGGGGTGTTATCTTGATTTTGTGGGGCCCCCTTGTCCCTTTCTCTTTGAACTATGATGCAGTACAATTTTAGGTGTAAAAAAATGTTAAAGTCTTGAACATTGTGTCGATAATTAACTCCTCCCCGTTTTTTGTGTAGGTACTATGGCTTCCGATTCCTCCTTCCCCTTCGTTCACTCGGAGAGTGCTTTTGCCGACGCACCTACAGATCGGGATGTCTTCGCACTTATTAAAGACTATGACCTAGAGCAAAAGTTTCTTCATCTGTGCGGGTCATGGTACAGTCAGATTATCCGGGGCCGGCATAGTTTTACTTGCGCAGCGCCTTCGGAACCGATCCCCGCGATCCATTATGCTGACCCACCTCAGGTAACTTACATAGTAGAAGAGGTCAACTGGACCTTGGAAGGTCGTCTTCAGCCTTCCATAGCGTCAATACCAGTGCGGTCGCCGATGGCCTTAGACATTTTAGGGCGATGCATATGCAAAGGATAGTCACGTCCTTAGGGGAAAGTTTACATGATAGGAATGACTCCCCGTCATTTGGCTGACTATCTACGGTGGGCCCGATACATCCCGTCGGCCAAGAAATTGCTACTATTGAAGACCGGGCTGTATCCTGCGATCTATGCATCCCTCTTTCACTACCACACTCCTCATGTGTGGTGGGTCAAATCTTTCCTGGAACAATGGAACATCCCAACTCACACCTTTCTCTTATCAGATCGAGAGGTTTCAATCTCATTGGAGGAGTTTGCGGAGATATCCGGATTACCCATCAGAGGGGAACATTATGAGGAGATACTTTCCCCCGACGAGTATATCTTTGCCACCAAATCAGTGGTAATGGGTCTTACTCCGGAGAATGCCGTTCAACATCAGTTCCCGAGCTTGATTAAGGTGTTGAACATGTACGAGAGCTTATTCCTAGAGTTTGGTGGGCACGGAGTTAGCTTCGCAGATTTCATCGCCTGCTTTCTTCGTCCAGAGGCTCTATCTAAACAAGCCGCGAAGTTCGCCAAACTCGACGACCTGTTTGGATTTGGTTCGGACAACATGCCAACTATGGAGGCGGATTTAAAGAAATTCTTTATTCCAGATACTCTAGTTATCCCCTTCCTAGAGATTTCCGCCCCAGACATTGACGAGGAGATGTTCTTTATAGTGTTTATCGGCTTGTGGCTGAGTTGGTTCGCGCTTTCGACACACTCCCGCTACATGAGACCATCTGTTTTTATCCGGCTCATTGCATCGCCGCGGGGACGCGCATGGCCGTTGGGGTCGCAGGACTAGCTCATTTATATCATGGCCTGAGCTTAGCAGCCGACACTACTCAGCCGGGAGTAAAGCCCGTAAATCTCCTATTGCACTACCTCACCTCTTGGATCGAGATGCACGTGCTGGGTGCTTTCGGTGTTCATAAACGAACCCGATTTTACGAAGGCTACAATTTTCCCCGGGTCATGAGCCTAGTCGACACTTCTGTTCAAGACCCAACACAGCGGGAGGCTCGGCGATTGCTCCTTTGCCCATGCATGGTTGGGGACAACATGACCTTTGTTGATAAAGTCATAACTATCGACAAAGAATCTTCCAAAGTGATCCAACCAATGCATGATGTTTTTAAGGACGGGGCTTCTTTGTTGAGAGCTTCAGAGGTTGTACACCTGTATTCTATCAGGACGGGTATTCTGGTATTTAGACAGAATGCCTCAGTGCTGTTTATGAGGTATAACCCGCATCGTTTTGCCCAAAAATCGGGTTACAATCAAGGCGTTCCTCTCGAGGCGTTCCTGATTGATCCGGTTGCTATGGAAGAGGGCATTCGTAGTGCGGCGCATCATTTTATGCGGTTAAATACGGGGTCCCATTTCCTCATCAGCGAGCCGAGCTGTATTCCAAAGGCTTCGAATTCTTATGTTGCTTGGTACCATCATGTGACGGGTTCTGTCATCTGGGAGGAGAGGCGGCTACTGCTTGACCATAAGGATGCTGTCCCAGCCAGTAATCCAGTGGTCCCACTGAAGCGATGGGCGGCCGTGCTCCCTTCTTTGAGAGAGATCGCCGCGGTTATAGCCCTACGCACTTTTCCTCGTAAGCCTCGACCAGATGTTCCTGCGACAGTGGTAATCGTAGTGTCTCCGGAATCGGTCATTGGTTTGGAGATCTGGACCCGCCGTCCGAAGAAGCCTGTTAAGTGAAAGCTTTTATCATCGGCTGTTGGTGTCATTTCGCAGAAGAAAAAGAAATCCTTATTTTCTGCTGAAGTCATGTTCGGCCATGAGCCCTATGCCCCTATAGCGAGGGCTTGTGCGAGTATGGCCCCAATGTCGGTCTGTTCGACGCGCATATGACTGATACTGATCTTCAGGCTGCCATTGAAGATTCCAAACGCCTGGCCCATGAACAGGCGGCGTTAGCCTATATTGCGGAGTCCGGTATACTTCATTTATACTCTCATGTATATATCCCTTCCCTTTTTTTTGAATTTATTATGCTTCACTAATGCTCTCTTCCTTAATAGGTATTTCTGCTGAAGAGGATCTCTCGGCTTCCCTCAAGACGTTTGAGGAGGAGGAGAGGCTCCGCGCCTCCTTGGGACTTGGTATGATCTGTTTCACTATACCTTTATATTTTTAATTCATGATCTGACCCTTTTCTTTATCCTATTACAGGAACCACCATAACTCAGGTTGTTCCGAATGTAATGCCAACCCCGAGTGGTGATGCAGAAAAGCCTTCAGAGCCACCGATTACGGCTGAGGCCTTCCCAAGGCCACTGCAGGAGGCGTTGCTGAAGCAGCCGATGATGGATGCCACAGTGGATCCAGAGGTCGAGCTCGATTTGGACGATGATGTCCCCCTATCAGAAGTTTTGAGATGATCGATTAATACAGCCCAGGCTGAGAGGAACCGTAGAAAGCACGCTGCGAGGGAACGTCATGCTCTTTTGGCTGCGGGCGCGGGTTCGAGTAATGACCAACTCTCTGGTATTCCTATGGTGGACGTCCCTTCTGTCCTGTCTACTGCCCATAGACAGGTTGCGCGTGTGGTCCGAGAAGAGGTTGAACGACTACTTCAAGGTAGAACAACGCACGGTTCTTAGTAACAGCCTTTTTCTTGTATCATAACACACGCATTTTTAACAGGACCAAATTTAGGTGATGGCGTGGCAGGTGAAGGCCGGCGACTAAAGAGCCTGAAGTGGCCAACCTTTCTCTAGAATCTGGGATCGTTCCGACTGCCGCTTCTTCTCCCTGTGGATCCTTAATATCGGCGGGTGATGCAAGCATTACGACGACCTTTATCGAGTCAGGGGATGAAGGTGTGGATGCTGAATCTACTTTCCCAATGGAAACCGAAGAAGCCGTCACAACTGGTGACGCTTCGGGAACTGTCTCAGTTTCTACCCTGTCAGGTACTCCATGGGTTATTATGTTTGAGTTTTAATCCCACTAGACATCTCTAATGATATCTCCTTTGTTCTGAGAATAGGCGCGGTAAATCCTGATACTGTACTGGCTGAAGAATTACCGCCGGTCATTGCTCTGACTGTCACGGTTCCTCTCCTCTCTTCTGCGTCTCCCTAAATTTTGGAAGGTAAAGATTTCTCATTTATTTGCTTCACTGTAGATACCATTTCCTTGCATTAACCATATATTATTGCAATCCTGCAGGAGTGCTCTTTGATCACTTACACCAAGTGTTAAGCCCGCATTTTTCCTTTCAATCGAAATCCGTTCCCCCTTCCGGCATTGGTTAGTATATTGTCGCTTAGTGTCTCTTCTTTCCATGAGTAAGCTTTTTGTTGCTAAGCTTTCCTCATATTGAACACAGTATCACGGCTCGAGAGAGGGAGCGAAGGAATAGCCGAGCCTCATGTGCTCCCTGTCTTGCCACTTTCAATAGCTGGTATGGTAGATCTCGTCCATCAGCTTTCTTCTTTATTTTTCAAGTTGAAATCTGACCCTTATTCGTACGTGATTTGTTTTGCAGCAACTATACCGGCTTCAGTCCCTTTTGAGTCTCGCATTCCCATGCCTACGGGATCTTTTGCTAAGCATCAATCTTCCAAGGGCGCAGTGACTAGCACGCGGATGTTGAGCGAATTTATCGAAGATCTTGATGTCGAGGCTCTCACCTCTGCTGCGGATTTCGCTGACGAAGTCAATCCTATGCTAGCGATGCTTATGAATTTTCATAACGAAGATTTCGTTGACTTTTGGGTCGACTATTGTAAGAGGATCGAGGCTTGTCTGCATAAGATCGAGCACAAGCGTCTCGCTCCTGAAGTATTAACCTTGAAGGCTCAGCGGGTCGCGTGGATCAAGCAAAGTGCCGATTTCATTCAGTAGTTTGAACAAAAGTTGATCCCGAAGCGAAAGGAGCATGAGACGGCTTCGGGCGAATCCATCCAATTGCGCACCTAGATCGAAGCGAATACCGCGCAGCTGTAAGTTATTTTCGGAAAACTCCAACAATGTATTTCCGATGGGCTGGTGCTGAGGCAGAAGGTCGACTTTACCGAGTGGGGCATGCAAGATTGCGAAGTTTCCAAGCAGGAAATTGCTGAGAAGCTCTCATCATGCTTGCAACAGCGGGCTCAAATTGAAGCGGGGTTAGCCGCAGTAGTAGCATGCGAGGAGGAGCCGCGGGGAGCGCGTGAGCGGGTTGCCAATTTGTTGAAAGCCCCGCCTTCTTAACAATTTTAATTGTATTCCCCCTTTTGTTTTAATTGTATCTCCTAAACACTTTGATTCGTGAATAAGAATATACACTTTTTTTTGCATGTGCTTATTTGTGTTTTGATGTCTTAACATGGCGCTAATTAGTTTACTTGCTCGTTTCGGAGTCCGTAGTTTATTCTCTCGTTTCGGAGTCTCTAGTTTATGTACTCATTTCGGAGTCTCTAGTTTATTCACTCATTTCGGAGTTTGTAGTTTATGGACTCATTTCGGAGTTTGTTTAGTTTATTCACTCGTTTCGGAGTTTGTAGTTTATAGACTCATTTCGGAGTTTGTTTAGTTTACCTCCCTTGGGTTTACAGGCAAACTTGTCCTAACGTTGTATATAGATAACCTCCATTCTTTACGATAGAGGTCCGTTAGGTTTTGGGGTCCTAGGGTTTTGGTCCATGGTACCGTCGCATTGGCTGATGAATTCCTCGATATGCGGTCTTTAAGCCGTTGTTCGAGTAGCCCCGCGACTGCCGTGTCTCTGATCCCTTCGGGGGCTGAACAAGACGTCTTCAAGTAATCCCCTTAGGCTATATGACCATTGAAAGAGCAAGCATTAGGAATTTGCCATGTCGGTTTTTACTTGAGATTAGGCTCAATTTGGAGCCCCGATGAGTCATAACCACTCCGCGCTGGTATGGGATGATCTCCGATAGTCTCTGAGGCTTTATATGAGTTGCCGTCAAGACCCGATTTTTTGTTTTGACGATGCCATACCGTTTCTTTGCTGAAGTATGGTAGACATCTATAGGACCTCTATGCTGTATGTATTGTAGTTAAAGTCCAGAGCTGGGAATATGCCTTTACTCCAATTTGATTTAGCTCGTTGGAGCTTTTGTTGACGTCGCGTCTGCACCCTGATGAAATGAGAAGGAACGCCGGAGTAGTATTTAAGTTATATATGAACCGTCAATACTTAGAGTTAGGAGTTTGCCATTGCTCCATTTTGATTTGGCTCGTTGGAGCTTTTATTGACGTCGTGTCTGCACCCTGATGGGATGAGAGGAAACGTCGGGGTGGTCTCTAGGTTATATATGAACTGTCAAGATTTGAAGCTCAGAATTTGCCATGGCTCCTTTTTTTTGTTCAACCCTTGGGACTTTGTTGACGAAGCGTCTGCACTGAGAAGGAACGTCAGGCTAATCTCTAGGCTGTAGGTGTCGCTATCAAGATCTGGTTCTCTCTTTGACGGAGCCTGGTGGGAAAACATGGTTTCCTTTTTCATTTATGCCCATGGATTGTATACAGGAGTCAGTGTAGACTCACCTGCAGGGCAAAAAGGTTTCGTTTTCATTTTTTTATTTCTTTCTGCGATACTCTATCTTTTCATCTTTTGATATCACGAAAGTTGCGATTGCCCAATCATTTTGGCTATTTTCACGGTGCCCAATCATTTCGACTATTTTCTTTTTTTTACTCGCTGCTTTTTATTGCGAGTTGCCCAAACATTTCGGATATTTTCTTTTATTTTTTACTCGATGCTTTTTATTGCGAGTTGTCCAAACATTTCGGCTATTTTTATATGCATATTGTTACTCACTAATTTTTATTGCGAGTTGCCCCATCATTTCGGCTATTCCATATGCATATTTTTGTTTACTACTCGTTGCTGTTTTTATTGTGAGTTTGGGATCTGATACAAACCTTGGCATCAGCATCGCTACGATTGGAATGTTGCCAGGAGCGAATCATCATTTGCCGTGAAAGGACTTGGAGTTTGACACCTATTTAGGCATCAATATCGCTACAACTGGAATGTTGCCATGAGCGAATCATCATTTGCCTTTGTCGATTTGAACAAAGATGGCTTAGCAAACAGAGTTAGGATCATGTCGACTAAGGCCTTTTGACTTTATGAGCCGTAAGGGTCTCAAAAAGGTATTCCTCCCTACGAGTCGTGAGGATCTCGTAAGTGTATGTTCTCTTTAGAAGTCATGAGGACTCCTAAGTGGTATTTTCTCTTGCAAGTCATAAGAATCTTACAAGAGCGTTTTCTCCTCATAAGTCGAGAGGACTTACAAGTGTCGTTCACCATATAGGGATATTTCTTGTCATTGGTGGAACTTTGTGAGAGAGTGATTATTTATGCCCGTGGATTGTATACAAGGGTCAATATTAGACCACTTGTAGGGCATGTTGGGGAATGTGAGGGCTTAAGAGCAGGTTTAGATCCCCGTAGCTTAAGGCTTTTGAACCCTGTGAGCCGTGAGGATCTCATGGGGGAAATTCTTCTTACGAGTCATAGAAATCTCGTAAGTGTATAATAAAAACTTTTTTTACGAGATTGTGCCCATTCAGGTTTTCACAAACTCACCGGCAGTCCTGCTGTTTTTACTCATGGCACCTTCTCGGGTTTTCATCCGTGCCCATTTTTCTTGTGGAACTACCGTTATTTTTTACTACGAGATTGCACCCTTTCGGGTTTCCACAAACTCGCTGGCAGTCCTGCTGTTTTTACTCACGGCGCTCTCTCGGGTTTGTTGAATATATGTATGCCCTAGAGGCCATTATATGTATAGTGGATGCTTGAACATATATATATGTATATAGATGACTTTATTGCTCGACATGATAGTATGCTATCTGGTTTACATGTTCATTTGATCATGCATCTTACTTATTTGGTACATATTGATAAAGCCCTTAGGATATATGCTTGACTACTGGGACTATGATGAAGATCATACTAGTGGGACATGTATAATTTATAAGCATATCCTATAACTGTTCCTAGTCGTGGGTGTATCGAGATGGGGCATCGATATTCCAGAGTAGACTAGCGTATACCATTCTTGTCCCATGTAATGGGCGATGGATGATCCTATATCCATATGGTGTGGTGACACCAAAGATTGTATGCGGGTGCTCAGTGGATACTGGGTACACCGAACGGACCCGCCGAGAACTCCCATGTGATATTATATCTATCGTCGGATAGAAGTTCTCAAGTGACACTGGTACAGATTAGTCTGTAGACCCAAGATCGTCATAGAGTCTTGTGTGTCCTCCCACCGTACTTTGATCTCCACCCTACCACGACTCTACTGAGTCGTGCAAACAGGTGGACTTTGGGTACAGTCCCGAGGAACATGGAGGCAATGAGCGATAGGAAGGGTTTCGTCTCTCCCGGTATTGGGGGTTGATGTTGTGCTATGCTCGATTGGCTATAACAGGAAGTCCCTGGCCAGGGCTGCTGAGATTTACTGATAAGTGTTATCAGTAGTTTCTTGATCTGTTATGAGCCATACACCGGCATGACTTATTGAGTTATTGGGGTCGACGATTCCATCCCTAGACTCAATATGCAGCATATCTGACGAGGAGACCGGACTGTACGGTAAGTGTTGCCAGCTGGCTTGACAGGAGTTTTGACAGCTTTGATGGTTTTCTTCTGATCGCTCAATACCCGGGTGGCCGTTACGTTTAGCTGACCGCTTACGGCTTATAGGTGTTTGATATGATCATCACCTACTGCCGGCGTATTGACGAGCCTTAGAGTCCCACAAAGGAGTTTCCTAGCTCAGGCGAAATGATGTGGTGTGCATATGAGATATGCACGGGGACCCGATTAAATGCCTATATGTGATACCGTACATTAATCGGGCGTTTTTCTATTAGTCGGGTCGTATGTGATATGACCGGTTCGTTAAATCAAGTGTTGATTTAACATTTGACTTTTAGCTTATTTCTTTATTAAACCCTTTTCTATTTTGTATGCATGCATGTATGCATATGTTTATGATGATGCACATGATGATGTGCATGCACACATACGTGCATACATTGTATCATGGTTGATGATACATATGTGGTGTCAATGCAAGACTCACATGGAAGTATTTATCTATATAATTATTTTTGAGTTAATGTAAATAGAATTAATTCATGGTTGAGATTTATTCTTCATTCTTCACTTAACCTTGCATTAACCATGAGTTAATTTTCTATGGCTCTCATTGCTCCAAAATAAATATCTAGATATTTATCTCTCTCTATATATATATTCATTCTCATTATTATGATTATCTCTGGAGCTCATGCTTTGCCATTATCATCATCTTCTTCATTCTCTTGCTCTCTTGAGTTTTCCATAAAGTGGGCTAGTAAAAAAGAAAGGGTTTTGAATAAAGAATACAAACCACATCATCATTCACACATCTCTAGCCCATTTGTGTAGGGTGTTTGCTACACTTCTTTCAAAGATCAAGTAAAGTAAGGAGCTTTGGGCAAAGGGACTTCGGGTGGATCATCGTGAACAAGGAAGACCTCTATCGATCCGTTCAAACTCTCAAAGTGCCAAGGAGTCACCAAGAGAAGTCTACAAAGGTTGTAATCTCTTCACTTAGTGTTAAATTGCTTCTTGCATGTGATACTTATTGATTGTTACCCTAAGATTCTAGTTAAGATCCTAGGTTAGTTTATTTAACACCTCATAAAATTTAATTATGGCATGTGTGATGCTTCCAAACCCTAGATGAGGTGGTGAGGAAACCCAACAATGGTATCAGAGCTACTAGACATGAGATGTCAACCCATGGGGGGTTCTCACTGTGTGACAGTGTGGCGAAGTATAGGCTCTTACCCCCGGGTGTCTCGAGACCGGAAGGCGTTCCGGCGGGTTGTAGTCCTCGCGAGGGGGCATGCGTAAAAAGTAGCTGCTGAGGGACCCGTAGGTGCCACAGCGACCCCATTGGATGAGGTAGCTGCCTGACCTACAATGGTATCAGAGCCAAGCTAGAGCTTTAGTGTAACCTAGACGACGTTAAAAACCTCGAACGAACGAAATTCGATACCTAAAACATGCTCTCTGGAAATTTTTCAAAAAGTTGGATGTTTTCACATTAAAAATACTCAAAAAATCGTGCAGGGTGTATGGGCCCACAAGAAGAACGAAACCCTAACTCAACTTAACGACCGCTGAATCGCGGCCGAAAGGCTCTTTTTGCGACGGTTCCGCGGCGCCGTTAGTGAGGCGTGGACTGTGCCTTCTTGTGCTGGCCTGTATGTGCTAATAGTAGTCTCTGGTATTTTTAAAATTGGTCAAGCGTTGAACTTTCTGAGAATTCTTTGGGTGATTGATAGTTCGATCGAATGTTTTAACTGCGCCTAGTATATGTGAATGTGATATAATAATTGGAATCTACAAATTTGTTTGTTGCGTGTAAATCTAACATTTCAGTCTCGGGTATGATCGGAAATCTTGTTGAATTATCCGACTTATTTTTGAAAAGGTGTTTTCTTAAATGAGACATAAATGCGAGCTTTCCATTGTTGGACATGAAATCTTTGATATGTGATGTCCTGGGTTTGTGATGCCTAAGGGCAGTTATGATTCCAATTGTTGTAGTTTTTCATTTCTTTTCTGCGACCGTAAGCGAAGTATGTGGTGTATTGCCGGTTTCGTTACTATACATCAACGACAATCGGGGTACGCATACTTACTTACGTTGATGATATGTGATATTATGTGTTGCGAGATATGATGTGCAGGATTGTCGTGATGAATAGCCGGGGTTTTTATGTGAGTTGAGAGTTTTATTTTCATTCATGTACAAATCAATTGTATGTAATATTCTTTCATTTGGGGCACTTCCGGGTTGAGGATGATGTCACCATCATTGCATATTATTTATTTTTCTGCATTAGGATAGACCCAAGGAGGGGAGCACAAATGACCGGGTTCTAGTGTTCAGTGGGAGGCCATCTCGAGGCGTCGAGACCGAGTCTCCTAAACTCTAGAATTGGTAGGGTCGCTTGCTCCTCTCGTAGGGGTCTAGGGGTGTGGGCTTGGCTATTCATCGCGACCGTGGAATCCGTATTTTCTATTGTTGGCGAAATACAAAATACGGACATCCTAGATATCCTTTTATTTTCATATGTGCTTCTGCTGTTGATATTCTGTGATGTGATTACTTAATATCTGAGACAAATGGATTATTATATATATATGATATATAATAAACGTTGCTTATATTTTACACCCGTGCTAGTCCCGCCCCGCTATGCCGTTAGTTAAGTAACCTAACGGTGCATAACGGGACATTGTGGCGAATGCGGATGGCATAAGTGTACGTTCTATTTTCGTTTCTATTCTGTGATGGCTTAGGAACTTAAATGATGGGACTATATTAATAAGATTAATGTACAGAAAAAAGAAACATAAAGATGTTGTAGAATCAGATTTGAAACACACTCGGTTTTTTTTATAAAAAATGCAAGTTTCAAAAGATACGGAGCTTAAGATACCTCTTTTTCTAAGCTGTTTTGATTCTACAAAGAGATCAAGTTCAAAACGTTAAAGGTTTTCATAAAAACCATCCGCAACCCTCCGTCATTTTAGGAAGCAGAGTACTTAGTATTCGTGCTACGTATGTTGATTATAGTCAAGGCATAGTGTACGGTAGCTAAGTGATTTCTTCCTACAAAGCATATGATGCGATCGGTTAGGACATTCATGTGATTATGTTGATCATAGTCAAGGGTCATATGGGTGGGTCTAGTTAATCACGAAATGACGTGTAAAACTTAACTAGTGCTTATGATATGTTGACCATAGCCAAGGTCATAAGCAGCTAGGGGTAAAAACCATATCGGGAGTTTCAAGAGTTGAAATTTGCAAAGAGATCGCATACCTTCTATATGATAGATGGATCCCGATCCCACTGTGAGTAAGTGTTACTCCCAGGAGAGTTTTGCACTTTACAATTAGCTAATCCAGTAGGTGTGCAGAAAGGTGTCAACGGGGTTTGACCTCTGGGAAAATGAGGTTTATTTTAATTAGGTCCGTGCGAAAGCACGGGGAACCTCCCTCAAAGTACCGGCACTGGCCTGGCTGAATGATTAGCGAAACTGTAGAATGTAATTAATCATGGCTAGTTTTCTTTTAAGGTTTTGAAAGAAAATTTGATAAAAGCAGTGGGAGACATCAATTAGATAAGATAATAACCAATCTAATTCTTTGCAAGAGCATTTCGCTGAGTGTATTCTTTTCTCTCTCCTAATGGCAGATACCTGATGACGGGACTTAAACTTCTTTTAGAGAAAAACAAACTGACAGGACAGAGTTATAAAGAATGGTTGAGGAACTTGATCATTGCACTCACATATGATAAAGTATCATATGTCCTCACTACCAAAGCCCCACCCGTCCCAGGTCCTGAAACATCTGTTTCGGATAGAGAGATCCGAAAAACATGGGATATTGATTGCAACACAGCCAAATGCCTCGCGCTTGCTTCTATGGATAGTATCCATCAGAAACAACACGAGAAGATGGATGTTCAATCCATCTTTCTTCATACAAAGGAGTTGTATGAAGAGAAATCTCGAACTTTATGATACGAGGCATCTCGAAAGTTGTTTCAGATGCGGATGGCCCCTGGCACATCAGTAGGAGAACATGTTTTGAAAATGATTGGTCTTATAGAAGATCTTGAGGAACTGAGATGGACCATGGATAATGAGCAATATACAAATATTATTTTGCAGTCTTTCCCCCCTCCCCCCGCCTTTGCTCTGTTCATTGTGAATTTCAATATGAACGATTTGGAGAAATCATTGCCTGAACTTCTCAATATGTTGAGAAGTGCAGAGAGCACGCTTAAGACATCGAAAACTCCTGCTATGTTATATGGGACATCTTCCTCTTCCATCCCAAAGGCCAAGGCCAAGGAAAAGAAGAAGAAGAAACCCATCAAACCGAATGGTGGAGTTCAAAAGGCGAAGGGGAAAGACAAATCCGGGGCCGCGGGAAGTGGAAAAGGAGAATGTTTTTACTGCCACAAGTCGGGATATTGGAAACGCAACTGTGCTGTGTATCTTGCTGATCTCAAGAAGAAGAAGCATGCTGATGCTTCCGCTTCAGGTGTGTTTGTAACTGAAAACTGTTTTTCTATAAACTCTACATCTTGGGTATTAGATACCGGTTCTGGTTCTCACATCTACAATTGTATGCAGGGATTGAGAAACAATAGAGTTTTGAAGACTGGAGACCATAATCTGCGGGATGGAAATGGTTCCAATGTACATGATGTATCCATAGGAGAGTATCATCTGGGGTTGCCTTCGGGTTGTATTTTGGTTTTGAACCCTTGTTATTTTGTATCTAGTATGCTATGTAATATAATATCCATTTCTTTGTTAGACAATGAAGGATATCATTTTGTGTTGCAGAATAATGTTATGAACATTAATTTGAATCAACAGTTGATTGGGTATGGTACACTAAATAACAGCATTTACGTCCAGAACCAACACACAGTTTTCAATATACAACATACTAATAAAAGAAAGTTTTCAGATATAAATGAATCTTTTCTTTGGTATTGTAGACTTGGTCATATTAATGAAACAAGACTAAACAAGTTACATAAAAATGGATATTTGAATCCTTTTGAATATAAATCTTATGCGACTTGTCAGTCCTGTATCAAAGGTAAAATGACCAAAACTCCGTTTACTGGACACGGAGAAAGAGCTATGGAACTCTTAAGCCTCATACATAGTGATGTATGTGGACCAATGTCTACACATTCTAGAGGCGGTTTTTTATACTTCATTACTTTTACTGATGATTTCTCAAGACTCGGACACGTGTTTTTATTAAAACATAAATCCGAAGCTTTCGAGAAATTCAAGGAGTACAAACTTGAAGTAGAAAAACAAACAGGGTTGAGCATCAAGAAACTTCGATCAGATCGAGGTGGAGAGTATTTAAGTACAGAGTTTTCAGACTTCTTAAAAGAGAATGGGATTCTCTCTTAGCTCACTCCCCCTTACACACCACAACACAACGGTGTGTCAGAGCGGAGGAATCGTACCCTACTAGATATGGTACGATTCATGATGAGTGATGCTGAGTTACCGCTTTCCTTTTGGGGGCGTGCATTGGAGAAACCAATGTATCTGTTAAACAGGGTTCTAACCAAGACCGTGTCTACCACTCCATATGAGATATGGTGTAGAAAGAGACCATCTCTTAAAAGAGTTAAGATATGGGGTTGTCCGGCTTTTGTCAAAAAGCAGAATCCGGATAAACTCGAGACACGATCGGTCATGCGTAAATTTGTGGGATATCCAAAACATTCATATGGATATCTATTCTATCACAAGGAGGAACAAAAGGTGTTTGTTTCTCAACATGCCATATTTTTGGAAAATGAAATTTTTACAAATAGTACTGATGGTAATGCGGTAGAACTAGAAGAGGTTCTAGAGACACAAATTGCTCATGACGAATTGGTTGAAACTGATGTTGCAGTAGAACTTCAAGAACCTCAGCCGCTCCGGAGATCTAGTAGAACTTCTCGCCCACCGGAGAGATACTATGGGTTTCTTATTGATGGTGATAGAGAAGATTGCATCATGGATGATGATGACCCTACTAGTTTTCAGCAAGCTATCACGAGTGGTGACTCAGTGAAGTGGCCGGAAGCCATGAGATCCGAAATAGAGTCCATGTACACCAACAAAGTATGGACTTTGGACGTTGCACCTCCTGAGATAAAACCCGTAGGGTGCAAATGGATCTTTAAGAGAAATATTGGTGTAGATGGACAGGTGGAGACCTTTAAAGCAATGTTTGTAGCGAAAGGTTTTCGTCAAAGACCAGGATTGGACTATGATGAAACTTTCTCTCCAATTGCAATGCGTAAATCCATTCGGATCCTACTTGCTATTGCTGTTCACTACGATTATGAAATCTTGCAGATGGACGTAAAAACCGTATTTCTAAATGGTGATTTACAAGAATGCGTTTAAATGGATCAGCCAGAGGGCTTCATTGACAGTGGGAGCAGCGGGAAAGCATGTAGGTTGCTTAAATCCATTTATGGATTAAAGCAGGCCTCACGGAGCTAGAACATCTGCTTTGATGATACAATCAAAGAGTTTGATTTTGTCAAAAATGTAGATGAGCCATGCATTTATAAGAAGATTGTTGGGAGTACTGTCACATTCCTCATATTTTACGTGGATGACATTCTCTTGATAGGAAATGATATTCCTATACTACAACCGGTCAAACTATTCTTATTACAAAGGTTCTCCATGAAGGACTTGGGTGATGCCTCATGCATTTTGGGCATAAGGATCTATAGAGATAGATCCAAAAGGTTATTGGGATTGTCCTAATCAAAGTACATTGACACCATCCTAAAAAGGTTTAGTATGGAAGATTCCAAGTGTGGTGCCTTGCCCGCTTGTCATGGAATCACTCTCTCCAAGGACTTCTGTCCGAAGACTGATGAAGAGAGAGCACGCATGAGCATTATACCCTACGCTTCAGCCGTATGATCTATAATGTATGTGATGTTATGTACTCGCCCTGATGTAGCTTATGCACTAGCTGTAGTAAGCGGGTATCAATCCAACCCAGGAGAGAAACATTGGATAACAGTGAAGAACATTCTTAAGTTCTTGCGAAGGACTAAAGAACTGTTCTTGGTGTATGTTAATGGGGATCTCCAAATGGAGGCCTTTACCGATTCCAGCTTCCAAAGTGATAACGATGACAACAAATCTATCTCAGGGTTTGTATTTACCCTCAATGGAGGGGCGGTTAGTCGGAAAAGTTCCAAACAGGATACCGTCGTAGACTCCACGATAGAAGCTGAGTATATTGCTGCAAATGATGCTGCCAAGGAAGCCGTCTGGATGAGGAAGTTCATCGCGGAACTAGGAGTAGTTCCATTCATTGTTGATCCAATACCATTGTTTGTGATAATAATGGAGCTATGGCGTTAGCCAAAGAACCGAGGTCCCATCAGAAGTCCAGACACATCCTGAGATGATATCATTTGATCCGGGAGATAGTAGATCACCATGAAATCGAGATTCAGAGAGTAGATACAAAGAATAACACCGCGGATCCACTCACCAAGGCCCTTCCACAGCCGCAACATGAGCGACTTTTTGAGATGTTGGGTATGAGATACACCAATAATTGGCCTTAGTGTAAGTGGGAGATTGTTGGATATATGTATGCCCTATAGGCCATTATATGTATAGTGGATGCTTGGACATGTATATATGTATATAGATGACTTTCTTGCTCGACATGATAGCATGCTATCTGGTTTATTTTATCTTTACATGTTCATTTGATCATGCATCTTACTCATTTGGTACATGTTGATAAAGCCATAGGATATATGCTTGACTACTGGGACTATGATGAAGATCATACTAGTGGGACACATATAGTTTATAAGCATATCCTTTAACTGTTCCTAGTCGTGGGTGTATCGAGACGGGGCATCGATATTCCAGAGTAGACTAGCGTATACCATTCTTGTCCCATGTGATGGGCGATGGATGATCCCATATCCACCTGGTGTAGTGACACCAAAGATTGTATGCGGGTGCTCAGTGGAGACTGGATACACTGAACGGACCCACCGAGAACTTCTATGTGGTATTATATCTATCGCCGAATAGCAGTTCTCAGGTGACACTGGTACAGATTAGTCTGTAGACCCAAGATCGTCATAGAGTCTTGTGTGTCCTCCCACTGTACTTTGATCTCCACCCTACCACGACTCTACTGAGTCGTGCAAACAGGTGGACTTTGGGTACAGTCCCAAGGCACATGGAGGCAATGAGCGATAGGAGGGGTTTCGTCTCTCCCGGTATTGGGGGTTGATGTTATGCTATGCTCGATTGGCTATAACAGGAAGTCCCTGGCCAGGGCTGCTGAGATTTACTGATAAGTGTTATCAGTAGTTTCTTAATCTGTTATGAGCCATACACCGGCATGACTTATTGAGTTATTGGGGTCGACGATGCCATCCCTAGACTCGATATGCAGCATATCTGACGAAGAGACCGGACAGTACGGTAAGTGTTTCCAGTTGGCTCGACGGGAGTTTTGACAGCTTCGTTGGTTTTCTTCTGATTGCTCAATACCCGAGTGGCCATTACGTTTAGTTGACCGCTTGCGGTTTATAGGTGTTTGATATGATCATCACCTACTGCCGGTGTATTGACGAGTCTTAGAGTCCCACAAAGGAGTTTCCTAGCTCAGGCAAAATGATGTAGTGTGCATATAAGATATGCGCGAGGATCCGATTTAATGCGTATATGTGATACCGTACATTAATCGGGCGTTTTTCTATTAGTCGGGTCGTATGTGATATGACCGGTTTGTTAAATCATGTGTTGATTTAACATTTGACTTTTAGCTTATTTCTTTATTAAACCTTTTTCTATTTTGTATGCATGCATGTATGCATATGTTTATGATGATGTACATGATGATGTGCTTGCACACATACATGCATACATTGTATCATGGTTGATGATACATATGTGGTGGCAATGCAAGACTCATATGGAAGTATTTATCTATATAATTATTTTTGAGTTAATGTAAATAGAATTAATTTATGGTTGAGATTTATTCTTCATTCTTCACTTAAACCTTGCATTAACCATGAGTTAATTTTTTATGGCTCTCATTGCTCCAAAAATAAATATCTAGATATTTATTAACCCATGGTTTGAAGTGAGAAGGATTTAATATATATATATATATATATATATATATATATATATATTCATTCATTCTCATTATTATGATTATCTCTTGAGCTCATGCTTTGCCATTATCATCTTCTTCCTCATTCTCTTGCTCTCGTGAGTTTTCCATAAAGCGAGCTAGTAAAAAAGAAAGGGTTTTGAATAGAGAATACAAACCACACCATCATTCTACACATCTCTAGCCCATTTGTATAGGGTGTTTGCTCACTTCTTTCAAAGATCAAGTAAAGCAAGGAGCTTTAGGCAAAGGGACTTCGGGTGGATCATCTTGGACTAGGAAGACTTTTATCGATCCGTTTCAAACTCTCAAAGTGCCAAGGAGTCACCAAGGGAAGTCTACAAAGATTGTAATCTCTTCACTTACTGTTAAATTGCTTCTTGCATGTGATTCTTATTGACTGTTACCCTAAGATTCTAGTTAAGATCCTAGGTTAGTTTACTTAGCACCTCATAAAATTTAATTATGGCATGTGTGATGCTTCCAAACCCTAGATGAGGCGGTGAGGAAACCCAACAGGGTTTTCATCCATACCCATTTTGCTTGTGGACGTACCTTTTTTTTTCTTTATTATGACCCATCTGTTTGTCAGCGGGACTTGGGGGTGACTTCACTACTGAAGTAGCTGTGTAGCCAATAGGACTTGAGTTGCAACCTTCATCGTTGAGGCTTCGATTGCAATATAGATCTCAAGGGTAGAGATTGCCGTTTTGGAGACGACATGCTATTTTAGGGACTTCCGGTCCATTATCGCCAGTTTTGGGACGATGTTCTAGTTTAAGGACCTCTCGGTCCGATATCGCCATATTTGAGGCGAGGTTCTAGTTTAAGGACATCTCGGTCCGGTATCACCGTTTTTTAGACGAAATTTTAGTTTAAGGACATCTCGGTCCGATGTCGCCATATTTGAGGCGACCGGTTTTCTTTACATACTATTCAGAGTTTCTGACTCAGGAAGATAGCGAGCGGACACAAGTGTCGTCATCTATCATTGACCTAAGTCATGACTCGTCAGGCATAGCATTTTTTGAGGAACCGTCCATTTATCGGCCGTAAGGGTCTTTCGTCATGCATATCCATGAGCAGGTAGGCTCCACCTTGGTAGACCTTGTCTATGATGTACGGGCCTTCATAGTTCGGCTCGAATTTCCCCCATTTTTCACGGTTGGGGATCATAGGTCTTTTGACGACTAGCACGAGTTCGCCTTGGCAGAATGTTTTCGGCCTAGTCAGTTTTTCATATGACCGCATCATCCTTGCCTTATAAGCTTCCAAGTTTTGCTGTGTTATAAGGCGGGTTTCGTCGAGGGCGTCGAGCTCCTCAAGCCGGAGATGAGCATTTTCTTCATTTGTTAGCACATATCGAACCGCTACTCGTAGAGAAGGGAGTTCCACTTCCAGGGGAAGCACTGCTTCCATGCCGAATAGCAACGTGTATGGTGTTGTATTCGTTGTTGTTTTGAACGTCGTTTGGTTCGCCCAGAGAGCTTCATGCATCCTTTCGTGCCAGTCTTTTTTGTTTCTGAACACCGTTTTCTTTATAATCTTCGTCAGGGACTTGTTGAAAGCTTCAGCTAGACCGTTGGCACGAGGATTGTAGACCGAAGAGTATCTCCAATCTATTTTATGCTGCTGTGCGAAGTGACTGATTTTATGACTTCTATAAGCTGGTCCATTATCCGAGATAATTCGTCGCGGAGTGCCGAATCGATAGATTACATGTGTCCTGAAGAAATGGAGGATATTCTTCGTCTTCACATCCCTTAGTGGTAGTCGGTCGTTGCCAGTATGAACCGGTGTCCTTTGGATGATGCTGGTTCAATAGGGCCGATTATATCGGTTCCCCACATTTCGAACAGCCAGCTAGCTACTGTTGGGTGTAGCGGGTTTGGATGCTGGTGGATGAAGTCCCCGTAAATTTGGCACGAGTGACACTGCCTTGCATATTCAAGGCAGTCCCGAATCATTGTGGGCCAATAATAACCCATTCTTTTGATCTTTAGCTTCAAATTTGGCCCAGCTTAATAAGAACCGCAGAGTCCGTCATGAGTTTTTTGGAAGACTCTGTTTGCTTCTTCTGGTCCCAGGAATCTTAGCCATAGGCAGTCGAACGATCTCTTGTATAGAGTATCATTGACGAAGGAAAAAGACAGAGCTCGTTTCATGAGCTGATGTCTAGATGATACAGTTTTGGGCTATCGTTGGGATTTGAAGTAGTCTATGAAGACTTCCCTCCAATCCTTGACCTTTTCATCATCTTCTATTTGGAGAGCTACTTGTTTGATCATTTCTTTTCCTTCAGATGGCTCTGTTAAATCCTCCGAAGATATTTCTGCTGGCGCAAGAACCCTGCGGCTTTACACAATGATCCTTACGTCATCGAGGTCTTCGTCGGCCAATTCCTTGGCCAGCTTGGCCAATGCACCCGCCTTGCTATTTTCTGCACGTGGTATACTCTCCAGGATGTAGGAGGGGATTTGTGTCAGCAGTTGATGCACTCTTTCACCGTTCATTATCAGCTCTGGCTTGAACGCCTGATAGTCGCCATTTACTTGGCTAACGATCAACTGGGAGTCTCCATATATGAGGAGATATTTGATTCCCATGTCGACAGCGGTCTCGAGACCTGCTATCAAAGCTCATATTCAGTTTCATTATTAGTCCTTGGCTCTGTTAAGGAGAAGTCGTAGCGCAGTATCCCTCCTTGTGGAGTCACGAAGATAAGGCCCACCCTGGTTTTGATTATGAGGGTGTTTTTCTTTCGCCTCTTTATGGACGATGGTAAAGTTCCCATCGGGAATCATTTTCTTCTTTCTCTCCTTCGATGGTGTCGAACGCATGTTCATCCGGCAACTCACAATTTAGGGGGTGTCAGCTGGTATCGGATGCTCTGCAAGAAAGTCGGCAATGGCCTAGCCTTTCACTACTTTGAGAGGCCGGTACGTTATCGAGAACTCCATCAGGAGGAGGGCCCATTGGTAAGCCTTCCTTTAGTATGGCTCTTGACATTAGATATTTGAGAGGATCCACCTTTGATATGAGATGTACCTCATGTGCCAAGGCGTAATGCCTGAGCTTCGTTATCGCGAAGATCAGTGCCAGGCAATGCTTTACGATGGGGGAGTAGTTGTTTTCTGTCCCCAGGAGAACTCGACTCAAACAGTATAAGGCTCTCTCCTTTCCCTGGTCGTTATCTTGTGTCCATAGCGCGCCTAGAGAACCTTTGAGGGCCATTGTGTACAGGATGAAGGGTTTTCCCTTGACCGGAGCGGTCAGTACTGGAGGATTTTGCAGGTATTATTTGATTTCGTCCAGCGCATTTTGGCACTTTCAATCCCAGACGAACGGGGTTCCCTTCTTCATCAAATGACTATAGGGACGAAATTTTCCGGAAAGGTTGGTTATGAACCACCAGATATACGCGAGCTTTTCTTGGAGAGACCGCAGTTGTTTGAGGGTTCTCGGCGTGGGCAACTCTATAATCTCCCTGATATTCGAGGGATCGATTTCGATACCTCGGTGACGTATGATGAATCTCAGGAATTTGCCTAAGAAAACTCCAAACGCGCATTTTAGAGGATTCATCTTCAGATTATACTTTCGAAAACGTTGGAATACTATTTTCAGATGATCCCAATGTTCCTCATAAGACTTTCTCTTCACCACCAGGTCATCGATGTAGCATTCGACAATCTCATGGATGATGTCATCGAAGATCTTCGTCATGGCCCTTTGGTAGGTAGCGCCAGCATTCTTGAGACCGAAATGGCATCACTTTATAGCAGAAAATGCCCAATGGGGTCTAGAAGGCGGTATGTTTCTGGTCTTCAGGATGCATTTTTATTTGATTGTATCCTGAAGATCCATCCATGAAGGAGAAGACCTCATGGGTAGACGCGTTATCAACCATCAGCTCGATAACAGGTATAAGAAAGTCATCCTTCGGGCAAGCTTTGTTGAGGTCCCGAAAGTCCACGCAGATGCACACCATCCCATTTTTCTTCATCACCAGAACGATGTTAGCGATCCAATCAGGATATTGGACTTTTTGGATGAAACCGGAGTCAATTAGTTTCTTGACTTCAGCGTTGATACTCATCTCAAGTTCGAGCAGCATTCTTCTTGGCGCATGTTTGACTGGTTTTATGTTCGGCGATATGGACAGTTTATGTACTGCCACCTTTGGATCTAGACCCAGCATTTCGGAATAGTTCCATGCGAAGCAGTCTTTATACCGCATGAGCACGTCATTTAACGTAGCAACCTGTTTTTTAGATAGCAGTTCACTGACGAACGTTGGCCTCGGATCATTTTCCGTTCCTATGTCAATTTTCCTTATGTTGTCTGCCGTGGTGTATATCCCGTCTTCCAGCTCTTTTGGTGCCGGTGAAAATTCTGAGATCACCTCATCCTCGTCTTCATTTGTGAAGCACTTGAAAAGGTCATCCATAGCCTTATGCCCTTCCCCTTCTGAAAGTGTTATTACATGGCAGGTACGAGTCTGCTTCCATTCTTGATGTTAGGCAGGTCCTATCCTTGCGATATAGGTTTTCTTTGGCTCATGATTTTGCGGTGGGGTTACCCTCCAGCTGTCGGATAAAGCGAACATGCCTTATTGATATTGGTCTTCAATCCAGTTTTTGAATGTGAAGCAGTCTTCAAGGGGATAGCCAATTGCTCAGTGATAGGAGCAATAATCCGGATGATGGACCTCGTTCATTTGTTCGAGGTGCCGAGACTCCGGTAGTGCCATCATTTGGTACTTCATGACAAGGTTTAGTATTTTTCTTGTCTTGTTTTAAGGGAAAGAATATTTCCGGTCTATCTTCTTCATAAAGGACGGGTTCCAGCTGGCTTTTCCTCGAGTGTACGGCTTCTTAGATTCGTTTTGCTGTTTTCAGGCGTTGTTTGCTTTCTTCGCCTTGTTTTTGCCTCTATTTCGGGATTTTCCTTCGAGGCGAGAACTTACATCTGGCTGAGAATGAAAGATATTGTAGTCTTCTTTCTCCGTGGATTGTTGGTTGAGGCATTGTGTCCTAGCCTTTTCATAAATAGCCATTTCGCGACTGTAGTCATCCCGAATCTTTTGACAGGCCTCTTTTATTAGCTGGTCAACCTGTTCTTCAAACGATGGGCTCAACGTTCTTCCAGCAGGATCTCGTTCTGTTACAATGTCACGGCTATTTGGAAGAGCATTTCTTTCTTTACCAGAGCTGTTTATAGCGCGGTAACTGTGGAAATGGTCTCGTTTCCTGGACCGAACGTATCCGAGCCCGGTTGTCTCCATCTTCCCGTTAGGCATCTTTAGCTGAGTCCCCAGGAATATCCCAAATCTTTTTGTAGAATTGGGTTTGTCGAACAATTTGTTCGAGTAGTACACCTTGGTATCTTAACAGCCTTTTCAATCCATCCGAGTAGTACCTTGGGAGACGGATTGGTTGAAACCTGTCGGGCGCAAAATCGGCACCATGCCAGACTTCTTTTTCTACTTTGGTCTCCGTCGATTGGTAGAAGAGGATCGTCTTTTCACCTCTTCACCTGGGAGGCACATAGAAAGTCTGTAGTTCTTATACGCTGTATGTATTGAGCGCATTGAGTTCCTTATAATGCCGAGATGAAACCATGGTGACTTGTAAACTCTGATCAGCTCCAATAATGATTTGTGCTAACGGGTGAACGGAGAACACGACGTTGGCTTCATCCTCAGAGTCACTGCCAAAGACCAAAATAGGAGTAGATGGTCCGGACCTGTTCTGAGTAGACTATTTCTTCATCTACCTCGGTGTCGCTCCTAAAGATTGGGACATTGGCGATGAGCTTCAGTTTATCCTCCGGCTTATGGCACTTCTCCGTATCTTTGAAGTCTGGTAGGAAGTACTTTGCGTCTTCATATTTCTGGACTTTGTTTACCGATAACGGGTTTAGCTCCTCCGTGATGGTGTATTCCAAGCCATCTTTGAAATACTTCATACATTGATGTTGTGTAGAAGGGATGACATTGTACTCATGCACCCAGGCCCTGCCGAGCAAAGCGTTATAGCAAGTCTTGGCGTCAATGATGTGAAATTTTATGTCAGTGATGAGCAATCCAAAGCGTAACGTCAGTATTACGAACCCCAGCGTCCGTGACGACTATGAGTCAAACCCAGAGATGGTAATTGTGTCTCGGGCTAAGTGTTGAACGTTCATGCAGATCTCCTTCAGCACTTTCACGTTGCGAAGGTTGACGGAGGATCCGTTGTCAATAAGGATTTTTCCTATCTTGATGTCGTGGAAATACCCGGTGACGTATAGAGAATGGTTGTGCTCGCACGTTCCGAGGAGGAGATCCTCATCGCTGAATGTAATGCCAGCTATGTGAACCTCTGCCAGCTCGTCCTTCATCTTTTCTTCAGCTAAGAAAGCTTGGAATTGATTAGGCTCTTGCAATGCCTTGATCAGGGAATCTCGTGCCTCTTTGGACAAGAGGAGAGCATCCAGTATGCTCAATTGCGAGGGCATTTTCCTCAGATGTGCTAAGATATTGTAATCTACCTTATTTTTCTTAGGCGGATCCTTGGCTGCGAGCTCTTTGACAACTCGATCATCGAGGGCAATTTCTTCAAGAATTTTCTCTTTCCCTTTGTCTCTTTTGCTCGAAACTTTGTCTATAGGTCCGAGGTTCTTTTTAGGCAGTGTGCGGGTACGCAGCTAAATGTTCTCGCAGTTCTTCTCCTTCTCTTCTTTTTCGGCGGTGGAATCCCTGAAGAGAGGGCTGAGAGTTGTTTCTTCCTCAGAATCGCTCCCAAAGGTGAGAACTTAGAGTTTTTCCTTTTCCGAACTGGTATTAACCATATGACAGTTGCCAGTCATTTTCTCACGCGCATTCGTCGCACTTTTTCACGTTCGACGAGCTTCACGCTTCATCCTTTTAAAGTGTTGTTGATGGGCAACGTATTCTTGCCACCACTTTTTGAAGGCACTGCATTCTTCGGTGGGATGAGTAACCCTCCGATGATATAGGCAGTAGTTCGGATATAAGTCCTCTCCGTTGAGGCTTATAACACCGGGCATGTTTCCTTTGAGAGGTGGCAGCTTCATTCCCACTAACAGGGCTTTGGCGAACCGCTTCTCTGTCTTGATTTTGCTCTTGTTTACCGCAGGTGTGCTTTGGTCTGGTCGGAGTACTTTACGACTCCTCCTTGCCGCAGCTTGTTCATCATAACGCTGACGCTTAACCTTTTCATATATGGCTGTTTCGCATTCTCGGTCAGCTTTGATTTTTCGAAAGGCTTCATTTAACATCCTATCAATTGGGTCTTCCGACAGTTCCGGAGATTTTGGCGTCGATCCTGTCCCTAGTTCCTCGGCATTGTTTTCTGACGCTGAGGGGGCTTCTTCGTTATTTAATGACGAATGGGAAACCATGTGGCAACTTGCTACATAGTCTTCGGTTTCTGATGAGTCATTTTCCTCATCGATTTCACTCTCTTCGTTCTCAAGGATATGCTTGAGAAACTCTTCGAGGGTGACTGGTGTCCGTGCCTTCTGGTTGTACTCCTCCAGCGCGTCAATGTACTTTTGTATATTTGTGCGCTTGTTGTCATACTCGGCAGGCTGCATAGGCTTCTTGGTCTTCTTCATTTTCTTCGAAGACTTTGAAGGCTTGACTTGAGGATTTTGCCCTTTGTCGACAGTTTTCGGTACAGGACTGGTTTCAGCATCCTTTCAATGATTTCCGGTTCAAGTGGGCTTCTCCACCTGACTGCCGGACATGCATGGAGATCCTTCAGCATTCTTTTGGTTTTAGCTGAGAGAACGACTTCCCATGGATCTTCTTCCACGAGCGAGCATGATTCCCTCGGTGCATCCACCTTTTTGGGAGTGTGCTTCTGTAGCAGGTTCACCCTCCAGTTCTCAGACAACGCGAATTTCACCTGTTGATACTGGTTCTCGACCCAGTTCTTGAAGACGTAGCAATCCTCAATTGGGTGGCTCACCATTCTGTGATAGGAGCAGTAGTTAGGGTTGATGTCGCCGGGTTGCGGTGGACGCCATGGGTCTGGCAATGTGATGAGTTTGTTGCGCACTTCCAGTTTGAACAGTCTCCTCGTCTTGTCACGGGGAAATGAGTAAGACGGACCGGGACGTCGGGACGTTTAAGGACATCCCGGTCCACCGGGCGTGCCAGAATCTATTAACCGCCGGAAGACGGACCGGGACGTCTGGCCTGAATTCTGGGGGCAGATGCTATTTGGATTTATCCATCCACCTCTCCGAAAATTCCAAGTTGATTTATGGCACCATATATCGGAGGTTTGGACGGACGCGACTGTTGTAGCAGACTTTATCAGATTTCCCCTCGTTTGCGAGGGGTTTTTTTATTGTGGGGATGCTCTTCCCTGCAGGTGCAAGGCCCTGCAGTTAATTACGTTACCGCATCGCGATAACCACTTTCTCCTGCTCCGGAGGTTCACTTTGTGTCGTGTGTATGTTTATTTTTATTTTGGGTTGCCCGTGGATTATATATGGAGACTAATTTATGTCGTCGCCCGTAGGGCGTGGATTAGTCCAAATCCGTATATTCTTAGATTTGGGTTTGGCTTGATTTAAGGACCGTTAATCTGGTTTGAGATTAAGATCGACTTAAACATACGAGCATTTGGGTTCGATTATTTTAGTTTAAGGACATCCCGGTCCATTATCGCCATATTTGAGGTGAAGTTTTAGTTTAGGGACGTTTCGGTCCATTATCGCCGTATTTGGGGGCGAATATTAGTTTAAGGACATTTCGGTCCCTTGTCACCGTATTTTAGGCGGAATTTCTAGTTTAGGGACTTTTTAGTCCATTATCGCTGTATTTGGGGGCGAATATTAGTTTAGGAATATTTCGGTCCGTTATCGCCGTATTTGGAGGCGAATATTAGTTTTAAGGACGTTTCGGTCCATTATCGCCGTTTTGGAGGCGAATATTCGTTTAAAGACGTTTTGGTCCAACATTCAACTTGCGTGCACGTATATTTGTTACGTGACGAAGTGAACGTTGTTGATATGGAATGTGCCCAATGTTCCCCTCCGAATACAGAGATGTGACCGCGTAGGTTCGTCTTGCCTGAAATTCGGGGCAGATGCTAATTAGTGCTATCCGTCCACCTCTCCGAAGATGCCAAGTTGATTTATGGCACCATGTATCGAAGGTTTAAACGGATGCGGCCGATGTAGCAGACTTCGTCAGATTCCTCCTCGTTTGAGTGGTTTTTGATTGTGGGGACGCTCTTCCCTGCAGGCGCAAGCTCCTGCAGTTAATTACGCTACCGCATCGCGGTAACAACTTTCTCCTTCTCCAGATGGTCACTTCGTGTCGTGGGTATTTGTTTTGTGTTTGGTTGCCCGTGGATTGTATACGGAGACTAATTTATGTTGTCGCCCGTAGGGCGTGGACTAGTCCAAATCTGTATCTTTCTTAGATTTGGGTTTGGGGGGTTGGGTTTAAGGATACGTTAGCCTCATTTGAGACTAATATCAACTTAAACGTTTGTTAAGGATACATTAGTCTCATTTTAGACTAAGATCAACTTAACGGGATCGTTTAGATCCAACAAGAGAGCAATTGGGATCTATTGTTTAGTTTAGTGACATTGCGGTCGATTAGTTTAAGGACATTGCGGTCCATCGTTAGTTTAAGGACATCTCGGTCCAATGTTAGTTTAAAGACATCGCGGTCGAGGTTAAGGACATCATAGTCCATGGGTTTAAGGACCCCACAGTCCAATGTTAGTTTAAAGACATCACGGTTGAGGTTAAGGACATCATAGTCCGTGGGTTTAAGGACCCCACAGTCCAATGTTAGTTTAAAGACATCACGGTCAAGGTTAAGGACATCATAGTCCATGGGTTTAAGGACCCCACAGTCCAATGTTAGTTTAAAGACATCACGGTCAAGGTTAAGGACATCATAGTCCATGGGTTTAAGGACCCCACAGTCCAATGTTAGTTTAAAGACATCACGGTCGAGGTTAAGGACATCATAGTCCATGGGTTTAAGGACCCCATAGTCCGATGTTAGTTTAAAGACATCACGGTCGAGGTTAAGGATATCATAGTCCGTGAGTTTAAGGACCCCACAGTCCAATGTTAGTTTAAAGACATCACGGTCAAGGTTAAGGACATCATAGTCCATGAGTTTAAGGACCCCACAGTCCGTGAAATGTGTGGTTGTCGGGACCCGTCACCTCTCTGAAGATGTTGAAGGATTACAACGACAAATATCAGAGGAGTGAAGAGATGTAACCTCAAACCAAAGTGGATTAAGTGATCTGTAGTCTAATTTGGAACTAAGATCAATTAATTAAATTATGAGCACACCGGCTCAGTTAAGTCTGAATTGAGGACTTATGGCCAACTTAGGCTAAGTCCAATTAAGTTTGAAATATTGGCCCTTTGTTGGACCATTAGACATTTGTCTGGGTTCAGCCCCTCATCATTTAGCAATGCTAAACAAGAGTTTGAGGGATCTGATAATATTTCTATCTTTGACTGAGCATTAAACATTGTAGCTCTGAATTTTACTCAATTTTGAGATTCAGTTGAAGAAGAGTCTTTTGCCTCTGGAAAATTAGCCAATTTGGCTAAAAGTAGTGTTAAACACTAGAGAACGGTAGTGTTAAACACTAGAAATAAAGCTCTCAAATTAGTGTTTAAACACTAGAAAACAACAGTGTTAAACACTGGAAATAAGATTCTCAAATTAGTGTTAAACACTAAAAGACAATCAGTGTTAAACACTGGCAATAAAGCTCTCGAATTAGTGTTAAACACTAAAAAAACAACAGTGTTAAACACTGGAAATAAGATTCTCAAATTAGTGTTAAACACTAAAAGATAATCAGTGTTAAACACTGAAAATAAAGCTCTCGAATTAGTGTTAAACACTAAAGAAAAAGGGGTCACATGGGGACACGTGCGGGCGCCCAAAGGTGGGGCTAGATCTCCTCACTTTGTTCTGCAAATAAGTGTTAAACACTTTTAATTTTTATCCATCACGTGTTGGCACGTGATAGGCATTCATGCACTGATTTGTTAAGGTATTTATTAGGGGTCACGTGTTAACACGTGAGAGCGCCCAAAGCCCACATTTCCTTTGCTTTTATTCTCTTTGTTTTGGAGGTCATGATTGAATGATTCTTCGTGATGTGTTTTGAAAATTGTATAAAGATCACAATCAAAGAATTGTTAACCGCAATCAATAACAGTGTCAATTGTAGCGCGTTAGCGAGTGCGGATCATCCACAGGGAAAGTGTGATCTGTTCGTAATTGAATTAGATGAATTGAAGATTAAAAAGAAAAAGTAAAGACAATTCAATTCAAGATTTAAAAATGAATTTCAAGAATTATCAAAATCTAGATCTAATAACAAGAAAACATTAAAAATCAAGAATCAAGAATTGATGATATCCAATCGAATTAGGTTTCAAGAATCGAAGTGAGGCTCGTAGGAATCGATCGAATCCATAGATGTGATGAAAACTTGTGATTACGTTTTCTTATCCATTGATGATTTGATGCTAGATCGATGATGATCAACGAGAATTAGTGATTTCTTGCGGAAACTAGGGTTTCATCATCTATCCCTTGTCCTTTCGTTGATTTCATTCACATTCTAGCCTCTAATAAATTCAAGAATCGATCGTGGATCAATAATTAAAAGCGAACACAATCAAGAAAGTATCGCTCGAAACTAGGTCGTAGATTCTTTAATTTACTAAAGTTTACAAAACTCATAGGACTTAGGAATCATTTCAAGCTTTGTCACATCATCATCTATTGATTCTCTCGACTCCTTCACGAGCGGAGTTTTACTCAAACATCATAACAAGAAACACAATCAAGAATTGAGATCTAATCATGATGCAAGAATGTAAAGAAAGAAAGATAAAGAATTTCACCTTTTATTTATCAACAATTCGTTACACTTCGCTCAAAGACTACAAGAAATTGAGGAGAGAACTAGATTGCCGAATTGAGCGTCGCATCGTCTCCGTGAGTCGCGGATCGTCTTGAACCACTTGCTCGGATGAAGATCGGCTTCGCTCCAAAAAGGTTGAAGGCTTCTTGCTTGAATTGTACTCGGGGATCTTGAATTTGGCTTTGGATTTTGAATTAGGGTTAGGGTTTGAATGCATAAGTTGTGTCACTCAACTTGTGTTGGGAGTTGGAGAACAACCTTGAGAGTGAAGCCTTAGGGTCCCTTTTATAGCCTTAATTAGGATTAGCTTTCTTTAGAAGCTAGGTTTAGTTTAGCTTCCCTTGTAAGCTTGGTAGTTAGGTAGAAGGTTCTAGAGGTAGTTAGTTAGGGTTAGCTTCCTTCATAAGCTTGGAGGTTAGGGAGAAGCTTCTAGGCTTAGGTAGTTAAGTAGCTTGCTTTGGAAGCTTGAGGATGTTTAGCTTGAACAATAAGCCTTGCTGTTCTGACAGAAACTTCTAGAGTTCTCTGGAAATTGGAGTGGATTGAATGAGTTCTGAAGCTGAACTGAGAAACCTGAGCTGAAGATATGCTGACGTCACCATGACATGGCCGCAGATCCGCCGCGCTAATGGGGCTCTGGCCGCGGATCCGCGGCCCAATAGAAGCCTCTATGCATGGAACTTTCTGTGATTCTTGGTGCTGACTGTAAGTGTACTTTCTTATGTGTGGAATCTTATAATTCTCTTTAGTTCACTGTCAGATCTCAACTCTTTGACTTGGAGTATTTTTCTCAGCACTTTTGACAATTTCGGCTCTTTTCCTAGAATTTCCTGCACAGATTCTCGAGACAAGTGTTGCGCTATACAAAGATTATGCGATGCAATGATAAACACTCAATTTCCCTCAAAATGCCGGTTTTAGTATACAACACAAGTTATTTGTTATTTTACGGATGTTTTGCTAATATGTGCTATACTTATACCGAACACCTATAGATGAGTGCAAATGGCAGGGAAATTGATGTGTTAAAAATGCAATATTTTCGACTGATCAAATTCACCCAAACTTATTTTCGGTCGTCTTGAGCGAATTATTTTATTAAAAAGAGAAGGAGAAAATAAAAAAGAAAAACTAACTAGCACACTTTCGTAGGCAACACGATTGCACTGAGCATGTGCAACAAGCCTTTAAACCTCTAGGTGTCCCTAGTAGGAGGAGTGTTGTCTCCTGAGGGTTTTCAGTGGATTGCACCCACAAAATCCAATAATAAAAGGAAGACCGTGAATATTACATATAAAGACAAGAATTGTAAAAGAAAGACATTGAAAATTAGAGTTTCCAACTATGCTAGCTTTTCGGTTGTCTTGAGCCCTATCTTAATAGTCATGAAAAGATGTCAGAAATCACATCATCTCTCAATAAAACATCATCTTTATTCTTCATTCCTATCTTTCTTCCAAACATCGATCATATAACCCTACGTGTGTGTAATATACATCCCTACACCTGGAGAATTCAATTCAAGCTATCATACTCTTGTCCATCTGCCTCAATACATTTTAATTTGATGAATATTTAGATTTGCTCACACATTTTCATGCGACCGTTAATACTTCTTGAGTTACTAACCGACCGATTACTCATATGCTTGCTTATTAGGTGTATTTCCTTGTCTTGCACCACGTAAGGCTTAGCAGTGACTCTCAGACCAGTTGGTCTAAGGCACTAGGTGAAGAAGCACCCTCGCTATATTTTTTTATTGCTGCCTTGGCGATAACAAAACTAGTGTCCATTTTTCTGCACCATTTTATATTTTTATTCATTTTTTATTTCCTTCATACTTTGGCTTTTAGACAAGAGCATTTCAAGGTATCGTCTATTATCCCGAGTTTCAAGACGTGTGTAAGTGCGAATAGTAGGGTATCAACGTTCAAAATGTTTGGCTTCCAGAATATAAACTATTTTTCAGACTTATTTTTATACTCAGATTAGTGACTTCCTTCATCTTACTAACCCTTGGGACAACGGCTCATAACTACTTATTACTAGTTCGTATAAGAAAACTTTTAATTTTCTTGGTTTTCTTAAATTTTTCCAATCTTTTGGATGTAATTTTTCACCATCTAATCTTTTATTATCTCACTTATGTACAAAAACATTTTTATTTATTTATTTATTTTTTTTGAATTTTTTTAAATTTTTATAGGTTTTCAAAAAAATGTTTTGTGCTTATGCAAAGTGATATGCAAATGATGCGCAAATAAGCACAAAGCTCCCCCAAACTTGTTTTCAACAGTTTCCTCACTGTTGCCTTCTGCTAATTCTCGAAAAACCTGTAAGCATGGGAGGAAATTTATTAATGGGGGCAAAATATTTAAGTGAAAATCCTCCTCCAAACTTATTCTTTTCACTCAGCTCCATTCAAAAGATGATGCAGTAATTTACAGGATATGGAGGTGAGACGGAGGAATTTTAATCAGGATAAAATGGCTCCTGTAAGAACAGGAGCTCCTCCGTGGGGTCAATGGAAAAATACGGCTTTAATCTATGTCCATTCACTTTGAAAAATGTACCGTCTTTAACATTTTCTACCTCAACTGCCCCGTGCGGGTATACAGACCGCACAATAAAAGGTCTCTTCCATCGAGATCGTAGCTTACCCGCGTGAAGGTGTAGTCGTGAATCATAAAGAAGGATTTGTTGACCTGGTGTAAAAGTTTTCCTCAAAATGTTTTTATCGTGAAATACCTTAGTCCGATTCTTTACAATTACAGTGTTATCATAAGCTTCATCGCGGAGTTCGCTTAGCTCGTTTAATTGCAGCTTCCGAAAGTTGCGGGCTTGGTTTAAGTTAAAGTTGATTTATTTAATAGCCCACATTGCTTTGTGCTCGATCTCGACTGGCAAGTGACAAGCCTTCCCAAACACTAACCTATATGGAGACATCCCTAGATCGGTTTTATATGCAGTTCGGAATGCCTAAAGAGCATCCGTCAATTTGGTCGACCAATCTTTTCTATTCTTAGCAACAGTCTTCTCCAGGATTTGTTTTATCTGTCTATTTGAAATCTCAGCCTGCCCGCTTGTTTGGGGATGATAGGGTGTGGAAAGTTTGTGGTTGATTGCGTATTTCCGCATCAAAGTCTCGAAAGACCTGTTGCAGAAATGTGTCCGTTATCGCTAATGATGGTGCGTGGGTGTCCAAATCGCGAAAAGATGTTTTCTTTTAAGAACTTAATGACAACTTTCTTATTATTAGTGCGACAAGGAATAGCTTCAACCCACTTTGAGACGTAATCAACCGCAAGCAGTATGTACAGATTCCTAAAGGAGTTAGGAAAAGGACCCATAAAGTCAATGCCCCAAACATCGAAAATTTCAACCACTAAGATGGGTTGCTGTGGCATCTCATTTTTTCGGGAAATCCTACCCGTGTGTTGATACTGTGCAGAGGTTTTGCAATGATCAAATGCGTCTTTGAACAAGGTCGGCCAATAAAAACCGCATTGCAAAACCTTCTCCGCCGTCTTTTTAGGACCGAAGTGACCCCCACATGCCTGATGATGACTAAAAGATAGAACACTCTTGAATTCCTCATTCGGGACACACCGGCGAATGATCTGGTCAGGACAATACTTAAACAGATATGGTTCATCCCAGTAAAAGTGTTTTACTTGGGATAGAAAACGATGTTTGTCCTGTTTTGACCAATCGCTGGGTATCAGTCCCGTAGCAAGATAGTTCACAATATCCCTGAACCAAGGTTCATCGGATACGTTCAAGAGTTGTTCGTCTGGAAAAGAATCATTGATCGGCAAGGTCACAGGTGAAGAAGAGATGCGCGAAAGATGGTCGGCTACAACGTTTTCACATCCTTTCTTATCTTTGATAACAAGATCAAATTCTTGTAATAGAAGGATCCAACGTATTAGCCTACCTTTAGCATCTTTCTTCGCCAAAAGTTGTTTCAAGGCGGAGTGGTCAGTGTACACAACAATTGGTGAGCCAATCAAGTAAGGCCTGAATTTTTCTAATGCAAATACAACCGCCAAAAGTTCTTTTTCGGTAGTTGTATAGTTAATTTGAGCATCGTTCATGGTCTTACTTGCATAATAGATCACGTGTGGTATCTTTTCAATGTGCTGTCCTAAGACTGCACCAACTGCAAAATCTGATGCATCACACATAAGCTCAAAAGGGTGGTCCCAATCTGGAGACGATAGAACGAGGGCTGTAGTGAGGGAGTGTTTGAGTGAGTCGAATGCTGCCTTACAATCCGAGTCAAAGTGGAAGGTCGTATTCTTGGCCAAGAGAAGAGTTAAAGGTCTAGCAATTTTGCTAAAGTCCTTAATGAATCTCCTGTAAAAGCCTGCATGGCCAAGAAATGATCGGATATCCTTGACGCTTTTGGGATGAGGAAGGTTTTGAATGACATCTATCTTAGCTCTGTCAACCTCAATGCCTTTTCGTGAAATAACATGTTCAAGCACAATTCCTTCTTGGACCATGAAATGGCATTTTTCCCAATTAAAGGTTAAGTTCTTCTCTTTGCAACGAGTAAGAACTGCGTCAAGATTCGATAGGCAGTCAGAAAAAGAGTCTCTGAAAATCGAGAAATCGTCCATGAAAATCTCCAAAAAATTCTCGACCATGTCCGAGAATATCCCCATCATACACCGCTGGAATGTAGCGGGAACATTGCATAACCCAAAGGGTATGCATCTATAAGCAAAGGTACCAAAAAGACAAGTAAATGTGGTTTTATCTTGATCCTTTTTGGCAATGGGGACCTGATTATAGCCAGAGTATCCGTCCATAAAGCAATAATACTCACGTTCAGCTAAGCGTTCCAGCATCTGGTCAATAAGAGGTAGAGGAAAGTGGTCTTTCCTCGTCGCGGCATTGAGTTTCCTGTAATCAATACATACACGCCACCCAGTTTGAGTGCGTGTCTGAATTAACTCATTTGCCTCATTTGTAATGACTGTGATGCAAGATTTCTTAAGGACGACATGAATTGGACTCACCCATTGGCTATCGGAGATTGGGTAAATAATACCATTGTCAAGGCATTTGACGATCTCTTTCTTCACCGCATCCTTCATGACGGGGTTCAACCGTCTCTGTAGTTCTCGGGTTGGTTTGGCTTCATCCATCAAATGTATATGATGTTCAACAATCAAGGGACTGATCCCTTTGATGTCAGCCATGGTCCAACCAAACGCCTGCCTGTTAGATCTGTAAGTCTACGTTGCCCACCCCGGTGCTTACGGGGAGGCGGAAACGGTATAAAAAACGGATTTTTATCGCTCAAGGCAACATGGACTATCAAAAGGAGGATCTTTGCTAAACATAAACTAACTACAAAGTTAAAAGGAGTTTAGCTACATGTAAAAGAGCTTATTCCTAGGGCTTTAAGTCCTTCTCTCCTTGCTCCTTGGAGTGAGAGAAAATGATCTCCTTGTCGCCTTCTCTTGTCGAAGAAGGATCCACCCGAGAGCCTCAACTTTTGGCTTCAACTTCAAACTAGAAGTAACTAAGATACTTGGAGTGCTAATCCTAGAACCTTAGAAAGAGTAGAAAGTATCTTAGAAGGATTTATCTCAAGCTCAAGGGATTCTCAACTCATGAGAGGGGAGAGCTAGAGAGAGAGGAAGAGGAGGAGAGAGAAACTAAAAGATAGAATGAGAAGAAATGAACCATTCTTCTCACATATATGTATGAATTATGGAAATTAGATAATTAGCTAAGATAATTGTCATGGTTAATCAAGAATTGACCATTATCATTTCACATTAAATGCCATTTGCAAGGATCAAAGAGCATCTTTCATATGGAATGATGATGGTCAACATGTCAACCTAGGTCAACAAGTCAAGTATAGTCAAATGGTCAACAAACCTAATCATGCATAATTATAATTAACTAATATCAATTAATCATAATTCACACATAAGCATTAGGGTTAAGAAAATGACAATGGTCATCAACCCTAATCAAAGTCCTCTACCTCTGTCTCAGTCAACTGTGCATACACACCCGTATCCGTGTTCCGAGGAACACGAATACAATGAGATAAAACCAATCCCAAATCATATACTAGGATCCGGCTTAAACCAAAGCCCGCTAGTATAAGCTGTCCGGACAGCAAACGTGCACAAGTGCGCGAATGTGAACGAACCCTGTCGCAAAACCATGCGACCTCTACTCATTTTGCCTAAAGGCGAATAACCCTCCGTGTGGGACTCTAAAGACTCGACACTACGCTGGCAGTGGGTTTAACCACAGACCGCAAGCGGCACTAGCTGTACGTAACGGTCCCCAGGTAGATGCCGATAAGAAGACTGACGAGGTGAACCCATCTGAACTCCTACCGAGCCTGAATGTGACAGTCTCCGTACAGTCCGGTCTGTTTGTCTGATACATCGCATGGCGGGCCTAGGGGGGTGGTAAACGTCAGTCCCTTAATAGCGGTACAAGTCGTGCCGGAGTGTAGCCCAGAACACCCTGAGATAACACTGGAAATCTACCAGTATACCTCGCTTGCCCTGGCCAGGGACTACTTGTGTAATGGCTCTCCTAGACACAGCGCGATGTCAACCCCCAATACCGGGAGAGACGAATCCTGTCTAACCGTCACTGCCTCCAAGTGCTTCGGGACTGCACCCAAAAACTACCTGTTTGCACGACTCCTTTGAGCCGTGGTAGGGTAGTAATCAAAGTGCAGTGGGAACACACTCGAGGCGAAGTGACAGTGTCAAGTCAGCAGACTAAGTTGTACTCATGTCACCTGGGAACTGATAACCGACGATAGGTATAATACCAACCAACAGTTCCCGACGAGTCCTGTCCAGTGTACTCATAACCCAACGAGCACCCGCATACTATCTCAAGTACGACGTACAGACGGCTGTGGGATAGACCGTCTCCCGTGCTGGGATGAGAAGCGCATACGCTAGTCTACTCCGGAGTATCGATGCCTTGTCTCGATAATCCCACGACCAGGGACGTGTATGTATAAGGATGTGCTTATAGATTACCCCCCCACGAGTGTGACTACCATCACAACGCTGGTAATCAAGCAAAGATCCTAAGGGCTCCACTAATGCGTATAGGTGATACAATAAAGAAACACATGTACACATTAAAGCAGAGACAAACCAAGTAGCATACTACCATTTCAAGCAAGATTGTCTATACAATTGTGAATATCCCAAGCTTCCATCAAGTAATATACATACTAGTATGATACAGTAATGGCCTCTAGGGCATATACACTAACAATCTCCCACTTGCACTAAGGCCATATACTGGCGTATCGAAGACCTATCATCTCGATCAGCCGCTCGAACTGAGTCTGGGGTAAGGCCTTCGTGAATGGATCTGCAGTGTTATCTTCTGAAGCAACCCTCCGAACCTCGATCTCCTGGCGATCCACGATCTCCCTGATCAGGTGATACCGCCTCAAGATGTGTCTGGATTTCTGATGGGACCTGGGTTCCTTCGCTAAAGCTATAGCCCCGTTGTTGTCGCAATACAAAGGTATTGGATCAACAATGGACAGAACCACCTGAAGTTCTTTCAAGAACTTCCTCATCCAGACGGCTTCTTTTGCGGCATCAGATGCAGCGATATATTCCGCTTCCATAGTCGTGTCAGCAACGGTTTCCTGTTTGGAACTCTTTCAACACACCGCCCCTCCATTGAGGGTAAAGACAAAACTCGACATGGATTTGGAATCATCCCTGTCACTCTGGAAGCTGGAGTCAGCAAAGGCCTCAATCTGGAGGTCTTTTCCGCCATATACCAAGAACATCTCCTTAGTCCTTCTCAGGTACTTGAGAATGTTCTTTACCGCTATCCAGTGTTTCTCCCCAGGGTTTGACTGATACCTGCTTACCACACTCAGTGTATAAGCCACATCTGGTCTGGAACACAACATCGCATACATTATAGAGCCTACCGCAGAAGCGTAGGGTATAATAGACATGCGATCCCTTTCCAAATCAGTCTTGGGAGACATCTCTTTGGAGAGGGTGATCCCGTGACAAGACGGTAAATTACCGCGCTTGGAATCTTCCATACTGAATCTTTTCAGTGTGGTGTCGATGTACCTGGATTGTGAGAGTCCTAATATCCTCATGGATCTGTCACGGTAGATCCAGATCCCCAGAATGTATGAGGCATCACCCAGGTCTTTCATGGAGAACCTGTGTGACAAGAACCCTTTGACAGATTGTAGCATAGGAATGTCATTTCCTATTAAGAGAATGTCATCCACGTATAAAACGAGAAATACTACAGTTCTCGCTACAAATCTACTATAGATGCATGGTTCATCTGGATTTTTGATAAAGCCAAATTCCTTGACCGTCTCATCAAAACAGATGTTCCAACTCCGCGATGCCTGCTTTAGTCCATAAATGGACTTGAGCAACTTGCACACCTTTCCGCTGCTCCCACTCTGAATGAAACCCTCTGGCTGGTCCATATAGACACACTCCTCTAAATTTCCATTTAGAAAGGCGGTCTTTACGTCCATCTGCCAAATCTCATAATCGTGGAAGGCATTAATGGCAAGAAGGATCCGAATGGATTTCAGCATAGCCACTGGAGAAAAGGTTTCGTCATAGTCCAAACCAGGTCTCTGACGAAAACCCTTTGCAACAAGTCTAGCTTTATAGGTCTCAACCTGTCCATCTACACCAATCTTCCTTTTGAAGATCCACTTGCATCCTACGGGTTTTACCCAATCTGGAGCAATGTCCAACGTCCATACTTTGTTGGTGTATATGGACTCCATTTCGGTCCGCATTAAATCTAGCCATTTTACCGAGTCTACGCTCTAAATGGCTTGCTAGAAGCTAGTCGGCTCATCACTATCAATGATGCAATCTTCTCTATCCCCGTCTATGAGAAAACCGTAGTATCTCTCGGGCGGATGAGACTGCCTACTACTCCTGCGGAGCGGCGTAGGAATGTCCTGATCTTTTGAACCCTCTGGTTCTACTAAGCTTTCAGTAATAGCTCGTGGTTCTGGAATTTCTTCCAGATCTATTGCGCTCCCACTAATTTCCTTTTCCAAGAACTGGTGTTCTAGAAAGTGGGCATGACGAGAAACAAAAACCTTTTGTTCCTCTTCGCAATAGAAGAAATATCCCTTAGAGTTCTTTGGATATCCCACAAACTTGCACTGTACCGAGCGTGCCTCGAGCTTGTCCGCATGCTGCTTTTTGACAAAAGCTGGACATCCCCATGTCTTAATGTGATTAAGATAGGGTCTCTTCCCACACCACATCTGATATGGTGTAGTAGGCACAGTCTTAGTTGGAACTCGGTTCAAAAGGTATGCAGCTGATTCTAGCGCATATCCCCAGAATGATCGCGGTAACTCAGCGTTACTCATCATGGACCGTACCATATCCAATAGGGTTCGGTTCCGTCTCTCCGATACACCGTTATGTTGCGGAGTGTATGGAGGAGTAAGATGAGAGAGAATTCCATTCTCTTTTAAGTAATCCAGGAACTCGACACTCAAGTATTCACCACCTCGATCAGATCTCAGTGCCTTGATACTTTTGTTTGTTTGTTTTTCTACTTCATTCTTATATTCCCGGAATTTTTCAAAGGCATCGGATTTATGTTTCATTAAGAAGACATATCCGTACCTTGAAAAGTCATCCGTAAAAGTAATGAAGTAAGAATAACCTCTTCGTGCATGCGTAGACATTGGACCGCACACGTCGCTGTGTACGAGTCCCAAGAGCTCGCTCGCTCTTACTCCGTGTCCAGTGAACGGAGTCTTTGTCATCTTTCCTTTGAGACAGGATTGACAAGTTGCATATGATTGATATTCGAACGGATCCAAATATCCTTCTGTATGTAACTTAGTCAACCTTCTCTCATTGATGTGATCTAGTCTACAATGCCATAAGAAAGCCTGATTGATTTCTGGAGACTTTCTTTTGTGTGTATCCTGGACATTGAAAATCTGTGGTTGGTTTAATACGTATATACCATTGTTTAATGTACCTGACCCAATCAAAACTTGATTAAGGTGAATGTTCACAACATTACTTACAAATGCAAATTCATAACCTTCTTTAGACAATAAAGATACAGAAATGATATTACAAGTTGCATTTGGTACAAAATAACAACCACGCAAAACCAAAAAGTGTCCATCTGACAATCCCAGGTGATAGTCCCCCACGGCCTCAGCATCCATGCTAGCTCCGTTTGCAACTCTGAGGGTCATATCACCTTCCTTCAAAACCCTACTATTTCTTAACGCCTGCAAAGAATTACAGATATGAGATCCTGATCCGGTATCCAATACTCAGGAAGTAGAGTTTATTGATAGACAGTTTTCAATAACATACACACCTGAAGCTGAAGCCGCAACTCGCTTCAGATCCTGGGTTTTGGCCTTCCAAGCCTTGCAATCCTGTTTTCAGTGTCCACTCTTGTGACAGTAAAAGCATTCTTCCTTTCCCACAAGCTTTCCCGCTACCTTTGTTGCCTTTCCCTTTCCCTTCGTATCCATTTTACTAACACCGCCCCTTGGTTTGGCGGGGGCTTTCTTCTTCTTTCCCTTGGCTTTCGCCCTGGACCTAGAAGAGGAAGATCCTCCTACAAACAAAGTGGATGTCTCCCTACCTTTCTGTAGGGTGCCCTCAGCACTCCTCAACATGTTCAGAAGTTCGGAAAGTTCAACCTCCTTTCCTTGCATGTTGAAGTTTAGGACAAACTGGGCGTAAGTGGAAGGAAGGGACTGGAGAATCAAGTCAGTGTAGAGTTCATTCTCCAACGTGGTCCCAAGGTCCGCGAGCTCCTCTATGTAGCCAATCATCATAAGCACGTGTTCCGCTACCGATGATCCGACGGCCAATCTTGCCGAAAACAGCTTCTTCGACACTTCGTATCTGGCGATACGAGACTGCTCTCCATACAGTTCTTTTGTATGAAGAAATATGGATTCTAGGTCCATATTCTCGTGCCTCCTCTGATGTTCATTGTCCATAGAGGCAAGCACGAGGCACTTGGCCTTCGCGCAATCGATCTCCCATGTCTTACGGATTTCTATATCCGCGACGCTGGAGGTGGGACCTGAGACAGGAGGAGCTTTGGTGGTAAGGATATACCCCAACTTGTCGTAAGTGATTGCCATTTTGACATTCCTAAGCCAATCTTTATAGTTTGGCCCTGTCAGTATGTTTTTATCTAGTAATAACTTAAGTCCGGTCATGTTGATTGGTCGCTGCAATTAGGAGAGAGAAAAGAAACACTTTAGCATGATGCTCTTGCAAGTTTAGAGTGGTTTTTAGTTTGTCTAAACAGGATGGCTCCCACTGTCTCTCGAATCCCTCCTCAAACCATAAAGGAAGAATTAGTCGGGATCAATATCACCGTACAATACTTGCTTAACCATTCAGCCAGGCCAGTGTCGGTACTTCGAGGGAGGTTTTCCAACGCTTTCGCGAAGTTCCTTAATTAAGTAACCTCTTTTCCCTGTGGGCGTAGCCCCGCTAACACCTTTCTAGACACCTACTAGGTTTATAACATTGATCGTTAAGTGAGAAATTTCCCGAGGAGTAGCATATACTCACAGTATGATCGGGATCCAAATATCATCGCGTGATAAAACTGAAGGAATCTTACCAGAATCATCACACTCCAAATGGTATGCAGCGCTAGCAAGTTTCAGTTCTTTTGAAACTCCCGATGTGGATTTTTGCCCCATGCTCTTATGACCTTGACTTTGGCCAAAATATCATAAGTCACATGTCAAGTTCTACCCGTCATTCTCCAGGTTAATTTGGACCCACCCGTACCTACCCTTAACTTTGGCCAAAATGGCAGTACGACTGTCCCAAACCAACGCATTTATCTATGCTGCACATGAATACCCAATAGCTACCAATCACTATTCCTTGACTTTGGCCAACATACATAGCTTGAATACTTATTGATCATTCATGTGGAATGATGGAGGGCTACGAATGGTTTTGGCGAAACCGTGAACGTAGTGAACTTGATATAATCGATGGAACAAGATAGCTTTTAAAAGGAGTGGTTCAAGCTCCGCATTTAAAAGTTTGGTTTTGAAAAGAACCGAGTGGTTTTCAAAGTGTTCCAACGACTTTTACTTGGTTTATTTTCTTGCATTAATTTTAATGCATCCCATCATTTAATCCTACCATTGCAGAAAACAACCAAAATATGGTGTACGCTTATGCCATCCGCATTCGCCACGGGGTCCCGTCATCACCCGTTAGGTTACTTAACTAACGACAGAGCGGGGGCAGGACTAGCGCGGATGCAAAACATAAGCAACACCTAAATAGATATCATATATAGATATATAGCAATGATAGTCAATCCAGATCACAGATGAACACTTTGGATATACTAGGAATCCGCGATTCGTTCGAGCCTGCAACGAAAAGCGGATTACACGGTCGCGATGAATAGCCAAACCCCACCCTAGACCCCTACGGGTGCGGCAAACTACCCGCCAAGTATCCAAAGTGAAGCAACCTCCCTTAACAACATGAGTAGGCCACTCGGCACTTCGAGATACCCGGTAGTTTGTGCACCCCACCTTGGGTCTATCCTAGGAGCAAAAACAGTAAAAAGAAATTATACCATGACGGCTACAACCCCGACCCGGTTGTGCGGCCATACAAATAATATTACATCAATTTACATATTACAAGAATGAAAGAAAAAAGAAACTCTCGTCTCACATCCACCCGGCTATTCATCCGCGACAATCCAACGAGTTCATATACACAAACCATCAACAATACAGATCACAGATATGTATAACCCCCACTAATCGATGTATAGCGATTAACAGACATTCAATACATATAATACATTATAGATATAACCCATTAGTCAAAGTATAGGGAAGATCGATCAAAATACGGATTTATAACTACCCGGAAAGCAAATTTGCTCTCTGGAAAATCTGGGCAGAAAGAAACCATCTTAAAAATCCCCAAACCATAAAATAATAACACTGCAAGAGAAACGAGCCGCGGCCGAGTCAACTCGGCCGCGGATCCGCGGTGAGTTGGTCGGCTCGCTGGTTCGTTTTTCTTGGGTGTACTGTAAAAACCCTGAGCCGATTTTTAAGGTGTGCTTTATTATTTTTAAAACAGATTTAAAAATCGGCAGAAACTTGGGGTTTTTGAAAAAAAGTTTTGTGATTTTTACCGATCGAAGTTCTATACACTTTACTAACTAGCTAGTTTGTGTTTAGTTAGGCTCTGATACCACTGTAAGTCCACGTTGCCCACCCCGGTGCTTGCGGGGAGGCGTAAACGGTATAAAAAACGGATTTTTATCGCTCAAGGCAACATGGACTATCAAAAGGAGGATCTTTGCTAAACATAAACTAACTACAAAGCTAAAAGGAGTTTAGCTACATGGAAAAGAGGTTATACCTAGGGCTTTAAGTCCTTCTCTCCTTGCTCCTTGGAGTGAGAGAAAATGATCTCCTTGTCGCCTTCTCTTGTCGAAGAAGGATCCACCCGAGAGCCTCAACCTTTGGCTTCAACTTCAAACTAGAAGTAACTAAGATACTTGGAGTGCTAATCCTAGAACCTTAGAAAGAGTAGAAAGTATCTTAGAAGGATTTATCTCAAGCTCAAGGGATTCTCAACTCATGAGAGGGGGGAGCTAGAGAGAGAGGAAGAGGAGGAGAGAGAAACTAAATGATAGAATGAGAAGAAATGAACCATTCTTCTCACATATATGTGTGAATTATGGAAATTAGATAATTAGCTAAGATAATTGTCATGGTTAATCAAGAATTGACCATTATCATTTCACATTAAATGCCATTTGCAAGGATCAAAGAGCATCTTTCATATGGAATGATGATGGTCAACATGTCAACCTAGGTCAACAAATCAAGTATAGTCAAATGGTCAACAACCCTAACCATGCACAATTATAATTAACTAATATCAATTAATCATAATTCACACATAAGCATTAGGGTTAAGAAAATGACAATGGTCATCAACCCTAATCAAAGTCCTCTGCCTCTGTCTCAGTCAACTGTGCATACACACCCGTATCCGTGTTCCGAGGAACACGAATACAATGAGATAAAACCAATCCCAAATCATATACTAAGATCCGGCTTAAACCAAAGCCCGCTAGTATAAGCTGTCCGGACAGCAAACGTGCACAAGTGCGCGAATGTGAACGAACCCTGTCGCAAAACCATGCGACCTCTACTCATTTTGCCTAAAGGCGAATAACCCTCTGTATGGGACTCTAAAGACTCGACACTACGCTGGCAGTGGGTTTAACCATAGACCGCAAGCGGCACTAGCTGTACGTAACGGTCCCCGGGTAGATGCCGATAAGAAGACTGACGAGGTGAATCCATCTGAACTCTTACTGAGCCTGAATGTGACAGTCTCCGTACAGTTCGGTCAGTTCGTCTGATACATCGCATGGCGGGCCTAGGGGGTGGCAAACGTCAGTCCCCTAATAGCGGTACAAGTCGTGCCGGAGTGTAGCCCAGAACACCCTGAGATAACACTGGAAACCTACCAGTATACCTCGCTTGCCCTGGCCAGGGACTACTTGTGTAATGGCTCTCCTAGACACAGCGCGATGTCAACCCCCAATACCGGGAGAGACGAATCCTGTCTAACCGTCACTGCCTCCAAGTGCTTCGGGACTTGATTGGGACAAAAATACTTGTTAACCGTAATCAGAAACGGCGTCGCTTTGCAGCTAGCCGGTGAGTACGGGTCGATCCACAGAGATGGGTAATTTTCTTAATGTGTTTTTACGAGTTGATTCCAAATGTTGTTTGGATTGATTAAATCTAAAACCTAGATCTATCAATAAACTAAATTAAAGTCTTGCTAGGGTTAGGCTTAGGGGAAGTTGGGAGATTAAAGGTTTCCTCACCGCTTTCAATGCCTTATTTTAGATCTATTAGATGTTATAGTAATTATCAATAAAGTGGATTAGAATCTTTTGGGAAGATATTTCTTCCTCTAGATTCTTATCCTTCTTTTATCGATAATTACCCTAACCTCCATGGAAAACGCGTGCAACCGGGCCTTTATACTACGGTGTCATCGTTACCTCGAGGGGTAGGATGCCGTAGGGCGCAGTGTGTGCGCGTATGCATGGAGTTCTAATTCTTAGGTGTGAATGGAATGAAAGGGGTGAGAGATCTCATCTCTCAAACCTTTCCCTAAGGCTAACCCTAACAAGCGAGGAGATTACTCGCTCATTAGGGGATTAAAAGACATTCTAAATTGAAAAAGAATTAAAACAAAGAATTAAAAATAACTTACTAATTTTATTGATGGCTCCCTCCAAGAAATAATACAGAACAGATCTGAATTTGTGTATTGAAAAGAGGCATCCGTTTTACAGATCTGTGATTACAATTTATAGGTAAACAGGGAAATTAGGGTTACAGATTCTCGCGCATGCGATATTACAGATATGCCCACGTAAAATCCAAACCCCCGCACCGACGCACCGACACAAGAAGAATGCACCGACACGGGCACTGAATGGCCGCGGAACCGCGGCGCCAGCCTAGGTTTGGCCGCGGTTCCGCGGCCAAACTGGGGAGTTAGGATCTGTAACTTTTGGGCTTTCCTCTTGGCTTCTTGGGCTTTCTATTTTTCCACTTCTTTTCTCCATTTGACTTCTGGGTCTTCTCCAGATCTTCAGTGAAAACTTGTAATGATCTTTTGACTGCTTCCTTTGACATTTCGGACCATGCGTTGCCTTGTACACTTGTGAATTGATCTCTGTCTAGGCTTGACTAAGGTCCTTTTACTTGTTGGTCAAAAGTCCCTTTTCTGTATTAACTTTCGTCTTTTTCACTGTATTTGCTCCAAGAGCCTGTATCCTGTAATATGCAACAAACGTGCGTCAAGAGTACCTGTTTAATTATAAAACGAATAAAAATGGGGAGTACAATAATGCAATATTATAGTATGAACAAATACCCCCAAACTTATCTTTTGCTCGTCCTCGAGCAAACTTATTATTATTCACTAAAATCCTAACCGCACTTTCGCGGGGAAACGCGATTGCACTGAGAAGGAATTCTATTATCTTTTTACTCGCAAATTATCCACCCACATTCTTCACGCTTCCTCATCGTCTAACTTAAGATTGTATATGTTTTATAGACTTACTTAGCTTTCGGCATCTCCTAAGTTTTCCTTCTAAAGTTCCATCTCCACTTAGGAATTTCTATCAACTCTATTAAAGATACAAGTTCTATCTTTCATTCCTCTCTCTTATCTAAATTCCAATCACACACCCCTACGTGTGTGTATAGATCACCCCTACACTTGGAAATTCAAATCAAACAATCGTACTTTCGTCCTTTGTCCAAAGCACTTATTAGTGAATTTTTAATTGAATCTCGCTTACACATCCTTCATGCGACCGTTACTACTTCTTGATGTACCAACGGCCGATTACAAAATGTGTTTGAACATTTAAGCATAATTCCTAGTCTTGCAACACCCAAGGCTTTTAGCAGTGACTCCCAAACCAGTTGGTCTAAGGCACTAGGTGATGAAGCACCCTCGCTAAATATTTTTTTCATTAATGCAGCCTTAAGTAATCACAAAAACCAGTGTTCATTTTTTTTCTTTCTTTATTCACACTTGTATTTTTTATTTTATTTCCTTCGTACTAAGGACTTTAGACAAGAGCATTTCAAGGTCTCTTCTACTATTCCAAGTTTCAAGGTGCGTGATTGTGCAAATTGTAGGGTATACGTTTTCAGAATCTAGACTTAAGCTAGGAACTATTTTTCAAATTTATATTCTAATAAGAACTTCAATATTTTTCCTTTGTTTCGACTTAGCCCAAGAAGTGAACCCAAAATTTGCCTATTTCTAAATAAACTATAAGGCATATACTTTCTAGCGTTAAACTTTAAGGAATGTTATTTTTAGGGTTTTTAATTTACTAAGTCTAAGATCTAGTTGTTCCTAACCAGTTAACCTATCTGTCAAACTCTAGTCAAATAAGCCAAAATTGAATACAATAATTTTTATAATTTTTTTCAAAATTTTCAAATTTTTATGGGTTTTCAAATAAGTATGCAAATGCAAAAATATGTACAAATGAATGCGAAGGAAAAAGACGTACCGAGCATACCCCCAAACTTGAACTTGACAGTGTCCTCACTGTCATGCTAAACCAAGAGGGTCAAAATACCGGTACTCCCCTGTTTATTTTTTTTATATTTTTTTTATTGTTAAGGAAAACAAAAATATATTCAGAAAGGCCCTCCCCCAAACTTCATTTAAACTATGTTAGACATTACTGCCAAACTTTGCATAGACCAAACGTTAACACCAACCAGTTGAAAAACTTATCAGTAAAGAGTATCAGTTGGTGGAAGAATAAGTCGTAGCGATCCATAAAGAATTGGGGAAGATAGAAGTGGTGGTATGGAAGGTATGGAGGTGAATAGACAAGAGGTAGTGATGAATCAAAACGAGAATGCGAATGATCAGCAATCAGTGGAATGTTGGCATTCTCGTAGCTTATTAAAAGAAATGGGGGTAGTTCAACTTCCAAAGAAGAAGGTTGACTAACCACAATACCCCCAAAATGTTCCTGTGGGTCCTCTATTGACTTGGCATCATCCATCAATTGCATATGATATTCAATTATAAGGGAACTGATCTCCTCGATGTCCGCCATAGTCCAACCGAAAACTTACCGCCTATCTTGTAAGACTTTTAAAAGGGCGTTCTCTTGCTCAAGGGCTAGAGAAGCCGATATGATAATGGGAAAGGTCTCATTCTCACCTATATAAGCATATTTAAGGTGAGGCGGTAAGGACATGAGTTCGAGTTTCCGAGGCGAAAGAATCATTGCGGAATCTACCTCGAACTTAAAGGACTCCAACACAGGTTCGAAATCACTGCAAACAACCGATTCGGATGGTTCAACTAACTCATCCACAAATTCAAAAGACTCATATTCGGGCTGTGAGTCGTCATCATCCGAAAAAGTGAAACATTCATAATTCATATCGGTTGTGTCAACGGTGGTAGGCTCAAGGAGGGACGCACTAGTGGCGTCAAAACTGTTTTCATCAAATAAGAATCTTTCAAGCTCGCAGTCCTCCTGCGTGATTTCGTGAATAGAGCAAACTTCTCGTGTACTAGTTTTAGGCACGGGGGACAGACTTCCCATCTTATAAATATTGAACTCACTAGACATCTTCCCAAAGGATAGAGTCATTGAGCCATTGCGACAGTTTATTATAGCATTGGAAGTGGCCAAAAATGGTCGACCGAGAATCACCGGAATTTGGTTTCTTGGGTTAGCAACAGGTTGTGTATCCATAACAATAAAATCAACGGGGAATATGAACTCCCCAACTTTGATCAACACATCCTCTAGCTCACCCCTTGGATGGGTGATTGATCGATTAGCCATTTGGAGAGTACAACGAGTGGGTTTCAACTCTCCAACTCCTAATTGTTCGTACACAGAGTTGGGAAGCAGGTTAACACTAGACCTAAGATCTAAAAGTGCTCGATTAATTTTCTTATCCCCAATTGTGATTGAAATCGTAGGACAGCCGGGGTCCTTTCGTTTTTAGGGTAAGGTTTGAGGGTGGTTAATAGCATTGCTCACTGCACTAGCCACTAGCACTTTCTTGGGTACTTGAGATGCCTTTCTCTTCGAGGTGCATAAGCTCTTTAAGATTTTCGCGTATGAAGGGACTTGTTGGATTGCATCCAAGAGAGGTATATTTATGCTAACCTACTTAAATAACTCCACAATTTTCTCCACTTGTGCAGTTGGTTTATTGGGACTCAACCTGTTTGGAAATGGAGCATTTTTAAAATTTGTTGAGTCAAATGTCTGTGGAGTAGAATGTGGAGTAGGAACGGCACCCCGTGTAGATGTGTTCGTGTTGTGATAAATGGGTCCGTTCGAGTTAGAAGAAGTAGAGCCGTGTGAAGGGTGGAGAATAAGCTCTAAAGAAAAAGGTGAAGAAGAAGGTGAAGAAAATGAAGAAGGGGAAGATGACGATGGAGAAGGAGAAGAATCACCGGCGGGGATGTCATCACTAATACCCACATTATTCTGCAACACTCTTCCGGATCTCAACGTGGTCACCGCATTAACATTGTGATTGTGATATGCGTTTTGTGTGTGACCGGGATTTGGTAATGGTTGAGATGGAAGCTTTCCCTTTTCTCTCTCGCTCAACGCAGCAGTTAATTGTGCAATTTGTGCCTCAATAGATTTGATACTTTGATCGTGTGAGGCATTGTTATGCATCAAAGACTGAACATAATTTTCAAATCTTGCTGCGGATTCTGTAGATTGCTTGAGAAATGCATCTAGACTTTTTTTCGAGCGAGATAACCTTATCATCATTTGGTTGAACCAAATTGTTCGTTTGATTTGTATAAGGTTGTTGTTGGAAAGGTTGCTGGTTTTGAGTTTGTGAAGGTGCTTGTTGTTGTTGTGGAGGAGGAGGTCTTTGAAAATTGTTATTTCCTTAGACTTGTTGATTTTGGTTCCAAGCGAAATTTGGGTGACTCCTCCACCCCGGATTGTACGTCAAAGAGTACGGATCGTTTCTTTGTCGTTGCTGAAATGCAGCATTGACTTGATCCTGTCCTTGAGTAGATGCATTATAAGGACACTCTTCGGTTAGATGCGATGGATTCGCACAACAAGCACAAACAGTTCATGGAGGTAAAGCAGGGGCAGGAGAAGACGATGGGATTTTGGTCTCAATGGCTTCTAGCTTTTTCATAAGTGCGGCCATCTCGGCCTTCATAGCAATCGACATCTCTACTTGATGTATGCCTGCCCTAGATTGACCAATAGAAGAAGATGATGTGGTTTTGGTACTCTCCCACTGAATTGTTTGCTCACTAAGATCCTCAAGAAACCGCCACGCTTCGTCGCTAGACTTGGAGAGAAAATGATATTGACATAATGTTTCTAGCAACTGCTTCGTTGCCGAGTTCAATCCCTCGTATAATGTTTGGCAAAGTTGCCAACTTTCGATCCCATGATGAGGGCATTGAACAAGTAGGTCTTTAAATCTCTCGAAGCACTTCCAAAATGGTTCGGAAGGAAGCTGTGAAAATTGTATAATCTCGTTACGGATTCTAGCAGTTTTGTGATGAGGATAGAACTTTTTCAGAAAAGCTCTCACAAACTCGTCCCAATTTCTAATGGAATGTGATGCGGTGCTGTATAGCCACTTCTCGGCTAGGTCACATAAGGTGAAAGGAATGACCCTTAGCCTTATAGCGTCATCACTTAATTGGGCCGTTTTCATCATAGCGCACACATTTTGGAATTTATTGATAAAGATATATGCATCTTCAGATTCCAAACCATGAAATTTTGGCAGCATATTGATGAAATGTGGTTTTATTTCAAAATTGTCCCCATTTGCCGGTGGAGGTGAAAGACATGTAGGTAAAGAAGTGCGGACGGGGTAGAAGAGATCCTGAAGCGCAACTCGTGCGGGCGCTACAATAGGTGGAAGATTCGGGTTATTCGCACCTAACGGAGGTGGAATCATTCCCGTCGGTAAGGTATCGTTGGGGTTGGATCCCGACATACCTTCGAAAGAAGAATTTGAAGGTGGAGGTAAGGAAATGGAGGGAATTTCGACTTCGGTGTCGAAAGGTTCGTCGGTCGGTACCAACGAAACACGGACTAATCGGGCGTTAGTATCCCTAGTCCAAAGTGACATACACTAAAGGAGTAGTGTAGTCAGAAAAAAAAGAAAAAAAAAGAATGTGGGGGTAAGATAACGTCAATGAGAAGAAGAAGTGGTGTAAGCGAGGTGCAAGATTTCTTTAGCGACAAGTTGCAAGTTTTGAAAAGATTTTTCTCTTTTTTTTATGTAAGAATGTTTGCAAAGATATTTTTGAAAAGGGACTTGTGACACAAATGTATCAACCACACATGCACAATCAGGCCTAGATCTAGGGTCACCTAGGTCTGCTAGACAGCTCCTAACTAGGGCTAGAAATAGGACCTCAAACCGCCTCTTCACCGACAATTTGCGGCCAGGTAAGTGCCAGGTAAGTGGGAAGGAACCACAATAGTGGGCCTAATCAATTTTTTTTAGCGCGGCGCAAAGAAACCTGCAAAAAATCTATTATTTAGAAGGGAAGAGAAGATTTTTAGCGCAAAGAATTCCTGCACAAAATTTTCACAAAAGATATATGGGGATTTTTGGAGGGGAGAAGGAGAAAACAGACCAGAAAATTTGGTGCGCTGACGTGGCAGTCAGAGCGCGGAACCGCGGTCTGGGGCATGCAAAAACCGAGGAAGGGCGGCGGAATGGTGGAATCAGCGCTCTGTAAAAATTGTGCTATTCTGTACTTGCAATTCCTCTATGCTCTGATATAATTTTTTCTAGTTTGCTCTCTGTAAATCTCCAGATCCGCGATTCTTTGCTGTTCCTGCAAGATTCAAACGACAGAACCCTTCAAACAGATAAAAGTTGATAAAATGTTTTTGTATTTCTTTTATTTTCAGATTTTTGTGGGTTTTAAAAATTTATATCAACCCGAAATCACACAAAAGAAATTTTACGCCATCCCCGGCAACGGCGCCATTTGATTGGGACAAAAATACTTGTTAACCGTAATCAGAAACGGCGTCGCTTTGCAACTAGCCGGTGAGTACGGGTCGATCCACAGAGATGGGTAATTTTCTTAATGTGTTTTTACGAGTTGATTTCAAATGTTGTTTGGATTGATTAAATCTAAAACCCAGATCTATCAATAAACTAAATTAATCTAAATTAAAGTCTTGCTAGGGTTACGCTTAGGGGAAGTTGGGAGATTAAAGGTTTCCTCACCGCTTTCATTGCCTTATTTTAGATCTATTAGATGTTATAGTAATTATCAATAAAATGGATTAGAATCTTTTGGGAAGATGTTTCTTCGTCTAGATTCTTATCCTTCTTTTATCGATAATTACCCTAACCTCCATGGAAAACGCGTGCAACCGGGCCTTTATACTACGGTGTCATCGTTACCTCGAGGGGTAGGATGCCGTAGGGCGCGGTGTGTGCGTGTATGCATGGAGTTCTAATTCTTAGGTGTGAATGGCATGAAAGGGGTGAGAGATCCCATCTCTCAAACCTTTCCCTAAGGCTAACCCTAACAAGCGAGGAGATTACTCGCTCATTAGGGGATTAAAAGACATTCTAAATTGAAAAAGAATTAAAAAAAAAGAATTAAAAATAACTTACTAATTTTATTGATGGCTCCCTCCAAGAAATAATACAGAACAGATCTGAATTTATGTATTGAAAAGAGGCATCCGTTTTACAGATTTGTGATTACAATTTATAGGTAAACAGGAAAATTAGGGTTACAGATTCTCGCGCATGCGATATTACAGATATGCCCACGTAAAATCCAAACCCCCGCACCGACGCACCGACACAAGAAGAATGCACCGACACGGGCACTGAATGGCCGCGGAACCGCGGCGCCAGCCTAGGTTTGGCCGCGGTTCCGCGGCCAAACTGGGGAGTTAGGATCTGTAACTTTTGGGCTTTCCTCTTGGCTTCTTGGGCTTTCTATTTTTCCACTTCTTTTCTCCATTTGACTTCTGGGTCTTCTCCAGATCTTCAGTGAAAACTTGTAATGATCTTTTGACTGCTTCCTTTGACATTTCGGACCATGCGTTGCCTTGTACACTTGTGAATTGTTCTCTGTCTAGGCTTGACTAAGGTCCTTCTACTTGTTGGTCAAAAGTCCCTTTTCTGTATCAACTTTCGTCTTTTTCATTGTATTTGCTCCAAGAGCCTGTATCCTGTAATATGCAACAAACGTGCGTCAAGAGTACCTATTTAATTATAAAACGAATAAAAATGGGGAGTACAATAATGCAATATTATAGTATGAACAGGACTGCACCCAAAAACTACCTGTTTGCACGACCCCTTTGAGCCGTGGTAGGGTAGTAATCAAAGTGCAGTAGGAACACACTCGAGGCGAAGTGACAGTGTCAAGTCAGCGGACTAAGCTGTACTCATGTCACCTGGGAACTGATAACCGACGATAGGTATAATACCAACCAACAGTTCCCGACGAGTCCTATCCAGTGTACTCGTAACCCAACGAGCACCCGCATACTATCTCAAGTACGACGTACAGACGGCTGTGGGACAGACCGTCTCCCGTGCTGGGATGAGAAGCGCATACACTACTCTACTCCGGAGTATCGATGCCCTGTCTCGATAATCCCACGACCAGGGACGTGTATGTATAAGGATGTGCTTATAGATTACCCAGCCCCCACGAGTGTGACTGCCATCACAACGCTGGTAATCAAGCAAAGATCCTAAGGGCTCCACTAATGCGTATAGGTGATACAATAAAGAAACACATGTACACATTAAAGCAGAGACAAACCAAGTGGCATACTACCATTTCGAGCAAGATTGTCTATACAACTGTGAATATCCCAAGTTTCCATCAAGTAATATACATACTAGTATGATACAGTAATGGCCTCTATGGCATATACACTAACAAGATCTCAATACCGTCAAAAGTGCATTCTCTTGCTCTGATGCTAGAGAAGCGGATATGATAACCGGTAAAGACTCATTCTCACCTAAATATACATATTTATGATGAAAAGGTAAAAGTTTGAGATCTAATGCTGGCGGAGAAATAATAGAAGGTGGGATCATCGAATGATGTTCGGAGTCACAAAGAAGCTCATAACCTGTGAAAGATACAGACTCGGATGGTGATGAGTCAGGAGTGTCGGACTCAAGCGTGGAAAATGTGTCCTCACTAGGATGTGCAAGATCAAACATTGATGTGGTAGTGTCGTCGAGATCATCAAAGCAAAGTTCATCAACTCCGCAACTTTCGGGAGCAATCTCGTGGACAGAGCACACATCAAGGATATGAGCAGAGGGTTCAGATGGCTGACTTTCAATTTTGTAGATGTTCAGTTCAATTTTCATTTTTCCAAAAGATAGGTTCATTGAACCGTTTCTACAGTTAATGACAGCATTGGAAGTGGCAAGGAATGGTCGACCCAAAATCACCGGAATTTGGCTCTGTGGGTTTGCTACAGGTTGTGTATCGAGAACAATGAAGTCCACAGGGAATACAAATTCTCCGACTTTTATCAACACATCCTATAGTTCACCCCTAGATTTGGTGATTGAACGGTCTGCCATTTGGAAAGTGCAGTGAGCTGGTTTCAACTCTCCAATCCCTAGCTGCTCATAAACAGAGTATGGAAGCAGGTTAACACTTGCGCCAAGGTCAAGAAGAGCACGGTTGATATTTTTACCCCCAATAGAAATCGATATCGTAGGACATCCTGGGTCCTTACGTTTCTTTGGTAGCTGTGGGGTAAAAGCAGTGCTAACATTATTAGTCATGAAGACCTTCTTTGGCACTTGAGTCTTCCTCTTCCTAGTGCACAAGTGTTTAAGAATTTTGGCATAAGCGGGGACTTGTTGAATAGCATCTAGGAGAGGGATGTTGATGTTAATCTGTTTGAACATTTCTATAATCTTCTCCATATGTGGACTCGATTTGTTACCTCTTAACCGATTCGGGTAAGGAGCTTTAGCAATAAGAGTTGGGTCCATCATAGGAGAAGGTGGTGTGTGTAGACGTGATCCCAGAATAGGAGTGGGGATCGTCTGTGGTGGAATAGAAGAGGTGGGCTGAGGTGTCGAGCCTAGAGGGAAACGGAGAATAGGCTTATGAGAAGGCGGTGGGGTAGAAGAACAAGGATCAGAAGTATAAGTGTGTATGTAAGGAAAGGTCTCAGCCGGGGTGTTATTGATAGATTTTTCAGCATCATCAATCTCTTCCCCAACGTGATTATTCAGCACTCTTCCTGATCTCAACGTTGTGATGGCATTTACATTGTAATGCCCAGGATTCAGTAGGGGTTGAGACGGAAGTTTCCCTTTTTCTCTCGCACTCATTTCGGCTTTTAGTCGTGCAATTTCTGCTTCCATCGATTTTATACTCTCAGCTTGGGAAGCTGAGTTTTTCTTTATATCATTGACAGAAGACCTAAGCTCAGCCGATACTTCCATGAAATTTGACAAGAGTGACTTCATGGTTTGTGTGAATGCAGAGAATTCGTCAGAACATGTCAACTGCAAAGGATTAGAGGGTGCAGGAGGGTTGACCTGATTTTGAAATTTTTGAGACTGGTAGGGGTGCTTAGTGAGTTGAAGTGGTTACTGTTGTGGTGGAAGAGCCCTTTGGAAATTGTTTTGGTTTGGAACCGTGTTTTGATTTTGTTGTTGGTTCCAAGCAAAGTTAGGGTGGTTCCTCCAACCCTGATTATATGTGGAAGAATATGGATCGTTTCTTGGTCTTTGAAAAGCGGCATTGGTATGCTCTTGACCTTGAAACGGAGAATTCAATGGATATTCTTCCGTCAAATGATAAGGATCAGAACAGCATCCACATACAGTTTTAGGGAGCGACATCGGATTTAGGGAGGCTGCTAAAACTTTATGTTCCATAGCTTCGAGCTTCTTTTGTATTGCTGCCATTTCAGCTCGAACACCTATGGACACATCAATTTGGTGTATGCCACCCCTAGACGATGACTGGTTTACACTCTCCCATTGTAAGGATTTTTCAGCGAAATCTTCTAAGAATTTCCAAGCTTCGCCATCATCTTTGGTCATAAAAGTGTCTTGACACATGGATTCAAGGTTCTGTTTAGTGGTAGGGTTAATGCCCTCATATATGATTCTGCACCGATCCCATCTCGGGATTCCGTGATGTGGACATTGAACCAACAGATTCTTGAAGCATTCAAAACACTTCGAGAATGGTTCATTCGGAAGCTGCGTGAATTGATTGATTTCGCTACGGACTCGAGCCGTCTTGTGATTAGGGTAGAATTTCTTAAGGAATGCTGCAACGAATTCTTCCCAATTCGTAATGGAATGTGCGGTTGTGTTATACAGCCACTTCTCGGCTATATCACACAAGGTAACTAGAAGAAGACGTAGACGCATAGCATCCACAGAAAGATGTGAAGTACCCATCATTGCGCATACATTTTCAAATTTGGCGATACAGACATATGCGTCTTCAGACTCGAGACCGTGATATTTAGGTAGAAGGTTGATGTATTGGGGTTTAATCTTAAAATTGTCCCCGTTGGCTGGTGGAATGGATAGACAGGTCGAAAGAGGACCTCGCATAGGATAGCACCTCTCTTGGAGAGAGATGCGGGGTGGATTATGCGCACCTGCAGACGGCGGCAGAGTAGTGGTAAAGAAGTTCGATGGAGAACCGTCCATCGATGTGGGTGTGGTGGTGGGTAAAGAAGAAGTAAATGTAGAAATACCGACTTCGGAGTCGATCGGGGGAACGCGGACTAAACGGGCACTAGAATCCCGTGTCCAACCTATCTTGCACTAAAGGGTTTAGTACAAGTGGCAGCGTTAAGATAATTAGGGGAAATGATGAAGTGGTGTTTGTTTTGAAAAAGATACGGATTTTTGAAAAAATGATGCAAATCACAACAAATGCACTAGCAAAACCTTAATTCTAATGGTCACCCAGGTCAAGTCTCTAGACCGCTCCTAACTGCCAGAAGACAAATCACAGGATCAATTCTCTACTACCTCTTTGTTCCTCCTGTGGCCAGGTAAGTGCCAGGTAAGTGGGAGGTTCTCTACTATGTAAGTAGTGGGCCTAATTAAGTAACCACTTGCTTTAGACACACTTGTCTTAGACACCATAAAAGAAACGCGGATAAGCAATAGATTACCCATGACCTTCTCCTATCCTAAGTGAGCGCGACGGTCCTTAGAGTCAAGTCTAGATTTTTTTTAGTTAATGAGGGTAATGCGGATGCAATTTTGTGATTTTCGGGGCTTAGGAAGGGTAATGAACTCCCCACCTAATCTGAATTTGGTCTTTAACCCTTAATTTCCGTATTAAAAAAATGCAAACAACCAAGATCAAACACGCACAATTTTTTTTATTTTTTGCGGCGCTGCGAATTTTTGCAAAGAAACCTGCAGAAAATTGTTATTGGAGCAGATTGAGGAAGAGATAAGAAAGTCAAGAAGTCACCTAGCAATCTCCGTACACTGTAGCTACAGTGCCGACGCGGTTCCGCCGCGTTAGGCTGCTATTGTCGTGGATCCTCCGCGGTCTAAAGGAATTCCTGCACAAAAATTCTTGGCACAGTTCAAGATCACTCCCTGAGCTCTCTGGACTGTTCGGAAATTTTTTTCTCAAGCTCCACAGATTCCAGATTTCCTTGCAACAAATCACAATGAATTGTTTAGTGTTTGCGCGAATTTTGATCTAAAAATTATGATGGAATAAACTTTTCAACTCAAATTTCAAAAACGAACAAATTAGCACACGATCTCCGGCAACGGCGCCATTTGATTGAATGATTCTTCGTGATGTGTTTTGAAAATTGTATAAAGATCACAATCAAAGAATTTTTGTTAACCGCAATCAATAACGGTGTCAATTGTAGCGCGTTAGCGAGTGCAGATCGTCCACAGGGAAAGTGTGATCCATTCGTAATTGAATTAGATGAATTGAAGATTAAAAAGAAAAAGAAAAGACAATTCAATTCAAGATTTAAAAATGAATTTCAAGAATTATCAAAATCTAGATCTAATAACAAGAAAACATTAAAAATCAAGAATCAAGAATTGATGATATCCAATCGAATTAGGTTTCAAGAATCGAAGTGAGGCTCGTAGGAATCGATCGAATCCATAGATGTGATGAAAACTTGTGATTACGTTTTCTTATCCATTGATGATTTGATGCTAGATCGATGATGATCAACGAGAATTAGTGATTTCTTGCGGAAACTAGGGTTTCATCATCTATCCCTTGTCCTTTCGTTGATTTCATTCATATTCTAGCCTCTAGTAAATTCAAGAATCGATCGTGGATCACTAATTAAAAGCGAACACAATCAAGAAAGCATCGCTCGAAACTAGGTCGTCGATTCTTTAATTTACTAAAGTTTACAAAACTCATAGGATTTAAGAATCGTTTCAAGCTTTGTAACATCATCATCTATTGATTCTCTCGACTCCTTCACGATCGGAGTTTTACTCAAACATCATAACAAGAAACACAATCAAGAATTGAGATCTAATCATGATGCAAGAATGTAAAGAAAGCAAGATAAAGAATTTTACCTTTTATTTATCAAAAATTCGTTACACTTCGCTCAAAGACTACAAGAAATTGAGGAGAGAACTAGATTGCCGAATTAAGCGTCGCATCGTCTCCGTGAGTCGCGGATCGTCTTGGACCACTTGCTCGGATGAAGATCGACTTCGCTCCAAAAAGGTTGAAGGCTTCTTGCTTGAATTGTACTCGGGGATCTTGAATTTGGTTTTGGATTTTGAATTAGGGTTAGGGTTTGAATGCACAAGTTGTGTCACTCAACTTGTGTTGAGAGTTGGAGAACAACCTTGAGAGTGAAGCCTTAGGGTCCTTTTTATAGCCTTCATTAGGATTAGCTTCTTTTAGAAGCTAGGTTTAGTTTAGCTTCCCTTGTAAGCTTGGTAGTTAGGTAGAAGGTTCTAGAGGTAGTTAGTTAGGGTTAGCTTCCTTCATAAGCTTGGAGGTTAGGGAGAAGCTTTTAGGCTTAGGTAGTTAAGTAGCTTGCTTTGGAAGCTTGAGGATGTTTAGCTTGAACAATAAGCCTTCCTGTTCTGACAGAAACTTCTAGAGTTCTCTGGAAATTGGAGTGGATTGAATGAGTTCTGAAGCTGAACTGAGAAACCTGAACTGAAGATATGCTGACGTCACCATGACATGGCCGCGGATCCGCCGCGCTAATGGGGCTCTGGCCGCGGATCCGCGGCCCAATAGAGCCTCTGTGCATGGAACTTTCTGTGATGCTTGGTGCTGACTGTAAGTGTACTTTCTTATGCGTGGAATCTTATAATTCTCTTTAGTTCACTGCCAGATCTCAAGTCTTTGACTTGGCGTATTTTTCTCAGCATTTTTGACAATTTCGGCTCTTTTCCTGGAATTTCCTGCACAGATTCTCGAGACAAGTGTTGCGCTATACAAAGATTATGCGATGCAATGATAAACACCGAATTTCCCTCAAAATGCCGGTTTTAGTATACAACACAAGTTATTTGGTATTTTACGGATGTTTTGCTAATATGTGCTATACTTCTATTAATTCAGAAGGCTTTTAAAGCCAATCACGTGTTAGCACGTGACCCCCTGATTAAGTATTTGACCAGAATTTAATTATGTTGCTTTAAAGACTCAGGAATTATCACGTGTCAGCACGTGACTCATGGTCACGTGTTGGCACGTGATGCCCCATTGAGGTTTTTCCTTGTTATTTTATTATACCTTTAATTCTTTTCAGTAGGTTTAAAGGCACATCACGTGTTGGCATGTGACCCCACTGATTAATTATTTTCAATTATTTATTTTATTCAGTGCTTGCAGGTTTTGCCTGTAAATGGTCACGTGTGGGCACGTGATTCCCGGTTTCGTGTGAGCACGTGATGCCTCATAACTTTTGATCCCGGATGAATTATGAGGCCCATAATATATCAAATCGAAGGATTTTTCGAGACACTTTCGATACTATTAGAATTTACCCGTTTCTCAATCGGGAGTTTGTCAAAATGCAGCCCGGAAAATACTGGTTCGTATTTTCTTCCTTAGATTACACGTGCATAGCATATTTGCTCATAACTTTTGATCCCGGATGAATTATGAAGCCCATAATATATCAAATCGATGGATTTTTCGAGTCGCTTTCGATACCATAAGAATTTAACCGTTTCTAATTCGGGAGTTTATCAAAATACAGCCCGGAAAATACTGGTTCACATTTTCTTAAACGTATCGCTGCCATTTGATACCTTGGGCTCTTTTGCGCAATTTTTTTTTGGAGGGAACAAATGCCCCCCACTACTTTGTCAACGTAAGTATATACGTGGGTGAAGTAGTGCAGAGTAATTCATAGCGTATGACCAATTTTGGGTTGGTATATAATCTTCAGGATCTTGATCTGAGAAGATAACGTGCGGACACAAGCGTCGTCATTTATCATTGACTCAAATCTCGACTCTTAAGAGATATAGTTCCAAACCCTGAAGTCCATTAGCTACACCCTTCTGTTTCTTTATATCTTACTCTGGCGTGAAGTAGTTTATATGCTCATGAGTAACTTCTCCATTTCAGTGGCATACAACTTTGGCAAGTGTGGCTCATAGATGATAGATAACAGTTCATCTTGAACTCTTTATAAGGTAGCAATGGTTTAGGAAACATGGTTAGGATCTGTTGCCTAAGAGTTTCCAACTTTATGAGCCGTGAGGGTCTCACAAAGGCTTTTCTCCCTACGAGTCGTGAGGATCTCGTAGGTGTTTTTTTTCCCCTTAGGAGTCGTGAGGACTCCTAAGTGTGTTTTCTCTTGAGAATCGTAAGGATCCCACAAGAGAATTTTCTTTATGCATAGGGACGCTAATTTCCCCGCAAGTTTAGACGAATCGAGAGATTCTCGCAAAGACACTGATTTCCTTACGGGTCGAAACGAATCGAGAGGTTCTCGCCAAGGACGCTGATTTTCCCTGAATCGAGATAAGAAGCGATGGCTTAGGAAACATGTTCAGATCTGCTGCCTAAGACTTTTCAACTTTATGAGCTATGAGGGTCTCATAAAGATTTTTTTCTCCCTACGAGTTGAGAGGATCTCGTAGGTGTATTTTCTCCTTAGGAATCGTGAGGATTCCTAAGTGTGTTTTCTCTTGAGAGTCGTAAGGATCTCACAGGAGAATTTTCTTCCTTACAAGTCGAGAGGACTCGTAAGTGATTGATGAGTTGACCTACTCCCGAGTTAAAACATTTCTTCAACAGAGAGGTCGATGGTTGACTTTGGTTTGTCTGTGCACCGCCGAGGCATGGAACTGGGAACTTTGCCGCGGCCCCGCTTTGCTGACGTCGTATATTCATGCAGAGACACTAATTTCTCTGCGGCTCGGCGCGAATCGAGATGTTCTCGTCAAGGACGCTGATTTCCCTGAGTCGAGATTTTTTCCAAGGACACTGATTTCTCTGGAGTCGAAACGAGTCGAGGTATTCTTGCAAAGACACTGATTTCTCTGCGGGCCAACGCGAATCGAGGTGCTCTCGTCAAGGACGCTGATTTACCTGAATTGAGGTTTTGCTAAGGACACTGATTTCCCTGGAGTTGAAACGAATCGAGGTATTCCTACAAAGACACTGATTTCTCTGTGGGTCGACGCGAATCGAGGTGCTCTCGTCAAGGACGCTGATTTCCCTGAATTGAGGTTTTTGCCAAGGGCACTGATTTACCTGGAGTCGAAATGAATCGAGGTATTCCTGCTAAGACACTGATTACTCTGCGGGCCGACGCTAATCGAGATGCTCTCGTCAGGGACACTGATTTCCCTGAATTGAGGTTTTTCCCAAGGACACTGATTTTCCTGGGGTTGAGACGAATCGAGGTATTCCTGCAAAGACGTTGATTTCTATGCGGGTCGACGCGAATCGAGATGCTCTCGTCAAGAACGCTGATTTTCCTGAATCGAAAAGTTGCCAAGGACACTGATTTCCCTGGGGTTGAGACAAATCGAGATATTCCTGCAAAGAAGCTGATTTCTCTGCTGGTCGACGCGAATCAAGATGCTCTCGTCAAGGACGCTGATTTCCCTGAATCGAGGAGGTTGCTAAGGACACTGATTTCCCTAGGGTTGAGACGAATCGAGATATTCCTGCAAAGACGCTGATTTCTTTGCGGGTCGACGCGAATCAAGTTGCTCTCGCCAAGGACGCTGATTTCCCTGACTCGAGATTTTTGCCAAGGACGATGATTTCCTCGGAGTTGAAACAAATCGGTATTCCTGCAAAGACGCTGATTTCTCTGCGGGTCGATGCGAATCGAGATGCTCTCGTCAAGGATGCCGATTTCCCTGAATCGAGGTTTTTGCCAAGGACACTGATTTCCTTGGGGTTGAGACGAATCGAGGTATTCATGCAAAGACACTGATTTCTTTGCGGGTCGACGCGAATCGAGGTGCTCTCGTCAAGGACGCTGATTTTCCTGAATCGAGATTTTTGCCAAGGATACTGATTTCCCTGGGGGTTGGTTGACTTGTTTCCGAGACGGAGCGTTGATCCGGCAGGGAGGCCATTGGTTGACTCTAGGTTGTTTGTGGACCATAGAGTCTTGGAACTAGGGACTTTGCCGTAGCTTCGTTTGGTGATGCTGCGTCCGAATCTTGTTGGAATGAGGAAGATCACCGTTGCTGATTTTTAGGCTGTAGATGTTGCAGTTAAGGTTTGGAACTAGGGACTTTGCCATGGCTCCGCTTCGTTGTGACTCTGAGGTCGGTTGTTGACGTCACGTCTGCATCTGGTTGGAGTGAGGAGAAACGCCGTTGGTGATCTCTAGGCTGTCTGTGAACCGTCGAGATTTGGAACTAGAGGACTTTGCCATGGTTCCATTGTTTTGACCCTGAGGTCGTTTGTTGACGTCGTATCTGCATCCTGGTTGGAGTGAGGAGAAACGCCGTTGGTGATCTCTAGGCTGTCTATGAATCGTCGAGATTTGAAACTAGGGGACTTTGCCATGGTTCCGTTGTTTTGACCCTGGGGTCGTTTGTTGACGTCGCATCTGCATCCTGCTGGAGTAAGGAGAAACGCCGTTGGTGATCTCTAGGCTGTCTGTGAACCTTCGAGATTTGGAACTAGGGGACTTTGTCGTGTCTCCGTTGTTTTGACCCTGAGGTCGTTTGTTGACGTCGCATCTGTATCCTGCTGGAGTAAGGAGAAACGCCGTTGGTGATCTCTAGGCTGTCTGTGAACCGTCGAGATTTGGAACTAGGGGAATTTGTCGTGGCTCCGTTTGTTGATGTTGCGTCTGCATCCGATTGGAGGGAGGAAGAACGCCGGTGTTGATCTCTAAGCTGTCGATGTTGATATCGAGACCCTGAAGCTAGGGATCTTCCTTCACTTCGTTTGTTGACATTGTGTCTGCAATACTGCGACGAATGTCGAGATTGTCTTTAGGTTGTCTATGAACCGTCGAGATTTGACTTCGCTTCGACGAAGCCCGGTGGGACGATATGGTTCCCTTCTTATTTGCGCCCATGGATTGTATACAGGGGTCACTGTGACCTCACCTGCAGGGAAAAAAGTTTCATTCTTTCATTTCATTCATCTTTTTTTAATTCTTTCCGCGATGCTCTATCATTTCAGCTTTTTATATCGCAAAAATCGTGATTGCCCAATCATTTCGGCTATTTTTCGCGGTGCCCAATCATTTCGGCTATTTGTTTTATTTTTACTCGCTGCTTTTTATTGCGAGTTGCCCAATCATTTCGGCTATTTTGTATGCATATATTTTTACTTGCTGATTTTGTTGCAAGTTGCCCCACCATTTCGGCTATTTCATATGCGTTTTTAGCTCGCTGATTTTTTATCGTGAGTGTGGAACTTGGAATCTGGTGCCAATCTCAGCATCAGCATCGCTACAACTGGAATATTGCCAGGAGCGAATTATCATTTGCCATGAAAAGACTTGGAATTTGATACTGATTTAGGCATCAGCATCGCTACAACTGGGATGTTGCCAGGAGCGAATCATCATTTGCCTTTGTCGATGTCGAACAAAGGTGGCTTAGCAAACAGGGTTAGGATCCTGTTGACTAAGGCATTTTGACTTTACGAGCCGTAAGGGCCTCATAAAAGTATTTTTCACTACAAGTCGTGAGGATCCCGCAGTTGTGTTTTCTCCTTAAGAACCGTGAGGATTCTTAAGTGTGTGTTCTCTTATAAGTCGTAAGGATCTTACAAGAGTGTTTTCTCCTTGCAAGTCGAGAGGACCTACAAGTGTTTGTTCACCGTGTGAGCATATCCCTAGTCGCTGGTGGGACTCTGTTAGGAAAATGTTCATTCGTGCCGTGGATTGTATACAAGGGTCAATATTGAACCGCTTATATGGCAAAATTGGAGATTGTGATGGCTTAAGAACATGTTCAGATCCCTGTAACTTAAGGCTTTTGAACCCTATGAGCCGTGAGGGTCTCAAAGGGGAATTCTCCTTACGAGTCGTGAGGATCTCGTAAGTGTAATTTCTCCTTAGGAATCGTGGGGATCCCTAAGTGTGTTTCTCCTTTGTGAGTCGTAAGGATCTCACATAGGTATTTTCTCCTCACAAGGTCGAGAGGACTTTACAAGTGTCTTTTAACGAGATTGCGCCCTTTCGGGTTTTCACAAAACTCGCCGGTAGCCCTGCTATTTTTACTCACGGAGCCCTTTCGGGTTTTCATCCGTGCCCATCTTGCTTGTGGACGTACCTCTTTTTTTTTTTACCACGTCAGTCTGGGGATGCCGCGGGTTTGTAGTAGTTTAAAGACGTTTCGGTCATAGGTCCGAGATTTTTCGGGCAACGTACGATTACGAAGCTAGATTTTCTCGCAAATCTTCGCATCTTTTGTGTCGGAGATGGATTCCTTGAAGAGAGGGCTAAGAGCCATTTCTTCGTCAGAGTCGCTTCCAAAGGCGATAACTTGCGATCTCTTGGTGTTGACTATGTGACAGTTGCCAGCAGCTCTTTTGCGCTCATCTGTCGTGCTTTTATGTTCCCGACGAGCCTTGCGCTTCATTCGTTGAACGTGTTGTCGGTGGGCAACATATCCCCGCCACCAGTTTTTAAAAGCGATGCAGTCCTCGGTAGGGTATGCAATCCTCTGATGGTATAAGCAGAAGTTAGGATGTATGTCCGCTTCATCAAGATATATACTGCTAGGAGGATTTCCTGTAGGGTTCCTAGGCACTCTTACAAGGGTCTATAAGGCATCAACCATGCCCGATTTAAAATTTAGACGTGCCGAACAACCCAAAGCCGGGATCTTTGCTAGATAATTAGGGTTTAACATGCAAGTAAACTTCTTTAGAACTAAAAGTGAGGTGAGGGATTACAACCTTTGTAGTCCACTCCTTCGCTTTATAAGCTCCGAGTAGAAGTCCCTTCACCGCGATCCATGATCTCCCGGACTCATGAGAGGCTCCACAACCCGAATGATCCATGCTAGCTTATAGTCTTCCTTTTCTCCGATGATCTACCTTGAAGTTCCTTTAACTCAAGCTCTTTCTCACTAATGAGGTGAACACCCTAATCTAATTGACTAGATTAGATGAGGATGATGAAGTAGGATTTATGCTCTCTTTTATTATCAAATTCTCACACTAATTCATCACAAATCTCAAAGCTAGAAAGCTTTGCAAGGAGGAAGAAGAAGAAGATGAATGAATAATCCTTTTGTGATGAATAATGAAAAAGATTATATGATTACAAATGCAACCATGGTCAAAGATGACAAGGCAAACCATTTTAGAGAGTTAACTAGGGTTAAGGGTGTGGTTTGGGTTAGGAAAATATCTCACAAAATATCCATCATAATATCTTTGCAAGAAACAAAAGAAAACCTTCTAGAAGCATCATGAAAGAACTAACCCAAATCAAACCCTAACCATGTTTAATCTCCACTAATCATGTTGCATTAGTAATTATAACATATTACAATATTATATATCACACATATAATATATTTTGTAACAAAAGAAAATAATACAATTAACATATATCGTATATATATCAAAGTATTATCCGGTGAGAAAATAAAAGAATAAAGCGAGCCAATATTAGATAATGTAATGCAATATATCATATATATAATCATACATTAAATTATTGAATCAACACTTGATCCGACAATCCGGCTATATCGAATATAACCGACTAATATATCATGTACTGATTCATCGAATCAACACTAGATCCGATGACCCGGCTCATATCAAAATATCGCGAGAATATAATACGGTATCTCATATCGCATTATCCTCGGTCATGCACATATCACATATGTGCCCCTACTCCGTTTTGCCTGAGTCAAGAAATCTCTGTGTAGAACTCTAAAGCATCGTCAATACGCCGGTAGCAGGTGATGATCATATCAAACACCCACAAGCTGCAAGCGGTCAGCTAAACGTAACAGCCATCCAGGTATTGAGCGATCAGAAGATCAACAAGCAAGCCTGTACATTCTCCTGTGAATCCAATCAGTAACACTCCCGTACAGTCCGGTCTCTTCGTCTGATATGTCGCATATCTAGTCTAGGGGTGGTATACGTCAGACCCCAGTAACCGATAAGTCGTGTCGATGTGAGGCTCATAACAGGTCGAGAAACTACTGGTAACACTTACCAGCAAATCTCTATATCAGCCCTGGCCAGGGACTTCCAGTTATAGCCAATCGAACACAGCACAACATCAACTCTCTATACCGGGAGAGACGAATCCCCTCCTATCGCTCATTGCCTCCATGTGATTCGGGACTGTACCCAAAAGCCACCATTTTTCATGCCCTCTTGGACGTGGTAAGGTGGAAATCAAAGAACAGTGGGAATCATACAAGACTCTATGACGATCTCGGGTCTACAGACTACCCTGTACCAGTGTCACTGGAGAACTGCCATTTGACGTGAGGTATGTAAGTGCACGGCGGCGCCCCGGCCGTCAATCCGACGGCCAAATGCGGAAACGGTGATAAACTTTAATTTTTGCGGACTTAGCAAACCGGCACCACCGCGCACTAAACCCCGGATCATGCCATTAAACTAATTCTAGCTAACAAGAGAAGGGTTAAAGATGTACCGACTGATCCGAGTCCTCCGGTCTTCATCTCCACTCCGATCTCCTCGCGGGATCTCCGGTCGTCTCCTCCTCGTCGGAAAGGGCACCACGAAGCCGGGTACTTTTACGGGCTCCCACCTCAATACCGAGGCAACTCGGGTGCGAAGCTGGCGAATCGACGCGTCCAAGATTTGCTGTAGGAATATAGTGTAGAGTGTATGTCTCACTTTGGGGTTGGTTGCCATAGATGGAGGAATGATGTATAGAAAATTGGTGCTTTCAATTTTCTAGCAATGGAATGAGATGAAGAATGATATACACAAAATGAATCACTCTCATTTTTCTTCCTCTCAAAGATGAAGCTCTCATTTTCTTCTCTTTTCTTCTTCTCTCTTTCTTTTTTTCAACCATGATAATAATCCCCTCTCCTTTAGAAATGGTGGAGGATAGATTATGAAGCATGAAGGGAGGTGAGTGTAGTAAAAGGAGGAGGGTGACCACATCCAAACATAATTATCACAAAACTCAAATCAAACCTCACTTCATATCAAATCTAATCTAATCACATAAATGCATGAAAAGCAAAGATGCTTATCATGTCAACCCTTATACAAAAAAAAAAAAAACTCCACAAAGTGTTATTTGCATTCTTGCAAATAACACCCTCCATCGGAAAAGTCCGGCCGGGAAAGAACAAAGGAAAACCGGCCGGAACGGAATGCAAACTGGCAACTCCAGAAAACTGGTCCCGTAATAAATTTCAGGAAAACCCCGATACTGTGCATACACACCCGCATCTGTATTCCGTCCGGATACAAATGCAATGAGACAAAATCTACACTGTACTAAACTAGGACCGGCTTAAACCAAAGCCGGCTAGTAATATCCGTCCGATCCTGATCCGTGCAATACCGCACGTATCTGATCGAACGCTGCCATATATCTATACGGCCACTAGTACAAACCGTCCGATCCTGATCCGTGCAATACCGCACGTATCTGATCGGACCCTGCCATATCTCCATACGGCCTCTACAGCGTTTCGCCCGAAAGCTTGAGTAACTGTAAGTGTGGTGGACTCTAAAGACTCGTCAATACTATGGCTGTGGATTTAACCACTAGCACGTCAGAGGTATAAGCCAATACGTGACGGGCTACCAGCTATTGACCAAAAGGGACGTCGATGAGGAAGCTCACCCCGACACCCAACTGAGCCTGTCAGTGACAATATCCGTACAGTCCGGTCCGTTCGTCTATGAGTATCGCATGGCGGGCCTAGGGGGTTGGTAAAAGTCAGACCCCCAAAAGCGGTACAAGTCGTGTCGGAGTGTAGCCCAGAACACCCTGAGATACTACTGGAATACCTACCAGTAAATCTCCTGCCTTGGCCAAGGTCTTCGTGTAATGGCTCTCCTAGACACAGCGCGACCTCACCCCCAATACCGGGAGAGACGAACCCCTGAAGATCCGCTCACTGCCTCCATGTGGCTCGGGACTGTACCCAACTAAAACCTGTTTGCACGACTCCTTTGAGCCGTGGTAGGGTAGTAATCAAAGTACAGTGGGAACTCACACGAGACAAATGACGATCCCCAGGTCGATGAACTAACCTGCACACATGTCACCAGGGAACTGCCATCTGACGTCTGGTATATGACCAACTAGCATGTTCCCGGCGAGTCCTGTCCGGTGTACTCATAACCCAATGAGCACCTGTATACATCTTAGGTGAACCAACTGATACCAGTGGCTTGTGAGACCGGCCACCGCCCCTCGTCGGGGTCTCGATTGTATACACTAGTCTACTAATGGAGTATCGATGCCCAGTCTTGAAACTCCCACGACTAGGGACCTTTTAAGGATAAGCTTATAGACCCCCAGCTCCCACTTATATGATCGCCCTCATATTGCTGGTGGTCAAGCAAGAATCCTAGGGGCTCTATCAACGTGTAATAGCGACGTGTCAGGTCACCTAAAGCAGTACACGATGATAAAGGTAAACCAGATAGCGTACTATCATCTCGAGTAAGACTGTCCTACCGGGATAGGTCCTCCCTCAATCATTGCAATCACGTGCCTGTGATCCAATAATCGACTCTGAGGGCACTATCTCCAACAATCTCCCACTTGCACTCAAGGCTAATTATTGCGATGTCGCATACTCACAGCCCGTGTGATACCGAACATCCAACTCCTCTACTAGTCAGTCTCACAAATCCGTTTGCGAAACTATTGCGGTCGAGGAATAGCCTCAGTGAGTGGATCCGCTCTGGTGTTTCTTTCTATGTCTCTCTATACCTCATGTTCGCGGAGAAAGCCATCTCCCGAAATGAGCAATACCTGTCTTAGACTGTCTGGATGTCTGATGGGACCTAGCTCATAAATGAACTCCAAATCCAAACTTCTTAGACTGTATCGTCAACTGAACTTAATCAGTATCCTGCGCCATGCCACCCTCAGTATTGCCTTAGATCACCTGTCCAAAATACTGCCCCTCGTCAGAAGGAAAACTACAACTCTGACAACCTCCTTGTCGTCCATGTCACCTTGGAAGCCTGGAATGATAACTGTCTCCCGAATGAGGCTGTCGTTATCATATCCTTAGAACATCCACTTATGTTCTAAAACTGCTTCCGACTGTTTCTCTAGGATTGGATCAATATCAACTTATTGCATCTAGTGCAAGAACAACATCTGGTATGGTACTTGACATCTCATGATTGACTCAATTGCCTAAGCAAGTGATCTGCCAATCATGCACATCCCTCTCTACTTTAGTCTAAAAGACACCTTTAGAGAGGGCGACTCCATTACCTGCAGGTACACCACCATGCCAGGAGTCGTCCATTCTAAATACTCATAGAATGCTGTCAAGGTACCCAGATTAGGAAACCACCCAAATCTAGATCTAAAACCATAGATCTAGTAACCAGTATGTCTGATATAATGTCCAAGTCCTTTGTGGAGAAACCACTGTGTGACGACCAAAGTATAACCGATCGTAGTAAAGGAATATCACTTCCTACTACCTTCTCAACATATCCATCCCCTATTCTGATGACGTCAAACCTATGACTGTCACATCAGAAATGGATGATCTATCTCCGCTACATCTGCTTTAGTCTATAAATAGACATAAGCCTGATGTCCACAAATGCTTCCGCTGCTCCCACTGACTACGACAACCCTCTGGCAGAGTCATATAGACGTGCACTTCTAAAGTAAGTTTAGAACGACGCTATACTCATCCTCCTGCCGGGTCTCGCAGTCTGGAACAACAACAATGGCAAGTGTGGGTAAACAAGAACTTCCCTGTCACCGTCCTTGAGGCTACCGGAGTACCTCTCGGGTGCCTGAAGTTTCCCACCTTATCTGCGGAGTGGCCAATGGAATGTCAAATCAGATTGAATCTTCAGGTTCCTTATCAAATCTTCAGTAATCGTTTGCGGTTCTGGAATCACTTCCAGTTCTACCATACTCCCACTGCTGTTTTTGAAAAAATCCATTTTTAATAAAACTGTGGCGAGTCTTGAACAATATTTCTATTGATCTCCCAGATGGTAGAAAGTCAACCCACGTCATAGCCTGGGTCAACCCACAAACAGCCATTACAGAAACGTGCCTTGAGTTATCCAGAGTCTGGTTTTAAGCATAAGCCGGACAACTCCCCGTACCTTAACATCGTTAAGATATGAACTGTCCTATATCCAATATAGAACCAGAGGCACTGATTTAATTGAACCAGATTCAAATCATGCAGCTGTCTCCAGTGCATGTCAACAAAATGGAGAGAGGCCGATCAGCGTTACTCAACTTAGGAATGCTTCCAATTATGAGTAACCTGAAAGAGAATCAATTTCTCTTAATCATTACTATCAACTGAATACCAAACATAAGTATCTACATCTTCGATCACTTTGAAGAATCCCGATACTTGCTACACCTGGTTCTCTACTCTATACAAATACCTATAACTCCTCAAAACTTAGACCCTGTGTTTCAACGAAACACATGTCTAAGAACTAGAGAAGTTAAAAGTAAACAGAATATAGTATGAGGACCAACCCCTCTGTCCTAATGGACACTGGACAACATACAATACTCTGTATAAGTCCACTGAGTCTAATAACTCTTTCACTGTGTGTCGTAGGTTGAAAACTGTACTTATGGTTAAGAAGAATTACACCGCTGTTTAATGCTCCTTACCTAACCATCCACTGATATAGGTAAATATCATCGACATAATATCAAAAGGTATATCTCACTCTATGAAAATAGACGTACAGATATATCAATTTGAAATTGGTGCACAACAGCGGATATTCAAAACCAAATATTTGCCGACCGGCAAACAGCCCAGGTGATCTCCTCAAATATCACCGATTACAACGAATCCCGATATAATAAGGATGATCACCCAATTCCCAATAACTTACTCCTACTCATCATATGTAAAACCATACAGATGCGAGAATGATACCTGGTAAATACATACCCTGGAGTAAGTGTCTAATCGGGAAATCAGTTTTCCATTAACAGTACACAGTGAAACTGAAACATTGAAATGTTTCGTTGGGGTATCCTGGTATTCCTAGTAATGCCTCTACCATTATCCAGATTCACAACTATAACCGTATAATTCTATGCCACCTCTCTAAATCCCTTTATATGTCTTTAGTCATTACCTTCTGCACACCCCTTTAGGCTAATTGGTTTTCTTCCTTCCCTACCGTTCGGCACCAGCCTATGGTTTGGAAGAAGACTATCCAAGAAGCATAAAGGGTGTACTGTCCTAATCCTAGGAGCACTCGCAATGCGAGAGAAGGTGAAGATAAAGGACACCTGAATGTACTTTATTCCTATTTCTCCTGAACCAGGATCCATCCCCGAACTGGAACAAGTTCCTTTCGAGTTCGTATATAACCATACGATGGATTATCCAATAAAATGGGATCTTCGTAGTGATACGGAGTGTCCTGGAGAAATACAAAGGTGATTTAGGATTGGCGAAGAAATACTTGGTTTGGTCGTGAATAGCAGTCGCAACTTACTTTGCCCTCTTACTAATCCCTTTATTTGTCTTAACTCAATACCTTCTGTACACCGTTTAGGCTAACTGGTTTTCTTCATTCCCTACCGGTCGGCACCAGCCTATGGTTTGGAAGAAGACTATCCAATTTGCATAATAGGTGTACTACTCCTAAACTAAGGAGTACTCGCAACCTGAGAGAGGGTGAAAAGAAAAGACAACTGAATAATCCTATTCGTTTTCTCCAGAACCAGAAACCATCCTCGAATTCCTTCGAGTTCGTATCTAACCATACGATGGTTTTGTCCAATGGAAGTGGACGTTCGTAGTAATACGGGGTGTCCTGGAGAAAAGGGTAAAAGTAGGTGTGGCAATGAGGTCTGCAACTCTGACAATCCAAAAGTCTGAGTTCAAAAGGTTCGGTCAACTTGGTCTCTGAGTCATAGTCTTAGGGTCGGGTCAATGGTCGCTGCCAGAGAGAGAGAAAAGAAACACTCAGCGTGCACTCTAACCTAGATCAGAATGGTTACCAATTTATCCAATCTGGAAACCTCCCACTGTACCTCAAATTCTCCTCCAAACCTGAAAGAAGAATTAGTCGGGAACACCCGAGGAGTAAACCAACTCATCAGTGGGAATCGGGATCCAACTATCATCGCATGATAACGTGACGGAATCCGCTCACGGTATTACACTCCAGAAGGTATGCGCATATCTGGCAAGTTTCAGTTCTTTTGAAACTCCCGATGAGATTTCTGCCCCATGCTCTTATGACCTTGGCGAAGGTCAACAAATCATAAGTCACATGTCAAGTTCTACCCGTCATTATCCAGGTTAATTTGAATCCACCCGTACAAGCCCTTGACGAAGGTCAACAAGGCTATACGACTGTCCCAAACCAACGCATCTACCTATGCAGCAGAAAGGTAACAAGCAGCTACCATGCACTATGCCTTGACGAAGGTCAACAAACATAGCATGAATACTACGTGCTACCCGTCTGAAACGACGGAGGGCTACGAATGGTTTCTGGCGAAAACCTTTAACGTAATGAACTTGATATCGTTGAAGGAACGGATAGCTTTTTAGAAAATATAGTGACGAAAACCATTGCTAAAGAGGTCACTCCCGGTGAAGGGATCTCGGCTCTTTCCCCGTAGAATGGGGTGCAGGATATTCCAACTGAATACCACGGTGCAAAGCAAAAGTAATCGGCTATAGTGAAGTTAATGCCCTGACGCAAACTTCTGTCCAAGGGGTCACTCCCGGTGAAGGGATCTCGGCCCTTGTCTCGTCGACTGAGGAGCAGGATATTCCAAATGAATACCACGATGCAAAACAAAAGTGAACGTCCTTGCAATAACAGCTTTTCGAAAAGTGTTCCAACAACATCAGAATAGGTTTGTTTAACTTGCATTGATCCGAATCAATGCAGTCCCATCATTGATCACACCACAAAGAACGAAAATATACTGACGTACGTATATGCCATCCGCATTCGCCACTGGGTCCCGTCATTACCCGTTAGGTTAGCTTACTAACGACAGAGCGGGGACTGGACTAGCGCGGATGAAAAACATATACAACATCTACTAATATATATACCAATATATTATATTTCGCTCAAGGCGTGAAAAGAAATGCAACATCACAGAAATGTATAGCATCACAGAACAATACAGATATCTGGGATCCCCGGGTTTCACAGAGCCACTACTGAAACCCGACGTTCCCCTGGTCGTGTGGATAGCCTGTGCAATGAAATCCTAGACCCCTACGGGCGCGGCAAGTTACCCGCCAAAACCTGAAGCGAGGCAGCCCCCTTCATCGCCGTGAATGGACCACCCAGCACTTCATGGAATCCGGTAACTTGGGCACCCCTCCTGGGTCAACCTGTACCCCCTACGAGTGCGGCGAATAGCCCGCCAATTCTAGAGTGAAGCCCCCTCCGTCCCAATGCCATGAGATGCGGGCTTGTTGCCCTCTAGAACCCGGCTATCCGTGCACTCCTCCACGGGGTAATCCTAGTACAGAATGTAAAATATACATACACCGGGTACATCGACCGCAACCAGGTCGTGCCCCAAAAGAATAATACAAACAGGCAGTGACGGCAGTCCACATGTCGGACGCTCGCCCCGCAATATCAAACGCACATAATACAACAGCACTGTACTAGCATTGCATCCAGGCTATCCCCCACGACCGATCCGCAACATCACAGCATAAACATAAAACATCAACGTGAAAATCACGTTCGCAAATCCGTCTAACCGGGCTATAGCAGTTAGACCGGATTTACCGATCGAGTGACATTCACGGTCGCAGATATAATGTAAATACTGTGAAAAATGTGTTTAAAGTTTTCCGATTGACCAAAAATTAACAAGTGGGCCCCCAAACAATACTGTAGCACTCACAGAAAACCTGGGCCCAATTTTAATATTCCAAAACCCATATTTTAAGCCCAGAAGGCCTCTGTAAAAAAATTGGTGAAGTGATCTCCACAGTGTGCGGCAGAAGGGCGGCGGGAAGGGGGTTTTCGCGGCGGTTCCGCGCTCCCACTGTGGAGTTACTTCGTCGAATTTTTACAGAGCTCTTAGATTTTCCAGTACATCAATATTTTACAACCTGAAAATTTTTTCGAGACCAAAAATTTTCAACAGAAACTGATGCGAACTAAAATGCAGTTTTGGAACATTCGATCGATCGGAAATGCAAACACATTAAACCAAGCTAGACTAAGTTAATGGCGAGGCTCTGATACCACTGTAAGTGCACGGCGGCGTTCCGGCCGCCAATCCGACGGCCAAATGCGGAAACGGTGATAAACTTTAATTTTTGCGGACTTAGCAAACCGGCACCACCGCGCACTAAACCCCGGATCGTGCCATTAAACTAATTCTAGCTAACAAGAGAAGGGTTAAAGATGTACCGACTGATCCGAGTCCTCCGGTCTTCATCTCCACTCCGATCTCCTCGCGGGATCTCCGGTCGTCTCCTCCTCGTCGGAAAGGGCACCACGAAGCCGGGTACTTTTACGGGCTCCCACCTCAATACCGAGGCAACTCGGGCGCGAAGCTGGCGAATCGACGCGTCCAAGATTTGCTGTAGGAATATAGTGTAGAGTGTATGTCTCACTTTGGGGTTGGTTGCCATAGATGGAGGAATGGTGTATAGAAAATTGGTGCTTTCAATTTTCTAGCAATGGAATGAGATGAAGAATGATATACACAAAATGAATCACTCTCATTTTTCTTCCTCTCAAAGATGAAGCTCTCATTTTCTTCTCTTTTCTTCTTCTCTCTTTCTTTTTTTCAACCATGATAATAATCCCCTCTCCTTTAGAAATGGTGGAGGATAGATTATGAAGCATGAAGGGAGGTGAGTGTAGTAAAAGGAGGAGGGTGACCACATCCAAACATAATTATCACAAAACTCAAATCAAACCTCACTTCATATCAAATCTAATCTAATCACATAAATGCATGAAAAGCAAAGATGCTTATCATGTCAACCCTTATACAAAAAAAAAAAAAACTCCACAAAGTGTTATTTGCATTCTTGCAAATAACACCCTCCATCGGAAAAGTCCGGCCGGGAAAGAACAAAGGAAAACCGGCCGGAACGGAATGCAAACTGGCAACTCCAGAAAACTGGTCCCGTAATAAATTTCAGGAAAACCCCGATACTGTGCATACACACCCGCATCTGTATTCCGTCCGGATACAAATGCAATGAGACAAAATCTACACTGTACTAAACTAGGACCGGCTTAAACCAAAGCCGGCTAGTAATATCCGTCCGATCCTGATCCGTGCAATACCGCACGTATCTGATCGAACGCTGCCATATATCTATACGGCCACTAGTACAAACCGTCCGATCCTGATCCGTGCAATACCGCACGTATCTGATCGGACCCTGCCATATCTCCATACGGCCTCTACAGCGTTTCGCCCGAAAGCTTAAGTAACTGTAAGTGTGGTGGACTCTAAAGACTCGTCAATACTATGGCTGTGGATTTAACCACTAGCACGTCAGAGGTATAAGCCAATACGTGACGGGCTACCAGCTATTGACCAAAAGGGACGTCGATGAGGAAGCTCACCCCGACACCCAACTGAGCCTGTCAGTGACAATATCCGTACAGTCCGGTCCGTTCGTCTATGAGTATCGCATGGCGGGCCTAGGGGGTTGGTAAAAGTCAGACCCCCAAAAGCGGTACAAGTCGTGTCGGAGTGTAGCCCAGAACACCCTGAGATACTACTGGAATACCTACCAGTAAATCTCCTGCCTTGGCCAAGGTCTTCGTGTAATGGCTCTCCTAGACACAGCGCGACCTCACCCCCAATACCGGGAGAGACGAACCCCTGAAGATCCGCTCACTGCCTCCATGTGGCTCGGGACTGTACCCAACTAAAACCTGTTTGCACGACTCCTTTGAGCCGTGGTAGGGTAGTAATCAAAGTACAGTGGGAACTCACACGAGACAAATGACGATCCCCAGGTCGATGAACTAACCTGCACACATGTCACCAGGGAACTGCCATCTGACGTCTGGTATATGACCAACTAGCATGTTCCCGGCGAGTCCTGTCCGGTGTACTCATAACCCAATGAGCACCTGTATACATCTTAGGTGAACCAACTGACACCAGTGGCTTGTGAGACCGGCCACCGCCCCTCGTCGGGGTCTCGACTGTATACACTAGTCTACTAATGGAGTATCGATGCCCAGTCTCGAAACTCCCACGACTAGGGACCTTTTAAGGATAAGCTTATAGACCCCCAGCTCCCACTTATATGATCGCCCTCATATTGCTGGTGGTCAAGCAAGAATCCTAGGGGCTCTATCAACGTGTAATAGCGACGTGTCAGGTCACCTAAAGCAGTACACGATGATAAAGGTAAACCAGATAGCGTACTATCATCTCGAGTAAGACTGTCCTACCGGGATAGGTCCTCCCTCAATCATTGCAATCACGTGCCTGTGATCCAATAATCGACTCTGAGGGCACTATCTCCAACGATCTCGGGTCTACAGACTACCCTGTACCAGTGTCACTGGAGAACTGCCATTTGACGTGAGGTATAATACCATCTGGGAGTTCTCGTCGAGTCCGTCCAGTGTACCCAGTCTCCACTGAGCACCCGTACACCATCCTTGATGTCAAACACCGATGGAAATGGGATCATCCATCGCCCATCATATGGGTCAAGATGCGTATACGCTAGTTTACACTGGTGTATCGATGCCCTGTCTCGACACACCCTCGACTAGGAACAGTTATAGGATGTTCTCATCGACTACCGTGGCCCCACTAGTATGATCTCATCATAGTCCCAGTAGTCGAGTACAGATCCTAAGGACTTTATCAACATGTGAGAGTAAGACAGTAAACTAATACAAGTCAACATGTTAAGATAAAGTGAAACCAAATAGCATACTATCATGACGAGCAAGAAAGTCCTATATATATATATCCAAGCATCCATTATAATATACATCATATGTACAACAATGGCCTCTAGGGCATATACATAACTAACATTTCCTCTGAAAGAGGGCAACTTCATTCCTATTGACAGGGCCCTAGCGAATCGTTTCCTTACTTTAAGCTTGCTTTTGCTGGCGATAGGGATGCTTCGATCCGGTTGGGGTGCCTCGACCATTTCATTCAGTCATCGGCGTTTGGCTTTTTCGAATATAGCCAGTTCGTGCTCTCGATTGGCTTTGCTTTTCTGATAGGCTTCGTTCAGTAGCAAGTCGATCATCTTGTCAGACGATTCCAAGGGTTTTGGTTTCGATCCTGCCCCCAGCTTTTTTATGCCGTCTTTTATCGCCGAGTGAGCTTCTTCGTTAGTTAACGCCGAATGAGAGATCATGTGGCAACTTGCCACATAGTCTTCAGATTCTTCTGACGAGTCATCCCCATCGTTATTATCGTTATCTCCGCTCTCAAGGATATTGTTGAGAAATTCTTGGAGTGTGACCGGGGTCCGCGTCTTCTGGTAATATTCCTCCAGCGCGTCAATATGTTTTTGTAGATCCGTGCGCTTGTCATCAAACTGCGCGGGCTTTTTGTTTTTCTTCTTTTTCTTCAAAGACTTTGACGGCTGGGCCTGAATGTTTTGTCCACCATCACTGTTAACTCCCAATGTTGGGCATGGTTTCAGCATCCCCACGATGGTCTCCGGCTCTAGCGAGCTTTTCCACCTGATCGCCGGGCATATTTGAAGATCTTTCAGCATTTTTTTAGTTTTTGTCGAAAGAACAACTTCCCATGGAGCTTCTTCTATAAAAGAGCACGATGCCCCCGGTGTGTCCACCCTTTTAGGAGTGTGCTGTTGTGGTGGATTCACCTTCCAGTTTTCAGATAGCGCGAACTTGTCCTATTGGTATTGGTCTTCAACCCAGTTTTTGAAGACGTAGCAGTCTTCGATCGGATGGCCCAATACTCGGTAGTAGGGGCAGTAATTGGGATCGTTGACGCCGTTTGGTTGCGGTGGGTGTCTCGACTCCAGTAGAGTAATGAGCCCATTGCGCACTGCCAGTTTAAACAGTTTCCTTGTTTTATCCTGGGGAAACGAGTAAGGACGTCTCAACTTTTCATCAAGGGATTGCCGCTTGTTGCTTTGGCGAACAACCGGTCTCGGGCCACTCGGTTGTTGTTGAGTGTTGGCGATGAAGGTTGCTTTCCCTTTCCCCTTCTCATTCCGAGGATCCATCTTTGAGGAGGATGGTCTATGGCCCATCTGGTCCATTTGAGCCAGCTTGTCGATCAAGGCCTGGAAGGTGGTCGGCTTGAAGAACATCATGAACTAGGAAATCGTTGCCTGAGGGTATAGAGTGCCCATGAACATGCCCACTGTCGGCGCTTCCTAGATGCGCTGTTCGCACTTTGACCACAGATTTTGCCATCGGATTGCGTATTGAACCCAAGTTTCGCCCAGCTTCTACCTTGCATTGATCAACGCCGTTATTGGGGTGTGTTCACTAGCACTCGCGTATCGCTGGGTGAATAACAACTCCATTTCTGCGAAAGTCTTGACAGAGTCGTTTGGAAGCTCAGAGTACCACTCAAATGCCGTCTCCGACAAGCTGCCGACGAATTGGTGGAGCAAAAGCTTGTCATCACCCCCGGTATTACCACATAGAGCCCTGAACTGGGAGACATGCTGGTGCGGATTTCCTGTCCCTTTATATACATGAAACTTAGGGATGGTATATCCCGGCGGGTACTTTATCTGGTCATACCAGCCTGGATATGGTCGCCCAGTTTTAACAACTTGGCCGGACGCTTCATTCGCTTGGTGAGCTCGTATTTGCTGAGTAATGTAGTCATCCAAAGCGGCTTTAGAAATGGTTTCCTCTTTGGCTGCCGAAAGAGCCGGAGGAGGATTCGACGTTTCCCCTTTGTCGTCTTCAATAATGATCGGAGGGTCTTCGGCTGGAGGATCCGGCTGTAACATCATCCCGACCATGTCTTGGAAGAGAAGCGTCATTCGTTTTATATTAGCCGCTTGTTCTGCGGCTTCTTTATCCTTCTTTTCGAGGACTCTGCGAAGGAAGTCAACATCGGTTTCTTGTTCATGATGCTGCTCCGAAAGGTTATAGCATACGCATCGAGACAGCGACGCATCTGGGAAAGGATTGGGATGTGTTTTGATGCAGCACGGAAAGGTTATAGCGTACGCATCGAGACAGTTGAAGACCCATGAGAAGAATTACCCAACTCATGACTTGGAGTTAGCAGTTGTGATTTTTGCTTTGAAGATTTGGAGACACTACTTATTGGGTGAAAGAGTCGAAGTATTCACCGATCACAAAAGCTTGAAGTATGTGTTCACGCAGAAGGAGCTTAATATGAGGCAGCGTAGATGGTTGGAGCTGATGGCTGACTACGATCTTGATCTTAAGTACCATCCGGGGAAAGTTAATGTTGTGCCGGATGCGCTTAGTCGGTTGCCAGCAATTCACATGTTGACTGCACAGAAGGAACTTATTGAAGACTTTAGAAGATTTGATTTGGAGGTTGTGCTACCACATTCTTCGGGACAGTTGATACAGCTGCAAGTACAGTCGTCGTTGATCGAGAATATTATAGCAGCGTAGTCGTAGGACCCTAGATTGCAAAAGTTTTGAGAACAGGTTGAAGCTGGACTTCGAAAAGACTTACTGATCCATGAAGATGGTTCGTTGCGATATGGTAGCCGTTTGTGTGTGCTAAAGGGAGATATTCGCGAAGAGCTTATGAAGGAGGCACACAGTTTAGCATATTCCGTATATCCAGGAGGCACGAAGATGTACCGAGATATACGACAGCATTTCTGGTGGGAAGGCATGAAATAGGAGATTGCCCGTTTTATGGAAAAGTGCTTGGTGTGTCAGCAAGTTAAGGCTGAACATCAACGGGTTGCTGGTTTATTGCAACCACTTCCGATTCCTCAGTGGAAGTGGGAACATATAACCATGGATTTCGTGACGGCTTTACCGCGGAGTCCGAAGGGCAACAATGCAGTTTGGGTGATTGTTGATCGATTGACCAAGGCAGCTCATTTCATCCCATTTCGAGTTGGTCAAGCAACGGAAGCTTTGGCAGAACGGTACATGCAGGAGATTGTAAGATTGCATGGAGTACCGGTGAGCATCGTGTTCGACCGTGACACTCATTTCTTATCACACTTTTGGAGGAGCTTACAGGAAAGTTTGGGGACTCGTTTGAAATTTAGTACAGTTTATCATCCTCAGACAGATGGCCAGTCGGAGAGAACGATCCAAACTCTTGAAGACATGTTGAGAGCTTGCATGTTAGACTTCAAGGGTTCATGGGATGATCATCTACACTTAGTGGAGTTTTCTTACAATAACAGTTTCCAGGCTACTATTCAGATGGCTCCATTCGAAGCTTTATAGGGTCGCAAGTGTCGTTCACCTGTTTGTTGGGACGATATTGAAGAACGAAGATTGTTGGGACCAGATTTGATCGTGCAAACAGTTGAGAATGTTAACAATATCCGGAATCATATGAAAGCAGCACAAGACCGACAAAAGAGTTGGGCAGATACATCGAGAAGACCTCTAGAGTTCGCCGTTGGTGATTTGGTATTCTTGAAGATATCACCGACTAGAGAGGTGATTCGTTTTGGAAGTCGAGGAAAGCTTAGTCCTCGATTTATTGGACCCTTTGAGATTTTGGAGCGTGTTGGAGAAGTGGCGTATCGTTTGGGGTTACCGAAATCCTTGGCGAATGTTCATGACGTGTTTCATATACCTCAACTCCATAAATATGTTCGAGATGAAACACACGTACTGGATTATTCGGAGCTGACTGTCCGAGAAGATTTGACTTTTGAGGAGCGACCGATGTCGATTGTGGATCGAAGAGAAAAGGTTCTTAAGAACAAAGTTATCCCTCTTGTACTTGTTTCTTAGGGAAACCGCTCACATGGAGAATCAACTTGGGAACGAGAAGATGAAATACGACAGAAGTTTTAACATCTATTCTTGTAGTTTGTTGATTGTTTATCCTTTCTTGTTCTTGGAATTTCGAGGACGAAATTCTTTTTGTAGTTGGGTATAATGTAACAACCGAGTTCAGTTATACCAATTTCTGTTTCCGTATTTGTTTATCTGTGGTATTTTATTTATTTATCATGTTTGGGTGCGAATGGTAGTTTATATTTTATATTGCATTCGACCCGACCCGCTTGCTTGAACTTGTTGATTCATATTTATAGACTACCCTGGCTTGTTAAATAGACACGTGCATCTCATGGATACTGCATATTGACTTTTCATCTGACATCGCACATTTTATCATATAACATTTTAGGTCATATAAAATAAATTAAAATTGCATTTCATAGCCTGCATGATACCCCTAACCCCGTGGTAGCGTCCGCGCATCGTGTTTTCGTCCCGTTCAGTGAAACGGACGTGTTTGGATAGCTACGCGCACGTACATGCGACCGTTCTTGGGGGTATGCATTTTCGTTACTTAATCGTTCATTTCAAAATTTGGAAGTTGCATATAATTTTCGTATTTTAAATCTAAATTTTTAGACCTGACCCGGGCGCATTTTGAAATACTTTAATAACCCGCCTAAATTCAATTATTTAATTTTTTTAAATTTAATTCTAATATTTTTAACAGCCTAAAGATTTTCTCAGCCAACGAAAATATTTTCTTTAAAATATAAAATCTTTTTAAATTTTTCTTAAATCCTTTCCTTAACCATTTTCCCCCAGCTCTCTCTTTTCCTATGGCCCTACCTTCAGGAGCCAATTAAATCCTTTCTTTACTTTGCGCCGGGCCCCACTCTAATCCCCTCTCTCTTCTTTCCTCTTCTCTTTCTCTCTCTTCCTCTCTCTCCCTCACCGCTATCTCTTTCTCTCTCTTCCATATAATTTTTTTTTATCTCTCCTCACTGTTCCCACACACTCTCTCTCACTCCTCTCGATCTCCACTCTCTCTCTTCTCTCTCTCTCTCTCAGAATCTCTCTCTTTCTCCTCTCGCTATTTCTCTCTCTCTCTCTCTCTCTTTATATATTTCTTCTTCCCTCTTTTTTTACAAACCCATAACCGCAGAAACCCTAGTCGCATACCTCCTCATCGCCCAAAACACCGACGACGCATTCCCGACCTCGTCGCCTCCTCACCCTCATCGTCTCCGCCTCCATCTCTTCTCCTTCCCGAGTCCCTGCACACGCACCCGAGAACAGCCGAGCCCCTACATATCACTTCACCACGACGATCACCGGAGTGACCTCGTCGTCGTCCATCGTCCCAGATCCGACGCAACGGTGAGCTTAGCATTCCCTTCTTCCTTCTTCTTTCTTTCTTTCTTCCTTTCCTTCATTTCCGTTTCTTTTAATAGCCTCTGTTCTTTGCAGTCACCTCGCCGGAGCTCCGTCGACGTCGTCGACACCTTCACGACCCTCTCCGCAGACCACAGTGAGCTTCCTCTTCTCACTCTTCTCCTTCCTCCTTCCCTTCTTCTCTTCTTCTTTCTTTCTATGTATTTCTTTTCTTTAAACGTTCACTGTTTTCTTAGATCGCCGGAATCCGGTCGTGCCGTCGACGATCCCGACGACCCAGTGAGCGTATCTGACCCGTGTGATCACCTTATGCGTTGTTTGGATCCGTTCCGTGCACCGTGCGCGCGTCGAGTCTTTTCCCGTCGACGTGTGACGTTCCGTATACCCATTTCTTGATCGGTCTAGGAAAGTAAAACTTGTTACATTCTATTTATATTATTTTATACTTATTTAAATGCATATTAAACTTGTAGATTAAATCTAATGCCACATGTTCCATTTTAACATTTCGATGTTCCGTTTACATCATTTTAGATCTAGAACTTGAAACATATCACGTTGCATATTAGATTAGAATCCATTGTACCCACGTTCATATTTGAATCACATAATGCTTATTTGCACAGCCCATAGTACCATTTTAAATAGTTTATAACTTTCGGATACCTATTTGCATCCATTCCGTTTAATATACATATCATTGCATCCATAGATCACTTGAATATATAATATTGTAATATTAACATTCCATATTTGATAAAGTGTATTTTAGTTAATGTTGGAACTATAACCTTAACCCAAATCGATAACTGTGCATCCATATGCTTTAATCTGTACCTATTTGCATACCACATCACAATGTTCCATTTTTATTGTTCCATTAGTTCCCCATACTTGTTTTGTATACCCATACTTATTAGGGTTTGATTATAAGCATCCATGTGACATTTTGTGCACCCCCGACATGACTTGATATACCATTACTTGACATGACATGATACCTATATACTACCTGACTTGACCTAATGTACCATGGCTTTACCTGTTACCTGATCTTATTACTAATGGCAACAAACCTGACATGTTGTCCCTACAGACATTTCCTGTTGTCTATCCAGACACACCTATACCTGCTTGATCCTGCATTGGCATTAACTCCAGATTTATTAATCCTTGACTTGAACATATATAACTTGGGGGTATGGGGAAATCAATGATGAAACCAGACTTGTAACTCGACAGTTCACTTACTTATATTGATCAGTTTAGAGGTTAGGCCAGTCTTGGGATGATGTTGCTGACATCATTCATCTATACATATTTCCTATTTTAGTGCCGAGCGACATGTCTCGGCTTCAGCCCGAGAATTTTCACCGTGGTCCCGGGCACGCACGGGATACTATTGAGTTATATCGATGATTCATCAAATTGATTTCAAAGACTTGAGAGTAGTTAACCCAATAGACCAGTTTAGATTACTCACTACACATTACCCTCACTGTCCTCACTTATATCACTGTTATACCTGTTTTACCATTTTTACTCACATCTGTATGTATTGTTACCCCTGTTTATAGTATTGCTTGATATTATGACGCACTGACGTCTGGGTTTTGCATGGCCCATATTCTTTACCTTTGCTGCAGTCCGAGCAGGAGTATTTCAGTCAGCAGGGCAGTGAGGACTTGCTAGTAGTTAGTTCATTTTACTTTCGGTATTTTCATTCCTGATGTGAGCCTGCATTATGGGACGTACATTCCAGTTTATTCTTGTATTGGATCTTTTGCGTCCGCATTATTTTATTCTTGACTCGTTTTATTCTGGCTTATGGACATGTATTAGATAGTTTATTATTGTTCTTGATATCTCTACAGCCGTAATGTGACTGTGGAAGGATATTTCCTATCCACAGGTAGCATGGTTGGCTATATCACGTGCCTATCTTAGCGTACTCTGAGAAGCGGGACGTGACATGGTTTGTTTGGTATCAGAGACATAGGATCTAGGTTAATCGGGTTGATTCTTTTGTAGTTGGGTATTGGACCCAATACATGAGTCGGAATACTCGAGATTAGGAACATGTACCGCCACTTTGCCATCTTGCCATTCTTGAATCTTACTCCCTCCTGATCCTTACCTTGACGATATGCAAACTTCTTTGCATCTCGACTTGAAACTTTTGGTTCCCTATTGTTTATCTCTATAATTTGGGCGACTTGAGTGGAGTTATGTGATTGTAACTATGAACTGTAGCATGGTTACAATGCGGTACTCTATTTAAGTAACTTGGAGTTCTAGTTCTGATTCATATCCTTGATTCATGATCATCATTCATCGCAAGTTTTGAATCTTGTTTGGCATACTAATCCTCTTTGGTGTCTTGGTTGCAGGATCATGGAAGCCAGGAATCTACAATCATACCAGAGGTGTATGGATGACTCCACTTTGCTTGGAGTAATTTGTGACTTACTAGAGGACCACAAGCAGCAGACCGAGCTGAAGCCGGCGTTTGCACCAAACCAAACGCCCGTACGCAGAGGTATTCCGGTGAACCGACGTGGCGTAACACCTATGAAGAAGCCTGTCGTTGCTAATCGGAGAAGGAGCGTGATTTGTGACTTTTGCCGTTAACCTGGGCATGTGCAAAGGGATTGTCGAAGGAAGTTTGGACTCTGTTTAAACTGTGGGTCGGCAGACCACACTATCGATGCTTATCCGTCGAAGCTTCATAAGAAAGAGAATTTTCGGAGGCCAGTTTTGCCCAAGCAAAAAGGAAGGGTGTTGTGCGATTACTGCCAACGACCGGGTCATTTCTGGAGAGATTGTCGAAGGAGACTTAGACTTTGTCTGATTTTTGGATCAACTGATCATACCATTGATACTTGTCCGTCAAAGCTAAGATTGAAGGAAGATACTCGGGAGCCATCGCAAAATCAGTTTCCGGACTAGGAGCAGTTAACTCGGGGAGCTAATCAGGCTCAAGCTTTTACCCTGATGGCTGAAGAGACTAAAGCCTCAGAGGAAGTCGTTTCAGGTACCCTACTTGTTCATGGTTTTCTCGCATTAGCGTTATTCAATTCTAGTGCAGCCCATTGATTATGTCGTTCAAGTTTGTTACTACACACTCGACTACTTGCACGACCCTGTTTAGTTATTGGGACATACACATTGGGAATGTGAAAATCATAACTAATAGAGGGTGTAAGGATTGTTCTGTAGCTTTTTGCGGACAGGAGTTATTCGCAGATTCCTTGATGTTTAATACCGGTAGTTATGAGGTTATCTTGGGAATGGATTTTTCTTGGAACTTTCCGCGCTCACATTGGTTGTAGGACAAAGAAAGTAATTTTCCAGATTCCCGGACATCCAGAGTTTATCTTCACTGGAGGAAGCAGTTCTGTCGGGCCAGTCGAGTTTAGGGCTAGGCCGACAAATAGTGTTCTTTCATCGATGGAGCTTGATAAAAATGAAGTGCCAGCTGTTGTTCGAGATTTCATGGACGTGTTCGAGGACATATCAGGTTTACCGCCGAAGCGAGACGTGAAGTTCGTGATTGATCTTGTTCCTGGTGCAGCTCCAGTTTCTAAAGCGTACTATCCAATGGCACTGTTCATATCATAATATTGCAATTCATACGCCCCACTTTTATTCATTTTATAAGTAAACAGGTACTCTTGACGCACGTTTGTTGCATGTTACAGGATACAGGCTCTTGGAGCGAATACAGTGAAAAAGACGAAAGTTGATACAGAAAAGAGACTTTTGACCAACAAGTAGACGGATCCTAGTCAAGCCCAGACTAATCACAGTTCACATAAGTGCAAGGCAACGCAAGATCTAAACATGTCAAGCTGAAACGGTTAAAAGACCAATACAAATCTTCACTGAAGATCTGGAGAAGAGTAAGAAGCCAAACAGAGAAATGGGATGAATAAATAACAAGCCCACACAACCAAAATGAAGCCCAGAAAAGATGGTGGAGTGATCCCACCAAAGGGCCGCGGAACCGCGGCCCAAACCCCCCCATGCCGCGGTTCCGCGGCCATTTAATGCCCGTGTCTGCGCCGACTTCTTGTGTCGGTGCGTCGGTGCGGGTGTTGGGATTTTCCGTGGGCATATCTGTAAAATCATGTGTGCGAGAATTTGTAACCCTAGCTTCCCTGTTTTCTTATAAATTGTACTCACAAAGCTGTAAAACGTATGCCTCTTTTCTATCAATAAAATTCAGAATTGTTGGGAGATCTAGAGCATCATTTTTGTAAGTTTCTATTTTTTTTTTGCCTTAGTATAATTTCATTATTTGCCCTAGTTAATTTAGTGTAGTTCTTTTAATTTGCAGTAGATAAGTACTTCTTTAGATATAAACAAAACACATCAAAAATAACAAAAAATGTCATTTTTAGAAGATTCCCTAATGAGCGAGTAAAATCCTCGCTTGTTAGGGTTAGGAACAAGAGAGGGAGTGAGAGATGAATATCTCTCACCTCCTTCAATGCCAACACAATTTCATAAGTAGAACTTCATGCACGCATGCATGATCCGCTCCCTACGGCACCCTACCCACGAGATAACGGTGAACTGTAGTATAAAGGGCCGGACATACATGACGTCCATGAAGGATGTAGCAATTAATAGGAAAGGACGGACAAGGATCTAGAGGAAGAAACTTTGTTTCTTCCCAATCATCCTAATCCCCTTTGCTAATAATTGTTATGATTTCTAAAAATCTTTAATCAAACGGCATTGAAAGAGGTGACGATATAAATCTCATCAACCCTACCTTAGACCTAATCCTAACAAGTTCTTTAATATCGTATAAGTTAGTTTTTAAATCAATCAACAAAAACCAAACCACCATCGGAATCAACTCGTAAAAACACAAATCAGAAAATTACACATCTCTGTGGATCGACCCGTATTCACCGGCTAGCTGCAAAGCGACGCCGTTTCTGATTACGGTTAACTTAAATTTTTTGACTAATCAAATGGCGCCGTTGCCGGGGATGGCGTAATATTTCTTTTGTGTAATTTCGGGTTGATATAATATTTTTTAAAAAAATCATAAAAATTGAAAATAGAAAAAAATACAAAAACATTTTATCGATTTTTATCTGTTTGAAGGGTTTTATGGTTTGAATCTTGCAGGAACAGCGAAGAATTGCGAATCTGAAAATTTACAGAAGGCTGAACAGAAAAGTGCACATCAGAACAGAGGAGGAAGTTCACAACAGAGCAGTAGAATTTTTTTCAGAAATTGATCCCACCACCTGACCGCGAAACCGCGGCCATTAGGCTCTAAAACCGCGGAACCGCGGCGCTCTTACCTCTTCTGTGCGTGAAAATTGCATGGTAAGATTTCTCCTTCTCCCCTCTGTCAACCTCCATATATCTCTCTGTAAAAATTTTCTGCAGGAATTCTTTGCGCTAAAAAAAAAATCTTTCTCCCCCTTCTAAATAACAGATTTTCTGCAGGTTTCTTTGCGCCGCGCTAAAAATTGCTTGCAAATGAATTTTATTGTTTTGCATAATTTAATCGGACTTTAAGGGGCTAATTGACCAAACTCAGATTGGGTGGGGATTTCATCACCCTTCCCAGGACCCCAGAATCACCTTAAAGCATTTTGCATCGACCACAATTAATTTAAAAAAATACTAGACTCAGACCTAAGGACATCGAGCTCAATAGGAAAAGGACTAGTATAGGCATCGACCGTTTATCCTAACTGACTTTGCGGTGTCTAGGCTAGTGGTTATTAGTTAGGCCCACTATTGTGGTTCCTTCCCACTTACCTGGCCGTACTTGTCCGTGAAGAGGCGGTTTGAGGTCCTATTTCTAGCCCTAGTTAGGAGCTGTCTAGCAGACCTAGGTGACCCTAGAACTAGACCTGATTGTGCATGTGTGGTTGATACATTTGTGTCACGAGTCCCTTTTCAAATAACCTCCTTGCAAAACTCTCACATATAAAAAAAAGAAGAAAAATCTTTTCAAAACTTGCAACTTGTCGCTAAGAAAACTTGCAACTCACTTCCATCACTTCCCTTCACTGACGTTATCTTACCTCCACATTCTGTCTTTTTTTTTTTCTGACTACACTACCCTTTTAGTATATGTCACTTTGGACTAGGGATACTAACGCCCGATTAGTCTGTGTTTCGTTGGTACCGACCGACGAACCCTTCGACACCGAAGTCGACATTCCGTCCACTTTCTTACCTATACCTTCATATTCTTCCACCGAAGGCATGTCGGGATTCAACCCCAACAATACCTTACCGACGGGAATGATTCCACCTCCGCCAGGTGCGAATAACCCGATTCAACCGCCTGTTGAAGCGCCCGCATGAGTTGCGCTCCAGGATCTTTTCTACCCCGTCCGCACTTCTTTACCTACCTGTCTTTCACCCCCACCGGCAAACGGGGACAATTTTGAAATTAAACCACATTTCATCAATATGCTGCCAAAGTTTCATGGATTAGAATCTGAAGATGCATATATCTTTATCAATAAATTCCAAAATGTGTGCGCTATGATGAAAACAACCCAATTAAGTGATGACTCGATAAGGCTAAGGGTCATTCCTTTTACCTTATGTGACCTAGCCGAGAAGTGGCTATACAACACCGCATCACATTCCATAAGAAATTGGGACGAGTTTGTGAAAGCTTTTCTGAAAAAGTTCTATCCTCATCACAAAACTGCTAGAATCCGCAATGAAATAATTCAATTCTCACAACTTCCTTCTGAACCATTTTGGAAGTGCTTCGTTCAATGCCCTCATCATGGGATTGAAAGTTGGCAACTTTGCCAAACATTATACGAGGGATTGAACTCGGCAACGAAGTAGTTGCTAGAAACCATAAGTCAAGGTCATTTTCTCTCCAAGTCTAGTGACGAAGCATGGCAGTTTCTTGAGGATCTTAGTGAGCAAACAATTCAGTGGGAGAGTACCAAGACCACATCATCTTCTTCTAGTGGTCAATCTAGGGCAGGCGTACATCAAGTAGAAATGTCGATTGCTATGAAGGCCGAGATGGCCGCTCTTACGAAAAAGCTAGAAGCGATTGAGACCAAAATCTCGTCGTCTTCTCCTGCCCCTGTTATGCCTCCACGAACTGTTTGTGATTGTTGTGCGGATCCGTCGCACCTAACCGAAGAGTGTCTTTATAATGCATCTACTCAAGGACAGGATCAAGTCAATGCTGCATTTCAGCAACGACAAAGGAACGATCCGTACTCTTCTACATACAATCCGGGATGGAGGAATCACCCAAATTTCGCTTGGAACCAAAATCAACAATTCCAAGGAAACAACAATTTTCAAAGACCTCCTCCTCCACAACAACAACAAGCACCTTCACAAACTCAATTTCAACAGCAACCTTTTCAACAGCAACCTTACCCTAATCAGGTGAACAATTTTGTGCCTAACAATGCTTACCAACCAAACAATTATATTCAACCTAATAATGATAAGGTTAGCTCGCTCGAAAGAAGTCTAGATGCGTTCCTTAAGAAATCTACACAGTCTACAGCAAGACTAGAGACTTCTATTCAATCTTTGGTGCAAAACAGTGCCTCACATGATCAAAGTATCAAATCTATTGAGGCACAAATTGCACAACCCAATGCAGCTTTGATCGAGCACGAAAAAGGAAATCTCCCGTCTCAACCACTGCCCAAGCCCGGTCACGTACATGCTGCAAATCAACAGCAGAATCATATCGTAAATGCGGTGACCACGTTAAGATCGGGAAAAGTGTTGCAAAACAATGTGGGTATTGACAATAACACCCCTGCCAGTGGCCCTTCTTCATCTTCTTCACCTTCTTCTTTAGAGCCTATTCTCCACCCTTCACACGGCTCTACATCTTCTAGCTCGAACGGACTCATTTCTCATAACACGAACACATCTACACGGGGTGCCGTTCCAACTCGACAATATGATCCGCAAAATTTGGACTCAACCACCTTTCAAAATGTTCCTTTTTCTAATCGGTTGAGATCCAATAAACCAACTCCACAGATGGAAAAGATTGTTGAGTTGTTCAAACAGGTTAGCATAAATATTCCTCTTTTGGATGCGATCCAACAAGTTCCTTCATATGAAAAATTTTTAAAGGACTTATGCACCAAAAAGAGGAAGTCACAAGTGCCAAAGAAAGTTTTTGTGGCTAGTGCTATTAGTGATGCTCTTGTCAATTCTTTACCCCCAAAGCAAAAGGACCCCGGTTGTCCTACCATTTCGATAACAATTGGGGACAAGAACATCAATAGAGCACTATTAGATCTTGGCGTGAGTATAAATTTGCTACCCTATTCTGTGTACGAGTAATTGGGCGTTGGAGAGCTTAAGCCCACTCACTGTACTCTCCAAATGGCCGACCGGTCAATAACCCATCCTAGGGGAGAGCTGGAGGATGTGTTAATTAGAGTAGGGGATTTTATTTTCCCCGTTGACTTTATCGTGATGGATACACAACCTGTCGCTAACCCCCGGAACCAAATTCCGGTAATACTTGGTCGACCATTTCTGGCAACTTCCAACGCGGTGATCAATTGTCGTAATGGTTCAATGAACCTATCTTTCGGCAATATGACAATTGAGCTCAATATTTTCAAGTTAGGAAGTCAGCCTGCTGAGCCTAATGCTAGCGTACTCGATGTTTGCTCGATCAATGAGATCGCGGAGGAGGACTGTGAGTTCGAGAAATTTTTGTTCGATCACAGCAATGTTAACGCCACTAGTGCGTTCCTCCTAGAATCCGACATAGCTTTCACGTTGGATAATGATTTTGAGTGTTTTACCTTCGTTGACGACTTTGAAGACTCATCACCTGAATTGGAGTCTTTTGCTTTTTCGGATGAGTTAATTGAACCATCCGACTCTGTTGCATACACTCAATTCGAACCTTTGATGGAATCCTTCAAGTTTAAAACAGTTACCCCATTGTTACCATCTATTGTTTCACCTCCTAAACTCGAATTGAAGCTTTTGCCGTCGCACCTAAAATATGCTTATCTAAGTGATAATGAGACCTTACCCGTCATTATATCGGCCTCTCTGGCTCTTGAGCAAGAGAAGGCTCTTTTGATGGTCTTACATAATAATCGGCAAGCTTTCGGCTGGTCTATGGCGGACATTAAGGGGATTAGTCCCCTCATAGTCGAACATCATATACACTTGATGGATGATGCCAAGCCGGCAAGGGATCCTCAAAGACGCCTCAACCCCATTATGAAAGAGGCTATTAAGAAGGAGATTGTTAAGTGTTTGGATAGTGGTATCATTTACCCTATCTCGGATAGCCAATGGGTTAGCCCAATCCACGTCGTGCCAAAGAAATCGGGCATTACGGTCATTACCAACGAGGCAAATGAGTTAATTCCCACTCGCACCCAAACTGGGTGGCGAGTCTGCATAGACTATAGGAAACTCAATGCCGCGACAAGGAAAGACCACTTTCCTTTACCTTTCATTGACCAAATGCTCGAGCGATTGGCAGGGCACGAGTTCTATTGCTTTCTGGATGGCTATTCCGGTTACAACCAAGTCCCCATCGCCAAAGAGGATCAAGACAAGACAACATTCACTTGTCCCTTTGGCACTTTTGCTTATCGTCGCATGCCCTTTGGGTTATGCAATGCACCCGCTACATTTCAGCGGTGTATGATGGGGATCTTTTCAGACATGGTTGAAAAGTTCTTGGAGATCTTTATGGATGATTTCTCCATCTTTGGCGACTCCTTCGACGAGTGTTTACGGCATTTGGACGTTGTTCTTACCCGCTGTAGGGATAAGAACCTAACGTTGAATTGGGAGAAATGCCATTTCATGGTGCGAGAAGGCATTGTCTTAGGACATATCATCTCGCAAAACGGCATCGAGGTTGATAGAGCTAAAATCGAAGTGATTTCTAACCTCCCTCCCCCTAAATGCGTCAAAGACATTAGAGCCTTCCTTGGCCACGCCGGATTTTATAGACGGTTCATCAAGGACTTTAGCAAGATTGCTAGACCCTTGACTCTCTTATTGGCCAAGGACACAACATTTGCTTTCGACTCCACATGCATTGAAGCATTCGAGTCTTTGAAACATTCTCTCATCTCTGCGCCCATCCTTTCATCTCCAGACTGGACGCACCCTTTCGAAATCATGTGCGACGCATCAGATTTTGCCATTGGCGCTGTCCTTGGACAGCACATTAATAAAATGCCGCATGTGATTTATTATGCGAGCCGAACACTAAATGAGGCCCAACAACAGAGAAAGAGTTTTTAGCTGTTGTGTTTGCACTTGAAAAATTTCGGCCTTATTTAATTGGCTCTCCAGTCGTTGTATATACAGATCATTCAGCTCTTCGCCACCTTTTTGCGAAGAAGGATGCTAAGTCAAGGCTAATACGTTGGATCCTTTTACTACAAGAATTTGACCTTGTCATAAAGGACAAAAAAGGATATGAAAACGTAGTAGCTGATCACCTATCACGACTCCCTTCTTCGCCTACGCTTGATCTTCCAATCACTGATGTTTTTCCCGATGAGCAACTCTTGACCGTTTCTTGCGAACCATGGTTCGCCGATATTGTAAACTACTTGGCCACCGGCCTGATACCTAAAGATTGGTCGAAACAGGATAAACTTCGATTTTTGTCCCAAGTAAAGCATTTTTACTGGGATGAACCCTATCTTTTTAAATACTGTTCCGACCAAATCATTCGTCGGTGTGCACTTGAAAGTGAGGTCAAGAGCATGCTGTCTTTTTGCCACGATCAAGCATGTGGCGGGCACTTTGGCCCAAAGAAGACAGCCGAGAAAGTTTTGCAGTGTAGTTTCTATTGGCCACGACTCTTCAAGGATGCATTTGAATACTGCAAAACTTGCTCCCGGTGCCAACACTTGGGCCGGATATCGCGGAGAAACGAAATGCCGCTCCAACCAATTTTGGTTGTGGACATTTTTGATGTTTGGGGTATAGATTTCATGGGACCATTTCCTAACTCTTTTGGAAATGTGTATATTCTTTTGGCCGTTGACTACGTTTCAAAGTGGGTTGAGGCTGTGCCCAGCCGAACGAACGATAACAAGGTTGTCGTTCGATTTCTTAAAGAACACATCTTCTCTCGATTTGGGCACCCTCGGGAGATAATAAGTGATAATGGTTCTCACTTTTGCAATAGGACTTTCGAGTCCTTAATGCGCAAATACTCTATCACCCACAAGCTGTCAACGCCATATCACCCCCAAACATATGGGCAATGCGAGGTTTCAAATCGGCAAATAAAGCAAATCTTGGAAAAAACGGTTTCTAAAAACCGTAAAGATTGGTCACTTAAACTGATTGATGCACTATGGGCTTTTCGTACCGCATATAAGACTGATCTTGGTATGTCTCTATACCGGCTTGTTTACGGGAAGGCTTGCCACCTCCCAGTGGAGATTGAGCATAAAGCCTTTTGGGCTATCAAAGAGCTGAATTTATCTTTAGGAGATGCGGGCAGCAATCGAAAGCTGCAGTTGAATGAACTAGAAGAGCTGAGGGATGAGGTATATGATAATGCCCTAATTACTAAAAACCGAGCTAAGGTGTTCCACGATAAACACCTTTTGCGAAAAACTTTTGAACCTGGTCAACAGGTTTTACTTTATGACACTCGGTTACATTATCATCCCGGCAAGCTCCGTTCCAGATGGAGAGGACCTTTTGTAGTCCGCACCGTTTATCCGCACGGTGCGGTTGATCTTGAAAATCCTGAAGACGGTACCTTATTCAAAGTGAATGGGCATCGACTGAAACCGTTCTTCACAGCGGACCCTTTGGAGGAGCTCCTGTTCTTGCAGGAGCCGATCTACACTGAGTGATTTTCCTCCACTTTCACCCCCAAATTTCCTTTTTTCCAAAACATTATTTCAAATAAGTTTGGGGGTGTGTATATAATTTGTAAATATATAATCCCAAAATACCATAAAAAATAAAAATAAAAAAATGATAAATAAATTAAAAAAATTTTGGACCTAATTGCAAATTTTCAGAATTAAGAGCTGACATTTTTAATTTACAAATAAATTCCTCATTTTTGAGGGTGTTTTCTTCAAATAACCCTTTTCCCCCTCTATTTAAAGAGAGCCGAGCCCTCCCATCCTCATAACCCTAATATTTTCTCTCCAAAAAACCCTAGCCGTCGCCACCGACCTGCTCCAAAAAAATCTCGCCGTGCCGCCGCTAGATCGCCGCGCTTCCACCGCCTCCCGCCGCGCTTCCGCCGCCGTTTGGTGTCGTCGCCCCCTGAAATTTTCAGTGGAGGTAAATCTGTCATATTTCTCTCTGTTTTTAGCATACTTTTTCTGTAAAATTATCATGGCACATAAAATGCAATTTGAGAGAGATTTTACCCCAGTTTTCACGCACGAAGTGTACGGTAGATATTTTGCACATGAAATCGAGCAAAGGGGATGGAATTTCCTGACCTATAATCACTCCTCTGCGTTTGCCCTACATGAACTAGTTGCCCAGTTTTTTGAATCAATGGAGGATAATAGTCTAGACAACTTAGGCTACATTAAAATAAATTGGGGAGATCGCGTAATTCACATTGATAGGGATATGATCCACGAAGTAACACTCATACCTCGTGTGCCCGCACATGACCACCCTTTACACTTTGAGGATTATATGCTCTTGATGGGGAATGACTGCGCTAGAGAGCCGCGTAAGGGTATCCAAGCACGGACCCTTTTCGCTAACGTTCTTACTGTGTGCCGGTGGGCACAAAACAACATCTTTGGCAGCTCGCACAACACGACTTTTTTCACCCCCTCATTACATGTCGTACACACACTAATGATGAAAAATCCACGGTTCGACATGTGCACCGTATTGCTCCATTCTATAGGTGCGGGGAAAAGAGGTACCATCTACCCATGTCCCATGCTAGTCACCCAACTCTGTCGTTATTTCCTCCCCGTCGAGGAATTTGATCCATACATGATAGACGGAGTTCCGGTTCGACCACTCGTTGAGGGCGTTACTTCGTCCTACTCTAGACTTACTGATATTTGGTCACGAACGGAACCGGCAGAGAATATTCCCGCACGCACCCCTAGCTCTAGCTCGACATCGAGCGGGGAAGAACTGACCCCTCAAGACCATGCACGATTGATGCGGAGAACGGTAAGAAGAATTGATTCTTTGAGGGATGAGTTTCGGGCGACAGCACAAAATCACGACCGTCGGTTGACGGAAATTGAGAGGGGTATTCAAACCCTTTTGGCTAGAGGGGAACGATCACGTTCACGCTCACGAGCGAGACGTGGGGCCGGGAAGTGAGGGCACTGCTTTCCTCAAGTTTGGGGGAGAAGGTAGTGTATATAGTTATCTTTTGCACTGCATATTTTCATTTTGTATATATTCTTTTTGCATATTTAATTTCTACATTGCATCTTTATATAAAAACCATAAAAATTGAAAAATTTCAAAAAATTATAAAAATTAATGTATTCAATTCTGGTTAAGTGACTTGAGTTTGATAAATATGTTAACTGGCTAGGAAAAACTAGATCTTAGACTTAGAAAATTAAAAACCCTAAAAATAACCTTCCTTAGAGTTTAACGGTAGAAAGTATATGTCTTTGTAGGTTATTTAGAAATAGGTAAATTTTGGGTTCACTTCTTGGGCTAAGTCGAAACGAAGGAAGAGTATTGAAACTTTTATTAGAGTATAAGTTTGAAAAATAATTCCTAGCTTAAGTCTAGAGTCTGAAAACATATACCCTACAATTTGCACAATCACGCACCTTGAAACTTGGAATAGTAGAAGAGACCTTGAATTGCTCTTGTCTAAAGTCCTTAGTACGAAGAAAATAAAATAAAAATGGGTGAATAGAGGAAAAAAAATGGACACTGGTTTTGTGATTACTTAAGGCTAAAACATAGAAAAATATTTAGCGAGGGTGCTTCATCACCTAGTGCCTTAGACCAACTGGTTTGGGAGTCACTGCTAAAGCCTTGGGTGTTACAAAACTAGGAAGTACGCTTTAAAATGCTAACGCATCTTGTAATCGGTTGTTGGTACCTCAAGAAGTATTAACGGTCGCATGAAGGATGTGTAAGCGAAAATTCACCAATTAATAAGTGCTTTGGACAATGGACGAGAGTACGATTGCTTGATTTGAATTTCCAAGTGTAGGGGTGATATTTACACACACGTAGGGATATGTGATTAGAGTTTAGATAAGAGAAAGGAATGAAGAATAGAACTTGTATCTTTAGTAGAGTTGATAGAAATTCCTAAGCGAAGATGAAACCCTAGAAGGAAAACTTAAGAAATGCCGAAAGCTAAGTAATTCTATAGAACATATATATTCTTAAGTTAAATAATGAGGAAGTGTAAATAATATGGGTGGGTAATTTGCGGGTCGACGATAATAGAATTCCTTGTTAGAAAAACCTAATTAGAAAACAAAAGTCGAAAAAACCAAATTGATAGGATTTTGTGGGTGTAATCCGCTGAAAACCCTCAGGAGACAATACTCCTCCTACTAGGGACACCTAGAGGTTTAACGGCTTGTTGCACGTGCTCAGTGCAATCGCGTTTCCCTGCGAAAGTGCGGCTAGGTTAGAATAAAATAATAAGTTTGCTCGAGGACGAGCAAAAGATAAGTTTGGGGGTATTTGTTCATATCATAATATTGCAATTCATACGCCCCACTTTTATGCATTTTATAAGTAAACAGGTACTCTTGACGCACGTTTGTTGCATGTTACAGGATACAGGCTCTTGGAGCGAATATAGTGAAAAAGACGAAAGTTGATACAGAAAAGGGACTTTTGACCAACAAGTAGACGGATCCTAGTCAAGCCCAGACTAATCACAGTTCACATAAGTGCAAGGTAACGCAAGATCTAAACATGTCAAGGTGAAACGGTTAAAAGACCAATACAAATCTTCACTGAAGATCTGGAGAAGAGTAAGAAGCCAAACAGAGAAATGGGATGAATAAATAACAAGCCCACACAACCAAAATGAAGCCCAGAAAAGATGGTGGAGTGATCCCACCAAAGGGCCGCGGAACCGCGGCTCAAACCCCCCCTATGCCGCGGTTCCGCGGCCATTTAATGCCCGTGTCGGCGCCGACTTCTTGTGTCGGTGCGGGTGTTGGGATTTTCCGTGGGCATATCTGTAAAATCATGTGTGCGAGAATTTGTAACCCTAGCTTCCCTGTTTTCTTATAAATTGTACTCACAAAGCTGTAAAACGTATGCCTCTTTTCTATCAATAAAATTCAGAATTGTTGGGAGATCTAGAGCATCATTTTTGTAAGTTTCTATTTTTTTTTTTTGCCTTAGTATAATTTCATTATTTGCCCTAGTTAATTTAGTGTAGTTCTTTTAATCTGCAGTAGATAAGTACTTCTTTAGATATAAACAAAACACATCAAAAATAACAAAAAATGTCATTTTTAGAAGATTCCCTAATGAGTGAGTAAAATCCTCGCTTGTTAGGGTTAGGAACAAGAGAGGGAGTGAGAGATGAATATCTCTCACCTCCTTCAATACCAACACAATTTCATAAGTAGAACTTCATGCACGCATGCATGATCCGCTCCCTACGGCACCCTACCCACGAGATAACGGTGAACTGTAGTATAAAGGGCCGGACATACATGACGTCCATGAAGGATGTAGCAATTAATAAGAAATGACGGACAAGGATCTAGAGGAAGAAACTTTGTTTCTTCCCAATCATCCTAATCCCCTTTGCTAATAATTGTTATGATTTCTAAAAATCTTTAATCAAACGGCATTGAAAGAGGTGACGATATAAATCTCATCAACCCTACCTTAGACCTAATCCTAACAAGTACTTTAATATCGTATAAGTTAGTTTTTAAATCAATCAACAAAAACCAAACCACCATCGGAATCAACTCGTAAAAACACAAATCAGAAAATTACACATCTCTGTGGATCGACCCGTATTTACCGGCTAGCTGCAAAGCAACGCCGTTTCTGATTACGGTTAACTTAAATTTTTGGACTAATTAGGCACCAGTGGAGTTGGAAGAAGTCAAGAAGCAGATTATTGAATTACTTGAGAAGGGTTGGATTCGAAGCAGTAACTCACCTTGGGGATCTCCAGTTCTTCTAGTCAAGAAGAAAGATGGCACAAGGAGGATGTGCATCGATTATCGAGAATTAAACCGGGTGACTATTAAGAACAAGTACCTGATCCCTCGCATTGGCGAATTATTTGAGCAGCTTAGTGGCGCGAGGGTATTCTCGAAGCTGGATTTGCGATCCGGATATCATCAGGTCCGAGTTAAATCAGAAGATATTTGCAAGACGGCGTTCAGAACTCGATATGGACATTACAAGTATTTAGTGATGCCATTCGGAGTCACGAATGCGCCGGCAATATTTATGGACTTGATGAACCGAATCTTTTCATCGTTCTTAGACCAGTTTATTGTGATACTCATTGATGATATTCTGGTCTACTCGAAGAGTATTGAAGAGCGTGCAGAACACTTGAAGATCGCACTGCAGACGTTGAGACAAGAAAAATTATATGCAAAGATGAGCAAGTGCGAGTTTTGGCTTGAAGAAGTGAAGTTTTTGGGACATGTTGTGTCTGAAGATGGAATCGCCGTTGATCCCGAAAAGATTACAGCATTTCGAGATTGGCCGATTCCGAAGAACGTTGCAGAGATCAGAAGTTTTCTTGGACTTGCCGGGTATTATAGGAGGTTCGTGGAGAACTTTGCTCGTCTGTCGGAGCCTTTGAACAAGCTTACGCGCAAAGAAGTACCATTTGTGTGGACGGATAAGTGTGCGTCAGCTTTTGAGGCGTTGAAACAGAGGTTGATAACCGCTCCTATTTTGACCGTGCCAGACAATTCCGGAGGATTGGTGATTCACAGCAACGCATCTGGGAAAGGATTGGGATGTATTTTGATGCAGCACGGAAAAGTTATAGCGTACGCATCGAGACAATTTAAGACCCATGAGAAGAATTACCCAACTCATGACTTGGAGCTAGCAGCTGTCATTTTCGCTTTGAAGATTTGGAGACACTACTTATTGGGCGAAAGGGTCGAAGTATTCACCGATCATAAAAGCTTGAAGTATGTGTTCACGCAGAAAGAGCTTAATATGAGGCAGCGTAGATGGTTGGAGCTGATGGCTGACTACGATCTTGATCTTAAGTACCATCCGGGGAAAGTTAATGTTGTGCCGGATGCGCTTAGTCGGTTGCCAGCAATTCACATGTTGACTGCACAGAAGGAACTTATTGAAGACTTTCGAAGATTTGATTTGGAGGTTGTGCTACCGCATTCTTTGGGACAGTTGATGCAGCTGCAAGTACAGTCGTCGTTGATCGAGAATATTAAAGCAGCGCAGTCGCAGGACCCTAGATTGTAAAAGTTTCGAGAACAGGTTGAAGCTGGACTTTGAAAATACTTACTGATTCATGAAGATAGTTCGTTGCGATATGGTAGCCATTTGTGTGTGCCAAAGGGAGATATTCGCGAAGAGCTTATGAAGGAGGCGCACAGTTCAGCATATTCCGTACATCCAGGAGGCACGAAAATGTACCGAGATATACGACAACATTTCTGGTGGGAAGGCATGAAACGGGAGATTGCCCGTTTTGTGGAAAAGTGCTTGGTGTGTCAGCAAGTTAAGGCTGAACATCAACGGGTTGCTGGTTTATTGCAACCACTTCCGATTCCTCAGTGGAAGTGGGAACATATAACCATAGATTTCGTGACGGCTTTACCGTGGAGTCCGAAGGGCAACAATGCAGTTTGGGTGATTGTTGACCGATTGACCAAGGCAGCTTATTTCATCCCATTTCGATTTGGTCAAGCAACGAAAGCTTTGGCAGAACGGTACATGCAGGAGATTGTAAGATTGCATGGAGTACCGGTGAGCATCGTGTTCGACCGTGACACTCGTTTCTTATCACACTTTTGGAGGAGCTTACTGTTAGTGTATATGCCCTAGAGGCCATTACTGTATCATACTAGTTTGTATATTACTTAATGGATGCTTGGGATATTCACCTTATATATACAATCTTGCTCAAAATAGTAGTATGCTACTTGGTTTGTCTCTACTTCAATGTGTACTTGTGTTTATTTTACTATATCACTTATACGCATTAGTGGAGCCCTTAGGATCTTTGCTTGATTACCAGCGTTGTGATGGCAGTCACACTAGTGGGGGCTGGGTAATCTATAAGCACATCCTTATACAGGTCCCTAGTCGCAGGACTATCGAGACAGGGCATCGATACTCCGGAGTAGACTAGCGTATGCGCTTCTCATCCCAGTGTGGGAGATGGTCTGTCCCACAGCCATCAGTACGTCGTACTGGAGATAGTATACGGGTGCTCGTTGGGTTACGAGTACACTGGACAGGACTCGTCGGGAACTGACAGGTTGGTATTATACCTATCGTCAGTCGTCAGTTCCCAAGTGACATGAGTACAGCTTAGTCCGCTGACTTGACACTGGCACTTCGCCTCGAGTGTGTTCCCACTGCACTTTGATCACTACCCTACCACGGCTCAAAGGAGTCGTGCAAACAGGTGGTGGTTGGGTGCAGTCCCGAAGCACTTGGAGGCAGTGACGGTTAGACAGGATTCGTCTCTCCCGGTATTGGGGGTTGACATCGCGCTGTGTCTAGGAGAGCCATTACACGAGTAGTCCCTGGCCAGGGCAAACGAGATATACTGGTAGGTTTCCAGTGTTATCTCAGGGTGTTTTGGGCTTCGCTCCGGCACGACTTGTACCGCTATTGGGGGACTGACGTTTACCGCCCCCTAGGCCCGCCATGCGATGTATCAGACGAACAGACCGGACTGTACGGAGAATGTCACATTCAGACTCAGTAGGAGTTCAGATGGGGTTTCACCTCGTCAGCCTTCTTGTCGGCATCTACCTGGGGACCGTTACGCACAGCTAGTGCCGCTTGCGGTCTGTGGTTAAACCCACTGCCAGCGTAGTGTCGAGTCTTTAGAGTCCCACACAGAGGGTATTCGCCTCTGGGCAAAACAGAGTAGAGGTCGCATGGTTTTGCGACAGGGTTCGTTCTCATCCGCGCACTTGTGCACGTTTGGAGTCCGGACGGATTATACTGGCAGGCTCTGGTTTGAGCCAGATACTGGTATATGTTTTGGGGGTTGCTTTTATATCTTGGTATTCTTGTTTTTCGGAACGAGAATGCAGGTGTGTATGCACAGTTGCTTGAGGCAGAGAATGAGGTTTTTCATTAGGGTTTCGGATCGGGTGCGTATGCACAGTTGACAGTTATCATTTTCCAAACCCTAATGGATTTATATATTATCTATTAATAATAATAATTAAATGAGAATTATGTTATGGTTGTTTTTATTGACTTGTTGACCTTGGTTGACTTGTTGACCATTGACCACTTTCATGCCTTGAAAGTCTTCCTTGATTCATGCTTACTTTTTATTAAATGAAGCATGGTTGTGGTCATTCAAAACACTACCATCAACTATTCTCATTTTAAATTATTATCATTTAGATAATTCATTTTTTTGCAATATGGTTGCAAGAAAGAAATAATTGAGCTCATTCTATCATAACCTCTCTCTCTCCTCATTTTCATCTTCTTCTTCCTCTTGAAAAGAGAAACCTTCTCATGTGTTGAGAATCATTCTCTTTTGATAGAAAAGCAAACCCTAATCTCTCTCTACTCATTCTAGGTTGAAGGTTTAGCAAACCGGAAACCCTAGTTCACTCAAAGATCGAGGAAGAGCCCAAAGTCGAACCTTCGAGGTGGATCCATCTTCGACGGGAGAAGGCGACGTAAAGAGAACCATCAACCTCTACAAGGTTTGAAGAAGAAGGAGTTCAAGTATAGGTATAACCATCTTCCATAGTAGCTAACCCTCTTTAGCTAGAATACTAGTTTTAGTTTAGACAACGATCCCGACCATGTTTAGTCCATGTTGCCTCTTGCGATAAAAATTCGTTTTTTATACCGTTTCCGCCTCCCCGTAAGCACCGGGGGTCGCAATATGGACTTACAGTGGTATCAGAGCCTAACTAAACTTAAACTAGCTTGGTAGTGAAGTGTAACGAAGTTCGGAACCGTAAAAAACCCAAAAACCGTATTTTTCAAAAACCTGAGTTTCTGTTGAAATTTTTTGGGCTCAAAATGAAAAGATTTATATTTGTAAAATCATCTCAGGGTTTTCTAAAAACACCCATGAAATACGATCCAGTGTTGAGCTCAAAGCGCCGCGCATCCGCGGCACGAGGTAGGCTCGTGCCGCGGAACCGCCGCGCTTTGTCTTCTTCTGCGCGTCGTTTTTCGTGCAGTGTTCTTGTTGTGGGATTTTGGGATTTTTAAAATATATTATAAGTACCCAGATTTTCCAGAAAAGAAATTTCCTTTTGGGGTCCTATAATTCCGTATTTTTCCGAACTTCACTGCACTTTGGCTATATTGGTTATATCTGTGTTGTTTGCATGTATTGAACGTCGGCTAATCGCTATAAGTCGATTAGTCGGGGTTATACATGATCTGTAATGTGCTGGAATGTGTATATGAATGTGTTGGACTGTCGCGGGTGAATAGCCGGGGTTGGATGTGAGATGAGCTTTTGTTTTTCTTTCATTCATTTGTAAATGCAAATTGATGTAATTATATTATTTGTTTGGCCGCACAACCGGGTCGGGGTTGTAGCCGTCATTGTATAATTCTTTTTTTACTGTTTTTGCTCCTAGGATAGACCCATGGTGGGGTGCACAAACTACCGGGAACTTGGCGGGTAGTTTGCCGCACCCGTAGGGGTCTTGGGTGGGGTATTTGCTATTCACCGCGACCGTGTTATCCGCTTTTCGTTTCAGGCTCGAAAGAAATGCGGATTGCTAGTATATCCAATGTATTCATCTGTGATCTGTAATGTCTATCATTGCTTTCTATTTAGGCGTTGCTTATGTTTTACAGCCGCGCTAGCCCAGCCCCCACTCTGTCGTTAGTTAAGTAACCTAACGGGTGATGACGGGGCCCCGTGGCGAATGCATATGGCATAAGCGTACGTCATATTTTGGTTGTTTTCTGCAATGGTAGGATTTAAATGATGGGACGCATTAAAAGAACTAATGCAAGAATATCACGCATTAAAAGAACTAATGCAAGATAATAAACCAAGTTAAAGTCGTTGGAACACTTTCGAAAAACCACTCGGTTCTTTTCAAAACCAATTTTTAAATGCGGAGTTTGAGCCACTCCATTTAAAAGCTATCTCGTTCCATCGACCAAATCAAGTTCACTACGTTCACGGTTTTGCCAAAACCATCCGTAGCCCTCCGTCGTTTCGCATGAATAGTCAATAGTATTCAAGCTGTGTATGTTGGCCAAAGTCAAGGCACAGTGATTGGTAGCTGTTGGGTGTTCATGTGTAGCATAGATAGATGCGTTGGTTTGGGACAGTCGTACTGCCATTTTGGCCAAAGTCAAGGGTAGATACGGATGGATCCAAATTAACCTGGATAATGACGGGTAGAACTTGACATGTGACTTATGATATTTTGGCCAAAGTCAAGGTCATAAGAGCATGGGGCAAAAATCCACATCGGGAGTTTCATAAGTACTGAAACTTGCTAGATTTGCATACCATTTGGAGTGTGGTGATTCTGGTAGGATTCCTTCAGTTTCGTCACGCGATGATATTTGGATCCCGATCCTACTGTGAGTATATGCTACTCCTCGGGAAATTTCTCACTTAACGATCAATGCTATAAACCTAGTAGGTGCCTAGAAAGGTGTTAGCGGGGCTACGCCCCCAGGGAAAAGAGGTTCTTTAATTAAGGAACTTCGCGAAAGCGTTGGAAAACCTCCCTCGAAGTACCGACACCAGCCTGGCTGAACGGTTAAGCAAGTATTGTACGGTGGGATTGATCCTGACTAATTCTTCCTTTATGGTTTGAGGAGGGATTCGAGAAACAGTGGGAGCCATCCTGTTTAGACAAATTAAAAACCACTCTAAACTTGCAAGAGCATCATGCTGAGTGTTTCTTCTTCTCTCTCCTAATTGCAGCGACCAATCAACATGACTGGACTTAAGTTACTCCTAGATAAAAACAAGCTGACAGGGCCAAACTACAAAGATTGGCTCAGGAATGTCAAGATAGCAATCACTTATGACAAGCTGGGGTATCTTCTTACCACCAAAGCTCCCCCTGTCCCTGGTCCAACTTCCAGCGTCGCGGATAAGGAAATCCGCAAGACTTGGGAGATTGATAGCGCGAAGGCCAAGTGCCTCTTGCTTGCCTCGATGGACAACGAACATCAGAGGAGGCATGAGAATATGGACATGGAGTCCATATTGCTTCATACAAAAGAACTGTATGGGGACCAATCACGTATCGCAAGATACGAAGCGTCGAAAAAGTTGTTTTCGACAAGAATGGCCGTCGGATCATCAGTAGCCGAGCACGTGCTAAAGATGATCGGCTACATTGAGGAGCTCGCTGACCTAGGGATCACATTGGAGAGTGAGCTATATACAGATATAGTTCTCCAGTCCCTTCCTTCCACTTACGCCCAGTTTATAATGAACTTCAACCTACAAGAAAAGGAGGTTGAACTTTCAGAGCTCCTCAACCTGCTGAGGAGCGCAGAGGGCACCCTACAGAAAGGTAGGGAAACATCCACTTTGTTTGTAGGAGGAACATCTTCTTCTAGGTCCAAGGCGAAAGCCAAGGGAAAGAAGAAGAAAGCCCCCGCCAAACCAAGGGGCGGTGTTAGTAAAGTGGATACGAAGGGAAAAGGAAAAGCAACAAAGATAGCTGGGAAGCTTGTGGATAAGGAAGAATGCTTCTTTTGTCATAAGAAAGGACACTGGAAGAATGATTGCAGGGCCTGGAAGGCCAGAACACAGGAATTGAAGCAGGTTGCAGCTTCAGCTTCAGGTGTGTATGTTATTGAAAACTGTCTTTCTATAAACTCTACTTCCTGGGTATTGGATACCGGATCAGGATCTCATATCTGTAATTCTTTGCAGGCGTTGAGAAACCGTAGTGTTTTGAAAGCTGGTGACATGACCCTCAGAGTTGCAAACGGAGCTAGCATGGATGCTAAAGCCGTGGGGGACTATCACCTGGGAATGTCAGATGGACATGTTTTGGTTTTGCGTAATTGCTTTTTTGTACCCAACGCAACTTGTAATATCATTTCTGTATCTTTAGTTTCTAAAGAAGGTTATGAATTTGCGTTTGTAAGTAATGTTGTAAACATTCGCCTTAATCAAGTTTTGATTGGGTCAGGTACTTTGAGTAATGGTATATACGTATTGAACCAACCACAGATTTTTAATGTCCAGAATACACACAAAAGAAAGTCTCCAGAAATAAACCAGACTTTCTTATGGCATTGTAGATTGGGTCACATCAATGAGAGAAGGTTGACCAAGTTACATACAGAAGGGTATTTGAATGCGTTCGAATATCAGTCGTATGCCACTTGTCAATCCTGTCTCAAGGGAAAGATGACAAAGACTCCGTTTACTGGACATGGAGAAAGAGCGAGCGAGCTCTTGGGACTCGTACACAGTGACGTGTGCGGTCCAATGTCTACACATGCCCGAAGCGGACATTCTTACTTCATTACTTTTACGGATGACTTCTCAAGGTACGGTTATGTTTTCTTAATGAAACATAAGTCCGAGGCTTTTGAAAAATTCCAGGAGTATAAGAATGAAGTAGAGAAACAGACCGGCAAAAGTATTAAGATTCTAAGATCGGATCGAGGTGGAGAATACTTAAGTGCCGAATTCCTGAATTACTTAAAAGAGAATGGTATTCTCTCTCAGCTTACTCCTCCATACACTCCGCAACATAACGGTGTATCGGAGAGACGGAACCGAACCCTATTGGATATGGTTCGGTCCATGATGAGTAACGCTGAGTTGCCGCGATCATTCTGGGGATATGCGCTAGAATCAGCCGCATACCTTTTGAACCGAGTTCCCACTAAGACTGTGCCTACTACGCCATTTGAGATGTGGTGTGGGAAGAGACCCCATCTTAATCACATTAAGATATGGGGAAGTCCGGCTTTTGTCAAAAAGCAGCATGCGGACAAACTCGAGGCACGCTCAGTACTGTGCAAGTTTGTGGGATATCCAAAGAATTCCAAGGGATATTTCTTCTACTGCGAAGAGGAACAAAAAGTTCTTGTTTCTCGTCATGCCCACTTTCTAGAACACCAGTTCATAGAAAAGGAAATAAGTGGGAGCACAGTAGAACTGGAAGAGATTCCAGAACCACGGACTATTACTGAAAGTTTAGTGGAACCAGAGGGTTCGGAAGAACAGGACATTCCTACGCCACTCCGCAGAAGTAGTAGGCAGTCTCATCCGCCCGAGAGATACTACGGTTTTCTCATAGACGGGGATAGAGAGGATTGCATCATAGATTATGATGAGCCTACTAGCTTCCAGCAGGCCGTTCAGAGCGTTGACTCAGTGAAGTGGCTGGATGCAATGCGGACCGAAATGGAGTCCATGTACACCAACAAGGTATGGACGTTGGACATTGCTCCAGACGGGGTAAAACCCGTAGGATGCAAGTGGATCTTCAAAAGGAAGATTGGTGTAGATGGACAGGTTGAGACCTATAAAGCTAGGCTGGTAGCAAAGGGTTTCCGTCAAAGACCTGGCTTGGACTATGACGAAACCTTTTCTCCAGTAGCCATGCTGAAATCCATTCGGATCCTTCTTGCCATCGCTGCCTTCCACGATTATGAGATCTGGCAAATGGACGTAAAGACAGCTTTTCTAAATGGAAATTTAGAGGAGTGTGTCTATATGGACCAGCCAGAGGGTTTCATTCAGAGTGGGAGCAGCGGAAAGGTGTGCAAGTTGCTTAAGTCCATCTATGGACTAAAGCAGGCATCGCGGAGTTGGAACATCTGCTTTGATGAGACGGTCAAAGAATTTGGCTTTATCAAAAATCCAGATGAACCATGCATCTATAGTAGATTTGTAGCGAGAACTGTAGTATTCCTCGTTTTATACGTGGATGACATTCTCTTAATAGGAAATGACATTCCTATGCTACAATCTGTCAAGGGGTTCTTGTCACACAGGTTCTCCATGAAAGACCTGGGTGATGCCTCATACATCCTGGGGATCCGGATCCATCGTGATAGATCCAAGAGGATATTGGGACTTTCTCAGTCCAGGTACATCGACACCATAGTGAAGAGATTCAGTATGGAAGATTCCAAGCGCGGTAACCTACCGGCTTGTCACGGGATCACCCTCTCTAAAGAGATGTCTCCCAAGACTGATTTGGAGAGGGATCGCATGTCTATTATACCCTACGCTTCTGCGGTAGGCTCTATAATGTATGCGATGTTATGTACCAGACCGGATGTAGCTTATGCACTGAGTGTGGTAAGCCGGTATCAGTCAAACCCTGGGGAGAAACACTGGATAGCGGTAAAGAACATTCTCAAGTACCTGAGAAGGACTAAGGAGATGTTCTTGGTGTATGGCGGAAAAGACCTCCAGATCGAGGCCTTTGCTGACTCCAGCTTCCAGAGTGACAAGGATGATTCCAAGTCCATGTCGGGCTTTGTCTTTACCCTCAATGGAGGGGCGGTGTGTTGGAAAAGTTCCAAACAGGAAACCGTTGCAGACTCGACGATGGAAGCGGAATACATCGCTGCATCTGATGCCGCAAAAGAAGCTGTCTGGATGAGGAAGTTCTTGAAAGAACTTCAGGTGGTTCCGTCCATTGTTGATCCAATACCTCTGTATTGCGACAACAATGGGGCTATAGCTTTAGCAAAGGAACCAAGGTCCCATCAGAGATCCAGGCACATCTTGAGGCGGTATCACCTGATCAGGGAGATCGTGGATCGCAAGGAGATCGAGGTTCGGAGAGTTGCTTCAGAAGACAACACTGCAGATCCATTCACCAAGGCCCTGCCCCAGACTCAGTTCGAGCGGCTGATCGAGATGATAGGTCTTCGATACGCCAGTACATGGCCTTAGTGCAAGTGGGAGATTGTTAGTGTATATGCCCTAGAGGCCATTACTGTATCATACTAGTTTGTATATTACTTAATGGATGCTTGGGATATTCACCTTGTATATACAATCTTGCTCAAAATAGTAGTATGCTACTTGGTTTGTCTCTACTTCAATGTGTACTTGTGTTTATTTTACTATATCACTTATACGCATTAGTGGAGCCCTTAGGATCTTTGCTTGATTACCAGCGTTGTGATGGCAGTCACACTAGTGGGGGCTGGGTAATCTATAAGCACATCCTTATACAGGTCCCTAGTCGCAGGACTATCGAGACAGGGCATCGATACTCCGGAGTAGACTAGCGTATGCGCTTCTCATCCCAGTGTGGGAGATGGTCTGTCCCACAGCCATCAGTACGTCGTACTGGAGATAGTATACGGGTGCTCGTTGGGTTACGAGTACACTGGACAGGACTCGTCGGGAACTGACAGGTTGGTATTATACCTATCGTCAGTCGTCAGTTCCCAGGTGACATGAGTACAGCTTAGTCCGCTGACTTGACACTGGCACTTCGCCTCGAGTGTGTTCCCACTGCACTTTGATCATTACCCTACCACGGCTCAAAGGAGTCGTGCAAACAGGTGGTGGTTGGGTGCAGTCCCGAAGCACTTGGAGGCAGTGACGGTTAGACAGGATTCGTCTCTCCCGGTATTGGGGGTTGACATCGCGCTGTGTCTAGGAGAGCCATTACACGAGTAGTCCCTGGCCAGGGCAAACGAGATATACTGGTAGGTTTCCAGTGTTATCTCAGGGTGTTTTGGGCTTCGCTCCGGCACGACTTGTACCGCTATTGGGGGACTGACGTTTACCGCCCCCTAGGCCCGCCATGCGATGTATCAGACGAACAGACCGGACTGTACGGAGAATGTCACATTCAGACTCAGTAGGAGTTCAGATGGGGTTTCACCTCGTCAGCCTTCTTGTCGGCATCTACCTGGGGACCGTTACGCACAGCTAGTGCCGCTTGCGGTCTGTGGTTAAATCCACTGCCAGCGTAGTGTCGAGTCTTTAGAGTCCCACACAGAGGGTATTCGCCTCTGGGCAAAACAGAGTAGAGGTCGCATGGTTTTGCGACAGGGTTCGTTCTCATCCGCGCACTTGTGCACGTTTGGAGTCCGGACGGATTATACTGGCAGGCTCTGGTTTGAGCCAGATACTGGTATATGTTTTGGGGGTTGCTTTTATATCTTGGTATTCTTGTTTTTCGGAACGAGAATGCAGGTGTGTATGCACAGTTGCTTGAGGCAGAGAATGAGGTTTTTCATTAGGGTTTCGGATCGGGTGCGTATGCACAGTTGACAGTTATCATTTTCCAAACCCTAATGGATTTATATATTATCTATTAATAATAATAATTAAATGAGAATTATGTTATGGTTGTTTTTATTGACTTGTTGACCTTGGTTGACTTGTTGACCATTGACCACTTTCATGCCTTGAAAGTCTTCCTTGATTCATGCTTACTTTTTATTAAATGAAGCATGGTTGTGGTCATTCAAAACACTACCATCAACTATTCTCATTTTAAATTATTATCATTTAGATAATTCATTTTTTTGCAATATGGTTGCAAGAAAGAAATAATTGAGCTCATTCTATCATAACCTCTCTCTCTCCTCATTTTCATCTTCTTCTTCCTCTTGAAAAGAGAAACCTTCTCATGTGTTGAGAATCATTCTCTTTTGATAGAAAAGCAAACCCTAATCTCTCTCTACTCATTCTAGGATGAAGGTTTAGCAAACCGGAAACCCTAGTTCACTCAAAGATCGAGGAAGAGCCCAAAGTCGAACCTTCGAGGTGGATCCATCTTCGACGGGAGAAGGCGACGTAAAGAGAACCATCAACCTCTACAAGGTTTGAAGAAGAAGGAGTTCAAGTATAGGTATAACCATCTTCCATAGTAGCTAACCCTCTTTAGCTAGAATACTAGTTTTAGTTTAGACAACGATCCCGACCATGTTTAGTCCATGTTGCCTCTTGCGATAAAAATTCGTTTTTTATACCGTTTCCGCCTCCCCGTAAGCACCGGGGGTCGCAATATGGACTTACACTTACAGGAAAGTTTGGGGACTCGTTTGAAATTTAGCACAGCTTATCATCCTCAGACAGATGGCCAGTCGGAGAGAACGATCCAAACTCTTGAAGACATGTTGAGATCTTGCATGTTAGACGTCAAGGGTTCATGGGAGGATCATCTACACTTAGTGGAGTTTTCTTACAATAACAGTTTCCAGGCGACTATTCAGATGGCTCCATTCGAAGCTTTATATGGTTGCAAGTGTCGTTCACCTGTTTGTTGGGACGATGTTGGAGAACGAAGATTGTTGGGACCGGATTTGATCGTGCAAACAGTTGAGAATGTTAACATTATCCAGAATCATATGAAAGCAGCACAAGACCGACAAAAGAGTTGGGCAGATACATCGAGAAGACCTCTAGAGTTCGCCGTTGGTGATTTGGTATTTTTGAAGATATCACCGACTAGAGGGGTGATTCGTTTCGGAAGTCGAGGAAAGCTTAGTCCTCGATTCATTGGACCCTTTGAGATTTTGGAGCGTGTTGGAGAAGTGGCGTATCGTTTGGCGTTACCGCAATACTTGGCGAATGTTCATGACGTGTTTCATGTATCTCAACTCCATAAATATGTTCGAGATGAAACACACGTGCTGGATAATTCGGAGATGACTGTCCGAGAAGATTTGACTTTTGAGGAGTGACCGATGTCGATTGTGGATCGAAGAGAAAAGGTTCTTAAGAACAAAGTTATCCCTCTTGTACTTGTTTCTTGGGGAAACCACTCACATGGAGAATCAACTTGGGAACGAGAAGATGAAAACCGGCAGAAGTTTCCACATCTATTCTTGTAGTTTGTTTATTGTTTATCCTTTCTTGTTCTTGGAATTTCGAGGACGAAATTCTTTTTGTAGTTGGGTATAATGTAACAACCGAGTTCAGTTATACCAATTTCTGTTTCCGTATTTGTTTATCTGTGGTATTTTATATATTTATCATGTTTGGGTGCGAATGGTAGTTTACATTTTACATTGCATTCGACCCGACCCGCTTGCTTGAACTTGTTGATTCATATTTATAGACTACCCTGGCTTGTTAAATAGACACGTGCATCTCATGGATACTGCATATTGACTTTTCATCTGACATCGCACATTTTATCATATAACATTTTAGGTCATATAAAATAAATTAAAATTGCATTTCATAGCCTGCATGATACCCCTAACCCCGTGGTAGCGTCCGCGCATCGTGTTCTCGTCCCGTTCAGTGAAACAGACGTGTTTGGATAGCTACGCGCACGTACGTGCGTCCGTTCTTGGGGGTATGCATTTTCGTTACTTAATCATTCATTTCAAAATTTGGGAGTTGCATATAATTTTCGTATTTTAAATCTAAATTTTTAGACCCGACCCGGGCGCATTTTGAAATACTTTAATATCCCGCCGAAATTCAATTATTTAATTTTTTAAAATTTAATTCTAATATTTTTAACAGCCTAAAGATTTTCTCAGCCAACGAAATTATTTTCTTTAAAATATAAAATCTTTTTAAATTTTTCTTAAATCTTTTCCTTAACCATTTTCCCCAGCTCTCTCTTTTCCTATGGCCCCACCTTCACGAGCCAATTAAATCCCTCCTTTACTTTGCGCCGGGCCCCATTCTAATCCCCTCTCTCTTCTTTCCCCTTTTCTTTCTCTCTCTTCCTCTCTCTCCCTCACCGCTATCTCTTTCTTTCTCTTCCATATAAAAACAATTTTATCTCTCCTCACTGTTCCTCCACTCTCTCTCTCCTCTCGATCTCCTCTCTCTCTCTCTCTCCTCTCGCTATTTTTCTCTCTCTCTCTTTATATATTTCTTCCTCCCTCTTTTTTTATGAACCCATAACCGCAGAAACCCTAGCCGCCTACCTCCTCATCATCGTCGCCCAAAACACCGACGATGCCTTCCCGACCTCGTCACCTCCTCACCCTCATCGCCTCCGCCTCCATCTCTTCTCCTTCCCGAGCCCCTGCACACGCACCCGAGAACAGCCGAGCCCCTGCACAACGCTTCACCGCGACGATCACCGGAGTGACCTCGTCGTCGTCCATCGTCCCAGATCCGACGCAACGGTGAGCTTAGCAGTCCCTTCTTCCTTCTCCTTTCTTTCTTTCTTCCTTTCCTTCCTTTCCGTTTCTTTTAATAGCCTTTGTTCTTTGTAGTCACCTCGCCGGAGCTCCGTCGACGTCGTCAACACGTTCACGACCCTCTCCGTAGACCACAGTGAGCTTCCTCTTCTCACTCTTCTCCTTCCTCCTTCCCTTCTTCTCTTCTTCTTTCCTTCTATGCATTTCTTTACTTTAAACGTTCACTGTTTTCTTAGATCGTCGGAATCCGGTCGTGCCGTTGACGATCCCGACGACCCAGCGAGCGTATCCGACCCGTGTGATCACCTTGTGCGTTTTTTGGATCCGTTCCGTGCACCGTGCGCGCGTCGCGACTTTTCCCGTCGACGTGTGACGTTTCGTATACCCGTTTCTTGATCGGTCTAGGCAAGTAAAACTTGCTACATTCTATTTATATTATTTTATACTTATTTAAATGCATATTAAACTTGTAGATTAAATCTATTGCCACATGTTCCATTTTAACATTTCGATGTTCAGTTTACATCATTTTAGATCTAGAACTTGAAACATATCACGTTGCATATTAGATTACAATCCATTGTACCCACGCTCATATTTGAATCACATAATGCTTATTTGCACATCCCATAGTACCATTTTAAATAGTTTATAACTTTTGGATACCTATTTGCATCCATTCCATTTAATATACATATCATTGCATCCATAGATCACTTGAATATATAATATTGTAATATTAACATTCCATATTTGATAAAGTGTATTTTAGTTAATGTTGGAACTATAACCTTAATCCAAATCGATAACTGTGCATCCATATGCTTTAATCTGTACCTATTTGCATACCACATCACAATGTTCCATTTTTATTGTTTCATTAGTACCCCATACTTGTTTGTATACCCATACTTATTAGGGTTTGATTATAAGCATCCATGTGACATTTTGTGCACCCCCGACATGACTTGATATACCATTACTTGACATGACATGATACCTATATACTACCTGACTTGACCTGATGTACCATGGCTTTACCTGTTACCTGATCTTGTTACTAATGTCAACAAACCTGACCTGTTGTCCCTACGGACATTTCCTGTTGTCTATCCAGACACACCTATACCTGCTTGATCCTGCGTTGGCATTAACTCCAGATTTATTAATCCCTGACTTGAACATATATAACTTGGGGGTATGGGGAAATCAATGATGAAACTTGACTTGTAACTCGACAGTTCGCTTACTTATACTGATCAGTTTAGAGGCTAGGCCAGCCTTGGGATGATGATGCTGACATCATTCATCTATACATATTTCCTATTTTAGTGCCTAGCGGCATGTTTCGGCTTCAGCCCTAGAATCTTCACCGTGGTCCCGGGCATGCACGGGATACTATTGAGTTATATCAATGATTCATCAAATTGATTTCAAAGACTTGAGAGTAGTTAACCCAATAGACCAGTTTAGATTACTCACTACACATTACCCTCACTGTCCTCACTTATATCACTGTTATACCTGTTTTACCATTTTAACTCACACCTGTATGTATTGTTACCCCTGTTTATAGTATTACTTTATATTATGACACACTGATGTCTGGGTTTTGCATGACCCAGATTCTTTACCTTTGCTGCAGGCCGAGCAGGAGTATTTCAGTCAGCAGGCTGAGCAGTGAGGACTTACTAGTAGTTAGTTCATTTTACTTTCGGTATTTTCATTCCTGATGTGAGCCCACATTATGGGACGTACATTCCATTTTATTCTTGTATTGGATCTTTTGCTTCCGCATTATTTTGTTCTTGACTCGTTTTATTCTGGCTTATGGACATGTATTAGATAGTTTATTATTGTTCTTGATATCTCTACAGCCGTAATGTGACTGTGGAAGGATATTTCCTATCCACAAGTAGTATGATTGGCTATGTCACGTGCCTATCTTAGCGAACTCTGGGAAGCGGGGCATGACAAGAAGCGGGAGTGGGCATGGGAGCCGGGATAGTCAGTCTTGTAAAGACCGACCCCTTGGTAGGAGAAGCCGCCTTGACAACTTCGGGAGCATGGTTGGTTACTCTCTTCGGAGCAACCTTTTCTTGAGTTGCAGGCTTCATCATGGGCCCACAGGAATTCTGGCCCAATCTGGCGAAGTCCGAAGTGCTAGAGCTGGACAACCCGTTGAGGGGGCCACAGTAGTAGCAAGCCGATCGAAGACCGACTTCTTGGGAGCTTCTGGTGTTAGTACGGGAGTGCTGAAGCTCATCGGTGGTATCATAGTCCCGAAAAACAATCCGGTGGTGGCCTGAGTCACCTGGTCCACCGGCATCGTGAACAGAGAAGCCGCTTGGGGTCCATAAGCTATGCCTCCGGATGAGGCAGAGCGCGAGTTACTGTTGCTGGTGGAACACTTCATGCAAGTGAACGCCATTGATCCTTCGCTTTCTGCACCAAGCAAAACGCCAAATCTCAGTACCTCGAACCCAAGGGCAACCATTAGTAAACCGTGATTCGTTCGTGAACACGACACACGAAGTGTGGAATGGAAAGAGGAAAAGGTCCCACCGGGCGTGCCAGAATCTGTTCCCCTCCGAAAGACGCGGCGAAGACGCGGCGAACGTCTCCGCAGGCGGAGACGCTCTTCCCTGCAGGCGCAAGCCCCTGCAGTAAATTACGCTACCGCATTGCGGTAACAACTTTCTCCTTCTCTATATGGTCACTTCGTGTCGTGGGTGTTTGTTTTGTTTGTGGTTGCCCGTGGATTGTATACGGAAACTAATTTATGTTGTCGCCCGTAGGGCGTGGACTAGTCCAAATACGTATCTTTCTTAGATTTGGGTTTGGGGGTTGGGTTTAAGGATACGTTAGCCTCATTTGAGACTAAGATCAACTTAAACGTTTGTTAAGGATACATTAGTCTCATTTTAGACTATGATCAACTTAACGGGATCGTTTAGATCCAACAAGAGAGAAATTGGGCTCTATTGTTTAGTTTAGTGACATTGCGGTCGATTAGTTTAAGGACATTGCTGTCCATCGTTAGTTTAAGAACATCTCGGTCCAATGTTAGTTTAAAGACATCGCGGTCGAGGTTAAAGACATCATAGTCCATGGGTTTAAGGACCCCACAGTCCAATGTTAGTTTAAAGACATCACGGTCGAGGTTAAAGAAATCATAGTCCGTGGGTTTAAGGACCCCACCGTCCAATGTTAGTTTAAAGGCATCATGGTCGAGGTTAAGGACATCATAGTCCGTGGGTTTAAGGATCCCACAGTCCAATATTAGTTTAAAGACATCACGGTCAAGGTTAAGGACATCATAGTCCATGGGTTTAAAGATCCCACAGTCCAATGTTAGTTTAAAGACATCACGGTCGAGGTTAAGGACATCATAGTCCATGGGTTTAAGGACCCCACAGTCCGATGTTAGTTTAAAGACATCACGGTCGAGGTTAAGGACATCATAGTCCATGGGTTTAAGGACCCCACAGTCCGATGTTAGTTTAAAGACATCACGGTCGAGGTTAAGAACATCATAGTCCGTGAGTTTAAGGACCCCACAGTCCAATGTTAGTTTAAAGACATCACGGTCAAGGTTAAGGACATCATAGTCCATGAGTTTAAGGACCCCACAGTCCGTGAAATGTGTGGTTGTCGGGACCCGTCACCTCTCTGAAGACGTGGAAGGATTACAACGACAAATATCAGAGGAGTGTAGAGATGTACCCTCAAACCAAAGTGGATTAAGTGATTTGTAGTCCAATTTGGAACTAAAATCAATTAATTAAATTATGAGCACACTGGCTCAGTTAAGTCTGAATTGAGGACTTATGGCCAACTTAGGCTAAGTCCAATTAAGTTTGAAATATTGGCCCTTTGTTGGACCATTAGACATTTGTCTGGGTTCAGTCCCTCATCATTTAGCAATGCTAAACAAGAGTTTGAGGGCTCTGATAATATTTCTATCTTTGACTGAGCATTAAACATTGTAGCTCTGAATTTTACTCAATTTTGAGATTCAGTTGAAGGGGAGTCTTTTGCCTCTGGAAAATTAGCCAATTTGGCTAAAAGTAGTGTTAAACACTAGAGAACGGTAGTGTTAAACACTAGAAATAAAGCTCTCAAATTAGTGTTTAAACACTAGAAAACAACAGTGTTAAACACTGGAAATAAGATTCTCAAATTAGTGTTAAACACTAAAAGACAATCAGTGTTAAACACTGGCAATAAAACTCTCGAATTAGTGTTAAACACTGGAAATAAGATTCTCAAATTAGTGTTAAACACTAAAAGATAATCAGTGTTAGACACTGGAAATAAAGCTCTCGAATTAGTGTTAAACACTAAAGAAAAAAGGGTCATGTGGGGACACGTGAGGGCGCCCAAAGGTGGGGCCAGATCTCCTCACTTTGTTCTGCAAATAAGTGTTTGTTTTGGAGGTCACGTGGCAGCACGTGAGGCATTGCCTCAAAGCTTTTTACTTTTCATTTTTGGGGATCTTTTCAGGGGTCACGTGGGGCCACGTGACCTTAGTTCTTTGCATGCGTGGAGATCTTTTAAGTCTCCCTATTTTTAAGAATTAAATTCTCTGTAGGGTTAAACCCTAATTATGATTTTGGAGGAATTAAATTCCTATTGTGAAAGAATTAAATTCTTATCTAGGGTTAAACCCTAATTTTCTTTTAGGGGAATTAAATTCCCATATATGTAAAAGAATTAAATTCTATTATAGGGTTTAACCCTAATTTCATTTTAGGAGGAATCAAGTTCCTGTAAATTTGAGAGAATTAAATTCTCAATTAGGGTTAAACCCTAGTTTTGTTCATCTCGAAGGAATTAAATTCCTATAATTTTAGGAGAATTAAATTCTCATATAGGGTTAAACCCTAGTTTCATCTTGGAGGAATTAAATTCCTGTGAATTTAGGAGAATTAAATTCTCTAAACTTAATTCTCTCTCTAAATTTTGGATCTGCATGGCAGAATCTCAACCCGATGAGAATTAAATTCTCAACCTATGGGGAGATTTGCTTCTGCAGATCTTCAACCAGAGGAAGAACTAAGTTCTTTTGCAGAAGAGTTAAACTCTTAAATTGAGAATTAAATTCTTTTTGTTGTTTTATGAACTTTGATCCCTTTCTCTTTTCTCACCTAGGGTTTTCTTTCTTGAGAATTAAATTCTCCTTTCTCTTCTCTCTAATATTTGCCTTTTGGAAAATTTCAAGATCTCAAAATTCTATATCTCTCTTCTCTTCTTAGCTCCTATTTATAGGAGAAGGAAAAGAATCAATTTGTTTAGTAAATCTCTCATTGAAAGATTTTGTTTGTTTTTTCATAATTAATATGATCTTTTAGATTACTTAGGGAATTTTATTCACCATTGGATTTTTAATCCAAAAGATATTCTGTTTGTTATTCTTGGTAAATTTTAGGGAAATCTTTCCTTGTCTAAAATCTTTCCATAAATTGGTGATTTTTAATCACCCTTGGATCTTTAATCCAACGGTTCCCCATAATCTCTTTTTTTGTTTGGAAAGATTTAGAAAAATACTTTTCTAGTTAGGGTTTTTGATTCTCTTTTAATTAGAATTTAATTCTATTAATTCAGAAGGCTTTTAAAGCCCATCACGTGTTAGCACGTGACCCCCTGATTGAGAATTTGACCAGAATTTAATTCTGTTGCTTTAAAGACTCGGGAATTATCACGTGTCAGCACGTGACTCATGGTCACGTGTTGGCACGTGATGCCCCATTGGGGTTTTTCCTTGTTATTTTATTGTACCTTTAATTCTTTTCAGTGGGCTTAAAAACACATCACGTGTTGGCACGTGACCCCACCGATTAATTATTTCCAATTATTTATTTTATTCAGTGCTTGCAGGCTTTGCCTGTAAATGGTCACGTGAGGGCACGTGATGCCCGGTTACGTATGAGCACGTGATGCCTCATAATTTTTGATCCCGGATGAATTATGAGGCCCATAATATATCAAATCGAAGGATTTTTCGAGAAACTTTCGATACCATCAGAATTTAGCCGTTTCTCATTCGGGAGTTTGTCAAAATGCAGCCCGGAAAATACCGGTTCGTATTTTCTTTCTTAGATTACACGTGCATAGCATATTTGCTCATAACGTTTGACCCCGGATGAATTATGAAGCCCATAATATATCAAATCGATGGATTTTTCGAGGCGTTTTCGATACCATCAGAATTTAGCCATTTCTCATTTGGGAGTTTTTCAAAATACAGCCCGGAAAATACTGGTTCACATTTTCTTAAACGTATCGCTGCCATTTGATACCTTAGGCTCTTTTGCGCAAATTTTTTTTTTGGTGGGAACACCCAATTTGAAGTACGATCCGATTTAAGGTGTGCACGTCAATTTGGAAGTGCATTAATATGAGATGAAAGGAGTTGTTGGTCGTCGGGACCCGCCACCTCTATGAAGACGTTGAAGAATTACAACGACATATATCAGAGATGTGAAGAGATGTATCCTTGAACCAAATCCCGTATTTGAGGGAGAAGGGTTATGGCGGCCTTAAGAATTTTTGTTAAGGATACGTTAGTCTAATTTGAGACTAAGATCCACTTAACAACATTTCAGGATCTTCCTTATTTAAGACCAGCAACAGAGCATTTGGACTCAGTTGCAAGACTTTAGCAATTTAGCCAATTTGGACTTTAGTCTGCTTAGTATCCTATCTTTTTTTGAAAAAATTGCTAAGCACTTGCTTTGGCTCTATTTAATCAGTCCCCTTTTTAATGCAAAAAGTGCCGAACACTTATATGAGTTCTGACGCCCACATATGATCCTGTGGAGCTTTCAGTCATATGGATTGCCCAACAAATGTTGAAAACTTTACTTCTTTTGTCTTTATATGAAGTGCTATGCACTCTTTATGGCGTTCACATGGGGAACACGTGAGGTGCTGCCCAATAAGTGTTGAACACTCAACCGTTTTGGGCTGTTTATAGAGTGCTAAGCACTCTTTTCTTCTCTTTTGCGGCGCACACGTAGGGAGCACGTGCGGCGGTGGGGCGCTAGGCACTACCTAGTGAGTGCTAAGCACTCTTCCCTTCTGTGGTGTCCACGTGAGGAACATGTGCAGCACTGCCCGGTGAGTGCCGAGCACTCGTCTGTGGCGCCCATATGAGGGATACATGCGGCGCTCGGTGCTGCCCAGTGAGTGCTAAACACTCCTCTCTGTGGCGTCCATGTGAAGAACACGTGCGGCGCTAAACGCTGGGCGCTGCCTAGTGAGTGATGAGCACTCTTCTATGGCGCCCACGTGAAGGACACGTATGGCGCTGGACGCTTTTCTCTTCTGCTGATAGCATTTTTGCCCATTAACGATCGATAGGATCTTTGTTTTGCAGCTCTAGGATCAAGCTTTCATTTTAAGAACCAAGGTTTTTTACGAGAACTGGGTTTTTTACGAGAACTGGGTTTTGAGGAATTCAATTCCTAGTTCCTTTCTGAGTCTTTGATTCTCAAGAACAAGTTCCTCCCGATGAGAATTAAATTCTCAACTTGTGGATCTCAGATCCGGAGAAAGAACTAAGTTCTTCGAGAAGGGTTAGACCCTTAGATATGCAAATAAGATGTTTTTATCTCTGTTTTTTTCCTTTACCTAGAGTTTTTAAGGGAGATCTTCTTCCTTGAGAACTCTATTCTTTTTTGAAACTTTCTGTTTTTGTTTTTAGAAGCCTATGGGGGGGTCTTTCATTCCAGACTTGAAGTCTTCGGTCTTTTATATAGTGGAGGCAAGTTTGTTGATTAGTTTTAAAGAAATCTCTCATTAAGAGATCCCAATCAATTTGGGGAATTTTACCCATCATTGGATCTTTGATCCAAGGGTTTCTATTTTACAGAACATATTTTCTTGTTTCTAACAAGATTGGGGAAATATTTTCCATATGCAGAGTTCTATTCTGTAAAATGGTGATTTTTAATCACCATTGGATTTTTAATCCAAGGGCTTTCTACTTTACAGAGGGCAATCTTTCTTGTTTTGAAAGATTGAGGGAATATATCCCAGAAATAGAATTTTATTCTATGATCCAATTGGGGGAATGTTTTCTCTCGACGGAATTTAATTCTGCATTTTTTATGATTTATCATCTCCGTTGGATCTTTGATCCAACGGCTCTGTTTAACAGAGAATAGAATTTAATTCTACCTGGGCGTCGACGCTCATGCGTTGTGCACGTGAGGCGCCACTTGAGAGTTTTAATTCTTATTGTACCTTGCACACTGGCGCCCGCGTGAGGAGCACGTGCGGCGCTATATGAGAGTTTTAACTATTATTTTTAATCTAATAGATTCTTTTGTGCTTTGCACACTGGCGCTCGCGTGAGGATCACATGAGGCTCTGCCTCATTAATTTTGAATAGAGCTTTTCTCTTTTATTTGGGGAAACAGGCTACCACTCCAATCCATCCTCGACCTATCTTCTCTCTTCTCTCTCTCTCGCTGGCTATTTATTTCTTTCAAACCATCAAAAAGACATGTTTATGGTATTATCGGCCATTCACGCCAACTCTACGTCAGAAGAATGTTCTTTCTATGACGTTTTGATGAGCTCAATTGAACTTTGACAAGATTTGCCGCTAATTGACTCTCTTTGCCGATGCATCTTTGATGTCCCTGACTGCGACAAAGCGGTATCCATCGACTATGTCGAAGGGTAGAAACTATGTTTTCATGCAAAGAATGCGAAGGTGAGCAAAGGATGAAAATAGCCTTAGAGGGAGGTAAATAAGGCTTTATGGCAAACATAGAGTAATTTTGCGAAACACGGAAATTATGCAGCGGAATAAAGAATCAGAGTCTAAAGTACAAATACTATCACAACACAGATTCACAGAAACAACACAGAATCACAGAAAAAGTAAATGGACACAGAGGATTGCTATCGAGATTCACCAACCCTGTGGCTAATTCCCGCCTGAGAACTCCTACTCAGGATTCAACACACTATCCAGTAACTCTTTGCGGATGGAGAAACCCAGACCTTTTCTCAGGCTCAGATCTGAACCTTTACAATTGCAGGCTGTTAATCACCTAGATTTTTTCCCAGGCTCAAGTCCAAACCTTTATAATGTGAAGACCTTAGACCTTTCTTCACTAGGTTGTATAAGAAAAGATTTTACAATCTTAATAAACTAACTCTAACAATCTTAACAATCTCAAAAGATAAATCAATGTTTTGATTTAAGGAAATGAGGGATTGTATTTTGGAGATTAACAAAAGTTTAAAAACAAATTCGAAGAAGTTTTCAAGATTAAACAAGTTTAAAAACAATTGTTTCTTCGAAAATTTTAGAGATCTTTCTTTTCTATTAAGAATAGAAAACTCTAATTGCTCTAGAAAGAGACCTCTTTGAAAAAGAGTAGTAAAAAACTTGAAAACAAGATAGGTAGAGTTTTCACCAAAACTCGAGAATAAAAACGTTTAAAAAAAGAATTGGTTTTAAAACTTGAGAAAATGAGTCCTATATATAGAATTATAAAAATAGACGGTTGGGACAGTTATTACGACTGTCCCAAAAAGATAGGACAATTAGTGGCAGTTTATAACCGTTAGAAATTCAAGAATCCCACCAAAATTCAAATTTGAAAATTTTCAAAAATCTGTAGTGGACGTCCATCATAGACGTCTATATCTAATATTTTCATATACAGGACTTTGAATTTTAAAAGAAAATTTAAAATAAATTTTGGTGTTTGAGAATTGAAATACAAATTTTAATTCTAACCATTTGAGATCAATTTGACCCTAGACTCAAATAAAATAGAAAGGTCTTGAATGTCTTCGACGCGTGACTTCTCCGTTTATATCCTTTGAATACGTATAGAGTGCGTCTGACTTTTGAATATCTTGAGATGTCAGTTGCAATATTGAGTGTTCTTATACTTGAATAATATCAGTCGTGTAGCATTTTGACTAATCTGACATGATTAGTAATCATATAGTATATTTGAAATATGGTTTTGCAAAATAATCAAAACACAAAGAGATTCATATGCTAACAATCTCCCTCTTTTTGATATTTTACAAAACACACATAAAATAATTTGAAAATATATTCATATGCTCCCCTTTAATATATGCTCATTATTTCTCCCCATTTTTGGAAATATCAAAAAGTTGTAAGCATGGAGAAGAAATACGAAAAACAAAAAAGTATAGGAATGATTTTTTTTAAACGTGATAATAATAAAGTTCTTAAAGATGCATAATAACAACTTAGATTTAAGCATACAAATGACATAACTTCAAATACTAAATAAGTTTCTAATACAAACCACACATAAACCTAGACAAGTGCAAATACAAGCAAATGCATAATCCTAATACATAAAATCTAAATAATAAAAGAACTATACATCATCGTCTGGCTGTGGAAGCTAATCGATATCCATGTGAGGGTGATAATGAAATGGAGACGGTGGAGGATATGAAGTGTGAGCGTACTGATAATCGAAGTGGTAACGAAGATAAGCTTGTGTTTCATCTAGACGGATGTTGAGATTGTCAAAACGATTGTTGATATTGAGATTCAAATCATCAAATCGTTGGAAGAAACGGTTTTTAAATTCTTGAAAATTGTAATGAAGTGGTTGTTGTGGTTCGGGTGTCGGAGGAGAATGTGGTGGAGATTGATGTGGAGGTGTAGAGAGTTTTTCGTCACCCTATTGAGATAGAAATGCGCGTCGCTTGTCAGGCGTCGTACAGAATCCCTCTGCCTACGGTAGGCTGGAGTTTATTGATTGTGAAGATCCTAATCTCCGGCAGCCGCGGGCTAAGCTGCTGTTAATTACCCCTCGCTTTTGAAGCGAAAGAACCTCCGATTGACGGGTCAAACTAGTCATGCGAACTCAATATGAGGTATTAGTATTTATCAAAAAAAAAGCATAGGGGTATGTTCATTTAAATTTTTTTATTTATTCCATTTGTGATAAAAGATTTTTTTTTCAAAGAAACACATTTTTTAAAAATTAATTTATTTTTATTTTGTTTTTTTAATTCATTTTTTGTTTATTATTATTTAGTATTTTTTAAAAAGAGGGAAGCTCCAACTGCCCCTTCATGTGAGCGGAGTAGGGGCTCCCACTTAGTGAGAGCCTTCCCTCCCTTCACGTGAGAGGGGAGTGGAGCCTTCACTTGTAGGAGCTCCTCCCTCACTTGTGGGAGCCTTCCCACCTATCACGTGAGAGGGGAGTGGGAGCTCCTCCCTCACGTGAGGAAAAGGGGAGCTCCTCCCCCACGCGGGTGGGAGCACCCACTTAGTGAGAGCTCCCTTCTCATGTGAGAGAAAAGGAACTAGTTTACACCAGAATATTACATTTAATACCGTTCATTCTTCTGCTCGTTTATTTATAAGTAGGAGTTTTTGATCCGTGTTTACTACATAATTACAGATTAAAGGTTTTCAGTCCAGAATAAACGCAAATCATGCAAAATCTCCACAGTTATGCCAAAATCCAGAACATTTGCCAAAAACAGATAAAATCCGGATTCCGTTCATCCACATCCATCAAGTGCCGCTTACCAGTTCAAGAGACATGATGAAAAAGAGCGGTCATTCGTGTCTTGGACAGGTATAGAGCACGAGAAAGGCATCATAAAGATTAAGAGGTGCGCGGAGCTCGAGAGAGATCAAGATAAAAAAGAATAAAAGAGTAGCCATTTTGGACTGTTGAAAGTCTGAAGATATTTTGGAACAATTTTGCAATTTGGAACCTGTCAAATAGAAAAACAAAGCAACATAAGAAAGCCCAAGAAAAACGATGCGCCAACTCTTCCAAACGACCACGAAACCACGGTCAATAGGGCTTTTGGGAGGCGGAACCACAGCCACGCCATATCATCTCCCGACCAAATTTTAATTGTAGTTTTGTAAATGTATATGCGCTCAGAATATGGCCATAGGGTTTCATTTCTCTACATATAAATACTCCAGTTTTGAGTCAAACCAAGGATACTTTTCTTTACTTAGATTTAGTGTAGTTCTTCTTCTTCTTCTTCTTCTTCTTCTTCTATTCTCTATTGAAATTGTAGTGAGAGATTTTTGAATGGAAAATTAATGAAGATGAAGGTTTTTCTTTAACTTGTCTCTTTATTTTCTTGTACTGTAATTTTAATTCCTAGTGTAACTTTATTATTTGTTGTTACGTAGTTGTTGTTTTTCTTTTTTTGTTTTGTTTTTCTTCTTTTCTAAACTGTATTTTCAAGCCATGATACTCAATGGAGTCCCTTGCTTAGGTGAGGGTCCAAATAGTTGATGTAACACCCAGTACCTATTATACAGTCAAATACGAATTTAAATAAACTTTATTTATTCTAATTTATTTCTATGTATTTTACATTCATTTTATATTTCCTCACATTGGCCAAATTATGTTATTTTTATTACTTGTTATTAATAACATTGATTTGTCACAAATTTTTATTATATTGCATTTTAAAAACATACTTATTAATTTCCTAAGCCTACCCTTTTATTATAACCAATTTCTATAAATCTATTTCCTAATTATAATAATTTTATCCCTAACCTATTGAAACCCTAATCCAGCACCTTGTATTTTTATCCGTATTTTAAATAGATATTTTCCTATTTTCTTTTCTTTTTATTAAGCCCAAATCCCCATTTGTTCCTCCTCCTCCATTTATCTTCCCTACCATACAAAATCCTATACCCACGATTTTTCCCCTTCATGTTTTGATTCTGTATTAATGATGGATATTTTGGTTTTAAATGGTAATCAATTTGTATTAATCATTTCCTTTATAACCACACTTTAATACCTCCTTAAATTCTTTTATTTTCCCATTAACATCAAGTCAATTCTGTCTTAAATCTCATTTACATCCCTTATTAATTTCCAGTAAACCAATTTAAATCCTATTCTATCTAATCTAAACAGATACTTTCTCACCTTTCAAATTCAAAAACTATTTTCATTTTTTCCTTATTAATCAAAATCAATCTTCTCATTATATCCTATTAATTTCATTAAATCCCTAATTAAAACCTAATTATTATATATTAATTTTTATACCTCTCTCTCTTTCTCCTCTCTCTCTCCTATCCACTCTCTCTCTCATCTCGATCACTTACCTCCCTCTCACCTCTGCCGCCTAACCCACAACCCCGTGACGAACCCATCATCGAGCAACCCATGCACCCGTTGCCTCCGATCCCCGACCTCGTCGCCGTCGACCTCCACACCCTCGTCACCGCCTCCATCTCCTTCTCTTCTTCCTCTTCCCCCTTTCTTTTCCCGAGCTTCCCACCATAACCCTGACTGCACAACCCGAATGCAAACCGGAGCCCTAGCTTAACCCTAGCCCCTCATCGTCGATCGCCTTCATCCCTTGCCGTCACCACTTCGCCATCACCACGACATTCCCTCTCTCCTCCCTCCATCACCTGCAACTCAGCCACCACCCTTTCCTCCAACCTCTGCAACTCCGACCATGACCCAATGCCGCCGTCGAGATCGCCGCCACCTCCTCACCACTGCCACCTCGACACCTCTGCACCGTCACTTCACCCTTCGCCGCAATAGCTTTCCTCCCTCTCACTTCCAAACCCGGCCACCTTGTTGACGATGTCGCCATTGACTGGGCCACTGCACCTCGCTGCCACAATAGCCGTTCGGGCTCCCTCTAGCAGCCGTCGTCACCATAGTCATCACTGTCGCCATCATCGAAGCCAAGTCGAGCCAGGCATTTCGTCGAGCTCTTATAAACGACGCAATCTCTGTTGTTCCAGTCGCTGTCGTCACCTTCCCTTGAGACCACCACCAGTGACCATCGCCAAGCCCGAGCCCAAGCTCCTTTCCGCTGCACCCGCCACCGTAGCCGCTGCTGAGCCGTCAAGTTCAAGCTCCAACGAGGCTAAACCCTTGTCATGTTTGCATTGTGATCGTGCCGTGCCATTTCCGTTGCCGTAGATCACCACCGTTGCCGCGTCACTGCCGTATCGCCATCCATACGTCGTCAGGCAAGTTCAAATACTTGCTTACATGCTATACTATGTTTATTTCGATTGAGTATGAACTATATTGAAAATTACTATTGAAATTTAATAATGAGTTGTATCTTAATCTTAGTACTAATGTTTGAGATATAATCAAGTCGAGAAGCTAGTGATAACGCTGTGAGAAAATTGTAGAATCAAATACTGTTTATTGGTTGAAACAAACGAGCGCTTCGGTAGCGAATCAAATGTTTATCATAGGTGCTCGATGCAAACCCTAAGCTAAAACCATATTAAAATGGTGGAACTTAGGTGTAATGGATTACTTTAGTGATAATGAAAACTATGTAAAGATTTGGGTCGAAATACGAACCCTAACACTGTGAAATACCATCCCCATTTAGATCCGCCAAATCTGAAACTTCCCATACATGCAACTTGTGAAAATCATAGTAAATTATATACAAACCGTAATATTGTGTTTGGGGGCTCGTATAGAAGCCGACTCGACAACCTAGAACCCTATATAATTTATATTTTGTTTCTATTTTAAAGCGGTGACAAAAACTGTTCGGGAGTGCGGCTCTGGACTGCAGTCCAGAGCAGCACTGCTTGTTGACATTTGAAATGAAATGCTTTTAAAACTCTTTGTGAAAATGGTATTATGATGAACCCTATACCGTTGTGAAGATTAATCTGTTAGCTAACTATTGGAAGTGGTTTCATTCATTTTTACCATCGTTTGCTATTTTAATCATATTTTAAATCATCAGTACATACTGCAGTCCCAAGCAGGGACAGAACGTATATCCCGATATTAAATAATGTATAACTCCCATCACACAATGGATATTGTCAATTAATCTAGTGCGTTGGAAATTTGACTGATAAGCCTAAATATCATCGAACTGTAGTGTCACCTAATTATGATCCCAACAGGGTGAAAACTGTGTTATGAAATAGACCTTCAGTTCAAGAACTGAATTTCCAGCAGAGAACACTTAAAAAGAAATGACTATAATTCGCAAATTCGAAACTCGATCGACTTGAAACCAATTTCGTTGAATTGATGATTAAGTTTAATTTTTACCCCTTTTGCATCATTTTGCTTAATTCTGATCGTACGAGTTAATGTGATTTTTCTAAATTCCTAAGACGCGTAATGACTTGTATTGCATATGATTTGTTTAGCGGCATAATTCACATATTTACCCAACTGCGATACCTCTAGCGATAGTGAACATTCTTATTAATTCTCAGTGTATAATTCATTGTCGAATGTGAATGGTATCAGTTTTGATGTGTCGAGTACGCCGGTAAAAATGAATGATTCGTGATAGTGAATAATATAGTGAATAGTGAATAAAACAGTGTTATTGATGCATACTTGTATACAACTAGACCATACTCATAGATAGTGAAACTTGGGAAAAAAGGGGAAATCAAAATGGAAAGGAACTTGTATTTAGCGAGGTCAGTGATTTAGAGGATGATCATTCGAACATCGACTCTTATATATATTAGGTTTGGACCTAACGGTCCGGCTGACAGGGTTATGTCCTGGGAAATAGTGGGCCGCAATCTCGGGTACGTACGAGACCCTCGTTAAACATGATCATTCCTTTCCGTAACTCGATTTCAAAAGTGACTTAGAGACCGATAGAGACATAGATTATACATTGCATTGATTATTTGACATATCGATTATCTGCATATATTATCTCCACCGTTTTTACATTTATTTCTTTCCTCATTATTATTAACATAATATTGCTATGGTGTCGCCCTGACGACCTGAGTATGTATGTTCAGTGATAGTAGTTGCCCTCTTATTTGCTTCCATTGCGCTCAGTTTCCTTTATATCCGATTGTTTTAGTGACTGCATTCTCTTTATCCGTGTTTTATTTTACTGATTACCACATAATACTAGAAGCCGAAATGTGACTACGGTAGGATTTTCCTTAATCGTAAGAGCATGGCTGGCCTATTCACCCTCGTATTCCGTATTTTGGGAAGCGAGGCGTGACATGGTTTCGTTGGTATCAGAACGCCGGGTTTAAAATAAGATTGCAGTTCAATATAGGGATCCCTTGAATTATACTTTGTTTCCTTTCTTTCACTTCCATATACTACTTGTGCATCACCACTCAAATTCATGTTTTTGAATCTTATCTACCTTACCGTTTCCTCATGTTCTGCATCATTAGTTGTTATTTTCCTTCATGTTCCACTATCTGATCATGACGTTTACTTTTCAGGCCATGGCCAACCATGGGGCAACACCACTTATCTATGAGGACACTCGGTCCTGCATTTCTTTCGACTGTATATTAGTGAGTTCAGACAACGAGGTCGATGGCCCATAGGTTATTTTCGACGACAGCGAATCCGAGGACGAGGAAGTCGATATCGCAGCTCCAGAGATCAATATGATCAATGATTCTGACGATGAAGAAGAGGATCCCGAAGAAGACCCGATAGAAGGGGATCCACAGGAAAATGCTATAAAGGAGGACCCAGAAAAAGACCCTGAAGAGGAGGATCCCGAAGAAGACCCGATAGAAGGGGATCCACAGGAAAATGCAGTAGAGAGTGATCCAGAAGAAGACCCTGAAAAGGAGGATCCTAAAGAAGACCCGATAGAAGGGGATCCACAGGAAAATACAGTAGAGGAGGATCCAGATAAGAATCCTGAAGAGGAGGATCCAGATGAAGACCCTATGGAAGAGGATCCAAAAAGGGACCCTGAAGAGGTGGAGCATATGGAGGAGGATTCCGATGAGGAAGCTCCCACCGAAAAGGAAGAGCTAGGAGGAGAAAATCCTATAGGAAAGGAGTCTGATGACGAAGCTCTGGTCTAGGAGGAGTCGAAGGATGAAGTCTCAAGCGAGGAGGAACTTGAGGCCGAAGAACCTCAAGCAGCTGTCCCTGCAAGGCACTATGGGGATGAACGCCCCTATCTTAGTGCGAGAACTTATCGTAACTTTTCGAACTTCCATAATCGCGACTGACGAGACTTATTTTTCTTTTCTTCGGGCCAAATAAAAACGATGTATAGTTTAGGGCCACGTTCATCTCTCAATTGTACTCTGTCAAAATTTTCAAAATAACAAAAGTTTAGTTTCGATCAAATTTGCTTAGAGTACTGTATCTTTAAGGTCCACTTGATGCATTGATTATTCCTTCTTATAAAATTTCTTTCCCTTTTGCAAGTTATTATTATTATCTCATTCTTGAATCTTGTAGTAACCTAACCCCCCCAGGTTATTTGACACCATAGTTAGCACCGCATTCCTGACTCTATTCTTCGATTAGGTCGTATCTTACTGAAACCCATGCCCTAGCTAATCTACTATACATTACTAGCATTATTTTCTATTACCGTAATTATATTTAGTGACATTTGTTATTCCAAATTTCGTTCTCTCTTTATTTTGTATTTAGTTATGTTTTTCTAATTTGCGTATTAATAACTACTTTTGTTTTACTTACTTATTTCTTATACTCTACTATTTTCAAATTTCCAATGGTTCTAATTTACACTATATATTTTATTTTCTAGTGAATTTTTCCTACTAATGATTTTCATACTACCGTACTTTTATTATGTAATCCTACTTTTTATGCTTTTGTTTTGATTTCATCTGCTTCCATTTACTAGATGTCACTTCAAGTTATTTCTATTCTAAAATTCCATTAACGTTTTATTTTTTATTAACATGCATATTCATTTCGGTTGTATATTATCAACAGTTTGTTTTTTTTTAAAAAAATTTGTTATGTCTTGATTTTCTACATAATATACTCTACTCTTCCCTTGAGCTTATTTATATCTTCCCTCATACGTTTTCTTACTACTTTTCGTTAAATTTACTTATCCTTATAAAGTCTTTCTTCTTTTGTGACATTCGATTTTCATACCACTTCCTCAAATTTCTTCTCAAACTTATTTGTGACCACTGTGCATTAAAATTTTTATTACTATGTTTCCTGTATATATATTATGATTATCGCATTTCTATAATTACTGCCACTTATTTTACTCAACCATTCTACGTTATGGATTAATATTTTATTTATCTGTATACTGTGTGTGCTAAAAGTTTTCTATTACTTACGGTTTCTAATGTTTTGTTGGTTACTTTCAATATTTTCTTCATACGAATATAGTAAGTTACGTATTGCTTTATTTTCTCATTATTTTTATGTTAATGAAGTTGTTATCAAATTTAAGCTTCATTTCTTTTTGTTTTAATTCACTGATATAGTTATATATTGAATATATTTTGTTTTGTAAATTACAAACAAGCTGGATCATTTTTCTTTTGTTTCGTGTCATTGTTTCTAGTTTACTTTTCACCTTTGTGAAAAGCGCTCTTATTTTGTTCACTTTTCCTATACTTCATGTTATGCTCTATTCTGAGGAGTATTCTTAAGTTATATTTTCCAGTACTCGTTATATATTTTGAATTAACTATAGTTCCATGAGACTTTTAAATTATTACTTCGAAATAAATCGTTATGTCCTTATTCTTACGTAAAACCATTTCTTTTAGTTGTTCTATTCTTTACGTATAACTGTCTCATCTAGCCTCTTTTGCTAAAAGTTACTATACAGTGTTTCCAAATAACATCGCTTGAGTCTTCTCGGTTTTTGTTTTAATTTTGAGAACGAAATTTTTATTTAAGTAGGGTATGATGTAACACCCAGTACCTATTATACAGTCAAATACGAATTTAAATAAACTTTATTTTTTCTAATTTATTTCTTTGTATTTTACATTCATTTTATATTTCCTCACATTGGCCAAATTATATTATTTTTATTACTTGTTATTAATAAGGTTGATTTGTCATAAATTTTTATTATATTGCATTTTAAAAACATACTTATTAATTTCCTAAGCCTACCCTTTTATTATAACCAATTTCTATAATTCTATTTCCTAATTATAATAATTTTATCCCTAACCTATTGAAACCCTAATCCAGCACCTTTTATTTTTATCCGTATTTTAAATAGATATTTTCCTATTTTTCTTTTCTTTTTATTAAGCCCAAATCCCCATTTCTTCTTCCTCCTCCATTTATCTTCCCTACCGTACAAAATCCTATACCCACGATTTTTCTCCTTCATATTTAGATTCTGTATTAATGATGGGTATTTTGGTTTTCAATGGTAATCAATTTGTATTAATCATTTCCTTTATAACCACACTTTAATACCTCCTTAAATCCTTTTATTTTCCCATTAACATCAAGTCAATTCCATCTTAAATCTCATTTACATCCCTTATTAATTTCCAGTAAACCAGTTTAAATCCTATTCTATTTGATCTAAACAGATACTTTCTCACCTTTCAAATTCAAAAACTATTCTCATTTATTCCTTATTAATCAAAATCAATCTTCTCATTATATCTTATTAATTTCATTAAATCCCTAATTAAAACCTAATTATTATATATTAATTTTTAAACCTCTCTCTCTCCCGTCCACTCTCTTTCCTCTCGATCACTCACCTCCCTCTCTCCTCTGCCGCCTAACCCACAAACCCGCGATGAACCCATCATCGAGCACCCATGCACCCGTCGCCTCCGATCCCAGACCTCATCGTCGTCGACCTCCACACCCCCGTCACCGCCTCAATCTCCTTCTCTTCTTCCTCTTCTTTTGCCGAGCTTCCCACCACAACCCCGACTGCACAACCTGAACCCAAACCGGAGCCCTAGCCTAACCTTAGCCCTTCACCGCCGATCGCTTTCATCCCCTGCCATCACCACTTCGCCATCACCACGACCTTCCCTCTCTCATCCCTCTATCACCCGCAACTTAGCCACCACCCTTTCCTCCAACCTTTGCAACTCTGACCACGACCCAACGCCGTCGTCGAGATCGCCACCACCTCCTCACCACTGCCACCTCGACACCTCTGCACCGTTACTTCACCCTCCGCCGCAACAACTTGCCTCCCTCTCACTTCCAAACCCGGCCACCTTGTTGACGATGTCGCCGTTGATTGGGCCACTGCACCTTGCTGCCGTAACATCCGTTCGGGCTCCCTCTAGCAGCCGTTGTCGCCATAGTCATCACTGTCGCCATCATCGAAGCCAAGTTGAGCCGGGCATTTCGTCGAGCACTTATAAACGTCGTAATCTCCGCTGTTCCAGTCGCTGTCATCGCCTTCCCTTGAGACCACCACCAATGACCATCGCCAAGCCCAAGCCCAAGCTCCTTTCCGCTGCACCCGCCATCATAGCCGCTGCCGAGCCGTCAAGTTCAAGCTCCAACGAGGCTAAACCCTTATCGTGCTTGCGTCGTGATTGCGTCGTTCCGTTGCCGTTGCTGTTGCCGTAGATCACCGTTGTTGCCGCGTCGCTGCCGTATCGTCATCGATACGTCGTCAGGCAAGTTCAAATACTTGTTTACATGCTATACTATATTTGTTTCGATTGCGTACGAACTATATTGAAAATTACTATTGCAATTTAATAATGAGCCGTATCTTAATCTTAGCACTAATGTTTGAGATATAATCAAGTCGAGAATCTAGTGATAACGTTGTGAGAAAATTGTAGAATCAAATACTGTTTATTGGTTGAAACAAACGGGCGCTTCGGTTGCGAATCAAATGTTTATCATAGGTGCTCGATGCAAACCCTAAGATAAAACCATATTAAAATGGTAGAACTTATTTGTAATGGATTACTTTAGTGATAATGAAAATTATGTAAAGAGTTGGGTCGAAAATACGGACCCTAACACTGTGAAATGTCATCCCCATTTAGATCCGCCAAATCTGAAACTTCCTGTACATGCAACTTGTGAAAATCATAGTAAATTAGATACACACCGGAATATTGTGTTCGAGAGCTCGTATCGAAGAAGACTCGACAAAATAAAACCCCATATAATTTATATTTTGTTTCTTTTTTAAAGCGGTGACGAAAACTGTTCGGGAGTGCTGCTCTTGCAGTCCAGAGCAGGACTGCTTGTCGACACTTAAAATGAAATGCTTTTACAACTCTGTGTGAAAATGGTATTATGCGAAACACTATACTGTTACGAATATTAATCTGTTATATAACTATTGGAGGTGGTTTCATTCGTTTTCACCATCATTTGATATTTTAATCATATTTTAAATCATCAGTACATACTGCAGTCCCAAGCAGGGACAGAACATATATCCCTATATTAAAAAATGTATAACTCCCAGTACAAAGAGGATATTGTCGATCCGTATGGTGTTTTGGAAACCTAACTGATATATCTAAATATCATCGAATTGTAGTGTCACCTAATTATGATCCCAACAAGGTGAAAACTGTGTTACGAAATGGACCTTCAGTTCAGGAACTGAATTTCCAGCAGAGAACATTTAAAAAGAAATGACCGTAATTTGCAAATTCGAAACCCGATCGACTTGAAACTAATTTCTTTGAATTTCTGATTAAGTTTACTTTTTACCCCTTTTGTATAATTTTGCTTAATTCTGATCGTACGAGTTAATGTGATTTTTCTAAGTTCCTAAGACGCGTAATGACTTGTATTGCATATGATTTGTTTAGCGGCATAATTCACATATTTACCCAACTGCGATACCTCTGGTGATAGTGAACGTTCTTATTAATTCTCAGTGTATAATGCATTGTCGAACGTGAATGGTATCGGTTTTGATGTGTCGAGTACGCTGGTAAAAGTGAATGATTCGTGATAGTGAACAATACAGTGAATGGTGAATAAAGCAGTGTTATTGATGCGTACTTGTACACAACTAGCCCATACTCATAGATAGTGAAACCTGAGGGAAAAGGGGAAATCGAAGTGGAAAGGAACTTGTATTTAGCGATGTCAGTGATTTAGAGGATGATCGTTCGAACAGCGACTCTTATATATATTAGGTTTGGACCTAGCGGTCCGGCTGACAGGGTTATGTCCCGGGCAACAGTGGACCGCAGTCTCGGGTACGTACGAGTCCCTCGTTAAACATGATCATTCATTTCCGTAACTCGATTTCAAAAGTGACTTAGAAACCGATAGAGACATAGATTATACATTGCATTGATTATTTGACATATCGATTACCTGCATATATTATCTCCACCATTATTACATTTATTTCTTGCCTCATCATTATTAACATAATATTGCTATGGTGTCGCCCTGATGACCTGAGTATGCATGTTCAGTGATAGAAGTGGATTCGCCTGATCTTGCGAAGACCGTGGAGATTCAGACTAGTGAACCTGTTGTATCTTTCCCTTGATATCCCTGATTAGTTGCCATCTTGTTTACTTCCATTGCGCTCAGTTTCCTTTATATCTGATAATTTTAGTGACTGCATTCTCTTTATCCGTGTTGTATTTTACTGATTACCATACAATACTAGAAGCCGAAATGTGACTATGGCAGGATTTTCCTTGATCGTAGGAGCATGGCTGGCCTAGTCACCATCGTATTCCGTATTTTGGGAAGCGGGGCGTGGCAGTTAGCTTGTTATCATTTGTTAAAACCGTATTTTTCCATTCTTTCTTCTCCACTTCTTTTAATGTGTGAATAATTTACACACTTGTTAGGGCTAAGAAAGATTAGTATGAGAGATAGAAAAATCCCTTGTGGTTCTCTTCGCCAAACAGTTTGAAATGAATCTAAACAAAACAAACCCAACCCCCTCACTTAGGCGCACTATAAGTGACATATAGCCGTGACCTAAGTCGAGAGTTCCTTTAGGTGCACTACAACGCAACATGTAGTTGTGACTTAATTGGAGACTTGGTTGTGTTTGTTAGGTCTAGGGTTGGAATTAAGAGCATGTAGTGGACGGACAAGGGGCATTAGGAATGGATTTAGCGTTGGAAAACTTGCTTAAACTCGCAAATCTCATTCTTATGTCCTCATAATCCCCGCTACTTCTGATTATTCCAACATCATTTCAAGAATGGTAAAAGACAAGCACAAGATTAATTCTAACTCTACTAACCAACGCTAACCCTAACAAGTTTACTTGAACATAAAATACAAATACTTAGGAAAGAATTGAACATACATATACATTTTCATTAAATCGTCTAAAACAAAAACAAAACATATACCGTCTCCCAGTAGACGACTCGTACTCAACGGCTAGCTGCCAAGCGACACTATCTTGATTGCGGTAAGTAGAACAAATAGTAGAATGCATAGCATATCGCGGCGTTCCGTTATCAATCAAATGGCGTTGTTGCCGGAGAGACAGTAACGTATTTCTTTTTTTGTTATTCAGGTTAATTTATGTATAGATACAACAAAAAAAATCCAAAAATAAAAACCAACTTGTTATTTTTGATATTTTTGTGCAAGTGTGCAGGAAAATCTGGAGCAAGTACAGTGATCTAATCATGAAACAGGGGCTTGGAAAGAGAAGAGAAGAAAGATGAGAGTGTATAAAGAAAGTTTGAAGCTCCAAATCCACCATTCCACTGTGCATCCGCGGTCAAAGTAGGGTTTAGGCGGCGGTTCCGCGGCTGATATTTAGCTTCTGAGCCCCAAATTTTTTGTACCTCTTCTCCTTCTCCAAGAACCTTTATAAACTCCACTGAATTGTATTTTCTGCTGATTTCTTTGCATAAATTGCGCCGCAGCCAAATAATTTTTTTTGTTGTTTTAGATTTTGTTTGTTTTTTACTTTGCATATAATAATACGGATATTAAGGGGCTATAACACCAATTAAGATTGGGTGGGGATTTCATCACCCTTCTTAAGACCCCACAAATCACAAAAAGCATACACATTTTCTTGAGTTAAAAAAAATATTTATACCAAATCTATAAGGACTTGTCGCGCTCATTTAGGACAAGTGAAGGTTGCGGGGAATCGGTCATTTATCTAAACTTGACTTTGTGGTGCCTAGGCTAGATAAGTGAAGAGGTAATTTTAAAAGACACGTCTCATGGTGATTCATGAGCGGAACCCTCCTTACCTCACTTGTGCTTACCTTGCCACAATTGGCAGTGAAGAGGCGATTCGAGGGTTATCCTGCAACTTATCACTTGAATGTTTAGGAGTGGTCTAGTTGAACTTTGAAAACTCTAGCTCTAGGTGTTGTTAGTGCATATTATGATTGTGATTGTGCTTCTTTAAAGTTTAGTCCCATAATTCCGTATTTTTCAAACAATTTCAAAAATCCAAAAATAAAAAAAGAGTAAAAAATTAAAAAAAAACTTATAAAAATGCGCCCACCTTCCACCCTCCCTACCTTTCACTCTGTTCCTATCATGGGTACCCAAAACGATCAACTCTTGCCGAATTTTGGTACCCACAACCAGACATTTCTTCATACTGTTCTTGCTTTGGTCGAACTTCAAACGGTCTATCCATACCCAAATTTTTTTTGAGAGATCGAATAGACGCGTCTAGAACCAACAATTGGATATTGCAATCCACTTCGTATCAACCGTTTCAACCTCTCACACCTTCTTACGTTGATACCCCTTCTGAGAGTCATGTTGTAACTCCGAAACCCATGTCCATTGCTGACAAAATTGAACAAACTCGTAGCCGATCTTTCACTCCTTTTACCACTCCAAATTCGTTAGGACAACAATTCCAATCACCTTCTTAACAAGATGTTGATCCTTCTATGCATCATTTCAATTCCTATCAATTCTACCGTACTTTTACACCTTCTCTAGATATTTCTTCCGAACAGCCATTTGGGTGTTTCACTTATCCACACGAATTTGAATCTTTTACTGAAACCCCTTCACAACCCATGTCTAGTCTTGAACAGTCATTAGAAGAATTTCGGGTAGCGTCGTGCCGACACATGGAGGATTCGAATGTGTCCATGGTTGCCCTCATACAATCTAACGAACCAGCAACTAGTTCCCAACTAGCTCAGTATTTCCCAATATATGATGTGGCGATAAGACAATTTAAGGATTTGAGTAGTGAGAGTAAGCAAACCACCCTTTCAAATCAAACCTACCCACTCCCAATTGATTTCCACGGCTCTAGTTTTGAAAGTCTATCGAGTGCCCCAAATGATTCACCAATTGAAGATAGAATGTTTGATGAGTTGCGTGACTCTATAGTGTTTGATTTACCCGATTGTGAAGGGTCCATTTTAAATGAAACCCATAGCCAATCTCTTTGATTTCTACACTTCCACTCTATACTTTTGACGAGGTGACTGAGAAATTAGACTTTCACTTGATTGAGGATATCGGCGCAGAGAATATTTTGTATGATGAACCCATAATTTTGGATGAGTTTTTCTCACCGATTCATCATGTCCTTTCACATCCATATGGGAATCATCTCGAACCGTTAACTGTTTTTTCCCGAACCCCATATGCGTCTGGAATTTGTTGATGAAGAATGCATGGAAGAGCTAAATTTTGATGAGAATTTTGAGGAAGAACCAATTTTTCTAGTTGAGTCAGATTTTCCAATTTATCCCGTCCCTTCTATCGACTGTGACCATTCTCCTAAACGTTTAACCGATAACATTTCTCGATAACTTCCCTCCTTCCTTTCCATTGTTTCCACTTTGCAAGCTATCGTATCAACTTCCTTTCCTACGTCTGGTTCACCAAGTTTGGTCGGCCAATGTTTTCTTGCGAATCTTGAGAGGTTTGACCCGATTTCTCAGCGTGTTGAAAGATTAGTATAATCTATTTTTACATTTCGATCATTACAAACTATACTAATTTATTCAATCTATTTCCACCCTCAAGTTCGTATTCCATTTCTTTCTCCCCTTCTTTCTTCTTCTCATTTATAGAGACCGTATCCCATTTTTGCCCACACACGGTCTTATGTATTCTTCATTTCTTTTTTCTACGCGTTTTTTCTCCAACCGTTGCGTTATCATGATAAAAATTTTGAATGGTTGGTATTAACTTTTGGTCTATGTAAGGCCTTGTATAGATTGAAACTGTTCTTTCCCCCTAACTTTGAACATCACCGCTTAAACAGTGGAAACACTGTTTCACTTAAGTTTGGGGGGCCTTTTTGTGTATATATATTTTTTTGTTTGTTTTTTCTTTTATAAAAAAAATATAAAACAACACGATAGCACCGACAAATTTTGACCCCTCTACAATTTTGACCCTCTTGGTGTAGCATGACAGTGAGGACACTGTTAAGTTTAAGTTTAGGGGTGTGCTGATTGATGTGTAAAAGTGTTTTTGTAAAGTAACCGCAATCAATAATGGTGTCGCGAGTAGCTAGCCGAGATAAGTACGGGTCGTCCACAGGGATGCATGGAACTTTTAATCTTTCTTTAGACGTGTTGATTAGAAATAGGGGAGAGTGATTCTAGATTTATGTTGAACACGGATATAGAATATATAAGAAGATGGCTTATAGGGTTTGTTAGAATTTAGTAGTAATGGATGATTAAATAAAGATGACTTCTTTTATCTTTTAATAGATTTAAAACTAGATCGATAGTGATGAATGAAGATTATGGTTTTTGGAGGGAATAAGATTCCCACTCTTAACCCTTATGTTTTCATTGACATCTATTCATGTCTAGCATCTACCAAAACAATTGTTAATCTGATCTTAAATCGCGGTCGGGACTATCAATAAATTGATAGCGCACCCGATTAGAATGTTAACGATTCTTTTGATAAAGTTTACAAACTTTATAAGATGTAAAAGAAGTTAAGGGATTTTATCATCCATTGATCTACCCTAATCCTACAAACCCTAACAAGCTAGGAATTACTCATGCATGGTCTGAGAAGAAGAAGAAAAGATAGAGAAAGAAATCATAATGCAGAATTTAAATGCAGAAAGTAAATGCGAAATAATTAAGCAAATGATCTACCTTTATTAATCAACATTACAAGTACAAATCCTTCGAATTTAGATTACAAGAAGAAGTTGCTCTCGATCTCTGCCTCGTAGAAAGTAGATGTTCCGTCGATATTCACGTCGCTCTATCACGTCGAATCGTGGACCTGTCGTGGATCTCTTGTTCTTTGACGGTGATTTGCTTCGTGTTAAAGATGATGATTTCTAATTTTAGTCATCGGTCCTTTATATAGCCCTCAAATCAGAAACCCTAGATCTATAGGGTTATATATGCAATCACAATCCAACTCTTAAATTTTCAGATCCTACGGCCATCAAATGGCCGTGGATCCACCGCGAGTTATACCTTATAGCTACGGTTGGGCGGCGGTTTGGGAGAGTTAGGGTTCCAAACTTCTGGGGCCTTCTCATGTTGGCACGTGGAGAGATTTTTTCCATGCTTGGATTTTTCAAATATTTACTGAGTCTCTGTCAGTATTGATTCTACGATTTTATTGGTAGATTTTTGATCCTGACATCTTGAATATCTCGATTTCCCGACCTGAGCTAAATCTGCACAATATCTCCATGAATAATTTTAGTAATATTTGTTATATTAGAGATATGATCTTAATCATTTTATATGCTATTAAATCTCTAAAAAATTTGGTTAAGAATATTTGATATCATATGCATATTTAAATTATCGAAATATCTTATAAATATTATATGCATATATTTCCTTCATAATGTTAATTATAATATATAAACATATGGTAAAGAGTAAATTTTCAGATAAACCCACATATGTTCTAAATTTATAATAAACACCTTTAAATATTTAAGAAAGGTAAGGAAAATATTATATCAAATGTGCAATATTTTCGACTGAACAAATACCTCCAAACTTAACTTTGATCGTCCCGAGCAAACTAGTTATTCAAGAGAGAGAAAAAAGAACAAGAAAAACCCAGCACACTTTCGTAGGAAATCACGATTTCACTGAGCATGTGCAACAAGCAGTTAAACCTCTAGGTGTCCCTAATAGGAGGAGTGTTGTCTCCTAAGGGTTTTCAGCGGATTACACCCACAAAATCCCATAATAAAAGAAAGATGGTGAAAGCTACATAAAAAGATAAGGATTTATAAAAGAAAGAACTTGAAAATAAGAATTTCCAACTACACCAGCTTTTCAGTTGCTATGATCCCTATCTTAATGGTCATGAAAAGATATTAGAAATCACATCATCCCTCAATAAAATATCGCCTTTAGTCTCCCTCCCTACGTTTCATCCAAACATTGATCATATACCTCTACGTGTGTGTAAAATACATCCCTACACTTAGAGAATTCAATTCAAATTATCATACTCTTGTCTATCTTCCTTAATACTTTTTTAGTCGGTGAATATTTTCGATGGAATTGCTCACATATTCTTCATGTGATCGTTAATACTTCTTGAGATACTAACCGACCGATTACCAAATGTGCTTGCTCATTTAGGCGTAATATTCTTGTCTTGCAACACCTAAGACTTAGCAGTGGATCCCAAACCAGTTGGTCTAAGGCACTAGGTGATAAAGCACCCACGCAAAAAAAATTTATTGCTGCCTTAAGCAATTACAAAACCAGTGTTCATTTTTCTTCACCATTTTTTTTTATATTTTTATTTTTCCTCATACCAAGGCTTTTAGATAAGAGCATTTCAAGGTATCCTCTACTATTCCAAGTTTCAAGATGTGAGCAAGTGCGTATAGTAGGGTATCAAAGTTCAAATGTTTGGACTCAAGAATATGAACTATTTTTCAGATTCGGATTTATCCTCAGATTAGTAATTTCTTTCATCTTACTAATCTTTGGGACAACGGCTCATGACTACTTAATACTAGTTTCGTTTAAGAAAATATCTAATTTTCTTGTTTTTCTTAAATTCTTTCAGTCTTATCGTGTGTAATTTTTCACTTTCAAACTTTCATTATCAAAAAATTTTATGCTTATATTTATAATAATGCAAAATAATGCGTGAATAAGTACAAACCTTCCTCAAACCTGTTTGCAGAATGTCCTCACTGATGTCATCTGTTAAGCTAAAAAGAACTGTAGACTTTGAAGGAAAAGTTAGTAACGGGGACAAGAAATAATGACAGTGAAATCCTCCCCCAAACTTATTTTTGGCTCACAATTTTATAAAAATTTATTTTCAAGAGCCAAAAATATATGTATCTCCCCCTCAAACTTGAGTAAAACAGTATTAAGCATTTTAAAATTATATAAAGGGGGGTAAACTTATTGGTCAATATAAAAATTTACAAAGACCAAAAGTCAACACCAACCATTCAAAGATTTTATTAATGTAACAATATAGTTGGTGGAAGATCAGAAATTTGAAGAAGTGGGGAGATAGGAGGTGGAATCGATCGGGTTTACGTCTCGGTTGGTAAAGACGGAACAGTGATGGTGAATGAAAACGAGAATGTGAATGATTAGGAATGGGTAGAATAGTCACATTCTAGTATGGGATAAGAAGAAATGGCGGTGGTTCAACTTCTTCGGGTGGAGGTTGATTTATCACAACATCCGTATCGTTTAGGAATAGGAGTTCGTCGGCGAAAATATCTTCGAAACTTTCATCGATGGTCTGAGTGAACGTTTCAATGTCAATCTGTTTCGCGCCTGAATTCAACACACTTGATTTGTCAGAAATTATGGCGGTAAGAGACTCGAAAAGCTCATCTACCTTATTCTCAAATGAGTCTAAATCAAGTTGTCTTTCTAGAATTATTGAACTCGAAATATCAGAGTGTGATTTATCAAAACTCGATAGAATTAAAGGAAGATTATAGGAAGGACCAAAGAAAATGGGTGATGAAATGGGTAAACAAATTTGTGTGTCGAGCATTGTTGAACCAGATGTGGGAAATGAAGGCCGAATATCGTTCTGCTTTTCGGTCATGCATTTATCATCAATTTCCAGACGCATATGGGGTTCGGGAAAAACAGTTAAAGGTTCGAAATGATGTCCACACAGAAATGAAAGTACCTGATGAATTGGTGAGAAAACCCATCCAAAACTGTGGGTTCATCATCCAAAATATTCCCAGCGTCAATATCCACAATCAAGTGAAAGTTAAAATTCTCAGACACCTCATCAAAATCATGGTTTTCAATCAATTTTGGTTATAGAGTGGAGTTGTAAAGATCGAAAGGATTGGGTGTGGTTTCACTTGAAATAGACCTTTCACAATCGGGTAAATCAAACACTACAAAGTCGCACAACTCATCAAATATTCTATCTTCAATTAGTGAATCATTTGGTGTACTTGATAGATTTGTAAAACTGGAGTTGTGGATTTCAATTTGGGATGGGGAGGTTTGATTTGGAAGGGTGTACCGCTCTCTCTCACTACTCAAATTCTCAATTCGTCCTATTGCCGTATCATACATTGGAAAATTTTGAGCTAGTTGGAAACTAGTTGCTCGTTCGTTAGGTTGTATGTGGGCGGCCATGGATGCATTCAATTCATCTATCTGACGGCACGACGCTACCCGAAATTCTTCTAATGACCGTTCAATATTAGACATGGGTTGGGAAGGGATTTCAGGAGAAGACTGAAATTCTTGTGGATAGGTGAAACTCCCAAATGATTGTTCAAAAGAAGTGTCTAGAGAAGGTGTAAAAGTCGGGTAGGATTGATAGGAATCGAATGGTTGTGAAAAATGGACAGGAGTAGAATCAACATCGTGATAAGAAGAATATTGAGATTGGTTGGTTGGTTGGCGACTGGCAACAGATGTCATATATGCCGCAAAACGAGTAGCGATACTTTCATCAGGAAATGATGGTGTTTGTTGCCCTAACGGTTTGAAAGGATTGAAACTGACTTTCAGCCCTCGTAATATGCTCAGCGATGGACATGCGTTTAGAAGTTCCCTCACTCGCTTTAAACAGATTATCATCATAAGAAGATGTAGAATTTTGATGCGGTTGATAGGACCTGGAGTGAGGTGTCCAACTGTTTCTTTCCACTTGCTCTATTATATCTATTAAAGACATGGTAGAGTCGGATTTTTGACCGAAGCAATTACGAAAATAAGAAATATCTGGTTCTGGATAACAAAGCTCGGCAAGAGTTCGTCTGTTTGGGTTACCCATTATAAGAAGGTGAAAATAAAAGAGGGTGAAGTGGTAATGATTTAAGCACTATTTGGATTGTTTTGTTTTGAAAGAAGGACTTGAGGGTTGACTCAACAAATCACAAAATGCACAAACAAATCTAAAACTAAGGTCACCCAGGTCAAGTACTAGATCGCTCCTAGACTTCCAAAGGACAAGCCATATGATCAATCCTCTACCACCTCTTTATTACTCAAGTGTCAGGTAAGTGGGAGGTATCCGCTATACGAATCATCAAAATAGCGGGCGTAACTAAATAACCACTTTATTTAGTCACACTTGCCTTAGACACCACAAAAGAAATGCGGATAAGCGATAGATTACCCACGACCCTCCTCTATCCTAATTTGAGCACGACAGTCCTTAGGGCTTGGTCTATATATTTTTTATTAATGTAGGTTTATGCGCATGCACGTTTGCGATTTGTGAGGCATAGGAAAGGTGATAAAATCCCCACCTAATCTGAATTTGGGTTATTGCCCCTTAAAAGTCCGATTAAAAATATGCAAAAACAACCCGAAACCAAAACACGCAGAAAGATTTTTAAGCGGTGATATTTTGCGAAGAATCCTGCATAAAATTAAATTATTGGATTTCTAGAGGAGAGAGAAAGATATATAGAAGATACCAGAGGATTTTTAATACCTAATTCCTCCAAACCGCAGCATTTCCACCGCGAAAACAACCTTATTGCTGCGGTTCCGCCGCACTATGGAGGGGTCTTCTGCCAATTTTTTCTACAGTTAACCCTTTGCTCCTCTGGTCCTCTCTGAAAGTCTCTGAATCTCAATTTTCTCATTCTAGTGACTCCAGATTCGCTCGCAAAAAGTCATACAATAATCGTTAAATAGGCAAGATGCGGTTTTGGTTTTTATTTTATTGATCGGATAAGAATTCAACCCGAATAGCAAGAAAAAAATTTCCGCACGTATCCTCGGCAACGGCGCCATTTGATTGATGTGTAAAAGCGTTTTTGTAAAGTAACAACAATCAATAATGGTGTCACGAGTAGCTACCCGAGATGAGTACGGGTCTTCCGCAGTGATGCGTTGAACTTTTAATCTTACTTTAGACGAGTTGATTAGAAATATGGGAGAGTGATTCTAGATCTATGTTGAACACGGATGTAAAATATATAAAAAAAGGGCTTGTAGGGTTCGTTAGAATTTAGTAATAATGGATGATTAAATAAAGATGACTCCTTTTATTTTTTAATAGATTTAAAACTAGATCGATAGTGCTGAATGAAGATTAGGGTTTTTGGAGGGAATATGGTTCCTACTCTTAACCCTTATCTTTTTATTAACCTCTATTAATGTCTAGACTCTACCAAAACAATTGTTAATCTAATCTCAAATCGCGATCGGGAATATCAATAAATTGATAGCGCGCCCGATTAGAATGTTAACGATTATTTTGATAAAGTTTATAAACTTTATAAGATATAAAAAAAAAGTTAAGGGATTTTATCATCCATTGATCTACCTTAATCCTACGAACTCTAGCAAGTTAGGAATTACTCACGCATGGTCTGAGAAGAAGAAGAAATGATAGAGAAGGAAATCATAATGCAGAATTTTAATGCAAAAAGTAAATGCGAAATAATTAAGTAAATGATCTACCTTTATTAATCAACATTACAAGTACAAATCCTTCGAATTTAGATTACAAGAAGAAGTTGCTCTCGATCTCTGCCTCGTAGAAAGTAGATGTTCCGTCGATATTCACGTCGCTCTATCACGTCGAATCGTGGACCTGTCGTGGATCTCTTGTTCTTTGACGGTGATTTGCTTCGTGTTAATTGTGATGATTTCTAACTTTAGCTTTCAGTCCTTTATATAGTGCTCAAATCAGAAACCCTAGATCTCATAGCTTTATATATGCAATCATGGTCCAACTCCTAAATTTTCAGATCCTACGGTCATCAAATGGCCGCGGATCCGCCGCGAATTGTGCCTTATGGCCGCGGTTGGGCGACGGTTTGGGAGAGTTAGGGTTCCAAAATTCTTGGGCATTCTCATGTTGACACGTGGAGATTTTTTCCATGCGTGGATTCTTCAAATATTTTCTGAGTCTCTACCAGTATTGATTCTACGATTTTATTGGCAGATTTTGATCCTGACATCTAGAATATCTCGATTTCCTGACCTGAGTTAAATCTACACAATATCTCCATGAATAATGTTAGTAATATTTTTTATATTAGAGATATAATCTTAATCATTTTATATGTTAATAAATCTTTGAAAAATTTGATTAAGAATATTTGATATGATATGCATATTTAAATTATCAAAATATCTTATAAATATTATATGCATATATTTTCCTTCATAATGTTAATTATAATATATAAACATATGGTAAAGAGTAAATTTTCAGATAAACCCACATATGTTCTAAATTTATAATAAACATCTTTAAATATTTAAGAAAAGTAAGGAAAATGTTATATCAAGTGTGCAATATTTTCGACTGAACATGTGCTCGGTAAGCTTTCTATCTCTGCATTCATGTGTATATTTTGCATTTGCATACTTATTTAAAAACCCATAAAAACAGAAAAAATTTCCAAAAATATAAAAACTTTATCGTCAAGTTAGCCAGTAGGGTAACTTAGATTTTTATTCCGAAAATTTAGTTTGATAGGTTAGAAATAACTAAATCCTAGGTTTCGAAAACCCTACAAATAACCTTCCTTCAGTTTAATCTTGGTAAATATATGTCCTTACAGTTTTTTTAGAAGTAAGTAATTTTGAGTTCTGTTCTTAAATTAAGTTAAGATGAAGGGGAAGTATTGAAAGCTTTATAGATGGATAAGTCTGAAAAATAGTTACTATTCTTGAGTCCAAATTTAGAAAGTATATACTCTACAAATCGCACTTACACGGACCTTGAAACTTGGGATAGTAGAGAATACCTAGAAATACTCTTGTGTAAAAGTCTAGTATGAAAGAAAAAACGGTATTTAAAGCTAACCACCAAAAGAGCATCATTGAAAAATATATCCATTCTTGAAAAGAAAAAAAGAGAAAGAAAAGAGAGAATAAATTACAAGACCTGAAAACTGCTATTTACGCTTTAATAAACTCACACATTCAGTAATCGGCTGATTAGTGACTCAAGAAGCAGTAATAGTCGCTTTAAAGGTGTGTGAGCAAATCCGTCCATCATTAATGGAAAAAATTAGTATTATGTATTAGGACAAGGGTATTATAGCTTGAATTGAATTCTTAAGTGTAGGGGTGAAATTTACACACACATAGGGGTATACAATCGATATTTGGAGGAGAGGTAGGAATGAAGAATAAGTCTTATGTTTTCCGTAAAGATGATAAAAATTCTGGATTGGAGACCGCGCTTTAGAAGGGAAACTCAAGAGAAACTGAGATTTTTATAAACTATCAAAACATATAGTATCTTAGGTTGAATAAATAGGAGGTGTGAAAAATAAGGGATGGATATTTCTAATTTAGGATGATAGAATTTCTAACTTAGATGCTAAACCGTAAGATTAAAATTAAGGTTAATTTATGAAATTAGATTGACGGGATTTTATGGGTAGTATCCGCTGAAAACCCTCAGGAGACAACACTCCTACTAGGGACACCTATAGGTTTAATGGCTTGTTGCACATGCTAAGTGCAACCGTGATGCCTACGAAAGTGAGTTGGGACTTTTTGAGAATAAATGGTTTTGCTCGGGACAAGTAAAAGATAAGTTTGGGGGTATTTGTTCATACCAGAATATTGCATTTAATACCGCACATTCTTCTGCTCGTTTATTTATAGGTAAGTGATTTTGATCCGTGTTTGCTGTATTATTATAGGTTAAAGATTCCCAGTCCAGAATAAACGCAAATCACGCAAAATCTCCACAGTTATTCCAAAATCTAGAACATTTGAAAAAAACAGATAAAATCCGGATTCCGGTCATTCACACCCGTCAAGTGCCGCTTACCGGTTCAAGAGACAAGACGAATAACAACGGCCATTCGTGTCTCAGACAAGCATAGAGCATGAGGAGGGCAACACAAAGATCAATGGGTGCACGGAGCTCGAGGGAGATTAAGATAAAAAAAGATTAAAAGAGTAGCCATTTTGGACTGTTGAAAGTCTGAAAATATTTTGGAACTATTTTGCAATTTGAAACCTGTCAAACAGAAGAACAAAGCAACACGAGAAAACCTAAGAAAAACGATGCGCCAACTCCTCTAAAGAACCGCAGAACCGCGACCAATAGGGCTTTTGGGTGGCGGAACCGTGGCCATGCCAAGTCATCTCCCGACCAAATTTTGGGTGTAGTTTTGTAATTGTATATGGGCTCAGAATATGGCCCTAGGGTTCATTCCTCTGCCTATAAATTCTCCAGTTTTGAGCCATTCCAAGAATGCTTTTCTTTACTTAGATTTAGTGTAGTTTAGTGTAGTTTTTCTTCTTCTTCTTCATCTATTCTCCATTGAAATTGTAGTGAGAGCTTTTTGAGTGGAAGATTAATAAAAATAGGGGTTTTTCTTTAACTTGTATCTTTATTTTCTTGTATTGTAATTTTAATATCTAGTGTAACTTTATTATTTGTTGTTAAGCAGCTATTGGTTTACTTTTCTTGTTTTGTTTTTCTTCTCTTCTAAACCGTATTTTCAAGTCATGATACTCAATGGAGTCTCTTGCTTAGGTGAGGGGCCAAGTAGTTAGCTTATTATCATTTGTTAAAACCGTATTTTTTCCATTCTTTCTTTTCCTCTTCTTGTTTCATTTTTCTTTTAATGTGTGAATAATTTACACACTTGTTAGGGCGAAGAAAGGTTAATATGAGGGATGGAAAAATCCCTTGTGCTTTTCTTCGCAAAACAGCTTGAAATGAATCTAGACCAAACAAACCCAACCCCTTCACTTAGGCGTGCTATAAGTGACATATAGCCGTGACCTAAGTCAAGAATTCCATTAGACGCATTACAACGTAACATGTAGTTGTGACCTAATTGGAGACTTGGTTATGTATATTTGGTCTAGGGTTGGAAATAAGAGCATGTAGCGGACGGACAAGGGGCATTAGGAATGTATTTAGCATTGGAAAGCTTGCTTAAACTCGCAAATACCATTCCTACATCCTCCTAATCCCCGCTACTTCCGATTATTCCAGTATCATTTCAAGAATGGCAAAACACAAGCACAAGACTAATTCTAACTCTACTAACCAACGCTGACCCTAACAAATTTATTTGAACATAAAATACAAACACTTAGAATAGAATTGAACATACATATACATTTTCATCAACTCATCTAAAATAAGAATGAAACACATACTATCTTCCAGTGGACAACCCGTACTCAGCCGGCTAGCTACCAAGCGACATCGTCTTGATTGCGGCAAGTAGAACAAATAGAACAAGTAGAATGCATAGCATATCGCGGTGTTCCGCTATCAATCAAATGGCGTCGTTGCCGGGGAGACGGTAACGTATTTCTTTTTTTGTTATTCGGGTTAATTTGTGTATAGATACAATAAAAAATCCAAAAATAAAAATAAAAACAAAAACCATCTTATTATTTTTAATATTTTTTGTGCAAGCGTGCAGGCAAATCTGGAGCAAGTACAGTGATCTAATCATGAAATAAAGGCTTGGAAACATAAGAGAAGAAAGATGAGAGTGCACAAAGAAAGTTTGAAGCTCCAAATCCACCATTCCACTACGCATCCGCGGTCAAAGTAGGGTTTAGGCGGCGGTTCCGCGGCCGATCTTTAGCTTCTGAGCCCCAAATTTTTTGTACCTCTTCTCCTTTTCCAAGAACCTCTATAAACTCGACTGAATTGTATTTTCTGCAGATTTCTTTACTTAAATTACGCCGCCGCCGCCGAATAAATTTTTTGTTTGTTTTAGATTTTGTTTGTTTATTGCTTTGCATATAACAATACAGATATTAAGGGATTATAACACCAATTAAGATTGGGTGGGGATTTCATCACCCTTCTTAACACCCCACAAATCACAAAAAGCATATGCATTATCTTGAGTTAATAAAAAATATATAGACCAAACATATAAGTACTTGTCACGCTTATTTAGGAAAAGTGAAGGTTGCGGGGAATCGGTCATTTATCTAAATTTGACTTTGTAGTGCCTAGGCTAGAAAAGTGAGAAGGTAATTTTAAAAGGCCCGTCTCACGGTGATTCGTGAGCGGAACACTCCTTACCTCACTTGTGCTTACCTGGCCAGAATTGACAGTGAAGAGGCGATTCGAGAGTTATCTTGCAACTTGTCGCTTGGAAGTCTATGAGCGGTCTAGTTAGACTTTGAAGACTCTGCTCTGGGTGTTGTTTGTGCATATTGTGATTATGATTGTGCTTCTTTAAAGTTTAGTCCCATAATTCCGTATTTTTCAAAAACCAAAACAAACAATTTCAAAAATCGAAAAATAAAAAAAGTAAAAAATAATTTTTTTTATAAAAATGCGCCAACCTTCCACCCTCCCCACCTTTCACTCTTTTCCTATCATGGGTACCCCAAAACGACCAACTCTTGCCGAATTTTGGTATCCACAACCAGTCATATCTTCATACGGTTCTTGCTATGGTTGAACTTCAAACGGTCTATCCATGCCCAAAATTTCTTTGAGAGATCGAATAAACGCGTCTAGGACCAACAATTGGACATCGCAATCCACATCGTATCAACCGTTTCAACCTCTCACACCTTCTTATGTTGATACCCCTTCTGAGAGTCATGTTGTGACCTCGAAACCAATGTCCATTGCTGACAAAATTGAACAATCTCGTAGCTGATTTTTCACTCCTTTCACCACTCCAAATTCGTTAGGACAACAATTCCAATCACATTCTTATCATGATGTTGATCCTTCTATGCATCCAATCAATTCCTATCAATTTTACCCGATTTTTACACCTTCTCTAGACATTTATTCTGAACAGCCATTTGGGCATTTCACTTATCCATATGAATTTGAATCTTTTACTGAAACTCATTCACAACCAATGTCTAGTCTTGAACTGTCATTGGAAGAATTTTGGGTAGCGTCGTGCCAACAGATGGAGGATTTGAATGCGTCCATAGCTGCCCTTATACAATCTAACAAACCAGCAGCTAGTTCCCAACTAGCTCAGCATTTCCTAATGTATGATGTGGCGATAGGAAAATTTGAGGATTTGAGTAGTGAGAGTGAGCAAACCACCCTTTCAAATCAAACCTATCCACTCCCAATTGAATTCTACAGCTCTAGTTTCGAAAGTCTATCGAGTGCCCCAAATGATTCACCAATTGAAGATAGAATGCCTGATGAGTTGTGTGACTCTGTAGTGTTTGATTTACCTGATTGTGAAGGGTACATTTCAAGTGAAATCACAACTAATCTCTTTGATCTCTACACCTCCACTCTATAACCACAACTGATTGAAAACCATACTTTTGATGAGGTGTCTGAGAAATTTGACTTTCACTTGATTGAGAATATCGACGCTAGGAATATTTTGGATGATGAACCTAAAATTTTGGATGGGTTTTTCTCGCTAATTTATCATGTCCTTTCACATCCGCGTGGGCATCATCCCGAACCGTTAACTATTTTTTCCCGAAGCCCATACGCATCTGGAATTTGTTGATGAAGAATGCATGGATGAGCTGAATTTTGAGGAGAATTTTAATAATATTATTAAGGATAAACCAGTTTTTCTAGATGAGTCGGATTTTCTAATCCATCCTGTCCCTTCTATTGACTGTGACCATTCTCCTAAACGTTTAACCGATATCATTCCTCGATCACTTCCCTCCTTCCTTTCCATCGTTTCTACTTCACAAGCCACCGTATCAACTTCCTTTCCTATGGATGGTTCACCAAGTTCGGTCGGTCCATGTTTTCTTGCAAATCTTGAGAGGTTTGACCCTATTTCTCAGCGTGTTGATAGATTAGTACAATCCATTTTTACACTTCGATCATTACAAACCATACTAATTTATTCAATCCATTTCCACCCTCACGTTCGTATTCCATTTCTTTCTCCCCTTCTTTCGTCTTATCATTTATCGAGACTGTATCCCATTTCTGCCCACACACGGTCTCGTGTATTCTTCATTTCTTTTCTTTACACGTTCTTTCTCTAACCGTTGCATTATCACGATAAAATTTTTGAATGGTTGGTGTTAACTTTTGGCCTATGTAAGGCCTTGTATAGATTGAAGTTGTTCTTTCTCCTAATTTTGAACTTCACCACTTAAACAGTGGAAATACCGTTTCACTTAAGTTTGGGGAGGCCTTTTTGTGTCTATATATATTTTTGTTTGTCTTTTATTTTATAAAAAAAACAGGATAGCACCGACAAATTTTGACCCCTCCATAATTTTGACTTTCTTGGTGTAGCATGACAGTGAGGACGCTATCAAGTTTAAGTTTTGGGGTGTGCTTGGTAAGCTTTCTACCTTTGCATTCATGTGTATATTTTGCATTTGCATATTTATTTAAAAACCCACAAAAACTGAAAAAATTTCCAAAAATATAAAAAATTTGCCGTCAAGTTATCTAATAGGGTAACTTAAATTTGTATTTCGAAATTTTAGTTTGACAGGTTAGAAATAACTAAATCCCATGCTTAGGAATTGAAAACCCTACCAATAACTCTCCTTCAGTTTAACCTTGGTAAATATTCTTCCTTACAGCTTTTTTAGAAGTAAGTAATATTGAGTTTAGTTCTTAAGTTAAGTCAAGATGAAGAGAAAGTATTGAAAACTTTATTGAAGAATAGTCTGAAAAATGGTTTCTATTCTTGAGTCCAAATTCAGAAAGTATATACCCTACAAATCGCACTTACACGCACCTTAAAATTTGGGATAGTAGAGAATACCTAGAAATACTCTTGTCTGAAAGCTTGGTATGAATGAAATAACGGTATTTAAAGCTAACTACCAAAAGAGTATCATTGAAAAATATATCCGGTCTTGAAAAGAAAAAAAGAGAAAAAAAGAGAAAATAAATTACAAGATCTGGAAGCTGCTATTTACGCTTAAATAAGCTCACACATTTAGTAATCGGCCGATTAGTGGCTCAGGAAGCAGTAATAGTCGCATGAAAGGTGTTTAGCAAATCCGTCCATCATTAATGAAATGAAGTAGTATTAGGTATTAGGACAATGGTACTATAGTTTGAATTGAATTCTTAAGTGTAGGGGTAAAATTTACACACACGTGGGGGTATACAATCGATATTTAGAGGAGAGATAGGAATGAAGAATAAGTCTTATGTTTTCCGTAAAAATGATAAAAATTCCGGATTGGAGACTGCGTTTTAAAACGAAAACTTAAGAGAAACTGAGATCTTTATAAACTGTCAAAACATATAGTATCTTAGGTTGAATAAATAGGAGGTGCGAAAAATAAGGGATGGATATTTCTAATTTAGGATGATGGAGTTTCTAATTTAGATGCTAAACCGTAGGATTAAAATCAAGATTAACTTATGAAACTAGATTGATGGGATTTTGTGGGTAGTATCCGCTGAAAACCCTCAGGAGATAACACTCCTCCTACTAGGGACACCAAGAGGTTTAATGACTTGTTGCAAACGCTAAGTGCAACCGTGATGCATACAAAAGTGAGCTTACGACCTTTTGAAAATAAATGGTTTTTCTCGAAATGAGCAAAAGATAAGTTTAGGGGTATTTGTTCATACCAAAGTATTGCATTTAATACCGCCAATTTTTCTGCTCGTTTGTTTGTAGGTAGGTGCTTTTGATTCGTGTTTGCTACATGATTACAGGTTACAGGTTCCCAATCCAGAATAAACGCAAATCATGCAAAATCTCCACAGTTATGTCAAAATCCAGAACATCTGACAAAAACAGATAAACTTCGGGTACTGGTCATCCACACCCACCAAGTGTCGCTTACCAGTTCAAGAGACAAGACGAGTAACAGCGGTCATTCGTGTCTCGGACAAGCACAAAGCATGAGAAGGGAAGCATAATGATCAAGGGGTGTGCGGAGTTTGAGGGAGATCAAGGTCAAAAAGATTAAAAAAGTAGCCATTTTGGACTGTTAAAAGTCTGAACATATTTTGGAACTATTTTGCAATTTGGAACATGTCAAACAGAAGAACAAAGCAACGCAAGAAAACCCAAGAAAAATGATGCGCCAACTACTCCAAAGGACCGCGGAACTGCGATCAATAGTGCTTTTGGGCGGCGGAACTGCGACCACGCCATGTCATCTCCCGACCAAATTTTGGGTGTAGTTTTGTAATTGTATATGGGCTCAGAATATGGCCCTAAAGTTTCATTCATCTGCCTATAAATAATCCAGTTTTGAGCCAAACCAAGGATGTTTTTCTTTACTTAGATTTAGTGTAGTTTAGTGTAGTTTTTCTTCTTCATCATCATCTATTCTCCATTGAAATAGTGGTGAGAGCTTTTTGAGTGAAAGATTAATGAAAATGGGGTTTTTTCTTTAACTTGTATCTTTATTTTCTTGTATTGTAATTTTAATTTCTAGTGTAACTTTATTATTTATTGTTAAGTAGTTTTTGGTTTTCTTTTCTTGTTTTGTTCTTCTTCTCTTCTAAACCGTATTTTCAAGCCATGATACTCAATGGAGTCTCTTGCTTAGATGAGAGCCCAAGTAGTTAGCTTGTTATCATTTGTTAAAATCGTATTTTTTCTATTCTTTCTTCTCCTATTCTTGTTACATTTTTCTTTTAATGTGTGAATAATTTACACACTTGTTAGGGCTAAGGAAGGTTAGTTTGACGGATGGAAAAATCTCTTGTGCTTCTCTTCGCCAAACAGTTTGAAATGAATCTAGACCAAACAAACCTAACCCCCTCACTTAGGCACGCTATAAGTGACATATAGCCGCGACCTAAGCCGAGAATTCTTTTAGGCGCACTACAACGTGACATGTAGTTGTGACCTAATTGGAGACTTGGTTGTGTATGTTTAGTTTAGGGTTGGAAATAAGAGTATGTAGCGGACGGACAAGGGACACTAGGAATGGATTTAGCGTTGGAAAGCATACTTAAACTCGCAAGTCTCATTCTTATGTCCTCTTAATCCCCGCTACTTCCGATTATTCCAACATCATTTCAAGAATGGTAAAAGACAAACACAAAACTAATCCTAACTCTACCAACCAACGCTAGCCCTAACAAGTTTACTTGAATATAAAATACAAACACTTAGGATAGAATTGAACATACATATATATTTTCATTAACTCGTCTAAAACAAGAATTAAACATATACCATCTCACAGTGGACGACCCATACTCAATCGGCTAGCTACCAAGCGACACTGTCTTGATTGCGGTAAGTAGAACAAGTAGAACAAATAGAACACATGGCATATCACGGTGTTCCGCTATCAATCAGAACCCCCCTCACATGGTGGGAGTGAGAGGCGGCGAAAAAGGGGGGCACGTGCGCAGCATGTGCACATCACGTCTTCCGCGGGGGACGTGTACGACACGTGCCCGCGGAGCAAGAGTGCAGACCGAAAGGAGGGGCTAAGCTCTCGGATTTGGAGTTGAACTCCTTTGATTTTATTTTTGGAGTTAAACTTCTATAGATTTTATTTTGGAGTTGTTCTCGCCAAAAATTTCTGCGCAAAAGAGCCCAAGGTAACAAAGAGCAGCAAAACGTTTAAAGCAGTATTTTCCAGGCTATATTTTGCCAAACTTCCAAATGAGAATCAAGTAAATTCTGATGGCATCGAAAGAGTCTCGAAAATTCCTTCGATTTGATATATTACGGGCCTCATAACACTTTTGGAATCAAAAGTTATGAGCAAATTTGTCATGCACGTATAGTCTAAGTAATGCTCTATCACATGAATGGATATATTTTTAGTCCCACATCGGAAAAAAGATAGATTCCTTCTCTACCACTTCCCTATAAATAAGAGGGGATACCTCTCAGAAAAAATGGGGATTCAATCCTTAAAGGAGCTTAGTTCTCCATAGGAGCTTAATTCTCCAAATTAGGGCCTTAGCTGCCCTCCTCATAATGCTCATATACGTAAGCGCCATGTGCGCCACGTATGACGCACGTGCGCCCGCCACATGCACACCATGAGCAACACATGTGCGCCCGCCACGTGCGCACCACGTATGGGGATTCAATTCTTAAAAGAGTTTAGTTCTCCATTGGAGCTTAGTTCTCCAAGTTAGGGCCTTAGCTGCCCTTCCCATAATGTGTATATGCGCAAGCACCATGTGCGCCATGTGTGACGCATGAGCGTCCGCCACGTGCGCACCACGTGCAACATACATACCCCGCCAGGTGCGCACCACGTGAGAGGATTCAATCCTCAAAGGATGTAACACCTTGGATATGCGATTAGTGTTAATTAAGTGTTATTGCGGGTTTTTCGTAAAAAGTTTACCAAATCGGGTTCCTCCCATTTTATATCAATAAATTAATATTTTATTATTATTTGATATGGCTTGCACATAAACGTGCATGTTAATATGAGGGTTAGTTAGTGTAATCTTGTTAAGTGACCAAGACATCTTAATTAATCCATGTCCTAATTAACCTTGCATTAGCCTTACCCAAGATATTTTGGTGTATGAGAAATATCTTGTTTGGATTGAGAGAGGTGGCTAGTGAGTCATGAGACATTAATGGTGCATTAATGAGGAGAGGGGAGGAGAGTGAGTGTAAGGGAAAAGGTTCACCCTACACTCACCTCTCACCAATTAATCTCTCTCACTCTCTCATTCTCTCTCACTCTAAATTATTGTTCATTTCCTTCAACCCCAAACTGAACCCTCACTCACTCATCACAAAAAACTTACTAAACTTCACAAAAACCCATGGAAAACACTTCAAATGTCTTGAATTAGCCACTTGGTTGCCTTGGAGCTTGGAAAGCTAGGATTTTTGAGCAAGAGTGGCTAGGTAATGACCTCAAACTGATTTTTAGGAGTTATATTGTTGTGTTGCCTTGTTGTTATGGGTTGGAACACTATAGGTAGCATTTTTTTGCAAAATATCGTATTTTTAGTAAAATATCGTATTTTTAGTGTCAACTTTATGTCTCTTTGATCTGCTGTAGAACCAGGTATTTGTTGGAATAGTTCCTATCACAGTGACATAGTTTTGAGGTATAGAACCCACCATAAAAACCTGAGACCACCCCTTCAATTTTGGGCCGCAAATTTAATGGTTCTGGCCGCAAATTGCGGCCAGAGTAGGGGCTAGGGAGTTGAGTCTTTGTCGTGGGGTCTCTGGGATTGTATGTAGTCTCGTGGCACTTGCAACTTTCACCAATTTTTTGTGTATAAAAATCTGGAACCACTTTGCTATATTCTAGTGTTTTGGGTACGTGTGATACGTTATCCGACACGGTTCGTGATCTTGTGTAGCTGTTGCGCTTGGGCTGGTTTTTGTGTGTCACCACACACATTAACCGTTAGACGAACAATTGTGGGTCGGATTAGAGTTGGTGCGTTGGTCAAACATCTTGTCTACGTGATATTGATCGATTTCTGAGATTTGCACTGGTTATGTTTTGTGTTAATAGGATCGCAAGCGGGGACTTCAGACGCTGCGATGAAGGGAAAGCAGGTGATTGGATTTACCTAGCCCGCGACTGTCGATGAGTAGATTTAACATCTGCGGGGAAATCGCCCGTATGGTGTTAAGCGTCAGGGCTAGATATGATATGATATTAGTCGCATGTTTATATGCACATATAGAGATGGTGCATGAACTTCATTGCATATAGTTACTTGTTGTGCCTGAACCTATACCTATTGTACAATACACTATTATTGACAGTCCATGTTGCACGAGCACCAATTGTATGCTACACACACACTGTCGGTAATTGCCATGATACGCACAACACAAATATTCATATGATATACCTTGCTATTTGTTAGCGATATAGAGGCATTTATTCTTTTGCGATGGCGCATATGAAATATAGCATACCTATACACCTACATGCTTACACATATGCCTTACTATACTTACATGCTCACATATATACCTTGCTAGCTATATGTTCACCTTTATATGATGTTGTGTTGGATTTCGGAGAAATTAGGAACCACATGATATATTTAATAACTTGTTGCAGTTAAATAGAGGTTTTTCCTTTATATGCTCATATTACTGTTTCATGTTGCATATATTATATTTCATGGATTTCGCATTTATATATGGATTTCATATGATGTTTTCTGGATGTTTTACTCCTGGGTATATATATATCAGTGGTATGGGACACTGATATATATATATATATACATGTATATATATATCAGTGGTATGGGACGCTGTTATATATGTACACCTATATAATATATATCATCATAATGATCTGTGCATGTATTCTTATTCATTGCCCGATGTGCCCGATGTGAGGGGCCGATGTGCCCGATATGAGGGCCGATTTGAGGGAATTTGGGGATTTAGATTATCTTGATGGACACTGGTCCACCACGATGAGGATTCCGGTAGGATGACATATTTTATCCCATACTCCGTATTTATTTGATATGCATTTGCTTCATGTATTAGTAGTACCTGATAGAGTACCTTTCATGACTGTTCCATATACATATTGTCATACTTATGCTATCAGATTACATGTGATAGATTATCGATGTTAGTGCATACTTACGATTACAGTATGATGTTATTTACTATTCATGAGTTGGCAACTCACCCCCATTGTGCCGCGGGGTTTTTCAGGTCCGATCATCAGAGTGGTCGCGGCAGGGCGCCTTATTATCTCTATTTTTGCGGATACCGCTATGGTTGGCTGTGAAGCCGTTTGCTATAGGTGGGTTGCGGTTATCCGATAATGTACATTGTATATTTCTTGTATCTAGTACTCTCCATCTACCACCTTCATGTATTGACTTAGAGACGAGTTGTGAGGATCGATGTTGTATATTCTTATGACTCTGGTTGTCGTGCTCGTGTGAGCCGGCCTTTTATATATATGTGGATTATCTCATATCTTCTCTACGGCGTCGTATATCTGTTGTGGTGGTTGTTTCCGCCGTTGGGCGAGATTTGCTCCCGTTTGGGGATGTTTTACTTATATCTTATGTTTGTACCCGTTTCGGGGCTAGCTTTTACAAAAGAGGTGCTGTCGGAATTTTTATGAAAACAAACTTAAGTTTAAAATTTTGCATCGGGATTTTTAAAAAAAAAGTGTTCTATATTTTCCTTCTTGTAATGGTTTAGATTATTGGGTTTTTGGCTTACTTAAATTGCGTTACGCCTGCCGACGTTACGTAGTTTAAGTGCCGGTCATATGCCCAATTTTGGGTCGTGACAAAGGAGCTTAATTCTCCATAGGAGCTTAGTTATCCAAGTTAAGGCCTTAGCTGCCCCCTATAATGCACATATGCGCAAGCGCCACGTGCGGCGCATGTGCGCCCGCTATGTGCGATGCATGTTCGCCCGCTATGTGCGACGCACGTGTGCCCTCCATGTGTGCACAAAGTGCTGGGATTCAATTCTCAAAGGAGCTTAGTTCTCCATAGGAGCTTAGTTTTCAGGTCTGATCATCAGAGTGGTCGCGGCGGGGCGCCTTATTATCTCTGTTTTTGCGGATACCGCTACGGTTGGCTGTAAAGCCGTTTGCTATAGGTGCGTTGCGATTATCCGATGATGTACATTGTATATTTCTTGTATCTAGTACTCTCCATCTACCATCTTCATGTATTGACTTAGAGATGAGTTGTGAGGATCGATATTGTATATTCTTATGACTCTGGTTATCGTGCTCGTGTGAGCCGACCTTTTATATATATGTGGATTATCTTATGTCTTCGCTACGGCGTCGTATATCTGTTGTGGTGGTTGTTTCCTCCGTTGGGCGAGATTTGCTCCCGTTTGGGGATGTTTTACTTATATCTTATGTTTGTACCCGTTTCGGGGATAGCTTTTACAAAGGAGGTGCTGCCGGAATTTTTATGAAAACAAACTTAAATTTAAAGTTCTGCATCGAGATTTAAAAAAAAAGTGTTCTATATTTTCCTTCTTATAATGGTTTAGATTGCTGGGTTTTCAGCTTACTTAAATTGCGTTACGCCTGTTGACGTTACGTAGTTTAAGTGCCGGTCATGTGCCTAATTTTGGGTCGTGACAAAGTTGGTATCAGAGCACTAGGTTTTACCTTTCGGAGTGTAGCATGACCTTGGTATGATGGAGTAGGTAGCTTAAGCAGAGCGACGTAGCGTATATATGTTCCGCGGCATACTTACGACACGGTGCTCCGCCTAAGTGACCTTAGGACTTATTGCTTGAAATTCCTTCCGTGATAATATATCCTTGTGATCCGATTTATATGTCCTTATCGAGTCTTGTTTCCATTTCCAGCCTTTATGTCGCCGAAGACTACGAGGGCGTAGAGATTGGCCGTGAGGACCGCGGTCAGAGTTGACTCGTCTGAGACGAGGACTGACCAGGGCGGTACGCCCGTTGTGCATGAGCAGATTGTTCCACCTTCGACAGACCATATGGCTATGCTAGGGGCTGGTATGCAGGATTTGCGCCAGATGATAGGGTCGTTAGTTGAGGTCATTCGAGCCCAGGGGCAGACGGTTGTTCCATCCGTTATGGGGACCATGCTGGTGCCTACTGTTCAGACGGTTGTACCTGCAGCTACAGAGGTGATCACCGTATCGTTATCGGAGTTCATGAGGTTGAGGTCTCCGGTTTTCACTGGCACCGATGCAGCCGAGGATCCGCTGTCGTTTATCGACCGGATGGCTAGGATATGTCATTCTCTTAAATGCTCCGACACGAGATTGGTGGAGTTTGCGAGCTTGCATCTGGAGGGTCTGGCCTAGAAGTGGTGCGAGTCCTTAGAGAAGGGCAGAGCCGCAGGTCTTTCTCCTATGACCCGGGCTGAGTTCGTGACGGTGTTTCTTGCGTGTTTTCTTCCGCTGAGCGTCAGGGATGCTCGAGCGCGCAGATTCAAGTCGTTACACCAGACTCAGGGTATGACGGTGGCCGAGTATGATATGCTGTTTACCGAGCTGTCTGTGTATGCTCCGTATTTGGTTGCTACGGAGGAGATGCGGGTCAAGAGGTTTGTTCGAGGCCTGCTTATCCATTTTTTCCTCGCTATCAGCGTTCAGCATTGCGACACCTATGCAGCAGCGGTGGACGCAACCCTGTTTGTTGAGGAGCGTCTTTTTGAGACATCGGTTGCTCCGGAACCGAAGAGGGTTCGTACTGGTGTTTCGGCACAGAGACAGGCGTTTAGACATCGTGACAGTTCCCGTTCAGATACTAGGGGTAGTGGAGGTCCGGGATGAGGACAACTTTTTAGCTCTTATTCTCAGGGGAGTCAGCAGTTTTCATCTGGATGTTACCGGTGCGGGAGTTTGGGTCATCGGGTTCGAGATTATACTGAGCCACATGAGCGCGAGGCATCTGTACCGCAGGTTACCTTACCACCTTCTCCACCGCAGAGGGCGTTTCCCCTTATGCCTGTTGTTGCTCCGCGTCAGACTCTTATGCAGAGAGGTCGAGGACGCGGTGGTTTTGTGCCGAGAGGGCGGGGTGGTAGAGCCAGTCGCCGGTAGAGGACAGGCTCGGGTGTTTGCCTTAACTCATCAGGACGCGCATGCATCCAATGCAGTAGTTTCAGGTACTCTTTCTGTACGTTCTTTTGAGGCTCATGTTTTGTTTGATCTGGGATCTACGCATTCGTATGTTTCTACGCACTTCATGCCGAGTTTGGGCTGAGAGTTGTGTTTGCTAGATCAGCCGCTTGTTGTGATTACACCTATTGGCGATTCTTTTATCGCGCGTTATGTGTTTCGGTCGTGTGCCATTCAGATTGGAGATAGAGATTCGTCCGTCGATTTGATCCTTCTGGATATATTGGATTTCGACGTTCTCCTTGGCATGGACTGGTTGGCAGCTTGTTATGCGTTGGTGGACTGCCGTGAGAAGACGGTCGGTTTCAGTTTTCCGGGCGAGTCTGTTCAGGTTGTGCAAGGGGACCATGGTGCTGCCCCTCACAGTTTGATTTCTGCCCTTTGCGCTAGTCGGCTTTGGAGGAGTGGATGTCGGGGATTCTTGGCTTTCATTTGTGATACTGGGGCCACAGTAGGGTCATTGGACCGGGTTCCTATCGTGCGAGTTTCCCGACGTTTTTCCCGATGAGTTACCTGGTTTGCCGCCAGAGCGCGATATTGAGTTTTGCATTGATCTGATTCCTGGCATGGGGCCTATTTCTATACCACCTTACCGGATGGCTCCGGCGGAGCTTAGAGAGCTTAAAGATCAATTGCAAGAGTTGCTTGATAAGGAACTTGTGCATCCGAGTGTTTCACCGTGGGGAGCTCCTGTTCTGTTCGTCAAGAAGAAGGGCGGCAGTTTGAGGTTGTGTATTGATTATCGTCAATTGAACCGAGTTACGGTGCGGAACAGGTATCCTTTACCTCGCATTGATGATTTGTTTGATCGGCTCTAGGGTGCGAAACATTTTTCTACGATTGATTTGCGTTCGGGTTATCATCGGTTGCGGGTCCGGAATGATGACATTTCGAAGACTGCTTTTCGTACACGCTACAGGCATTATGAGTTTCTAGTGATGTCGTTCGGACTCACCAATGCACCAGCAGCGTTCATGGATCTGATAAACCGGATTTTCAAGTCGTTCCTCGACCAGTTCATTATTGTGTTTATTGATCTACTCTAGGAGTCGGGAGGAGCATGAGCAGCACTTGAGGTGCTTTTCAAATATTGAGAGAGCACCAGCTATATGCTAAATTCTCAAAGTGCGCATTTTGGTTTGATAGAGTTGACTTCCTAGGTCATGTGGTGATGGGAGACGGTATTCTTATGGACCCGAAGAAGATCGAGGCTGTGCAGCTTTGGTCCAGACCTGTATCCGTGACAGAGGTCCGCAGGTTTTGGGCTTAGCTGGTTATTACTGCCGTTTCGTACAGGATTTTTCGAGTATCGCTGACCCGGCTGACCCGGAAGGGGGTTCCTTTTCTTTGGACTGATGCGTGCGAGCAGAGTTTTCAGCAGTTGAAGACTCGGTTGACGACGACACCAGTCCTATCTTTGCCTTCTGGATCAGGTGGCTTTGTAGTTTACTGTGATGCGTCTCGAGTGGGACTCGGTTGTGTGCTGATGCAGCATGATAGAGTGATTGCTTATGCTTCTAGGCAGCTGAAGAAGCACGGGCAGAATTATCCCACTCATGATCTTGAGATGGCTGCGGTGGTCTTTGCGTTGAAGATTCGGAGACACTAATTGTATGGGGAGTCAGGTTAGATTTTCACGGACCACAAGGGCTTGAAGTATATCTTCCAGCAGCGGGATCTGAATCTGAGACAGCGCCGGTGGATGGAGCTTATGAAGGATTATGTTTGTGAGATCCTTTATCACCCGGGCAAAGCGAACGTGGTAGCTGACGCTTTAAGTCATAAGCCCGAGGGTAGCTTGTCCCAGTTGAGCGCAGTTCAGAGGCAGTCTTCTACGGATTAGCAGACCTTGTGCAACTGTAGAGTACAGTTTGAGTTCACTTCCACTGGGGGACAGCTTGCTCATGTTCGCGCCCGTCCGCTTCTACTTGATCGTATCCGTGAGGCACAGCCCAGTGATGCCTGTTTTGTTGAGATTTTTGAGCTTGTTCGACAGGGTACAGATTCAGAGTTCTTGATTGATGACCAGGGTGTGCTACGTTGCGGGACTTGCTTGTGTGTACCCGATATTGATGGGTTGAGACGTGAGATCCTAGAGCAGGCACATCAGTCAGCCATTAGTGTTCATCCAGGTTCCACCAAGATGTACCGTGACTTGAGAGACTTTTACTGGTGGGAAGGGATGAAGCGTGATGTTTCGGACTTCCTTTCGCGGTGCCTGACTTGTCAGCAAGTCAAGGCTGAGTATCAGAGACCGGCTGGAGAGTTGCAGCCTTTACCGGTTCCTGAGTGGAAATGGGAGCAGATTTCCATGGACTTTGTTGTGGGTCTACCCAGGACCAGTCGGGGGTATGACTCCATTTGGGTGATTGTTGACCGGTTGACGAAAGCGGCTCACTTCCTTCCAGTGAAGACCACTTTCGGTTATACTCAGTATGGTCAGTTGTATATAGATGAGATTGTGCATTTACACGGTGTTCCCACATGCATTGTATCCAACAGATGCACCCAGTTTACTAGCCGTCATTGGCAAAAGCTTCAGGAAGATTTAGGTACCCGGTTGAGTTTTAGCACCGCTTTCCATCCGCAGACCGATGGTCAGTCAGAGAGGACGATACAAACTCTAGAGGATATGCTTCGGGCGTGCGTGCTTGATTTTGGTGGCAGTTGGGATCGTCTCTTGCCGTTGATTGAGTTCTCCTACAACAACAGCTTTCAAGAGACTATTTAGATGGCACCTTTCGAGGCTTTGTATGGTAGGAAATGTCGATCACCAGTCTGTTGGACCGAACTCTGTGAGAGTAAGGTTTTGGGACCCCAGCTAGTTCAGGAGACTACGGAGCAGATCTAGCTGATTCAGGACAGGATGAGAGCAGCCCAGTGCAGACAGAAGTCTTATGCCGACCGTCGTCGTCGCAGACTTGAGTTCGCAGTGGGGGATCATGTATTCCTGTGGATTTCTCTAATGAAGGGCTTTATGAGATTTGGGAGAAAGAGGAAGCTTAGTCCCGGATTTGTAGGCCCCATCGAGATCCTTAAGCGAGTTGGTATCGTTGCTTACCGTTTGGCGCTCCAGCCCAGTTTTCCGGATGTTCACCCCGTGTTCCATGTGTCGATACTTCATAGATACCTTCATGACCCTTCTCACATGATTCAACACAAGACCGTTCAGTTTGAGCGCGATCTTTCGTTCACCGAGCAGCCGGTAGTTATATTGGATCGGCAGGTGAAGAAACTTCGATCAAAGGTCTTGCAATCTGTGAAGGTTCTTTGGCGTAGCCCGACTAGTGAGGAGATCACTTGGGAGGCCGAGAGAGAGATGCGGAAGAAATTTCCTCATCTCTTTGAAGGTACGCTTGTAAGAATTTTAATTCGGGGACGAATTTTCTTTAAGGGGGGAGATTGTAACACCTTGGAAATGCGGTTAGTGTTAATTAAGCGTTATTGCGGGTTTTTCGTAAAAAGTTTACCAAATCGGGTTTCTCACATTTTATATCAATAAATTAATATTTTATTATTATTTGATATGGCTTGCATACACGTGCATGTTAATGTGAGGGTTGGTTAGTGTTAATCTTGTTAAGTGACCAAGACACCTTAATTAATCCATGTCCTAATTAATCTTGCATTAGCCTTGCCCAAGATATTTTGGTGTATGAGAAATATCTTGTTTGAATTAGAGAGGTGGCTAGTGAGTCATGAGGCATTAATGGTGCATTAATGAGAGGGGAGGAGAGTGGGTGTAAGGGAAAAGGTTCACCCTACACTCACCTCTCACCAATTAATCTCTCTTACTCTCTCACTCTCAATTATTGTTCATTTCCCTCAACCCCAAACTGAACCCCCACCCACTCATCACAAAAACCTTGCTAAACATCACAAAAATCCATGGGAAACATTTCAAATGTCTTGAATTAGCCACTTGGTTGCCTTGGAGCTTGGAAAGCTAGGATTTTTGAGCAAGAGTGGCTAGGTAATGACTTCAAACTGATTTTTAGGAGTTATATTGTTGTGTTGCCTTGTTGTTATGGGTTGGAACACTAAAGGTAGCATTTCGTGCAAAATATCGTATTTTTAGTGTCAACTTTGTGTCTTTGTGATCTGCTGTAGAACCAGGTGTTTGTTGGAAAAGTTCCCATCACAGTGACATAGTGTTGAGGTATAAAACCCACCATAAAAACCTGAGACCACCCCTTTAATTTTAGGCCGCAAATTTAATGGTTCTGGCCACAAATTGCGGCCAGAGTGGGGGATGGGGAGTTGAGACTTTGTCATGGGGTCTCTGGGATTATATGTAGTCTCGTGGCATGATCGCACGCCGATGGCGTGTCGGATGTTCAAAGAATTAAAGTGTAACCGCGATCAGGACGGTGTCGCTTTGCAGCTAGCCGGTTGAGCACGGGTCAGTCCACAGGGAGATGGTGTTATTTTACCTTTCTTGTTTTAGACGAGTCAATAAAGAATTTGTATGTGTTTTGTTTGGACCAACCTATGTGTTCGTATTTATGTTCAAGTTAGCTTGTTAAGGTTAAGGTCGGTTAGTAGAGTTAGGATTAGTCTTGTGCTTGTCTTTTGCCATTCTTAAGACGGTGTTGGGATAATCGGAAGTAGCAGGGATTAGGAGGACATAGGAATGTGATTTGCGAGTTTAAGCAAGCTTTCCGACGTTAAATCCATTCCTAGTGCCCCTTGTCCGTCCGCTAAATACGCTTATTTCCAACCCTCGGCCAAACACCCGCAACCATGTATCCAAATAAGTCACAACTACATGTCACGTTGTAGCGCGCTTAAAGGACTTCTCGACTTAGGTCACGACTATATGTCACGTATAGCGCGCCTAAGTGAGGGGGTTGCGTTTGTTCGGTCGGGGTTCGTTTCAAGATGTTTGGCGAAGAGAAGCACAAGGGATATCTCCATCCCTCATACCACCTTCCTTAGCCTTAACAAGAGAGGAATTATTCACACATGATAAAAGAAACGAAAACAAAACAAGAAGGAGGAAAAGAGAAAAATACGGTTTTACAAGTGAAGCAAGCTAACTCTTGGGTCCTCACCTTAGCAAGGAACTCCGACAAGTATCATCGCTTGAAAATACGGATAAGAGAAGAAAAGAAAAGAGAACAAACAAGGAAATAACAACAACTAGTTAACAACAAGAATTAAAATTACAATACAAGATAATGAAATTGCAATACAAGAATTAAAAGAGACAAGATAATAAAAACCCTCATCTTCATTGATCCTCCACTCAAAAAGCTCTCACTACAATTTTGCATGGAAGAACTATGAAGAAGAAGAAGCTAAACTAAAAAAACAAGAAAATAACACTAACTTCTATCCTATTCTCTCTATATCTGTTCTGGTTGTAACTGGGATATTTATAGGAGGATTTCTGAAGCCCTAGGGCAATATTGTGTGCCCAAATACCATTTGCCACCAACCCCAGAAATCCCACCAATTGCGGAGACAGGAAGGCCGCGGATCCGCGGCCTAGACCCTATATTGGCCGCGGAACCGCGGCCATGTGGTGGAGTTGGTGGGTCATTTTTCTCTGGTGGTCTGGTGTTGCTATTTTCTTCTGGTAAATATGTACAGAATTTTAATGTTCTTCTACGATTTCTTCAGGTTCCAGAAGTCAATAATGTTGGCTTTACTTTTCAACACTTTTGAATTCAACTCCCTCGGGTCCCACACATCTTTGAATATCTTCAGTGGGCCCCACGCATCTTTGAATATCTTCAGTGGGCCCCACGCTTGACCAGAAATGACGACTGTTTTCGTCCTGCTCTTTTGAACTGGTAAGCGGTACTAGACGGATGCGGATGACTGAAACCCGGCTTTTATCTGTCTGTGACAGATGTTCTGGATTTTGGCGTAACTGTGGAGAATTAGTGTTGAATTGCAATATTTGGACTGGAAACCTGTAATTTGTAAATATGTAGCAAACACGGATTAAAAGTACCTACCTATAAACATACGAGCGTAAGAATGGGCGGTATAAAATGCAGTTTTCTGTGATGAACAAATACCCCCAAACTTAACTTTTGCTCGTCCCGAGCAAAACCAATTATTCACAAAAATAAAAAGATAACCGCACTTTCGCAGGGAACGCGATTGCATTGAGCGCGTGCAACAAGCCGTTAAACCTCTAGGTGTCCCTAGTAGGAGGAGTGTTGTCTCCTGAGGGTTTTCAGCGGATACTACCCAAAAAATCCGGTCAAGTTGGTTTTGTACAATAACTAAGATTCAAACCCTAAAGTTTTTGTTTCAGAAAATAACAATTCTATAATCCTAAGTCTAGACTATCGAACCTTTATTTTTCACACCTCGCTTCTTATTTAACTATAGATTTTATATGTCTTTACGTGCAGTGCAATTAGTGTCGTTAAGTTCCAGAAGGATCGATTAAAGTCATCATGTCGCACGATAAAGCCCAGATAACAATTTTAAAAGGATCACATAAGTTTTATAAAGAGTTAAGCATTTTTCAAGTTTCGTTTTCCAGTAAGGTTTCAACTTCAGAATTTCTATCTTCCTTAACAGGAAACTAAGTCATATTTTTCACTCCACCTTTTTCTTGTTTTCATTTCATACACACCTCTGTGAACGTGCAATAGTCTTTATCATAGAATAAAACCTTCATATCTCCGTTAAAATTTTTATAAAAGCCTGTCTTTTATCAAGATTATTCTCACACAAAGAACCGTTAGGAATTTTAACTCGGAGAGAACACTTGCTTGACTTTGTTTTAAAACTGGACTTTCTAGGCTTCTTAGCGAGCTTTGGGCCAATGCACCCAAACCAGTTGGTTTTAGGGCATTAGGTGTAGAAACACCCCAGCGGACTTAATTACTCAAGTTACCTAGGTCCAAAAACAAAAGACAGTTTTGTCGTGAAAATCAGATGATTTAATACGAACGGAGGTATAACCGGCAGTTCAAATATTTTTTTGGATAAAAGACGTGTTTAGTGGGTTTGGTGTGTAATCATTCCAATCAAGTTTTAGATGGGTTATTTTTCAGACTTAGCTCCAATTACGGCATCAATAACATTCCTTCATATTCGCTTTACTTCATAAACTATTCTTGACATCACTTATTTCAGAACAAACCTATTTGATCCTCAGAAAATCATTTATCTGTTTAAAAGTTTAAACATGAAAGACTTGTCATCTAATTCCCAAAATCTTACGACACGTGTAGTGTGATGTAAAGACGTATATCAGCTATAGTTAACTTCAAAGGAGAGTTATCTTTCAGGTTTTCAAAATCTAAACATAAGATTTAGTTATTCCTATTTTTTTTCAAACAAAAACCGTCGAATGTTGAATCAGAGTTCTTCCACAATCTAACTTGACAAAAAAGTTTTTATATTTTTAGAAAATTTTCAGATTTTTATGGATTTTATGGATTTAATATGCAGATGCAAAATATACATATGAATGCGAAGGAAGAAAGCTTACCGAGCACACCCCCAAACTTAAACTTGATAGTGCCCTCACTGTCAGGCTACACCAAGAGGGTCAAAATTGCCGGCGCTCCCTAAAAACAAATTATATACAAAACAAAAAAGGAAAGCAAAAAAATATATACAAAAAGGGTTTCCCCCCAAACTTAAGTTAAACAGTGTTTCCACTGTTAAGCGTTGAAGTTCAGGATTGGGGGGAAAGAACAATATCAAGCTATACAAGGCCTTACACAGGCCAAAAGTTAACACCAACCATTCAAAAATTTTATCGTGATAACGCAGCGGCTGGTGAAAGAAGGTGAAGAGGAAGAAAATGGAGAATACGCGAGACCGTATGTAGAGAGAAGTGGAATGCGGTCTCGGTAGATGGGAAGAAGAATGGCGGAAGGGAAAAAGAAGTGGAATACGAACTTGAGGGTGCAAATAGAGTAAATAGATTAGCACAATTTGTGATGAGCGATGTGTGAAAAGCGATTGTGCTAATCTATTAACCCGTCGAGAGATTGGGTCAAATCCCTCAAGATTCGTAAGAAACCATGGGTACGCCGAACTTGGTAAACCAGACATATGAAGTGAAAATGATACAGGTTCTTGCAAGGTCGGAACGATGGAAAGGATGGAGGGAAGTGGTTGAGGAAGGGTATCGGTTATAGGCTCAGGAGGGTGTACACAGTCAGTGGAAGGAATAGGATGAATTGGTAAATCCGACTCATCAAACAAAACTGGTTCATCCTCAAGACTATCCTCAAAATTTTCCTCAAAATTTATCTCATCCATGCCTTTATCATCAATATCAAGATGCATATGAAGTTCGGGAAAAACATTTAATGACTCGGGATGATGATTTGAAAAGACAAACTCAGCCAAATCTACGGGTTCATCATCCAAAATGTTTCCAGCGTCAATATCCTCGATCAAGTGAAATATATTCTCAGACACCTCAACAAAAGCATGGATATCAATCGTTTCAGGTTCTAAAGTGGAGGTGTAGAGGTCAAAAGGTTTAGGATCGGTTTCACTTGGAAGAGTCCCTTCACAATCGGGCAAATCAAACACTACGAAGTCGCACAACTCATTAATCATTCTATCTTCAACTGATAATTCATTTGGGACACTTGATAGACTTTCAAAACAGGAGTTGTGGGATTCAATTTGGAACGGGTTGGTTTGATTTGGAAGGGTATACAGCTCACTCTCTCCACTCAAATTCACAGCCTGTCCTGCCGCCTCATCATACATTAAAAAATTTGGAGCTAGTTGAAAACTAGCTACCGGGTCACTAGGTTGAATGAGAGCGGCCATGGACTCATTCAAATCCATCATCTGTTGGTTTGATGCTACCCTAAAGTCTTCCAACGACTGTTTTAGACTAGACATTGGTTGTGAAGGGGTTTCAGTAAAAGATTCAAAGTTGTTTGGATACTGAAAACTCCCAAAAGGCTGTTCTGAAGCAATGTCTAGGGAAGGTGCAAAAGTAGGGTAGGATTGGTAGGAATTGAATGGCTGGACAGGAGTGGGATCAACATTGGGATAAGAAGGTGAATGGAATTGTTGATCCCAAGAATTTGTAGCGGTGAAAGGAGTGAAAGATCGGCTACGGGATTGTTCAATTCGTTCAGCAAGAGACATTGGTCTCGGGGTTACAACTGGACTTTCAAAAGGTGTATCAACGTAAGAAGGGGTGAATATTTGAAACGGTTGATACGAAGTGGATTGCGGGGTCCAGTTGTTCGTCCTAGACGCGTCTATCCGATCTCTCAATGAAATTTTTGGCATGGATGGATCGTTTGAAGTTCAACCAAAACAAGAACCGTATGAAGTAATGTCTGGTTGTGGGTACCAAAGTTCGGCAAGAGTTTTGCGAGGTGGAGTACACATGATATGAAGAGAGAGAGAGAAAGATAGAGAAAAGGAGGGGAAAAAGAATGTGTGTTTTTTTTTTTAGTTAGTTGTTAGCAAAAGAATGAAATATACACAAAAAAAGAATATGAACAAAAATAATCACGACACAAAAATACCACACACCTAATCGTTCTAGGGTTCACCTAGGTCAACTAGACCTGCTCCAGAACTTGATTGGCGAAGTAAAACTGTGTCGAGAAACAGGCTCAAGATACACTGATCACGAGGCCAGGTAAGTGCAGAGATAAGGGGAGGTTGTCCAACGCTTTCGCGAAGTTCCTTAATTAAATAACCCTTTCTCTTTTGGCGGTTTCGCCGTTAACACTTTCCTAGATACCCCGTAAACAATATACCGTTAAGCAAGGTTCTAAACACAGTTAACTTCTCCTAGTGAGCGCGAAGTCCTTAAGGCTTAAAGTCTAGTTTCTTTTAAATTTGTGCGGGTAAACGTTATGCGCAAGTTCGTGATTTGTGGGCCACGGAAAAAGTGATGAAATCCTTTACCGTATATTGTGGGGTTCGCTTGCCCTTAAGTCCGTATTAATTGATGCAATGCGCAATTCAAAAAAATTCTTATAAAGAATCAAACAATCGTTTTTTAGTTTAAGCGCGGCACTGCAACAAATACGGGTTAGTCAATTTTTAGCGTTTGCTAGCGAACTTGCAAAGAATCCTGCAAAGAATAGTATATTGGATGCGTCGGATTTGAGAAGAAGGTGTTAGTAAAGTACGTACCGTTAAGTTTTGGGTTAGGAAACCCCCGTTGAATCAAATCCGGTAACCTTGAAAGGTTCGCTTGCGCGGGTCAAACTACCCGGATCTTTGGCACTGTACTTCGTAATCACCCTTGCCTTGAATGCACGCTTTGCTCCCCACAATCGCAGTTTGCAAATACGCAAAAATCTGCACACTTGCCCAAAAAAAATGTTGTCCAGAAAAAAACAAAAAGAATATTTTTTTTTTGTTTATATATACAAAAAGAATATTAACCCGAATAATAAGAAAGAAAATACGCTACCGACTCCCCGGCAACGGCGCCATTTGATAGCACGCCGATGGCGTGTCGGATGTTCAAAGAATTAAAGTGTAACCGCGATCAGGACGGTGTCGCTTTGCAGCTAGCTGGTTGAGCACGGGTCGGTCCACAGGGAGATGGTGTTATTTTACCTTTCTTGTTTTAGACGAGTCAATAAAGAATTTGTATGTGTTTTGTTTGGACTAACCTATGTGTTCGTATTTATGTTCAAGTTAGCTTGTTAAGGTTAAGGTCGGTTAGTAGAGTTAGGATTAGTCTTGTGCTTGTCTTTTGCCATTCTTAAGACGGTGTTGGGATAATCGGAAGTAGCAGGGATTAGGAGGACATAGGAATGTGATTTGCGAGTTTAAGCAAGCTTTCCAACGTTAAATCCATTCCTAGTGCCCCTTGTCCGTCCGCTAAATACGCTTATTTCCAACCCTCGGCCAAACACCCGCAACCATGTATCCAAATAAGTCACAACTACATGTCACGTTGTAGCGCGCTTAAAGGACTTCTCGACTTAGGTCACGACTATATGTCACGTATATCGCGCCTAAGTGAGGGGGTTGCGTTTGTTCGGTCGGGGTTCGTTTCAAGATGTTTGGCGAAGAGAAGCACAAGGGATATCTCCGTCCCTCATACCACCTTCCTTAGCCTTAACAAGAGAGGAATTATTCACACATGATAAAAGAAACGAAAACAAAACAAGAAGGAGGAAAAGAGAAAAATACGGTTTTACAAGTGAAGCAAGCTAACTCTTGGGTCCTCACCTTAGCAAGGAACTCCGACAAGTATCATCGCTTGAAAATACGGATAAGAGAAGAAAAGAAAAGAGAACAAACAAGGAAATAACAACAACTAGTTAACAACAAGAATTAAAATTACAATACAAGATAATGAAATTACAATACAAGAATTAAAAGAGACAAGATAATAAAAACCCTCATCTTCATTGATCCTCCACTCAAAAAGCTCTCACTACAATTTTGCATGGAAGAACTATGAAGAAGAAGAAGCTAAACTAAAAAAACAAGAAAATAACACTAACTTTTATCCTATTCTCTCTATATCTGTTCTGGTTGTAACTGGGATATTTATAGGAGGATTTCTGAAGCCCTAGGGCAATATTGTGTGCCCAAATACCATGTGCCACCAACCCCAGAAATCCCACCAATTGCGGAGACAGGAAGGCCGCGGATCCGCGGCCTAGACCCTATATTGGCCGCGGAACCGCGGCCATGTGGTGGAGTTGGTGGGTCATTTTTCTCTGGTGGTCTGGTGTTGCTATTTTCTTCTGGTAAATATGTACAGAATTTTAATGTTCTTCTACGATTTCTTCAGGTTCCAGAAGTCAATAATGTTGGCTTTACTTTTCAACACTTTTGAATTCAACTCCCTCGGGTCCCACACATCTTTGAATATCTTCAGTGGGCCCCACGCATCTTTGAATATCTTCAGTGGGCCCCACGCTTGACCAGAAATGACGACTGTTTTCGTCCTGCTCTTTTGAACTGGTAAGCGGTACTAGACGGATGCGGATGACTGAAACCCGGCTTTTATCTGTCTGTGACAGATGTTCTGGATTTTGGCGTAACTGTGGAGAATTAGTGTTGAATTGCAATATTTGGACTGGAAACCTGTAATCTGTAAATATGTAGCAAACACGGATTAAAAGTACCTACCTATAAACATACGAGCGTAAGAATGGGCGGTATAAAATGCAGTTTTCTGTGATGAACATGGCACTTGCAACTTTCACCAATTATTTGTGTATAAAAATCTGGAATCACTTTGCTATATTCTAGTGTTTTGGGTACGCATGTTACGTTATCCGACACGGTTCGTGATCTTGTGTAGCTGTTGCGCTTGGGCTGGTTTTGGTGTGTCACCACACACGTTAACCGTTAAACGAACACTTGTGGGCCGGATTGGAGTTGGTGCGATGGTCAAACGTCTTGTGTACGTGATATTGATCGATTTCTGAGATTTGCACTGGTTATGTTTTTTGTTAATAGGATCTCAGGCGGGGACTTTGGACGCTGTGACGAAGGGAAAGCAGGTGATTGGATTTACCTAGCCCATGACTGTCGGTGATTAGATTTAACATCTACGGGGAAATCGCCCGTATGGCGTTAAGCGTCAGGGCTAGATATGATATGATATTAACCGCATGTTTATATGCACGTATAGAGATGGTGCATGAACTTCATTGCATATAGTTACTTGTTGTGCCTAAACCTGTACCTATTGTACACTGCACTATTATTGACAGTCCATGTTGCACGAGCACCAACACACTATCGGTAATTGCCATGATAAGCACAACACAAATATTCATATGATATACCTTGCTATTTGTTAGCGACATAGAGGCATTTATTCTTGTGCGATGGCGCATATGAAATATAGCATACATGTACACCTACATGCTTACATATATACCTTGTTATACCTACATGCTCACACATATACCTTGCTAGCTATATTTTCACCTTTATATGATGTTGCGTTGGATTTTGGAGAAATTAGGAACCACATGATATATTTAATAACTTGTTGCAGTTAAATAGCGGTTTTTCCTTTATATACTCATATTACTGTTTCATGTTGCATATATTATATTTCATGGATTTCGCATTTATATATGGATTTCATATGATGTTTTCTGGATGTTTTACTCCTGGGTATATATATATATCAGTGGTATGGGACACTGATATATATATACACATGTATATATATATATATATATCAGTGGTATGGGACGTTGTTATATATGTACACCTATATAATATATATCATCATAATGATCTGTGCATGTATTCTTATTCATTGCCCGATGCGCCCGATGTGAGGGCCGATATGGGGGCCGATTTGAGGGAATTTGGGGATTTAGATTGTCTTGATGGACACTGGTCCGCCACGATGAGGATTCCGTGAGGATGACATGTTTTATCCCATACTCCGCATTTATTTGATATGCATTTGCTTCATGTATTAGTAGTACCTGATAGAGTACCTTTCTTGACTGTTCCATATACATATTGTCATACTTATACTATCAGATTACATGTGATAGATTATCGATGTTAGTACATACTTACGATTACAATATGATGTTATTTACTATTCACGAGTTGGCAACTCACCCCCATTGTGTCGCGGGGTTTTTCAGGTCCGATCATCAGAGTGTTCGCGGCAGGGCGCCTTATTATCTCTATTTTTGCGGATACCGCTACGGTTGGCTGTGAAGCCGTTTGCTATAGGTGGGTTGCGGTTATCCGATAATGTACATTGTATATTTCTTGTATCTAGTACTCTCCATCTACCACCTTCATGTATTGACTTAGAGACGAGTTGTGAGGATCGATGTTGTATATTCTTATGACTCTGGTTGTCGTGCTCGTATGAGCCGGCCTTTTATATATATGTGGATTATCTCATATCTTCGCTACGGCGTCGTATATCTGTTGTGGTGGTTGTTTCCGCCGTTGGGCGAGATTTGCTCCCGTTTGGGGATGTTTTACTTATATCTTATGTTTGTACCCGTTTCGGGGCTAGCTTTTACAAAAGAGGTGCTGTCGGAATTTTTATGAAAACAAACTTAAGTTTAAAATTTTGCATCGAGATTTTTTTTTAAAAAAAGTGTTCTATATTTTCCTTCTTGTAATGATTTAGATTATTGGGTTTTTGGCTTACTTAAATTGCGTTACGCCTGTTGACGTTACGTAGTTTAAGTGCCGGTCATATGCCCAATTTTGGGTCGTGACAAAGGAGCTTAATTCTCCATAGGAGCTTAGTTCTCCAAGTTAAGGCCTTAGCTGTCCCCCATAATGTACATATGCGCAAGCGCCATGTGCGACGCATGTGCGCCCGCTATGTACGACGCACGTGTGCCCTCCATGTGTGCACGAAGTGCAGGGATTCAATTCTCAAAGGAGCTTAGTTCTCCATAGGAGCTTAGTTTTCCAAGTTAGGGCCTTAGCTGCCCGCCAAAATGCGCATATGCGCAAGCACCATGTACGCCACGTGCAACGCACGTGCGTTCGCCACGTGCATGTTAGGAATATGTATACCATAGAGACCATTATTGTATGATATAGTGGATGCTTTGACATATATATAGAGGACTTTCTTGCTCGACATGATAGTATGATATCTGGTTGCTCTTTATCTTAACATGTACACAAGTATTATTATACAGTCTCTCTGATACATGTTGATAAAGCCCTTATGATGTTTGCTTGACTACCAAGACTATGATACAAATCATACTATTGGGACTTGTGTAGTCCACAAGCACATCCTTTAATTGTTCCTAGTCGAGAAAGTATCGAGACAGAGCATCGATATTCCATATTAGACTAGTGTGTACATTTCATGACCCTATATGGGGCAATGGTTGATCCCATAACCATTGATATTTGACATCAAAGATTGTACACATGTACTCATTAGAGAATGGGTACACTAAACAGGACTCGCCGAGAACTCCTAGTTGTTACTTTACCTATCGTCAGATAGCAGTTCTTTGGTGACACTGGTACATGTTAGTCTGTAGACCCGAGATCATCATAGAGTCTTATGTGGTTCCACTGTGCTTTGATTTCCTCCCTACCACGGATCAAAGGAGTCGTGCAAACAGGTGAATTTTGGGTACATTCCCGAGTCATATGGAGGCAATGAGCGATAGGAGGGATTTCATCTCTCCCGGTATAGGGTGTTGATGTTGCGCTATGCTCGATTGGCTATAACAGTAAGTCCCTAGCCAGGGCTGATGAGATTTACTGGTAAGTGTTATTAGTAGTTTCTCGAACCGTTATGAGCCACACATCGGCATGCCTTATCAAGTTACCGGGGTCTGACGATTCCACCCATAGACTCGATATGCGACATATCAGATGAAGAGACCGGACTGTACGGTAAGTGTTACTTATAAACTTCATGGGAGTTTGGACAAGCTTGCTTGTTGATCTACTATTCGCTCAATACATGAGTAGCCGTTACATCCAGCTAGTACCGCTGACGGCTTGTGGGTGATTGATGTGATCATCACCTACTGCTGGCCTATTGACGAGTCTTTAGAGTCCCACATAGAAGTTTCCTGGTTCAAGAAAAATGAAGTAGGGCACATATGTTGATATGTGCGGGGGCCTGATTAAATACGAGTATGTGATACCATATTCTAATCTGACGGTTATTTGATATCAGTTAGGTTATATGTGATATAACCGGATTATTGAATTAAGTGTTGATTTGATAATATGATATACAGATAAATGATATTAGTCGGTTATATGTGATATAACCGAATTATTAATCAAGTGTTGATTTAATAATTTGATGTGTATTTATATTTGATATTGTTCACCGCCAGAAGCCGGGAAGACGGACTGTCTTTCCTGAATCTGGGGGCAGATGCTAATAGGTGTTATCCGTCCACCTCTCCGAAGATACCAAGTTGATTTATGGCACAATGTATCGAAGGCTTAAACGGATGCGGCCGATGTAGCAGACTTCGTCAGATTTCCCCTCGTTTGAGGGGTTTTTGATTGTGAGGACGCTCTTTCCTGCAGGCACAAGCCCCTGGAGTTAATTACGCTACCGCATCGCGGTAACAACTTTCTCCTTCTCCAGATGGTCACTTCGTGTCGTGGTGTTTGTTTTGTTTGTGGTTGCCCGTGGATTGTATACGGGGACTAATTTATGTTGTCGCCCGTAGGACGTGGGTTAGTCCAAATCCGTATTTTCTTAGATTTGGGTTTGGGGTTTTGGTTTAAGGATACATTAGTCTCATTTTGGACTAAGATCAACTTAAACGTTTTGTAAGGATACGTTAGTCTAATTTTCAGACTAAGATCAAATTAACAGGATCATTTAGATCAAACAAAAGAGCATTTAGACTCTATCGTTTAGTTTACGGACATTTCGGTCGATTTCCAGTTTAGGGACATGGTGGTCCATTGTTAGTTTAAAGACATCCCGGTCAAGGTTAAGGACATCTTAGTCCATGGAATGTATGTGTTGGAGATAGTGCCCTCAGAGTCAATTATTGGATCACAGGCACGTGATTGCAATGATTGAGGGAGGACCTGTCCCAGTAGGACAGTCTTACTCAAGATGATAGTATGCTATCTGGTTTATCTTTATCAGCGTGTACTGCTTTAGGTGACCTTACGAGTCGCTATTACACGTTGATAGAGCCCCTAGGATTCTTGCTTGACTACCAGCAGTATGAGGGAGATCATATAAGTGGGAGCTGTAGTCTATAAGCACATCCTTAAAAGGTCCCTAGTCGTGGGAGTTTCGAGACAGGGCATCGATTCTCCAGAGTAGACTAGTGTATACAGTCGAGACCCCGACGAGAGGCGATGGCCGGTCTCACAAGCCACTGGTGTCGGTAAGTTCACCTAAGATGTATACAGGTGCTCGTTGGGTTATGAGTACACCGGACAGGACTCGCCGGGAACCTGCTAGTTGGGATTATACCAGACGTCAGATAGCAGTTCCTTGGTGACATGTGTACAGGTTAGTTCATCGACCTGAGATCGTCATTTGTCTCGTGTGAGTTCTCACTGTGCTTTGATTACTACCCTACCACGGCTCAAAGGAGTCGTGCAAACAGGTTTTAGTTGGGTACAGTCCCGAGCCACATGGAGGCAGTGAGCGGATCTGCAGGGGTTCGTCTCTCCCGGTATTAGGGGTGAGGTCGCGCTATGTCTAGGAGAGCCAGAACATGAAAAGTCCTTGGCCAAGGCAGGAGATTTGCTGGTAGGTATTCCAGTAGTATCTCAGGGTGTTCTGGGCTACACTCCGACATGACTTGTACCGCTATTGGGGGTCTGACTTTTACCAACCCCCTAGGCCCGCCATGCGATGCTCATAGACGAACGGACTAGACTGTACGGATATTGTCACTGACAGGCTCAGTAGGGTGTCAGGATGTGTTCGCTCATCGACGTCCCTTTTGGTCAATACCTGGTAGCCCGTTATGTATTGGCTTATACCTCTGACTTGCTAGTGGTTAAATCCACAACAAGGTGTTGACGAGTCTTTAGAGTCCACCACACACAGTTACTCAGGTTTCGGGCGAAACGCTGTAGAGGCCGTATGGAGATATGGCAGGGTTCGATCAGATACGTGCGGTATTCCACGGATCGTGGTCGGACGGATTTTACTAGCCGGCTTTGGCTTAAGCCGGATCCTAGTATGAGATAGTGTAGATTTTGTCTCTTTGCATTTGTATTCAGTGGGAATACAAATGCGGGCATGTATTTGCAGTAGCGGGGTTTTCCTGTAATTTATTACGGGATCAGTTTTCTGATGTTGCCAGTTTGCATTCCGTTCCGGCCGGTTTTCTTTTGTTCTTTCGCGGCCGGACTTTCTGATGGAGAGGCTAATTTTCAATTGTGCAAATTAGTATTTGTGGAGGTTTTTTTTTTGCATTTGTGGTTCAACCATCATGAGATTCTTTTCTTGTCCATTCTTTGCTTTCATGTGATGGTTTTGTGATTTGATGAGAAGAGAAATGAGTGTGACTTTTTGCATTATCTTTTCTTTTCTCCTCTTGTTAATTATTCATCTTTGATTTTTTTCCCACCCACTACAAGAGGGGCCGGCCACATCCTAGAGAAAAGAGAGAGAGGAATTCATTTTGTGGAAAAGATCATCATCTCATTTGGTTTTGCTTCAAAAACCTCACTACTCTCCAAAGTTCTCTCTTGATCCCTCCATTCATGGAAACTTACATAAAACCCAAAGAGACATGGCTACTACACTATTCTATAGCAAGTCTTGGACGCGTCGGCTAGCCAACTTCGCGCCCGAGTTGTCTCGGTCCAGAGGTGGGAGCCCGTATACGAACTCGGCTATGTGGTGCCTTTCCGACGAGGACGTGACGGACAGAGATTCCGCAGGAGATCGGAGTGGAGACGAAGACCGAAGGACACGGATCGCTTGGTATACTTCTTTACCCATCTTTTACTTTGCTAGTTGCTAGGTTAATGGCCCGATCCGGGTGAAAAGTGCGCGGTGGTGCCGGTTCAATAGTTTTTGAAAGTTTTCGTTTCCGCGTTTCCGGCGTCGGATCGACGGCCGGGGCGCCGCCGCGGACTTATATTGGTATCAGAGCCACGCCATTAACCATGCCTAGCTTGCTCTAGTATGTTTAAAACCCGATCGAACAAAAATCGCAAAAAACCGTATTTTTAGTGCACTGTTCTCTGTCGAATTTTTTTTAGCTCCAAAAATTTTTCAGGTTGTTTCAGAATACTGTTCATGAAAATATAAGAAATCTGTGAAAATTTGGTTGCGAGATCTCTCCAAACCGCCGCGGAACCGCCGCCAAACCCATGCTTTGGCCTCGGTTCTGCCGCGCTTTTTACTATTCATCACACCAAATTTTAACAGTAGGCTTTTGGGTTGGAAATATGGGTTTTGGGATATTCTTTTTGGGCCCAGATTTTCTGTAAGTGCTACAGTATTGCTTGGGGGCCCACTTGATAGAATTTGTTCGATCGGATATTTTAAACATGCTAGTTCGCAGTATTTACATTATATCTGCAACCGTGAATGTCACTTGATCGGTAAATCCTGTCTAACTGCTATAGCCCGGTTAGACGGATTTGCGAACGTGACCTTCACGTTGATGTTCTGTGTATTGCTGTGTTGTTGCGGATCGGTCGTGGGGGATAGCCTGGATGCAATGTTAGTACAGTTTTGTTTTATATGTACATTTGTTATTGTGGGGCGAGCGTCCGACATGTGGACTGCCGTCACTGCCTGTTTGTATTATTCTTTTGGGGCACGACCAGGTTGCGGTCGATATACCCGTTGTATGTATATTTTACTTTCTGTACTAGGATTACCCCGCGGAGGGGTGCACGGATATCCGGGTTCTAGAGGGCAACGAGCCCGCATCTCATGGCTTTGAGACGGAGGGGGCTTTACTCTAGAATTGGCGGGCTATTCGCCGCACTCGTAGGGGGTATAGGTTGACCCAAGAGGGGTGCCCAAGTTACCGGATTTCGTGAAGTGCTGGGTGGTCCATTCACGTTGCTGAAGGGGGCTGCCTCGCTTCAGGTTTTGACGGGTAACTTGCCGCGCCCGTAGGGGTCTAGGATTTCATTGCACAGGCTATCCACACGACCAGGGGAACGTCGGGTTTCAGTAGCGGCTCTGTGAAACCCGGGGATCCCAGATATCTGTATTGTTCTGTGATGCTGTACATTTCTGTGATGTTGTATTTTTATCATGCCTTGAGCGAAAATTATATATTATATATATACTAGTAGATGTTGTATATGTTTTGCATCCGCACTAGTCCAGTCCCCGCTCTGTCGTTAGTTAATTAACCTAACGGGTGATGACGGGACCCAGTGGCGAATGCGGATGGCATATACGTACACCATTATTTTCGTTCTTTTTGTGGTGTGATCAATTGATGGGACTGCGTTGATTCGGATCAATGCAACATAAACAAACCTATTCTGATGTTGTTGGAACACTTTTTCAAAAAGCTGTTATTGCAAGGGCGTTCTCTTTTATTTCGCATCGTGGTATTCAGTTGGAATATCCTGCTCCTCAGTCGACGAGGCAAGGGCCGAGATCCCTTCACCGGGAGTGACCCCTTGGACAGAAGTTTGCTTCAGGGCAATAACTTCACTATAGCCGATTACTTTTGCTTTGCATCGTGGTATTCAGTTGGAATATCCTGCACCTCATTCTACGGGGAAAGAGCCGAGATCCCTTCACCGGGAGTGACCTCTTTAGCCAAGGTTTTCGTCACTGTATTTTTAAAAGCTATCAGTTCCTTCAACGATATCAAGTTCATTACGTTAAAGGTTTTCGCCAGAAACCATTCGTAGCCCTCCGTCGTTTCATATGGATAGTCAATAGTATTCAAGCTGTGTATGTTGGCCAAAGTCAAGGCACAGTGTTTGGTAGCTGTTGGGTATTCATATGCAGCATAGATAGATGCGTTGGTTTGGGACAGTCGTACTGCCATTTTGGCCAAAGTCAAGGGCTTGTACGGGTGGGTTCAATTTAACCTGGATAATGACGGGTAGAACTTGACATGTGACTTATGATATGTTGGCCAAAGTCAAGGTCATAAGAGCATGGGGCAAAAATCCACATCGGGAGTTTCTAAAGAAACTGAAACTTGCCAGATATGCGCATACCTTCTGGAGTATGATAACATGAGCGGATTCCGTCACGTTATCATGCGATGATAGTTGGATCCCGATTCCCACTGATGAGTTGGTTTACTCCTCGGGTGATCCCGGCTAATTCTTCTTTCAGGTTTGGGGAAGAATTTGACGTTACAGTGGGAGGTTTCCAGATTAGATAAAGTGATAACCATTCTGATCTAGGTTAGAGTGCACGCTGAGTGTTTCTTTTCTCTCTCTCTTTGGCAGCGACCATTGACTCGACCCTAGACTATGACTCAGTGACCAAGTTGACCGAACCTTCTTAACCCTGGCTTATGGATTGTCGGAGTTGCAAACCTCATTGCCACTCCTACTTTTACCCTTTTCTCCAGGACACCCTGTATTACTACGAACGTCCACTTCCAATGGACAAAACCATCGTATGGTTATATACAAACTCGAAGGAATTCGAGGATGGTTTCCGGTTCTGGAGAAAACGAATAGGACTATTCAGTTGTCTTTTCTTTTCACCTTCTCTCAGGTTGCGAGTACTCCTTGGTTTAGGAGTAGTACACCTATTACGCAAATTGGATAGTCTTCTTCCAAACCTTAGGCTGGTGCCGACCGGTAGGGAATGAAGAAAACCAATTAGCCTAAACGGTGTACAGAATGTATTAAGTTAAGACAAAGAAAGGGATTAGTAAGAGGGCAAAGTAAATTGCGACTGCTATTCACGACCAAACCAAGTATTTCTTCGCCAATCCTAAATCACCTTTGTGTTTCTCCAGGACACTCCGTATCACTACGAAGATCCCAGTTTATTGGATAATCCATCGTATGGTTATATACGAACTCGAAAGGAACTTGTTCCAGTTCGGGGATGGATCCTGGTTCAGGAGAAATAGGAATAAAGTTCATTCAGGTGTCTTTTATCTTCACCTTCTCTCGCATTCCGAGTGTTCCTAGGACTAGGACAGTACACCCATTATGCTTATTGGATAGTTTTCTTCCAAACCATAGGCTGGTGCCGAACGGCAGGGAAGGAAGAAAACCATTTGGCCTAAAGGGGTGTACAGAAGGTAATGACTAAAGACATAAAAAGGGATTTGGAGAGATGGCAAAGAATTATACGGTTACAGTTGTGAATCTGGATAATGGAAGAGTCATTGCTAGGAATACCAGGATACCCCATCGAAACATTTCAATGTTTCAGTTTCACTGTGTACTGTTAAAAGAAAACTGATTTCCCGATTAGACACTTGCTCCAAGGTTTGTATTTACCAGGTATAATTCTCACATCTGTATGGTTTTACAGATGATGAGTGGGAGTAAGTTATTGGGAATTAGGTGGTCATCCTCATTATATCGGGATTCGTTGTAATTGGTGATATTTGAGGAAGTCACCTGGGCTGTTTGTCGGTCGGCATATATTTGGTTTTGAATATCCGTTGTTGTGCACCAATTTCAAATTGATATATCTGTACGTCTATTTTTATAGAGTGAGACATACCTTTTTGAAATTATGTCTATGACATTTACCTATACCAGTAGATGGTTAGGTAAGGAGTATTGAACAGCGGTGTAATTCTTCTTAACCAAAAGTACAGTTTTCAACCTACGACACACAGTGAATGAGTCATTTGACTCAAACGACTTGTACAGAATATTGTATATTGTCCAGTGTCCATTAGGACAGAGGGGTTGGTCCTCGTATTATATTCTGTTTACTTATGACTTCTCTAGTTCTTAGACATGTGTTTCGTAGAAACACAGGGTCTATGTTTTGAGGAGTTATAGGTATAAGAATAAAGTAGAGAACCAGATATTGCAAGTATCGGGATTCTTCAAGGTGATCGAAGATGTAGATACTTGTGTATGGTATTCAGTTGACAGTAATGATTAAGAGAACTTGCTTCTCTTTCAGGTTACTCATAATTGGAAGCATTCCTAAGTTGAGTAACGCTGATCGGCCTCTTTCCATTTAGTTGACATGCACTGGAGACAGCTGCATGATTTAAATCTGGTTCAATTAAATCAGTGCCTCTGTTTCTGTATTGGATATAGAACAGTTCATATCTTAACGATATTAAGATACGGGGAGTTGTCTGGCTTATGCTTAAAACCAGACTCCGGATAACTCAAGGCACGTTTCTGTAATGGCCGTTTGTGGGTTGACCCGGGCTATGACGAGGGTTGACTTTCTACCATCTGGAAGATCAATAGTGATATTGTTCTTGACTCGCCACAGTTTTAATAAAAATGGATTTTTTTCCTTCAGAAAACAGTAGTGGGAGTATGGTAGAACTGGAAGTGATTCTAGAACCGCAAACGATTACTAAAGATTTGATAAGAACCTAAAGATTCAATCTGGTTTGACATTCCATTGGCCACTCCGCAGATATGGTGGGTAACCTCAGGCACCCGAGAGGTAATTCGGTATGCTCAAGGACGGTGGCAAGGAGGTTCTTGTTTACCCAGACTTGCCATTGCTGTTGTTCCAGACTGTGAGATCCGGCAGGAGGATGAGTATAGCGTCGTTCTAAACTAGCTTTAGAAGTGTACGCCTATATGACTCTGCTAGAGGGTTGTCGTAGTCAGTTGGAGCAGCGGAAGCATTGGTGGACATCAGGCTTATGTCTATTTATAGACTTAAGCAGATATAGCGGAGATAGATCATCTATTTCTGATGTGACAGTCATAGGTTTGACTTCATCAGAATAGGGGATGGATCTGTTAAGAAGATAGTAGGGTGTGATGTCCTGGTATTTGATGACATACACAGAGTAGGAAGTGATATTCCTATACTACGATCGGTTATACTTTGGTCGTCACACAGTGGTTTCTCCACATAGGACTTGGATATTATATCAGACATTCTGGTTACTAGATCTATGGTTTTAGATCTAGATTTGGGTGGTTTCCCAATCTGGGTACTTAGACAGCATTCTATGAGTATTTAGAATGGACGACTCCTGGCATGGTGGTGTACCTGCAGGTAATGAAGTCACCCTCTCTAAAGGTGTCTTACAGACTAAAGGGGAGAGGGATGCACATGGTTAGCAGATCACTTGCTTAGGCAATTGAGTCAATCATGAGATATCAAGTACCACACCAGATGTTGTTCTTGCAGTAGATGCAATAAGTTGATATTGATCCAATCCTGGAGAAACATTCGGAAGCAGTTTTAGAACATAAGTGGATGTTCTAGGGATATGATAACAGCATTCTCCTTCGGGAGACAGTTATCAATCCAGGCTTCCAAGGTGACCTGGATAGCAGAGTGGCTGTCAGAGCTATAGTTTTCCCTCTGACGAGGGGCAGTATTTTGGACAGGTGGTCCAGGTAGATACTGAGGGTAGGCATGGCGCAGGATACTGATTAAGTTCAGTTGACGATACAGTCTAAGAAGTTTGGATTTGGAGTTCACTTTTGAGCTAGGTCCCATCAGATATCCAAACATATTCTAAGACAGGTATTGCTCATTTCGGGAGATGGCTTTCTCCGCGAACTTGAGATAAAGAGAGACATAGAAAGAAACATCAGAGCGGATCCACTCACTGAGGCTATTCCTCGAACGAAATAGTTTCGCAAACGAGCTTTGTGAGACTGACTAGTAGAGGAGTTGGGTGTTTGGTATCACACGGGCTGTGAGTATGCGACATCGCAATAATTAGCCTTGAGTGCAAGTGGGAGATTGTTGGAGATAGTGCCCTCAGAGTCAATTATTGGATCACAGGCACGTGATTGCAATGATTGAGGGAGGACCTGTCCCAGTAGGACAGTCTTACTCAAGATGATAGTATGCTATCTGGTTTATCTTTATCATCGTGTACTGCTTTAGGTGACCTTACGAGTCGCTATTACACGTTGATAGAGCCCCTAGGATTCTTGCTTGACTACCAGCAGTATGAGGGCGATCATATAAGTGGGAGCTGTAGTCTATAAGCACATCCTTAAAAGGTCCCTAGTCAAGGGAGTTTCGAGACAGGGCATCGAATCTCCAGAGTAGACTAGTGTATACAGTCGAGACCCCGACGAAGGGCGGTGGCCGGTCTCACAAGCTACTGGTGTCGGTAAGTTCACCTAAGATGTATACAGGTGCTCGTTGGGTTATGAGTACACCGGACAGGACTCGCCGGGAACCTGCTAGTTGGGATTATACCAGACGTCAGATAGCAGTTCCCTGGTGACATGTGTACAGGTTAGTTCATCGACCTGAGATCGTCATTTGTCTCGTGTGAGTTCCCACTGTGCTTTGATTACTACCCTACCACGGCTCAAAGGAGTCGTGCAAACAGGTTTTAGTTGGGTACAGTCCCGAGCCACATGGAGGCAGTGAGCGGATCTGCAGGGGTTCGTCTCTCCCGGTATTGGGGGTGAGGTCGCGCTGTGTCTAGGAGAGCCAGAACATGAAAAGTCCTTGGCCAAGGCAGGAGATTTGCTGGTAGGTATTCCAGTAGTATCTCAGGGTGTTCTGGGCTACACTCCGACACGACTTGTACCGCTATTGGGGGTCTGACTTTTACCAACCCCCTAGGCCCGCCATGCGATGCCCATAGACGAACGGACCGGACTGTACGGATATTGTCACTGACAGGCTCAGTAGGGTGTCAGGATGTGTTCGCTCATCGACGTCCCTTTTGGTCAATACCTGGTAGCCCGTTACGTATTGGCTTATACCTCTGACTTGCTAGTGGTTAAATCCACAACCAAGGTGTTGACGAGTCTTTAGAGTCCACCACACACAGTTACTCAGGTTTCGGGCGAAACGCTGTAGAGGCCGGTATTGCACGGATCGTGATCGGACGGATTTTACTAGCCGGCTTTGGCTTAAGCCGGATCCTAGTATTAGATAGTGTAGATTTTGTCTCTTTGCATTTGTATTCAGTGGGAATACAAATGCGGGCATGTATTTGCAGTAGCGGGGTTTTCCTGTAATTTATTACGGGATCAGTTTTCTGATGTTGCCAGTTTGCATTCCGTTCCGGCCGGTTTTCTTTTGTTCTTTCGCGGCCGGACTTTCTGATGGAGGGGCTAATTTGCAATTGTGCAAATTAGTATTTGTGGAGGGTTTTTTTTTGCATTTGTGGTTCAACCATCATGAGGTTCTTTTCTTGTCCATTCTTTGCTTTCATGTGATGGTTTTGTGATTTGATGAGAAGAGAAATGAGTGTGACTTTTTGCATTATCTTTTCTTTTCTCCTCTTGTTAATTATTCATCTTTGATTTTTTCCCACCCACTACAAGAGGGGCCGGCCACATCCTAGAGAAAAGAGAGAGAGGAATTCATTTTATGGAAAAGATCATCATCTCATTTGGTTTTGCTTCAAAAACCTCACTACTCTCCAAAGTTCTCTCTTGATCCCTCCATTCATGGCAACTTACATAAACCCCAAAGAGACATGGCTACTACACTATTCTATAGCAAGTCTTGGACGCATCGGCTAGCCAACTTCCCGCCCGAGTTGCCTCGGTCCAGAGGTGGGAGCCCGTATACGAACTCGGCTACGTGGTGCCTTTCCGACGAGGACGTGACGGACAGAGATTCCGCAGGAGATCGGAGTGGAGACGAAGACCGAAGGACACGGATCGCTTGGTATACTTCTCTACCCATCTTTTACTTTGCTAGTTGCTAGGTTAATGGCCCGATCCGGGTGAAAAGTGCGCGGTGGTGCCGGTTCAATAGTTTTTGAAAGTTTTCGTTTCCGCGTTTCCGGCGTCGGATCGACGGCCGGGGCGCCGCCGCGGACTTACAGTATGGCCATCGGGACCCGTCACCTCTCTGAAGACGTTGAAGGATTACAACGACAAATATCAGAGGAGTTCAGAGATGTACCCTTGAACCAATGTTGGTCGGAAGATCTATAGTCCAATTTGGGACTAAAGTCTTTTTGAAGGTATATGAGCATATGGGCTCAGTTGATATGAGTTGAACATTTTATTGTTCTGGCTGTTGAGCCTTTATTTGGGCTCGGCCCTTTTAATAATGCATAGCATTGGGCTCTGTCATTGGATGTAATTAAATTCTTAGCATTTTTAGTGGTCTGATTGTGCGCCACGTGGCTCGTCAGGCGCTTTGCGCCAATCAAAGAGCGCAATGCGCTAGCGCATGCGAAGGTGACATGTGTCACGCTCTGCGCTAAGCGCAAGTCTGTTAGCGTACTGCGCTTACTGAGTGCGTTGCGCCAGTGCGCCACGCCAGTGAATGACACGTGGTGCGCTCTGGCGCTATGCGCCAGTCCAAGAGCGCAATGCGCTACTTTTAGAAGGGCAAAGCGCAAAATGTTCTGTGGTTGACACGTGGCGCGTTCTGGTGACGTGCGCCTGTCCAAGGAGCGCAAAGGCGCATCTCATTAGTGCAAGGCACTGTCCAATAGCGCAGATTTTTGATCAAATTAAGATCAAAGAACAAGTTTTTTGTTCTGTTCTTCAAAAGAGGCATTGCCTTAAGATCTAAGAACCAAGGTTCTTATTCTCATCAAAAGGCTGTGCCTTTATAGATCAAAAGATCTGTGAATGAAGTAAATTACTTCTTTTTAATCTTTTATAATTAGATCTTTTTGATCTTCTCTTTTCTATTGAAGATCTTGATCTTGTTCTTAGATCTTTGATCTTTTTAGAAGAGGATTCTTCTTTTGTGAGGTGTTTTCATCTCTGTTCTTCAAGAATATGATTCTTTACCTTTAAAGATGAAGAAAATGATCTTCTTTCTTCAAAGGCTTGCATTTTTTCTCTTTGAGGTTTTTCTCAAAGTTTGCAAAGGGTTCTCTCTCTTCTGTGTATCTGTGAGACTTGGAGTCTAGGTGCCTTTATATAAGGTCAATTGATTTGTTAAGTTAGTTACAGAGATCTTTCTCTGATTGATCTGGGGATATTTCCCCACCGTTGGATCTTTGATCCTAAGGCCTCTGTTTTACAGAAGACAATCTTTTTATTTTAATAAGATTAGAAAGATCTTTCCAGAATAGAATTTTAATTCTGGTTATTTGATAATTTATTATTATTATCAGATATTTAGATCTAACGGTGGGGAATTCTTTAAATTCCAGCGCTGGCGCACCCATGCTTTGCACGTGGTGCGCTGCTCAGAGCGCAGCGCAACTGCGCTAGCGCACCCATGTCTGACGTGGCATGCAGCGCAGAGCGCAGCACAACTGCGCTAGCGCACCCGTGTCTGACACGTGGCGCGCAGCGCAGAGCGCAGCGCAACTGCGCTAGCGCACCCGTGTCTGACACGTGGCGCGCAGCGCAACTGCGCTAGCACACCCGTGTCTGACACGTGGCGCGCAGCGCAGAGCGCTGGATCTGAAGCGTTGCTTTAACTTTTAAATTTTGAATTTTAAAACAGAGCTTTGCTCTGATTGGGGGTGTGTTGCCTAGGGCGCAGCGCACCTGGCGCTAGCGCGTCTGCGTTTGACACGTGGGGCGCAGCACACAGAATCTGAAGTGTTGCTTCACAATGTTTTAACTCTTGGCTTTGAGGCATTTGTTACATTCTTTGCATGTGGAGTTTTTCCCTTCATTTTTATTTTTTTTTATTTTTTATTTTATTATTTATTTATTGGGAGCGGGTTTTGAGCCAAAATTTTGGCAGGAACAAATGCCCCTCACTACTTTGCCCACGTAAGTATGTACGTGGGTGAAGTAGTGCAGAGTTATGCATGGACATGGAATTGAGGGCTTATGATACAAGTTTAGGGTCCTTGTAGCCTAAGACTTTTTCATCTTCATGAGCCGTAAGGATCTCAAGAAGGTTTTTTCTCCCTACAGGTCGAGAGGATCCCGCAGGTGTATTTTCTCCTTAGGGGTCATGAGGACTCCTAAGTGCATTTTCTCTTGAGAGTCGTAAGGATCTCACAAGAGAATTTTCTCCCTTACAAGTCGAGAGGACTCATAAGTGATTGTTTCCCTCCTTGTCGATATTTGACTTCGGGGAATGTGGCCTATAGATAATCCATCTTGACCTCTTTGTAGGGCGGTGATGGCTTAGGAGATAGAGTTAGGATCTGCCACCTAAGACTTTTCAACTTTATGAGCCGTGAGGGTCTCATAAAGACTCTTTCTCCCTACGAGTCGTGAGGATCCCGTAGGTGTAATTTCTCCTTAGGAATCATGAGGATTCCTAAGTGTGTATTTTCTCTTAAGAGTCGTAAGGATCTCACAAGAGAATTTTCCCTCTTACAAGTCGAGAGGACCCGTAATCGGTTGTTTCCCTCCTTGTCGAGATTTGACTTTGGAAAGTGTGGCCCGTGAATAGTATGCAAGAGTCCATTTTGGACTGACTTGCAGGGCCCCAGTACTTAGGAAACAGGTTTTTTAATCCTCATTGCCTAAGGATTTGCCTTACGAGTCGAGACGAATCGAGAAGTTCTCGCAAGGATGTCCTAACGTCACAGTTAACCTCTGCTCTTTACGACAGAGGTCCGCTAGGGTCTGTGGTACTAGGGTTTTGTCCGTCGTACCGTCGCGTTGGCTGATGTATCCCTCGATAGGCAACCTTGCTGTTCGAGTAGCCTTACGATTGTCATGTCTCTGATCGCTTCAAGGGCTGGACAAGACGTCTTCAAGAAATCCACCTAGGCAGTTTGACCGTCGGAAGAGCAAGCGTTAGGAATTTTACCATGCCGCTTTTTACATGAGGTTAGGCTCATTTTGGAGAGCCCCGATGAGTCATAACCACTCCGTGCTGGTGTGGGATGATCTCCGATAGTCTTTCAGGTTTTATATGAGTTGCCGTCAAGACCCTGAAGCTAGGAATTTGACCTTTGCTTCGCTTTGCTGGCATTGCGTCTGCTGTATCGAGACGAATGTCGCGGTTGTCTCTAGGTTGCTGGTGAACCGTCGAGGTTAGGAACTAGGGATTTTGCCATGGCTCCATTGTTTGATTGTCGCGTCTGAATCCTGCTGGAGAAAGAACGCTGTGGTGACATCTCGTCTGCTGTATCGAGACGAATGTCGAGGTGGTGACCACTCCATGTGGGATGATCTCTGATGGTCTTTCAGGTTTTATATGAGTTGCCGTCAAGACCCTGAAGCTAGGAATTTGGCCTTTGCTTCGTTTGTTTTGTCATGTCCGAATCCTTTTGGAGGAAGGACGATGTAGTGACATCTCGTCTGCTGTATCGAGACGAACGTCGAGGTTGTGGTGGGATTTTGCCATCACTCCGCTTTGTTTCAACCGTGAGGTCTCTTGTTGACGTTGCGTCCACATCCTGCTGGATTGTTGAGAAACACAGTTGGTGATCTCTCGTCTGCTGTATCGAGACGAATGCTGAGGTGGAGCTAGGATTTTGCCGTTGTTCCTTTGTTTTGACCCTGGAGTGACATTGCGTCTTCTGTAATGAGACGAATACTGAGGTGGAGCTAGGATTTTGCCATCACTCCGCTTTGTTTCAACCGTGAGGTCTCTTGTTGACGTTGCGTCCACATCCTACTGGACTGTTGAGGAACGCCGTTGGTGATCTCTCGTCTGTTGTATCGAGACGAATGCTGAGGTGGAGCTAAGATTTTGCCGTCGCTCCATTGTTTTTACCCTGGGGTGACATTGCGTCTGCTGTAATGAGACGAATGCTGAGGTGGAGCTAGGATTTTGCCATCACTCCGCTTTGTTTCGACTGTGAGGTCTTTCGTTGACGTTACATCTGCATCCTGTTGGACTGCGAAGGAACGTTGTCGTTGACATTGCGTCTGGTGTAGCAAGACGAACGCTGAGGTGGTCTCTAGGTTGTTTGTGAACCGTCGAGACTTGGAACTAGGGAATTTTCCATGGCTCCACTTAGTGATGTCGCATCCGAGTCTTGTTGGACTGAGGAGGATCACCATTTTTTATTTTTAGGCTGTAGATATTGCCGTTAAGATTTGGAACTAGGGACTATACCGTGGCTCCGTTTCGTTGTGTCGTTTCCGTACCTTGCTGGCATAAGGAGGAACGTTGTTGTTGGTTTTCTGGGATGCAGATGTGACCGTTGAGACTTGGCTCTCTTTCTGATGGAACTTGGTGGGATGATATGGTTCCCTCTTCGTTTGCGCCCCATGGATTGTATACAGAAGTCAATGTGACCTCACCTGCAAGGCAAAAAGTTTTATTCTTTTATTTTTTTTAATTCTTTCCGCGATTCTTTATCATTTCAGCTTTTTATATCGCGAAAATCGCGATTGCCCAATCATTTCGTCTATTTTTCGCGGTGCCCAATCATTTCGGCTATTTTTCTTTTTACTCGCTGCTTTTTATTGCGAGTTGCCCAATCATTTCGGCTATTTTTGTATGTATATATTTTTACTTGCTGATTTCGTTGCAAGTTGCCCCATCATTTCGGCTATTTTTCGCAGTGCCCAATCATTTCGGCTTTCTATTTTATTTTTATTCGCTGCTTTTTATTACGAGTTGCCCAATCATTTCGGCTATTTTGCATGCATACATTTTTACTTGCTGATTTTGTTTGCAAGTTGCCTCATCATTTTGGCTATTTTGTATGCATGTGTGGCTCGCTCTTTTTTTTTTACTGCAAGCTTGGAACTAGACACCGATTTCGGCATCAGCACCGCTACAACTGGAATATTGCCAGGAGCGAATCATCATTTGCCTCTGTTGATGTCAAATAAAGGCGGCTTAGCAAACAGGGTTCAGATCCTGTCGACTAAGGCTTTTGACTTCATGAGCCGTAAGGGTCTCATAAAGGTATTTCTCCCTACGAGCCGTGAGGATCATATAGGTGCGTTTTCTCCTTAGGAATCGTGAGGATTCCTAAGTGTGTGTTCTCTTATAAGTCGTAAGGATCTTACAAGAGTGTTTTCTCCTTATAAGTCGGGAGGACTTACAAGTGTTGTTTGCTGTACGAGCATATCCCTAATCACGAATGGGACTTTGTTAGGGAAATGTTTATTCGCGCCCGTGGATTGTATACAAGGGTTAATACTGAACCACTTGTAGGGCAGTATCGGAGGTTGTGGGGGCTGCTTAAGAACAGGCACAGATCCCTGTAGCTTAAGACTTTTGAATCTTACGAGCCGTGAACGTCTCATAAGATGGTTCTCCTTACGAGTCGTGAGGATCTCGCAAGTGTAATTTCTCCTTAGGAATCATGGGGATCCCTAAGTGCGTTTCTCCTTTGTGAGTCGTAAGGATCTCACGTGGGTAGTTTCTCCTTACGAAGTCGAGAGGACCTTGCAAGTGTCTTTTAACGAGATCGCGCCCTTTCGGGTTTTCACAAAACTCGCCGGTAGCCCTGCTGTTTTTACCCACGGAGCTCTTTCGGGTTTTCATCCGTGCCCATTTTGCTTATGGACATACAGTTCTTTTTTTTTTATTTTAACGAGGATGCGCCCTTTCGGGTTTTCACAAGACTCGCCGGTAGCCCTGCTGTTTTTACTCACGGAGCCCTTTCGGGTTTTCATCCGTGCCCATTTTGCTTATGGACATACCGTTCATCTTCTTTTTTATTCTTTTTTTTGTCATCTTTGGGACGCTGCAATCCATCGTAGTTTATCGACATCTCGGTCAACAGCTAGTTTTAGGACATAGTGGTCCGTTGTTAGTTTAGGGACATTTCGATCCACTGTTAGATTAAGGACGTTTCGGTCTGCCATCGCCGTATTTGAGGAGAATCTCTAGTTTACTGACTTCTCGGTCTATGGGGCTTTCCCTATGAATGAGCATGATGCCCCCGGCATATCCATCTTTCTCGGAGCATGTGGTTGTGGCGGGCTCACCTTCCAGTTTTCGGACAGCGCGAACTTGCCCTGTTGGTATTGGTCTTCAACCCAGTTTTTGAAGACGTAGCAGTTTTCGATCGGATGGCCCAATACTTGGTGGTAAGGGCAGTAATTAGGATTGTTGACATCATTCAGTTGTAGCTGGTGTTTCAGCTCCGGTAGAGTGATAAGTCTGTTGCGCACTGCTAGTTCGAACAGCCTCCTTGTTTCGTCCCAGGGAAACGAGTAAGGACATTTCAACTTCTCATAGAGGGGTTGCCGCTTGTTGTTTTGGTGAACAACCGGTCTAGGGCCACTCGATTGTTGTTGAGTGTTAGCGACGAAGGCCGTTTTCCCCTTCCCTTTATCATTTTCGTTCGATCCCTTGTTTGCGGGTCCGAGATTCTTTCCGGGTAGCGTGCAATTGCACGGCTGAATGTTCTCGCAACTCCTCAATTCTTTCGTTTCAGAGATGGATTCCATGAAGAGAGGGCCGAGGGCTACTTTTTCGTCAGAGTCGCTCCCGAAGGTGAGAACTCGCAATCCCTCGGGATCAACCCTATGATAATTGCCGGCAATTCTTTTATGCTCATCTATCGCGTTTTTCCGCCGTCTACGAGCTCCACGCTTTGTCATGTTGAAGTGTTGCCTGTGAGCGACATATTCTTGCCACCAACACTTAAAGGAGTTGCAGTCTTCAGTAGGATATGCGATCTTCTGATGATATAAGCAGAAATTAGGATATACGTCCGCTTCATCAAGATGTATACCACCAGGAGAATTTTCTCTGAAAGAGGGCAGCCTCATCCCCATCGATATGGCTTCGACGAATCGTTTCCTTGTCTTAATCCTGCTTTCATTTGCGGCGGATATAATTTGATTTGGTGGGAGTGTTTCGACTCTTTTGTCCAGCCGCCGGTGTTTGGCCTTTTCAAATATGGTCATCTCACGCTCCCGATCTGCTTTACTTTTCAGATGAATTTCATTCAGGAAGGCGTCGATCATTTCGTCTGACGGCCATAGAGGTTCTGGTTCAGGACCTGCCCCCCGTCTCTCGGTGCAAGGAGCTCCTTTATCGTTTATCGACGAGTGAGAGATCACATGGCAGCTTGCTATATAATCCCCAGGTTCATCCGACGAGTCTTTGTCATCATCTCCGTCTTCAAGGAAGTGGCCGAGGAATTCTTGGAGCGTGATTGGAGTCCGCGCCTTCTGGTTATACTTTTCTAGTGCATCAATATGTTTTTGCAGATCCGTGCGCTTGTCTTCCAACTTCACGGGCTTTTGGGTCTTCTCCTTCTTCTTCGAAGACTTTGACGGCTGAATGCGCGAGCTTTGGCTATCACCACCAATCTTTGGAGTTGGGCGCGGCTTCAGCACTCTTTCGACGATCTGGGGTTCCAGCAAATTCTTCCACTTGATCGCCGGACATGTCTGGAGATTATTCAGCATCCTTTTGGTTTTGGCCGAGAGGGCCACCTCCCATGGACCTTCTTTAACAAAAGAGCACGTTGCCCCTGGTGTGTCCGTCTTCTTAGGAGCGTGCGGCTGTGGTGGGTTCACCTTCCAGTTTTCGGATAACACAAACTTGCCTTGTTGGTACTGATCCTCGATCCATCCCTTAAAGACGAAGCAATCTTCGATTGGATGGCTTACTGCTTGATGGTAAGGGCAGTAATTAGGATTGTCGAGATCGCCTGACTGCAGCGGACGTTTTGGACTCGGCAGATTGATGAGTCTGTTGCGCACTGCCAGCTCGAACAGTCTTCTCGTTTTATCCTGAGAAAACGAGTAAGGACGTCCCAGTCTCTCCTCGAGGGATGGGCGTGGACGCATATTGCTTTGGCGAACAGCCAGCTTTGAATTGCTCGGCTGTTGTTGAGTGTTGGTGACGAAGGTTGCTTTCCCCTTCCCTTTTTCGTTTCGCGGCTTTGGCTTCGAAGAGGAAGACCTGTGACCCATCTGGTCCATTTGAGCCAGCTTGTCAATCAAGCCTTGGAAAGTAGTTGGCTTGAAGAACATCATGAATTGGTATATGGTCGCTTGAGGGTAACATGCCTACCGCGGGAGCTTCTTCGATGCGCTGCTCGCATTTCGACCATAAATTTCGCCACCGTATCGCGTATTGAACCCATGCTTCACCTGGCCTTACCCTGGCGTTGATCAATGCGGTGATCGGGGTGCGCTCGCTGGCGCTTGCAAATCTTTGTGTAAACAGCAGCTCCATCTCCACAAATGTTTTGACGGAGTCATTTGGAAGTTCGGAGTACCACTCAAATGTCGTTTCCGACAAGCTGCCGATAAATTGACGAAGTAGCAATTTATCATCACCTCTGGTGTTTCCATATAAAGCCCTGAACTGGGCAACATGCTGGTGGGGATTTCCCGTCCCTTTATACACATGGAACTTAGGTATCGTATATCCCAGCGGGTAACTTATTTGGTCATACCAGCCCGGATAGGGTCGCCCAGTTTTCACGACCTGGCCAGCCGCTTCATTTGCTTGGTAGACTCGTATCTGCTGAGCGATATAGTCATCGAACACAGCTTTTGAGATGGTCTCCTCTTTGGTTACTGAATGAGCTGGAGGAGGATTGGATGTCTCCCCTCTATCGTCTTCAATAATGATCGGAGGGTCTTCAGCTGGAGGATCCGGCTGTAACATCATTCCTACCATGTCTTGGAAGAGAAGCGTCATTTGTTTTATGTTGGCAGCTTGTTCCGCTGCCTCTTTGTCCTTCTTTTCAAGGACTCTGCGTAGGAAGTCAGCATCGGTTTCTAGTTCGTGGCGCTGTTCTGATGATGCCTCTGGGCTTTCTTTTGGCCCGGTAAGTGCGGCCATTGTAGTCAGCATCTCTTGAAGCTTCTGCTGTTGCTCCTGGGCTTTTGTCATGGATCGGGTGAGCGGTCGGTGACCCGTCTAAGCGCGGCTATCCTCTTTCCCGGATGCCATATAGACAGTGTGCACCACCATGCCCCCAGACTTAGGGCGTTTAGATTCAGTGTATTTGCGATTTGCCAAAGATACAGGAATCTTCTCTGACCTCCTTCTTTTGTGAGCGGTCGAAGTTGAGGGGGCCATTGTAGTGGGCACCCAAGTAGCTGTTGCTTTTTCTGGCTTGATAGAGTAGTCCTTCTCCTGCCGAACCTTCATCTTTTTCTGTCGGCGGAGATAGTCTTGATCCATTACGAAGTCTTGGACTTGACGCCAGACCTTGTAAATTTTAGAGGACAGCCGTTGAGAGGGTTGCTCCAGCTTCACCTTTGGGGCATTATCCACAGGTGTAAGAGATCTTTTCAATACGGCAGTTGGCGAGTTTTTGCGCACCCTTCTTATCGGTTCAAAGCTATTCCCGGTCGGAACAGCAGCATTGATTTCCACCATCGGAGTTGGCGGAGTTAGCCCAGAGGGGGAGTTGCCCCCAGCCTTCCTTACCCGGCGCCAGTGACGACGGCGAGCATGTCGTGCGATTGGAGTTGGTTTAACCGTAGGGGTGACCTCCTCATGCCCCCCGTGTTGGTCAGAATTCGCTGGTATCAGCCTTTTAAAGACCGACGTCCGTTGAATGGAGACAGCCAACCTATCAAAAGCAGACTTCCGAGTAGGGGAAGCAACCTTGGTGATTTCTTCTGGAACGGGAGCAGAAATAGTCAGTCTTGTGAAGACCGACCCTTTGGCAGGAGAAACCGCCTTGACGATGTTGGGAGCAGGGATGGCTATCCGCTTCGGGATAACGCCTTCTGGTATTGCGGGCTTCTTCATGGGCATGTTGGAGCTCTGGCCTAGTCTGTTAAAAACTGAGGCAGTGGAGTTGGGCGACCCGTTGAGAGGGGCCGCAATAGTAGCAAGCCGATCGAATACCGACTTCTTGGGAGCTTCTTATGACGGTACAGGGGCGTTGAAGCTCATGGTTAGGAGTATGGTCCTGAAGAATAGTCCAGTGGTGGCTTGAGTTACCTACTCCACTGGCATCTTGAAAAGGGAGGCCGCTTGGGGCCCATAAGTCACTCCTCCAGCAAGGACGGAGTGAGAGTTGCAGTTGCAGGTAGTGCAGTTTGAAGGCATTGATCTTCTGTTTTCTGCACGGAGCAAGACACCAAATCTAAGTACCTCAAATCCACATGCAAACCATAGCAAACCGTGATTCGTTCGCGAACACGACACACGAGGTGTGGAGTGGAAAGAGGAAGAGGTCCCACCGGGAGTGCCAGAATCTGTTCACCGTCGGAAGCCGGGAAGACGGACTGTCTTTCCTAAATCTGGGGGCAGATGTTAATAGGTGCTATCCGTCCACCTCTCCGAAGATGCCAAGTTGATTTATGGCACCATGTATCGAAGGTTTAAACGGATGCGGCCGATATAGCAGACTTCGTCAGATTCCCCCTTGTTTGAGGGGTTTTTGATTGTGGGGACGCTCTTCCCTGCATGCGCAAGCCCCTGCAGTTAATTACGCTACCGCATCGCGGTAACAACTTTCTCCTTCTCCAGATGGTCACTTCGTGTCGTGGGTGTTTGTTTTGTTTGTGGTTGCCCGTGGATTGTATACGGAGACTAATTTATGTTGTCACCCGTAGGACGTGGGTTAGTCCAAATCCTTATTTTCTTAGATTTGGGTTTAGGGTTTGGTTTAAGGATACGTTAGTCTCATTTTGGACTAAGATCAACTTAAACGTTTGTTAAGGATACGTTAGTCTAATTTCCAGACTAAGATCAACTTAACGGGATCATTTAGATCCAACAAAAGAGCATTTAGACTCTATCGTTTAATTTACGGACATTTCGGTCGATTGCCAGTTTAAGGACATGGTGGTCCATTGTTAGTTTAAAGACATCCCGGTCAAGGTTAAGGACATCATAGTCCGGGAATGCATGGCCGTCGGGACCCGTCACCTCTCTGAAGACGTTGAAGGATTACAACGACAAATATCAGTGGAGTTCAGAGATGTACCCTTGAACCAATGTTGGTCGGGAGATCTATAGTCCAATTTGGGACTAAAGTCTGTTTGAAGGTTTATGAGCATATGGGCTCAGTTGATATGAGTTGAACATTTTATTGTTCTGGCTGTTGAGCCTTTATTTGGGCTCGGCCCTTTTAATAATGCATAGCATTGGGCTCTGTCATTGGATGTAATTAAATGCTTAGCATTTTTAGTGGTCTGATTGTGCGCCACGTGGCTCGTCAGGCGCTTTGCGCCAATCAAAGAGCGCAATGCGCTAGCGCATGCGAAGGTGACATGTGTCACGCTCTGCGCTAAGCGCAATTCTGTTAGCGCACTGCGCTTTCTGAGTGCGCTGCACCAGTACGCTGCGCCAGTGAATGACACGTAGTGCGCTCTGGCGCTATGCGCCAGTCCAAGAGCGCAATGCGCTACTTTTAGAAGCGCAAAGCGCAAACTGTTCTGTGGTTGACACGTGGCGCGTTCTGGTGACGTGCGCTTGTCCAAGGAGCGCAAAGGCGCATTTCATTAGTGCAAGGCACTGTCCAATAGCGCAGAGCGCATTTTTGATCAAATTAAGATCAAAGAACAAGTTTTTTGTTCTGTTCTTCAAAAGAGGCATTGCCTCAAGATCCAAGAACCAAGGTTCTTATTCTCATCAAAAGGCTGTGCCTTTATAGATCAAAAGATCTGTGAATGAAGTAAATTACTTCTTTTTAATCTTTTGTAATTAGATCTTTTTGATCTTCTCTTTTCTATTGAAGATCTTGATCTTGTTCTTAGATCTTTGATCTTTTTAGAAGAGGATTCTTCTTTTGTGAGGTGTTTTCATCTCTGTTCTTCAAGAATATGATTCTTTACCTTTAAAGACGAAGAAAATGATCTTCTTTCTTCAAAGGCTTGCATTTTTTCTCTTTGAGGTTTTTCTCAAAGTTTGCAGAGGGTTCTCTCTCTTCTGTGTATCTGTGAGACTTGGAGTCTAGGGGCCTTTATATAGGGTCAATTGATTTGTTAAGTTAGTTACAGAGATCTTTCTCTGATTGATCTGGGGATATTTCCCCACCGTTGGATCTTTGATCCTAAGGCCTCTGTTTTACAGAAGACAATCTTCTTATTTTAATAAGATTGGAAAGATCTTTCCAGAATAGAATTTTAATTCTGGTTATTTGATAATTTATTATTATTATCAGATATTTAGATCTAACGGTGGGGAATTCTTTAAATTCTAGTGCTGGCGCACCCGTGCTTTGCACGTGGTGCGCTGCTCAGAGCGCAGCGCAACTGCGCTAGCGCACCCGTGTCTGACACGTGGCATGTAGCGCAGCGCAACTGCGCTAGCGCACCCGTGTTTGACACGTGGCGTGCAGCGCAGAGCGCTAGATCTGAAGCGTTGCTTCAACTTTTAAATTTTGAATTTTAAAACAGAGCTTTGCTCTGATTGGGGGTGCGCTGCCTAGGGCGCAGTGCACCTGGCGCTAGCGCGTCTGCGTTTGACACGTGGCGCGCAGCGCACAGAATCTGAAGCGTTGCTTCATAATGTTTTAACTCTTGTCTTTGAGGCATTTGTTACATTCTTTGCATGTGGAGTTTTTCCCTTCATTTTTATTTTATTCTTATTTTTTATTTTATTATTTATTTATTGGGAGCGGGTTATGAGCCAAAATTTTGGCGGGAACAGATATAATTATACATTAACTAATATTATAGATCACTAATTATTTTCTTATCTTAATATATACATATATATATATATATGTGTGTGTGTGTGTGTGTGTTTATATATATATATATATATATATATATATATATATATATATATAATTTAAGAAGCATGGCATGGATTTTCTATTTTATGAAAATAGAAAAGAGGTGGAAAATAAGGAGATATTTTGGGTTTGAAGAATGGGGTGAAGCATGGCTTTTTATTATTGTTTATTACTCTGGACTTACTATTGAAGTATGGTTAGAATTTTTAATTGATGAAAATTATATGCTCCAATAAGTGAGGAGATATGAGAGTCATTCTTCACTTGATATTTTTCTTGAGTTCATTTTGTGCTTGAGCTCTTTCCTCGCTAGCTCTCTCCATTTTCTCCTCCTTGATCCTCCAAGCTCAATCCCTCACATGAGTTGTGAACCCTTGAGCTTATGAGCATCCTAAGTGAGCAAAAAAAATCCCTACTTCATCATCCTATACTTGATTAGCACTCATGTATAGTGTGTTTCCTTCACTAAAGAGTTTAGTGAAGAGGTGGCTTGAATTAGCGGAGCTTCGGGTGGATCATCTTCGGCACGAAGATTGCAAAAGAAGCTCAATCCAACTTCAAGTGGAGCCTAGTGGAGTCGCGTGGACTACTACACGGAGCTTTTGAAGAGAAGGACATGGTCTACAAAGGTTGTAATCTCCTTCTCTTAGCTGGTTTTTGTGATATCATCATAGTTAACCCAAATCCTCTAGTTAGATTCTAGGTTAGTGTTCCTTAGCACACCGAATTTTTGAAAATTGCATGATCGATGCCCGTTTTAACCCTATGTTGCTATTAAGAAACACTTTCAGTGCGCACCACGTGCGGGGATTCAATCCTCAAAGGAGCTTAGTTCTCCATAGGAGCTTGGTTATCCAAGTCAGGGCCTTAACTGCCCCCATAATGCGCATATGCGCAAGCGCCATGTTCGCCCCCTTTGACGCACGTGTGTCCGCCACCTGCGCACCACATGCAACGCACGTGTGCTCGCCACTTGCGCACCACATGCAACATACGTGCATCCACCACGTGCGCACCATGTGCGAGAATTCAATCCTCAAAGGAGCTTAGTTCTCCAAACTAGGGCCTTACCTGCCTCCATGATGCGTCACGTGCGACTTACGTGCCCCTGCCAAGTGCACACCACGTGCGACGAACGTGCGCCCACACCATGCACAACACGTGCGAGGCACGTGCACGAACACAAAGAACCTTTTTCATCAGTTAGAAGTTTAAGCTCCAACATGTTCTTCCCCCTGATGAATGGGAGATGGTTCAAAGGGTAAATCCATCCACGGTTTCGATATATGGCGCTGTAATCTCTCAGCGTCGTCAGAGAGGTGGTGGATCCCAACGACCAATGATCTCTCTTTCCAAATAAGAAAGAGACCACCCCATAAACTTCTATAAAAATAGAGAAAGCTCTCAAAATAATAGAGAATTTAATTCTCAATAAAGAAGACCTTTCTCCTCTCAAACCCTAGGTAAAGAAACCACAGAGATTAAAATATCTCCTTTACCTATCATAGCATATCTAAGAGTTTAACCTTTCTCAAGAATTTAGTTGTTTCTCTGGATCTGAGATCCACAAGATAAGTCTCCCATAAGTTGAGAATTTAATTCTCATCGGGAAGATCTTGTTCTTGAGAATCAAAGATTCAGGGAAGAACAAAGTTGAAAAGAAAGAAGATGGACTCAATAATACTCCAGGAACTTAGTTCCTTCAAATCAAGAACTTAGTTCTTAAAAGAACCTGATCCAAAATCCTAAAAATAGTTTTCATGTCCCACTTCCCACTATACGGGCATAGGACGCGACTGGCCGCTACGTATTTACTCTGAAGTAAATACGCTAAGCGTATCTAAGCAATATAAAAGGAATATACACAAGAGACATATGTAATGAACAACAACTTTATTTATTAACATTCTTTTGTACAATGCATGGAAAAGTAAATACATCTGAATGAAAGCAATGCCTAAACAGTGGCATAACAGAAATGTAAAGTACTGAAATGAAATGTGTATAATGAATCTAAAGTTCTGGGTCGTAGGCTGGCTGATCGAAGTCCTCGCTGGTGGGCTCGATCTCCTGAAGATCCGAATCACCTGACAACATTCCAAAGAAGAAAGAGAAGGAATGTTGTCAGCGAACAATCGCTCGGTAAGTCCCAAAGCTAAGGGAGAATATAGAATAGACAGAGAGAGTAATTTTTAAAGTTATGTTATATTGTTAACGCTGTTGTTTGTAGCTTGGTACAGAAGAGGCCAGTGTATACGAGAGAAGTCTCTATATGCCAGAGAATAACGGCAAATGGAATACAAGGAACTGTTTATGCCACGGTACGACAGCAAATGAATTCAGGTTAGGTGTCTTAAATTTTGCAGTCTCATGCCACTTATAACACCTTCCGTACCAATCTACCCCTTAAAACCCCGCGATGTCTTGATTGTATTGTTGTATTATATTGTAAATTGTATTGTCTTGTGTAGAGGGATGACTTGCCGACACGATGATATCAGTAAATGTATGTAACTGGAGAATCATGTAGATGGAAGGTATATCCATGGTTCGGTTCGGTCAATACAGATTGAATATATTGAATATATGAATTCATGGATTCATATTGAATTGTACTTTGTACTTGAATCATATTCAAGTCAGATTATTATAAAGAGACTCAGTCTGAGTCAGAACAATTAGAAAAGAAATTGAAATCCTGAATTAGGTTTTGGTGTTATCGGTAACCGCTGCATATGGGCGGCATGATTTGTGTCTTTTTCAAAGACGATTACCATGTTGATAACACCGTTTGCTAAGTTGTCTACCTTAAATAGGCAAACACCCATATCTCCGACTCCCTGAGGCTCAAGAGACTGGTCCTGCTTAAACCTATATTTACTAGGGTCCTTATTGTAATTTATAAAACTTGAGGGGTTTTACGTAAAAATAATTTTGTATAATTTTCAAAATACACCTCAAGTATTTTATTATCGTCTTTAAAGTTTTCATAGATGTAGATTTTATCATTGTGACATTTCTAGTGAATAAATCCTATTTTTCATAATAAATGGTATTTAATTGTAAAGTATTGAACTTGTATAGAATTGCATGGTATTTTCATGTAAAATGATTTTTTTTGGTTTAGAAAAGTTGGAATATTTATAATATATCAAAAATAGATGTTTTGATAATACATATATAAATATTTATAAAATAATTAAATTTATTATTTATCTAAAAATCACATTATCTTAAGATATTTGTATTTTAAATCTTTTGAGACCGAATGCTCCTTGTGGAGGTCTGCATCTCGCACTACTAAGCCCGAGAATGTGCGATAATTCGCACCATCCCGAACGGGTTTCCCAAATGGGTTGTAGCGGCGCTTTGCAAAGATTTGTTTAAAAATACGTAATCTTATAGAAAATGGTTTTTATAAGTTAAAGGTATTTAATTGTAAATTCGTATTCCCGTATTCTATGTTCCCGAAAGGCATCGTGCTATGTTGCATATGAGTGTTGTGAAGAGATAGGTTATTACCTCATGATCTATCTAAAGGTATAGGAAGGAAATATGATGTTTTAATGTCGAAACTAAACTACATGGTATCTTACTGAAAAAGTACGATAAAAATTACAATATGAAATATTTTGCTATGAAAGTTGTTCATGATATTTTGTTAATATTTAATAGTCAAGATGTGAGGGTTTGGTATGTTTGTATTTAAGAAAAGGCGGAAAGAGCCGGATCGGAAGTCGGATTAACTCCACTTTCGTTGGGTTTTAGAAAGAGAACTTTTTAGAGATCAAGAGGGAAAAGAAGAATGGGAATTACAGGTTTTTAGCATAGAGAAGAGAAAAAGGGAGTGGTAGAAGGTGCCGGTGCGTCGTTTCGTCGCCGGGAGCTCCTAGGATCGTCGTCGGAAATTCGCCGGAGTTTCGCCCTTCGCTAACTCCACTTGCACACAAAGGTCTAGAGATTTTTCTTGAGAGTTTGGACAGAATTTTGGAAGTGAGGAGGGGTGAGTTTAGGTGTGGTATTTATAGGAAAACTAGGGCTAGGGTAGGTGAAAGGGTGTGAAAGAAAATGTATTAAAGTTTTGCATCAAAAATAGTTTTAATTTGATTTTTAATCCTCTGTAATAAAGCAGGGTTTTTAAAGTATACAGGGGTTTCAAGAAGGCCAAAAGACACAACTACCAAGATGGAGACTATGTGATCCAACTCGGTCGGACCGGCACCGCCGGCCCGAGTCGGCCGAGTCGGGCCGGTTCTCCGCCTCCACCGGTCCATCGACGTTTGGTTTACCCCCTAGGATATTTTGTTTTACATGTGACTTTTGGTTTTTACGAGTTATTCACGTGTAGGCTCTTAGGTTTCTAAAAAGTTGAAAGAAAACTAATTAAAAATAATGTGGCTAATAGGATTTGAACTCTGGTGCTTTGGTTCAGCAGTGCAAGGTCTTACCAATGAGTTACAAGCTCCTTCTTACTATTAAAAAGCAAAACAAATACTTATAGTACTCACAAAAAATATAAATACCCCAAATATACATTAACTTTTAAACAAATCCTTGTACACTAAAATTGGAGTTGTTACAGTCTACCCTCCTTAAAAAAATTTCGTACTCGAAATTTATAAATTTTATTTGAAGGACTAGTTTACAAATATGTGAGTATATCTTGCACGCATCTCATTTTCCCTTTCCCATGTCGATTCTCCTGGAGTGTCTTTTCTCCACATCACTCGAACCAAGTTGGCTTCCGTGTTCCGAAGTGACTTCACTTTCCGGTCCAGGATCTCCACAGGTTGTTGCTCACATGATAAGTCGGGTTGTACAGTAAGCTCGGAATGATCGAGAATGTAGCTGGGGTCACTCACATACCTTCTGAGTTGGGATATGTGGAACACATTATGCACTCCTTCCAATGAAGGTGCAAGTGCCAAGCGATATGCCACTTCACCGATTCATTCGAGTATGTCGAACGGTCCAATGTATCTCGGACTTAGCTTACCCCGTCTTCCAAATCGGATCACTCCACAGTTCGGAGATATCTTTAAGAATACGTGATCTCCCGGCTGGAACTCCAAGTGACGTCGTTTTGCATCAGCCCAGTGCTTCTGTCGGTCTTGGGCTATGCGCATTCTTTCCCTGATAGTACGAACCACATCAACAGTTGCTACTATCATCTCAGGTCCAAGAAGTTCCCTATCTCCGATGTCGTCCCAACTTAATGGTGACCGACACTTCCTTCCATATAGCGCTGCAAAAGGTGCCATTTCAATACTTGCTTGGTAGCTGTTGTTTTATGAAAACTCCTGTAACAACCTAGTTCATTTATACCAATTCCAGTTCCCGTATTTCCTTAGTTGTGGTATTTTTCTTGATTTATCGTGTTTTGGGTGCAATGGTATTTTATATTTTACATTGCATTCGATCCGACCCGCTTGCTTGAACTTGTTTGATTCGTATTTATGAATTACCCTGACTTGTTGCTTAGACATGAGCATTTTCATGAATACTGCATACTGGCATTTCATCTGGCATTGCATCTTTTACCATATAACATTTTAAGTCACGTAAAATAATTTAAAATTACATAACTTGGCCTGCATGATACCCCTAACCCCGTAGTGGCATCCGCGCATCTTGTTCTCGTCACGTTCGGTGAAACGGACGTGTTTGGATGGCTACGCGCACGTACGTGTATCCGTTCTTGGGGGTATGCATTTTCGTTACCGGAGCATTCATTTTGAATTTTGAAAGTCGCAAATATTTTTTATATTTTAAAACTAAAATTTTAGACCAGACCCGGGCGTGTTTTGAAATACTTTTGTATTCTGCCAAAATTCAAATTAATTAATTTAATATCTTTATATTTCTTTTAAATTTCGATAACAAACTAAAACCTTTTTTAAAATTTAAAATCTAAATCCTAACTCCTAACAGCTCACCCCCCTCAGCTATCTCTCACTGGCACGTATCCCCCACTCCCTCTCTCTCTTTCTTTCTCTCTCTCTTCTCTCTTTCTTTCTCTCTTTCTCTCTCCCCGCTAACTTCCAACTTTATTTCTCCTCACTATTCATTTCTCTCTCTCTCCTCTCGATCTCCCTGTCTCTTTCCTCTCTCTCAGATTCTCTCCCTCTCCTCTCGTTTTCTCTATCTCTCTCCTCTCTTTCTTTATCTCTCTCTCTCTCCCTATATATATTAAATCCATCATCCTCTCTCCTCATTTCTTTTTCAAACACGAGACCCGCGAGACCCAGCAAACTTAGCCACTGCCTCGCCCCTCGCCTGCCTCGCCGTCGACGACCGTACCCCATCACCTTCATCACCTCATCACCGCCACCTCAACCTCTCCTCATCCTCCCCTCCATTCTCCCTCTCTCCTTCTCCAAACCCAGAACCTGAGCACTCCCTGCACACGCTACACCGCCGGCGTAGATCGCCGCAGTCGATCTCGTCGTCGCCCCCTCGTTCCCTGACTCCAGTACACCACAGTGAGCCGCTCCCTTCCTTCTCTCTTCCCTTCTTTCCTCCTTCTTTCTTTTCTTTCCTTTCCTTCTGTCTTTAAAAATAAATAATGGTTCTCTGTTTGTTTAGATCGCCGAAGCCGGACGTGACGTCGACGATCCAGACGATGAACCGGAATTGTGTGATCACCCTTGTACGTTTCTTGGACCCGTTGCGTGTGCCGTACGTACGTCGCGACATTTCACCGACGTCGGACGTACCGTACACATCCGTTTCTTGATCCGTCTAGGAAAGTTAATCTTGCTACATGCTATATAATTCATTATATACCTATTTAAATAAATATCATACCTGTAGTTTAAATCTAGTACCCCATGTTTAGTTTTATAACGTTTCGATGTTCCGTTTGCATTCGTTTATATCATTTCAGATCTAGGTCATGAAAACTTATCTTGTGACATACTGGATTACATTATACTGCATCCATATCAATATTTATATCACATAATGCTTAGTTATACATCCCACATTACCATTTTTATAGTTTTATAACTTTTCGGATACCCGTTTGCATCCATCTCATTTAGAATATATATAACTGCATCCATAGATCATATTAATACATAACACTGTGATATTAACACCCCATGTTTAATAAAGTGCATTCTAATTAGTATTGGAACTATAAATGTAACCCTAATCGATAATTATGCATCCATGTCTTTGAATTTATATCTATTGGCATACCATATCACATTATTCCATTTTATTGTTATATTAGCACTCCATACTTGATTTTGTGTACCCATACTTATTACAGTTCGATTATGAGCGTCCACTTGATACTTGTGCACTACCTGACACAACCTGATACACTACTACTGACATGACTTGATACCTGTACACTTCTTGACATGACTTGATACATGTACACCACCTGACATGACCTGATGTAGCACAGCTTGACCTGTTACCTGATCTTGTTACTAATGCAGACAATCTTGACCTGTTGTCCCTACGGACATCTCCTGTTGTCTATGTAGACAAACCTGTACCTGCTTGATCCTGTGTTGGCATTAGTTCCATATTTATAAATACCTAACTTGAACACATAACATGGGGGTATGGGGAAATCAAGAATGTAACCGAACGTAACTCAAAGGGCCATCCTATTGTTTGTCGTTTTTCCGGGCGTTACGGAATACCTATTGTTTGCCGTTTTTCCGGGCGTTACGGAATACCTCTTGTTTGCCATTTTTCCGGGCGTTACGGAATACCTATTGTTTGCCGTTTTTCCGGGCGTTACGGAATAATCACCGATGGGTTACGATGAGGATTACATTAATTGGTTTTGAAGACTTTAGAATAGATAACCCCGTAGCACAGTTTAGATATCACTGCACGTCACTTGTACTGACATACTTACTGTTATATATTCTTTTTATACTCTTGTTACTATTTATATTCATGCCTGCATATCCTGTTACCTCCTGACTATATTATTGTTGATATTATGGCGCACTGACATTTGGGTTTTGCATGGCCCAGATCCTCTTTCTCTGTCACAAGACGTTCAGAGTATCTCAGTCAACAGGCCGAGCATTGAAGACTTGTTAGTATTCTAGTTTGGTTTCCTTTCAGCATTATTTTATTTCCTGATGTGAGCCCGCATTATGGGACGTACATTCCAGTTTATTATTGTATTGGATCTTTTGCTTACGCATTATTTTTATTCTTGATTCATTTATTCTGGCTTATGGACATGTGTTAGATAGTTTATTATTGTTCTTGATATCTCTATAGCCGTAATGTGACCGTGGAGGGATATTTCCTATCCACAGGTAGCACGGTTGGCTCTGTCACGTGCCTATCTTAGCGTACTCTGAGAAGCGGGGCATGACAACTCCACAAGATGTAGGTGATCTTCCCATGATCCTCCAAAGTCTAACATACACGCTCTAAGCATATCCTCCAAGATCTGAATAGTTCGCTCAGACTGACCATCTGTTTGTGGATGATAAGCCATGCTGAAATTCAGATTTGTTCCCAAGCTTGTTTGCAGACTCTGCCAAAATTGCGGTCGGAACCTAGTGTCACGATCGGAGACAATGCAGACCGGTACTCCATGAAGTCTCACAATTTCCTGTATGAGTTCATGGGTATCAGAGATATTACATATTTGAAGCGTTTAAATATTAAATAGATTCTTACCTCCATATATTTCTTTGCTAGTGTCTCAGTTGATTGGCCAACTCGAAATGGGATGAAATGAGCCGACTTTGTGAGTCGATCCACAATGACCCATATCGCATTGTTACCCTTTGTGCTGCGATGGAGTGCAGTCACAAAATCCATTGTGATGTGTTGCTACTTCCATTCTGGGATTGAAGTAATCCAGCAGTCCTGTGATGTTCAGCCTTTACTTGCTGACACACCAAACGTTTAGCGATGCTTCTGGCTACTTCACGTTTCATTCCATGCCACCAGTAATTCTGACGTAGATCTATGTACATCTTTGTACCTCCAGGGTGTACTGAATAGGGAGAGTTGTGAGCTTCTTTCATTAACTCTTCCCGAACAGAACCTTTTGGTACACATAATTTGTTGCCGTATCTCAAAGATCCGTCTTCATGGATGATGAAGTCTATTCTGAGTCCATTGTCCACTTGTTCTCTGATCTTTTGCAACTTAGCATCACTTGCTTGAGCTGCTTTGATCTGATTGACAATGGTAGATTGAACTTGTAAATTTATCAAAACTTGAAGCATTACCTGGAATGACTACTTCAATCTCCATCTGATGCAAGTCCTGTTGAAGCTTCTAATGAGCGGTGAGATTCATTGCTAATGGTTGGCGACTAAGGGCATCAGGTACGACATTCACCTTCCCTGGGTGATATTGCAGGTTGATGTCAAAGTCCGCCATGATTTCTAACCATCGCCTCTGCCGCATATTAAGCTCCTTCTGAGTAAACACATATTTCAGACTCTTGTGATCTGTGTATATGTTCACTCGTTCACCAAGAAGATAATGACGCCAAATCTTAAGAGCAAAGATAATGGCTGCCAACTCTAAATCATGCGTCTGATAATTGCGCTCATGAGTCTTCAGCTGTCTTGAAGCATAAACCACAACCTTACCGTGCTGATGTAGAACACATCCCTTACCGTGCTGATGTAGAACACATCCTAATCCCTTACCGGATGCATCACAATGCACTTCGAAACCTCCAGATTGGTCCGATATAACGAGAATAGGCGCTGATGTCAACCTTGACTTGAGTACTACGAAAGCCTGTTCGCATGCTTCTGACCACACAAAATCTTCATCTTTAAGTGTGAGCTTGGTCATGGATGTTGCTATCTTAGAAAAGCCTTCAATGAACCTTCTGTAATATCCAGCTAAACCCAAGAATCTCCGAATGTCCTTCACTGACTTTGGTGTCAGCCATTCGCTTACTGCTGAAATTTTTGCTGGATCCATAGAGATTCCTTCGCCTGATACAATATGTCCAAGAAAACCAACTTGATCTAGCCAAAACTCGCACTTACTGTACTTGGCCTATAATTGATGTTGTCGTAGAGTTTCCAGGACAATTCGTAGATGTTCGGCGTGTTCTTTCCGGCTCTTAGAATACACCATGATGTTGTCGATAATGATGACAACAAACCTGTCTAAGTACTCCCGGAAAACTTGGTTTATCAGGTTCATGAATATTGCCGTTGCGTTGGTCACTCCAAATGGCATCACTAGAAATTCATAATGAACATAGCGAGTTCTGAAAGCCGTTTTGTGGATATCAGCTTTCTTGACCTTCACCCGATGATAACCTGAACGAAGATCTAACTTGGAGAAAACACAAGATCCACTTAGCTGATCGAATAAATCGTCGATGCGTGGAAGTGGAAACTTTTTCTTTATCGTTACTTCGTTCAAGACTCTATAATCGATGCACATTCTGTATGAACCTTTCTTCTTCTTTACAAGCAGTGCAAGAGATCCCCAACTTGAAGTGCTGGGACGAATCCACCCTTTCGCCAATAATTCGTCCAACTGAGTTCGGACCTCCTTCAAACCTTCCGGACTTAATCGATAAGGTGCTTTGATCATCGGTTGTGCTCCTGGTACTAAATCAATGCTGAATTCAAGAGCTCGATCGGGAGGCAAACCTGATATATCGTCAGGAAATACATCGTCGAACTCTCGAACCGCTTCTGGCTTTGATCCTTCTTCTACTTGAATTGCTGCAATTACTGTCTTCTTTGGTTTCGCTTTGTAAGTACTTGGCTCCAGGGTACGGTCTCCACTTTTGAAATAGAAAACCGGATGGTCTGGAATTTCAAACACCACCCTCCTTTGACGACAGTCGATGGTAGCATAGAAGGTTCCGAGCCAATCCATACCTAGAACCACATCGAAGTTCGGTATGTACAACACCTTGAAATCAGCATAGAATTCTCTGCTTCAGATGACTACTGGACACAAGCTATATCTCATTGTTGCCTTTAGAACGCCGTTTCCTGAACCGACATTCCAACTGGATACAAGCGGTGTGACTGGAATCGCATGAGTTCGGACGAACCGTTGCAATATAAAGCAGTGAGATGCTCCAGTATCGAAGAGTGCTAATGCAGGAAGTGAGGCTGCTAAGATTGTACCTAAGGTATGTGGGAAATGTTTTAGGTATAGGAAAATATGTGGATAGGTATTAAGCCTGAAAGAAAAGATTGAGATGAAAGGGTTACCAGTGATAACTTATCCAGTGGCCTCGGCTTCTTCCACAGTCATCGTGAAAGCCTGTCGCCGTGGTACATTCCTCCTGGCCTGAGGAGCATTCCTCGGAACGTTCCATTGAGCTTGATGGAACTGGCGAGGAGGAGGTGCAGTCAGTGACCTCTAGGTGGTGGAGCAGGTAGTGCAAGTCTCGGAGCAGGTGCTTGGATGGCTGGACGCTGCGGGTAAGTGATTGCTGGCCTGGGTGTAGCATATGAGTTTTGTCTACGGGGGCATGACACAATATCGTGAGTAGCTGAGCCGCAAACTAAGCAAAGGCGGTTTGCAAGCCGGCAGTCCTTCATCAGATGCACATCTCTCTTGCAGTAGTTACAAAAGGCTGGGCTGGGATGGTTGTTCGGTACTCCCGGTCTCCTTGTCCCAAATGGTGGCCTTGACGAGGCTCCTCCTACCATCTGGTTAGCAGGGCACTTAACTTTGGTAGATTGAGATCTGCCCCTCATCTTTACCACTGCCTCATAACGGCGGGCAGCTTTCAGAGCAGATTCATGAGTCAGAAAATCTCCTGTGGCTAGTGCAGCCTGGATCTCCGAATCCAAACCTTGTTGAAATCGACGGGCTCTGATCTCATCCGTCAGTGTAGGGTGTTTTTCGTCACCCCATTGAGATGGGAATACACGCGCGCTTGTCAGGCGCATTACAGATTCCCCCTACCTAGGGTAGGCCGGGTTTTAATGATTGTGGGGATCCGAATCTCCGGCAGCCGCGGACTAAGCTGTCGTTAACTACCCCTCGTCTTTGGAGCGAGGGAACCTCCGATTGACGGGTTAAACTGGTCATGCGAACTCAATGTGCAGTGTTGTGTTTTGAAGGGGTTTTGGATATATCGGGGGCCTTTCAGAGTTTTTACGGGGTCCCGCTACCCGGATATCGGGCTGGGGTTAAGGGGCCTAGCAGCCCTCTTGCGGGGTGTGGGGCAGCGCCCCGTTAGAAATTTTTTTTTAACAGGGACTGTGTCGTGGAGTATGTGTGTGTGTACATATGTATACATATGTTATATATATATATATATATATATATATATAAAAGAGGGGAAAAGGCATCCAAAGGATGCGTGGGGCCAGCGCTAGCGCTAGCGCGCAACGTGTCAGCACGTGGGCGCTCGGGCGCTAGCGCTTTGGGCGCTAGCTCTCTGAGCGCTAGCGCAAGAGCGCTAGCGCACCACGTGTCAACACGTGGGTGCTCGGGCTCTAGCGCTCTGAGCATAAGAGCGCTAGCGCGCCACGTGTCGGCACGTGGACGCTCGGGCGCTAGCACTCTGAGCGCAGGGGCGCTCGAGCGTTAGCGCTTTGGGCACTAGCGCTCTGAGCGCAAGCGCGGAGCTAGTGCTCTGGGCTCAAGAACGCTAGCGCACCACGTGTCAGCACGTGGGCGCTCGAGCAGCAAAAGGGACTTGGTCCCTGCAATGGGGGTTGTACTCCCAGAAAGGAGCACTTATTATTCTCTCTATGTGTGTGTGTGTGTGTGTGTGTCTATATATATAAGGAGTTAAACTCCTAAGATGTTATGAAGCTGATGAAGGGCTTCTCCCCTTAAGCCCTAGTTCTTCCCCAAAGTTGGGTTTCTGGAGATGGGTCTCTTTCTTCTTTCTTTGTTGGCCGGATCTTGAAGATCAAGAAATATGAGATTCTAAAAATCTCTCCTTTCTGAAATCGGATGGCAGATCTGAGTTTCTCTTTGTGGGTTTTGTGGTGAAAAACTATTTAGTTTTGGAAAAGGAAGAGTAAAACTCTTGATTTAATAAAAAAAAAAGGAAGGTTTAGAACCTTGAGGAAGGAGAAGATCGCAGATCTAGATTTTTCTTTGGAGAGAGAAAAAGTTGTTGGGATATTTTCATTATCTTGGCCTTTATAGGCTATACACTTTACATATAGCCCCTTGGGCTTTACAAAAATGGCATTTTGGCCATCCCATGGCTCACGTGCCATTACTTTTTGCACATAAGCCATGGGCTTACAAAAATTTGGCTTTATGCCCATTCATGCATAAAAAAATTACATAAAAATTATTTATTACATGATTTTGTTGTTGGCGTGGGGAGGCTTGGCCGCGGGCTTGGCTTGGGCATGGGCCCACTTGACCTGGGCCCACCTGGCATAGGGTTGACCTTGACTTTGACTCGGTCAACCGGGGTGCAAATTTTGACCCCAACAAAGTGCCCCCATCAATAAATGCATACCACATATGTGGGTCGTGTGCATGAAATTGATGGATCTTCTTTCATGTGAAGGCGACTTGCTTCGGTTCCCACTTTTTGGGATGCACTGCCCTTTTTACGAGATGGACGGTCGACGATTGACGCGTCTTCGAGACGGAGTGTCCGTGGTAGACGTTTCCCTGGCCCGGAGTGATTTAGTAGACGTGCCCCCGGCACGGAGTATCGCTGGTCGATGTTTCCCCGAGGCGGAGTGTCTGTAGTCGACGTGCCCCCGACACAGAGTGTCAGCTTGACGTTTCCCCGATGCGGAGTGTCGGCTAGTTGACGTATCCCCGAGACGGAGTGTCTATTTGACGTTCCACCAAGACGGAGTGTCGGTGGTCGACGTTTCCCCGAAGCGGAGTGTCGGCTGGTTGACGTGTCCCCGGCACGGAGTGTCTGCTTTACGTTTCCCCGGCACAGAGTGTCACTTTTGGATGTTTCCCCGACACGGAGTGTCGCTGGTCGAAGTTTCCCCGAAGTGGAGTGTCTGCTGGTTGACGTTTCCCCGGCACGAGGTGTCGTTGTCGGACGTTTCCCCGGTACGGAGTGTCACTGGTCGACGTTTTCCCGAAGCGGAGTGTCGGCTGGTTGACGTGTCCCCGGTACGGAGTGTCTGCTTGACGTTTCCCCGGCACGGAGTGTCACTGTTGGACGTTTCCCCGGTACGGAGTGTCGCTGGTCGATGTTTCCCTGAAGCGGAGTGTCTGCTGGTTGACGTTTCCCCGGCACGGAGTGTCGCTGCCGGACGTTTCCCCGGTGCGGAGTGTCGCTGGTCGACGTTTCCCTGAAGCGGAGTGTCGGCTGGTTGACGTGTCCTCGGCACGGAGTGTCTGCTTGACGTTTTCCCGGCATGGAGTGTCGCTATTGGACGTTTCCCCGGTACGGAGTGTCGCTGGTCGACGTTTCCCCGAAGCGGAGTGTCTGCTGGTTGACGTTTCCCCGGCACGGAGTGTCGCTGCCGGACGTTTCCCCGGTGCGGAGTGTCGCTGATCAGTCGAAAATACTGCATTTTTAACACCGCAATTTCCCTATCATTTGCACTCATATAGAAGTGCTCGGTATTCATATTTCACATATTAGCAAATCAGTCGTTAAATATCAGATTGCATGTGTTAGACGCTAAAACCGACACTATAAAGGAAATTGACTGCATTTCATGGCATCGCATCATCCCTATATTGTGCAACACTTGTCTCGAGAAATTGCAGGAACAAAGACAAAAGGAGCTGATCAAAAATACGCCAACTCAAAAGTTAAAGATCTGGTAGCAATACAGAAGGCAAAATAAAAATCAATATATCAGAGAAAGGCCCATCAGCCAGCCCAAACAAGTACTAGAAGGCCCAAGCCCTAAAGCCCATAATTAGCCGCGGATCCGCGGCAGGAGCCCGCTTGCGCCGCGGAACCGCGGCTCTTATGCCACGTCATCAGTCAATTTTCAGTGCACAATTCTTATCTCTGGGCCCACATTCCTTTCAGACACGTCAAATTCCAGAAGTCTCTCGAAGCTCCTTCCAGATCAGCAAAGATGATTAATTAAGCCAATCCTAATTAAGCTCCTATCAAACTATTTCTAGAAGCTCCCTCCTAACTAACCTCTTCTAGAAGCCTCTCTAGCTAACTAACTTTTGGAGGGAAACTTAAAATTCAAATCCTAGATCTAGGATTTTGGGAAATCTATAAATAGAAGCCTAGACCTAGGATTAAACGGCTTCCTACTTCCTCATTCTTCAACATCTATCTTCATCTTCTTCCACAAGTCTAGTGACAAGACTTGTGCGAAACCCTAACCCTAATTCCAATCCAAATTCAAGATCCCGAGTACCAATCAAGCAAGAAGCCCTTAAACCTTTTAGGAGCGGAGCCGATCTCCAATCGAGCAAGTGATCCAAGCCGATCCGCGACTCACGGAGCCGAGCGAAGCCAAATCGACGATCGAGTTCTTCCTCTTGTAGTTCTTGAGCGAATGTAATGAAATTGTTGATATAAATAACAGGTGAAATTCTTTAATCTTGTTTTCTTTAAATTCTTGCATCATTATTCGATCTCAATTTGTAATTGTAGTTCTTGTTGTGATGTTTGAGTAAAACTCCGCTCGTCAAGGAGTCGAGACGATCAATAGAATGATGATGTAACAAATCTTAAAACGATTCTTAAGTCCTACGGGTTTTGTAAACCCTAGCAAGTTCAAGAATCGATGACCTAGTTTCGTTGCGATGCTTTCTTGATTGTGATCGCTCGAAATTAGGGATCTACGATCGTTTCTTGAATTTACTAGAGGCTAGAATGTGAATGATATCGACGAATGAACAAGGGATAAATGATGAAACCCTAGTTTCACTAGAAATCCCTAATTCTCGTCGATCATCATCGATCTAGTATCAATCCATCGAAGGATGAGAATACGTCATCTTGAGATTGCATCACATCTATAGATCCGATCGATTCCTACGAGCCTCATTTCGATTCTTGATATTTGGTTGGAAAAATCATCAAACTATCAATTCTTGATTCTATCTTTTTCTTGTTATTAGATCTAGATTTTCTAATTCTTGAACTTCAAATATAAATCATGAATTGTTTTGTTGTCTTTTCCTTAAAGTTTCAATTCATCTAATTCAAAAGACGAACTATTACACTGTCCCTGTGGACGATCTGCAATCGCTAACGATCTACATCCGACACCGTAGTTGATTGCGGTCAAATAATTCTTTGATTGTGAATTTTATTCATTTTCTAAACAATCACAAAGAAATGATCAATCAAATGGCGCCATTGCCGGGGATCATTTGATTTAATTTACACAAACAAGAATTTCGTTTCAATCAAATGGCGTCGTTGCCGGGGATAGTGCGCTAATTGTTCGTATTTTGAAATTTGAGTTGAAAAATTTATTCCATTATAATAATTTTTAGATCTAAACTCGCACAAACCCTAATACGTGTGTTGTGATTTGATTGTGAGGAAATCTGGAATCATTGGAGCTTGGATAAAATTTTTGTGAATATTCCGGAGAGCTGAGGAGTTCAAGTGGAACGGTGTCAAGAAATTTTGTGCAGAGATACCAAGATCAGACCGCGATTCCGCGGCATAAACCTACCTCCTGCGGCGGTTCCGCGGCGGCCTAGCTGCTTCAGTTTACCAAAATTTCTCTATAAGCTTCTCACTTTCTTATCTTCTCCCTCAGCTGCTCCAAATAACAATTTCTGCAGGTTTCTTTGCAAATAATCGCAGCGTGCAAAATAGCAAAATTACATTGTGCTTGTTTTGATTCTCGTGGTTGTTTGCATAATTAATACGGACATTAAGGGGCAAAGACCAAATCCAGATTAAGTGGGGAGTTCATTACCCTTCCTAAACCCCGAAAATCGCAAAACTTGCATCCGCATTTACCCTAATTAACTAAAAGAAATCTAGAGATGACTCTAAGGACCGTCGCGCTCACTTAGGACAAAAGAAGGCCGTGGGTAATTCATTGCTTATCCGCGTTTTCTTGTGGTGTCTAAGGCAAGTGTGTCGAAGGCTAGTGGTTATTAATTAGGCCCACTACTTACGTAGTGGAGTACCTTCTCACTTACCTGGCACTTACCTGGCCACAAGGGGACAAAGAGGCAGTGGAGGATTGATCCTGCGACTTGTCTTTTGGCAGTTAGGAGCGGTCTAGAGCTTTGACCTAGGTGACCACTAGAATTAGGGTTTTGTGTGTTGCATTTGTTGTGTTGCATCATTTTTTTCAAAAATCCGTATATTTTCAAAACAAACACCGCATTCATATCATTTCCCCTAATTATAAATTCATGCTGCCACTTGTACTAACCCTTTTTAGTACAAGATAGGCTGGACACGGGATTCTAGTGCCCGTTAAGTCCGCGTTTCCCTCATCGACCCTAAAGTCGGTATTTCTACATTTACCCTTTCTTTTACCCACCACCACACCCACTTCGATGGATCCACCTCCATCGAACTTCTTTTCCACTAATCTGCCGCCGTCCGTTGGTGCGCAGAATCCACCTCGCATCTCTCTCCAAGAGAGGTGCTATCCTACACGAGGTCCACTTTCCACTTGTCTTTCCATTCCACCAGCCACCGGGGGAAATTTTCAAATAAAACCCTAATACATTAACCTTCTACCAAAATTTCACGGTCTCGAGTCTGAAGACGCATATGCATTTATCACCAAATTTGAAAATGTATGCGCAATGATGGGTACTTCACAGCTTTCTGTGGATGCTTTACGTCTTCGTCTTCTCCCATTTACTTTGTGCGATTTAGCCGAGAAGTGGCTATATAACACTACCGCACATTCCATTTCAAATTGGGACGAATTCGTCAAAGCATTCCTTAAGAAATTCTACCCACATCAAAAGACAGCTCGAGTCCGTAGCGAAATCTATCAATTCACCCAGCTTCCAAATGAAACATTTTCAAAATGTCTTGAACGCTTCAAGGATCTGTTAGTCCAATGTCCACATCACGGCATCCCGAGATGGGAACTGTGCCGAATCATTTATGAGGGCATTAATCCTAACACAAGACAGACCCTTGAATCCATGTGTCAAGGCAACTTTATGACTAAAGATGATGGGGAAGCCTGGAAATTTCTAGAAGATTTCGCTGAAAGATCTTTACAGTGGGAGGGTGTGAGTCAATCGTCTAGGGATGGCAATGATATTTCCATAGGAATTAGAGCTGAAATTTCAGCTTTACACAAGAAATTTGACGCTATGGAAAACAAATTTTTAGCTGCCGCCCTAAGTCAAATGTCAGTCTCCAAAACTGTATGTGGATGTTGTTCTGATCCTTCTCACTTGACGGAAGAATGTCCGTTTCAAGGTCATGAGCATACCAATGCCACATTTCAAAGACCTAGAAACGATCCATTTTCTTCCACATATAATCAGGGTTGGAGGAATCACCCAAATTTTGCTTGGAACCAATCACAATCTCAAAACACGGTTCCAACCCAAAACAATTTCCAAAGGGTCCCTCCACCACAACAGCACCCACAACTTCAATTGAGTCAGCACCCCTTCCAAGCACATAATTTTCAAAATCCGGTCAACACACCCGCACCATCTAGTCCTTTGCAGTTGACCGGTACAGATAATACCTCTGCACTAGCACAAACCTTGGATACTTTCATGAAACAATCCATCCAAAGGACGGCAAGTTTGCAATCTTTCGTCGAAAATGTGATGAAGATCATTATCTCTCAAAATGAGAACATCAAATCGATGGAAGAACAAATTGCACAACTAAAAGCCGAAATGCGTGCAAGAGAGAAAGGGAAACTTCCAGCTCAACCTTTACCCAATCCTGGCTATTCACATCATGTGGATCCAATCACGTTGAGATCTGGAAGAGTGCTTGACACTCACGTTGGGGAAGAGTTTGATGATACAGATAAATCAATCAATAATACCCCGGCTGAGACCTTTCCTTCCACTTCTACTTCTAATTCCGACCTCAGTTCTTCTACCCCACCACCTTCTTGCAAGCCTATTCTTCGTTTCCCACAAGGCTTGCCACCTCAGCCCATCTCTTCTAGTCCTCCACCGACGATGCCCACTTCTATTTTGGGATCAGGTCCACACACACTTCCTTCTCCTATGATGGACCCAGCGCTTATTGCTAAAGCACCTTATCCTAATCGGTTAAGGGCTAACAAATCGAGTCCACATATGGAGAAGATTATGGACATTTTTAAGCAAGTTAACATCAACATCCCTCTCCTAGATGCTATCCAACAAGTTCCGTCCTATGTGAAAACTCTTAAGAACTTGTGCACTAGGAAGAGGAAGACTCAAGTGCCCAAGAAGATATTCATGGCAAAAACAGTAGACACAGCCTTCCCCCAACAATTACCGAGGAAACGTAAGGATCCTGGATATCCTACTATTTCCATTTCTATTGGGGAAAAACACATTAACCGTGCTCTACTAAACCTTGGCGCTAGTGTTAACTTGCTTCCATACTCAGTTTATGAGCAACTAGGTATCGGAGAGTTGAAGCCAGCACATTGCACTCTCCAGATGGCTGACCGATCAATCACCAAACCTAGGGGTGAACTGGAGGATGTGTTAATAAAAATCGGGGAATTTATCTTCCCTGTGGATTTTATTGTAATTGATACACAGCCTGTAGCGAACCCACGGAATCAAATTCCGGTGATTTTAGGTCGCCTCTTTTTGGCCACTTCCAATGCAATAATCAACTGTCGTAACGGTTCTATGACCCTATCTTTCGGGAATAAGTCAATAGAGCTGAACATTTACAAGTTGGGAAGTGTACCCTCCGAACCTACTGCTCATGTCTATTCTGTCGACTTAATGGATGTCGACAGCAGCGAATTTGATGATCATCATGATACTGATCTAGACTCTTTTCATACGTTATTGTTTGACCCAACTATGTATCATACACATATGGACTCTTCCACCGAGATGTCCGGGTCAACAATTAACACTGATTATGAACTGTTTTTGGAGTCTGAAGATCACCCCGCGATTTGTGATGACATTATTCATCGGGGCATTGATGGAACTTTTGAGGAGATCTTCGCTGATGAACTCGCATTTTTGAATGACACGGGTGTTGAGATGAATCATCTCCCAATCAATGAAATTGAACCTCCACCCCTTTTTCTGAACTGTAGAAAAAATGCGAGTAATCCATCACATTCACTGCATCGTCTCTCCAAAATGAGACGCACACACATTCTATTCCACCACTTAACCTTTCCCCACTTCTTCTTCCACCAACCAGAGCACTGCATTGATAAAATTTTCGAATGGTTGGTGTTAACTTTCGGTCTTTGCAAAGCTTGGCATCGACCAATGATTTTTGACCCCCTCATGTGATTTTCAAAAGATTAACATAGCTTAAATCAAGTTTGGGGGGGTATATTTTCTGGCTCTTGATAAGAAAATTTTTACAAAATGATGAGCCAAAAATAAGTTTGGGGGAGGATCTTCACTTAAATATTTTGCCCCCACTAATAATTCCTCCCAAGCTTACAGGTTTTTCGAGATTTAGCAGATGGCAACAGTGAGGACACTGTTGAAAACAAGTTTGGGGGAGGTTTGTGCTTATTTTCGCATCATTTGCATATCACTTTGCATAAGCACAAAACATTTTTCAAAACCTATAAAAATTTAAAAAATTTCAAAAGATAAAAATATTTTTTGTACATAAATAAGATAATAAAAGTTTAGATAGTGAAAAATTACATCCATGAGATTAGAAAAATTTAAGAAAACCAAGAAAATTAGAAGTTTTCTTATACGAACTAGTAATAAGTAGTTATGAGCCGTTGTCCCAAGGGTTAGTAAGATGAAGGAAGTCACTAATCTGAGGATAAAAATAAGTCTGAAAAATAGTTTCTATTCTGGAAGACAAACATTTTGAACGTTGATACCCTGCTATTCGCACTTACACATGTCTTAAAGCCTGGGATAGTAGAGGATACCTTAAAATGCTCTTGTCTTAAAGCCAAAAGTATGAAGGAAATAAAAAAATGATGAAGAAAATATAAAGTGGTGAGAAAAATGAACACTGGTTTTGTTATCGCCAAGGGCAATAAAAAATATATATATAGCGAGGGTGCCTCTTCACCTAGTGCCCTAAGGCCAACTGGTCTGGGAGTCACTGCTAAGCCTTAGGTGGTGCAAGACGAGGAAAATACACCAAGTAAGCAAGCACAGGAGTAATCGGTCGGTTAGTACCTCAAGAAGTATTAACGGTCGCATGAAAGTGTGTGAGCAATCTCATCTAAATATTCATTAATCGAAAAGTACTGAGGCTGATGGGCAAGAGTATGATAGCTTGAATTGAATTCTCCGGGTGTAGGGATATCTTTACACACACGCAGGGTTATATGATCGATGTTTGGAAGAAAGATAGGAATGAAGAATAAGACGATGTTTTATTGAGGGAGGACGTGATTTCCGAAATCTTTTCATGACCATTAAGATAGGGCTCATGACAACCGAAAAACTAGCTTAGTTGGAAACCCTAATTTTCGAAGCTTTTCTTTTACAATTCTTTTCTTTAAATGTAGTATTCATCATCTTACTTTTTTTTATTGGATTTTGTGGGTGCAATCCACTGAAAACCCTCAGGAGACAACACTCCTCATACTAGGGACACCTAGAGGTTTAAAGGCTTGTTGCACGTGCTCAGTGCAATCGTGTTGCCTACGAAAGTGTGCTTTTCTCTTTCTTTATTTTCTCCTTCTCTTTTTAAATAAAACAGTTCGCTCGAGACGATCGAAAATAAGTTTGGGGGAATTTGATCAGTCGAAAATACTGCATTTTTAACACGGCAATTTCCCTATCATTTGCACTCATATAGAAGTGCTCGGTATTCATATTTCACATATTAGCAAATCAGTCGTTAAATATCAGATTGCATGTGTTAGACGCTAAAACCGGCACTATAAAGGAAATTGACTGTATTTCATGGCATCGCATCATCCCAATATTGTGCAACACTTGTCTCGAGAAATTGCAGGAACAAAGCCAAAAGGAGCTGATCAAAAATACGCCAACTCAAAGGTTAAAGATCTGGTAGCAATACAGAAGGCAAAATAAAAATCAATATATCAGAGAAAGGCCCATGAGCCAGCCCAAACAAGTACTAGAAGGCCCAAGCCCTAAAGCCCATAATTAGCCGCGGATCCGCGGTAGGAGCCCGCTTGCGCCGCGGAACCGCGGCTCTTATGCCACGTCATCAGTCAATTTTCAGTGCACAATTCTTATCTATAGGCCCACATTCCTTTCAGACACGTCAAATTCCAGAAGTCTCTCGAAGCTTCTTCCAGATCAGCAAAGATGATTAATTAAGCTAATCCTAATTAAGCTCCTAACAAACTATTTCTAGAAGCTCCCTCCTAACTAACCTCTTCTAGAAGCCTCTCTAGATAACTAACTTTTGGAGTGAAACTTAAAATTCAAATCCTAGATCTAGGGTTTTGGGAAATCTATAAATAGAAGCCTAGACCTAGGGTTAAACGGCTTCCTACTTCCTCATTCTTCAACATCTATCTTCATCTTCTTCCACAAGTCTAGTGACAAGACTTGTGCGAAACCCTAACCCTAATTCCAATCCAAATTCAAGATCCCGAGTACCAATCAAGCAAGAAGCCCTTCAACCTTTTAGGAGCGGAGCCGATCTCCAATCGAGCAAGTGATCCAAGCCGATCCGCGACTCACGGAGCCGAGCGAAGCCAAATCGACGATCGAGTTCTTCCTCTTGTAGTTCTTGAGCGAATGTAATGAAATTGTTGATATAAATAAAAGGTGAAATTCTTTAATCTTGTTTTCTTTAAATTCTTGCATCATGATTCGATCTCAATTTGTAATTGTAGTTCTTGTTATGATGTTTGAGTAAAACTCCGCTCGTCGAGGAGTCGAAACGATCAATAGAATGATGATGTAACAAATCTTAAAACGATTCTTAAGTCCTACGGGTTTTGTAAACCCTAGCAAGTTCAAGAATCGATGACCTAGTTTCGTTGCGATACTTTCTTGATTGTGATCGCTCGAAATTAGGGATCTACGATCGTTTCTTGAATTTACTAGAGGCTAGAATGTGAATGATATCGACGAATGAACAAGGGATAAATGATGAAACCCTAGTTTCACTAGAAATCCCTAATTCTCGTTGATCATCATCGATCTAGTATCAATCCATCGAAGGATGAGAATACGTCATCTTGAGATTGCATCACATCTATAGATCCGATCGATTCCTATGAGCATCATTTCGATTCTTGATATTTGGTTGGAAAAATCATCAAACTATCAATTCTTGATTCTATCTTTTTCTTGTTATTAGATCTAGATTTTATAATTCTTGAACTTCAAATATAAATCATGAATTGTTTTGTTGTCTTTTCCTTAAAGTTTCAATTCATCTAATTCAAAAGACGAACTATTACACTGTCCCTGTGGACGATCCGCACTCGCTAACGATCTACATCCGACACCGTAGTTGATTGCGGTCAAATAATTCTTTGATTGTGAATTTTATTCATTTTCTAAACAATCACAAAGAAATGATCAATCAAATGGCGCCGTTTCCGGGGATCATTTGATTTGATTTACACAAACAAGAATTTCGTTTCAATCAGTCGCTGGTCGACGTTTCCACGAAGCGGAGTGTCAGCTGGTTGACGTGTCCCCGGCACGGAGTGTCTGCTTGACATTTCCCCGGCACGGAGTGTCGCTGTTGGACGTTTCCTCGGTACGGAGTGTCGCTGGTCGACGTTTCCCCGAGACGAAGTGTCGGTGGTCGACGTTTCCCCCAAGCGGAGTGTCGGCTGGTTGATGTGTCCCCGGCACGGAGTGTCTGCTTGACGTTTCCCCAGCATGGAGTGTCGTTGTTGGATGTTTTCCCGGCACGGAGTGTCGCTGGTCGACGTTTCCCCGAAGCGGAGTGTCTGCTGGTTGATGTTTCCCCGGCACGGAGCGTCGCTGTCGGATGTTTCCCTGGTACGGAGTGTCTCTGGTCGACGTTTCCCCGAAGTGGAGTGTCGGCTGGTTGACGTGTCCCCGGCACGAAGTGTCTGCTTGACGTTTCCCCGGCACGGAGAGTCGCTGTTGGACGTTTCCCCGGTACGGAGTGTCGCTGGTCGACGTTTCCCCGAGACGGAGTGTCGTTGTTTGACGCAGAAGTCGATGTTGGAATTGGTTGGTTTGATCTGTTTTGGGTTGACATTTGCATCGCTACACTGGAATATGATACCGAGAGCGAATTATCATCTGTCATGAGAGGATTTGGGAATTGATTTTTTTTGTTTGGCATCTGCATTGCTGCACTGGAATAATACCAGGAGCAACTCATCATTTGCCCTAAGAGGATTTGGGGATTTTGGTTTTTGTTTGGCATCTGCATTGCTGCACTGGAATAATGTCAGGAGCAACTCATCATTTGCCCCGGAAGGATTTGGGAATTGGTTCTTGTTTGGCATCTGCATTGCTGCACTGGAATAATGCCAGGAGCAACTCATCATTTGCCCCGGAAGGATTTGGGAATTGGTTTTTGCTTGGCATCAGTATCGCTACACTGGAATATGGTGCCAGGAATGAATCATCATTTGCGCTTGCTTATCAGGAAGCGATAGCTTAGGAGACAGGTTTTAGGTCCCTATCACCTAAGACTTTTCAATTTTGTGTGCCGTAAGGGTCTCACAAAGCATTTCCTCCCTACAGGTCGTAAGGATCCCGTTGGTGTATTTTCTCCTTAGGAGTCATGGGGACTCCTAAGTGTGTTGCTCTTTTATGAGTCGTAAGGATTTAACGCGGGAATTTTCTCCTCACAAAGTAGAGAGGACCTTGCGAGTGCATTTCATCTCCTTTTTCTTTTTCTTTTTTATGAGTTTGCGCCCTTTCGGGTTTTCACAAACTCGCCGGCAGTCCTGCTGTTTTTACTCACGGAGCCCTTTTGGGTCTTCATCCGTGCCCGTTTGTTTGTGGACATACCGGTTTTTTTTTTGCGCTGGTGGGACATTAAAAGTAGTCTCACTGGCAGGATTTGGGAGAGATTGAGATCGTTTTACGCCCGTGGATTGTATACGGTTTTGCAGGATGTATGATCCAGACCGTAGGGCCGAAAAAAATTTGGGACTTTGTTGGCGTCTGCATCGCTGCACTGGAATATGGTACCCGGAGCGACTCATCATTCGCCGTTTGAGAATTTGGATTTTGGTTGGCGTCTGCATCGCTGCACTGGAATATGGTACTAGGAGCGACTCACCATTCTCCATGGGAATTTAGATTTTGGCCGGCGTCTGCATCGTTGTACTGGAATATGGTACCAGGAGCGACTCATCATTCGCCGTTGCCTATTGGAAAGCGATGGCTTAGGAGACAGGTTTAGGTCCCTATCACCTAAGGCTTTTCAATTTTATGGGCCGTGAGGGTCCCATAAAAGCATTTTCTCCTTACGAGTCGTAAGTATCCCGCAGGTGTATTTTCTCCTTAGGAGGCGTGAAGACTCCTAAGTGTGTTTTTCCTTTGTGAGTCGTAAGGATCCAATGAAGGTTTGTTCTCCTCATGCATCGTGAGGACACATGAGTGGGTCTTCCCAATGGACCATAATTCCAAGGGCGGAGACCAGCCGCGTAACTGGTGATTACGGTGGGGCATGGGTATGATGAGAATTATTTAAGCCCGTGGATTGTATACGGTAGTCAATTTGGGGACTGGCCGTAGGGCCAGAAGAATTTTGGGAATTTGAATTTTGGTTGGCGTCTGCATCGCTGCACTGGAATATAGTACCAGGAGCGACTCATCATTCGCCGTTTTTTTACCGCGATTGCTTTATCATTTCATCTTTTCTTATCGCGAAGATCACGATTGCCCTATCATTTCGGCTATTTATTCGCGGTTGCCCCATCATTTCGGCTGTTTATTTTCCTCTTTATTTTTACTCGCTGATTTTTATTGCGAGTTGCCCTATCATTTCGGCTTTTTATTATTTTTGTTTTATTTACACATTTTTACATTCCCAGTTTAACAACTTAGAGGTCGATTGTTTCCGGTTTAACGACGTGGTGGTCGATTGTTCCCAGTTTAACGACGTGGTGGTCCTCTTTGCTTATCCCCGCTCCTTGAATTTTGACCTTGGCGGGGCTGTGTTGATGATCGTAGCTTTGTGGCTTGTCGGTTCATCTGACGACTGTGAGGCTTTCCCGAGTTTGCATTGGTTCTCCACCCAATCTTTAAAAACATAGCAGTCTTCAATGGTATGACTCACCATTCTATGATATGGGCAGTATATGGGATTGCCGTTCATGTTCATCTCCTGTGGCCTCTTCGGAATAGGCAGTTGAAGACCGTTGTTCAAGGCGTCCATGAATATTTCGCGGACTTTATCCCTCCTGAAGGAGTATACTTTCTTCTTTTTCTCCATTGGAGGAGGTGCCCTTACTGATGCTGGACCCCGAGGACGACCAGTCTTTGGTTCTTCTATTCCGCTTACCACGATCAGTGTACACATCGGAGGGACTGGAGGCTGATCGCGTCCGTTTTTCACAAAGGTGTTCCGCTATCGGGCTGGAGGGAGCATCGGTCGGCTGCTTCCAGATATCAATCCCCAGCTCACGAACCAAAATTTGATTTTGCTGTAATGGCAATCGGGCGAATTGGGTCGTGAGATCCGCCACGACATTTGCCAGCTCGTCGACTTTAGAATGGACCTTGGCCATCTTCTCATCCCTGTCTTGAAGTTGCCTTTGAAGCCATTGGAATAATGCTTGTTCTATAGTTCCAGGTATGATTATGGGGTCATCCCTACCGCCTGAACTTGATTCAGCATGAACCACGGGTTCCTTTGGCTCAATGGCCTGAGTAATCTCTTCATCATTTGGATCGGGTCGATGTTGGATGGCAACAACCGCGTCATTGTCATGGTTATAAGGCGTAGGAGGACTTGCTCCTCTGAGCTCCATCATATAGACCGTGTGGGTTGTGTACCCGTCTATTGCTTCTTCGTTGGCAATGTGGCTCGCTTGGCTCTTAGCTTGTTGCCTTGGTCCGCTCTTTTTAGAGAAAGGCAGGTGTCTGAGAGAATCAGGTCCCCGAAGGACTTCGGTCTCCGTTTGTATAAAATTAGCGGTCGCAACTTGATTGTTTGTTAACACGCCAGGGGACAATGATATTTCTCCCGCCTTGTATTGTTTCTCGACCCAATCCTTGAAGATGCAGCAGTCTTCAATAGTGTGTCCCCAGCACTCGGTGGTATGGGGAAAAGTTGGGATGATCAATCCTGTTCGCTTCACTTAACCTTTTTGGTTCTGGTAGCCGCAGGCCATTCTCCAGAGCATCTTTAAAAATTTTGTGGACCTTATCCCTTCGGAATGAGTAGACCTTATTTCTTCTTTCCTCCAAAGTTGGCTCTCGAGATTTGCTAGTTTTTGCTCCGCCCGCTCTCTGCTTATTTAGAGAATCGGTGTTGTTAGAACTTCCGCCTTTTCGGTTGTCATCCCTCCAAGGTTTCGGTCTGTTTGTGAACTGAAGATCCTGAGCGGACTCAGGCTTTGAGCATTCCAACGTTTGGACCTTTTTGGTCAGCTCTTGGAATGTTTTAAGGCCCGCGGTGCACAGGAAAGGTTTCATCCAGTCTTTCAGATTTTCTATAAGAAGACTGACGGATTGGTCTTGCTCCAACGGTGGTTCACATTTGACAAAGAGATTGCGCCACCGGACTATAAAATCTATGGTGCTTTTGTTGTTCTTTGGCTCTGTCCTTATGAGATCGGCAATGGTGATTTTATCGCTGACACTCATGAACCTTTGCTTGAACATGGATTCTATTTGAGCGAACGCCGTGATCGAGTCATCTGGTATGCTTGCATACCAATCAAAAGCAACATCCGTCAAGCTATTAAAAAACTGACGGAGAAAGAGCGCATCATTGCCCCCAGTATTTGCGCACGATGCTTTAAATTGGGCAATGTGCCGGTTCACATTTCCCGTCCCATCGAACCTTTCAAATTTGGGGACGACATAGCCAGTGGGAAACTCCATAAGATCGTACCGAGCAAGATATGGTCTCCCACTACTGCTGAAATCTTTTTGCTCTCCGGCTTCGGCTACCAATGTTTTGACTTTGTTGGCAACCAAATCCATGATTTGATCTTGAGTTAGCGGGTTACTGTCATCGGTAGCCAAGACATTTCCCAAGATAGGATGTGACTGACTTTCGTGCGGTCCGCCCACCTTTGGATTTGAGGGAATAGGCGTCGGCTGCCTTGGGACACCATTTCCCGGTTCACGAGCAGAGCCATGTGCTTGATTGGGCGGTTGAGAGGCAAGTCGGGTCGTGTGCTGCATCACGACATTCGTCAAGTCGTCAATTTTTGAGTAGAGCTTGGCCATCTCCTTGTCTTTGCTTCTGAGCTGTTTTCGGAGCTCTTGGAGAAGTTGCTGCTCTGCGGTCTTAGGAAGGAAAGTTGGCTCATCTTCGCTTTCCGAGCCCGACTCCTCATGAACTGAGGGCTCTCTCTGCCTATCAGCCTCACTGGGAGGATTTTCATCACCCTCCGGAGGATGCTGGTCTTGGGAAGTGACGGCTATATTCACACCAGGTTGGATTTGAGATGTGGTGGCCCTATCCTTGCTTTTGCTGCAAAGGTTGTCGCTGGGACGCGTGCCCACCATGTAGACGGTGTGGATAACACATTCAGCCATCCCCTCATCTTTGGCGGGGTAACTCTGTTCTTCGAACCTCATGAGGTTCAGCCTAGCAGGAGCCCTAGCCCTTTTGTTGGCTCTATATCTGAGCCTTTTCTGCCTTAGCTTCTCAATTTTAAAGGCTTGGCGGGCATCCATTTCTTGGGAAGCAACCGTGATTCGATTAGCGGGGAGCTTAGAGAAGACACCCGGTCGAGCAGTTGTTAGGGGCACCGCCGGAGCTTGCTCGAGACGCCCTGGTGCTTTGTTAGCATTGATGGTCTTGCCCCCAGCTGGAGCAATGGAGAGTCGTCCGGAAACGGACTTTTGCTTGGGATGAGGTGCCCTCGCTACCATGACATTTGGCCTTTTCCTTTATGAGACCGGCTTGCCTGTTACCGGAGCTTGAGGAGCTGGGACGGCGTTAGCTGACACAAACAAAATAGAGCCAAATGGTAGCGATGGCTCTTCCCATTGTCGCCCAAGACTGGCCGGGAGTGTTGGATGTAGTGCCCTCAAAGTCAATTATTGGATCGCAGGTACGTGATTGCAATGATTGAGGAGGACCTATACCGGTAAGACAGTCTTACTCGAGATGATAGTATGCTATCTGGTTTGCCTTTATCAGTCGTGTACAGGTTCAGGTGACTGATCACTATTACACGTTGATAGAGCCCTTAGGATCTTGCTTCACTACCAACAGTATGATGGCGATCATATACGTGAGAGTTGGGTAGTCTATAAGCACATCCGTAAAAGTGGTCCCTGGTCGTGGGAGTTTCGAGACAGGGCATCGATACTCCGAAGTAGACTAGTGTATACAGTCGAGACCCCGACGAGGAGCGGTGGCCGATCTCACAAGCCACTGGTGTCAGTTGGATCACCTAAGATGTATACAGGTGCTCATTGGATTATGAGTACACCGGACAGGACTCGCCGGGAACCTGCTAGTTGGTATTTATACCTAGCGTCAGATAGCAGTTCCCTGGTGACATATGTACAGGTTAGTTCATCGACCTGAGGTCGTCATTTGTCTCGTGTGAGTTCTGTGCTTTGATTTCTACCCTACCACGGCTCAAAGGAGTCATGCAAACAGGTCTTTTTTGGGTACAGTCCCGAGCCACATGGAGGCAAGTGAGCGGATCGGTAGGGGATTCGTCTCTCCCGGTATTGGGGGTGAGATCGCGTTGTGTCTAAGAGAGCCATTACATAAAGCCCTCGGCCGAGGCAGGAGATTTACTGGTAGGTACTCCAGTAGCATCTCAGGGTATTCTGGGCTACACTCCGACACGACTTATACCGCTATTGGGGGTCTGACGTTACCAGCCCCCTAGGCCCGATATGCGATACTCATAGACGAACGGACCGGACTGTATGTATATTGCCACTGTTAGGCTCAGTAGGGTTTCAGGATGAGTTCGTTCATCGGCTACCCTTGAGGTCAGTACATGGGCAGTCGTTTCGCACTGCTAGTGCCGCTGACGTGCTTATGGTTAAACCCACTGCCAGGGTACTGACGAGTCATTAGAGTCCCCCACAGATAGTTTCCCAGGTTCGGGCAAAACATTGTAGAGGCCGTATGGTTTTATGGCAGGGTTCGGAAAATGCACGTGCGTTTACGCATGTGTCATATTTCGGGCAGATAATACTGGTGGGCTTTGGTTTAAGCCGGATCCATGTATTATATTGAGTAGATATAATATCTTTTTCTCAGTTGCAATTGTATTCGGTCGTAATACAAATGCGGGTATGTTTATACTGTTACGGGGTTATCCTGAAATTCGTTTCAGGATCGCTTTTCGAAGTTTCCAGTTTTCTATCACCCGTCTTAAACATTCGGTTTAATGCGGATTTATCTTTTCTTGAGGGTGAGTCATGAATGTGGAAGCTTCTAGAATGGTGACTAGGTTTAGTGTGTCACCATTTTGCATTAAATGGTTGATAACTAGGTTAAGTGACTCATGGTTTGCATTAAATGATTTATACAAGGTGTTATATGACTCATTCACTTCATTATTGCTAATGGTCACCCTCTTTGCTCCTACACTCACCCCCTCCTCTCTTTTAAAGTGGCCGGCCCATTCTTGTGGAGAATGAGGGTTGTTAAAAAAAAGATTATTGATTTGATTCATGAAAATTTGATAGCTCATTTCTCATTTCATTCCATTCAAAAGGCAACTTCATTAACCGTTCATCCATAGCTTTGGATGAAGCGAGACAAAGTGTTCTACTCGTTCTCTACTTCATCTTGGTATCTCTTTTGGCAGACTTGATGACCGAGTTGCCTCGGTATAGAGGTGGGAGCCCGTTTAAAGATCCGTAGATGTGGTGCCACCTCGACGAGGAGCCAGGAGATCGGAGCAGCCGCAACGTAGCGTGGGATGATGGTTAAAGACCGAAGGACTCGGATCGTTCGGTATAACCTTTCTACCCACTTTTTAGTTTATTAGTTTAGCGTTAATGGCAGATCCGGGTTATAGTATGAAATAGCGCCAGTTATAAAAGTTTTGGTTCCCCATTTGGCGTTAGATTGACGGTCGGGGCGCTACCGTAGACTTACATGGTATCAGAGCCACGCCATTAAGCTTTATTAACTTGTTCTAACGCGTTTAAAATAACGATCGAACGAAATTTTCGAAACCGCATTTTTCATGTTAAAGTTTCTGTCGAATTTTTAAACAGGTCTAAAAATTATTTTGAGCATCTCAGAAAATCGAGCAAGCTTTTTTAAGCAAACTGATGAAATTTGGTCGACTAACTCAACAGTACTGCCGCGGATCTGCGGCCTAAACCAGGGTTTGGCCGCGGATCCGCGGCCAGTTTGTGAGATCAGTACTCCAATTTTCTACAGTAGGGTCTTCATTGAAAATTGTGGTTTCTGGAATATTTCTTTTGGGCCTAGATTTTATTACTGTACTGCAGATGTACGTGGGGCCCACTTCGGGATGTTTTGTCGATCGAAATTTTAAACTTGTTAGTTTGCAGTACTTACATTATATCTACGACCGTGAATGTCATTCGAGCGGTAAACCGCGTCTAATTGCTATATTCCTTTTAGACGGGTTTGCGAACGTGACATTCGCGTTGATGTTCTGTGTTGTGCTGTGATGTTGCGGATTTGTCGTGGTGGATAGCAGTGTGCAATGGTAGTGCAGTTTGGATTTATTTGTACATTTGATATTGCGGGACGAGCGTCCAACATGTGGACTGCCGTCACTGCCTGTTTGTATAATATTCTTTTGGGGCACGACCGGGCTAAGTTCGATGTACCCGTTGTACATATTTTTCAATTCTGTACTAGGTTTTACCCCGCGACGGAGTGCACGGATAGCCGGGTTCTGGAGGGCAACGGGTCCGCATCTCATGTCTTTGAGAGGCAGAGGGGCCTCACTCTAGAATTGGCAGACTATTCGCCGCACTCTTAGGGGGTACATGTTGACCCAAGGAGGGGTGCTCAGGTTACCGGATTCCGTGAAGTGCAGGGTGGTCCATTCACTTTGATGTAGGGGGCTGCCTCGCTTCAGGTTTTGGCGGGTAACTTGCCGCACCCGTAGGGGTCTAGGTTTCTTTGCACAGGCTATCCACACGACCAGGGGAACGTCGGGTTTCAACAGCGGCTCTGTGAAACCCGGGGATCCCAGATTATCTGTATTGTTCTGTGATGCTTATTACTTTTCTGTAATGTTGCATTTTATCACGCCTGGAGCGATTATTGTATATTGGTATATATACTAGTAGATGTTGTATATGTTTTGCACCCGTGCTAGTCCAGTCCCAGCTCTGTCGTTAGTTAAGTAACCTAACGGGTAAAGATGGGACCCAGTGACGAATGCGGATGGCATATACGTACATTTTATTTTCGTTCTTTTCTGGTGTGATTAATTGATGGGACTGCGTTGATTCTGATCAATGCAAAGGAAAACAAACATGTTTGGATGTTGTTGGAGCAGTTTTAAAAGGTGTTATTACAAAGACGTTTTCTTTTGTTTTGCACAGTGGTATTCAGTTGGAATATCCTGCACCTCATTCGACGAGGCAAGGGCCGAGATCCCTTCACCGGGAGTGACCCCTTGGGCAGAAGTTTGTATCAGGGTAATAACTTCACTATAGTCGATTACAAGTTGCTTTGCATCGTCGTATTCAGTTGGAATATCCTGCACCTCATTCCACGAGGAAAGAGCCGAGATCCCTTCACCGGGAGTGACCTCTTTAGCAAAGGTTTTCGTCACTATATTTTTATAAAAAGCTATCAGGTTCCTTCAACGAGATCAAGTTCATTACGTTAAAGGCTTTTCGCCAAAATCCAGCCGTAGCCCTCCGTCATTTCATATGAATGGTCAGTAGTATTCAAGCTATGTTGGTCTGGCCCTTAGCTAGGACATAGTGATTGGTAGTTGCTGGGGTGTTCACATGTTGCATAGATAGATGCGTTGGTTTGGGACAGTCGTACAGCCTTGTTGGACCTTAGTCAAGGGCGAGTACGGGTGGGTTCAAATTAACAAGATAATGATGGGAAGAACTTGACATGTAACTTATGATTGGTTTGGCCCTTAACCAAGATCATAAGAGCATGGGGCAAAAATCATATCGGGGGTTTCTAAAGAAACTGAAACTTGCCAGGCATGCGCATACCTACTGGAGTGTGATAACGTGAGTGGATTCCGTCACGTTATCATGCGATGAGAGTTGGATCCCGGTTCCCACTGATGAGTTGGTTTACTCTTCGGGTGATCCTGATTGATTCTTCTTTCAGGTTTGGAGGAGAGTTTGACAGTACAATGGGAAGTTTCCTGATTAGATAAAGTGATAACCATTCTGATCTATGTTAGAGTGCACACAGAGTGTTTCTTTTCTCTCTCTTTGGCAGCGACCTTTGACCGACCCTAGACTATGACTCAGGGACCAAGTTGACCGAACCTTCTAAAAATACTGGCTTTTGGATTGTCTAAGTTGCATAAGTCATTGTCACTCCTTTTACCCTTTGCATTTCTCAGAACACCTCGTATCACTACGAGTATCCACTTCCATTGGATAAATCCATCGTATGGTTATATACGAACTCGAAGGGACTTCTTCGAGGATGGATCTAGGTTCAGGAGAATAGAATTGGTTTATTCAGTTGTTTTTTATTATCACCTTCTCTCAGATTGCGAGGGCTCCTTAGTTTAGGAGAGTACACCTATTACGCTTATTGGATAGTCTTCTTTCAAACCATAGGCAGGTGCCGAAAGGTAGGGAATGAAGAAAACCAATTAGCCTAAGTAGGGTGTACAGAAGGTAATATGTAAAGACAAAATAAAGAGATTAGAAAGAGGGCAAAGTAAATTTCGACTGCTATCATTCACGACCAAACCGCGTACTTCATTGCCACTCCTACTTCACCTTTGCTTTTTTCCCCAGTTCGGGAGAAATAGAATAAGGTATTATTCAGTTGTCTTTTATCATCACCTTCTCTCAGGTTACGAGTACTCCTTGGTTTAGGAGGGTACACCTATTATGCTTACTGGATAGTCTTCTTCCAAACCATAGGCTGGTGCCGAACGGTAGGGAAGGAAGAAAACCACTTAGCCTAAAGGGGTGTACAAAAGGTAACGACTGAAGACAAATAAAGGGATTTGGAGAGATAGCAAACAAATATATGGTTTCAGTCATGAATTGGATTATGGAAGAGGCATTACTAGGAATACCAGGATACCCCTACGAAACATTTTCATGTTTCAGTTTCACTGTGCGTTGTTAAAGGAAAACTGATTTTACGATTAGATACTTACTCCAGGGTATGTATTTACCAGGCATGATTCTCACACTGTATGGTTTTACAGATGATGAGTGAGAGGAAGTTATTGGGAATTTAGTGATCATCCTCATTATATCGGAATTCGTTGTAATTGGTGATATTTGAGGAAATCGCCTGGGTTTTTGTCGGACGGCATGTATTTGGTTTTGAGTATCCGTTGTTGTGCACCAATTTCAAAATGATATATCTGTACGTTTATTTTTATAAAGTGAGATATAACTTTTTGATATTATGTCGATGACATTTACCTATATCAGTTGATGATTGGGTAAGGAGCATTGAACAACGGAGTAGTTCTTAACCATAAGTACAGTTTTCAACCTACGATGCACAGGTTTTGAGTTATTCAACTCAGCGGAGTTATACAGAGTATTGTATGTTGTCCAGTGTCCATCAGGATAAAGGGGTTGGTCCTCGTACTATGTTCTGTTTACTTATGACTTCTCTAGTTTTTAGACAAGTGTTTCGTAGAAAATACAAGGTCTAAGTTTTTGAGAAGTTGTGGGTATAGGAATAAAGTAGAGAACCAGATGTCGCAAGTATCGGGATTCTTCAAAGAGATCGAAGATGTAGATACTTGTGATTGGTATTCAGTTGATATAGTAATGGTTTTTGAGAAACTTGTTTCTCTTTCAGGTTACTCATAATTGGATGTATTCCTAAGTTGAGTAATGCTGATCGGCCTCTCTCCATTAAGTTGATATGCACTGGAAACGGCTGCATGATTAGAATCTGGTTCTAATTAAATAAGTGCCAAAGTTTCTATATTGGATATAGAATGGTTCATATCTTAACGATGTTAAGATACGGGGAGTTGTCCAGCTTATGCTTAAAACCAGACTCTAGATAACTCAGGGCACGTTTCTGTAATGGCAGTTTGTGGGTTGACCTGGGCTATGTCGAGGGTTGACTTTCTACCATCTGGAAGATCAATGGTAATATTGTTCTTGACTCGCCACAGTTTTAGTAAAATGGATTTTTTCAGAAAACAGTAGTGGGAGTATGGTAGAACTGGAAGTGATTCCAGAACCGCAAACGATTACGGAAAATTTAATAGGACCTAAAGATTCAATCAGGTTTGACATTCCATTATCCACTCCGCAGATATAATGGGTAACCTCAGACACCCGAGAGGTACTCCGGTAGCCTCAAGGACGATGACAGGGAGGTTATTGTTTACCCAGACTTGACACTACTGTTGTTCCAGACTATGAGACCCGGCAGGAGGTTAAGTATAGCGTCATTCTAAACTAGCTTTAGAAGTGCACATATATATTATTCTGCCAGAGGGTTGTTGTGGTCAGTGAGAGCAGTGGAAGCATAGTGGGCAAGTAGCTTATGTCTATTTATAGACTAGAGCAGATATAGCGGAGATAGATCATCTATTTTTGATGTGACAGTCATGGGTTTGACTTCATCAGAATAAGGGATGGATCTGTTAAGAAGGTAGTAGGGTGTGATGTCCTGGTATTTGGATGACATACACAGAGTAGGAAGTAAAATTCCTATACTACGATCGGTTGTACTGTGGTCGTCACACAGTTGTTTCTCCAGACAGGATATGGATATAATATCAGACATTCTGGCTTCTAGATCTATGGTTTTAGATCTAGATTTGGGTAGTTTCCCAATGTGGGTACTTTGACAGTATTCTAATAGTTTTTAGAATAGATGACTCCTGGCATGGTGGTGTACCTGCAGGTGATGGAGTCACCCTCTCTAAAGGTGTCTTACTGACTAAAGGGGAGAGGGATGTGCATGATTAACATATCATTTGCTTAGGCAATTGAGTTGATCATGAGATGTCAAGTACCACACCAGATGTTGTTTTTGCACTAGATGCGATAAGTTTATATTAATCCAATCCTGAAGAAACATAAGGAAGCAGTTTTAGAACATAAGTGGATATTCTAGGGATTTGATAACGGCAGACTCCTTCGGGAGACGGTTATCATTCCAGGTTTCAAAGGTGACATGGATGACAGAGTGATTGTCAGAGTTATAGTTTTCCCTCTGACGAGGGACAGTATTATGGACAGGTGATCCAAGAGGATACTGTGAGAGGCATGGTGCAGGATACTGATTAGGTTCAGTTGACGATACAGTCTAAGAAGTTTGGATTTGGAGTTCATTTATGAACTAGGTCCCATCAGATATCCAGACATATTCTAAGACAGGAATTACTCAATTCGGGAGATGGCTTTCTCCGCGAACTTGAGATTAAGAGAGACATAGAAAGAAACATCAGGGCGGATCCACTCACTGAGGCTATTTCTCGAACACAATAGTTTTACAAACGGGCTTTGTGAAACTGATTAGTAGAGGAGTTGGGTGTTCGGTATCACACGGGCTGTGAGTATGCGACATCGCAATAATTAGCCTTAAGTGCAAGTGGGAGATTGTTGGATGTAGTTCCCTCAAAGTCAATTATTGGATCGCAGGTACGTGATTGCAATGATTGAGGAGGACCTATACCGGTAGGACAGTCTTACTCGAGATGATAGTATGCTATCTGGTTTGCCTTTATCAGTCGTGTACAGGTTCAGGTGACTGATCACTATTACACGTTGATAGAGCCCTTAGGATCTTGCTTGACTACCAACAGTATGATGGCGATCATATACGTGAGAGTTGGGTAGTCTATAAGCACATCCTTAAAAGTGATCCCTAGTCGTGGGAGTTTCGAACAGGGCATCGATACTCCGGAGTAGACTAGTGTATACAGTCGAGACCCCGACGAGGTGTGGTAGCCGGTCTCACAAGCCACTGGTGTCAGTTGGATCACCTAAGATGTATACATGTGCTCATTGGGTTATGAGTACACCGGACAGGACTCGCCGGGAACCTGCTAGTTGGTATTTATACCTAGCGTCAGATAGCAGTTCCCTGGTGACATGTGTACAGGTTAGTTCATCGACCTGAGGTCGTTATTTATCTCGTGTGAGTTCCCACTGTGCTTTGATTTCTACCCTACCACGGCTCAAAGGAGTCGTGCAAACAGGTCTTTTTTGGGTACAGTCCCGAGCCACATGGAGGCAAGTGAGCGGATCGGTAGGGGATTCGTCTCTCCCGGTATTAGGGGTGAGATCGCGCTGTGTCTAGGAGAGCCATTACACAAAGCCCTCGGCCGAGGCAGAAGATTTACTGGTAGGTACTCCAGTAGCATCTCAGGGTGTTCTGGGCTACACTCCGACACGACTTATACCGCTATTGGGGGTCTGACGTTACCAACCCCTAGGCCCGATATGCGATACTCATAGACGAACGGACCGGACTGTATGTATATTGTCACTGTTAGGCTCAGTAGGGTTTCAGGATGAGTTCGCTCATCGGCTACCCTTGAGGTCAGTACATGGGCAGCCGTTACGCACTGCTAGTGCTGCTGACGTGCTTGTGGTTAAACCCACTGCCAGGGTACCGACGAGTCATTAGAGTCCCCCACAGATAGTTTCTCAGGTTCGGGCAAAACGTTGTAGAGGCCGTATGGTTTTATGGCAGGGTTCGAAAAATGCTCGTGCGTTTACGCACGTGTCATATTTCGGGCAGATAATACTGGTGGGGTTTGGTTTAAGCCGGATCCATGTATTATATTGAGTAGATATAATATCTTTGTCTCAGTTGCATTTGTATTCGGTCGTAATACAAATGCGGGTATGTTTATACTGTTACGGGGTTATCCTGAAATTCGTTTCAGGATCGCTTTTCGAAGTTGCCAGTTTTCTATCGCCCGTCTTAAACATTCGGTTTAATGCAGATTTATCTTTTCTTGAGGGTGAGTCATGAGTGTGGAAGCTTCTAGAATGGTGACTAGGTTTAGTGTGTCACCATTTTGCATTAAATGGTTGATGACTAGGTTAAGTGACTCATGGTTTGCATTAAATGATTTATGCAAGGTGTTATATGACTCATTCACTTCATTATTGCTAATGGTCACCCTCTTTGCTCCTACACTCACCCCCTCCTCTCTTTTAAAGTGGTCGGCCCATTCTTGTGGAGAATGAGGGTTGTTAAAAAAAAGATTATTGATTTGGTTTGGCAGACTTGATGACCGAGTTGCCTCGGTATAGAGGCGGGAGCCCGTTTCAAGATCCGTAGATGTGGTGCCACCTCGACGAGGAGCCAGGAGATCGAAGCAGCCGCAACGGAGCGTGGGATGATGGTTAAAGACCGAAGGACTCGGATCGTTCGGTATAACCTTTCTACCCACTTTGTAGTTTGTTAGTTTAGCGTTAATGGCAGATCCGGGTTATAGTATGCGATAGCGCCAGTTATAAAAGTTTTTGTTCCGCATTTGGCGTCAGATTGACGACCGGGGCGCTACCGTAGACTTACAGGGAGGACCGTCCTGGTGTCCATCTTCATTGTGTAGGAGATGGGAGCTGTTTCGAGAGCTGAGCTGATCCTTGGAGACATCTTTGCTGCATCCGAAGATTGCAATTGGAGAACGTTAACCTGCACAACAAAAAAACATGATTTTAGTACAGGCAATTGATATGCATATTAATTGAGTTCGCATGAAAGCTTAACCCAAAATATGGGAGGAGAGATAGGTCCCGCCGGGCGTGCCAGAATCTGTAGGGTGTTTTTCGTCACCCCATTGAGATGGGAATACGCGTGCGCTTGTCAGGCGCATTACAGATTCCCCTGCCTAGGGTAGGCCGGGTTTTAATGATTGTGGGGATCCGAATCTCCGGCAGCCGCGGACTAAGCTGCAGTTAACTACCCCTCGCCTTTGGAGCGAGGGAACCTCCGATTGACGGGTTCAACTGGTCATGCGAACTCAATGTGCAATGTTGTGTTTTGAAGGGGTTTTGGATATATCGGGGGCCCCGCAGCGTCCCGTTAGAAATTTTTTTCTAACAGGGACAGTGTGGTGGAGTATGTGTATGTGTACATATGTATATATATATATATATACATATATATATGTATGTATATATATATAAGGGGGAAAGGCATCCAAAGGATGCGTGGGGCCAGTGCCAGCGCTTTGAGCGCAAGAGCGCTAGCGCGCCACGTGTCAGCACGTGGGCGCTCGGGCGCTAGCACACTGAGCGCTAGCACGCCACGTGTCAGCATGTGGGCGCTCGGGTGCTAGCGCTTTGGGCGCTAGCGCTCTGAGCGCAAGAGCGCCGGCGCTTTGGGCGTCGGCGCTCTGAGCGCAAGAGCACCGGCGCTCTGAGCGCAAGAGCGCCGGCGCTTTGGGCGCCGGCGCTCTGAGCGCAAGAGCGCTAGCGCTTTGAGCGCTAGCGCTTTGAGCGCTAGCGCGCCACGTGTCAACACGTGGTCGCTCAAGCGCAAGCGCTTTGGGCGCTGGCTCTCTGAGCGCAAGCGTGCCATGTGTCAGCACGTGGGCGCTCGGGCGCTAGCGCTCTGGGCGCAAGAGCGCTAGCGCTTTGAGCGCTAGCGCACCACGTGTCAGTACGTGGGCGCTCGAGCAGCAAAAGGGACTTGGTCCCTGCAATGGGGGTTGTACTCCCAGAAAGGAGCACTTATTATTCTGTATGTGTGTGTGTGTATGAATGAGGAGTTAAACTCCTAAGATGTTTTGAAGCTGATGAAGGGTTCTCCCCTTGAGCCCTAGTTCTTCCCCAAAGTGGGGTTTCTAGAGATGGGTCTCTTTCTTCTTCCTTTGTTGGTCGGATCTTGAAGAACAAGAAATATGAGATTCTAAAAATCTCTCCTTTCTGAAATCTGATGGCAGATCTGAGTTCCCCTTTGTGGGTTTTGTGGTAAAAAACTATTTAGTTTTGGAAAAGGAAGAGTAAAACTCTTGATTTAATAAAAAAAGAGAGGAAGGTTTAGAACCTTGAGGAAGGAGAAGATCACAGATCTAGTTTTTCTTTGGAGAGAGAAAAAGTTGTTGGGATATTTTCATTATCTTGGCCTTTATAGGCTATACACTTTACATATAGCCCCTTGGGTTTTACAAAAATGGCATTTTGGCCATCCCTTGGCTCATGTGCCATTTCTTTTTGCACATATGCCATGGGCTTACAAAAATTTGGCTTTATGCCCATTCATGCATAAAAAATTACATAAAAATTATTTATTACATGATTTTGTTGTTGGCATGGGGAGGCTTGGCCGTGGGCTTGGCTTGGGCATGGGCCCGCTTGACCTGGGCTTGGGCCCACCTGGCTTGTGGTTGACCTTGACTTTGACTCGATCAACCGGGGTGCAAATTTTGACCCCAACAGTCGGTATCAGGTGTGCCGCAAATCTGTTAAAGTATTGTGTTAGCTGTGTAGTATGTGATATATTGAAAAATCGAATTATTGAGACATATCTTACCGACTGAGCATGGTGAACTCAGCGTCATATTCATCTACCGATTTGGTCCACATTGAACCTTATTGCAGATAGATGAACTATTGTTCCATGTCGAACCTGGCAGTCTCAGGGAAGTACTTTGCGTCGAACATGTCTCGGAAAGTCTTCCATTCGATGGGTTAATCAAGACGGCTTTCTTCCACCTTCCACCAAACCCGTGCATTGTCCGTGAGCTGCAAGTTCGCAACACGGACCTAATCTATCTCTGGCACTTGTGCCGCTGCCAGATCGTTTTCGATACTTTGAGCCCATTCCTCGGCTTCTAGAGGGCTCTCCTTTCCTGCAAACTGTTTGGGGTGCAAAGCTCTGAATTGCTTCACCCCAGGTGCTTCTACCTTGGGACGGTTCATTAAAAGAGCAGTCTGCTGCTGCTGTCCTTCTAGGATGCTACGGATTGCCTCAAGCAGAACCGTCTGCTTGTTGATCGGAGCAGCTATGGCAGGTGTAATCGGTAGTGGAGGTGGAATGTTGTTGAAGTTGGTGCTGGTGTTATTCGGGGAATCCATGACCTTGAATGAAATTTTTTGGTTAGAACAGATTCAAAGTATATGGAATGATAAGATTCAAGAAATATGAATTGTAAAGAATGTTTTAGTTGCTGGTTCTTGTGTTATATTGCTTAGGTTGTCTACGCAGAACTGAACTGCAGGGTAGGGTTCCAAATAGCTCTGACCTGCATGGGCCACTAAAAAAACCTGTCACGTCCCGCTTCCCACTATACGGGCATAGGACGCGACTGGCCGCTACGTATTTACTCTGAAGTAAATACGCTAAGCGTATCTAAGCAATATAAAAGGAATATACACAAGAGACAAATGTAATGAACAACAACTTTATTTATTAACATTCTTTTGTACAATGCATGGAAAAGTAAATACATCTGAATGAAAGCAATGGCTAAATAGTGGCATAACAGAAATGTAAATTGCTGAAATGAAATGTGTACAATGAATCTAAAGTTCCGGGTCGTAGGCTGGCTGATCGAAGTACTCGCTGGTGGGCTCGATCTCCTGAAGATCCGAATCACCTGACAACATTCCAAAGAAGAAAGAGAAGGAATGTCGTCAGCGAACAATCGCTCGGTAAGTCCCAAAGATAAGGGAGAAAATAGAATAGACAGAGAAAGAGTAATTTTTAAAGTTGTGTTATATTGTTAACGCTGTTGTTTGTAGCTTGGTACAGAAGAGGCCAGTGTATACGAGAGGAGTCTCTATATGCCAGAGACTAACGGCAAATAGAATACAAGGAACCGTTTATGCCACGGTACAACAGCAAATGAATTCAGGTTAGGTTTCTTAAATCTTACAGTCTCGTGCCACTTCTAACACTTTCCGTACCAATCTACCCCTTAAAACCCCGCGATGTCTTGATTGTATTGTTGTATTATATTGTAAATTGTATTGTCTTGTATAGAGGGATGACTTGCCCAAACGATGATATCAGTAAATGTATGTAACTGGAGAATCATGTAGATGGAAGGTATATCTATGGTTCGGTTCGGTCAATACAGATTGAATATATTGAATATATGGATTCATAGATTCATATTGAATTGTAGTTTGTACTTGAATCATATTCAAGTCGGATTATTCTAATGAGACTCAGTCTGAGTCAGAACAATTAGAAAAGAAATTGAAATCCTGAATTAGGTTTTGGTGTTATTGGTAACCACTGCACATGGGCGGCATGATTTGTGTCTTTTTCAAAGACGATTACCGTGTTGATAACACCGTTTGTTAAGTTGTCTACCTTAAATAGGCAAGCACCCATATCTCCGGCTCCCTGAGGCTCAAGAGACTGGTCCCGCTTAAACCTATATTTACTAGGATCCTTATTATAATTTATAAAACTTGTGGGGGTTTACGTAAAAAAAAATTTGTATAATTTTCAAAATACACCTCAAGTATTTATTATCGTCTTTAAAGTTTTCATAGATGTAGATTTTATCATTGTGACATTTCTAGTGAATAAACCCTATTTTTCATAATACATGGTATTTAATTGTAAAGTATTGAACTTGTATAGAATTGCATGGTATTTTCATGTAAAATGGTTCTTTTTGATTTAGAAAAATTGGAATATTTATAATATATCAAAAATAGATGTTTTGATAGTACATATATAAATATTTATAAAATAATTAAATTTATTATTTATCTAAAAATCACATTTTCTTAAGATATTTGTATTTTAAATTTTTCGAGACCGAATGCTCCTTGCGGAGGTCTGCATCTCGCACTACTAAGCCCGAGAATGTGCGATAATCTTCACCATCCCGAACGGGTTCCCCAAATGGGTTGTAGCGGCGCTTTGCAAAGATTTGTTTAAAAATACGTAATCTTGTAGAAAATGGTTTTTATAAGTTAAAGGTATTTAATTGTAAATTCGTATTCCCGTATTCTATGTTCCCGAAAGGCATCGTTCTATGTTGCATATGAGTATTGTGAAGAGGTAGGTCATTACCTCGTGATCTATCCAAAGGTATAGTAAGGAAATTTGATGTTTTAATGTCGAAACTAAACTACATGGTATTTACTGAAAAAGTACGATAAAAATTACAATATGAAATATTTTGCAATGAAACTTGTTCATGATATTATTTTAATATTTAATAGTCAAGATGTGAGGGTTTGGTATGTTTGTATTTAAGAAAAGGTGGAATTTTTAAGAAGAACCGAATCGGAAGTCGGATTAACTCCTCTTCTGTCGGGTTTTAGAAAGAGAACTTTTTAGAGATCAAGAGGGAAAAGAAGAATGGGACTTACGGGTTTGTAGCATAGTGAAGAGGAAAAGGGAGTGGTAGGAGGTGTCGGTGCGTCGTTTCGTCGCCGGGAGCTCCTAGGGTCGTCGTCGGAAATTTTCCGGAGCTTCGCCCTTCGCTAACTCCACTTGCACACAAAGGTCTAGAGATTTTTCTTGATAGTTTGGACAGAATTTTGGAAGTGAGGAGGGGTGAGTTTAGATGTGGTATTTATAAGAAAAACTGGGGTTAGGGTAGGTGAAAGGGTGTGAAAGAAAATGTATTAAATTTTTGCATTAAAAATAGTTTTAATTTGATTTTTAATCCTCTGTAATAATGCAGGGTTTTTAAAGTATACAGGGGTTTCAAGAAGGCCAAAAGACACAACTCCAAAGAAGGAGACTCGGTGATCTGACTTGGTCGGACCGGCGCCGCCGACCCGAGTCAGCCTTGTCGGGCCGGTTCTTTGCCTCCATATGTCCATCGACGTTTGGTTTACCCCCTAGGCTATTTTGTTTTACATGTGACTTTTGGTTTTTACGGGTTATGCACGTGTAGGCTCTTGGGCTTCTAAAAATTTAAAAGAAAACTAATTAAAAATAATGTGGCTAATGGCATTTGAACTCTGGTACTTTGGTTCAGCAGTGCAAGGTCTTACCAATGAGCTACAAGCTACTTCTTGCTATTAAAAAGCAAAACAAATACTTATAGTACTTACAGGAAATGTAAATACCCCAAGTATACATTAACTTTTAAACAAATTTTTGTACACTAAAATTGGAGTTTGTTACAATAGTGATCTTGGTGATCGTTAATGGTCAAAATACCATTTACAGAGATTTAAGTTCTAAAAATATCAACAGAGATTAAATCTCCAAAGAACTTAGCGCTTCACGTGAAACATACGTGAGCGCCCAGATGCTCAACACCTGACATGAAACACATATGAGCGCCAAAGAAAAATTAGTGCTTAGCACTATTATAGCGTCTCACATGAAAAGCAAATGAGCGCTATATGCAACTGAGTGTTTTGCACTGCTGGGTATTACAGAAACCCAATCTTAGACTAAATTGGCTAAGATTATATTCATGATATCCAAACTGATTTTAGTCACAAACATGACTAATGATCTTCATCCCATATCTCCTAAGGTAATCTTAGTCTCAAATATGACTAACGATTCTTAGGTCCACCACTATTTTCTCTCTCAAATACGGGATTTGTTTCAAGAGTACATCTCTTCACACTTATGATATATGTCATTGTAATTTCTCAACGTCTTTAGAGAGGTGGTGGGTCCCGACAACCAACAACTCCTTTCTCTTCCCAACTTGCTGTAAAATTTCATCAAGACAGGAAATGATACATCCCAAATTAATGCACTTATAAATTGACATGCACACCTCAAATCGAATCGCGCTCCAGATTGGGCGCATTCCATATCACCATCGTTCACTCCGCCACGTAACAAATACACGTGCGCGGAAGATGAATGTTTGACCGTGATGTCCTTAAACTAATATTCGCCCCAAATATGGCGATAATGGACCGAGATATCCCTAAACTAGACATTCACCCCAAATACGGGGATAATGGACCGATACGTCTTTAAACTAACATTCGTCCCAAACAGAGAATGTTGGACCGTGATGTCCTTAAACTAAAATAATTGAGCCCATATGCTCATTTGTTTCTAAGTTAATCTTAGTATCAAATATGACTAACGATTCTTAGAAAATCAAAATATCCCATGAACTGGTGGACCTCATTTATATGAGATCTGCGCCCTAAGTTCATTCTCGTTGGCAAACCAAATTACCAACGTAGACCCCGTCAAGCAAATCCTTGACCCAAACCCATGGGACTAATCCGCGCCCTACGGGCGACGACATAAACTAGTCTCCGTATACAATCCACGGGCAACCCAAAATAAAACAAACACAATACGACACGAAGTGAACCACTGGAGAAAGAGAAATTGGTTATCACAATATGATAACGTAATTAACTACAAAGGTTTGCGCATGCAGGGAAGAGCGTCCTCACAATCAAAAACCCCTCACAAATGAGGGGGATCTGATAAAGTCTGCTGCAACGGCCGCGTCTGTCCAAACCTCCGATATATGGTATCATAAATCACTTGGTATCTTCGGAGAGTTGGATGGAGAATTCCAAATAGCATCTGCCCCCAAATTTAGGCGAGACGTCCTAACATCTCGGTCCGGTCTTTCGGCGGTAAACAGGAGTTAAACTTCCAAAAGAATTTTTATTATTATGGAGTTAAACTTCAAAACATTCTGAAATATGGAGTTGAACTCCCAAAGATTTTATATGGAATTGAACTCTCAGAACAATTTTATTTGAAGTTGAACTCCCAAAACAATTTTATTTGGAGTTAAACTCCCAAAAGATTGTATTTTGGAGTTAAACTCCTAAAAGTATTTTAAATGGAGTTAAACTCGAAAAGAATTTTGTTGGAGTTAAACTCCCAAAATATTTTTATTTGGAGTTAAACTCCCAAACGATTTTATTTTGGAGTTAAACTCCTAAAAGAATTTTATTTGAAAGGAAAACCAAAAAGGGGTCTCTTGAAGCATCAAGATCCATGTCTTGGGTGATGAGAAGAGACCCTTTTCTTCTCTTTGAGCCTTGGATCCATCCCAAGGTGAAGTATTTTTTGAGACGGGTCTTCTTCCTCCTCCTCTTTTTTTTAGATTCGGAAAATTTGGAGGATTTGGAATTTTCTTAGCGTCTGCATCACTAACACTGGAATGGTACCAGGAGCGACTCATCATTCACCGTTGGGATATTCGGGGATTTGAAATTTTGTTGGCGACTGCATCGCTAACATTGATGTACGGTTTCAGGAGCGACTCATCATTCGCCTATGGAGGGGTTTGAAATATTTATTTATATACACATTTTTTACCGCGATTGTCCTATCATTTCAGCTTTTTTTATCGCGAAGATCATGATTGCCCTATCATTTCGGCTTTATTTTCTTTATTTATTTATATATATAATTTTTTTTACACTCCCATTTTAACAACTTAGGGGTTGGTTGTTCCCAGTTTAACGACGTGGTGGTCAACTGTTCCCAGTTTAACGACGTGGTGGTCATGGGTGTTTGCTTATCCAAGCCTCTCGAACTTTGATCTTGGTGGGGCTGAGTTAATGACCATAACTTGGTGGTTTGCCGGTACATCCGAGGACGGTAGGTTTTTCCCAGCCTTATATTGGTTCTCTACACAATCTTTGAAAACATGGCAGTTTTCGATGGTATGACACACCAACCTATGATATGGGCAGTATATGGGATTTTCGATCATGTTCATTTCATGTGGTCTATTTGGAATAGGCAGTTGCAGACCATTGTTCAAGACGTCCTTGAATATTTTGCGGACTTCATCCCTCCTGAAGGAGCATACCTTCTTCTTTCTCTTCATTAGAGTTGGCGCCTTTCCTGACGCTGGTCGTCGAGGCTGATCGGTCTTTGGTTTTCCTTCTTTCCGCTTACTCCGTTCAGTGTACGTATCAGAGGGACTGGAAGCTGATCGCAGTCGTTTTTCACAATGGTGTTCCGCTCTTAGGCTGGAGGGAGTATCGGTTGGCTGTTTCAGGATATCAATCCCTGGCTCATGAACCAAATTTTGATTTTGCTGTAATTGCAATCGGGCGACTTGGGTCGTGAGATCTATCACGATGTTTCCCAGCTCGTCGACTTTGAAATGGACCTTGGCCAACTTCTCGTTCATGTCATGAAGCTGCTTTTGAAGCCATTAGAATAACGCTTGCTCTATAGTTCCGGATATGATAACCGGGTCATCATTACTGCTTGAGCTTGATTCCATAGGAACCACGAGCTCCTTTGGCTTAATGGCATGAGCGTCCTCATCATCATCTAGACCAAGCCAGTGTTGGGTAGCAACAACCACGTCATTGTCATGGGTATGAGACATAGGAGGACTTGTTCTTCTGGGCTCCACCATATAGACCGTGTGGGTTGTGTACCCGTCTACCGCTTCTTTATTGGTAATGTTGCTCGTTGGACTTTTGGCTTGTTGCCTTGGTCCGTTCCTTTCAGAGAAGGGCAGATGACTGACAGAAGCAGGTTCCCTAAGGGTTTTGGTCTTTGTTTGTATGAAATTGGCGGTCGCAGCTTGATTGTTTGCTAACAAGCTTTTAGACTGTTCTATCTCTCCTGCCTTGTATTGTTTTTCAACTCAAACTTTAAAGACAAAGCAGTCTTCAATAGCATGACCTATCACTCTGTGATAGGGGCAATATTTGGGATCGTCGGTCACATTCGCTTCTTGCGGTCTTTTTGATTCTAGCAATAGTAGATCGTTTCTTAGGACGTCTTTGAATATCTTGTGGACTTTGTCCCTTTTAAAAGAATAGACCCTATCCAGCTTCTCTTTGAGAGGCGATTCTCCTCCCCCTTCCAACAATGGCTTCCGAGGTTGGTTGACATTGGGCCCGCTTGTCCCTCGCATATTTCGGTCAGCCAACGAGTTAAAAGATTCAGTATCGTCGGAATTTCCGCCATTGCTATTATCGTCCTTTCGGTTTCTCCAAAATTCATTGTTACTTTAGGAATCCGAGAAAGATTCCGGCTTTGAGCGCTCCAACATTTGAACTTTCTTGGTCAACTCTTGAAATATCTGGAGACCCGCGGTGCATAGAAAAGGTTTCATTTAGGTGTCGAGATTTCCGATGAGGAGGTTGAAGGATTGGTCATGTTTCAACGGTGGCTCACATTTGATGGAGAGATTGCACCATCAGGTTATAAAATCTGTGTTGCTTTCGTTGTTCTTTGGCTTATCCTTACGAGGTCGGTAATGGTGATCTTATCGCTGACACTCATGAAATTTTGCCGAAACAGAGATTCCATTTGAACGAAAGTGGTAACGGAGCCATCCGGTATGCTCGCGTACCAGTCGAAAGCGATATCGGTTAAGCTATTAACGAACTGGTGGAGGAGAAGCACATCATTGCCTCCAGTATTCTCTCATGAGGTTTTAAAGTGGGCAATATGTTGATTCGCATTTCCCGTCCCATCGAATCTTCCGAATTTGGGGATGATATAACCACTAGGAAACTCTATCGGATCATACCGAGCAGGATATGGTCTCCCGCTACTGCTGACATCTTTTTGTGCTTCGGTTTCAGCTACCAATGTTTTGATTTTGTTGGTGACCAAATCCATTATCCGCTCTTGCGTTAACGGAATGGTGCCATCTGGGGCCAAGGCATCCCCAGAAGCGGAATGCGGCTGGTTTTCATGTGTCCCGCCCATAGTTGGACCTAAAGGGGAAGGCGTTGGCTGCTTCGGGTCATTGTCACCCGGCTCATAAGTAGAGACTTGCGCTTGATTGGAGGGCATCCGGGTAACCTGAGTCGTGAGCTGCATCACGACATTCGTCAAGTCATTAATTTTAGAGTAAAGTTTGGCCATCTCCTTGTCTGTACTTCTGAGCTATTTTCGGAACTTTTGGAGGAGCTCCTGTTCTGCAGTCCTGGGATGGAAAGTCGGCTCTTGTTCGTTGTCTGAGCTTGATTCCAAATGGACAGAGGAGATTGATCTTAGGAAGTGGAGGCCACATTCAAGTCAAATTGGGCTTGGGATAGGGTGGCCCCATCCTTGCTCTTGCAGCGTGTTCCTGCCATGCAGATAGTGTGGATCACATATCCAGCCATCTCTTTATCTTTGGCGGTTGATTTCTCGAACCGCCGTTGTGGCCCTTCCTCTTTAGGAAAAGACAAGCGACTAAAGACGGTTAGCCTGGATGGGTCCTTGGGAGGCGCCGGCGCCTCTTTTTTGGTTTTTCCCCGCTGCTTTCACGCTGCACGAAGTGCTTGGTAGACTTCTGAAGAGAGGGTGTCATGCCTTTTGTGTCGGAGCGTGGACATATCTCTTCGTAGTACATTTTGAATTGCGGCCTTCGTAATTTTGGCAGACATCGCATTCTTCTAGACCCACTTTAAGCATTCGAAAGAATTGCGGGATTTCATGGCTGACACGGCTGTGGTCGCGGAGCAGTCCGGGCCTTGGAACTTCATAAAATTTAACTTGGCCAAAGCCCTGGCCCTTTTGTTGGCCCTATATCTAAGCCGCTTTTGCCTCAGCTTTTCTGATTTGAGCACATGGCGGGTTTCTGCTCTTTGGGAACCCGCCGTAGGCCGAGTGATAGGGAGCCTTAAGAAGACATCCGCTCGCACGTCCGTCGAATGCATCGCCTAAGCTTTCCCGCGATGTCTGGCGACTTCTTTTGTTTCGGCGGCTTTGCCCCCAGCTAGAGCCACAGAAATCCGTTCAAACACCGACTTGTGCTTAATTTGTCGTGCCCTTGCGATCACCACATTCGGCAACCGGCCCCTTGAGGTCAGTTTGGCCACTCGGTTTGCCGGGGTCTCCACCAGATGAGCACTTCCAGCGGGGTAGATGATGACAGAACCGAATTGGTGTGGAGGCTCCTCCCACTGCCTCATGAGACTCGCCGGGAGGATCACGTATGCGTTTGTCTTGACCACATAGGTCACCAGAGTTGCGTCAGAAATGAAGATCGTCTTGGGACACATGGTTGCTAAGTTCGAGATTGCAATTGAGAGCTGTTAACCTGCAAAAAGAATGATTTCAGTACAGGAAATCAATGTATATGTTGATTGAGTTCGCATGAATGTTTAACCCGAAATATAGGAGGAGAGAAAAAGTCCCTCCAGGCGTGCAAGAATCTGTAAAGAGTTTTTCGTCACCCTATTGAGATAGGAATGTGTGCCGCTTGTCAGGCGTCGTACAGATTCCCCCTGCCCAGGGTAAGCTAGGGTTTATTGATTGTGGGGATCCTAATATTCGACAACCGCGGACTAAACCGCCATTAATTACCCATCGCTTTTGGAGCGAAAGAACCTCCAATTGATGGGTCAAACTGGTCATGCGAACTTAATATGAGGTGTTGGTATTTATCAAAAAAAACGCATAGCGGTATGTTCATTTAATATTTTTTATTTATTCTATTTGTGACAAAAGATTTTTTTTCTTCAAACAAACACATTTTTTTAATTTAATTTGATTTGATTTGATTTGATTTTGATTTTATTTTGTTTTTTTATTCATTTTTTGTTTATTATTATTATATTTTTAAGAGAGGGTAGGAGCTTCCCCTTCATGTGAGCGTAAACTCACGTAAGGGGGAGTAGGGTTGTATAGTGTTTTTCGTCACCCTATTGAGATAGGAATACACGTCGCTTGTCAGGCGCGTTACAGATTTTCCCTATCTGGGGTAGACCGGGGTTTATTGATTGTGGGGATCCGAATCTCCGGCAGTCGCAGACTAAACTGCCGTTAATTACCCATCGCCTTTGAAGTAAGGGAACCTCCGATTGACGGGTCAAACTAGTCATGCCAACTTAATATGCAGTGTGCGTATATTGTGTTTTGGACGTATCCGGGGCCTTGCAGATTTTACGGGGGTCCCGCTACCCGGATAGCGGGTTGGGGGACAAGGGGGCTAGCATCCCCTTTACAGGGTGCGGAGCAGCGCCTTGTAAGAAAAAAAATTTCTAAAGGGGGATGTATTTTTAGTGTGGAGCATGTAGGAAAAAGAGGAGTAAGGAGCGTCCTAAGGAAGCGTGAGACAACACGTGACCGCTGGACGCCAGCGGGTCACGTGCGTGGCGCATGGGTGCTGGACGCCAGCAGGTCACGTGCCAGGTGTGTGGGCGCTGGGAGCCAGCGGGTCACGTGCGTGGCTCGTGGGCGTTGGGCACCAGCGGATCGTGTGCCCTGCACGTGGCCGCTGGACGCTAGAGGGTCACGTATGCAACACGCGACCGCTGGAAACACCAACGGAAGAAGGGGCTTATCCCCTAGGATGGAAGTTGAACTCCCGAGGGGTTTTGGAATTAAACTCCTAGAGAAGAAATTGAATGTGGATTTGGAGTTAAACTCCTAAAAGGTTTGGATTTGGATTTAAACTCCTAAAAGGTCTGGATTTGGAGTTAAACTCCTTTGAAGATTTAGATCTTGGAGTTGAACTCCTCAAAGATCTTCGGAGATAATAAAAAAATGACCCCTTTCTTCTCCCTTGAGCCTTGGATCCTCCCAAAGTAGGATTTTTGGAGGTGGGTCTTCTTCCTCCTTCTCTCTTTTTGCTGGATCTTGGAGGAAAAGGGAGGTGTGATTAAAAATCTCCCCTTTAGGGATTTGATGGGATATCTGAACTCCCCTTCGAGGGTTTTATGGTGAAACTTTATTTGGTTTTTTGAGAAAAAGAGAGTTAAGCTCTTGATTTAACTGGAATTGAAAAGAAAGAGGGAGAACTTGAGAGAGAGAAGATTGAGGCACAAACCCTTATATTTTTTAGTGGAATGAGTATCTTTCTTTTCATTTCATTATCATGTTGCCTTATATAGGCTAGAAAGTTTACACATAGCCCCTTGGGCTTTTCAAAATGGCATTTTGCCCATCTCATACGCCATGTGCTTATTTCTTTTTGCGCATGAGCCATGGGCTTTACAAAAATTTGGCTTTTTGGCCATTTATTTTATATTCATGCATGAAAATTACATCAAAATTATTTATTACATAATTTTCTTCTTGGTATGGGGGAGGCCGGCCTCTTTATGATTTGGCTCGACTTAGGCTTGGGCCCACTTAACTTGAAGTTGACTTTGACTTGGTCTACCGGGGTGTAATTTTTGACCCCAACAAAATGCCCCCTATCAATAAATGTACACCGCGTATATGGGTTGTGTGCATGAAATTGATGGACCTTGTTCCGTGGGAAGTTTGACTTTGAGGTGGAGTATCATTTCGGGGTCGGAATATCATTCCGAGGAGCATAATTCCAGGGTCGGAGCATAATTCCGAAGAGCAGAGCATAATTCCAGGGGGTCGGAGCATCTTTCCAGGGAGAGAAGCATAATTCCAAGAGTATAATTCCAGGGGACAGAGGATCATTCCGAAGTGCAGAGCATGACTCTAGGAGCATAATTACAGAGGCGGAGCATAATTCCAAGGGGTCGGAGTATCATTCCGAGGTGCGGAGTATAATTCCGGGGATCGGAACATCATTCCGAGGTGCGAATCACAATTCCAATGCATGGTTCCTAGGCGAAGCATAATTCCGACACGGAACAGTTATATTCTGAGACGAAACATGATTCCGACACAGGGTTCCGAAACGAAACATAATTTCGACATGGGACAAGTGTATCCTGAGACAAAGCATAATTCTGACGCAGGGTTCCAGGACAAAACATAATTCCCAAACGGGACAAGTGTATCCTTAGACGAAGCATAATTCCGACGCAGGGTAAACATTCTGAATGAAGTATAGTTCCGATGTAGAGATTGATTCCGAGGCAAAACATAATTCTGACAGGGAAGGCAGATACTCCAAGACGAAGCATGATTCTGACACGGGGAAGGTATATTAAATATAATTCCGATGCAGAGCTTGTTTGTTGACTTGTCGATTTGATTTGATTTGGGAGTTTCTTATCCGTTCAGTGGGGCTTTTGAGCCTGGGGCTTGGAATTTGGGTTTTTGTTTGGCGTCAGCATCAGTATACTGGAATATGGTATCATGAGCAAATCATCATTTGCCATGGAGAACATTGGATTTGGGTTGGTATCAGTATCACTATACTGGAATATGGTACCAGGAGTGAATCATCATTTGCCATGAGAAAATTTAAGGATTTTGGTTTTGGTTTGGTATCAGTATCGCTACACTAGAATGTAGTACCAGGAGCGAATCATCATTTACAATGAGGGAATTTCTATCGTTCCCAGTTTAATGACTTAGGGGTCATCTGTTCTTAGTTTAACGATTTAAGGGTCATCTGTTCCCAGTTTAACGACTTAGGGGTCTATTGGATCGAAAGTTTGAAATTTTGAGGTTGGGGTCGGCATCAGCGCTGCTAACACTAGAGCATAGGTGCCAAGAGCAATTCATAATTTGCCTTTACCCGTTGGGGAGCGATGGCTTAGAAGATAGGTTTAGATCCCTATCACGTAAGGCTTTTCAATTTTATGAGCCGTAAGGGTCCCATAAAATCGTTTGCTCCCTACGAGTCGAAAGGATCTCGTAGGTGTATTTTCTCCTTAGGAGTCGTGGGGACCCCCAACTGTGTTTTTCCTTTGTGAGTCGTAAGGATCCCACGAAGGTGTTTTCTTATGAGTCGAGAGAACCTCGTAAGCTTTGTTCTCGTCATGCATCGTGAGGACACATGAGTGGGTCTTCCCAAATGGAACATAATTATAAGGGCGAAGATCGACCGCGGGACTGGTGATTGCAGTGAGATATGGGTGTGATGAGGATTATTTGAAACCGTGGATTATATACGGTAATCAATTTGGGGACTGGCCGTAGAGCTGGGAGAATTTAGGGAATTTAAAATTTTGTTGGCGTCCGCATCGCTAACCCTGGAATGGTACCAGGAACGAATCATCATTCGACGTTGAGATATTCGGGGATTTGAAATTTTGTTGGCGTTTGCATCGCTAACACTGAAATATGGTTTCAGGAGTGACTCATCATTCGTCTTTGGAGGAGTTTGAAATATTAATTTGTATACAAGTTTTTTTTACCGCGATTACTCTACCATTTCATCTTTTCTTATCGCGAAGGTCGTGATTGCCCTATCATCTCGGCTATTTATTCACGGTTTTCCCATCATTTCGGCTTTTTAATTTTACTTTTACTCACTGGTTTTTTTTTGCGAGTTGCCCCATCATTTCGGCTATTTATTTATTTATTTACACACTTTTTACACTCCCAGTTTAACGACTTAGGGGTCGATTGTTCCCAGTTTAATGACATGGAGGTCATCTGGTAGGGCCTAAGCTCGATTCTGCTGGAACCACGGGCTCCTTTGGCTTAATTGCCTGAGTGGACTCTTCATCATTTAGACCGAGCCGGTGTTGGGAAGCAACAACCACATCATTGTCATGGTTATGAGGCATAGAAGGACTTGTTCTTCTGGGCTCCACCATGTAGACTGTATGGTTTCTGTACCCATCTACCGCTTCTTCATTGGTAATGTTGCTCAATGGGCTTTTGGCTTGTTGGCTTGGTCCGCTCCTTTCAGAGAAGGGCGGACGACTAAGAGCAGTAGGTTTCTGAAGGGTTTCAGTCTCTGTTTGTATGAAATTGGCGGTCGCAGCTTAATATTTTGCTAACACGCCTTTAGACAGTTCTATCTCTCCTGCCTTGTATTGTTTTTCAACCCAATCCTTAAAGACAAAGCAGTTCTCAATAGCATGACCTATCACTTTGTGATAGGGGAAATATTTGGGGTCGTCGGTCATATTCGCTTCTTGCGGTCTTTTGATTCTGGCAATTGTAGACCGTTTCTTAGGGCATCTTTGAATATTTTATGGACTTTGTCCCTTCTGAAGGAATAGACCCTATCTAGCTTCTCTTTCAAAAGCGATTCTCCTCCCCCTCCCAACAATAGCTTCCGAGGTTGGTTGATATTGGGCCCGCTTGTCCCTCGCCTATTTCGGTCAGCCGAAGTGTTAAAAAATTCAGTATCGTCGGAATTTCCACCTTTGCGATTATCGTCCTTTCGGTTTCTCCAGGATTTTTATTATTTTGGGAATCCGAGGAGGATTCCTGCTTTAAGCGCTCCATCGTTTGAACTTTCTTGGTCAGTTCTTGGAACGTCTTGAGACCCGCGGTGCATAGAAAAGGATTCATCCAGGTGCCGAGATTTCCAATGAGGAGATTGACGGATTGGTCTTGTTCCAACGGTGGCTCACATTTGACCGAGAGATTGCGCCATCAGGTTATAAAATCCGTGCTGCATTCATTGTTGTTTGGCTTGGTCCTCACGAGATTGGCAATGGTGATCTTATCACTGACACTGAGATTCCATTTGGAAGTAACAGAGCCATCTGGTATGCTCACGTACCAGTTGAAAGCGACATCGGTTAGGCTATTAACGAACTGGTGGAGGAGAAGCGCATCATTGCCCCCATTATTCCCGCATGAGGCTTTAAAGTGGGTGATGTGCTGATTCGCATTTCCCGTCCCATCGAATCTTTCGAATTTGGGGATGCCATAGCCACCAGGAAACTCTATCAGATCATACTGAGCAGGATATGGTCTCCCACTACAGCTGACATCTTTTTGCGTTTCGGCTTTGTCTACATATGTTTTGATTTTATTGGAGACAAAATCCATGATTTGTTCTTGTGTTAGCGGGTTGCTTTTATCGGTAGTCAAGACATTTCCCGAGAAGGAATGCGGTCGACTTTCATGCGGTTCATATGCTTTTGGACTTTGGGGGATAGGCATTGACTGCTTCAGATCGTTATCACTCGGCTCATGAGTAGAGACTTGCGCTTGATTAGAGGGTGTCCGAACAACTTGAGCAGTGAACTGCATCACAACATTCGTCAAGTCGTAAATTTTAGAGTAAAGTTTGACCATCTCCTTATCTTTACTTCTGAGTTGTTTTCTGAGCTCTTGGAGAAGCTCCTGTTCTGCGGTCCTAGGACGGAAAGTCGACACTTCTTCACTGTCAGAGCTTGATTCAACATAGATAGAGAGGTCCTTCTGTTTATCGGCCTCATCGAGGGGGGTTTCATTATCTTGCGGAGGAGGCTCATCTTGGGAAGTGGCGTCCATATTCAAACCAGATTGGATTTGAGATGTGGTGACCCCATCTTTGCTCTTGCTGTGTGTGGCCGCCACGTAGACAGTGTGGACCATATATCCAGCCATCTCTTTATCTTTGGCGGCTGATCTTTCTGACAGTCATCGTGGCCTTTTCTCTTCGGGAAAGGACAGGCGACTAAAGACGATTGGCCTGACTAGGTCCTTGGGTGGTGCTGTCTGGATCGTAGTTTTCTTGACACTTGCGGTCATGGCATTCTTCTGAACCAATTTCAGCGGTTCAAAAGAGTTAGCGAGCTTTACAGCCGATTCAACTGTTGTTGCGGGGTAACCCTGTTCTTAGAACCTCATGAAATTCAGCCTAGCAGGAGCCCTAGCTCTTTTGTTGGCTCTGTATCTGAGCCTTTTCCGTCTTAGCTTCTCGATTTTGAGGGCATGGAAGGCATCCGTTATCTAGGAAGCCATCATGAGTCGATTGACGGGGAGTTTAGAGAAGATACCCGATCGAGCAGTTGTCAGGGGCACCGCTAGAGTTTGCCCGAGACGCCTTATTGCATTGTTGATGTTGATGGCCTTGCCCCCAGCTGGAGCAATGGAGAGTCGTTCGGAAACAGATTTATGCTTGGGCTGAAGCGCCTTTGCGGCCATGACACTTGGTCTTTTCCCTTTTGAGGCCGGTTTATCTGTCACCGGGGCTTAAGGAGCATACATGGTGTTAGCTAGCATGAATAGAATAGAGCCAAATGGCAGCAGTGGCTCCTCCCACTGTCGCCCGAGACTGGCCAAAAGGATCGTCCTGGCATCCATCTTCATCATATAGGAGATAGGAGCTGTGTTGAGAGCTGAGCTTGTCCTTAGAGACATTTTGTTGCGTCCGAAGATTGCAATTTGAAACTGTTAACCTACACAAAGGAGCATGATTTTAGTACATGCAATCGATGTATATGTTGATTGAGTTCGCATGAATGTTTATCCCGAAATATGGGAGGAGAGAAAATGTCCCACCGGGCATGCCAGAATCTGTAGAGTGTTTTTCGTCACCGTATTGAGATAAGAATATGCATCGCTTATCAGGCGCGTTATAGATTTTCCCTGCCTGGGGTAGGCCGGGATTTATTGATTGTGGGGATCCGAATCTCCGGCAACCGTGGACTAAGCTTCCGTTAATTACCCCCCGCCTTTGAAGCAATGGAACCTCCGATTGACGGGTTAAACTGGTGATGCGAACTCAATGTGCAGTGTGCATATGTTGTGTTTTGACGTATTGGGGGCCTTGCAGAATTTACGGGGGTCCCGCTATCCGGATAGCGGGCTGGGGGTTAAGGGGGCTAGCAGCCCCCTTACGGGATACGGGGCAGCGCCCTGTTAGAATTTTTTTCTAATGGGAAATGTATTTTTAGTATGGAGTGTTTCCCCCAATCAGAGCAAAGCTCTGCTCAAATTTTGAAATTTGAAATGAGGCAGCGCTCACGTGCAAAGCACGAGAGCGCTCGCGCTAGATGCGCCGGCGCTAAGAGTCAAAGACTCTGATGCAGCGCTCACATGCAAAGCACGAGAGAGCTAGCGCTAAATGCGTCAAGCGCTAAGAGTCAAAGGCTCTGATACAGCGCTCACGTGCAAAACATGAGAGTGCTAGCGCTAAGTGCGCCAGTACCAAGATTAAAAGACTCTAATGCAACGCTCACGGGCAAAGCACGAGAGCGCTAGTGCTAAGTGCGCCAGCGCTAAGAGTCAAAGAATTTGAGGCAGCGCTCACGTGCAAAGCACGAGAGCGCTAGCGCCAAGTGCGCCAGCACCAGGAGTCAAAGACACTGATGCAGTGCTCACGTGCAAAGCACGAGAGCGCTAGCACTGTAACTAAATATTCCCCATCCTTGGATCAAAGATCCAACAAAGATGAGTAAAAATCATCAGATTACCTCTGAAAATTAGAGCACCGTTGGATTGAAGATCCAATGGTGATTAAAAATCACCAAGATACAGAATAAGTTCTTTATGGGAAAAGATTTTCCCAATCTTGTTAAAAACAAGATAATTTCCTTCTGTAAAACAGAAGCCCTAGGATCAAAGATCCAACAGTAGGAACATCTCCAAATCAATTAAAGAAAAGATCTCTTCAACTTATTCAACAAATCAGCATCCCCTATATAAAGGACCGAAGACTTCAAGTCATGCACAGAGGAACCTCCACATAAACTTTGAGAAATTTCAAAGAGAAGAGCAAGCTTTCGGAAGAAGAAGAATTTTTTCAAGGTAGATAAAACAGAGAGATAAAATCATCTCATAAGAGAAGAAGAACCTACTTCTTTTTCTAGATCATAGATTTATAAGACCGAGGCCTTTCACAAAAGAGATCATAGCATCTCATCATAAAAAATGAGGGGGGGAAACTTAATTCTCTTCAGATCATAGATCTATAAAATAAAGGCAAAGCCTTTCACAAAAAAAATAAGAGATTGTAACATCTCCTATAAAAATAAGAACTTTGTTCTTAGACCTACGAGACAAAATCTCTTATAAACGAGAATTTAATTCTCAGAGCGCCAAACTGATCAAAGTTGCCTAAAAAGAGCCTTAGCGCTCCAAATTAAAAAGAAACGCCTCAGCACTTCAAGACTGACGCACAGCGAAAAGAAGCGCCCAGAGCTTCAAGGTTGGCGCTCAGCGCCAAGCGCACCACGTGCTCCTCACGTGTGCGCTATTTCACAAGGAGCACTCTGCATGCATTTACTGACGCTCAGCGCCAAGCGCACCACGTGCTCCTCACGTGTGCGCTTTTTCACAGGAAGCGCCTTAGCGCTCTAAATCTGGCGCTCCGCGCCAAGCGCACCATGTGCTCCTCACATGTGTGCTGAGAGAACATAAACTGTTCTTTAAATAAAGCCGCAGAGCTATAATGAGTGCACAACATTCAATAAAAGACAAAAAGATTATCAGAATCCAAACCAATGCTCAGTATTGTTAAATAAAAAGGGTCGAGCCCAAATAAATATTCAACATTTTAATTTAGTGGGCTGAATCCAAGTTAGCCATAAATCCCCAATTTAGATTACAAGAGCCCATGTGCTCACAATCTTTTTTGGTCTTAGTCCCAAACCTGACTATAGATCTCCCAACCAATATTGGTTCAAGGGTGCATCTCTTCATACCTCTGATACATGTCGTTGTAATCCTTCAACGTCTTCAGAGAGGTGGAAGGTCCCAATAACCAATAACTTTTGGTGCATCTCCAAACGATTAAACCAAAACCAGACTATAATGTCTTTAAACCTTACAGACTACGATGTCTTTAAACCAGACTGTAATGTTTTTTAAACTTTGCAGACTATGATGTCTTTAAACTCCATGGAATATGATGTCCTTAAACTTATGGACCGCACTGTCCCTAAACTAAAGCAATAGAGCCCAAATGCTCTTTTGTTGGATCTAAATGATCCTGTTAAGTAGATCTTAGTCTAAAATTATGCTAACGTATCCTTAACAAACGTTTAAGTTGATCTTAGTCTCAAATGAGATTAACGATCCTTAAACTCAACCCAAAACCAAATCTAAGAAAATACGGATTTTGACTAATCCACGCCCTACGGGCGACAATATAAATTAGTCTCTGTATACAATTCACGGGCAACCAAAAAAGAAAACAAACACACACGACACGAAGTGACCATATGGAGAAGGAGAAAGTTGTTACCGTGATGCGGTAGCATAATTAACTGTAGGGGCTTGCTCCTGCAGGGAAGAGCGTCCCAACAATCAAAAAACCGATCAAACGAGGGAGAATCTGATGAAGTCTGCTACAACGGCTGCATCTGTCTAAACCTCCGATACACAGTGCCATAAATCAACTTGGCGTCTTCGGAGAGGTGGACGGATAAAACCAAATAGCATCTGCCCCCAAATTCAGGAAAGACGACCTACGCGATTTCGTCTCTGTTTTCGGCGGCGAACAGATTCTGGCAGACCCGGTGGGACCTTTTCCTCTTTCCACTCCACACTTCGTATGTCGTGTTCGCGAACGAATCGCGGTTTAATGTGGTTGCCCTTGGATTCAAGGTACTAAGATTTGGTGTCTTTCTCCCGTGCAGAGAAAATGGCTTCCAACTGCACTAGATGCAACAACAACTCCCACCCCGTCATCGCCGGAGGAGTGACTTATGGGCCCCAAGCGGCCTCCATCTTCGCTATACCAGTAGAACAGGTGACTCAGGCCACCACTGGACTGTTCTTCGGGACCATGCTCCTACCAATGAGTTTCAACGCCTAAGCTCCAAAGAAGTCGGTCTTTGATCGGCTTACAACAACCGCGGCCCCTCTCAACGGGTCGCCCAAATCCAACGCCTCGGTCTTTAACAGACTGGGCCAGAGATCCAATGGGCCCGTGAAGAAACCTACCATACCTGAAGGGGTTATCCCAAAATGAATAACCATTCCTGCTCATGAAGCCGCCAAAGCGGCTTCTCCTGCTAAGGGGTCGGTATTCACAAGGCTGGCTGTTCCAGCTCCCGCTCCAGGTGAAGTAACCAAGGCTGCTTCCCCTGCCAAAAAGTCGGTCTTTTCAAGATTGATCATTCCCTCTCAGCGGACGTCAGTCTTCGATAGGCTGGTACCGACAGCAATCCTTCACAAGGACAGGGGGCATGATGAAGTCACCCCCATAGCTGAACCAATACCGTCTGCAAGACATACTCGACGTCGCCACTGGCGACGGGTGAGAAAGGCTGGGGGCAGTTCCACTTCTGGATTTACTCTGCCAGCTCCAATGATGGAAGTCAATGTTGCTATTCCAACTGAGAACAGCTTTGAACCACTCAGGAGGGTCCGCAAGAACTCTCCGACTGCCGTGCTGAAAAGATTTTCTCTACCTGTAGAGAATGCTACAAAGACAAAGCCAGAACAGCCCCTTCAGCGGCTGTCCTCCAAAATTCACAGGGTCTGGCGAAGGGTCCAAGATTCTGTGGTTAACTAAGACAACTCCCGCCAACCGAAGAAAATGAAGGTTCGACAAGAGAAGGACCGCCATATCGTACCACAGAAGGTGTCATCTACTTGGGTGCCCACTGCAACGGCCCCCTCAACTTCGACCGCCCATAAAAGGAGAAGGCCGGAGAAAATTCCCATGGCTGCGACGAATCTAAAGTGTGCTGAACCTAAACGCCCTAAGACTGGGGGCATAGTGGTGCACACTGTTTATATAGTTTCCGAAAAAGAAGAAAGCCGTGCTTCTACGGGTCACCTACTGCTCACCCGATCAGTAACAAAGGCTCAGGAGCAACAACAGCAAAAGCTTCAAGAGATGCTAACGAAAATGGCCGCACTCACTGGGCCAAAATAATGCCCAGAAATATCGTCAGAGCAGCATCAAGAACAGAAAACTGATGCCGAATTCCTCCGAAGAATGCTCGAGAGGAAAGACAAAGTGGCCGCGGAACAAGCGGCCAACATAAAACAGAGGGCGCTTTTATTCCAAGATATGGTCGGGATGATGATACAGCCGGATCCTCCAGCTGAAGACTCTCCGATTATCCTTGAAGACGACAGAGGGGAGACATCAAACAATCTTCCGGCTCTATCAGTAGCCAAGGAAGAGACCATCTCCAAAGCCGCCCTTGACGACTATATAGCTTAACAGATACGAGCTCATCAAGCGAGCGAAGTGGTTGGCCAAATCGTCAAGACTGGACGACCCTATCCGGGTTGGTATGATCAAATAAAGTACCCGCCGGGATACACGATTCCTAAGTTCCATGTATATAAGGGGACGGGGAATCCACACCAGCACATTGCTCAATTCAGGGCCTTGTGCGGTAACACCGGAGGTGATGATAAGCTACTGCTCCGCCAATTCGTTGACAGCTTATCGGAGATGGCGTTCGAATGGCACTCTAAACTCCCGAATGACTCTGTTAAGACATTTGCAGAAATGGAGCTACTTTTACACAGAGATTCGCAAGCGCTAGCGAGCGCACCCTGATCACCGCACTAATTAACACCAGAGTGAAACCGGGAGAGACATGGGTGCAGTATGCAATCCGGTGGCGGAACTTATGGTCGAGATGCGAACAACGCATAGAAGAAACTCCTACCGTGGGCATGTTCATGTGGACCCTTGACCCTCAGTCGACCATATCTCAATTCATGATGTTCTTCAAGCCGACCACCTTCCAAGCCTTAATTGACAAGCTGGCCCAAATGGACCAGATGGGTCATAGGCCTTCCTCTTCAAAGACGGAATTTCGAATTGAAAAGGACAAAGGGAAAGCAACCTTCGTCGCCAACGTTCAACAACAACCGAGTAGCCCGAGATCGGTTGTTCTCCAAAGCAACAAGCGGCGATCCCTCGATGAGAAGTTGAGCCGCCCTTACTCATTCCCTCGAGATAAAACAAGGAGACTGTTTGAACTGGCGGTGCGCAACGGGCTCATTACCCTGCCGGAGCCGAGACGCCTACTGCAGCCCGGTGACGTTAACAATCCCAATTATTGCCCCTACCACCGAACATTGGGCTATTTAATCGAAGATTGCTACGTTTTCAAAAACTGGGTTGAAGACCAATACCAGCAAGGCAAATTCGCGTTGTATGAAAACTGGAAGGTGAACCCGCTACAACCACATGCTCCGGAAAAGATGGACATGCCGGGGGCATCGTACTCATTCGTAGAGGAAGCTCCATGGGAAGTTGTTCTTTCGGCAAAAACTAAAAGAATGCTGAAAGATCTTCGAACATGTCCGGCGATCAGGTGGAAAAGCCCGCTAGAGCCGGAGAACATCAAGGGGATGCTGAAACAACGCCCAACATTGGGAGTTAATATTGATGGGCAAAACACCCAGGCCTAACCGTCAAAGTCTTCAAAGAAGAAGAAGAAGACCAAAAAGCCCGTGAAGCCTGATGACAAGCGCACGGACCTGCAAAGACATATTGACGCGCTGGAAGAATATAATCAGAAGGCGCGAACCCCGGTCACGCTCCAAGAGTTTCTCAACCACATCCTTGAGGACGGAGATGATGACAATGATGGGGGAGAAGACTCGTCAGATGAACCTGAGAACTATGTGGCGAACTGCCATGTGATCTCTCATTCGTCAATAGATGGTGAAGAAGCTCCTTATGCAGAGAAACTGGGGGCAGATCCCGAACCGGAACTCCTAGAACCGTCAGACGAGATGATTGAAATGTTGCTGAACGAGGCCTGTCAGAAGAGCAAATCTGACCGAGAGCGTGAAACAGCCATATATGAAAGGGCCAAGCGTCGGCGTCACGTTGAAGAAGCTCCGGTATTGAGAAGCCATAGAGTACCCCAACAGGATGGAAGTGCTTCTGCCGCTAGCAAAAGCAGGTTTAAGACAAGGAAGCGGTTCGCTAAATCCCTGTCGATGGGAATGAAGCCGCTACCTCTCAAAGAAGACACTTCAGAAAATACGTTCCCCGACGAACTAGATGCACATCCAAACTACTGTTTATACCATCGGATGATTACACACCCTACCGAGGAATGCATGGCCTTAAAGAATTGGTGGCAAGGATACTTTGCTCATCGGCAGCATTTCAAGCGGATGAAGCGCAAAACTCGTCGAGAGCAGAAGAGCACGACAGATGAGCGCAAAAGAACTGCCGGCGACTGTCACAAGGTAAATTCCAAGGGATTGCAAGTTATCACCTTTGGAAGCGACTCTGACGAAAAATAGCCCTCAGCCCTCTCTTCAAGGAATCCACCTCCGACACAAAATATATGAAGACTTGCAAGAACATCTAGCTGCGTGATCGTACGTTGCCTAGGAAAAATCCCGGACCTACGAACAATTGACCGAAACGTCTGTAAACTACTACGAACCGCAGCATCCTTAAGCTAACGCGCAAAAAAAATCGGTACGTCCATAAGCAAGATGGGCACGGATGAAAACCCGAAAGGGCTCCGTGAGTAAAAACGGCAAGGCTACCGGCGATGTTTGTGAAAACCCGAAAGGGCGCAGACTCGTAAAAGATAAAAAAATATTAAAAAATATATAAAAATAAAAAATAAAAAAAGGTACGTCCATAAGCAAGATGGGCACGGGTGAAAACCCGAAAGGGCTCCGTGAGTAAAAACAGCAGGACTACCGGCGAGTTTGTGAAAACCCGAAAGGGCGCAATCTCGTTAAAAAACACTTGCAAGGTTCTCTCGATCTTGTAAGGAGAAAACTATCTGCGTGAGTGAAAGGTTCCTAGGCACCCTATAGAGGTCTCACAAGGCATCGAACATGCCAAATTAAAAAAATGGTGCCGAGAAACCCTAGACTACGGATCTTAGACTAGATGTTTAGGCGAAAAGATAATCTAGTTAACAAATTAACTAAAAGTTAGGATGCTACAACCTTTGTAGATCCGGATACCCACTTCCTTAGCTCCACGAAGGCGTCCTCTCGCTGTCCATCTTGAACCTTGGACTCTCGTGACGGCTTCATCGGAGAAACGTGCGGAATAGGTCGTCGACTTCGTGTCAAAGACGATCTACGTCGAGGTTGCACAAGCTCAAGCTCCGACTTCACAAAGTTGTGAAACTTGTGAAGAAAACACCCAAAACAACTTGGCAAGAGGTAGAGGGTGAAGAAATAGGAGGTGGGTTCACTTTAGAATTGGATTTCTCTCACTAGAACTCAAGTTGCCATTAAAGTAGCAAGCTTTTTCTTTTTAGAAGAAGAAGATGATGAAGCTAGTTATGATAAGTTCTATTTTAAAAATGAAAAGAAAATACAAACTTATCATAACTATAACTAGGGTTAAGTGTATAGAATAAACCATGGTCATTTGAGTGGGTTAGGGTTAAGCATGAAGACAAGAATGGTTAGCAAAGTCAAAGCTTCATAAAGCTTCAATATGAAACAAAAATTGCCACCATTTTCATCTTAAAGTTTATCCAAATAAATGAATAAACAAATAAATGAATAAATGCATAATCAAAACCCTAATCTCAAGTTAACTATGGTTTAATTCTATACACTTAACCATATGATCAAGTATCATCAAACATGATACAAATATGCGCACAAAAGTATATCACATATACAATGTGTAAATCAAGTGAGAAAAATCCGTTTAAAATGAACCAATACTAGTTAATGTAAAGTAATATATCAAATATATAATTATACATTAAATCATTAAATCAACACTTGATTCAATGATCCGGTCATGTCGCACATAACCGACTAGTATTCAATGCATCGATTTATAGAATCAATGATTCGATAACTAGGTCATATCTCTTACAACCAATCGAAACATTAATCGCGAGAATCAAATACGGTATCACATACACGCATTATTCTCGGTCCCGCACATATCTCATATGCACTCCTATTTCGTTTCGCTTGAGCTAGGAAACCTCTGTGTAGGACTCTAAAGACTCGTCAATACGCCGGTAGCAGATGATGATCATATCAAGCACCCACAAGCCGCAAGCGGTCTGCTAAACGTAACGGCCATCCGGGTATTGAGCGATCAGAAGATCGACGAGCTAGCCCGCTCACACTCCTATGAATCCGACCAGTAACACTTACCGTACAGTCCGGTCTGTTCGTCTGATACGTCGCATATCAAGTCTAGGGGTGGTAAACGTCAGACCCCAATACTCGATAAGTCGTGCCGATGTGAGGCTCATAACGGGTCGAGAAACTACTGGTAACACTTACCAGCAAATCTCTGATCAGCCCTGGCCAGGGACTTCCCTGTTACGGCCAATCGAGCACAGCGCAACATCAACCCCCAATACCGGGAGAGACGAAACCCCTCCTATCGCTCATTGCCTCCATATGACTCGGGACTGTACCCAAAGACCACCGTTTTGCACGCCCTCATGGACGTGGTAAGGTGGAGATCAAAGCACAGTGGGAATCACACAAGACTCTATGACGATCTCGGGTCTACAGACTAACCTGCACAAGTGTCACCTGAGAACTGCCATCTGACGTGAGGTATAATACCATCTGGGAGTTCTCGGCGAGTCCGTCCAGTGTACCCAGTCTCCACTGAGCACCCGTACACCATCTCTAATGTCAAACACCAATGGATATGGGATCATCCATCGCCCATCTCATGGGTCGAAAAGCGTATACGCTAGTCTACTCTGGTATATCGATGCCCCGTCTCGATACACCTACGACTAGGGACCTTGAAGGATGTACTTATGGACTACCATGTCCCCACTAGTATGATCTGCATCATAGTCCAGGTAGTCAAGTACACATCCTAAGGGCTTTACCAACATGTAACTACAAGACAGTATAAAGAGACTAGTGTACATGTTAAGATAAAGAGTAACCAGATAGCATACTATCATATCGAGCAAGAAAGTCATCTCTATATATGTCCAAGCATCCAATATAATATACAACATCTGTACAATACTGGCCTCTAGGGCATACATACAACTAACAATCTCCCACTTGCACTAGGGCCAGCTGCTGTAGTATCGCATACCGAGCATCCCGAAGAGTCTTTCAAACTGTGTCTGGGGAATGGCCTTCGTGAGTGGATCCGCCGTGTTGTTCTTCGTGTCTACCCTCCTGACCTCGATCTCCCGGCGAACAACTATCTCCCGGATCAGGTGATACCGCCTCAGAATATGCCTGGATCGCTGATGGGACCTGGGTTCCTTGGCCAAAGCCACCGCTCCATTGTTATCGCAATACAAAGGTATTGGATGCTCAATGGATGGAACCACACCAAGTTCAGTAATGAACTTCTTGATCCAGACAGCCTCTTTGGCAGCATCGTTGGGAGCGATGTATTCAGCCTCCATCGTCGAGTCTGCCACGGTTTCCTGCTTGGAACTCTTCCAGCTAACCGCCCCTCCGTAAAGGGTAAAGACAAAGCCCGACTGCGACTTAGAGTCGTCCTTATCACTCTGGAAGCTCGAATCGGTAAAGGACTCCACTTGGAGTTCTTCGTTACCATACACCAAGAACATCTCTCTAGTCCTTCGCAAGTACTTAAGAATGCTCTTCACAGCTGTCCAGTGACTCTCTCCAGGATCATCTTGATACCTGCTCACTATACTTAGTGAGTATGCCACATCGGGTCTGGTACATAGCATCGCATACATGATAGAGCCTACTACCGAAGCATAGGGTATCCCTTGCATGCGAGCTCTCTCCAAATCAGTCTTGGGAGACATCTCTTTGGAGAGAGTGACTCCAGAGATCGTGGGCTTGTTCCCACGCTTGGACTCTTCCATACTAAACCTCTTTAGTATGGTGTCAATGTACCTGGATTGGGACAATCCCAAAATCCGTTTGGATCTATCTCTATAGATCCTGATTCCCAATATGCAGGAGGCATCACCAAGATCTTTCATTGAGAATCTTTGTGATAAGATGAGCTTGACCGATTGCAGCATAGGAATATCATTTCCTATCAAGAGTATGTCGTCCACGTACAATACGAGGAAGACAACCTTACTCTCTGCCACCTTCCTGTAGATACAAGGTTCATCTGGATTTTTGACGAAATCAAACTCTTTGATAACGACGTCAAAGCAGATGTTCCAACTCCGCGATGCTTGCTTTAATCCATAAATGGATTTAAGCAGCTTGCACACCTTCCCGCTGCTCCCACTGTCTACGAAGCCCTCTGGCTGAGTCATGTACACGCACTCTTCTAAATCACCGTTTAGAAAGGCGGTCTTAACATCCATTTGCCAGATTTCGTAATCATGATATGCAGTGATGGCAAGCATGATCCGGATGGATTTAAGCATAGCCACTGGAGAAAAGGTCTCGTCATAGTCCACACTTGGTCTTTGACGAAAACCCTTTGCTACAAGTCTAGCTTTGAAAGTCTCCACTTTCCCATCTACACCAAGTTACTTCTTGAAGATCCACTTGCTCCCAATGGGTTTTACCCCTTCAGGAGCAACGTCCAAAGTCCATACTTTGTTGGTGTACATAGATTCCATCTCAGACCGCATAGCATCCAGCCATTTCACTGAGTCACCACTCGTGATGGCCTGCTCGAAACTAGTCGGGTCATCATCTTCCATGATGCAATCCTCGCTTCCACCATCAATGAGAAAACCGTAGTATCTCTCAGGTGGACGAGAAACCCTACTAGATCGGCGGAGAGGCTGGGGTTCGTCGGGTACTATCGAATCCTCTGGTTCCACTAAATCTTCAGTTATAGTTTGTGTATCTGGAATTTCTTCCAGCTCTACCACTTTGCCACTAATTTCTTTTTCAAGGAATTCCTTTTCTAAAAAGGTGGCATATTGAGAAACAAACACTTTTTGTTCTTCAGCATGGTAGAAAAAATATCCTTGAGAATTCTTAGGATATCCCACAAACTTGCAAAGAACTGACCGTGCCTCGAGTTTGTCTGGATTTTGCCTTTTGACATAGGCCGGACAACCCCATATCTTAACTCGTTTAAAATATGGTCTCTTCCCACTCCATATCTCATATGGTGTGGTAGGTACAGATTTAGATGGAACTTGATTCAATAGGTATGCTGCTGTCTCCAGCGCATAACCCCAGAAGGAAATAGGTAACTCAGCTGTGCTCATCATAGAGCGCACCATATCTAATAGGGTTCGGTTCCTCCGTTCAGATACACCGTTGTGCTGTGGTGTATATGGAGGAGTCAGCTGAGAGAGAATCCCATTCTCTTTTAGGAAGTCCAGGAATTCATTGCTCAAGTATTCACCTCCTCGATCAGATCGAAGGATTTTAATACTTTTTCCGGTTTGGTTCTCGACTTCTTGTTTATATTCTCTAAATTTCTCAAAAGCTTCTGATTTGTGTTTCATCAAGAACACATATCCGAATCTAGAGAGATCGTCAGTGAATGTAATGAAGTACGAAGAACCATCCCTGGCATGTATAGACATGGGACCGCATACATCACTATGTATAAGTCCCAAGAGTTCGGTAACTCTTTCTCCGTGTCCCGTAAACGGAGTTTTGGTCATCTTGCCTTTGAGACATGACTGGCAAGTGTCATAAGATGAAAATTCGAAAGGTTTCAAATATCCATCCTTATGCAACTTAGCCAGTCGTGTCACATTGATGTGCCCCAGTCTACAATGCCACAAGAAGGATTCGTTGAGTTCAGAACTCTTCCTCTTGTGTGTGTTTGTTATGCTCAGAACTGTTGATTGATTTAGAACATAAATGCCATTGCATAACGTGCCTGATCCAACCAACTTTTGGTTACGGAAAATGTTCATAACATTATCCTGTAATACAAAATTATATCCCTCTTTACTTAATAAAGAAACCGATATAATGTTGCATATCAGGTTCGGCATGTAATAGCATTCGTTCAGAACCAATGTATTACCAGTTGGTAAAACAAGGTGATATTCCCCGACAGTCTTAGCTGCAACAATTGCACCATTTCCAACTCTAATGTCTTTATCACCTTCTCCAAGTTCTCTACCTTTCCTTAGCCCATGTAACTGATTACATATATGGGATCCCGACCCGGTATCCAATACCCAGGACGTAGAGCAAATGGAGAAACAGTTCTCAGTAACGAACACACCCGAAGAAAATGCATCAACATGTACTTTCTTCATTCGGGTGGCCTGGGAATCCTGGCATTCCCCTATATCCTGTTCATTCCTATAACTCTTATAAGAAAGAACGGAACCAACGTTCCCCAGCACTGTATAACATGCGGGTTCGGTCAATACATCCATATTATTATCTTCATTAGGGCATGAAATGGTCGCTACCTGGAGAGAGAGAGAAGAAAACACTTTAGCGTATGCTCGTGCAAGATCAGATTGGTTATTATCTTATCTAATCAGGATGGCTCCCACTGCTTTTTATCAAATCTTCCTCCAAACCCTAAAAGGAAAGACTAGCCGGGATTAATTACACACTACAGGTTCGCCAATCTTTCAGCCAGGCCAGTGTCGGTACTTTGAGGGAGGTCCCCCGTGCTTTCGCACGAACCTAATTAATGTAAACCTCGTTTTTCCAGAGGCGTAACCCCGTTGACACCTTTCTAGACACCTACTTGATCAGCTAATTGCAATGCGTAAAACTCTCCCAGGAGTAACTCTTACTCGCAGTGGGTATCGGGATCCAACTATCTCATAGAAGGTATGCAATCTCATTGCAAATTTCAACACTTGAAATTCCCGATAATATTTTGCTCCTAGCATCTATATGACCTTAACATAGTCAACAAATCACAAGTGCTAGTCAAGTTCAACCCGTCATTTCCTGTTTGAATTAAACCCACCCGCACGACCCTTAACATAGTCAACAAAGTCGCACGACTACCCTAATCCAATCTGCATCATATGCATAAGCAGATAAATACTGGTCAGCTACCGCACACTACGCCTTAACATAGTCAACAAACATAGCACGAATACTAACTAGTACTTATCTGAAATGACGGAGGGCTACGCAGGTTTTCATAAAACCATGAGCGTAATGAACTTGATATCGTTGTAGAATCAAATGAAGTTTTAAAAATGGAGTGATTTTGAGGCTTTTCTAGTTTTGCTAAAGGGGTCACTCCCGGTGAAGGGATCGTCGGCCCTTTCCTCGTCTAATGAGGTGCGGGATATATCATATATATCACTGTGCAAAGCAAAAACTCTTAAAAGCAATCAAAGCTAAACCGAGTGTGTAGCATCTGCCAGTTACTGCTAAAGGAGTCACTCCCGGTGAAGGGATCTCGGTCCTTTCCTCATCGAATAAGGTGCAGGGTATATCACATATACCGCTGTGCAAAGCAAGAACTGTAGCTACCTGTTTTATTTTAAAATTCGATTCCACAACATCTTAGGTTTCTTAACTTTCATTAATCACATTAATGAAGTCCCATCATTTAAATACCTAAACATCACAGATAGATATGACGTACACTTATGCCATCCGCATTCGCCTCGATGTCCCCTCGTGCACCGTTAGGTTAGGTAACTAACGACAGAGCAGGGCAGGGCTAGCGCGGGTGTAAAACATAAGTAAAGTCTATATAATATATCATATATACTATATACTATATCCATCACAGAATCACATCACAGATATCGCAGCAGAATAAATATATGAAATATTGGATATACTAGGACGTCCGTGTTTTCAATACGAGCCAGTATAAAACACGGATTCCACGGTCGTGATGAATAGCCAATCCCACACCCCTAGACCCCTACGAGAGCGGCAAGCAACCCTGCCGATTCTAGGGTTAGGAGACCCAGACTCGACTCCTCGAGTTGGTCTCCCACTGGACCCCAGAACCTGGTTACTTGTGCTCCCCTCCTTGGGTCTATCCTAATGCGGAAAAGTAAATAATATACAAAAGGTGACATCTTCCGCTACCTGGAAGTGCCCCAAATAAAAGAATATTACATACAAGTTTTAACATGAATGAAAATGAAAAACACTCATCTCACATAAAAAAAACCCTACTATTCGAACACGACGATCCAATATAACATATCCAGCAACACATAACATCACATGTCATCAACGTAAGTAAGTATGCATACCCCAATTGTCGTTGACGTATAGCAACGAAACCGGCGATATGAACATACTACACTTACGTCACAGAAAAGAAAGTGTAAAACTACAACAATTGGAATCCGCAACTTCTTTAGACATCGCATGCCTAATCAAATGAAATACTTAGACATCATATGCCTAACAGATATAAATCCCGCATTTTAGTCTCATTATCGAAAACTCTTTTCAATATCATATGGGACTAAACTGCTAAATTTATAACATTCATTCAGTTATCTCATAACTGTTTGTGAATTCCAATTATTGTATCACATACCAGATAAACAGAAAATGTTAAACTTTCCGATCGAACAGTCGAATACCCAAGCTTTCCCGATACAGCTCAACACATGAAATAAGTCTAACAACATTCAGTTCGTGCCTCAGTACCAACGGTCCAGCCGTAGAAGGGTCAAGCCAACGCCTCACATGTGGCACGCCGTACTGCCCCAAACCCGAAGGTTCAAAGGGCAGTTCAGGACGGTCACATAATCGAGTTAAGGTTTGTTGTCTTCTAGAGGGTCCATCGCGTTACTTGCACTACTTAGAACGTCATTAAACTACGGAAAAATCCAACACTTGGAAATTTCCCGACAGGGGAAAAATTGGGTATTTATATCCGGTCGAACTTTTTAACATATTCTGGAAATTATCCGGAAATACACAAAAGACGAAATTTGATAATCCGATCGAAATACCGAATCCCTATACAACCCCAGAATACTCTGCTGTAGAGTCACAATAAAAATACCCCAGAAAATACAGCATTATATTATATGAGTTACTGTGCAGAAAATATTAAACAAGGGAACAGTAAGGCCGCGGAACCGCCGCACCATGCATAGCACGTGCCGCGGTTACGCGGTGGAAAAGTTGATTCAGACCCTCGTATTTTACAGTAATTCAAATAACACCCTGCTTGATTTTCTGCATATTTTTAATTGACAAAAATCCCATTTTTTAGAAAAAGTCCAGAGAGCATTTTAGGGTTTTGGTTTTCGGTTCGTCCGGCTTTCAAACTCCGTCTAGACTTCGCCTAAGCCTCTAGCTAGGCTCTGATACCAGTGAAAGGTTCCTAGGCACCCTATAGAGGTCTCACAAGGCATCGAACATGCCAAATTAAAAAAATGGTGCCGAGAAACCCTAGACTACGGATCTTAGACTAGATATTTAGGCGAAAAGATAATCTTGTTAACAAATTAACTAAAAGTTAGGATGCTACAACCTTTGTAGATCCGGATACCCACTTCCTTAGCTCCACGAGGGCATCCTCTCACTGTCCATCTTGAACCTTGGACTCTCGTGACGGCTTCATCGGAGAAACGTGCGGAATAGGTCGTCGGCTTCGTGTCAAAGACGATCTACGTCGAGGTTGCACAAGCTCAAGCTCCGACTTCACAAAGTTGTGAAACTTATGAAGAAAACACCCAAAACAACTTGGCAAGAGGTAGAGGGTGAAGAAATAGGAGGTGGGTTCACTTTAGAATTGGATTTCTCTCACTAGAACTCAAGTTGCCATTAAAGTAGCAAGCTTTTTCTTTTTAGAAGAAGAAGATGATGAAGCTAGTTATGATAAGTTCTATTTTAAAAATGAAAATAAAATACAAACTTATCATAACTATAACTAGGGTTAAGTGTAGAGAATAAACCATGGTCATTTGAGTGGGTTAGGGTTAAGCATGAAGACAAGAATGGTTAGCAAAGTCAAAGCTTCATGAAGCTTCAATATGAAACAAAAATTGCCACCATTTTCATCTTAAAGTTTATCCAAATAAATGAATAAACAAATAAATGAATAAATGCATAATCAAAACCCTAATCTCAAGTTAACTATGGTTTAATTCTATACACTTAACCATATGATCAAGTATCATCAAACATGATACAAATATGCGCACAAAAGTATATCACATATACAATGTGTAAATCAAGTGAGAAAAATCCGTTTAAAATGAACCAATACTAGTTAATGCAAAGTAATATATCAAATATATAATTATACATTAAATCATTAAATCAACACTTGATTCAATGATCCGGTCATGTCGCACATAACCGACTAGTATTCAATGCATCGATTTATCGAATCAATGATTCGATAACTAGGTCATATCTCATACAACCAATCGAAACATTAATCGCGAGAATCAAATACGGTATCACATACACGCATTATTCTCGGTCCCGCACATATCTCATATGCACTCCTATTTCGTTTCGCTTGAGCTAGGAAACCTCTGTGTAGGACTCTAAAGACTCGTCAATACGCCGGTAGCAGATGATGATCATATCAAGCACCCACAAGCCGTAAGCGGTCTGCTAAACGTAATGGCCACCCGGGTATTGAGCGATCAGAAGATCGACGAGCTAGCCCGCTCACACTCCTGCGAATCCGACCAGTAACACTTACCGTACAGTACGGTCTGTTCGTCTGATACGTCGCATATCAAGTCTAGGGGTGGTAAACGTCAGACCCCAATACTCGATAAGTCGTGCCGATGTGAGGCTCATAACGGGTCGAGAAACTACTGGTAACACTTACCAGCAAATCTCTGATCATCCCTGGCCAGGGACTTCCCTGTTACGGCCAATCGAGCACAGCGCAACATCAACCCCCAATACCGGGAGAGACGAAACCCCTCCTATCGCTCATTGCCTCCATATGACTCGGGAATGTACCCAAAGACCACCGTTTTGCACGCCCTCATGGACATGGTAAGGTGGAGATCAAAGCACAGTGGGAATCACACAAGACTCTATGACGATCTCGGGTCTACAGACTAACCTGCACAAGTGTCACCTGAGAACTGCCATCTGACGTGAGGTATAATACCATCTGGGAGTTCTCGGCGAGTCCGTTCAGTGTACCCAGTCTCCACTGAGCACCCGTACACCATCTCTGATGTCAAACACCAATGGATATGGGATCATCCATCGCCCATCTCATGGGTCGAAAAGCGTATACGCTAGTCTACTCTGGTATATCGATGCCCCGTCTCGATACACCTACGACTAGGGACCTTGAAGGATGTACTTATGGACTACCATGTCCCCACTAGTATGATCTGCATCATAGTCCAGGTAGTCAAGTACACATCCTAAGGGCTTTACCAATATGTAACTACAAGACAGTATAAAGAGACTAGTGTACATGTTAAGATAAAAAGTAACCAGATAGCATACTATCATATCGAGCAAGAAAGTCATCTCTATATATATCCAAGCATCCAATATAATATACAACATCTGTACAATACTGGCCTCTAGGGCATACATACAACTAACAGTGAGATCCTTATGACTCACAAAGGAGCGACACACTTAGGGATCCCCACGATTCTTAAGGAGAAATTACACTTACGAGATCCTCACGACTCGTAAGGAGAACCCTCTTATGAGACCCTCACGGCTCGTAAGATTCAAAAGCCTTAAGCTACAGGGATCTGAACATGTTCTTAAGCCATCACCTTTCCCAGACTGCCCTACAAGCGGTTTAATACTGACCCTTGTATACAATCCACGGGCGCAAATAATCATTTCCTTTCTGAGTCCCATCAACGATAAGGAATGCCCTCATTTGATGAACAAACACTTGTAAGTCCTCTGGCTTATAAGGAGAAAACACTCTTGTAAGATCCTTACGACTTATAAGAGACACACACTTAGGAATCCTCACGATTCCTAAGGAGAAAATGCACCTACGAGATCCTCACGACTCGTAGGGAGAAACACCTTTATGAGACCCTTACGGCTCATGAAGTCAAAAGCCTTAGTCGACAGGATTCTAACCCTGTTTGCTAAGTCATCTTTGTTTAAATCAACAAAGGCAAATGATGATTCGCTCCTGGCAATATCCCAGTTGTAGCGATGCTGATGCCTACATCGGTATCAAGTTCCAAGTCCTTTCACGGCAAATGATGATTCGCTCCTGGCAATATTCCAGCCGCACCGATGCTGATGCTAATATTGGTATTAGATCTTGAGTTCCGTACTAAAAAAAAGCATGTAAAATAGCCGAAATGATGGGGCAACTTGCAACAAAATCAGCAAGTAAAATATATGCATACAAAAATAGCCAAAATGATTGGGCAACTCGCAATAAAAAGCAGCAAGTAAAAAGAAGAAGAAAAACAGCCGAAATAATTGGGCACCGCAAAAAATAGCCGAAATGATTGGGCAATCGCGACTTTCGTGATACAAAAAGCTGAAATGATAGAGCATCGCGGAAAGAAAACAAAATTATATATGAAATGAAATTTTTGCCCTGCAGGTAGGTCCATACCGACCCCTGTATACAATCCATGGGCATAAACGAAAGGGAACCACATGTCCTAACAAACTCTGTCAAAAGGAAAAGTCAGATCTCGACAGCAATATCTGCATCCCAGAAGACCAACAACGGCATTCCTTCTCAACTCCAGCAGGATGCAAACGTAACGTCAACAGCCGACCTCAGGGTTGCAACCAATCGGAGCCACGACAAAGTCCCTAGTTCCAAATCTCGACGGCCACGTCTACAGCCTAGAGAACAACAACGGCGTTCCTCCTCATTCCAGTAGGATTCGGACACGACATCACCAATCGGAGCCACGGTAAAGTCCCCAGTTCTAAGACTCTACGGTTCACAGACAACCTAGCGTCATCCAATGACCTCGTCGTGGAAACACGTCATCAAATGACCATGTATCGGATACACGTCAGCAAATGACCCCATCGCGGAAACACTTCATCAAATGACCCCGTCTCGGAAATACGTCATCCAATGACTCTGTCTCGGAAACAAGTCAACTAACCCCAAGGAAATCAGTTTCCTTGGCAAAACCTCTCGATTCAGGGAAATCAGCATCCTTGGCAAAAACATCTCGATTTGCGTCGACCCGCAAGGAAATCAGTGTCTTTGCAGGAATCTCTCGATCCGTCTCAACCCCAAGGAAATCAGTGTCCTTGGCAAAAACCTCTATTCAGGGAAATCAGTGTCCTTGACGAGAGCATCTCGATTCGCGTCGACCCACAGAGAAATCAGTGTCTTTGCAGGAATATACGACGTCAACAAACGGAGCCATGGCAAAGTCCCCTAGTTCTAAATCTCAACGGTTCACAGATAGCCTAGAGACTACAACGGAGCCATGGCAAAGTCCTCTAGTTCCAAATCTCGACGGTTCACAGATAGCCTAGAGACTACAACGGAGCCATGGCAAAGTCCCCTAGTTCCAAATCTCAACGGTTCACAGACAACCCAGAGACAACCTCGACATTCAACGCAATATTGCAGGCACAATGTCAACCAACAAAGCTAAGGAAAATACCCCACTTCAGGGTCTTGACGACAACTCAAATGAGACCTGAAAAGACTATCGGAGATCATCCCACACCAGCGCGAAGTGGTCATGACTCATCAGGGCTCCCAAACTGAGCCTAAGCTCAAGTAAAAAGCGACATGGAATACCCTAACACTTGCTCTTTCGATGGTAATATTACCTGGAAGATTACTTGAAGACGTCTTGTCCAGCCCTCGAAGGTATCGGAGACACGACAGTCGCGGGGCTAGCCGAACAACAAGATTGCATATCGGGGAATATATCGGCCAACACGATGGTACGACGGGTAAAAAAAACCTTAGTACCACAGACCCTAACGGACTTCTATTAGCAGGAGTTAATTGTGACGTTAGGAAACCCTTGCAAAAACTTCTCGATTCGTCTCGACTCGTGAGGAAATTAGTGTCCTTGCGAGAACTTCTCGATTCGTCTCGAATCGTAAGGCAAAGCCTTAGGCAATGGGGATAAAGACCTGTTTCCTAAGCATTGGGGCCCTGCAAGTCGGTCCAAGATGGACTGTTGCATACTATTCATGGGCCACACTCTCCAAAGTCGAATCTCGACAAAGGGGGAAACAACTACTTACGAGTCCTCTTGACCTGTAAAAGAAAAAAATTCTCTTGTGAGATCCTTACTACTCTCACGAGAAAACACACACTTAGGAGTCCTCACGACTCCTATATAGAAAATACACCTAGGGGATCCTCTCGACTCGTAGGGAGAAAAGTCTTTATGAGACCCTCACGGCTCATAAAGTTGGAAAGCCTTAGGCGGCAGATCTGAACATGTCTCCTAAGCCATCGCTGCCCTACAAAGAGTTCAAGATGAACTGTTATCTATCGTCCACAAGTTACATTTGCTGAAATCACATGCCAACAACACAGCAGAGAAAAGAAAGCGATAGTCGGAGATAAAAAATGTGTCCTTTATTCATAAATCCAATTGAATACGAGATACATCATATAAAATAAAAAATAAAATGAATACATGTTATTCATAAATTACAATCGATACAAAGATGACTATTGAGAAGGAGACGATTTTAGCAAATCAGCAAGCCATTTGCGCACTCCTCTCAGCTCATTTTCATGAGCAGCCGCCGTGGCCAGCTCAGCTTCAACACGGGCCCGTTGCTGCAAACAGGATGAAACATTTTCATCGATTTCCCGCTGAGCTGCCTCACGACTCTGCGCATCCTGCTCAATAAGATCGAGCTTCTGCCTCAGTGTTAGCCCGTCAGAAATACATCGTAAGAGGCCCTCAAAGATAGCTTTCAGCTGTGCAGCATTTGCGTCAACCTGGGCGCGCAGCCGGGCGGATTCGTCTGAAGCCTCCTCACGTTCCTTCCGTCTTAAGGTCGCCTCTTGTTCGAAATAGCGTAGGAAGGGAATGCTCTGCTCAATCCACGCAGCCCACTGGGAGTTCAAATCCAACACTTCCGGAGCAGGACGCCTGAGCTCAATCTCATGCAGGCAGGTCTCGATCTTTCTGCAGTAATTAACCCAAGACTGGACGACGCCTTCATCATGGAAGTTCATGAGCGTCGCCGGCATAGGTTAACCTCAGCAGCAAAATCTGCAGCAAATATGAGGGCTTCAGCATCAAGATCCTCAATGAATTCATTTAACATGCGCAGCTAGTTGCAGCGCCTCTAGAGGATGGACGTCTGGAAAAGGGCCCTGCAGGCATTAAGATTCGAGACTCGAAGGGAGCTGGAGATGGTGCGATCGCTGCAAAACGAATTATAATCAGATGTCAGCTCAAGAGATAAAGAAAATGCACGAGTAATAGGGTCTACTATATCAGCTGCGACAGGTGAGTGCCGGAGGCGCGACTATTCTCTCGTCCCCTCCTCCAATCTATAATGCTGCAATCAATACAAAGAAGAATTAGCAACGACATGTTTGCCCATAAAAGAAAGAAAGAGATGTTGGTTAAAAGTTATACCCACCGACACCAGCAGGCAGACTGACTTCCGACTGGAAGGAGAAATGCGAGTTCAGCACCTAATAAAGATGGTCAAAAAGGACTCCTGCACGGTTGTAACAATACGATGTCAGTACAAAGAGTATATTACCTACAATGAAACTGATAAGTCGCAAACATATACCTTCCAGCACTCCAGACGACATGGGAGAAGGCAACGGAACAACAGCCGTCACGGTGGCGACCAGAGGCGCTTCAGATGGTGCAATCTCCGCATTTACTGCACCTATACTCAAAACGAACAAAATGTCATCAGATGGGGATGAATGGGATCGAAAGATAAAATGAAAACAATAACCCTAGATCTACTTGATAAGTCGCTAACCGAAACCACGGCGAGAGCATCACTAGGTTCAGCAGCTCCTTCGCTCTCCGCCATTGGAATAGTTTCTGCGCCCGTGGCCTCGTCCCCCGATTCGATAAGGGTCGTCGTGACACTCGCGATACCCGCCGATTGCAAGGAACCACAAGGAGAAAGAGCGGTGATTGGGAAAGTCCCAGACTCCCGAGAGAGAGTAGCCGCTTCAGGCTTTGTGATCGCTGTCTTCTCGCCTGTCGCCTCATCGCCGATAGTTGGCCCTGCAAGACATGGTATATCAGAATTTACGGATAGAGTAAAAATGAAAAGACCGGGCTTTGCATTACCTTGCAAAAGATTCTAGGTTGCCTCCCGGGCCGCGCGCACAGCCTGTCTATGAGCGGTAGACAGAACAGCTGGAACATCCTTTAGAGGAATAGAGACAGATAGGGTTGTACTTGAGCCTGCACCCACAGCCAGGTTGGCATCACGTTCACTCGTTGCACGCTTCCTTTCGGTCTGAGCGGTGAGAAGCGATCTCCGCAAGACCTCCGTCAAAGGGACGTCATCGTCCGAACCAAGTTCTGCCTCTGGAGTCGCTACGGCTTCTGTCATCGGCTGTTTAAGTGAAGCCTCGTGTAATATCGACGGGAGAGCTGGGGCCACGATAGCCTGCTCTGGAAGCGTTTTCGTATCACCGCTCAGGATCGGCACCGCGCTTGGGTTAACCGGGGTCAAAATAGTTCCTGCAATAAGACAAAAGAAAGGGTCAAGCCACAAATGAAGAAAAAAGGGAATGAAGGCATGATAAGCTGAATTATACCAAGGCCCAAAGAAGCACAGAGCCTCTCTTCCTCTTCAAACGTTTTGAGGGAAGCCGCAAGAGCCTCTTCGGCTGAGATACCTATTGAAGAAGAAAGAGTCAGTCAAAGCATAAATATAAAAAAGGAGATAACCGCGGAAAGATACGACTGAAACCTACCTGACTGTGCAATCTAGATCCGTGCGGCTGCATCGCGAGCCAGTTGCTCTGAAGCCGCGAGGGCATCTTGAAGATCGGTATCATCCGCAGGATCGATAAATAGACCCTCATTGGTCCCGTATTCACTCAAGCCCTCGCTATAGATAGCATGGGGCTCCTGGCCGAGTATGACTTCGACAGAAAACATTGACTTCTTCTTTTTCTGTGAGCGAGTGCCGGCAGCCGATAACACGAGCTTGCGCTTGGCAGGCAACTTTGGGCGACGAGTCCCGATCTCCGTACCCACGTCAGAATCGGGTGACGCTACAGCCACCGCTTCTACAGGCGCATGAGATAGACCCTTATCAGGAAAAGCGTGCAGAACCACAGCCGCAGCAGCTTCTCTTAAGGGTGGACGAACGATGGTCTGTCGCTTTAAGGGAACGGTTGGGTTACCTGCTGGGACAGCACCCTTGCGATCTAGCAATAATCGTTTTTCTTCCCTGATAACAGCGCCCATAGCATGCTGGTACTACGCCACATACACATTCAAAGCTTTCGGGATGCAGCTTGGCTCGCTGATAAAGAAGTTAGACCCGGTATTTAGCCGCATGAAATGGTGCAGCGCATTACGGATACCTTCCTCTGTAGCGGTAGGCTCAGCTAAAAAGGCTTCAAGCGGAACACCTTGATTGTAGCTTGATTGTTGAGCAAAGCGGTGCGGGTTGTATCTCATGAACAACACCGCATCATTCTGCCTAAACACTAAAAAGCCCGGCCTGATTGAATATAAGTGAAGAATCTCCCGAGCTTTCAAGGTAGAGGCCCCGTCTTTGAAGGTGTCCCGCAGCAGCTGCACTGTCTTAGCAGATTCCTTGCCGATAGTCATGACCTAATCGACGAAGGTCATGCCATCCCCGACCGTACGCGGGCGAAGAATCAGACCCCAAGCCTCTCGCTGGGTCGGCTCCAAAGCGGAAGCATCAACCAACCGCATAACCCGAGGAAAGTTATAACTTTCGAAGAAACGAGGCCTCTTATGGATTCCAAAGGCGCCGAGTATGTGTAGCTCGAGCCACGAAGTGAAATAATGCATCGAGAAGTTTACGGGCTGTACCCCTGGTTGAGTAGTATCTGCCGCCAGGCTAAGGCCATGATACAAATGAGCCAATCCAGCAATCCCAACAGCAACCTGCGTCCTTTCAACCATTTGGTGAGACGGGTAAAAAACGGACGGCCTCATGCAGCGAGAATGCATGGGGAGCACAAAACAACTCAACCATAAACCAAGGAACCCTAAAAAGAACGCCTCTTCGTTGATGTCTTGAGCAGCAAGTTCTGAAAAGGGGACGACCACGGCATTTGGAAGGAAGAAATTCTTTTGATCTACTTCCGCTGTCGGCTGGCTATCCAAGCCAAAACCGAAGGGATCATCGAGCTTGGCAAACTTCGCACCTTGTTTCGACAAGACTTCCGGGCGAAGAAAACGGGCGATAAAATCCGTAAAGCTGACCCCGTGACTTCCGGATGCGAGAAATAGGCTCTCGTAAATGTTTAGCACCTTTATCAAGCTTGGGAATCGGTGCTGAATAGCATTCTCTGGGGTCAGACCCATTACTACCGAGCGAGTGGCGAAAATATACTCGTCAGGGGGTAATATCTCCTCATAATGTTCCCCTCTGACAGGCAAGCCGGAGATCTCCGCGAACTCCTCTACAGAAATTGAAACTTCCCGATTCAGTAGAATGAAGGTGTGAGTTGGAACGTTCCATTGTTCCAAAAAGGGTTTGACCCACCATACAGGGGGCGTGGAATACTGGAAGAGAGAAGCATAAATAGCAGGGTATAGCCCAAGCTTCAGCAGCTGTGATTTCGTGGCCGAAAAAATGTACCGGGCTCACTGCAAATATCCAGCTGAGTGGCGGGGAGTCAAACCTATCATGTACAGCTGCGCCCACGGGCGCGACTCACCTTGACATATACGCCGCCTCAAGATATCCAAAGCCATCGGCGGATGTACGGGTATCGCGGACATGGAAGGCTGAAGGCAACCCTCCGAAGTCTAATTGACCTCCTTTACAGCATAGTTCACTGGGGGTGGGTCAGCATAGTGAATGGAGGAGATCACCTCCGAAGGTGCTGCACAAGAAAAGCTGCGTCGGCCCCTGATAATTTGATTGTACCATATTCCCCATAGATGAAGGTTCTTTTGCTCCGGGTCGTGATCTTTGATCGACGCGAAGACTTTCCTGTCCACGGGCGCTTCAGGGAATCCGCTTTCCAAACGGACGAACGGAAAAGAAGTGTCGAAAGACATAGTACCTGCACGAAAAAGAACAAGAATTAGCCATCAATGCTACAGTTCAAGTTTTGGTACAGGTACTTTAAATTCGTACCGCACTACAAGGCGGTGGAAAGGGACCAAAGGGCACCCACACAATCTAGATGACGGCTCATCATTGATGAGACAGTCACTCATTAATGAGGAAATCCTAAAAGGATTCTCATTTAATAAGGGCCCCTCGGGCCAAGGAGTAAAACTCCCTTAAGAGCAGCGCTCTGCAACAGAGTGACATTTGTCAATTCTAATCATGAGAGGAATAAAATTCCTTAAAAATTTTAAGAGCTATGCTCTATGAAGACGATGAAATCATCCATCAAAAACCTAAAAAAAAAAGCAAGGCTTTTACAGAATAAAAACTCTGAGATCTTCATAATCTGTGAACAAACTCTAAAAGTTCTTCATGGAAGATGAACAGTATTTCAGTTCATGGGTTAAAATCACCCTGAAAAAGATTATATCTTGAAGATCTATGATCTAAAAATGAGCACAGCTTTGTTGATGGGTAAAACCCTAAAATATATTTTTCTAAGATCTATGATCTGAGAAGAGCAAAGTTCTGTTAATAAGTTCAATTCTTACCGAATTTGGGTAAAGTTTTGGCTCTGAGAAATTTCTTAAGTGAGAGAGCTGGGCTCTGAAAGAGAATTAAATTCTCAAGAAATAAGAAAAAATCAAGAAGATGAACAAGCAGTCATCTTAAAGGGCTAAAGGTCATATTTATAGGCGTTGGAAGTCGATCCGACATCCAAGAACAATCCAACGGTGGAAAGTCTGACGCCACCGCACTCACGTGTAGGCTACGTGAGCGCAACGGTGGGGGGCATTTGTTTCCCCCAATCAGAGCAAAGCCCTGTTCAAATTTTGAAATTTGAAATGAGTCAGCGCTCACGTGCAAAGCACGAGAGCGCTCGCGCTAGATGCGCCAGCCCTAAGAGTCAAAGACTCTGATGCAGCGCTCACATGCAAAGCACGAGAGCGCTAGCGCTAAATGTGTCAAACGCTAAGAGTCAAAGGCTCTGATATTGCCCTCACGTGCAAAACATGAGAGCACTAGCGCTAAGTGCGCTAGCACCAAGATTAAAAGACTCTGATGCAGCGCTCACGTGCAAAGCACGAGAGCGCTAGCACCAAGTGCGCCAGCGCTAAGAGTCAAAAACTCTGAGGCAGCGCTCACGTGCAAAGCACGAGAGCGCTCGCGCCAAGTGCGCCAGTGCTAAGAGTCAAAGACTCTGAGGCAACGCTCACATGCAAAGCATGAGAGTGCTAGCGCCAAGTGCGCCAGCACCAAGAGTCAAAGACTCTGATGCAGCACTCACGTGCAAAGCACGAGAGCGCTAGCGCTAGAACTAAATGTTCCCCACCCTTGGATCAAAGATCCAACAAAGATGACTAAAAATCATTATATTATCTCTGAAAATTAGAGCACCGTTGGATCAAACATCCAGTGGTGATTAAAAATCACCAAGATACAGAATAAGTTCTGTATGGGAAAAGATTTTCCCAATCTTGTTAAAAACAACAAAATTGCCTTCTGTAAAACAGAAGCCCTAAGATCAAAGATCCAACGGTAGGAACATCCCCAAATCAATTAGAGAAAAGATCTTTTCAACTAATTCAACAAATCAGCCTCCCCTATATAAAGGACCGACGACTTCAAGTCTTGCACAGAAGAACCCCCCCCCCCCCATAAACTTTGAGAAATTTCAAAGAGAAGAGCAAGCTCTCGGAAGAAGAAGAATTTCTTCAAGGTAAATAAAACAGAGAGATAAAATTATCTCATAAGAGAAGAAGAACCTACTTCTTTTTCTAGATCATAGATCTATAAGACCGAGGTCTTTCACAAAAGAGATCATAGTATCTCATCATAAAAAATGATGGGGGAAACTTAATTCTCTTCAGATCATAGATCTATAAAATAAAGGCAAAGCCTTTCACAAAAAAATAAGAGATTTTAACATCTCCTATAAAAATAAGAACTTTGTTCTTATACCCACGAGACAAAGTCTTTAATAAACGAGAATTTAATTCTCAGAGTACAGAACTGATCAAAGTTGCCTAAAAAGAGCTTTAGCGCTCCAATTTAAAAAGAAGCGCATCAGCGCTCCAAGACTGGCGCACAGCGCCGTAGCGCTCCAAGCGTTATTTTAAAAGAAGTGCCCAGCGCTTCAAGGTCAGCGCTCAGCGCCAAACGCACCACGTGCTCCTCACGTGTGCGCTATTTCGCAAGGAGCGCTCTGCACGCATTTACTGGCGCTCAGCGCCAAGCGCACCACGTGCTCCTCACGTGTGCGCTTTTTCACAAAAAGTACCTTAGCGCTCTAAATCTGGCGCTCAACGCCAAGCGCACCACGTGCTCCTCACGTGTGTGCTAAGGGAACATAAATTGTTCTTTAAATAAAGCCCCAGAGCTATAATGAGTGCTCAACATTCAATAAAAGACAAAAAGATTGTCAGAATCCAAACCAATGCTCAGTATTGTTAAATAAAAAGGGTCGAGCCCAAATAAATATTCAACATTTTAATTGAGTGGGCTGAGCCCAACTTGGCCATAAATCCCCAATTCAGATTAAAAGAGCCTATGTGCTCACAATCTTTTTTGGTCTTAGTCCCAAACCTGACTATATATCTCCCAACTAATATTGGTTCAAGGGTACATCTCTTCATACCTCTGATACATGTCGTTGTAATCCTTTAACATCTTCAGAGAGGTGGAGGGTCCCAATAACCAATAACTTTTAGTGCATCTCCAAACGGTTAAACCAAAACCAGACTATGATGTCTTTAAACCTTACAGACTACGATGTATTTAAACCAGAATATGGTGTTTTTAAACTTTACAGACTATTATGTCTTTAAACTCCATGGAATATGATGTCCTTAAACTTATGGACCGCAATGTCCCTAAACTAAAACAATAGAGCCCAAATGCTCTTTTGTTGGATCTAAATGATCATGTTAAGTAGATCTTAGTCTAAAATTAGGCTAACGTGTCCTTAACAAATGTTTAAGTTGATCTTAATCTCAAATGAGATTAACGATCCTTAAACCCAACCCAAAACCAAATCTAAGAAAATACGGATTTGGTCTAATCCACGTCCTACGGGCGACAACATAAATTAGTCTCCGTATACAATCCACGGGCAACCAAAAAAGAAAACAAACACACACGACACGAAGTGACCATCTGGAGAAGAAGAAAGTTTTTACCGCGATGCGGTAGCGTAATTAACTGCAGGGGCTTGCGCCTGCAGGGAAGAGCGTCCCCATAATCGAAAACCCCTTCAAACGAGGGGGAATCTGACGAAGTCTGCTACAACGGCCGCATCCGTCTAAACCTCCGATACACGGTGCCATAAATCAACTTGGTATCTTCGGAGAGATGGACGGATAAAACCAAATAGTATCTGCCCCCAAATTCAGGCAAGACGACCTATGCAGTTTCGTCTCAGTTTTCGGTGGCGAACATGGAGCATATGGGAAAAGGAGGAGAGAGGAGCGTCCTAAGGACGCGTGAGACAACATGTGACCGCTGGGCGCCAGCGGGTCACGTGCGTGGCGCGTGGGCCCTGGGCGCCAGCGGGTCACGTGCGTGGCGCGTGGACGCTGGGCGCCAGCGGGTCATGTGTGTAACGCGTGACCGCTGGGCGCCAGCGGGTCACGTGCCCTGTACATGACCGCTGGGCGCCAGCGGGTCACTTACGTGACACGCGACCGCAGGAAACACCGGCGGAAGAAAGGGGCTTAGCCCCTGGGCTGAGTGTTGAACTCCTAATAGGCTTTGGAGTTAAACTCCTAGGGAAGAAATTGGTTGTGGATTTGGAGTTAAACTCCTAAAAGGTTTGGATTTGGAGTTAAACTCCTAAAAGGTCTGGATTTGGAGTTAAAGTCCATTGAAGATTTGAATTTTGGAGTTGAACTCCTCAAATAATTTTGGAGATGATCAAAAGGGACTCCTTTCTTCTCCCTTGAGCCTTGAATCTTCCCAAAGTGGGGTTTTTGGAGGTGGGACTTCTTCCTCCTCCTCTCTTTTTGCTAGATCTTGGAGAAAAGGAGAGGTGGGATTAAAAATCTTCCTTTTATGGAATTTGATGGAAGATTCGAACTCCCCTTTGAGGATTTTATGGTGAAACTTTATTTGGTTTTTTGAGAAAAAGAGAGCTATGCTCTTAATTTAACTAGAAATGAAAAGAAAGAGGGAGAACTTGAGAGAGAGGAGATGGAGGCACAAATCCTAATATTTTTTAGGGGAATGAGTATCTTTCTTTTCATTTCATTATCATATTACCTTATATAGGCTTACAAGTTTACACATAGCCCCTTGGGCTTTCTAAAATGGTATTTTGCCCATCTCATGCTTCATGTGCTTATTTCTTTTTGCACATGAGCCATGGGCTTTACAAAAATTTGGCCTTTTGCCCATTTATTTTACCTTCATGCATGAAAATTACTTTAAAATTATTTATTATATAATTTTCTTCTTGGCATAGGGGAGGCCGGCCTCTTCATGTTTGGGCTCAACTTAGGCTTGGATCCACTTGGTTTGGGTTTGAGCCCACTTGATTTGGAGTTGACTTTGATTTTGACTTGATCAACCGGGATATAATTTTTGACCCCAACAGAGACTCCTACTTAGTGGGAGCCTTCCCTCCCCTCACATGAGAGGGGGGTAGGAGCTCCTCCCTCACGTAAGGAAAGGGAGAGCTCCTCCCTCTAGTGGGAGCTCCCCCTCACGTGAGGTAAAGTGAACCCCCTCACGTGGGGGAGCGGAAGGCGGCGAAAGGGGACACATGCGCAGCACGTGCCCACCAGGACTTTCACGGAGGACTGTACGGCACGTGCCTGCGGAGCACGAGTGCGGACCGAAAAGGAAGCTATGCTCTCGGATTTGAAGTTGAACTCCTTTAATTTTATTTTTGGAGTTAAACTCCCAAACATTTTATTTTGGAGTTAAACTCCCAAAAGAATTTTTATTATTATGGAGTTAAACTTCAAAAGTGTAACATTTCAGAAAATATAAAATATTATTTTTGGAATTTAAATAATAAAATAATAAATTTTATGAATATTATAAAAGTATAAAATTTAGTTTTAATGGAATGGTATAATTATATACATATAATTTGGAAAAAATTGGAATTTTAAAATGAATTATCATTTATGGGAGCATTTGATTGATTTGGGTTTTTTTATAAATTAATATATAATTATGTTAATATAAGTTGATATTAAACTTGATTAGTATTTCACTAATTATGCATTTAACCTAGCTTTATTTTGTTAACCATGTTTAAGTGTCATGACATGCAACATTTCTTTTTGTGTGACATTTTGTTTTTGTATTTCAAATAAAAGAAAAAATAAGAAAAGAAGAAGAAAAAATGGGGACAAAGAGACATGAAAGTATGGTTAGAGAGAGAGAGAGAGAATATGGTAGCCATGCCTTATTTTTCTCATCTCATTTTCATCATATCATCTCATTTCCATCTTCTCCTTCTTTCTCCTTCGCTTCTTCATCTCCTCCACCACCTTTTACCACCTCAAAACACCACTCAAACCACCACAGAACTCAAGTTTGCCTTCACAAAAAATGCTCCTCACCTCTTCTTACACACCATGGGGTGATCAAGTTCTCGTTTTGAGCATTTTGGACCATCTAAGAATTTTCTTGAGTTTCTCCATGAGGTAAAACTCTCACCTTTCTTCAAGTATTTAGTTTCCTAACACCAACCATTAGTTTAGAGTTAAAAAGGGTTAAGTTTTGTGATTTTGGAAAATTCGAGGATGAGGATTAGAGGATGAAACTTGTAGTAGAGCTTAGTGAAGGTGTAGTGAGTGTCCTTTGGCCTAGTAGTGATGGTAGCCTTGTCTAAAATGAGCTTTGAAGTCCCAAACACAAACTTAGAATTTTCCGACATCGGGTTTTGTTGAACTGTGGTGTTCAAATGAAATCTGGTATTACCCAAGAACTCTGAAAATTAAATAGCGAGTACAGTGAGATGGGTAGACATATAGGAAGATACCCTAGAAGCCTGAGCCCCCACTTCCTTCTCTTGGCCGCCAAAATAATCGTTTTGGCCGCAAATTGCAGCCCGGTCGTGGAGTTAGGGTTTGGTTTTTGGTCCATAGCTTAATCATCAGATAACTAGGCCAGTCCAATATGCAGAATGTTCTAATTTCACTTTAGGTAGAATCTGGGAGTGTTTTACTAAGTTGCTGATTTCTTTTTGCGACTTTTGAAAACTTGGTTTTTGGCATTTGAATTTTGACTCGGTTATTTGACGTTCGTACATCAACGTCAGGAGTTGTTTGGTTGTTCTTGCATGCGTGGACCATAGGTTCTAACCAATGTGCGCTTCGCGTGCCGTATCGGTTTTCGAATTTGATTTTGAGTTCGATATGATATGCATTGAATTGTAGGTACCTTCGCGTGGACTTCCGGGACGACGAAGGAGAGCAAGCGTTCATCAACTTTGGCTAGAGCGAGGATAGTAGGTGAGTAGATGTATATCTATAGGGGAAGTCGGGTGGATGGCATATAGCACCCCCGCAACCGTAGTATTAGGGTACTGGGTATATAGTTATATATATATAAATATTAGATATGTATATTTAGCTAATAGAGTTCTAAGAGACTATAGGCAATAGTAAGCATACTCGTAGGCAGGAATATCTTTAGTTCTTATTCTCTTAGCCTTGAGCCATTGATATATGTGTGCGTGTGCGTGTGTGTGTGTATATATGTATAAACATGTGTGTGTGTGTGTATATGTGTGTGTATATATATACATGTAAGTTTGAGAATAACTTCGATATAACATCATGAGATGAGGATATGACATTTATAATGATACGAGTCGATATGATCGGATATGATGTCACGAGGCTAAGTTATATGATATGATATGAAATGGCACGATATGATATGATATATTATATAAAGATTAGGCGATATATATGTTCATGATGCCATACGAGATGATATAACATGTGACGATATGTGACTAGATGAGATGATAGGATGTACGTGACCATAGATCCATACTCTTGATTTGATAATATCGTACGATGGATTATACCGTGCGTGATATGATGTACATGATGATTGATCCACACTCTTGACTTGATGATGCCGTAAGATGGATTATACCATACGTGATACTATAAATCTGGATCGCCGACTTATGGATGTATCGACTTGGAAAATTATTGTTTTCTAATCACTTAAGTAGATATTAGGATATAATTAGAGCCATACCTATTTTTAAAACCAACAAATCGTTATGCATTTTTAAATGACAACCTCAAGGGACGCTACGGATTTTCAAATGGTATCTTTTTCTTAAAAACACCGTAGCCCCTATTTTTCTAAAAACAACGATTCGTACTATTTTAAACTATAACTGTATGGCTCATATGTAGCTATGTATTTTATACTGTTGCGTTTATAATTTCTTTTTTCTGTTTTGCTCGTATTATTCTTATTTTGCGGTATACATACCACGTTCTTTCCTTATCTTGTATGATATCGTCTGCTAGGACACACGCACCATTACCGATGATGCGCATGTTGCACGTACACATACTAGCCGGATCACACACTCATCATCGGTAATTTCCATGCTACGTACACATTAGAAATTTCTACTTCACCGTATAACCTAATAACCTGTAGTTTTTTAGTTATTGTTTAGTACTCATACCACACTTGTTCAGTTATCGCATTTTCTTACCTAGTTAGATGCCACGCTTATATAAACACACCGGTTATGCATTACAGATTCGTTCTGTGCATGTACTCATTGTTTCATTATTGATTCATGCTTATGAGATTCGGTTTTCATGACATTTCTAGATTTGAGAAACCGCGGATACATTTTGAAAACTTATGATTGTTTTAAAAACGCGGTTTCCCTTGATATGATGTGTGGCATCCACTATAAGTTTTCTCGGTTCTGAGTTATGTGTATACCCGATTCAAAAAGAGAGGAGGCACCGTCTGCGGGTACATGGTGGACCCGGTATGGTACCTCGGGGCAAGAAGATCGTATAGAGAGACGTTGAGCCCAGCAGGGGAACACTACCTACCGGTGATAGTACTGGACTCGGCGGATATCCGGAGGATACCGACCGGAGCGATTGAGACAGATGGATATGAGGGCCGATCCAATGAGACGGCGCCTGATATATGAGGATTTACGTATCAATGCTGGACACGGGTTTTATGATGTTTTCGAGTGTCGATGCTGGGCACTCAGGTTTTTATGATAATTTGATGTGTTGTTGATGGACACACATTAGATGATACACCTATACACATATATATGATACTGATGACATGGTAACATATTATGATACGGGCACGATTATATTAGTATTATTATACTTATGTTTACACTATCACCCTTGTTACCACTCGATTTTATTATATTATTATATTATCGTATGACCTAGAAGGTCGTCATACATTTGATTTCTACCTACTGATATCTTCTACTCACGAGTTGGCAACTCACCCCTGTTATGCCATAGTTTTCTTGCAGGATCGACCGCACGGATTCAGTAGCGGCATGCTGGCATACAGCTTTCTTCTGGGTGATTTGTATTGGTAGGTGGGGTACACTTTGGATCGTAATCACCATTTGTATATATTTATTCAGTTGTATCTAGTTAAAAGCTCCATCAACCGGACTATGTATATTTGATAGACCTAGAAACCTGTTTGTACATTCTTTGTATTTCGAGTCAAGAATGGTATATTCTTTCGGACTTAGAGTCACGGATATATATTTATTCTTTATTTTTAGGTTTGATAATGTTTTGGTTTCTTTACTTTCTTCTCTGTGTTTGATCTTCGCCGTGGGGCGTCGTATATCCTTATTTGTGTGGTTATGATTCCGCCAATTGGTGAAGAACTAGCTCCCGCTTGTGGATGCCTATTATTATTGTTATGTATTGGTTTTGGATCAAAATTTACAAAGGAGGGGCTGCCTAAATTTCAAATGACGAAATTTTTTTCAACTATAGTATACAACTCACTTATATTTTCATATAACATTACTTATACTTTCTAAAAAGAACTTGATTTACCTTTATTTCAAAACTTCACCTCCATTATTTTCCTTAAAAGGTTTAGATTTATGGGCTTTCGGCTTATTTGGATTACGGTGGGGTCCTACCGGTCACGTGCCAATTCCGGGCCATGACAAAAAGATTTTAAAGCATGGAGTTGAACTCCCAAAGATTTTATATGGAGTTGAACTCCCAAAATAATTTTATTTGGACTTAAACTCCCAAAAGGATTTTAAATGGAATTAAACTCCAAGAGAATTTTGATGGAGTTAAACTCCCAAAACAATTTTATTTAGAGTTAAACTCCCAAAAGATTTTATTTTGGAGTTAAACTCTCAAAAGATTTTATTTTGGAGTTAAACTCCTAAAAGGATTTTATTTGAAAGGAAAACTAAAAAGGGGTCTCTTGAAGTATCAAGATCTATGTCTTGGGTGATAAGAAGGGACCATTTTCTTCCCTTTGAGCCTTGGATCCGTCCCAAAATGAGTTTTTTTTTAGATGGATCTTCTTCTTCCTCCTCTTTTTTTTGGATCTTGGAGAAGAGTGGTGATATTTAAAATCCCTTCAAGGGTTTTGATGGGATATTTGAACTCTCTTTCAAAGGTTTTATGGTGGAAAATTATTTTTTTTGAGAAAACAAGAGTTAAACTCTTGATTTAATTCAAAAAATGAAAGAAGGAGGAGGCACAAAACTCTAGATTGATATGGAAAGAATCTTGTTAGTTATCATTCATCATGATGCCTTATATAAGCTTTACATTTTACATATGCCCCTTTGGGCTTTTCAAAATGGCACATGTGTGTTTCCCATGCCACGTGCTTTCTTTCTTTTCCACATAACCCATGGGCTTTATAAAAACTTGGCTTTATGTCCATTTTCCTTACATTTATTAAAATTATTTATTACACAATTTTCTTCTTGGCATGGGGAAGGCCGGCCTCTTTATGTTTGGGCTCGACTTGGGCATGAGGCCACTTGGCTTGGGATTGTGCCCACTTGACTTAAAGTTGACATTGACTTTGATTTGGTCAACCGGGATATAATTTTTACCCCAACAGGAGGAGATGGAACTTGCATGTCATAATCTGCTAATCCCATGAGGCGGACATTATAGAAGCGGAAATATTTGTCGACGGACTGAATAGAGGAGTCAATAGTGGGATTGATACCGGCATCTTCAATGATCTTTATGATCACTTTGCCGTAATAAAAATTGGATTTGGAATTCAGAAAACTCCACATCGAATTGATGATAAATAAAGGAAGATTAACTTTGATTCGAGCCAACACACAGTAGGTGAGGAGTTTGTGTGTTAGTGTGATTCTATCTCTACGACCGGATTTAAGATATACGGTGTGACCCAAAAGAAATGCCAAGATACGGGCTTATGGTGTAAGAGTTTGGGTAAGAGGATCGTTGGACAAATGAGGATAATCATTATCGCGGAGGAGTCGAGAGGCATTCTCTTTGGTAACATTGGGTGGAAAGTGAGGAAAAATAGAGAGTGTGTAACGATAAATGTCCACTGGTTCGTTAGAAACCTGAAGGATCTTAACGAGGGATGTGGGTGAAATAGTGATAGTGCGTCTTTGTAGCCTAGTACGAAGAACGGTAATATCATTTTGGCTACTAATTAAGTTGGAGTAAAGGAGATAAACAAAATTGATATGGATGGCACAATCAAGTTGAAGGAAAGGAACCCAACCTTGAAATTGAAGTAAAGGAGTGAGTGGAAAATGTGCGATTTCATTCAAGCAAACGAATGTACCGGTGACGATTCGTTTCTTGATTAAACGATCATAGAGAGTGGAGGCTTTTGGGTTGATGAAGGCAAACAAGACATCTTCTTCTTTGACTTCTTCTTCGTCGGCTTGTGCTTGAGTAGTATCCTCGGTCTTTTGATCATAAGTTTCAATTTCTTCTTCGTCGTAAGATTCGCTCTCGGATTCTTCAATTGGTTGTGATGGAGGAGGTGCTTGACGACAGCGTTTGTTTGTTGATGATTCACCAACCTACACGTTCTTGGTTCGAACCATTTTTGGAGAATTGGAGAAATTAGGATTTTAGTAAGAATTTGAGGAGAAAGAAAGAGAAAAGATATGATGTTATGATGGTTTGGAAGTGATAAGATGAATAAATAGGAGTTGAATGGATGTCCTAGATGTAAAGGGACGGATCTAAGGGGTGTGATTTTTCAAAAAAGGTCGTGTCTGTTGGTTGAAATCGACGTATGGACGTCCTATATGGATGTTTATACCCAAATGGACGTTATCATGGACGTCCCTTGAGGCTTCCCTGCACATGTTTTTCTGAAAAACAGTGCATGGTGAATTTGGAGTAAACGGTTGTTTTTGAGGATTTGGTTGGTGTCTAAGCTTTGTGGTTAGTATATATACGGTATATACGTCTAATATACAGATAAGAAGCAATGTTAACCGAAAAAAATATGTTTATTTCATTAACATAAACTGTCACGCCCCGCTTCCCAAAATATGGAATACGGGAGGCGACTAGGCCAGCCATACTCCTACAGTCAAGGAATAATCCCACCGTAGTACACTTCGGTTTCTAGCGTTACATGGTAAATCAGTAATTATAGCACAGAAGTAAAGGAACACATTACTAGTTTATTACATCAACTTTCATTGTCCATAATTTACAAGAGTCCAACAGAAAAGAAAACTACTAACCAAGTGCGAATACAAGGTTGACTTATGGAAAGTGGTACAAGTGCTGAAGGTACTACCGTCTAAATCTCTGCGAGCTCGAACGGTAGATCTGACTCCTGAACTGGATCCTCTCCAAGTTCTGAGCATGCATACTCAGGATGTCAGAGGGACGCAATAGCAATAATATGATAACAATAATGTGGCATGGAAAATAAAAGGTAATAACAATGGAGACAGTGAATGCAGGAAATCAATATATCAATATCGATGCAGTATATGAACTATGTTCCTATTGGTCTCTAGATCAATTTGAAATCAAATTTGTGGAAATGAGTGATCATGTTTAACGAGGGTCTCGTACATACCCGAGACTATGGCCCACTGTTGCCCGGGACATAACCTTATCGGTCGAACCGCTAAGTCCAAACCTAATACATATAAGAGTCGATGTTCGAATGATCATCCTCTAAATCGCTAACCTCGATAAATATAAGTTCCTTTCCACTTTGATTTCCCCTTTTTCCCCAGGTTTCAACAACTGTATGTATGAGCTAGTTGTGTACAAGTACACACCAATAACACTGTTTATTTCGCTATTCACTGTACTGTTCCTTATCACAAATCGTTCACTTTTCACCGGCGTACTCGACACAACTAATCTGATATCACTTACGTTAGACAATGCAATATACACTAAGAATTAATAAGGGCGCTCACCATCGTTAAAGGTATCACAGTTGGGTAAATATGTGAATTATACCGCTAAATAAGTCATATGCAATATAAGTCATTACGCGTCTTAAGAATTTAGAAAAATTTACATTAAATCGTACGATCAGAATTAAGCAAAATCATACAATAGGGATAGAAAATAAAATTAATTAGCAATTCAACAAAATTGGTTTTAAGTCAAACGGGTTTCGGGTTTGCGAATTACGGCCATTTCTTTTTAAGTGTTTTCTGCTGGAAATTTCGTTCCTGAACTGAAGTCCGTTTCGTAACACAGTTTTCACCCTATTGAGATCATAATTAGGTGACGCTACAGTTGGGTAAAATTTAGATATATTAATTATATTTCAAACACACTAGATAGATCGAAAATATCTACTGTGTGCTGGAAGATATGCACTATTTAAGATCAGGGTAAACGTTATGTCCCTGCTTGGGACTGCAGTATGTAACGACGATTTAAAATATAATTAAAATAGCAAACGATAGTAAAAAAAAAAAAGAAACCACCATAAATAGTTAGCTAACAGGATAATCTTCGCAACGGTATAGTATTCCGCATAATATCATTTTTACACAGAGTTATAAAAACATTTTAATTCAGGTATTGACAAGCAGTACTGCTCTGGACTGCTGTCTAGAGTCGCATTCCCGAATAGTTTTCGTCATCGTGTTATAACAGTATCAAAATATAAATTACTGGGGGTTCTAGGATGTCGAGTCGGATTCAATACAAGCCTTCAAACACTGCATTCCAGTATGTATCCAAATTAATATGATTTTCACGAGTTAAGCGTATGGGAAATTTCAGATTTGGTGGATCTAACTAGGGGTGACATTTCATGGTATTATGGTCTGTATTTTCATTCTAACTTTTTACATATCATCCATTATCACTAAAATAATCTAGTAGACCTAAGTTCCGCCATATTTGATTTATATTTCGCATCAAGTACTTAGCCGGTATACACGAGTAACGAGCGAACCCGATTAATTCATGAAAAAACCCAAATGATATTCATACGATCAGTATACCTAAGATGGGTTCGATCCAATATCACCAAACAAGATGGCTCAAAGTATGCATGTTCGATTAAACTCATTGCTATAAAAGTAACAATATATCTAAGTACGATAACCCACATATGTATATATCTTTATATCCGATTATATAACGATATCAAATAGTCTTATAATCTACAATAGCATGATTTGCAAGGAAAGGGGGTTCCACTTGCCTTTTGAAGAAACGACAGCGATGGTCGCGGCGACGAATCGCACGGCCACGAGCACGGCATAACGACCGCAAACGTGGGCTCGGCAACGTGCGTTTTGGCTTGGCAACCATTACTACAAATAAAGGTTGCCCCTACGGATTTATCCGTAGGGGAAAATCACTGCCCCTACGGATATATCCGTAGGGACAAGAAAATACCCTGTACGTACAAACGCCGTAGGTTCAAGTCGAAGCCTTGAACTTGCCCCTACGGACAAAAATTTGCCCCTACGGCGTTCTGTGTAGGTCCCGTTTGCCCTACGGACTAGGCCGTAGGGGCAAAAAAATTATTTTATTTACGGTTTTTTAAAATAGTTTACGTGTACCTACGGATGAATCCGTAGGGCCAAGTAATAGCCCCTACGATACAGGCGTAGGTACATATCCGTAGGGGCAAAATATCAGGAATCCTGATATTTTGCCCCTACGGATAACTGGGTAGGGGCATCTGTTTTCCCCTACGGATATATCCGTAGGGGCAAGCTCAACCCCCTGATATTGAGATCACAGGGGAAAATATCAGTTATCCTGATATTTTGCCCCTACGGTTTAATCCGTAGGGGCAACTTTGGTACCTACGGATTACATATTATCAGTTTTTTTATAAAAAGGGCTGCCTATTTTTTTCTCGCCCTGTGCACAATAATATATACATCGATCAAATACAAAATTAATCATCACACAACATATATCGCAGTATTCATAATCACATCTCACGCATATAATATACAAAAGAAACCAAAAAACAGAATATGATATAAATATAAACACCGTAGGACCACCAATATCAATATCGTCCAAAATGTAGTACAATATGTATCATATAAATAAATACATGTTTCAAAAAATAAGAATCAAAAAGCTACCCTAGCTCGGTCCAACTCCACCTCTGATAAACGCTAGAATCTGGCACGCCTGCTCCTCGGTCAATAAATCATGCAATTCGGAGCATGCGGGAGTCTGAGCGGGCTGTGGAGCTGGCGATATGGTCTGCGCAGCCACCATCGAGGTAGTGGCTTGCGGAGCCGCAGCTGTGGAAGTCTGAGCGGGCGGTGGAGTTATAGGAGCTGTCTGCAGAACCGCAACCGATGTAGTGGCTTGTGGAGCCGCAGCCGAAGGAGATGCATGTGGAGGCTCGGCCGATGTACCCTGTCGCGTCTAGACCTAACGTGTGTAATAAGCATGTAAGAACTGTGTATTATTCGAATTCGTATCATTATCAAGTTATTTCGAAACCCCATTTGGATATCTAGTTTGGAAAACCGTAGTTTATTTTAATTAGATATGTATGTATGATTAATCAAAGCTAAGTCTACAACCAAATAAGCTCAGGCTACGTACTAATATTGGATATGTTGATATCTATAATATGACATGATATTTTACTATTAAGTAGTATACATACCAGCATCTCCTTCAACTCCTGAACGGTGGCCTTCAAGCTCTCTAGTTCCTGCTGGACACGTCGCTCACTGGAGACAGAGGAAGTAACTGCCGGGGTGGAGTCCAACCTCATATGGGCCCTGCTAGGGCCCAGTCCCCGGCCTCTCTCCCAACCTCCGTGGTGCCCTCCGTGTGCGGCGTCCAGAACTGGGGTCAGCAGCCTCGGATCGCTCTGTCCAGTAAAATCGACCCCCGATGCCTCGGCCTGCTCAACCACCCGCTCCTACACCCACATTAAGCAGTAAAGTATAAGTATAAAAATTAAATTTGAACCTTCCAAAACTAAAATTTCAAATATGGGTTGAATAAATATTAACACTTACGCAATACTCCTGGGTAGCGACGTCGGGATATCGAAGCTCACCCGTGGCGGGATCTGTCGAGGTGCCGTGGACGGCAAGATATGCGGACAGCACGCTCGGTGTACCACCTTGCGCCAGGGTCTGAGCTGTCTGCAATATTAGAAAATAACTCTTAATATTAGATATATTAGAAAATAACTCTTAATATTGCATTATATCACAAAGGCCGGTCTATTGTAATTTACCGATAACTCCATGGCTCGAGTAATATTCCTCGAGCCACCTGTGTAAATGGGGTGACCCCTCTTCGCCGACTTCCTATTCTCTATATTTTGAGCGGCATGTTTCTGCACAACGCATTCACATTTAGTTTTCTAATTAAGGAACAAAAAAAAATTATATCCTAAACAATGAATTACATTTAAAATACATACCTGTTTGCGTTGAGAGTCGAAATATTCGCACAATAGAGGCCATGTCTCTACGTCGACTCTCGCAAAGGCCGGAGTAGATAGGAGGGCCGCTCTCTCTGCCTCGGGGGTCGCCATCCACAGGGAGTAGCAGTCGGCCTTCAGCTCATTCCTGTTGTATCGGACCTTGGTCTGCATGTTCTTCATCAGGCCATTGTATAGAGCATGAAGGTCGAGCACCCTCCCAGGGTGATCAGGGTCGGATACAGGCTGAAAATTGTAATCCAACTGAAAATACAAAAAAAAACATTGTTATTAGATTGCAAGTGTTAATAATAAATATATTGGATAAATCAAATGAAAATATATATTAATACCCGAGCCTGATCAAAGAAGAGGGTGAATGAGCGCCGGTGCTGCTCGCCCCACTCAACGTGAAGTGGATAGTTCTTCACGAGCCGGCTCTCATCCCCCATATACCGGCCGAACCTCTTGGCATGAGGACCGGTATAGCGATAATCAAGGGTAAAAAAGAGGGGGAATGCTGCCTCCCCCCTAGCTCTGTCAGGTCTCAGCCTATGGGACTGATTCGGGCCTCGAGCCCCCCTCTGGGGATGGGGAGGCCCTGCGTCTGCAAGAAATATCAAGACAATCAATATTAAGACAAAGTTGTATTAAGAAATCAAGGTTAAACGAAAATTGAAGTGTGATATATACCTCCGGTTACTAAAGCATGAGCCTGGGCCCGGGCAGCAGCACGAGCGGGACGATAGTTTCTCCGGTGAGGAACAGCCGGTGTCCCGGATGCGGACGCATCCCCTCCAATTAGAAAATAAACATTGACGCTAAATTTCCATGAAGTTCATATTTATTCTATAGAGCATATGTAAAATGAATAAATATTTTATATTTATTCATACTAATCTACAGACGATGCGGAGGGTACGGAAGTGGCAGGAGTGGCCCCTGCGTCAGATGTGGACGCACCACCTATAATTAAACAATTAAAAATAGATTATATAAGTAATTGCAAAAAGAATGTGTAGATCAATAATATAACATTCTAAATCAATATGCATGCACTATAGGATATATAAACATACCCGCAGGTGCGGTGGTGTCACCACATACAGCTAGACAATAATAAAAATTACTATCTAAGTAAGAGCAAAAGGAATGTGTGTATATTTATAATATAGCATTCTAAATCAATATACATGCATTATATGATATATAAACATACCTGGAGGAGCGGGAGTGGCCTCTATCCCTGATGTGGACGCATCACCAACAACTAGACAATCAAACATTGACAATATAAGTAATTTTGACATAAACAGGCATGAATATCTATAATATTACATTCAAAATGGATATGCGTGCAATATAACTGGAGGTGTGGCAAAATCCACACGGAAGGAGGCATCCGAAGGGGTCTCTGATCTGGGTGCAAGACCGGCCCTCTGAAGCTCCCTACGCAGCTTTCCGGGCGGCAGAACCGCTCCGCCTCTGCCTCTGCATCTTCCAGTGCCGCGGCTGGAGCTCCTGCCGCCCCTCGCTGCTCCCGTCATCGTCATCAAATCTGATAAACGGTTCGTGGACGCATTAGACAATCATTAAAAGTATTGACTATATATGTATAGATCGTAAAATGTGAAGTAATAATATAACATTACTAATAACCTTTTTCGTTTCGTGGGCGCATTATACATATCTACTTGGATTTCATCGTCGACGTCATTTCTAACCCACGTAACTTCATGATCGGCCGAAGACAACCCGTCCTTCGAAACAGACGGTCGGAGCACTCTAAGCCTTCTCTCTTCTACATCCTCATCGCTGTCCTCGAATTCTGGGACATCGTAGACATCTCTGGGTTTCCATCGGCATACAACACTCCATCCCGGATGCTTCAAACACTGTGAGTAGTATACTTGGAACGCTTGGTTCGGAAAGATAAACGGATCTTCCTGACCGTAAAATTGAAGTGTGTTCACACTGGTCAATCCATATTCATCTTTCCAAGTCCTAAGATTGCTTCTCCACTTATCCGTATTGGTTCGCGTATCGTACCAAGTACACTGGAATATATAAAAGGGTTCTGATCGTCCGGGATAGTGGATGCCGAGTATACAATTTAAGTACCCATAATAAATCACACCGTCCGATCCTACCGTCGCAATCCCACTATTCTGAGTGGTTCTAGATGTTTCTATATCCTTAACTTCGAATTTGTATCCAAGAACACCAAATCCTTTGTAGTATGCAACCTCCATACTAGGAAATTGAGCTAAACATCTTGAATCACTCTCAAATGATACAGACAAGTTAGGATCGTGGATCTAACAAAACAAATTTTACGAAAAATACATAACGATACAAGTTTAGATTAAAACTGATAGCAATAAAATGTTATTCGAATAACTTATATGATCTGTGACCCAATCACAAAAATTATCCTGATGATATTTTTCCAATCGTTCTTCGTTCCAATCAGGATGCCCCTCACGTACCTCATTAAAATGAATTCTGTTTTCGACAAATAATGGTGACATTAATATTATATCATTTCATACACACATAAACACAAATATAACAATTAATCCAAAAAAACTTACTCTCTAATTTGTTCAAGACATGCGCAATTAAGCAAGATAAACCGGTATATCTTGTTGATAAACATAGTGTCTACCCTCTTATACTCGGCTTTACCATATGGCCCATCTTGAATTCTTCGAGGCCGGTTAAGTCTTGTCTCAATGTTCTCATGCAGATAGCAGAAACAAAATGTGGTTGCTTCATCAAGAAGATAACCTTGCATGATAGAACCCTCTGGTCGATTTTTATTGCGTATATACTTTTTAAGAGTGTAGAGGTACCTAATGAAAATATGTTGAATAAATAAATACGGGCATACAGGACAACAATAAATTTATAAATTGCGCGAAATGAAAAATTACACGTACCTCTCGACGGGATACATCCATCGATATTGTACCGGTCCGGCTAATTTAGCCTCAGTTGCAAGATGAACCGTCAAGTGTATTATGATATCGAAGAATGACGGTGGGAAAATACGCTCAAACTTGCAAAGTATCAACGCAATAGAATTTTCTAGTTTATCCAGTGTCACAACCTTCAGTGTTTTAGCACACAACTCTCTGAAAAAACAACATAGGTCGTTGATTACTAGACCAACCGATTCGGGGAGAGAAGTCCTGTGGGCTAATGGAAGAAGGTGCTCCACGATAACATGGTGATCATGACTTTTCAGCCCATCGATCTTGCCTTTCACAATTTTTATTTTCTTGCTGAATGATCCTGAGAAACATGTGGGAACTTTCAAATCATGCAACTCCTGCAGGAATCTTTTCTTCTCTGGTTGTGACATATGATAAGCGGCATTGGGAAGTACAAACTTGTCTGGTTTACCCGCTACCGGTCTAGGGTGCAATTCACTTCTTATTCCCCACTCCTGTAGATCCATCCGAGCATTCAGATTGTCTTTCGATTTCCCGTCTTTACAAAGAAGCAAGTTGAGTATGTGCTCTGATACTTCCTTCTCTATATGCATGACGTCCAGACAATGACGCGCTAAATTTGTTGACCAGTACGGAAGCTCGAAGAAAATGCTTAACTTGTTCCAAAATGGTGGTTTGACCTGTTTCGTCGGATCCATCCCGAAGGTCACATTATTGTAACCATCCTATTGAGCAGTCACATCCTCTCCGGACAATGGGGATGGAGGTCTAAGAAGCTCCTGATGACCATCAAAGTGAACCGTGTCTAACCTATAGGGGTGGTCTGGAGGCAGGAAACGTCGATGGCCGCAATAACAAACCTTCCTGCTAAAATTCAAGAATTTTGATGTTGTGTGTTCATGGCAATGAGGACATGCTTTGTGACCATGTACGGACCAACCTGATAGCATTCCATATGCAGGAAAGTCATTAATTGTCCACATTAAAGCCGCACGCAGTATGAAGGTTGTATTTGTGTTTGCGTCGTATGTCTCTACACCATCAATGAAAAAAGATTTCAACTCCTCGATCAGAGGTCGGAGATAGACGTCGATATTGTTTCCCGGTGAGTTTGGTCCGTCGATAAGAAGAGGCATCATAAAGTATGATTGGTCCATAGCCAACCAAGGCGACAGATTATAAATTATCATTACAACGGGTCATGTGCTGTGACTTCCAGCAATATAGTTGAATGAGCAGAAGCCATCAGTAGCCAGTCCGAGCCGGACATTGCGAGAATCGCTATTGAATATTGCGTGCCTCCTATCGAAATCCTTCTATGCCGGTGAATCTCTTGGATAGCTCATTTTTCCATCTTCACTTGGAGGAGCACGGTGATGCCAAATCATTGCCTCAGCTGTTTTCTTGCACCTGAATAGCCTCTGTATCCTCTGTGTTATGGGAAAGTATCGCGCTATCTTGACAGGTATATCAGGCTTCTTATCAGAATCTTTCGGCTTATACCTAGCCTCTCCGCATGTTGGACACTCTTTCAAATCTGAATTCACTTTCCGGTACAACACGCAATTTTTAGGACATGCTTGAATCTTCTCGCACTTTAGACCCAAATCAGACATCATCTTCTGGGCTCCGTACCAGCTGTCGGGCACGTTATTTCCCGGGGGCATAGAATCTTTCAAGAACGAAAGAAGTATTGTGAATGACTTGTTGCTCCATCCATTTAGACACTTAATCTGGAAAAGTTGGACGAACCATGAGAGGGTGGAATACTTCGCATTCTCATAAATTGGTTTTCTAGCATCATTCATGAAATTTTCATATTTATCCGCACGCGGTCCTTGACCGGAAGGAATGTCATCTTCGGTACGAATAGATTCACCTAGGGCAGCCTCTACCATATCCTCCATTTCTTCTGATGGAAATAAATTACCGTCTTCTCCTTCTGCAGCTACCGAATTCTCCTTCTTCTCCTGCCGCATTATCGTGTTCTCCTTCTTCTTCTGCCGCATTACTGCATTCTTCTCCTTCCCCGTGATATTTCCAAGTTGTATAAAGTCTAGTAAACCCATATTGTACAATATGAAGCTCTGCCAATTCTACCTTCTGCCAGTACTTATTGCCACATCTATCGCACGGACAGAGAATCTTCTCTATTATGATCTTATTATGTGCGCGTGCAAATTCAATGAAAGCAGCAACTCCTGCGACAAACTTAGGTTGCATACGTTGTTGTCAATCCACATACATCCAGTCCTTAACTCTGACGTACTCATGGGCCATGTTAGACTGTATAACATATAAATTGTAGGTTATGGTGACTATATTGAGAAATATAAGAACGGGATAGTTACTGACAAAGGAGAAAATCCGTGTATATGCTTTGTGTGTGCTTTTGTCGTTGAAAAGAATAAATTATCGAACGTATGTTAACCGATAGACGGGGACTAAGTGGCGCTTTTAGTTTCATATATGAGTATCGATGAGAATATGAAGGTTTCATATTATCATCGAGTATCATATATTGGTTTTAACTTGAACATCTCGAATCACTCACTAATTATGCGTTTGTTGTGTATTCTTCTTGTATATGTGTGTTCTGGCTGTCGGGGGTAAGGCTTCCATCCCATTAAGAATGTATAGAGTGAACACCCATTCGCTTGTGCTTTCAACCGTTTCGAGTAAATTTCGGCAGCACCTCCCCGCTGTTCTCCGAGTACACTGTAATAGAATAGATAATCATTTCAAAACTGTGAAACAACGTTGAAATGAACATCTAATCTATCTTTGTACACGGAGAACCAGCGGAAAGGTATCGACGAAATATCTCGAAACGGATGAAAACACAAGTGAATGAAGGTGTTTGCTTTATACATTCCTAACTTGTCCACACGGGACAAATCTATCGGTTACCATACGATTGAATCTTCTTGTCGCATAGACTATACGACGTTTGTTAGTATCGAGCTATACCGTCCGATATTTAACAACCTTCGTATAGTTCTATGTCACGACGAACATCGCACGTATGTTAACCGATAGACGGGGACAAAGTGGCGCTTTTAGTTTCATATATGGGTATCGATGAGAATATGAAGGTTTCATATTATCATCGAGTATCATATATTGGTTTTAACTTGAACATCTTGAATCACTCTCTAATGATACGTTTGTTGTGTATTCTTGTTGTATGTGTGTGTTCCGGCAGTCGGGGGTAAGGCTTCTATCACATTAAGAATGTATAGAGCGAACACCCATTCGCTTGTGCTTTCAACCGTTTCGAGTAAATTTCGGCAGCACCTCCCCGCTGTTCTCCGAGTACACTGTAATAGAATAGATAATCATTTCAAAGCTGTGAAACAACGTTGAAATGAACATCTAATCTATCTTTGTACACGGAGAACCAGCGGAAAGGTAACGACGAAATATCTCGAAACGGATGAAAACACAAGTGAATGAAGGTGTTTGCTTTATACATTCCTAACTTATCCACACGGGACAAATCTATCGGTTACCATACGATTGAATCTTCTCGTCGCATAGACTATACGATGGTTGTTAGTATCGAGCTATACCGTCCGATATTTAACAACCTTCGTATAGTTCTATGTCACGACGAACATCGCACGTATGTTAACCGATAGACGGGGACTAAGTGGCGCTTTTAGTTTCATATATGAGTATCGATGAGAATATGAAGGTTTCATATTATCATCGAGTATCATATATTGGTTTTAACTTGAACATCTTGAATCACTCTCTAATGATGCGTTTGTTGTGTATTCTTGTTGTATGTGTGTGTTCCGGCTGTCGGGGGTAAGGCTTCTATCCCATTAAGAATGTATAGAGCGAACACCCATCACTTGTGCTTTCAACCGTTTCGAGTAAATTTCGGCAGCACATCCCCGCTGTTCTTCGAGTACACTGTAATAGAATAGATAATCATTTCAAAGCTGTGAAACAACGTTGAAATGAACATCTAATCTATCTTTGTACACGGAGAACCAGCGGAAAGGTATCGACGAAATATCTCGAAACGGATGAAAACACAAGTGAATGAAGGTGTTTGCTTTATACATTCCTAACTTGTCCACACGGGACAAATCTATCGGTTACCATACGATTGAATCTTCTCGTGGCATAGACTATACGACGGTTGTTAGTATCGAGCTATACAACGACGGGCTTATATATCCTAATACAACGACGGGCTTATATATAAATACAGAAAAACAATATAAACAACATTAACGTGACATAAAATACATAAAGTTTTGAGAAAACAACGGAATTTAAAAGCGAGAGATGCTTCCAAAATTCGGTTATTTTCGTCTTGTTTTCTTTGATAACCTCTCCCTTCATTCTGTCGAACACTTGAATTTGAGTTTCGTACATTTTGACTCGATCGAGCAATGAACATTATACGCTCATTTATACTCGGATGAACGTAGAATGGATCATTCTCTCCATTCGCAAAACCACTAGGAGCATGACAATTCGCATTGGGACCGTTTGGTGGTGTTCCTTATATTGACGAATCGACTGGAGCGTGGTCTTCATCGGTTGGAGGAGTAGGGAATGTGAATTCCTCAAATGGTTCTTCAGAAGGGTCCACTTCAGAAGAAGGCAATGAAAGAAATTATGGTAAGGTGAAAGGAAGAATCCTTGATGGATTGGGAGATGCACAAACCGGAGAGATTCATTCCTTTTTTATTCTCTTTGATGATAGTGAGCCCTTCTTTGTAAAAGGGGCTATCCTACTAGCCATCGTTCGTTTAGACATGATTTAGTATGGGTTTTATGTATGTTTTGAGAAAAAATAAAGTGAACACAAGATGATATAAATTAAAGTGTTCAATTCTATTTATAGAAGGGATTAGGGATAGTTTCAAAACTGATAAACAGTTTTAAAGACATTTAAAGTTTGAATTTTGAAATATCCAAACGTTTAAACCCTAAATATTCATCAAGCTGCTGTGCAGTTTGTATGAACGGATACATCAATGGATGTCTATTTTGTTAAAAAGAAAATCTAAGAAAGTTTTCTACGTGTAAGAGATTCAAATTGTTGTATATCATTTGGTTTCTAGTTCTAACAAGTTTAGTTCACCTCTAATCTTTATAAAATGAGTTCTATCTAAGGGTTTTGTGAATATATTGTTGGTTATAGTGCCCTCAAGTCAATTATATAATCGCAGGAACGCGATTGCGATGATTGGAGGAGGACCTATACGGATAGAATAGTCTTACTCAAAATGTTAGTATGCTATCTGGTTTGTCTTTATCATCATGTAAATACTTTATGTGGTATTACAGATCATTATTACATGTTGATAGAGCCCATAGGATTCTTGCTTGACTACCATCATTATGATCACGATTATATACATGGGAGCTGGGTGGTTTATAAGCACATCCTTAAATGTCCCTAGTCGTGGGAGTATTGTCACGCCCCGCTTCCCGGTGTACGGTGAAGGGGACGCGACTGGGCCCGCTACGTATATACTCAGAAGTACATACGCTAAGCGTATCTAGGCAATATAAAATAAATACACAAGAGACAAGATATAAAAAGAACATCAACTTTTATTTATTAACATTCTTTGTACAATGCATGAAAGAAAATACAATAAACAGTGGCATAACATGAAATGAAAAGTACAGAAAGGAAAAGTGTACAATGAAACTAAAGTGCAGGGTCTTCGGCAAACTGCTCCAAGTCTTCTTGAGATGGCTCGATCTCTGCCGGGTCCAAATCACCTGACGACATTCAAAGAAGAACGAAACATAATGTCGTCAGCGAACAGGTCGCTCGGTAAGTCCCAAAGGTGAGAGGAAAGTTGAAAAAGACAGAGTAAGAAGATATATTTTAAAGTTGTATTATCCTGTAGTAATGTCGTATTAACGCTGTTGTTTGTAGCTTGGTACAGAAGGATGCCAGTGTATACGAGGGGGGTCTCTATATGCCAGAGACTAGAGGCACGTATAGTACAAGGAACCGTTTATGCCATGGTACAATAGCAACTGGATTCATGTTAGGTGTATTAAATCTGACCACCTCTTGTCACCTTTAACACCTTCCGTACCAATCTACCCCTTAAACCTCGCGATGTCTTGTTTGTATTGTTATCTTGTAAATTGTATTGGTTGTATGAGTGATTGACTGACAGACCGAAACCATGATATCAGGAAACGGTTATAACTGTAGAGCCATGTAAATGCAATACTGAGAATCATGTAATAGGAATATATATCCATGATTCGGTTCGGTCAAGTTGTATAAATTGGTAATTGTATTCATGGATTCATGTGTTCATTTTGAATTGGAATATTGTAGATTATAGATTGACTTGAACCATATTCAAGTCAGATTAATCAGACTCAAACCCGAGTCAGACAATCAGAAATGTGAATCGAAGTCTTATAATTGCTAGGGTCCTTAGTGTAATTTATAAAACTTGAGGGGGTTTTATGTAAAAATACTTTTATATACTCTTCAAAATACGCCTCAAGTATTTATTGTTCGTCTTTAGAGTTGTAATGAGGGTGGATTTTATGTTGTGATATTTCTAGTGGAAATATCCTAGTTTTATAAATAAGGGTATTTATCTGTATTATTGATTATTTGAAGTTCATGGTATTTTAGTGTAAAATGTATTCTTGCGATTTTTTAGAAAAAGGTGGAAAATTTATATTATAATAAAATAGGTATTTAAATGATAGATAGATATATGGTTATACAAAAATAATTTTAATAAATATTTTATATTCCAAAAATCTCATTTTCTTAAGATGTCGTATTTTAAACCTTTCGAGACAGAATTCTCCTTGCGGAGGTCTGAATCTCGCACTACTAGCCCGAGGGTGCGCGATAAACCGCACGATCCCGAACGGGTTCCCAAAGGATGGGTTGTAGCGGCGCTTTGCAAAGATTGTAAAATACTAATCCTTTAGAAAACGGTTTTATAAAGTAAAAGGTATTTATTTGCAAAGTGTGATTTTCCGTATTTTAGATTCTAGGGTTTCCTAAGTCAACTAGCCTATTTCTAAAGGGTCTAAACGACAAATCATTAGAAGCCTCAAATCGCCTCTTCACCGCCAATTGTGGCCAGGTAAGTACAAGTGAGGAAGGAGGGATCCGCTCACAAATCGTGAGACGGGCCTTTTAAAATTACCTTTGCTCACTTGCCTAGCCTAGACACCACAAAGTCAGGTTTAGATAAATGATCGATGTCCACAACTTATCGTGTTTTCCTAATAAGAGATATTTATTTAAAAGTGTATCAAATCTAAAACTTTTAAGAATGGTTTTATTAAGAATATGGTATTTAAATGAAAGTATTGTTTTTATCGTGTTCTAAGTTTTGATGATATCGTTTAGGGTTGTATTTGCGTGCGTGTGAAGGTAGGTCATTAGCTCGTGCTCTACTTTAAATGTATAGCAAAGTTAAAGGGTTAAATGTGAAATCGAAACATGATGGTATTAAAGTGAAAAAATACGATAAATTGGAAAGGTTATCATTTCATGTGAGAAAACTTGTTCAAATTATTCGTTGAATGTTTAATAGTCAACATAGAGATGTTTAAGCATGATTGAATTGATTAGAAGTGAAATTTTATAGAAGACCGAGTCGGAAATCGGATTTGTTCCGATTCCGTCAGGTTTCGTAATTTCGTATTTTAGAGAAATAGAATGGGGGATAGAATGGGACTTACGTGTTTCGATCTATACTAAGGAGTGCAGAGGAACTAAAGGAGTTGCCGAGGCGTTGCTTCGTCGCCGGTTGTTTCTAAAAACGTCGCCGGAATTCCCGCCGGAATTTCGTCGGAGCTTCGCCGCGAACTTGATTTCAAAACACACCCTTCTTGGAAAATTTTGAGAGAGTCAGCCGAGAGTTTTGGGATGAGAGGGTAGGGGGTGTATTTATAGGGTAGGGTAGGTGAAAGGTTTTTATTTTAAAAAATTGTAAAAATTATAGAAAAATCATTAAAAATTATAGTAAATGGAGGATATTAAACTCTTGGGAACCGATCCATTAAATTGGAGTATACAGGGGGGTAGGATAGGTGAAGAGCCCCAACTTTCATGTTGGGGACTCGGCCGATCCCGGCCGAGTCGGGGGTCGAGTCGGTGGGGGGTCTCGTGGGGTACACTCTGGTATTTTTAGATTCTCAGGTACAGTTCAACTTTTGGGAGTTATGGCCTGTGGACTGTTGGGCTTCCAAGAAATTTAAAACAAAAATAATCTAAAAGTAATGTGGGGCAGGGAATTTGAACTATGGTGGCTTGGTTCAGCAGTGCAAGGTATTACCAATGAGCTACAAGCTCCTTCTTGTAATTATTGTGGGAAAATAAATACTTAAAGTGGTAACAGCAACATTAAATACCCCAAGTATACTTCAAATTTAAATCAATTTTATGTATAAAAAAATTGGAGTTGTTACAATCTACATTCCTTACAAAAATTTCGTCCTCGAAATTTACAACTTTTATTTGAGGACTAGTTTACAAAGAGGTGAGGATATCTTGCACGCATTTCATCTTCCCTTTCCCAAGTGGATTCTCCTGGAGTATCTTTCCTCCACATTACCCGGACCAAGTTAACTTCTTTGTTCCGAAGTGTCTTCACTTTCCTGTCCAGGATCTCTACAGGCTGTTGCTCACAAGACAAATCGGGCTGTATAGTGAGCTCGGAATGATCAAGTACATGGCTGGGGTTACTCACATACTTCCTGAGTTGGGATATGTGGAACACGTTATGCACTCCTTCCAATGAGGGTGGAAGCGCTAAGCGGTATGCCACTTCACCGACTCGTTCGAGTATGTCGAACGGTCCAATGTATCTCGGACTCAATTTACCCCGTCTTCCAAATCGGATCACTCCGCGGTTCGGAGATATCTTCAAGAATACATGGTCTCCTGGCTGGAACTCCAAGTGTCATCTCTTTGCATCAGCCCAGTGCTTCTGTCTATCTTGGGCTATGCGCATCCGTTCCCTGATAGTATGAACCACATCAACGGTCGCTACTATCATCTCTGGTCCAAGAAGTTCCCTATCTCTGATATCATCCCAACTTAATGGTGATTGACACTTCCTTCCATACAATGCTGCAAAAGGTGTCATCCCTATGCTTTCTTGGTAGCTGTTATTGTACGCGAACTCCACTAGATGCAGGTGATCTTCCCACGATCCTTTGAAGTCTAGCATACACGCTCTGAGCATATCCTCCAAGATCTGAATAGTTCGTTCCGACTGCCCATCTGTTTGTGGATGATAAGCCGTGCTGAACTTCAGACTTGTTCCCAAGCTAGCTACTCTGCCAAAATTGCGATCGGAACCTGGTGTCACGATCGAAGACAATGCAGACCGGTACTCCATGAAGTCTCACAATTTCCTGTATGAGTTCATGGGTATCAGAGATAGTACATTATGAAGAGTTTAAATCTTAAATAGATTATTACCTCCATGTACTTCTTTGCTAGTGTCTCGGTTGATTGGCCAACTCGAAATGGGATGAAGTGAGCCGACTTTGTGAGTCGATCCATAATGACCCATATGGCATCGTTACCCTTTGTGCTGCGAGGAAGAGCAGTCACAAAATCCATCGTGATGTGCTGCCACTTCCATTCTGGGATTGGTAACGGTTGAAGTAGCCCAGCTGTCCTATGATGTTCAGCCTTTACTTGCTGACACACCAAACATTTTGCGACACTTCTTGCTACTTCACGCTTCATTCCATGCCACCAATAATTCTGACGTAGATCTTTGTACATTTTGGTACCTCCAGGATCTACTGAGTAGGGAGAGCTGTGAGCTTCTTTCATTAACTCTTTCCGAACAGGACCTTTTGGTACACACAATCTGCTGTCGTATCTCAAAGATCCGTCTTCATGGATGATGAAGTCTGTTCTAAGTCCATTCTCCACTTGTTCTCCGATCCTTTGCAACTTAGCATCACTGGCTTGAGCTGCTTTGATCTGATTGACAATGGTTGATTGAACTTGTAGATTCATCAAACTTGAAGCATTACCTGGCATGACTACTTCAATCTCCATCTGATTCAAGTCTTGTTGAAGCTTCCACTTGTAAGTGCACGGCGGCGCCCCGGCCGTCAATCCGACGGCCAAACGCGGAAACGGTGATAAACTTTAATTTTGCGGACTTAGCAAACCGGCACCACCGCGCACTAAACACCCGGATCGTAACCATTAACAAGTCTAAGCTAACTAGAAGATGGGTTAGAGATATACCAACTGATCCGAGTCCTCCGGTCTTCATCTCCACTCCGATCTCCTCGCGGGATCTCCGGTCGTCGCCTCTTCGCCGGAAGGGCACCACGAAGCCGGGTACTTTTACGGGCTCCCACCTCAATACCGAGGCAACTCGGGCGCGAAGTTGGCTAACCGACGCGCCCAAGATTTGCTGTAGAATAATGTAGAAACTTGTCTCTTTGGGGTTTAAGAGGTTGCCATGTATGGAGGAATTTTTGCAAGAATAATCATGGATGAGAACTTGATGAAGAATGGAGCATCCCCTAAAAAATATGAGCTCGGCCAGAGCAAGATTTTGCTCACTGGAAAATAATGATGTGTGTTCTCACTTGAAAGAATGTGTGTAGGAATTAATACCAAAGAAAAGAAAATGTCTTCACTGCACACACACACACAAAGAGGGGGGCCCACGAAATTCATCATGAAGGAAAAACACTCCAGCACACTCATTTCACAATGTAGCCACATTATTAATTAACATTAAAATAATCCCTCATCACCATGATTCCAACAGTGGCCGGCCCATACCCTCTCATGTCAAAATTAATGCATCATGGAGCAAAGATGTAATCATATCAAAACTTATGCAATAAACCCCTCCACAAAGTGTTATTTGCACAATTGCAAATAATCACCTCCAACGAAAAGTCCGGCCGTGAAGGAACAATGAAAAACCGGCCGGAACGGAATACAAACTGGCAACCCTAGAAAACTGGTCCCATAATAAATTACAGGAAAACCCCGATACTGTGCATACACACCCGCATTTGTATTCCGACCGAAATACAAATGCAAAGAGACAAAACTACACTATCAAATACTAAGATCCGGCTTAAGCCAAAGCCGTCTAGTAAAAACCGTCCGATCACGATCCGTGCAATACCGCACGTATCTGATCGAACCCTGCCATATCTCCATACGGCCTCTACAGCGTTTCGCCCGAAAGCTGAGTAACTGAAAGTGTGGTGGACTCTAAAGACTCGTCAATACTATGGCTGTGGATTTAACCACTAGCACGTCAGAGGTATTAGCCATACGTGACGGGCCACCAGCTATTGACCAAAAGGGACGTCGATGAGCGAACTCATCCTGACACCCCACTGAGCCTGTCAGTGACAATATCCGTACAGTCCGGTCCGTTCGTCTATGAGCATCGCATGTCAGGCCTAGGGGGTTGATAAAAGTCAGACCCCCAAAAGCGGTACAAGTCGTGTCGGAGTGTAGCCCAGAACACCCTGAGATACTACTGGAATACCTACCAGTAAATCTCCTGCCTTGGCCAAGGACTTTGTGTAATGGCTCTCCTAGACACAGCGCGACCTCACCCCCAATACCGGAAGAGACAAACCCCCGAAGATCCGCTCACTGCCTCCATGTGGCTCGGGACTGTACCCAACTAAAACCTGTTTGCACGACTCCTTTGAGCCGTGGTAGGGTAGTAATCAAAGTACAGTGGGAACTCACACGAGACAAATGACGATCCCCAGGTCGATGAACTAACCTGTACACATGTCACCAGGAAACTGCTATCTGACGTCAAGTATAATCCCAACTAGCAGGTTCCCGGCGAGTCCTGTCCGGTGTACTCATAACCCAATGAGCACCTGTATACATCTTAGGTGATCCAACCAACACCAGTGGCTTGTGAGACCGGCCACCGCCCCTCGTCGGGGTCTCGACTGTATACACTAGTCTACTCTGGAGAATCGATGCCCTGTCTCGAAACTCCCACGACTAGGGACCTTTTAAGGATGTGCTTATAGACTCCAGCTCTCACTTATATGATCGCCCTCATACTGCTGGCAGTCAAGCAAGAATCCTAGGGGCTCTATCAACGTGCAATAGCGACATGTCAGGTCACCTAAAGCAGTACACGATGATAAAGGTAAACCAGATAGCAAACTATCATCTCGAGTAAGACTGTCCTACCGGGATAGGTCCTCCCTCAATCATTGCAATCACGTGCCTGTGATCCAATAATTGACTCTGAGGGCACTATCTCCAACAATCTCCCACTTGCACTCAAGGCTAATTATTGCTATGTCGCATACTCACAGCCCGTGTGATACCGAACACCCAACTCCCCTACTAGTCAGTTTCACAAAATCAGTTTGCGAAACTATTGCGGTCGGGGAATAGCCTCAGTGAGTGGATCCGCCTAGAAGTTTCTTTCTATGTCTCTCTCTATATCTCAAGTTCGCGGAGAAAACCATCTCCCGAAATGAGCAATACCTGTCTTAGAGTGTCTGGATGTCTGATGGGACCTAGCTCATAAATGAACTCCAAATCCAAACCTCTTAGACTGTATCGTCAACTGAACTTAATCAGTATCCTGCGCCATGTCACCCTCAGTATTGCCTTGGACCACCTGTCCAAAATACTGCCCCTCGTCAGAAGGAAAACTATAACTCTGACAACCGCCTTGTCGTCCATGTCACCTTGGAAGCCTGGAATGATAACTGTTTCCTAAAGGAGGCAGCCGTTATCATATCCCTAGAACATTCACTTATGTTCTAAAACTGCTTCCGACTGTATCTCCAGGATTGGATCAATGTCAACTTATTGCATCTAGTGCAAGAACAACATCTGGTGTGGTACTTGACATCTCATGATTGACTCAATTGCCTAAGCAAGTGATCTGCCAATCATGAACATCCCTCTCTACTTTAGTCTATAAGACACCTTTAGAGAGGGTGACTCCATCACCTGCAGGTACACTACCATGCCAGGAGTAGTCCATTCTAAATACTCTTAGAATGCTGTCTAAGTACCCAGATTGGGAAACCACCCAAATCTAGATCTAAAACCATAGATCTAGTAACCAGTATGTCAGATATTATGTCCAAGTCCCATGTGGAGAAACCACTGTGTGACGACCAAAGTATAACCGATCGTAGTATAGGAGTTTCCTTTCCTACTACCTTCTCAACAGATCCATCCCCTATTCTGATGACGTCAAACCTATGACTGTCACATCAGAAATAGATGATCTATCTCCGCTACATCTGCTTTAGTCTATAAATAGACATAAGCCTGATGTCTACCAATGCTTCCGCTGCTCCCACTGACTACGACAACCCTCTGCCAGAGTCATATAGACGTGCACTTCTAAAACTAGTTTAGAACGACGCTATACTCATCCTCCTGCCGGGTCTCGCATCCTGGAACAACAACAATGGCGAGTGTGGGTAAACAAGAACTTCCCTGTCACCGTCCTTGAGGCTACCGGAGTACCTCTCGGGTGCCTGAAGTTACCCACCTTATCTGCGGAGTGGCCAATGGAATGTCAAATCAGATTGAATCTTCAGGTTCATTATCAAATCTTCAGTAATCGTTTGCGGTTCTGGAATCACTTCCAGTTCTACCATACTCCCACTACTGTTTTTGAAAAAATCCATTTTTAATAAAACTGTGGCGAGTCTAGAACAATATTTCTATTGATCTGCCAGATGGTAGAAAATCAACCCTCGTCATAGCCTGGGTCAACCCACAAACAGCCATCACAGAAACGTGCCTTGAGTTATCCAGAGTCTGGTTTTAATCATAAGCCGGACAACTCCCCGTACCTTAACAACGTTAAGATATGAACTGTTCTATATCCAATATAAAACCAGAGGCACTGATTTAATTGAACCAGATTCAAGTCATGCAGCTATCTCCAGTGCATGTCAACTAAATGGAAGGAGGCCGATCAGCGTTACTCAACTTAGAAATGCTTCCAATTATGAGTAACCTGAAAGAGAAGCAATTTCTCTTTATCATTACTATCAACTGAATACCATACACAAGTATCTACATCTTCGATCACTTTGAAGAATCCCGATACTTGCTACACCTGGTTCTCTACTCTATTCAAATACCTATAACTCCTCAAAACTTAGACCCTGTGTTTCTACGAAACACATGTCTAAGAGCTAGAGAAGTTAAAAGTAAACAGAATATAGTATGAGGACCAACCCCTCTGTCCTAATGGACACTGGACAACATACAATACTCTGTATGAGTCCGCTGAGTCTAACAACTCTTTCACTGTGTGTCGTAGGTTGAAAACTGTACTTATGGTTAAGAAGAATTACACCGCTGTTTAATGCTCCTTACCTAACCATCTACTGATATAGGTAAATGTCATCGACATAATATCAAAAGGTATATCTCACTCTATGAAAATAGACGTACAGATATATCAATTTGAAATTGGTGCACAACAGTGGATATTCAAAACCAAATATTTACCGACCGGCAAACAGCCCAGGTGATTTCCTCAAATATCACCAATTACAACGAATCCCGATATAATGAGGATGGTCACCTAATTCCCAATAACTTACTCCCACTCATCATCTGTAAAACCATACAGATGTGAGAATCAAACCTGGTAAATACATACCCTGGAGCAAGTGTCCAATCGGGAAATCAGTTTTCTTTTAACAGTACGCAGTTGAACTGAAACATTGAAATGTTTCGATGGGGTATCCTGGTATTCCTAGTAATGCCTCTACCATTATCCAAATTCATAACTATAACCGTATAATTCTTTGCCACGTCTCCAAATCCCTTTATATGTCTTTAGTCATTACCATCTGTACACCCCTTTAGGCCAAATGGTTTTCTTCCTTCCCTACCGTTCGGCACCAGCCTATGGTTTGGAAGAAGACTATCCAATAAGCATAATGGGTGTACTGTCCTAATCCTAGGAGCACTCGTAATGAGAGAAGGTGATGATAAAAGACAACCGAATAAATCTTATTCCTATTTCTCCTGGACCAGAATCCATCCCCAAACTGGAACAAGTTCCTTTCGAGTTCGTATATAACCATACGATGGAGTATCCAATAAACTGTGGATCTTCGTAGTGATACGGAGTGTCCTGGAGAAATACAAAGGTGATTTAGGATTGGCGAAGAAATACTTGGCTAGGTCGTGAATATCAGTCGCAATTTACTTTGCCCTCTTACTAATCCCTTACTTTGTCTTAATCTTAATACCTTCTGTACACCGTTTAGGCTAACTGGTTTTCTTCATTCCCTACCGGTAGGCACCAGCCTATGGTTTGGAAGAAGACTATCCAATTTGCGTAACAGGTGTACTACTCCTAAACCAAGGAGTACTCACAACCTGAGAGAAGGTGAAAAGAAAAGACAACTGAATAATCCCATCCGTTTTCTCCAGAACCGGAAACCATCCTCGAATCCCTTCGAGTTCGTATCTAACCATACGATGGTTTTGTCCAATGGAAGTGGACGTTCGTAGTAATACGGGATGTCCCGGAGAAAAGGGTAAAAGTAGGAGTGGCAATGAGGTCTGCAACTCTGACAATCCAAAAGTCAGTGTTAAGTAGGTTCGGTCAACTTGGTCACTGAGTCATAGTCTAGGGTCGGGTCAATGGTCGCTGCCAAAGAGAGAGAGAAAAGAAACACTCAGCGTGCACTCTATCCTAGATCAGAATGGTTATCACTTTTTCTAATCAGGAAACCTCCCACTGTACCTCAAATTCTCCTCCAAACCTGAAAGAAGAATTAGTCGGGGTCACCCGAGGAGTAAACCAACTCATCAGTGGGAATCGGGATCCAACTCTCATCGCATGATAACGTGACGGAATCCGCTCACGGTATCACACTCCAGAAGGTATGCGCATATCTGGCAAGTTTCAGTTCTTTTGAAACTCCCGATGTGATTTCTGCCTCATGCTCTTATGACCTTGGCGTGAGGTCAAAATATCATAAGTCGCATGTCAAGTTCTACCCATCATTTTCCAGGTTAATTTGAACCCACCCGTACATACCCTTGACGTAGGCCAAAATAGTAGTACGACTGTCCCAAACCAACGCATCTATCTATGCTACAGATAAATATCCGGCAGCTACCAATCACTATGCCTTGGTGTGAGGTCAAAATACATAGCTTGAATACTACCGAATATTTAACCGAAATGATGGAGGGCTACGAATGGTTTCTGGCGAAAACCTTTAACGTAATGAACTTGATCTCATTGAAGGAACGGATAGCTTTTTAGAAAATATAGTGACGAAAACCTTTACTAAAGAGGTCACTCCCGGTGAAGGGATCTCGGCTCTTTCCCCGTAGAATGAGGTGCAGGATATTCCAACTGAATACCACGATGCAAAGCAAAAGTAATCGGCTATAGTGAAGTTAATGCCCTGACGCAAACTTCTGTCCAAGGGGTCACTCCCGGTGAAGGGATCTCGGCCCTTGCCTCGTCGACTGAGGAGCAGGATATTCCAAATGAATACCACGATGCAAAACAAAAGTGAACGTCCTTGCAATAACAGCTTTTTGAAAAGTGTTCCAACAACATCAGAATAGGTTTGTTTTAACTTGCATTGATCCGAATCAACGCAGTCCCATCAATTAATCACACCATAAAGAACGAAAATATACTGACGTACGTATATGCCATCCGCATTCGCCACTGGGTCCCGTCATCACCCGTTAGGTTAGCTTACTAACGACAGAGCGGGGACTGGACTAGCGCGGATGAAAAACATATACAACATCTACTAATATATATACCAATATATTATATTTCGCTCAAGGCGTGAAAAGAAATGCAACATCACAGAACAATACAGATATCTGGGATCCCCGGGTTTCACAGAGCCACTACTGAAACCCGACGTTCCCCTGGTCGTGTGGATAGCCTGTGCAATGAAATCCTAGACCCCTACGGGCGCGGCAAGTCACCCGCCAAAACCTGAAGCGAGGCAGCCCCCTTCAGCACCGTGAATGGACCACCCAGCACTTCACGGAATCCGGTAACTTGGGCACCCCTCCTGGGTCAGCCTGTACCCCCTACGAGTGCGGCGAATAGCCCGCCAATCCCAGAGTGAAGCCCCTTCCGTCTCAATTCCATGAGATGCGGGCTTGTTGCCTTCCAGAACCCGGCTATCTGTGCACCCCTCCGCAGGGTAATCCTAGTACAGAAAGTAAAATATACATACACCGGGTACATCGACCGCAACCAGGTCGTGCCCCAAAAGAATAATACAATCAGGCAGTGACAGCAGTCCACATGTCGGACGCTCGCCCCGCAATATCAAATGTACATAATGCAACAACACAGTACTAGTATTGCATCCAGGCTATCCCCACGACCGATCCGCAACATCACAGCAAAAACAGAACATCAACGTGAAAGTCACGTTCGCAAATCCGTCTAACCGGGCTATAGCAGTTAGACCGGATTTACCGATCGAGTGACATTCACGGTCGCAGATATAATGTAAATACTGTGAAAAATGTGTTTAAAATTTTCCGATTGATCAAAAAATAAACTAGTGGGCCCCAAACCAATACTGCAGCAGTTACAGAAATTATGAGCCCAATTTTAATGTCCCAAAAACCCTATTTTCACAACAGAAGCCCAATGGAAAAAACCAGCCCACTGATCCCTTCAATAGGCCGCGGAACCGCGGCTACATGTAGGGTTATGCCGCGGTTCCGCGCTTCAATGAAGGGAACAGTGTATCGTATTTTTCCAGTGGCCTTAATTCTTCTAGTAAAGTACTTTTATACAACCTGAAAAATTTTTAGAGACCAAAAAATTTCAACAGAAAACTGTCGTGACAAAATACGGGTTTTTGGACATTTCGATCGATCGGAACTGAAAAACACATTACACAAAGCTAGACTATGTTAATGGCGAGGCTCTGATACCACTGTAAGTGCACGGCGGCGCCCCGGCCGTCAATCCGACGGCCAAACGCGGAAACGGTGATAAACTTTAATTTTGCGGACTTAGCAAACCGGCACCACCGCGCACTAAACACCCGGATCGTAACCATTAACAAGTCTAAGTTAACTAGAAGATGGGTTAGAGATATACCAACTGATCCGAGTCCTCCGGTCTTCATCTCCACTCCGATCTCCTCGCGGGATCTCCGGTCGTCGCCTCTTCGCCGGAAGGGCACCACGAAGCCGGGTACTTTTACGGGCTCCCACCTCAATACCGAGGCAACTCGGGCGCGAAGTTGGCTAACCGACGCGCCCAAGATTTGCTGTAGAATAATGTAGAAACTTGTCTCTTTGGGGTTTAAGAGGTTGCCATGTATGGAGGAATTTTTGCAAGAATAATCATGGATGAGAACTTGATGAAGAATGGAGCATCCCCTAAAAAATATGAGCTCGGCCAGAGCAAGATTTTGCTCACTGGAAAATAATGATGTGTGTTCTCACTTGAAAGAATGTGTGTAGGAATTAATACCAAAGAAAAGAAAATGTCTTCACTGCACACACACACACAAAGAGGGGGGGCCCGCGAAATTCATCATGAAGGAAAAACACTCCAGTACACTCATTTCACAATGTAGCCACATTATTAATTAACATTAAAATAATCCCTCATCACCATGATTCCAACAGTGGCCGGCCCATACCCTCTCATGTCAAAATTAATGCATCATGGAGCAAAGATGTAATCATATCAAAACTTATGCAATAAACCCCTCCACAAAGTGTTATTTGCACAATTGCAAATAATCCCCTCCAACGAAAAGTCCGGCCGTGAAGGAACAATGAAAAACCGGCCGGAACAGAATGCAAACTGGCAACCCCAGAAAACTGGTCCCATAATAAATTACAGGAAAACCCCGATACTGTGCATACACACCCGCATTTGTATTCCGACCGAAATACAAATGCAAAGAAACAAAACTACACTATCAAATACTAAGATCCGGCTTAAGCCAAAGCCGGCTAGTAAAAACCGTCCGATCACGATCCGTGCAATACCGCACGTATCTGATCGAACCCTGCCATATCTCCATACGGCCTCTACAGCGTTTCGCCCGAAAGCTGAGTAACTGAAAGTGTGGTGGACTCTAAAGACTCGTCAATACTATGGCTGTGGATTTAACCACTAGCACGTCAGAGGTATTAGCCATACGTGACGGGCCACCAGCTATTGACCAAAAGGGACGTCGATGAGCGAACTCATCCTGACACCCCACTGAGCCTGTCAGTGACAATATCCGTACAGTCCGGTCCGTTCGTCTATGAGCATCGCATGTCGGGCCTAGGGGGTTGGTAAAAGTCAGACCCCCAAAAGCGGTACAAGTCGTGTCGGAGTGTAGCCCAGAACACCCTGAGATACTACTGGAATACCTACCAGTAAATCTCCTGCCTTGGCCAAGGACTTTGTGTAATGGCTCTCCTAGACACAGCGCGACCTCACCCCCAATACCGGGAGAGACAAACCCCCGAAGATCCGCTCACTGCCTCCATGTGGCTCGGGACTGTACCCAACTAAAACCTGTTTGCACGACTCCTTTGAGCCGTGGTAGGGTAGTAATCAAAGTACAGTGGGAACTCACACGAGACAAATGACGATCCCCAGGTCGATGAACTAACCTGTACACATGTCACCAGGGAACTGCTATCTGACGTCAAGTATAATCCCAACTAGCAGGTTCCCGGCGAGTCCTGTCCGGTGTACTCATAACCCAATGAGCACCTGTATACATCTTAGGTGATCCAACCAACACCAGTGGCTTGTGAGACCGGCCACCGCCCCTCGTCGGGGTCTCGACTGTATACACTAGTCTACTCTGGAGAATCGATGCCCTGTCTCGAAACTCCCACGACTAGGGACCTTTTAAGGATGTGCTTATAGACTCCAGCTCTCACTTATATGATCGCCCTCATACTGCTGGCAGTCAAGCAAGAATTCTAGGGGCTCTATCAACGTGCAATAGCGACATGTCAGGTCACCTAAAGCAGTACACGATGATAAAGGTAAACCAGATAGCAAACTATCATCTCGAGTAAGACTGTCCTACCGGGATAGGTCCTCCCTCAATCATTGCAATCACGTGCCTGTGATCCAATAATTGACTCTGAGGGCACTATCTCCAACACCACTGAGCGGTGAGATTCATCGATAATGGTTGGTGACTAAAAGCATCAGGTACTACGTTCACCTTCCCTGGGTGATATTGCAAGGTGATGTCAAAGTCCGCCATGAGTTCTAACCATCTTCTCTGCCGCATATTCAACTCTTTCTGAGTAAACATGCACTTCAGACTTTTATGATCTGTGTAGATGTTCACTCGTTCACCAAGTAAATAATGGCGCCAAATCTTGAGAGCAAAGATGACAGCTGCCAACTCCAGATCATGCGTCGGATAATTGCGCTCATGAGTCTTCAGTTGTCTTGAAGTATAAGCCACAACCTTACCGTGCTAATGTAGAACACATCCTAATCCCTTACCGGATGCATCACAATGCACTTCGAATCCTCCAGAATGATCCGGTATTACGAGAATAGGTGCAGATGTCAATCTTGACTTGAGTTCTACGAAAGCTTGTTCGCATGCTTCTGACCACACAAATTCTTCATCTTTTCGTGTGAGCTTGGTCAGGGGTGTTGCTATCTTTGAGAATCCTTCAATGAACCTTCTGTAATATCCAGCTAAACCCAAGAAACTCCGAATGTCCTTCACTGACTTTGGTGTAGGCCATTCGCTAACTGCTGAAACTTTGGCTGGATCTACAGAAATTCCTTCTCCTGATACGATATGTCCAAGAAAACCAACTTGATTTAGCCAAAACTCGCACTTGATGTACTTGGCATAAAGCCTATGTTGTCGAAGAGTTTCCAGGACAATTCGTAGATGCTCTGCATGCTCTTTCCGACTCTTAGAATACACCAGGATGTCGTCGATGAAGATGACAACAAACCTGTCTAAGTACTCCTGGAAAACTTGATTCATTAGCTTCATGAATATTGCTGGTGCATTGGTCACTCCAAATGGCATCACTAGAAATTCGTAATGTCTATAGCGAGTTCTGAAAGCTGTTTTGTGAATATCAGCTTCCTTGACCTTCACTTGATGATAACCTGAACGAAGATCCAATTTAGGGAAAACACAAGATCCACTTAGCTGATCGAATAAATCATCGATGCGCGGGAGTGGATACTTGTTCTTTATAGTGACTTCGTTCAAGGCCCTATAGTCGATGCACATTCTGTATGAACCTTCCTTCTTCTTCACCAGTAGTACAGGTGCTCCCCAACTTGAAGTGCTGGGAAGAATCCATCCTTTCGCCAATAATTCGTCCAACTGTGTTCGGACTTCCTTCAAACCTTCCGGACTTAATCTATAATATGCTTTGATCACCGGTTGTGCTCCTGGTACTAAATCAATACTGAATTCAAAAGCTCGATCGGGAGGCAAACCTGATATATCGTCAGGAAATACATCGTCGAACTCTCGAACTACCTCTGGTCTTAATTCTTCTTCCGCTTGAGCTGCTGCAACTACTGCTTCTCTTGGCTTCGCTTTGTAGGTACTTAGCTCCAGGGTACGGTCTCCGCTTTTGAAATAGAAGACCGGATGGTCTGGAATCTCGAATACTACTCTCCTTTGACGACAGTCAATGTTAGCATAAAAATTTCCAAGCCAATCCAATCCTAGAACCACATCGAAGTTCGGTATGTCCAGTACTTTGAAGTCAGCATAAAACTCTCGGCTGCAGACGACGACTGGACACAAGCTGTATCCCATAGTTGCCTTTAGAACGCCATTTCTGGAACTGACATTCCAGCTGGATACAAGCGGTGAGACTGGAATCGCATGGGTTCGGACGAACCGTTGCGATATAAAGCAGTGTGATGCTCCGGTATCAAACAGTGCAAGTGCAGGTAGTAAGGCTACTAGGATTGTACCTAAGGTATGTAGGATATGTTTTAGGTATAGGGAAAGTGTGTAGATAACCAAGACTAAAAGATAAGTTTGAGAAGGTAAGTTTACCAGTGATGACTTGGCCAGTGGCCTCAGCTTCTTCCACGGACATCGTGAAAGCCTGGCGCTTTGGTACATTCCTCCTGGCCTGAGGAGCATTCCTCGGAACGTTCCTTTGAGCTTGATGGAACTGACGAGGAGGTGGTGCAGCTTGTGGTCCTCCGGGTGGTGCAGGTAGTGCAAGTCTTGGAGCAGGGGCTTGGATGGCTGGACGCTGTGGATAATTGTTTGCTGGCCTGGGTGCAGCAATTGGATTTTGTTTATGAGGACAAGCCCCAATACCATGAGCAGCTGAGCCGCAGATCAAGCAAAGGTTGTTCGCACACCGGAAATCTCTCGCCAGATGCCCATTTCTCTTACAGTAGTTACAAAAGGCTGGGCTGGGCCTGTTGATTAGTGCTCCAGGACGTCTTGGCACAAAAGGTGGTCTGGACGAGGCTCCACCTGCCATCTGGTTGGCAGGGCGCTTGACTCCTGCAGACTGAGGTCTGCCACTTGCTTTTATCACTGCCTCATAACTGCAGGCAGCTTCCAAAGCATCCTCGCGAGTCAAAAAATTTCCTGTGGCTAAAGCAGCCTGAATCTCCATGTCCAGTCCTTGTTGAAAGCGACGGGCTCTGATCTAGTCCATCGGTATCAAGTGTGCCGCGAATCTGTTTAAGGATTGTGTTAGCTGTGTAGTATGTGATATTTAAAAATTGAACTATTGTGACATATCTTACCGGCTTAGCATGGTGAATTCAGCGTTGTATTCATCTACTGATTTGTCCCACATCGATCCTTGTTGTAGATGAATGAACTGCTGCTCCATGGCAAACCTGGAAGTCACAGGGAAGTATCTCGCGTCGAACTTCTCGCAAAAAGTCTTCCATTCAATAGGCTGTGCAAGACAGCTTTCTTCCGCCTTCTACCAGTTGCGAGCATTGTCCGTGAGCTGTAGTTTCGCCACACGGACCCAAGCTATGTCTGGCACTTGAGCTGCTGCCAGATCGTCTTCTATGCTTTATGCCCATTCTTCAGCTTCAAGAGGGCTTCCTTTTCCGGAGAACTGCTTCGGATATAAAGCCCTGAATTGCTTTACTCCAGGAGCATCAGTCTCAGGACGGTTCAGGAGTTGTTGCTGTCCCTCGAGAAGGCTGTGGATCGCCTCAAGTAGCACCGTCTGCTCGATGGGTGGCGCGGGAACAGCTGGTGTGAGAGGTAGTGCTGGAGGTGTGTTGTTGACGTTGGTGCTGGTGTTGTTCGGAGAATCCATAACCCTGAAGAAAAATTTGGGTTAGGACAGGTTCAAGTACATGAAATGATAAGATTCAAGGAATATGTAATTGCAAGATTCAAGGAACATGAATTGTAAAGAATGTTTTAGTTGCTGGTTCTTGTGTTATATTGCTTAGGTTGTTCACGCAGAACAGAACTGCATGATAGGGTTTCATACAGCTCTGACCTGCATGGGCCACCAACAAAACCTGTCACGCCCCGCTTCCCGGTGTACGGCGAAGGGGACGCGACTGGGCCCGCTACGTATATACTCAGAAGTACATACGCTAAGCGTATCTAAGCAATATAAAATAAATACACAAGAGACAAGATATAAAAAGAACAACAACTTTTATTTATTAACATTCTTTGTACAATGCATGAAAGGAAATACAACTGAAATAAAAAGATGCCTAAACAGTGGCATAACATGAAATGAAAAGTACAGAAAGGAAAAGTGTACAATGAAACTAAAGTGCAGGGTCTTCGGCAAACTGCTCCAAGTCTTCTTGAGATGGCTCGATCTCTCCCGGGTCCAAATCACCTGACGACATTCAAAGAAGAAAGAAACAGAATGTCGTCAGTGAACAAGTCGCTCGGTAAGTCCCAAAGGTGATAGGAAGTAGAAAAAGACAGAGTAAGAAGATATATTTTAAAGTTGTATTATCCTGTAGTAATGTCGTATTAACGCTGTTGTTTGTAGCTTGGTACAGAAGGATGCCAGTGTATACGAGGGAGGTCTCTATATGCCAGAGACTAGAGGCACGTATAGTACAAGGAACCGTTTATGCCACGGTACAACTGCAACTGGATTCATGTTAGGTGTATTAAATCTGACCACCTCGTGCCACCTTTAACACCTTCCGTACCAATCTACCCCTTAAACCCCGCGATGTCTTGTTTGTATTGTTATCTTGTAAATTGTATTGGTTGTATGAGTGATTGACTGACTGACCGAAACCATGATATCAGGAAACGGTTATAACCATAGAGTCATGTAAATGGAATACTGAGAATCGTGTAATAGGAATATATATCCATGGTTCGGTTCGGTCAAGTTGTATAAATTGGTAATTGTATTCATGTGTTCATTTTGAATTGGAATATTGTAGATTATAGATTGACTTGAACCATATTCAAGTCAGATTAATCAGACTCAAACCCGAGTCAGACAATCAGAAATGTGAATCGAAGTTTTATAATTGCTAGGGTCCTTAGTGTAATTTATAAAACTTGAGGGGGGTTTATGTAAAAACTTTTATATACTCTTCAAAATACGCCTAAAGTATTTATTGTTCGTCTTTAGAGTTGTAATGAGGGTGGATTTTATGTTGTGATATTTCTAGTGAAAATATCCTAGTTTTATAAATAAGGGTATTTATTTTTATTATTGATTATTTGAAGTTCATGGTATTTTAGTGTAAAATTTATTCTTGTGATTTTTTAGAAAAAGGTGGAAAATTTATATTATAATAAAATAGGTATTTAAATGATAGATATATATATATGCTTATACAAAAATAATTTTAATAAATATTTTATATTCCAAAAATCTCATTTTCTTAAGATGTCGTATTTTAAACCTTTCGAGACCGAATTCTCCTTGCGGAGGTCTGAATCTCGCACTACTAGCCCGAGGGTGCGCGATAAACCGCACGATCCCGAACGGGTTCCCAAAGGATGGGTTGTAGCGGCGCTTTGCAAAGATTGTAAAATACTAATCCTTTAGAAAACGGTTTTATAAAGTAAAAGGTATTTATTTGCAAAGTGTGATTTTCCGTATTTTAGATTCTAGGGTTTCCTAAGTTAACTAGCCTATTTCTAAATGGTTTAAACGACAAGTCATTAGAAGCCTCAAATCGCCTCTTCACCGCCAATTGTGGCCAGGTAAGTACAAGTGAGGAAGGAGGGATCCGCTCACGAATCGTGAGACGGGCCTTTTAAAGTTACCTTTGCTCACTTGCCTAGCCTAGACACCACAAAATCAGGTATAGATAAACGATCGATGTCCACAACTTATCGTGTTTTCCTAATAAGAGATATTTATTTAAAAGTGTATCAAATCTAAAACTTTTAAGAATGGTTTTATTAAGAATATGGTATTTAAATGAAAGTATTGTTTTTATCGTATTCTAAGTTTTGATGATATCGTTTAGGGTTGTATTTGCGTGTGTGTGGAGGTAGGTCATTACCTCGTGCTCTACTTTAAAGGTATAGCAAAGTTAAAGGGTTAAATGTGAAATCGAAACATGATGGTATTAAAGTGAAAAAAAATATGATAAATTGGAAAGGTTATCATTTCATGTGAGAAAACTTGTTCAAATTATTCGTTGAATGTTTAATAGTCAACATAGAGATGTTTAAGCATGATTGAATTGATTAGAAGTGAAATTTTATAGAAGACCGAGTCGGAAATCGGATTTATTCTGATTCCATCGGGTTTCGTAATTTTGTATTTTAGAGAAATAGAAAGGGGGATAGAATGGGACTTACGGGTTTCAATCTATACTAAGGAGTGCAGGGGAACTAAAGGAGTTGTCGAGGCGTTGCTTCGTCACCGGTTGTTTCTAAAAACGTCGCCGGAATCCCGTCGGAATTTCGTCGGAGCTTCTCCGCAAACTTGATTTCAAAACACACCCTTCTTGGAAAATTTTGAGAGAGTGAGCCTAGGATTTTGGGATGAGAGGGTAGAGGGCAGGGGGTGTATTTATAGGGTAGGCTAGGGTAGGGTAGGTGAAAGGTTTTATTTTAAAAAATTGTAAAAATTATAGAAAAATCATTAAAAATTGTAGTAAATGGGGGATATTAAACTCTCGGGAACCGATCCATTAAATTGGAGTATACAGGGGGTAGGGTAGGTAAAGAGCCCCAACTTTCATGTTAGGGAATTGGCCGTCCGGCCGAGTCCGGCCGACGGCGCCGGACCGAGTCGGCCGGTCCGCCAGCCAACTCGGCCGATCCCGGCCAAGTCGGGGGTCGAGTCGGTAGGGGGTCTCGTGGGGTACACTCTGGTATTTTTAGATTCTCAGGTACAGTTCAACTTTTGGGAGTTATGGCCTGTGAACTGTTGGGCTTCCAAGAAATTTAAAACAAAAATAATCTAAAAAAAATGTGGGGCAGGGGATTTGAACTCTGGTGGCTTGGTTCAGCAGTGCAAGGTATTACCAATGAGCTACAAGCTCCTTCTTGTAATTATTGTGGGAAAATAAATACTTAAAGTGGTAACAACAACATTAAATACCCCAAGTATACTTCAAATTTAAATCAATTTTATGTATACAAAAATTGGAGTTGTTACAAGTATCGAGACTGGGCATTGATACTCCCGAGTAGACTAGTGTGTACTTATCGAGACCCCGACGAGGGGTGGTGGCCAGGTCTCACAAGCCATTGGTGTTAGTTTGTTTACCTAAGATAGTATAAAGGACTCATTGGGTTATGAGTACACTGGACGGACTCGCCGGGAACCTGCTAGTTGGTACTATACCTATTGTCAGATAGCAGTTCCCAGGTGACATGTGTACAGGTTAGTCTGTCGACCTGAGGTCGTCATTTGTCTTGTGTGAGTTCCTACTGTGCTTTGATTACTACCCTACCACGGCTCAAAGGAGTCGTGCAAACAGGTTTTAGTTGGGTACAGTCCCGGGCCACATGGAGACAGTGAGCAGATCGTCGGAGATTAGTCTCTCTCGGTATTGGGGGTTGATGTCGCGTTGTGTACGGGTGGTCATCACCAGAAATCCTTGGCCAAGGTAGTCGAGAATTACTGATTTGGATCAGTAGTTTCTCAGTGGGTGATGGGCGTCATACCGACACAAAATGTCGCGTTATTAGGGGTCTGACTTTATCCACCCCCCTAGACTCGATATGCGATTCTCTTAGACGAACAGACTGGACTGGACATATATTGTCACGGACAGGCTCAGTAGGGGTCAGGATGAGTTTGCTCGTCGGCCTTCCTTTCACTTAATACCTGGGTAGCCGTTACGTACAGCTAGTACCGCTGACGTGCTTGTGGTTAAACCCACTGCCAGCGTATTGACGAATCTTTAGAGTCCCACACAGAGGGTTTCCCTGCTTCGGGCGAAACGATGTAGAGGCCGTATGGTCTTACGGTAGGGTTTGATCATATATGTGCACTTGTGTACGTATCATGTTTCGGGCGGTTTATACTAGTGGGCTTTGGTTTAAGACGGATTCTAGTATTGGATTGATGGATTATTTTCATCTCATTGTATTCGTATTTTGTCGAAATACGGATACGGATAATACGGATACGGGTATGTATATATGGATGAGGGGTATTCTTGTAATTTATTATAAGATGCTTCTAGAAGATGCCACATCATTTAGTTTTAACCATTTAGGATTAAATGGTTAATGAGGTGGAGAGGATGAGGTGTTTATTGCATTTATTGTACCATGGCTTTGTAGTGACTCATGGTTGCTATTCAAGCATGCTTGATATTTTGTTTGTTGTGAGATATTTTGGAGACTTGAGATATTTTCTAGACTTGAGATATTTTCTTGTCTTGAGATATTTATTGGCTGCTTCATTATTGCTTATAACACAACACAAAATACTTAGCCATTTTTCTTGAGTTGACTCATACTCTCATCCTCAAGCTTCTTCTTCTACCTCCACCCTTCCAGTCTCATGTGTTGAGAAACCTAAGGTGTTATGAGACAAATTAATCCACCACTACACTCTACATCCTCTAGGTTATCTAGTTTAGCGAACTAGGTACCCTAGGTATCTTGGCTATTGAGCTAGGAGCTCGGAATACAAATCCTCAGGTGGATCATCTTCGATGGAGGGAGACCGAAGATCAAGCTAGATCATGGAGGCCTCTAGAAGCTTGGGATGATGGTTAAAAACCGAGGACACGGATCATTCGGTATAACCATTCTTAACTCCTCTCTTTATGTTTGCTAGCTTATGGTTAATGGTCGATCCATATTATGGGGTTGTTCTAGAGCCAGTTTTGAAAAATTTTGTTCCGCAGTCGGCCACGGTTTGATAGCCAGGGCGCATGCATAACCAAACATGGTATCAGAGCCAACCATTAACCCCATACTAGCTGTTTTAGACGATGTTAAAGTATCGAAACCGAAACAACTCTGAAATAATACCCCGAATATTCCAGTTTCTATCGAATTTTTCTAGTCTTCAAATTTTTTTAAACAATTGCAGAAGGCTATTTATGTAGTATCTAGAACACCCTCAAAATACAAGCCCCAAATTCAAAAATGTGGTCGGCGAGATCAAGTATATGCCCGGCCTGGACGGTCCAGATTGCAATTTGGGTCTTGGAATTTTTTGTGTGTTTTGGTCTCTGGAATATTGGTTTTTGTGTATTGTTTGATTTTGCCCAGGTTGCATATTATGTTATTTTTTTTGGAGGCAATACGGGGTATTTCGAAGTCGTTATTTTAACACTGTTTAAAAGTTTTCAGTACATACATTACTATCTGCGACCGTGAATGTCATTAGATCGGTACAACTCGTCTAATTGCTATAGTTCTTTTAGACAGGTTTGTGAACATGATATTCACGTTGATGTTCTGTATTGTGTTGAGTTTGTGGTTGGATCATCGTGGTGGATAGCCAGTGGTGCAATGGTAGTACAGTTTAGATTCATTTGTACATTTGATATTGCGAGGCGAGCGTCCGACATGTGGACTGCCGTCTCTGCCAGTTTGTATATTATTTGTTTGGGGCACGACCGGGTTGAGGTCGATATCACCATTTGTACATATATTATTTCATTTTATGTATTAGGATTACCCCGTGGTGGAGTACACGAATAGCCGGGTTCTAAAGGGCAACGGGTCCGCATCTCATAGCGTTGAGACGGAGGGGACCTTACTCTAGAATTGGCGGGCTATTCGCCGCACTCGTAAGGGGAATAGGTTGACCCACGGAGGGGTGCTCAAGTTACCGGATTCCGTGAAGTGCTGGGTGGCCCATTCACGTTGCTGATTGGGGTTGCCTCACTTCTGGGATTGGCAGGTAACTTGCCGCACTCGTAGAGGTCTAGGTTTTCGTTGCACAGGCTATCCACACGACAGGGAACGTCGGGTCTCATTTGCGGCTTAAGTGAAATCCGAGGCTCCAGGCTTATCCACCACTCTGTGTTGTTGGCTGAGATTCTGTGATGTCGCTTTATATCATGCCTGGGACGAATGTTATATATATTTATATATATACTAGTAGATGTTGTATATGTTTTGCACCCGCGCTAGTCCTGCCCCCGCTTTGTCGTTAGTTAAGTAACCTAACGGGTGATGATGGGCCCAGTGGCGAATGCGGATGGCAAATACGTACATTATATTTTTTGTTCCTTTATCTGGTGTAATATGTTTGATTGATGGAACTGCATTAATTCCGATTAATGCAAGAAAAATAAACTTATATGATGTTGTTGGAACCAAGTTTTTTAAAAACCGACATTACAGACTTTTCCTTTTTTGCTTTGCACGGTGGTATTTGGTTATGAATATCTAGCACCTTATTCGACGAGGTAAGAGACGAGATCCCTTCATCGGGAGTGACCTCTTGAGCAAAAGTTTGCGTCAGTGTAATAACTTCTCTATAGTCGATTCTTTTGCTTTGCATCGTGGTATTCAGTTTGGAATATCCTGCACCTCATTCGATGAGGAAAGAGCCGAGATCCCTTCACAGGGAGTGGCCTCTTTAGCAAAAGTTTGCGCCACTATATATATTTGTAAAATTACTCGGTTCCTTCAACGATATCAAGTTCATTACGTTAAAGGTTTTTTGCCAAAACCCAGCCGTAGCCCTCTGTCATTTCAGATTAGTATTACTTAGTATTCGTGTTGCGTATGTTGACTGTGTCAAGGCGTAGTGTACGGTAGATATGTAATACTTTTCTGTCTCATGGATATGTGGATTGGTTAGGACAGTCGTGTAACCTGTTTCCCACCGAAAGACGCGACCGGGACGTTGGGACGTCAGGCCTGAATTTTGGGGGCAGATGCTATTTGGTTTTATCCGTCCACCTCTCCGAAAATACCATGTTGATTTATGGCACCGTGTATCGGAGGTTTAGACGGATACGGCCGATGTAGCAAACTTCGTTAGATTCCCCCTCGTTTGAGGGGTTTTTGATTGTGGGGACGCTCTTCCCTGCAGGCGCAAGCCCTTGCAGTTAATTACGCTACCGCACCGCGGTAACCACTTTCTCCTTCTCCAGATGGTCACTTCATGTCGTGTGTGTTTGTTTTATGTTTGGTTGCCCGTGGATTGTATACGGAGACTAATTTGTGTTATCGCCCGTAAGGCGTGGATTAGTCCAAATCCGTATTTTCTTAGATTTGGGTTTGGGTTGGGTTTAAGGATCGTTAATCTCATTTGAGACTAAGATCAACTTAAACGTTTGTTAAGAATACATTAGTCTAATTTTAGACTAAGATCAACTTAACCATTTGTTAAGGATACGTTAGTCTAATTTTAGACTAAGATCTACTTAACAGGATCATTTAGATCCAACAAAAGAGCATGTAGGCTCTATTGTTTTAGTTTAGGGACTCTGCGGTCCATTGTTTAAGGACATCATAGTCCATGGAGTATAAAGACATCATAGTCTAGTTTCGAGACATCATAGTCTGTAGGGTTTAGTTTAGGGACGTTGCGGTCCATAAGATTAAGGACATCATAGTCCATAGTATTTTGGCTCCACAGTTTGGGGATGTGCTAAAAGTTATTGGTTATTGGGACCCTCCATCTCTCTGAAGACGTTGAAGGATTACAACAACATGCATCAGAGGTATGAAGAGATGTACCCTTGAACCAATATCCCGATTTGGGGAATGGGATGAACATCAGTTTAGATGTCATCTGTTAGGAGAACACTAGTCATCTTTGGGACTAGGATTAGTTTGGGGAGACTTGAACATGGGGGCTCAGTTGATTGGTGACAAAAAGGGTCTTGGCTTCGGAAGACTTAGCTAATTTGAGCCAAGGTTGATTTTCCTTAATCATCCCATAGTGCTAAGCACTGAATCAGTGTTAAACACTGGACTTTGGAGGAGCTCACATGTGAACACGTGAGGGACCCGAAGTGGGCGTTGTTCCTTGAGTTTATTCCCTCATATATATATATATAAAAGTGCTGAGCACTTGGCTCATGTGTGAGCACGTGAGGCACCCGAGGTGAGAATTATTCTCTGGATTTTATTCCTCTTTCATTTATAAGTGCTAAGCACTTGGTTCATCACATAGTTACGTGCAGACACGTGAGGTGCCTTCAAAATGCGAGCGCTGTCTTTGGAATTTTCTCTCTCTTTTATACACAACTGTTTGGGGGTCACGTGGGAACACGTGAGGTGCCCCCAAAATGGGAGCTATCTTGGGTTTATTCCCTTTTCCCTTTTCTAAGTGCTAAGCACTATTGGGTCACGTGAGATCACGTGAGGCACTCTGAAGAATGAAAATTGCCTTTGCTTTATTCTCCTTTTCTTTTTCTGAGTTCTAAGCACTATCAAGGGATCACGTGAGGTCACGTGAGGCGCCCCCAAATTGAGATGTGTTTTAGATTTACTTCCCTTTTTGAAAAGCTTGTTCGGTGGTGCGCCAAGAGTTATTGGTTATTGGGACCCTCCACCTTTCTAAAAACGTTGAAGAATTACAACGACATGTATCGGAGGTGTGGAGAGATGTACCCTTGAACCAAATTCCAGATCGAGGGGAGAGATCATGCTGGGATGAACATCATCTTAGATGCCAGGAGTTCATTAGCTATTTCTGAGACTCGGATCAATTTTTAGAAAACCTGAGTATAATGAGGGCTCGGCTAATTGATGACCAAAAAAGGGTTTTAGCTTCAGGAGACTTGGTTAATTTGGGCTAATGTTGGCCTCTCATAGTGTTAAACACTAGTGTATGATCAGCGCTCACATGCTCCCATATGAGGCGCTTGAAATAGTGTTAAACACTAAGAATTTGATGCGCTCACGTGGGGTCACGTGAGGCGCTTGAAGTAGTGTTAAACACTAAGAATTTGATGCGCTCACGTGGGGTCACGTGAGACGCTTGAAGTAGTGTTAAACACTAAGAATTTGATACGCTCACATGGGGTCACGTGAGACGCTTGAAGTTGGTGCTGCTCCTTTGGGTTTATTCCCTTTCTGCTTTATAAAAGTTAAGTACTGCTTGGGGGCCACGTGAGGTCACATGAGGCACTCCAAAAATAGGGTTTATTCCCTTTCTCTCTTTTATAAGTGCTGAGCACTTCTCAGGGGTCACGTAGGGTCACGTGACTTGATATCAATTGTTCTCTTTTGGTCATTGAGGGGAGGCTCACGTGGGCGCACGTGATATGTTAGGTGCTGATCTCTTTGACATGCATGGAGAGTTAAATTCCTTGTTTAAGAATTAAATTCTTTTTTAGGGTTAAACCCTAATTCTATTTAGAGGAATTAAATTCCTATATGTTACATCGAAAGAATTAAATTCTTTAAACTCAATTCTCTCCCTAAGTTTTGAATCTGCATGACTGATCTCCCCGATAAGAATTAAATTCTCAAATTATGGGGAGATCTGCTTCTGCAAATCTTCAACCAGAGGAAGAACTAAGTTCCTTTTAGAAGAGTTAAACTCTTGATTTGAGAATTAAATTCTCTTTTATTTTGTGGAAGCTTATGGAGTAATCTCCTTCCTTCTCTTACCTAGAGTTTCTTTCTTCTTTGAAGAGACCTTCTTCTCTCTGGAGAATTAAATTCTCTTTTCTCTTTTTTTTTGCTTTCAAGAGGGTTCTTCTCTCCTTCCTTCTGTGTTTTCTGTATATCTCTCTCCGTTCTTCTTTTTCTTTCTTTCTTGGCTCCTATTTATAGGAGAAAGAAAAGAATCAGTTTGTTCAACCAATCTCTCATTGAGAGATTTTGATTGATTTTATAACTAACATGATCTTTTAGATCGCTCGGTAAATTTTATTTACCATTGGATTTTTTTAATCCAAAGTCTATATGATATTTCATTTGTTGTTCCTGGCAAATTTTAGGAAAATATTTCCTTGTACAGAATCTTTCTATAAATTGGTGATTTTTTAATCACCATTGGATTTTTAATCCAACGGCGCTCTATTTTACAGAGTGCAATCTTTCTTGTTTAGAAAGATCCAAGGAAATATTTTCCAAAGTAGTGCTTTTGATTTCTTTTAATTAGAATTTAATTCTATTAATTCAGAGGGTTTAGGAGTCCATCACGTGTTGGCACGTAACATTACCAATTAAGCGTCTAATTAGAATTCAATTTTATTATTTCAAAGGGCTCAGGAACCCATCACGTGTGGGTACGTGACCTTACCAATTAGGCATTCAGGCGCAGATAGATTTGGCCCATAAAAGGTCACGTGTCTGCACGTGAGGCCCGGTCACGTGTGGGCACGTGATGCTCCATTTAGGGGTTTTGCTTGCTGCTTTATTTATAAGTTTTATTCAGTTCCCATGAGGGAACAAATGCCCCCACAGCGTTGTTCTCACGTGTTTGTACGTGAGTGCAACGCTGTCACCTTTGTGGCCGCTGGATTTGCCTAGGGAATGGGGAAGATGAACCGTTTCCTATCTTGTCCTATAAATGCAGAGATCTCATCAGCAGCGCCTCTGTTCCTTCTTCTTCCTTCCTCGTTCTTGCTTTGAGAATTTAATTCTCTTCCTCGGAGCTTAGTTCTCTGTTCAAAAAAAATCCAGAGTTTAACTCTGTCAAAAAAAGAATCTCTTTTCAGCAAATGCATTTTGTAGATGATCTATTTTGATCTACTTGTAGGACAGCGATGGCTTAGTAGTTATGTTCAGATCTGCCACCTAATGCTTTCCAACTTTATGAGCCGTGAGGGTCTCATAAAGATTTTTCTCCCTACGAGTCGAGAGGATCTCGTAGGTGTATTTTCTCTTTAGGAATTGTGAGGATTCCTAAGTGTGTTTTCTCTTAAGAGTCGTAAGCATCTCACTAGAGAATTTTCTTCCTTACAAGTCGAGATGACTCATAAATGGTTGATGAGTTGACCTACTCCCGAAGCAAAGCATTGCTTCGACGGGGAGGTCGAGGGTTGACTTTGGCCGTTTTCTACGGTGTCATGATTGACATTCGCCGTGTTCTATGGGATTGATGGTTGACTTTGGCCGTGTTCCACGGGGTCAGGGGTTATCTTTGGCCATTTTCCACGGGGTCAGGATTGACTTTGGCCGTGTTCTACGGGGTCAGGGGTTGACTTTGGCCGTGTTCCACGGGGCCAGGATTGACTTTGGCTGTATTCCACGGGGTCAGGATTGACTTTGGCCGTATTCCACGGGGTCAGGATTGAGTTTAGCCATGTTCTACGGGGTCAGGGGTTGACTTTAGCCGTGTTCCACGGGGTCAGGATTGACTTTGGCCGTATTCCATGGGGTCAGGATTGACTTAGCCGTGTTCCACGGGGTCAGGGTTGACTTTAGCCATTACGGTGTCAGGGTTGACTTTCGTCGTTGAGGTGTCAGGGTTGACTTTCGCCGTTGAGGTGTCAGGGTTGACTTTCGTCGTTTCGGTGTCACGGTTGACTTTCGCCGTTTCGGTGTCAGGATTGACTTTCGCCGTTTCGGTGTCAGGGTTGACTTTCACCATTACGGTGTCAGGGTTGAATTTCGCCGTTACGGTGTCAGGGTTGACTTTCGGTTGTCTGTGAACCGTGGAGTTTTGGAACTAGGGACTTTGCCATGGCTCCGATTGGTGGTGCCGCGTCCGTATCCTGCTGGAATGAGGAGAAACACCATTGTTGGCCTTCTGGAGATGCAGATGTTGTTTTCGAAATCTGACTTTTCCTTTGACAGAGTTTATTGGGACATGTGGTTCCCTTTTCGTTTATGCCCATGGATTGTATACATGGGTCAGTGTGATCTCACCTGCAGGGAAAAAGTTTCTTTCCGCGATGCTTTATCATTTCAGCGTTTTGTATCGCGAAAGTCGCGATTTGTTCAGTTGATTAAACTGCACTTTTATTATTGCATTTTTCCTACAATTCCATATTCAAAAAGGTCTTTATTATAATATATCATACATATGTGGGTTTATTTGTAAAAATACTATTTTCCATGTGTTGATATATTATAATTAGCATTTGGTAGGAAAATGTATATAATAATATTTACCTAATCCTAGTAGACTTAGTCTACTAAATATTATTGTTGTGCAGAATTTTCAGGTCTTAAATCAAGGAGATCGGGTTGTTAAAGCTAACTTTCCTAATTAAGAAATCAAAATTAAGAAATCAATTCTGGTAAAAGAAAAGAAAAGATTTCCAAATTCTGAAGGTTCCAAGGATCGCCACATGTCACAAGGAGCCATCCCCTGAAGTTTGATAAGCGGAGGAGATCATCAGGCCGTGGATCCGCGGCCCTAGCCCCTTAATGCCGCGGATCCGCCGCGTTAAAGAGGAGTTAAGGAATGGAAATTTTTGGGCTGGATGCTAACCACCATTCCCCAATTTAGGCATATAACTTTCTGGCTTTGGGACTATAAATAGAGACCGAGAGCCTCTTGGAAAAAATTCATCAAGCCGACGAGATCACGAAGCCCCAGACGCTCACGTATCCAGGCTGATCATCAACTGTTCGTCTACCTCCTTAGGAAAGATCGAGAAGCAAATCAAGTTTTGTAATCATTTTCTACGGAATAAAGTGTAGATTGTTCAAGTTGATTAATAAAGGTAGTTATTTTGCATTTTACATTATATTTCCCCTCTCTGTCTTTTCATCTTCTTCTCCCAACATGCGCGAGTAATTCTCCGCTTGTTAGGGTTCGTAGGATTAGGGTAGGCTAATGGATGATGAACATCCCTAAACCCTTTTTAAGTCCTATAAAGTTTATGAACTTTATCAAAAGAATCATTAACATCCTAATCGGACGCGCTAACAATTCTTTGTTAGTTCCAACCGCGATTAGAGATTAGATTAATGATTGTTTTGGTAAAGGCTAGATATGAACGGAGTTCCGTGTCGAGATAAGGGTTAAGAGTGGGATTCCTTTTCCCTCCAGAAACCCTAATCTACACGCATCACCGTCGTTCTAGTTTTAAATCTATTAAAGGATAAAAAGGGTAACTTTTAATTAATCGTCCATGACTACTAAATCCTAACGAACCCTACAAGCCCCATTATTATATTAACTACATCCCTAAAATAATCTAGATCTATATTTTTGCATTCTTGCTTAACGTAGATCTAGAAACCATTCTTCAAAATTCTTTATCCCTCCTCTTTTTCTCAACACATCTAAAGTAAGAGTAAAAGGTTCCACGTTTCCCAGAGGACGACCCGTACTCACCTCGGTCTAGCTACACGCGACACCGTTCTGATTGCGGTTAACTACAAACACACACTCTCTCGAAACAATCAAATGGCGCCGTTGCCGGGGATCATTTGATTTACTTACACAATCGGAAATCGTATCAATCAAATGGCGCCGTTGCCGGGGATACGTGCGTAATTTTTTATTTTTACTATTTGTGTTGAATTCTTAGACGATTTATATCATTACTAACACAAAACTGCAAATTGCATATTTAACGATTTGTGCGTAAATATTGCAAAGAGATCTGGAGTCACAGAATTAAGGAAAACATAAGACAGAGACATTCTTGGAAATCCAGAGGAGCAAAGAAGGGCACAGAAAAAATTTCATCACCCGATCCTTCTATCCTGCGGCGGAACCACGGCATTAGGGAGCATCTGCGGCGGAAACGCAGCTTGACAAGGGGATCTAGGGTTCACAATTCTCTGGTATCTTTTTCAACTCCTTCTCTCTCCTCTCAAATCCAATAAAATCTATTTTCTGCAGGATTCTTTGCAAAATAGCGCCGCTCAAAAATCTTTTTGCAAAAGTTTTGTGATTGGTTTTGTTTTGCATATTTAATACGGAGTTTAAGGGGCAAAGACCAAATCAAGATTAGGTGGGGATTTCATCACCCTTCCTAAGCCCCACAAATCACAAACCGAGCATCCGCATCAACCCTACAATAATTTAAAAAATATCTAGACCAGACTCTAAGGGCTGTCGCGCTCAATAAGGACAGAGGAAGGTCGTGGGTAGTCTATCGTTTATCCGCATTACTTTTGTAGTGCCTAGTCAAGTGTGTCAAAGGCTAGTGGTTTTTAATTAGGCCCACTACTGTGGTTCCTTCCCACTTACCTGGCACTTATCTGGCTACAAGGGTAGTACGGAGGCGGTAGAGGATTGATCCTGCGGCTTGTCCTTTGGAAGTCTAGGAGCGGTCTAGAGACTGGACCTAGGTGACCTTAGTTCTAGGGTTGCTTGTGCATCTTAGGGAGATTTGTCTTGAGTTCCACTTTTTCAAAACAAGCCAATTTTAAATCACACACACGCTGCCACTTGCACTAAACCCGCTTAGTGCATGCTTGGCTGAACACGGGATCCTAGTGCCCGTCTTGTCCGCGTTCCTGCTATCGACGCCGAAGTCGGTACTTCTTCATCTTCTTTTCCTCCACCACACACCACGACCGAGATGGACGGCACTCCATCAAATTATAACACCACGCTGCCACCGCCCGAAAGTGCGCAGAATCCACTGCGCATCTCTCTCCAAGAGAGATGCTATCCTATCCGTGGTCCTCTTCCCACTTGTCTATCTCTTCCACCACCTAACGGGGATAATTTCGAAATTAAACTCCACTACATCAATCTGCTGCCCAAATTTCACGGGCTTGAGTCGGAAGACGCGTACGTTTTCATCACCAAATTCGAAAACGTATGCGCAATGATGGGTACTTCACAATTGACTTTAGATGCTATGCGCTTACGTCTTCTCCCATTCACACTGTGCGACTTGGCAGAAAAATGGCTTTACAATACTGCGCACACTCTATCACTAATTGAGATGAATTCGTCATAGCATTTCTTAAGAAGTTTTACCCAAACCATAAGACTGCACGTGTTAGGAGCGAGATCAACCAGTTCACCCAGCTTCCCAATGAACCATTTTGGAAGTGCCTTGAATGTTTCAAAGATCTGCTTGTCCAATGTCCTCATCATGGAATCAATAGATGGGATTTATGTCGGATTATATATGAGGGCATTAATCCAGCGACAAAGCAGATGCTTGAAACAATGTGTCAATGCAATTTCATGTCTAAAAATGACGGTAAAGCTTGGAAGTATCTGGAAGACCTCGCTGAACACACTTTGCAGTGGGAAAGCGTAAGACCACCTTCATCTAGGGGAGGTGTTCACCAGCTCGATATTTCCATCGCAGTGAAAGCCGAAATGGCAGCGATGCAGAAGAAACTCGACGCTATTGAGAATAGATTCTCATCAGTCTCCCTAAATCAGGTTACGCTTCCTAAGACCGTCTATGGTTGCTGTTCGGATCCTTCACACTTAACGGAAGAATGTCCTATGAATGCATCGTTTCAAGCTAATGCTGCTTTTCAGCAGCGACCTAGAAACGAACCTTATTCTTCCACGTACAATCAAGGATGGAGGAATCATCATAACTTTGCTTGGAATCAAAACCAACAAAGCAATTATCAAAGACCTCCTCCACAGCAACCACAACCACAGAATCAGCCCCCCTTTCAGTCACAGAATTTCCAAAATCCGGCCAACATTTCTACACCACAAGTGGCCGGTACTGACAACTCACTTGCACAAACTTTGGATATGTTCATGAAACAATCCATGCAATTATCGGCTGAGATGAAGTCTTCTATTGATATCATAACGAAAAACTCCGCCTCCCATGGTGAGAGTATTAAATCATTAGAAAACCAAATCGCACAGTTAAACGCCGCAATGAGTGCGAGAGAAAAAGGGAAACTCCCATCTCAACCCGTTCCGAATCCTGGCCATTCACAAAATTATAATGTGAATGCCATTACTACGTTGAGATGGGGGAGAGCGCTGAATAACCGAGTGGGTGAGCAATTTGATGTTAGTGACACATTTGATACCCCAGCTTCTTCTTCTTCTTCCCCTAATTCGTCTAGTCCCCCACCTTCATCCGAGCCTATTCTCCGTTTTCCCCAAGGCTCGAACATTTCGCCAAATCTATATAAGTCGACTCCCACTCCAATTTTGGGATCGAATCCGTCGCCACAGTCTTCTCCACAAACGTTGGACCCAAAACTTATTGATCGAGCTCCATTTCCAAACCGATTAAGGGCCGACAGACCTAACCCGCAAATGGAGAAGATTGTGGAAATGTTTAAGCAAGTTAGCGTGAATATTTCTCTCCTAGATGTTATTTAACAAGTCCCATCTTATGCAAGAATCCTTAAAGACTTGTGCACTAGGAAGAGAAAAACTCAAGTGCCTAAGAAGGTTTTCATGACGAGTAATATTAGCACCGCTTTTACCCAACAAATACCAAAGAAACGTAAGGACCCCGGCTGTCCTACAATCTCTATTTCTATTGGGGGTAAAAATATTAATCGTGCTTTACTCGATCTAGGCGCTAGCATTAACTTGCTTCCTTATTCAGTATACGAGCAGTTAGGAATTGGAGAGTTAAAACCCGCCCATTGTACTCTCCAGATGGCAGACCGATCTATCACTAAACCTCGGGGCGAACTAGAGGATGTGTTAATTAAAGTCGGGGAATTCATATTTCCCGTGGACTTTATTGTTTTAGATACACAACATATAGCAAACCCACGCAATCAAATCCCGGTGATACTTGGTCGACCCTTCCTAGCAACTTCTAACGCTGTAATTAATTGTCGTAACGGTTCTATGAACTTATCTTTCGGGAAAATGACAATTGAGCTTAATATTTACAAGCTAGGAAGTCAGCCATCAGAACCTTCTGCTCATTTGCTGGATGTTTGTTCCATCCACGAGATAGCTTCCGAAAGCTGCATGGATGAGGAACTTTGCTTTGATGTTCTCAACAACACTAATGAGACATCGTTTGATCTTGCACCACTTCACAGTGAGGATATGTTCAATGAGTCTGACCTTGAGATTGAACCCGTTGACTCGTTGCAAAAGTCAGCAGCACTTTCCGAGTCAATATCTTATGCAAGTTTTGAACCTCTTAAGGAGTCCGAATATCATTCCCTTACCCCACCTTCTATTGTCTTTCCGCCAATTCTTGATCTCAAACCGCTACCTTCTCATCTTAAATATGCATATTTAGGAGAGAATGAGACTTTGCCAGTGATTATATCCACTTCTCTAGCCTTAGAGCAAGAGAATGCACTTTTGGCAGTGTTGAGATCGAATCGGCAAGCATTTGGTTGGACAATAGCCGACATCAAAGGGATTAGTCCCTTAATTGTTGAACATAACATACATCTGATGGATGAAGCCAAACCAACCCGAGACCCACAAAGACGGTTAAATCCCGTTATGAAGGAGGCGGTAAAGAAAGAAATCGTCAAGTGCCTTGATAGTGGAATAATTTACCCCATATCTGATAGTCAATGGGTAAGTCCAATTCATGTCGTCCCTAAAAAGTCTGGTATCACGGTCATCACTAATGAGGCTAATGAGTTAATACAAACACGCACCCAAACTGGGTGGCGCGTATGTATTGATTACAGGAAACTCAATGCCGCGACGAGGAAAGATCACTTCCCTTTATCTTTCATTGACCAGATGTTAGAACGATTAGCTGGACACGATTACTACTGTTTCTTGGACGGATACTCTGGCTATAACCAGGTCCCCATCGCCGAAAAGGATCAAGATAAAACCACTTTTACTTGTCCTTTCGGAACTTTTGCTTATAGACGCATGTCCTTTGGGTTATGCAACGCTCCCGCTACATTTCAGCGGTGCATGATGGGGATATTTTCAGATATGGTGGAAAATTTTCTAGAAATTTTTATAGACGATTTCTCCATTTTTGGGGACTCCTTTGAGGACTGCCTTCGTAATCTTGACGCGGTTCTTACCCGCTGTAAGGATAAGAACTTGACTTTGAATTGGGAAAAATGCCATTTTATGGTCCAAGAAGGTATTGTACTTGGACATATAATTTCACGAAAAGGCATTGAGATTGACAGAGCTAAAATAAATATCATTCATAACCTCTCTCGTCCCAACTGCGTCAAAGATATACGATCATTCCTTGGCCATGCAGGATTTTATAGGAGATTTATTAAGGACTTTAGCAAAATTGCTAGACCCGTAACCCTTCTATTGGCCAAGGACACTACATTTCACTTCGATTCGGATTGTGAGGCTGCTTTTGAATCGCTTAAAGAATCACTCACTACAGCCCCCGTTCTATCATCTCCGGATTGGAACCACCCGTTCGAGCTTATGTGTGACGCATCAGATTTTGCTATTGGTGATGTTTTAGGACAGCATATTGATAAGATACCACATGTAATTTACTATGCAAGTAGGACCTTGAATGATGCACAAATAAATTACACAACTACCGAGAAAGAACTCTTAGCAGTTGTATTTGCATTAGAGAAATTCAGGCCCTACTTGATTGGCTCGCCTATTGTGGTTTACACAGATCACTCCGTCCTACGACATCTTTTAACGAAGAAGGATGCAAAGGCCAGGCTAATACGTTGGATCCTATTGTTACAAGAATTTCATCTTGTCATCAAAGACAAGAGTGGATGTGAAAACGTTGTAGTCGACCATCTTTCACGCATCATTTCTTCGCCAACTGTGACCGTGCCGATAAATGACTCATTTCCTGACGAATAACTCTTGAATGTATCCTACGAACCTTGGTTCGTGGATATCGTGAACTATCTTGCGACGGGACTTATTCCTAGTGATTGGTCGAAACAAGACAAACTTCGATTTCTATCCCAAGTAAAATATTTTTACTGGGATGAGCCTTATCTATTCAAGTATTGTTCTGATCAAATCATTCGCAGGTGTGTCCCTAACGATGAATTCAAGAGCGTGTTATCGTTTTGTCATGATCAGGTATGCGGCGGTCATTTTTGTCCTCGCAAAACGGCGGAGAAAGTTTTGCAATGTGGCTTTTATTGGCCAACATTATTTAAAGATGCATTTGAACATTGCAAAACTTGTCCGCGATGTCAGCATTTTGGTCGGATTTCACGAAGGAACGAGATGCCGCTCCAACCTATATTGGTTGTGGAAATATTTGATGTTTGGAGTATTGATTTTATGGGCCATTTTCCCAACTCCTTTGGGAATCTATATATCTTGTTAGCGGTTGATTATGTCTCGAAATAGGTGGAAGCTATACCGTGTCGCACTAATGACAACAAAGTTGTCATTAAGTTCCTTAAAGAAAACATCTTTTCGCGATTCGGACACCCTCGCGCTATCATTAGCGACAACGGGACACATTTCTGCAATAGGTCTTTCGAGGCCTTGATGCGGAAATATTCAATCACTCACAAGCTTTCTACGCCCTATCATCCCCAAACAAGCGGGCAGGCTGAGATCTCAAATAGACAGATCAAACAGATATTGGAGAAGACGGTTTCTAAGAACCGTAAAGATTAGTCAACCAAATTGACGGATGCTCTTTGGGCATTCCGCACTGCTTATAAGACCGATCTTGGTATGTCTCCATACCGCCTTATGTTTGGGAAGGCATGCCACCTTCCTGTCGAGATCGAACATAAAGCAATGTGGGCTATTAAAGAGCTTAATTTTGATCTTGATCATGCAGGCAGCTATCGGAAGCTGCAATTGAATGAGCTAAGCGAACTCCGCGATGAAGCTTACGATAATGCGGTGATAGTAAAGAACAGGACTAAAGTGTTCCACGATAAAAATCTTTCTACAAAAACCTTCACATCGGGGCAACAAGTCTTTCTTTATGATTCCCGTCTCCATCTTCATCCGGGTAAGCTTAAATCTCGTTGGAAAGGACCTTTTGTGGTGCGGTATGTACACCCGCACGGGGCAGTTGAAGTCGAAAATTTGAAAAACGGTTCAATTTTTAAAGTAAATGGGCATAGATTAAAACCGTATTTTTCTGCTGACCCCGCGGAGGAGCTCCTATTTTTACAGGAGCCGCTTTATCAAAACTAAAACTCCCTCCGCCTCACCTCCATGTTTTTGTAACATTTTCTCATTTTAAGAATGAAGGTGAGTAAAAATGGATTTGATTGAATATCTGTACGTGTCAAAGAATAAGTTTGGGGGAATTTTTCATTTAACTATTATTTCACCCCTTGTATCTCTCCCTTAGTATACAGGTCCATATTCTCAAAAGGCTACATTAGTAAGGACACTGCTGAAAACAGGTTTGGGGGGAGGTTTGTATTCACTAAATTTTCTTTGACACTGGGCATTAAAATTTTTTTATATAACAAAAGAGTAGAAAGTGAAAAATTATATCCAAAAGATAGGAATAGTTTAAGAAAACCAAGAAAATTAAAAGTTTTCTTAAACGAACTAGTAATAAGTAGTTATGAGCTGTTGTCCCAAGGGTTAGTAAGATGAAGGAAGTCACTAATCTGAGGATAAAAATAAGTCTGAAAAATAGTTTCTATTCTGGAAGCCAAACATTTGAATGTTGATACCCTACTATATGCACTTACACACGTCTTGAAACTCGGGATAGTAGAGGATACCTTGAAATGCTCTTGTCTAAAAGCCAAAATATGAAGGAAATGAAAAAATAAAAATAAAAATGGTGAAAGAAAAAAATGAACACTGGTTTTGTATCGCCAAGGCAGCAATAAAAAAATATAGCGAGGGTGCCTCTTCACCCAGTGCCCTAAGGCCAACTGGTCTGGGAGTCACATCTAAGCCTTAGGTGGTGCAAGACGAGGAAAATATTATCACCTAATCAGCAAGCACATGAGTAATCGGTCGGTTAGTACCTCAAGAAGTATTAACGGTCGCATGAAAATGTGTGAGCAAATCTTAATATTCATCAAATTAAAAAGTACTAAGGTAGATGGACAAGAGTATGATAGCTTGAATTGAATCCTCCGAGTGTAGGGATGTCCATTTCACACACGTAGGGGTATATGATCTATGTTTGGAAGAAAGATAGGAATGAAGAATAAAGACGATGTTTTATTGAGGGATAATGTGATTTCTAACATTTTTTCATGACTATTAAGATAGGGCTCATGACAACCGAAAAGCTAGTATAGTTGGAAACTCTAAATTTTCAAAGTATTTCTTTTATGGTTCTTATCTTTATATGTAAATTTCACCATCTCTCTCTTTTGTTATAGGATTTTGTGGGTGTAATCCGCTGAAAACCCTCAGGAGACAACACTCCTCCTACTAGGGACGTCTAGAGGTTTAACGGCTTGTTGCACGTGCTAAGTGCAATCGTGTCTGCCTACGAAAGTGTGCTTAGTTTTCTCCTTTCTTTTTCTCCTCTTGAATAAACTAGTTTGCTCGGGACGATCAAAAATAAGTTTGGGGGTATTTGTTCAGTTGATTAAACTGCACTTTTATTATTGCATTTTTCCTACAATTTCATATTCAAAAAGGTCTTTATTATAATATATCATACATATGTGGGTTTATTTGTAAAAATACTGTTTTCTATGTGTTGATATATTATAATTAGCATTTGGTAGGAAAATGTATATAATAATATTTACCTAATCCTAGTAGACTTAGTCTACTAAATATTATTGTTGTGCAGAATTTTCAGGTCTTAAATCAAGGAGATCAGGTTGTTAAAGCTAACCTTCCTAATTAAGAAATCAAAATTAAGAAATCAATTCTGGCAGAAGAAAAGAAAAAATTTCCAAATTCTGAAGGTTCCAAGGATCGCCGCATGTCACAAGGAGCCATCCCCTGAAGTTTGATAAGCGGAGGAGATCATCAGGCCGCGGATCCGCGGCCCTAGCCCCTTAATGCCGCGGATCCGCCGCGTTAAAGAGGAGTTAAGGAATGGAAATTTTTGGGCTGGATGCTAACCACCATTCCCCAATTTAGGCATATAACTTTCTGGCTTTGGGACTATAAATAGAGACCGAGAGCCTCTTGGAAAAAATTCATCAAGCCGACGAGATCACGAAGCCCCAGACGCTCACGCATCCAGGCTGATCATCAACTGTTCGTCTACCTCCTTAGGAAAGATCGAGAAGCAAATCAAGTTTTGTAATCATTTTCTACGGAATAAAGTGTAGATTGTTCAAGTTGATTAATAAAGGTAGTTATTTTGCATTTTACATTATGTTTCCCCTCTCTGTCTTTTCATCTTCTTCTCCCAACATGCGCGAGTAATTCTCCGCTTGTTAGGGTTCGTAGGATTAGGGTAGGCTAATGGATGATGAACATCCCTAAACCCTTTTTTAAGTCCTATAAAGTTTATGAACTTTATCAAAAGAATCATTAATATCCTAATCGGGCGCGCTAACAATTCTTTGTTAGTTCCGACCGCGATTAGAGATTAGATTAATGATTATTTTGGTAAAGGCTAGATATGAACGGAGTTCCATGTCGAGATAAGGGTTAAGAGTGGGATTCCTTTTCCCTCCAGAAACCCTAATCTACACGCATCACCGTCGTTCTAGTTTTAAATCTATTAAAGAATAAAAAGGGTAACTTTTAATTAATCGTCTATGACTACTAAATCCTAACGAACCCTACAAGCCCCATTATTATATTAACTACATCCCTAAAATAATCTAGATCTATATTTTTGCATTCTTGCTTAACGTAGATCTAGAAACCATTCTTCAAAATTCTTTATCCCTCCTCTCTTTCTCAACACATCTAAAGTAAGAGTAAAAGGTTCCACGTTTCCCAGAGGACGACCCGTACTCATCTCGGTCTAGCTACACGCGACACCGTTCTGATTGCGGTTAACTACAAACACACACTCTCTCGAAACAATCAAATGGCGCCGTTGCCGGGGATCATTTGATTTACTTACACAATCGGAAATCGTATCAATCACGATTGCCCAATCATTTTGGCTATTTTTCGCGGTGCCCAATCATTTTAACTGTTTTTCTTTTTACTCGCTGCTTTTTATTGCGAGTTGCCCAATCATTTCGACTATTTTGTATCCATATATTTTACTTGCTGATTCCATTGCAAGTTGCCCCATCATTTCGGCTATTTCATATGCATTTTTGGCTCGCTAATTTTTTATCGCGGGTATAAACTTGGAATTTGATACCGATTTAGACATCAGCATCGCTACAACTAGGATATGGCCAGGAGCGAATCATCATTTGCCTTTGTCGGTTTGAACAAAGGTGGCTTAGTAGACCGGGTTAAGATCCTGTCAGCTAAGGCTTTTGACTTCATGAGCCGTAAGGGTCTCATAAAGGTATTTCTCCCTACGAGTCGTGAGGATCTTGTAGGTGTACGTTCTCCTTAAAAGTCGTAAGGACTTCTAAGTGGTGTTCTCTCTTATAAGTCGTAAGGATCTCATAAGAGTACTTTCTCCTTATAAGTCGAGAGGACTTACAAGTGTCGTTCGCCATATGAAGATATCCCTCATCAGTGGTGGGACTCTGTTGGGAAAACGTTTATTTGTACCCGTGGATTGTATACAAGGGCCAGTATTAGACCGCTCGTAGGGCAAAATTGAGGTGTATGACGGCTTAAGAACAGGTCCAGATCTCTGTAGCTTAAGGCTTTTGAATCTTATGAGCCGTGAGGGTTTCATAAAGAGGGTTCTCCTTACGAGTCGTGAGGATCTCATAAGTGTAATTTCTCCTTAGGAATCGTGGGGATCTCTAAGTGTGTTGCTCCTTTGTGAGTCATAAAGATCTCACGCAGGTATTTTTCTCCTTATAAGGTCGAGAGAACCTTGCAAGTGTCTTTTAACGAGATTGCGCCCTTTCGGGTTTTTACAAACTCGCCGGTAGCCCTGCTGTTTTTACTCACGGAGCCCTTTCGGGTTTTCATCCGTGCCCATTTTGCTTGTGAACGTACCATTTTTTTTAAACGAGTCTGCGCCCTTTTGGGTTTCCACAAACTCGCCGGTAGCCCTGCTGTTTTTACTCACGGAGCCCTTTCGGGTTTTCATCCGTGCCCATTTCGCTTATGGACGTACCGCTTTTTTTAGCGTCAGCCCAAGAATGTTGTGGGTTTGCAGTAGTTTTTAGGGATGTTTCGGTCCGTTTCTAGTTTTAGGGCATTGCGGTCCATCGTTAGTTTAGGGACATTTCGGTCCGCTATTAGTTTAGGGACGTTTCGGTCCTTAGCTCTCCGTGTTTGAGACGGGGTATCGTTGGATACTATTTTTAAAGTCTGGACTCAAGAAGATAGCGAGCGGACATAGGCGTCGTCATCTATCATTAACCTTGTTCGTGACTCGTCGGGCGTAGTACCTCTTAAGGAATCGGCCGTTTATTAGTCGGAAGGGTCTTTCGCCATGCATATTCATAAGCAAGTAAGCCCCACCTTGGTAGACCTTGTCTATGATGTACGGGCCCTCATAATTTGGCTCGAATTCCCCTGTTTGGCATGATTGGGGATCATAGATCTCTTGACCACTAGCACGGGTTCTCCTTAGCGGAATGTTCTCGGCCTAGTCAATCTTTCGTATGGGCGCGTCATCTTTGCTTTGTAAGCCTCCAAGTTTTGTTGCGCCGTGAGACGAGTTTCATCGAGGGCATCGAGCTCCTCAAGCCGAAGATGAGCATTCTCTTCGTCTGTTAGCTCGTAATGAACCGCCACTCGTAGAAAGGGTAGCTCTATCTCCAAGGGGGTACCGCTTCTGTGTCGAATACCAATGCATACGGTGTTGTATTCGTGGCCATTTTGAATGTGGTTCGATACGCCCAGAGAGCTTCATGTAGTCTCTCGTGCCAGTCCTTCTTATTTCGAGACACCCTCTTCTTTATGATCTTCGTTAAGCTCTTGTTGAAAGCCTCAGCTAAACCATTAGCTCGGAGATTATAGACCGAAGAGTATCTCCAGTCTATATTATGCTGCTGTGTGAAGCGGCTGATTTTGTGACTTCTGTAGGCTGGCCCGTTATCGAAGATAATCCGTCGCAGAGTGCCGAACCGATAGATGACGTGTGTCTTGAAAAAATGGAGGATATTCTCTGTCTTCACTTCTCTTAGTGGTACTGCTTCTGCCCATTTAGAGAAGTAATCGGTTGTCGCCAATATGAACCGATGTCTTCTGGACGATGCTGGTTCGATGGGCCCAATTATGTCGGTTCCCCACATTTCGAACGGCCAGCTCGCAACCATTGGGTGCAGCGGGTTTGGATGCTAGTGGATAAAGTTTCCATGAATCTGGCACGAATGACATTGCTTCGCGTATTCAAAGCAGTCCTGAATAATCGTGGGCCAATAATAGCCCATTCTTTTGATCTTCAGCTTCATCTTTGGCCCGGCTTGATGAGAACCGCAGAGTCCGTCGTGAGTCTCTTGGACGACTCTCCTTGCTTCTTCAAGTCCCAAGCATCTCAGCCATAAAGAGTCAAATGATCTCTTATACAGCGTGTCATTGACGAAGGCGAAAGACAGAGCTTGTTTCATGAGCTGATGTCTTGAGGATGCATCTTCAGGTGTTCGACGGGATTTGAAGTAGTCTATAAAGATTTCTCTCCAATCCTTAGCCTTCTCCTGGTCTTGTATTTGTAAGGCCGTTTGCTTGGTCGCTTCTTTTTCTTCAGATGCCTCCGGAGATATTTCTGCCGATGCAAGAACCCGACGACTTTGCACAACGATCCTTACGTCATTGAGGTTTTCGTCAGCCAGTTCTTTAGAGAGTTTTGGCTAACGCATCCGCCTTGCTATTTTTTGCACGCGGTATGCTTTCCAGGGCGTAGGAGGGAATTTGAGTCAGCAATTGTTTCACTCTATCACCGTACCTTACCAACTCTGGTTTGCACGTTTGATAGTCGCCATTTACTTAACTAACGACCAACTGGGAGTCTCAGTATATGAGGAGGTTTTCGATTCCCATGTCGACAGCGATCTCAAGACCTACTATCAAAGCTTCATATTCGGCTTTATTGTTTGTCCTCAATACTGTCAAGGAAAAGGTAAAGCGCATTATCCCTCCTTGTGGAGTCACGAAGATGAGGCATATCCCAGATTTGATTATGGGGGAGCTGTGCTTTCGCTTCTTCATGGAAGATGCCCCATCGAAATAGAGTTCCCATCGGGTATCTCTCTCTCCTCTCTCCCTGTCGATTGTGTCAAATGCATGCTCGTCTGGCAATTCGCAATTTAAGGGTGAATCGGCAGGTATCGGATGCTCAGCGAGAAAGTCGGCGATGGCCAGGCCTTTCACTGCCTTGAGGGGATGATAAGTTATCGAGAACTCCATCAAGAGGAGGGCCCATTTAGCGAGCCGTCCCGTTAGTATGGCTCTTGACATCAAATACTTGAGAGGATCCACTTTTGATATGAGATGGACCTCATGGGCCAAAGCATATTGTCTGAGCTTCGTTATCGCAAAGATTAACGCCAGGCAGTGTTTCTCAATGGGGGAGTAGTTGTTTTCTACCCCCAGAAGAACTCGACTCAGATAGTAGAGGGCTCTCTCCTTCCCTTGGTCATTCTCCTGTGCCCATAGCGCGCCTAAAGAACCTTCAAGGGCTGTTGTGTACAGGATGAGAGGCTTTCCCTTGACCGGAGCGGTCAGCACCGGCGAATTCTGCAGGTATTGCTTGATTTCGTCGAGTGCACTCTGGCATTTACGATCCCAGATGAATGGGTTCCCCTTCTTCATTAGGTGACTGTAGAGGAGGCATTTGCCTGAGAGGTTAGCTATGAACCGTCGGATATACGCGAGCTTTCCTTGGAAAGACCGTAGTTGTTTCAGAGTCTTTAATGGAGGCATTTCCATAATCGCCTTGATCTTTGATGGGTTTATTTCGATACCCCAGTGTCGTACGATGAATCCTAGGAATTTGCCCGAGGAAACTCCGAACGCGCATTTCAGGGGGTTCATCTTCAGATTGTATTTTCGAAGACTTTGGAACACTATCTTTAGATGCTCCCAATATTCCTCGTACGATTTGCTTTTCACTATGAGGTCGTCGATATAGCATTCGACGATTTCCTGTATGAGGTCATCGAAAATCTTCGTCATGGTCCTCTGATAGGTAGCACCAGCATTCTTCAGACCGAAAGGCGTCACTTTGTAGCAGAATATGCCCAAAAGGATCTGGAAAGCGGTATGCTTCTGGTCTTCGGGGTGCATCTTTATTTGATTGTACCCTGATGAGCCGTCCATGAAGGAGAATACTTCGTGAGTGGACGTGTTGTCTATCATCAGCTCGGTAACCAGTAAGGGAAAATCATCCTTCGGGCAGGCTTTGTTGAGGTCCCGAAAGTCCACACATATGCGCACCGTCCCATTTTTCTTCATCACTAGGACGATGTTGGCGATCCAGTCAGGGTACTAAACCTCTTGGATGAAACCGGAGTCGATTAGCTTTTTGACCTCGGCGTTGATGCTCATTTCAAGTTCGAGTCGCATTCTTCTCGGCACTTGTTTGATTGGCTTGACGTCCGGAGAAATCGCCAATTTGTGGACGGCGATTTCTGGATCTAATCCCGGCATCTCGGAATAGTTCCATGCGAAGCAGTCTTTATACTGCATGAGCACGTCTTTTAGCGTAGCCACTTGCTTCTCAGACAGCAGCTCACTGACGAACGTTGGTCGTGGGTCGTTTGCTGTCCCCAAGTCGATTTTCCTTAGGTTGTCCGCAGTAGTATGTATTCCATCTTCCAACTCTTTTGGCGCTGGTGGAAACTCTAAGATCACCTCGTCATCATCGTTTTCGAAGCAGCAGGGGAAGTCAGCCATATCTTTGCGTACTCCTTCTCCTGACAACATTATCACGTGACATGTACGAGATCGTTTCCGTGACCGGTGTTGATCCGGCTCTACACTCGTTGTATACGTGGCTTTCAGTACATGCTTCTGTGGTGGGGTTACCCTCCAACTGCTGGATAGAGCGAACTTGCCTTGCTGATACTGTCCTTCTATCCAGTTTTTGAATGTGAAGCAATTTTCGAGAGAGTGTCCTATCACTCGGTGATAGGAGCAATAATCCGGATGATGAACCTCGTTTGCTTGGTCGGGGTGTTTGGATTCCGGGAGCGTAATCATTTGATGTTTCATGACAAGATCAAATATCATCCTTGTCTTGCCTTGGGGAAAAGAATATGCTCGACCCATCTTCTTTATAAGAGACGGATACCGGCTGTCCAATTCTCGATCGCGTGGCTTCTTGGACCCGCTTTGCTGTTGTCGAACGTTTTTTCCGTTCTTCAGTTTGTTTTTGCCTCCGCGTCGATTCTTCCGTATAACGGGATGGCAACGAAGGGCATCGTCATTCTCCGCAGCCTGCTGAAGGAGGCGCTGCGTCCTGGATTTCTCGTAAATGGCCATTTCGCGGTTGTGGTCATCCCGGACGTTTTGACCCGCTTCCCTTATTAGCTTGTCCATTTGTTCTTCGAATGACGGACTTGGCACTTTCATGGCGGGACCTCGTTTTGGTTCAGGGTTAGCGTCTTCTAACAGAGTATCTCCTTCTTTATCAAAGTCATGTATAACGTAGTAGCCATGGAATCGTTCCCGTTTCTTGGATTGAACATATCCAAGCCCGATTGTTTCCATTCTCCCGTTGGGCAATTTTCGCTGAGTCCCAGGGACGTTCCAGATCATGTTGTAGAACTGAGCTTGTCGAGCCGTCTGTTTGAAGGGTACGCCTTGGCGCCTCAACAACCTTTTCAATCCTTCCGTGTAGTATCTGGGCAGACGGATGGGCTGGAGCCTGTCAAGCGCAGAATCGGCACCATGCAAGATTTCTCTCTCTACTTTGGTTTCCGTGGATCGATAAAATAGGATCGCCTTTTCATCACTTCGCCTGGGAGGGACGTAGAACGTCTGCAGTTCTTGCACACTATAGGTATCGAGTGTGTCGGGTTCTTTGTAATGCTTTCTCGGGACCACGATGATTTGCAAACTCTGATCATCTCCGGTAAAGGCCTGCATCGATGGGCGGACCGAGAACACTGCATTGACCTCGTCTTCAGAGTCACTGCCAAAGACCAGAATAGGGGTAGACAGTCCCGGCCTATTCCATTGGGGCGGCCCCGAATAGACTATCTCTTCTTCCTCCTCGGTATCGCTCCCGAAGACCGGAATAGTGGTGATAGATTTTTGCTTATTCTCCGGTTTATGGCATCTTTCTATGTCTTCAAAGTTTGGTAGAAAGTACTTTGCGTCCTTGTATTTGCGGACTTCATTCACGGAGAATGGGTTTAGCTCCCCCGTTACGGTGTACTCAAGACCATCCTTGAAATACTTCATACACTGATGTTGTGTAGAAGGGATGATGTTGTATTCGTATAACCAAGGCCTGCCGAGCAAAGCGTTGTAGCAAGTCTTGGCGTCAATGACATGAAACTTGATGTCAGTGACGAGCAGCCCAAAGCGTAACGTCAGTATCACAGACCCGAGCATCCGTGATGACTGAGAGTCGAACCCGGAGATAGTGATTTTATCCCGAGCGAGGTGTTGAACGCTCATGCAGATTTTTTTTAGCACTCTCACGTTGAGAAGGTTGACAGAGGACCCGTTATCAACTAAGATCTTCCCTAACTTGATGTTATGGCAGTATCCAGTGACATACAAGGGACGATTGTGCCCGCACGTCCCGAGGAGGAGGTCGTCATCGCCGAAAGTGATGTCAGCGGTGTGCAATTCTTCCAGCTCGTCCTTCATCTTTTCTTCGGCAAGAAAAGCTTGAAATTGGTTAGGCTCTTGTAGTGCCTTGATCAGAGAATCTCTCGCCTCTTTGGATAGCAGAAGGGCGTCAAGAATGCTTAGCTGCGAGGGTATTTTCCTCAGGTGTGCCAGAACGTTGTAATCCACCTTATTTTTCTTTTGCGGGTCGGCTGCCAGCTCTTCGAAGACTTGGTCATTGAGGGCGATATCTTCAGGGATTTTTTCTTTCCCCTTATCTTTTTTGTTCGATCCCTTGTTTGCGGGTCCGAGATTCTTTTCGGGTAGCGTACGATTGCGCAGCTGAATGTTCTCGCAGGTCTTCGTCTCTTCTGCTTCAGAGATGGATTCCTTGAAGAGAGGGCCGAGGGCTATTTCTTCATCGGAATCGCTCCCGAAGGTGAGAACTTGCGATCCGTTGGTATCAACCATATGACAGTTGCCGGCAGTTCTTTTGCGTTCATATGTCGTATTCCTCTGCCGTCGGCGAGCTTCACGCTTCATCCTCTTGAAGTGTTGCCTGTGAGACATGCCCTTGCCACCATTTTTTAAAGGCCATGCATTCTTCAGTAGGGTGTGCAATCCTTTGATGGTATAAACAGTAGCTAGGATGTGCATCCACTTCGTCAGGGTGTATCCTGCCGGGAGTGTTCCCTTTGGAGGGTGGCAGCTTCATTCCCATTGACAAGGCTTTAGAGAATCATTTCCTCGTCTTAAACTTACTTCTGTCTGCGGTGGATGTGCTTTGATCTGGTGTGAGTGTTTTAAACCTTTCGTCCAGTCGCCGGCGTTTGGCTTTTTCAAATATGGCCATTTCGCGCTCTCGATCAGCTTTGCTCTTTTGAAAGGCCTCGTTCAGCAGCATGTCAATCATCTCGTCTGACGGTTCTAGGAGTTCCGGTACGGGATCTGCCCCCAGTTTTTCTGCATCAGAAGCTTCTTTGCCATTTATCGAGTGAGAGATCATGTGGCAGCTCGCCACATAGTCTTCAGGCCCTTCTGAAGAATCATCTCCTTCATCAGCGTCATCGTCTTCATTCTCAAGAACATGCTTAAAGAATTCGTCCAATATGATTGGGGTCCATGCCTTCTGGTTATATTCTTCCAGTGCATCGATGTATTTCTGTAGACCCGTACGGCTGTCTTCGGGTTAGACGGGCTTCTTGTCCTTCTTCTTTTCCTTTAAAGACTTTGGAGTCTTGACTTGAATGTCCACCTTTACCAACTTTCAGCGTTGGGCGTGGCTTCAGCATCCCCTCAATAATCTCGGGTTCCAGCGGGCTCTTCCACCTAATCGCCGGACATGCTTGGAGATCTTTCAGCATTATTTTCGTTTTGGCTGAAATAGCGACCTCCTATAGAGCTTCTTCTACAAAAAAGCAAGATACTCCCGTTGTGTCTGCCTTTTTAAGAGCGTGCGGCTGGGGCGGGCTTACTTTCTAATTTTCGAATAGCGCGAATTTGCCTTGCTGGTACTGGTCCTCAATCCAGCCTTTGAAGACGAAGCAATTTTCGATTGGATGGCCTACCACTTGGTGATAGGGGCAATAATTGGGATTGTTGGCATCACCGGGCTGTAATGGGCGTTTTGGATCCGGCAAGGTGATGAGCCTGTTGCGCACCGCTAACTCGAACAATCTCCTCGTTTTATCCTAAGGAAATGAATAAGGGCGGTTCAGTTTCTCATTAAAGAATCGTCGTCTATTGTCTTGGCGATCAGTTGGTTTTGGACCACTGGGCTGCTGCTGAGCATTGGCGACGAAGGTTGCTTTCCCTTTCCTCTTTTCATTCCGCGGTTCCGACTTCGAAGAGGAACGCCTGTGGCCCATTTGATCCATTTGGTCCAACTTGTCAATCAAGGCCTGGAAAGTAGTTGGCTTGAAGAACATCATGAATTGAGATATGGTCACATGCGGATCGAGGGTTCCCACAAACATGCCCACTGCAGGAGCTTCTTCTATGCGTTGTTCACACTTTGACCACAGATTCCGCCACCGAATGGTGTATTGAACCCAGGTTTCTCCCTGTTGCACTCTAGCGTTAATTAGTGCGGTGATCGGGGTGCGCTCGCTAGCGCTCGCGAATCTTTGTGTAAACAGTAACTCCATTTCTGCAAATATCTTAACGGAGTCATTTGGGAGCTCAGAGTACCATTCAAATGCTGTCTCCAACAAGCTGCCAACAAATTGGCAAAGAAGTAGCTTATCGTCACCTCCGGTGTTGCCGCACAGAGCTCTGAATTGAGCCACGTGTTGGTGTGGATTTCTCGTTCCCTTATATACGTGGAATTTAGGGATCGTATATCCTGGCGGGTACTTTATTTGATCATACCAACCCGGATAGGGTCGTCCAGTTTTAACGATTTGGTTATCCGCTTCGCTCGCCTGATGAGCCCGTATATGTTGAGCTATATAGTCATCCAGGGCGGCTTTGGAGATCGTCTCCTCTTTGGCCGTTGATAGAGCCGGAAGAGGGTTCGATGTCTCCCCTCTGTCGTCTTCAAGGACAATCGGAGGGTCTTCAGCTGGAGGATCCGGCTGTATCATCATCCCGACCATATCTTGGAATAAAAGCGCCATTCGTTTTATGTTGGCCGCTTGTTCCGCGGCCTCTCTATCTTTCTTTTCGAGAATTCTGCGGCGGAACTCAGCATCGGTTTCTTGTTCATGACGCTGCTCTGACGATGTCTCCGGGCTTTCTTTTGGCCTAATGAGTGCGTCCATCTGTGTTAACATTTTCTGGAGCTTCTGTTGTTGCGCATGGGCCTTTGTTACAGATTTGGTGAGTGGTCAATGACCCATAGAGATACGGCTATCCTCTTTCCCGGATGCCATATAGACAGTGTGCTCCACCAAGCCCCCAGATTTGGGGCGTTTAGATTCAGTGCCCTTGAGATTCGTCGCAGACACCGGAATTTTCTCCGGCCTTCCCCTTTTATGAGCGGTCGAAGTTGAGGGAGCCGTTGCAGCGGGCACCCAAGTAGACGACACCTTCTGTGGTACAACAGGGTGGTCCTTCTCTTGCCGAACTTTCATCTTCTTCGGTTGGCGGGAGTAGTCTTGGTTGATCACCGAGTCTTGGACCCTTCGCCAGATCCTGTGAATTTTGGAGGACATCCGCTAAGGGGGCTGCTCTGGCTTCACCTTTGTAACGTTATCAGTAGGTGAAGGAGATCTTTTTAGCACGGCCGTCGGAGAGTTCTTGCGCACCTTCCTGAGTGGTTCAAAGTTGTTCCCAGTTGGAACAGCAGCATCAACTTCCACCGTTGGAGCCGGCGGGGTAAGTCCAAATGGGGAATTGCCCCAAGCTTTCCTCATTCGGCGCTAGTGGCAACGTCGAGCGTGTCGAGTAGACGGTACTGGCTCAGCTATGGGGGTGGCTTCTTCATGCCCCCTGCTCTGATAAGGGGCTGTTGTTGTCGTTAGCCTGTCGAAAACCGATTTCCGCTGAGAGGGAATGGCCAACCTGTCGAAGGCAGACTTTTGGACAGGGGTAACAGCCTTGGTGACTTCGCCCCGAATGGGAGTTGGAGCAGCCAGTCTTGCAAAGACTGATCTTTTAGCAGGAGAAGCCTCTTTGACGACTTCTTTCACTGGAGCAGGGATGGCTATCCGTTTCGGGATAACCCCTTCAGGTATCGTGGGCTTCTTCACGGGCCCATTGGAGTTTTAGCTTAACCTATCAAAGACAGAGGTGTTGGACTTGTACGACCCGTTGAGAGGGGCCGTGGTAGTCGTAAGCCGATCAAAGACTGACTTCTTCAGAGCTTCTTGCAATGGCATTGGGGCATTGAAGCTCATGGGTGGGAGCATGGTCCCAAAGAACAGCCCAGTGGTGGCTTGCGTCACCTGTTCCGCTAGAATCTTGAAAACGGAGGCCGCCTGAGGCCCGTAAGTCACTCCTCCAGCGAGGACAGAGTGGGAGTTGTTGCAGTTGTTGCAGTTTGTGCAGTTGGAAGCCATTTTCTCTGCACGGAGCAAGACACCCAATCTTAGTACCTCGAATCCAAGGGCAACCATAGCAAACTGCAATTCGTTCGTGAAACACGGCACACGAAGTGTGGAGTGGAAAGAGGAAAAGATCCCACCGGGCATGCCAGAATCTGTTTCCCGCCGAAAGACGTGACCGGGACGTTGGGGCTTTAGGCCTGAATTTTGGGGGCAGATGCTATTTGGTTTTATCCATCCACCTCTCCGAAGATGCCAAGTTAATTTATGGCACCGTGTATCGGAGGTTTAGATGGATGCGACCGATATAGCAAATTTCGTCAGATTCCCCCTCGTTTGAGGGGTTTTTTATTGTGGGGGCGCTCTTCCCTGCACGCGCAAGCCCCTGCAGTTAATTACGCTACCGCATCGCGGTAACCACTTTCTCCTTCTCCAGATAGTCACTTCGTGTCATGTGTGTTTGTTTTATTTTTGGTTGGCCGTGGATTGTATACGGAGACTAATTTGTGTTGTCGCCCGTAGGGCGTGGATTAGTCCAAATCCGTATTTTCCTAGATTTGGGTTTGGGTTGGGTTTAAGGATCGTTAATCTCATTTGAGACTAAGATCAACTTAAACGTTTGTTAAGAATACGTTAGTCTAATTTTAGACTAAGATCAACTTAACCATTTGTTAAGGATACGTTAGTCTAATTTTAGACTAAGATCTACTTAACAGGATCATTTAGATCCAACAAAAGAGCATTTGGGCTCTATTGTTTTAGTTTAAGGGCTTTGCGGTCCATTGTTTAAGGACATCATAGTCCATGGAGTTTAAAGACATCATAGTCTAGTTTAGAGACATCATAGTCTGTAGGGTTTAGTTTAGGGACGTTGCGGTCCATAAGTTTAAGGACATCATAGTCCATGGTATTTTGACTCCACAGTTTGGGGATGCGCTAAAAGTTATTGATTATTGGGACCCTCCATCTCTCTGAAGACGTTGAAGGATTACAACGACATGTATCAGAGGTATGAAGAGATGTACCCTTGAACCAATATCCCGATTTGGGGAATAGGATGAACATCAGTTTAGATGTCATTTGTTTGGAGAACACTAGTCATCTTTGGGACTAGGATTAGTTTGGGGATACTTGAATATGGAGGCTCAGTTGATTGGTGACAAAAAGGGTCTTGGCTTCGGAAGACTTAACTAATTTGAGCCAAGGTTGATTTCCCTTAATCATCCCATAGTGCTAAGCACTGAATCAGTATTAAACACTGGACTTTGGAGGAGCTCACGTGTGAACACGTGAGGGCCCGAAGTGGGCATTGTTCCTTGAGTTTATTCCCTCATATATATATAAGTGTTGAGCACTTGGCTCACGTGTGAGCACGTGAGGTGCCCGAGGTGAGAACTGTTCTCTGGATTTTATTCCTCTTTCATTTATAAGTACTAAGCACTTGGTTCATCAAACAGTCACGTGAGGTGCCTTCAAAATGCGAGCGCTGTCTTTGGAATTTTCTCCCTCTTTTATACACAACTGTTTGAGGGTCACGTGGAAACACGTGAGGTGCCCCCAAAATGGGAGTTATCTTGGGTTTATTCCCTTTTTCCTTTTCTGAGTGCTAAGCACTATTGGGTCACGTGAGATCACTTGAGGCACTCTGAAGAATGAAAATTGCCTTTGCTATATTCTCCTTTTCTTTTTTTGAGTGCTAAGCACTATCAAGGGATCACGTGAGGTCACGTGAGGCGCCCCCAAATTGAGATGTGTTTTAGATTTACTTCCCTTTTTGAAAAGCTTGTTCGGTGGTGCACCAAGAGTTATTGGTTATTGGGACCCTCTACCTCTCTGAAGACGTTGAAGAATTACAACGACATGTATTGGGGGTGTGGAGAGATGTACCCTTGAACCAAATTCCAGATCGAGGGAAGAGATCATGGTGGGATGAACAACATCTTAGATGCCAGGAGTTCATTAGCTATTTCTGAGACTCGGATCAATTTTGAGAAAACCTGAGTATAATGAGGGCTCGGCTGATTGATGACCAAAAAAGGGTTTTGGCTTCAGGAGACTTAGTAAATTTGGGCTAATGTTGGCCTCTCATAGTGTTAAACACTAGTGTATGATCAGCGCTCACATGCTCCCACGTGAGGCACTCGAAATAGTGTTAAACACTAAGAATTTGATGCGCTCACGTGGGGTCACGTGAGGCGCTTGAAGTAGTGTTAAACACTAAGAATTTTATGCGCTCACGTGGGGTCACGTGAAACGCTTGAAGTTGGCACTGCTCCTTTGGGTTTATTCCCTTTCTGTTTTATAAAAGTTAAATACTGCTTGGGGGTCACGTGAGGTCACGTGAGGCGCTCCAAAAATAGGGTTTATTCCCTTTCTCTCTTTTATAAGTGTTGAGCACTTCTCAGGGGTCACGTGACCTGATATCAATTGTTCTCTTTTGGTCATTGAGGGGAGGCTCACGTGGGCGCACGTGATATGTTAGGTGTTGATATCTTTGACATGCATGGATAGTTAAATCCCTTGTTTAAGAATTAAATTCTTTTATAGGGTTAAACCCCAATTCTATTTAGAGGAATTAAATTCCTATATGTTACATCGAAAGAATTAAATTCTTTAAACTCAATTCTCTCCCTAAGTTTTAAATCTGCATGACAGATCTCCCCGATGAAAATTAAATTCTTAACTTGTGGGAAGATCTACAGATCTTCAACCAGAGGAAGAACTAATTTCCTTATAGAAGAGTTAAACTCTTGATTTGAGAATTAAATTGTCTTTTGTTTTGTGGAAGCTTATGGAGTAATCTCCTTCCTTCTTTTACCTAGAGTTTCTTTCTTCTTTGAAGAGATCTTCTTCTCTCTGGAGAATTAAATTCCCTTTTTCTCTTTTTATTTGCTTTCAAAGGGTTTTTCTCTCTCCTTCCTTCTGTGTTTTCTGTATAACTCTCTCCGCTCTTCTTCTTTTTTCTTTCTTGACTCCTATTTATAGGAGAAAGAAAAGAATCAGTTTGTTCAACCAATCTCTCATTGAGAGATTTTGATTGATTTTATAACTAACATGATCTTTTAGATCACTCGGTAAATTTTATTCACCGTTGGATTTTTTTTTAATCCAAAGTCTATATGATATTTCATTTGTTGTTCCTGGCAATCCATGTACAGAATCTTTCTATAAATTGGTGATTTTTTAATCACCATAGGATTTTTAATCCAACGGTGCTCTATCTTACAGAGTGCAATTTTTCTTGTTTAGAAAGATCCAAGGAAATATTTTCCAAAGTAGTGCTTTTGATTTCTTTTAATTAGAATTTAATTCTATTAATTCAGAGGGTTTAGGAGTCCATCACGTGTTGGCACGTGATCTTACGAATTAAACGTCTAATTAGAATTCAATTCTATTAGTTCAGAGGGCTCAGGAACCCATCACGTGTGGGCATGTGACCTTACGAATTAGGCATTCAGGCACAGATAGATTTGGCCCATAAAAGGTCACGTGTCTGCACGTGAGGCCCGGTCACGTGTGGGCACGTGATGTTCCATTTGGGGGTTTTCCTTGCTACTTTATTTATTTGTTTTATTCAGTTACCATGAGGGAACATAACCATTTTGACTGTGTCAAGGGTATTATTCGGGTGGGTGTTCAGTTGATAAAACTGCACATTTGTTATTACATTTTTCCTACCATTTTCATATTAAAAAAAGGTCTTTATTATAATATATCATACATATGAGGGTTTATATGTTAAAATACTATTTTCCATGTGTTGATATATTATAATTAGCATTTGGTAGGAAAATGTATGCAAATAATATCATTGACCAAATCCTAGTAGAACAAAGTCTACTAAATATTATTTAAGTTGTTGTGCAGAATTTTTCCAAGTTGTTGTGCAGAATTTTCCAAGAAATCAAGCTGTTAAAGGAAACTTGCCTAATTAAGAAAGCAAAACTTGGAGACCAAGTCTGGCAGTAACCACGAGAAGATTTTCAAGTTCCAAAGCCTCCAGAGATAGCCAAATGTCACAAAGAGCCAGCCCCAGAAATTTGATCAACGGACCTAATCATCTGGCCGCGGATCCGCGGCCAGAGCCCCTTGTGGCCGCGGATCCGCCGCGTGGAAGTAGAATTAGGGGCTGGCATTTTTCTGGTGGGATTTTTAACTACCATTCCCCAATTTAGGCATCTAAATTTCTGGTTTTGGGACTATAAATAAAGACCGGGAGCCTCTTGGAAAAATCATCAAGCCGACGAGATCACGAAGTCCAAGACGGCTCACGCATCCAGGCTGATCATCAACTGTTCGTCTACCTCCTTGGAAGAGATCGAGAAGCAAACTAGTCTTTGTAATCATTTTCTAAGGAATCAAAGTATAATGAATATTGTTGATTAATAAAGGTAGCTTTCTTTTTCTTATTCTATTTCTTCGTAATTTAATTATGCATTTTCTCTCCATCTCTTTTTCTCCCAACATGCGCGAGTAATTCTCCGCTTGTTAGGGTTCGTAGGATTAGGGTAGGCTAATGGATGATGAACATCCCTAAACCCTTTTTAAGTCCTATAAAGTTTATGAACTTTATCAAAAGAATCATTAACATCCTAATCGGGCGCACTAACAATTCTTTGTTAGTTCCGACCTCGATTAGAGATTAGATTAATGATTGTTTTGGTAAAGGCTGGATATGAACGGAGTTCCGTGTCAAGATAAGGGTTAAGAGTGGGATTTCTTTTCCCTCCAGAAACCCTAATCTACACGCATCACCGTCATTCTAGTTTTAAATCTATTAAAGGATAAAAAGGGTAACTTTTAATTAATCGTCCATAACTACTAAATCCTAACGAACCCTACAAGTCCTCTTATTATATTAACTACATCCCTAAAATAATCTAGATCTATATATTTCGTATTCTTGCTTAACGTAGATCTAGAAACCTTTCCACAAAATTCTTTATTCCTCCTCTCTTTTTCAACACATCTAAATTAAGAGTAAAAGATTCAACGTTTCCCTGAGGACGACACGTACTCACCTCGGTCTAGCTACACGCGACACCGTTCTGATTGCGGTTAATTACTACACACACACTCTTTCGAACCAATCAAATGGCGCCGTTGCCGGGGATACGTGCGTAATTTTTATTCTTACTATTTGTGTTGAATTCTTAGACGATTCATACCATTATTAAAACAAAACTGCAAATTGCATATTTAACGATTTGTGCGTGAATTTTTGCAAGGAGATCTGGAGTCACAGAATTAAGGAAAATAAGAAACAGAGACATTTTTAGAGATCCAGAGGAGCAGAGAAGGCTATACAAAAAATTTCATCAAGTGATCCCTCTGCCACGCGGCGGATCCGCGACAAAAACACCCTTGTGGCGGCGGAAACGCGGCACAACAGAAGAGTTAGGACTTCAGTCTTCTCTGGTATCTTTCTCAACTCCTTCTCTCTCCTCTCAAATCCAATAAAATCTATTTTCTGCAGGATTCTTTGCAAAATAGCGCCGCTCAAAAATCTTTTGCAAAAGTTTTGTGATTGGTTTTGTTTTGCATATTTTAATACGGACTTTAAGGGGCAAAGACCAAATCAAGATTAGGTGGGGATTTCATCACCCTTCCTAAGCCCCACAAATCACAAACCGAGCATCTGCATCAACCCTACAATAATTTAAAAAAATATCTAGACCAGACTCTAAGGACTGTCGCGCTCATTAAGGACAGAGGAAGGTCGTGGGTAATCTATCGCTTATCCGCATTACTTTTGTGGTGCCTAGGCAAGTGTGACTAAGGCAAGTAATTTACTTAATTAGGCCCGCTATTTTCGATGATTCGTATAGCGGATACCTCCCACTTACCTGGCACTTACCTGGCCACAAGAGTAGTAAAGAGGTGGTAGAGGATTGATCCTACGGCTTGTCCTTTGGAAGTCTAGGAACGGTCTAGAGACTGGACCTAGGTGACCTTAGTTCTAGGGTTGCTTGTGCATTTTAGAGTGATTTGTCTTGAGTCCCACTTTTTTCAAAATAAGCCAACTTTAAATCACACACACGCTGCCACTTGCACTAAACCCGCTTAGTGCATGCTTGGCTGAACGGGATCCTAGTGCCCGTCTTGTCCGGGTTCCTGCTATCGACGCCAAAGTCGGTACTTCTTCATCTTCTTTTCCCCCACCACACACGACCGAAATGGATGGCACTCCATCAGATTATAACACCACGCTACCACCGCCCGTAGGTGTGCAGAATCCACCTCGCATTTCTCTCCAAGAGAGATGATATCCTATCCGTGGTCCCCTTCCTACTTGTCTATCTCTTCCACCACCTAACGGGGATAATTTCGAAATTAAACCCCACTACATCAATCTTCTGCCCAAATTTCAAGGGCTTGAGTCGGAAGACGCGTACGTTTTCATCACCAAATTCGAGAACGTATACGCAATGATGGGTACTTCACAGTTGACTGTCGATGCTATGCGCTTGCGTCTTCTCCCATTCACACTGTGCGACTTGGCAGAAAAATGGCTTTATAATACTGCCGCACACTCTATCACTAATTGGGATGAATTCGTAATTGCATTTCTTAAGAAGTTTTACCCAAACCATAAGACTACCCGTGTTAGAAGCGAGATCAACCAGTTCACCAAGCTTCCCAATGAACCATTTGGAAATGCTTTGAACGTTTCAAGGATCTGCTTGTCCAATGTCCTCATCATGGAATCAATAGATGAGATTTATGTCGGATTATATATGAAGGCATTAATCCAGCGACAAAGCAGATGCTTGAAACAAATTGTCAATGCAATTTCATGTCTAAAGACGACGGTGAAGCTTGGAAATATCTGGAAGACCTTGCTGAACACACTTTGCAGTGGGAAAGCGTAAGACCACCTTCTTCTAAGGGAAGTATTCATCAGCTCGATGTTTCCATCGCAGTAAAAGCCGAAATGGCAGCGATACAGAAGAAACTCGACGCTATTAAGAACAAATTCTCATCATTCTCCCTAAATCAGGTCACGCTTCCTAAGACCGTCTGTGATTGCTTTCGGATCCTTCACACTTAACGGAAGAATGTCCTATGAATGCATCGTTTCAAGCTAATGCTGCTTTTCAGCAGCGACCTAGAAACGACCCTTATTCTTCCACGTACAATCAAGGATGGAGGAATCATCCTAACTTTGCTTGGAGTCAAAACCAACAAAGCAATTATCAAAGACCTCCTCCACAGCAACCACAACCACAGAATCAGCCCCCCTTTCAGTCACAAAATTTCCAAAATCCGGCCAACATTTCTACACCACAAGTGGCCGGTACTGACAACTCACTTGCACAAACCTTGGATTTGTTCATGAAACAATCCATGAAATTGTCGGCTGAGATGAAGTCTTCTATTGATACCATAACGAAAAACTTCGCCTCCCATGGTGAGAGTATTAAATCAATAGAAAACCAAATCGCACAGTTAAACGCCGCAATGAGTGCGAGAGAAAAAGGGAAACTCCCATCTCAACCCCTACCGAATCCTGGCCATTCACAAAATCATAATGTGAATGCCACTACGTTGAGATCGGGGAGAGTGCTGAATAACCGAGTGGGTGAGCAATTTGATGTTAGTGACACCATTGATACCCCAGCTTCTTCTTCTTCTTCCCCTAATTCGTCTAGTCACCCACCTTCATCCGAGCCTATTCTCCGTTTTCCCCAAGGCTCGAACATTTCACCAAATCTATCTAAGTCGATTCCCACTCCAATTTTGGGATCGAATCCGTCCCCACAGTCTTCTCCACAAACGTTGGACCCAAAACTTATTGATCGTGCTCCTTTTCCAAACAGATTAAGGGCCAACAGACCTAACCCGCAAATGGAGAAGATTGTGGAAATGTTTAAGCAAGTTAGCGTGAATATTCCTTTCCTAGATGTTATTCAACAAGTCCCATCTTATGCAGGAATCCTTAAAGACTTGTGCATTAGGAAGAAAAAAACTCAAGTGCCTAAGAAGGTTTTCATGACGAGTAATGTTAGCACCGCTTTTACCCAACAAATACCAAAGAAACGTAAGGACCCCGGCTGTCCTACTATTGGGGGTAAAAATATTAATCGTGCTTTACTCGATCTAGGCGCTAGCGTTAACTTGCTTCCTTATTCAGTATACGAGCAGTTAGGAATTGGAGAGTTAAAACTCGCTCATTGTACTCTCCAGATGGCAGACCGATCTATCACCAAATCTCGGGGCGAACTAGAGGATGTGTTAATTAAAGTCGGGGAATTCATATTTCTCGTGGACTTTATTGTTTTAGATACACAACCTATGGCAAACCCACGCAATCAAATCCCGGTGATACTTGGTCGACCCTTCCTAGCAACTTCTAACGCTGTAATTAATTGTCGTAACGGTTCTATGAACTTATCCTTCGGGAAAATGACAATTGAGCTTAATATTTACAAGCTAGGAAGTCAGCCATCAGAACCTTCTGCTCATTTGCTGGATGTTTGTTCCATCCACGAGATAGCTTCCGAAAGCTGCATGGATGAGGAACTTTGCTTTGATGGTCTCAACAACACTAATGAGATATCGTTTGATCTTACACCACTTCACAGTGAGGATATGTTCAATGAGTCTGACCTTGAGATTGAACCCGTTGACTCGTTGCAAAAGTCAGCAGCACTTTCCGAGTCAATATCTTATGCAAGTTTTGAACCTCTTAGGGAGTCCGAATATCATTCCCTTACCCCACCTTCTATTGTCTTTCCGCCAATTCTTGATCTCAAACCGCTACCTTCTCATCTTAAATATGCATATTTAGGAGAGAATGAGACTTTGCCAGTGATTATATCCGCTTCTCTAGCCGTAGAGCAAGAGAATGCACTTTTGGCAGTGTTGAGATCGAATCGGCAAGCATTTGGTTGGACAATGGCCGACATCAAAGGGATTAGTCCCTTAATTGTTGAACACTACATACATCTGATGGATGAAGCCAAACCAACCCGAGACCCACAAAGACGGTTAAATCCCGTTATGAAGGAGGCGGTAAAGAAAGAAATCGTCAAGTGCCTTGATAGTGGAATAATTTACCCCATATCTGATAGCCAATGGGTAAGTCCAATTCATGTGGTCCCTAAAAACTCTGGCATCACGGTCATCACTAATAAGGCTAATGAGTTAATCCAAACACGCACCCAAACTGGGTGGCGCGTATGTATTGATTACAGGAAACTCAATGCCGCGACGAGGAAAGATCACTTCCCTCTACCTTTCATTGACCAAATGTTAGAACGATTAGCGGGACACGAATACTACTATTTCTTGGACGGATACTCTGGCTATAACCAGGTCCCCATCGCCGAAAAGGATCAAGATAAAACCACTTTTACTTGTCCTTTCGGAACTTTTGCTTATAGACGCATGCCCTTTGGGTTATGCAACGCTCCCGCTACATTTCAGCGGTGCATGATGGGGATATTTTCAGATATGGTGGAGAATTTTCTGGAAATTTTTATGGACGATTTCTCCATTTTTGGGGACTCCTTTGAGGACTGCCTTCGTAATCTTGACGCGGTTCTTACCCGCTGTAAGGATAAGAACTTGACTTTGAATTGGGAAAAATTCCATTTTATGGTCCAAGAACGTATTGTACTTAGACTATAATTTCACGAAAAGGCATTGAGGTTGACAGAGCTAAAGTAGATGTCATTCAAAACCTCTCTCGTCCCAACTGCGTCAAAGATATACGATCCTTCCTTGGTCATGCAGGATTTTATAGGAGATTTATTAAGGACTTTAGCAAAATTGCTAGACCCTTAACCCTTCTATTGGCCAAGGACACTACTTTTCACTTCGATTCGGATTGTGAGGCTGCTTTTGAATCGCTTAAAGAATCACTCACTACAACCCCCGTTCTATCATCTCCGGATTGGAACCACCCGTTCGAGCTTATGTGTGATGCATCAGATTTTGCTATTGGTGCGGTCTTAGGACAGCATATTGATAAGATGCCACATATAATTTACTATGCAAGTAGGACCTTGAATGATGCATAAATAAATTACACATCTACCGAGAAAGAACTCTTGGCAGTTGTATTTGCATTAGAGAAATTCAGGCCCTACTTGATTGGCTCGCCTATTGTGGTTTACACAAATCACTCCGCCCTACGACATCTTTTATCGAAGAAGGATGCGAAGGCCAGGCTAATATGTTGAATCCTATTGTTACAAGAATTTGATCTTGTCATCCGAGACAAGAGTAGATGTGAAAACGTTGTAGCTGACCATCTTTCACGCATCACTTCTTCCCCAACTTTGACCGTGCCGATAAATGACTCATTTCCTGACGAACAGCTCTTGACTGTATCCTACGAACCTTGGTTCGTGGATATCGTGAACTATCTTGCAACGGGACTTATTCCTAGCGATTGATCGAAACAAGACAAACTTCGATTTCTATCCCAAGTAAAATATTTTTACCGGGATGAACCTTATCTATTCAAGTATTGTTCCGATCAAATCATTCGCAGGTGTGTCCCTAACGATGAATTCAAGAGCGTGTTATCATTTTGTCATGATCAGGCATGCGGCGGTCATTTTGGTCCTCGAAAAACGGCGAAGAAAGTTTTTCAATGTGGCTTTTATTGGCCAACATTATTTAAAGATGCATATGAACATTGCAAAACTTGTCCGCGATGTCGGCATTTGGGTCGGATTTCACGAAGGAACGAGATGTCGCTCCAACCTATATTGGTTGTGGAAATATTCGATGTGTGGTGTATTGATTTTATGGGCCCTTTTCCCAACTCCTTTGGGAATCTATATATCTTGTTAACGGTTGATTATGTCTCGAAATGGGTGGAAGTTATACCATGTCGCACTAATGACAACAAAGTTGTCATTAAGTTCCTTAAAGAAAATATCTTTTCGCGATTCGGACACCCTCGCGCTATAATTAGCGACAACGGGACACATTTCTGCAATCGGTCTTTCGAGACCTTGATGCGGAAATATTCAATCACTCACCAGCTTTCTACGCCCTATCATCCCCAAACAAGCGGGCAGGATGAGATCTCAAATAGGCAGATCAAACAGATATTGGAGAAGACGGTTTCAAAAAACCGTAAAGATTGGTCAACCAAATTGACGGATGCTCTTTGGGCATTCCGCACCGCTTATAAGACCGATCTTGGTATGTCTCCATACCGCCTTGTGTTTGGGAAGGCATGCCACCTTCCTGTCGAGATTGAACATAAAGCAATGTGGGCTATTAAAGAGCTTAATTTTGATCTTGATCATGCAGGCAGCTATCGGAAGCTGCAATTGAATGAGCTAAGCGAACTCCGCGATGAAGCTTACGATAATGCGTTGATAGTAAAGAACAGGTCTAAAGTGTTCCACGATAAAAATCTTTTTAGAAAAACCTTCACATTGGGGCAACAAGTCCTTCTTTACGATTCTCGTCTCCATTTTCATCCGGGTAAGCTTAAATCTCGTTGGAAAGGACCTTTTGTGGTGCGGTATGTACACCCGCACGGGGCAGTTGAAGTTGAAAACTTGAAAAACGGTTCAATTTTTAAAGTAAATGGGCATAGATTAAAACCGTATTTTTCTGCTGACCCCGCAGAGGAGCTCCTGTTTTTACAGGAGCCGCTTTATCAAAACTAAATTTCCTCCGCCTCACCTCCATGTTTTTGTAACATTTTCTCATTTTAAGAATGGAGGTGAGTGAAAATGGATTTAATTGAATATTTGTGCGTGCCAAAGAACAAGTTTGGGGGTAGTTTTCATTTAACTATTATTTTACCCCTTGTATCTCTCCCTTAGTATACAGGTCCATGTTCTCAAAAGGCTATATCAGTGAGGACACTGCTGAAAACAGGTTTGGGGGGAGGTTTGTATTTACTGAATTATCTTTGACACTGGGCATTAAAAAAAAATTTATAACAAAAGAGTAGAAAGTGAAAAATTACATCCAAAAGATAGGAATAGTTTAAGAAAACCAAGAAAATTAGAAGTTTTCTTAAACGAACTAGTAATAAGTAGGTATGAGCTGTTGTCCCAAGGGTTAGTAAGATGAAGGAAGTCACTAATCTGAGGATAAAAATAAGTCTGAAAAATAATTTCTGTTCTGGAAGCCAAACATTTGAATGTTGATACCCTACTATATGCACTTACACACGTCCTGAAACTCGGGATAGTAGAGGATACCTTGAATTGCTCTTATCTAAAAGCCAAAGTATGAAGGAAATAATAAATGAAGAAAAATATAAAAATGGTGAAAAGAAAAATGAACACTGGTTTTGTTATTCCCAAGGCAGCAATAAAAAAAATATAGCGAGGGTGCTTCATCACCTAGTGCCCTAATGCCAACTGGTCTGGGAGTCACATCTAAGCCTTAGGTGGTGCAAGACGAGGAAAATATTATCACCTAATCAGCAAGCACATGAGTAATCGGTCGGTTAGTACCTCAAGAAGTATTAACGGTCGCATGAAAATGTGTGAGCAAATCTAAATATTCATCAAGTTAAAAAGTACTGAAGTAGATGGACAAGAGCATGATAGCTTGAATTGAATTCTCCGAGTGTAGGTATGTCCATTTCATACACGTAGGGGTATAGGATCGATGTTTGGATGAAAAATAGGAATGAAGAATAAATACGATGTTTTATTGAGGGATGATGTGATTTCTAACATTTTTTCATGACTATTAAGATAGAGCTCATGACAACTGAAAAGCTAGTATAGTTGGAAACTCTTATTTTCAAAGTCTTTCTTTTATGGTTCTTATCTTTATATGTAAATTTCACCATCTCTCTTTTATTATAGGATTTTGTGAGTGTAATCCGCTAAAAACCCTCAGGAGACAACACTCCTCCTACTAGGGACGCCTAGAGGTTTAACGGCTTGTTGCACGTGCTCAGTGCAATCGTGTTTGCCTACGAAAGTGTGCTTAGTTTTCTCCTTTCTTTTTTCTCCTTCTCTTGAATAAACTAGTTTGCTCGGGACGATCAAAGATAAGTTTGGGGGTATTTGTTCAGTTGATAAAACTGCACATTTGTTATTACATTTTTCCTACCATTTTCATATTAAAAAAAAGGTCTTTATTATAATATATCATACATATGAGGGTTTATATGTAAAAATATTATTTTCCATGTGTTGATATATTGTAATTAGCATTTGGTAGGAAAATGTATGCAAATAATATCATTGACCAAATCCTAATAGAACAAAGTCTACTAAATATTATTTAAGTTGTTGTGCAGAATTTTTCCAAGTTGTTGTGCAGAATTTTCCAAGAAATCAAGCTGTTAAAGGAAACTTGCCTAATTAAGAAAGCAAAACTTAGAGACCAAGTCTGGCAGTAACCACGAGAAGATTTTCAAGTTCCAAAGCCTCCAGAGATAGCCAAATGTCACAAAGAGCCAGCCCCAGAAATTTGATCAACGGACCTAATCATCTGGCCGCGGATCCGCGGCCAGAGCCCCTTGTGGCCGCGGATCCGCCGCGTGGAAGTAGAATTAGGGGCTGGCATTTTTCTGGTGGGATTTTTAACTACCATTCCCCAATTTAGGCATCTAAATTTCTGGTTTTGGGACTATAAATAAAGACCGAGAGCCTCTTGGAAAAATCATCAAGCCGACGAGATCACGAAGTCCAAGACGGCTCACGCATCCAGGCTGATCATCAACTGTTCGTCTACCTCCTTGGAAGAGATCGAGAAGCAAACTAGTCTTTGTAATCATTTTCTAAGGAATCAAAGTATAATGAATATTGTTGATTAATAAAGGTAGCTTTCTTTTTCTTATTCTATTTCTTCATAATTTAATTATGCATTTTCTCTCCATCTCTTTTTCTCCCAACATGCGCGAGTAATTCTCCGCTTGTTAGGGTTCGTAGGATTAGGGTAGGCTAATGGATGATGAACATCCCTAAACCCTTTTTAAGTCCTATAAAGTTTATGAACTTTATCAAAAGAATCATTAACATCCTAATCGGGCGCACTAACAATTCTTTGTTAGTTCCGACCGCGATTAGAAATTAGATTAATGATTGTTTTGGTAAAGGCTGGATATGAACGGAGTTCCGTGTCAAGATAAGGGTTAAGAGTGGGATTTCTTTTCCCTCCAGAAACCCTAATCTACACGCATCACCGTCATTCTAGTTTTAAATATATTAAAGGATAAAAAGGGTAACTTTTAATTAATCGTCCATAACTACTAAATCCTAACGAACCCTACAAGCCCTCTTATTATATTAACTACATCCCTAAAATAATCTAGATCTATATATTTTGCATTCTTGCTTAACGTAGATCTAGAAACCTTTCCACAAAATTCTTTATTCCTCCTCTCTTTTTCAACACATCTAAATTAAGAGTAAAAGATTCAACGTTTCCCTGAGGACGACCCGTACTCATCTCGGTCTAGCTACACGCGACACCGTTCTGATTGCGGTTAATTACTATACACACACTCTTTCGAACCAATCAGTGGGTTAATGCAATCAAGAAAATGACGGGTTGAACTTGACTAGGACCTTTTGATATGTTGACTGTGTCAAGGTCACTTGGGTCGTAGGGGTAAAAATCACATCGGGAGTTTCAAACATACAGGAAACTTGTCAGGCATGCGCATATCTTCTGAAGTATGGTGACTTGAGTGGCTTCCATTAAGTTATCATGCGATGATAGTTGGGTCCCGATTCCACTGATGAGTAGGATTACTCCTCGGATGATTTAATATGATCTCGACTAATTCTCCTTTTAGGGTTTGAAGGAGAATTCGAGGAAACAGTGGGAGCCGTCCTGATTAGATAAATTGATTAACCATTTTGATCTAGGTTAGAGTGCACGCTGAGTGTTTCTTTTCTCTCTCTCTCTTTGGCAGCGACTATGACCCGACCCTAAACTAAAACTCATGAACCAAGTTAACTGAACCTTCTTAAAACACTTTGGCTTTGGATTGTCACGGAGTCGCGTATATTATTGCCAATCCTACATCCCCTTTGCATTTCTCCAGAACACTTCGTATCACTACGAAAATCCATATTGCTTAGATATTCCATCGTATAGTTACATACGAACTCGAAGGAACTTGTTCCTGTTCGAGGATGGATTATGGTTCTGAAGAAATTGAATAGGATTATTTGGTTGTCTTTTTCCTTTACCTTCTCTCAAGTTGCGAGAGCTCCTAGTATTAGGAGAGTACACCTATTGCGCTTATTGGACAGTTTTCTTCTAAACCATAGGCAGGTGCAGAAAGGTAGGGAAGGAAGAAAACCAATTAGTCTAAGTATGGCATACGGAAGGTAATAAGTAAAGACATATAAAGGGATTAGAGTAAGGGCAAAGGAAATTGCGACTACTATCATTCACGACAAAACCGCGTATATCCCAGCCGCTCCTACATCCACATTGGATTTCTCCAGAACACTTCGTATCGCTATGAAAATCCATAATGCTTGGATATGCCATCGTATAGTTACATACGAACTCGAAGGAACTTGTTCCAGTTCGAGAATGGATTCTGGTTCTGGAGAAATAGAATAGGATTATTCAGTTGTCTTTTCTTTTTACCTTCTCTCGGGTTGCGAGGGCTCCTGGTATTAGGAGAGTACACCTATTGCGCTTATTGGATAGTCTTCTTCCAAAATTTAGGCTAGTGTCGATGGGTAGGGAAGGAATAAAATCAATTAGTCTAAGTGTGGTGTACAGAAGGTGATAAGTAAAGACATATAAAGGGATTGGAGTGAGGGCAAGCGAGTATACGGTTACTGTCATGAATCTGGATGGTGGAAGAGGCATTACTAGGAATACCCGGTTACCCCTTCAAAACATTTTCATGTTTCAGATTTACTGTGCGATGTTAAGTGAAAACTGTTTTCCCAATTAGATTCTAACTCCAGAATATGTATTTACCAGATTTGATTCTCATATCTGTATGGTATTACAAATGTTGAGTAGGAGTAAGATATTGGGAATTAGGTGATTAGATCCTCAATACATATTAAAATTCTTTGCAATTGGTGATATTTGATGAAATCGCCTGGGTTTTGCCTGACGACAAATATTTGATTTTGAATATCAGTTATTATGCACCAATTTCAAACTGATATATCTGTACGTTTATTTAATAAAGTGATATATAACCTTTTGAAATTATGTCTATGACATTTACCTATATCAATTGGTGATTAGGTAAGGTGTATTCAACAACGGTGTAATTCTTCTTAACCATAGTACAGTTTTCAACCTACAACGCACAGGGTTTGAGTTATTGAACTCAGGGGAGTTATACAAAGTATTGTATGTTGTCCGATATCCGTTAGGATAAAGGGGTTGGTACTCGTACTATATTCTGTTTACTCATGACATCTCCAGTTCTAGACAAGTATTTCGTTGAAATACAAGATCCGGATTTTGAGAAGTTATAGGTATAAGAATGAAGTAGAGAACCATATGTTGCAAGACAAAGGGTTGGTACTCGTACTATATTCTCTTTACTTTTGACTTCTCCAGTTTTAGACAAGTATTTCGTTGAAATATAGGGTCCAAGTTTTGAGAAGTTATAGGTATAAGAATAAAGTAGAGAACCATTTGTTGGAAGTATCAGGATTTTTCGAGGTAATCAAAAATGTAAATACTTGTGCTGGGTATTCTGTTGTAAGTAATGGTTTTAAGAACTAGCTTCTCTTTCAAGTTACCCATACGTAGATGCATTCCTTGATGAGTAATGTTGTTTGACCTTCTTCCATTTGGTTGATATGCACTGGAAACAGCTGCATGATTTTGAATCTGGTTGTAATTAAATTAGTGCCTTTGTTTCTATATAGTATATAGAATGGATTCATATCTTAACTATATTAAGCTATATGGAGTTGTCCGGCTGATACTTAAAACCAGAATCCGGATAAACTCTAGGCACGTTTCAGTAATGGCAGTTTGTAGGTTATCCCGGATTTTGACGAGGGTTAACTTTCTACCATCAGGAAGATCAATAGTTATATTGTTCTTGACTCGCCACCAGTTTTAGTAAAATGTATTCTTTTTCAGAAAACGTTAGTGGGAGTATGGTAGAACTGGAAGTGATTCCAGAACCACAAACGATTACTGAAAATTTAGAAGAACCTAATGATTCAAATAGATTTGACAATCCATTAGCCACTCCGCAGATTTGGTGGGTAACCCCAGGCACCCGAGAGGTACTTAGGTCTCCTCAAAGACGGTGACAGGGAGGTTTATGATTACCCAAACTTGCCATTGCTGCTATTCTGGACTATGAGACCTGGCAGGAGGATGGGTATAATGTCATTCTAAATTAGTTTTAGAAAGTGCGCATGTATATGACTCTGTCAGAAAGTTGGTGTAGTCAGTGGGAGCAGCAGAAGTATAGTGGGCAAGTAGCTTATGTTTATTATTTGACTAAAGCAGATATAGCGGAAATAGATCATCTATTTTTGATGTGACAGTCATAGGTTTTGACTTCATCAGAATAGGAGATGGATCTGGTAAGAAAATAGTAGAGAGTGATTGTAGGGTGTTTTTCGTCACCCCATTGAGATGGGAATACACGCGCACTTGTCAGGCGCATTACAGATTCCTCCTGCAAAGGGTAGGCTGGGGTTTATTGATTATGGGGATTGATCAGTCGAAAATACTGCATTTTTAACACGGCAATTTCCCTATCTTTTGCATTCATCTAGAGGTGTTCAGTATTCATATTGCACATATTAGCAAAACACATGTATAATACTGAATTATCTGTACTGTATATTAAAACCGGCATTTTTAGGGAAATTGACTGTTTTTCATGGCATCGCATCATTCTTATATAGCGCAACTCTTGTCTCGAGAAATTGTGCAGGAAATTGCAGGAACAAAGCCAAAATTGGGAAAAGAGCTAATCAAAATACTAAAATATTATCAGAAGGCCACAGTTGAAGACTGTAGCCCCAAGGCTTCAAAATAGCCACGGATCCGCGGTGGGAGCCGGCTTGCGCCGTGGATCCGCTGCATGATGACGTCAGCAGTGAATCAAAATTTCCCCATGTGCTTATTGATAACGGCCAAGCTTCCAGAACTCTTGAGAAACTCGACGTGGCTTCATCTAGAAGGCTCGGCCTAACAAACTATTTCTAAAAGGCTCTCTTTAACAAACTTTTGGATGGAAATTTGAAATTTGAAATCCTAGATCTAGGGTTATGAGGCTTATAAAAGGGAACCTAGATCTAGGGTTGAGGGTGTTCAAGAATTTATCCTTCATCTTCCACCCACAAGTTGAGTGACATAACTTGTGCCTCAAAACCCTAACCCTAATTCCGCTTCCAAAACCAAGATCAAGAATTCCGAGTACCACATCAAGCAAGAAGCCTTCAACCTTTAGAAAGCGACGCCGGACTTCATCGGAGCAAGAGATCCAAGGAGATCCGCGACTCAAGGAGCCGAGCGAAGCCGAAATCGACGATCTAGTTCCTTCCTTTTGTAAATTTCAAGAGAGTTGTAACGAATTTGTCGATAAATAAAGGTGAAATTTCTATATCTTTCTTATCTTTTAATTCAAGCATTATGATTCGATCTCAATTTGTGATTGTGTTTGTTATTATGATGTTTGAGTAAAACTCCGCTCGTGTAGGAGTTGTGACGATCGATAGATGATGATGATTTAGACTCTTTTACAATTCTTAAGTCCTATAATGTTTGTAAATTCTTGTAAATCGAATGATCCACGATCTAGTTTCGATGCGAGATGCTCTCTTGATTATTTTCGCTCGGAACTAGAGATCAACGATCGATCATTAGATTTACTAGAAGCTAGCTTGTGAATGAGATTCATCGAAAGGATAAAGGATGAGATGAGGAATCCCTAGTTTCTTCGCAAGATCCTTAAATCTCGATAAATCGTCATCGATCTAGTATCAATTCGTTAATAGATAAGAATATGTAATCATTATATCTCATCACATCTATAGATCCGATCTACTCCTACGAGCCACACTTCGAATCTTGATTGTTGGTTTGGAAATCATCACATCTCAATTCTTGATTTTAATGTTTTCTTAGATCTAGATTTTTCTAATTTTTGATATTCAATTTTACAAATCATGAATTGTTTCTTTTCTATTCTTTAAATTTTTGACTCATCTACTTCGAAAATTGAACGGATCTCACTTTCCCTGTGGACGATCCGCACTTACTAACGCGCTACATTCGACACCGCTATTGATTGCGGTCAAATAATTCTTTGATTGTGAATTCTATTCATTTTCTAAACCGACACACAAAGAAACGATCAATCAGGGATCCGAATCTCCGGCAGTCGCGAACTAAGCTTCCGTTAATTACCCCTCACCTTTGGAGCGAGAGAACCTTCGATTGACTGGTCAAACAGGTCATGCAAACTCAATATGCAGTGTTGTGTTTTGAAGGGATTTTGGATATATCGGGGGCCCTACAGATTTTTACGAGGGTCCCGCTACCAGGATAGCGGGCCGGGGGTCAAGGGGGCTAGCAGCCCCCTTGCGGGATGCGGGGCAGCATCCCGTTAGAAATTTTTTCTAACGCGGGAGGTATTTTTAGTGTGGAGTGTATATAAAATGAGGGGGGAAATGGCATCCAAAGGACGCGTGAGCGCTAGCGCCTCACGTGCCTAGCACGCGGACGCTGGGCGCTGGCGCAGGGTGCCCGCGCCCCTATGTGCTTGGCACGCGGGTGTTGGGCGCCAGCGCCCCACGTGCTTGGCACACGTGGGCTGGGCGTCAGCAGGAAAAGGGGCTTTGTCTCTGCACTGGAAGCTGTGCTTCCGATTTGACTTTTGGAGCTGAACTCTTGATAAAGAGGACAAAGGGGTTTAGCTCCTGCACTGGGAGTTGTACTCCCAAAAAGAAAGATTTATTGTTTTATATATCTATATATATGTATTATTATTTTTTTGTGGAGTTAAACTCCTAAGATATTTTTGGAGCTGATGAAACGGGACCCCTTTCTTCACCCTTGAGTCCTGGATCTTCCCCAAAGTGGAGTTTTTAGAGATGGGTCTCCTTCTTCTTCCTCTCGGTTGGCTGGATCTTGGAGAAAAAAGGGGGTGAGATTTAAAAATCTCTTATTTTTGAAGTCCGATGGAAGATCCGAGCTCCCCTTTGTGGGTTTTGTGGTGAAAAACTATTTATTTTTGGAAAAGGAAGAGTTAAACTCTTGATTTAATTCAAAAAAAAGAAGAAGAAGGTTTAGAATCTTGAGGAAGGAGAAGGAGACACAGACCCTAATTTTTTGAGAAAGAGAAAAAGTTGTTTAGATATTATCATTATCTTTTGCTTTATAGGCTACACATTTTACATATAGCCCCTTGGGCTTTACAAAATGGCATTTTGCCCATCCCATGCATCATGTGCTCATTTCTTTTGCACATGAGCCATGAGTTTTACAAAAATTTGGTTTTATGCCGATTTTTCTTACATTTATTCATAAAAAAATACACCAAAATTATTTATTACAAAATTTTTATTTTGGCATAGGGAAGATTGGCCGCGGGGCTCGACTCGGGCATGGGCCCACTTGATCTGGGCTTGGGCCCGCTTTCTTGGGGTTGACTTTGACTTTGACTTGGTCAACCGGGGTGTAATTTTCGACCCCAACAAAGTGCCCTCCATCAATAAATGCACACCGCACATGTGGGTCATGTGCATGAAATTGATGGATCTTCTTTCACGTAGAGGCGACTTGATTTGGTTTTCGATTTTTGGGAAGCTGGCACTGCCCTTTTTATGACATGGACGGTCGATGCTTGACGTGTCTCCAAGATGGAGTGTCAGTGTCTGACGTATCTCCATGATAAAGTGTCGCTGGTCGACGTGCCCCCAGCACGGAGTGTCGCTGGTCGACTTTTCCCCGGCACGGAGTGTCGCTGGTTGACCTGATTCCGAGGTGGAGCATAATTCCGACAGGGAGGTCGCTGCTGCCTTTTTTGCGACTTGGATGGTCGGTGCTACCATTTTAGCGACTTGGACGGTCGATTCTGCCCTTTTTGCGACTTAGACGGTCGGTGCTGCCCTTTTAGCGACGTGGACGGTCGATCTGCCCTTTTTGCGACTTGGACGGTCAATGTTGTCCTTTTAGCGACGTGAACGGTCGGTTATGCCCTTTTAGCGACGTGGACGGTCGGTGCTGCCCTTTTAGCGACGTGGATAGTCGGTTCTGCCCTTTTTGCGACTTGGACGGTCGATTCTGCCCTTTTAGCGACGTGGAAGGTCGATACTGCCCTTTTAGCGACGTGGACGGTCGATACCGCCCTTTTAGCAACGTGGACGGACGGTTCTGCCCTTTTTGCGACTTGGACGGTCGGTGCTACCCTTTTAGCGACGTGGACGGTCGGTGCTGCCCTTTTAGCGACATGGACGGTCGGTGTTGCCCTTTTAGCGACTTGGACGGTCGATGCTGCCCTTTTAGAGATGTGGACGGTCGATGCTGCCCTTTTAGTGACTTGGACGGTCGGTGCTTTGATTTGACTTGCTCCGCTTTCTGCGGAGTCGGGATTTGACTTGTTTCCAAGGTGGAGCTTGATTTCTCCAGGGAGGTTGTTGGTTGTCTTGCTGACTTGATATGATTTGGGTTGACATCAGCATCGCTACACTGGAATATTGTACCAGGAGCGAATCATCATCTGCCATGAGAGGATTTGGGGATTTTGGTTTTGGTTTGGCGTCAGCATCGCTACACTGGAATATGGTACCAGTAGAGAATCATCATTTGCCATAGGGGGATTTCCCTCGTTCCCAGTTTAACGACTTAGGGGTCATATGTTCCCAATTTAACGACTTAGAGGTCATCTGTTCCCAGTTTAAAGATTTAGTGGTCTATTGGGTCGAAAGTTTGAAATTTTGGGGTAAGGGTCGGCATCGGCGTTGCTAACACTGAAGCACATGTGCCAGGAGCAATTCATCATTTGCCTTTTCCTGTTGGGGAGTGATGGCTTAGGAGACTGGTTTAGGTCCCTATCACCTAAGGCTTTTCAATTCTATGAGCCGTAAGGGTCTCATAAAAGCATTTTCTCCCTACGAGTCGAAAGGATCCCGTAGGTGTATTCTCTCCTTAGGAGTCGTGAGGACCCCCAAGTGTGTTTTTCCTTTGTGAGTCGTAAGGATCCCACGAAGGTGTTTTCTTACGAGTTGAGAGGATCTCGTAAGTTTGTTCTCCTTATGTATCGTGAGGAAACATGAGTGGGTCTTCCCAAATGGAGCATAATTCCAAGGGCAGAGACCGGCAGCTGGACTGGTGGTTGCGGTAGGGCATGGGTGTGATGAGAATTATTTAAGCCCGTTGATTGTATACGGTAGTCAACTTGGGGATCAACAGTAGGGCTGGGAGAATTTTTGGAAATTGGATTTTGGTTGGTGTCTGCATTACAACACTGGAATATGGTACCAGGAGCGACTCATCATTCGCCGTTTTGGGATTTAGGATTTGGAATTTGGTTGGCGTCTGCATCGCTGCACTGGAATATGGTATCAGGAGCGACTCATCATTCGTCGTTTGGAAGGCTTTTTTTACCGCGATTGCTCTATCATTTCAGCTATTTATTCGCGGTTGCCCCATCATTTCGGCTTTTCTTTTTTTCTTTTATTTACATCTTTTTTTTTACACACATTTTTTTATATTCCCAGTTTAACGACTTAGGGGCTGTATGCTCCCAGTTTAATGACATGGTGGTCAGTTGTTTCCAGTTTAACGACGTGGTGGTCAGATGTTAGAGTCTGGGCTCGATTTTGCAGGAACCACGGGCTCCTTTGGCTTAATTGCATAAGCGTGCTCTTCGCCATCCAGCCCGAGCCGGTGTTGGATGGAAACAACCACGTCATCATCATGGCTATATGGCGTAGGAGGACTTGTTCTTCTGAGCTCCATCATGTAGACCGTATGGGTTGTGTACCCGTCTATTGCTTCTTCATCGGCAATGTTGCTCCTTGGGCTTCTGGCTTGTTGCCTTGGTCCGCTCTTTTCAGAGAAAGGCAAATGTCTGAGAGAATCAAGTTCACGAAGGATTTCGGTCTCCGTTTATATGAAATTGGCGGTCGCAGCTTGACTGTTTGTTAACACGCCTTTAGACAGTTCTATCTCTCCTGCCTTGTATTGCTTTTCAACCCAATCTTTGAAGACGAAGTAGTGCTCAATGGCATGACCTATCACTCTGTGATAGGGGCAATATTTGGGGTCGTCGGTCATATTCGCTTCTTGCTGTCTCTTTGATTCTGGCAATTGTAGACCGTTTCTTAAGGAATCCTTGAATATTTTACGGACTTTGTCCCTTCTGAAGGAATAGACCTTATCCAGCCTCTCTTTTAGTAGAGATTCTCCTCCCTCTCCAAACACTGGCTTCCGAGGCCGGTTGGTATTATGCCCGCTCATCCCTCTCTTATTTCGGTTAGCCGAAGTGTTAAAAGAGTCGGCATCGTCAGAATTTCCGCCTTCACGATTATCATCCTTTCGGTTTCTCCAGGACCTATTGTTATTTTGGGAATCAGAGGAGGACTCCTGTTTTGAGCGCTCTAATATTTGAACTTTCCTGGTCAACTCCTGGAATGTTTTGAGGCCCGCGGTACATAGAAACGGGGGCATCCAATTGTTGAGATTTCCGACAAGGTGGCTGATAGATTGGTTCTGCTCTATCGGCGGTTCACACTTGACGAAGAGATTGCGCCATCGGGTTATAAAATCTGTGCTACTTTCGATGTTCTTTGGCTTAGTCCTTACAAGGTCGTCAATGGTGATCTTATCGCTGACACTCATGAACCTTTGTCAGAACAGAGATTCCATTTAGACGAAAGTAGTAACAGAACCATCCGGTATGCTCGTGTACCAGTCGAAAGCGACATCGGTTAAGCTATTAACGAACCGGCGGAGGAGAAGCGCATCATAGCCCCCAGTATTCCCGCATGGGGCTTTAAAGTGTGCGATGTGCTGATTCGCATTTCCCGTCCCATCAAATCTTCCAAATTTAGGGATGACATAGCCGCTAGGAAATTCTACCAGATCATACTGAGCAGGATATGGTCTCCCACTGCTGCTGATATCTTTTTGCACTTCGGCTTCGGCTACCAATATTTTGACTTTGTTGGCAACCAAATCCATGATTTGATTTTGAGTTAGCGGGCAGCTGTCATCGGTAGCCAAGACATTTCCAGAGACAGGATGCGACTGACTTTCATGCGGTCCGTCCACCTTTGGATTTGAGGGAATAGGCGTCGGCTGCCTTGGGACACCATTTCCTAGTTCATGAGCAGAGCCCTGTGCTTGATTGGGCGGCTGAGAGGCAAGTCGGGCCGTGAGCTGCATCACGACATTCGTCAAGTCGTCAATTTTGGAGTAAAGTTTAGCCATCTCCTTGTCTTTACTTCTGAGCTGTTTTCAGAGTTCTTGGAGAAGTTGCTGCTCTGCGTTCTTGGGATGGAAGATTGGCTCCTCTTCGCTTTCGGAGCCCGACTCCTCATGAACCGAGGGATCTCTCTGCTTATCAGCCTCACTGGAAGGGTTTTCATTACCTCCCAGAGGATGCTGGTCTTGGGATGTGGCAGCCACATTCATACCAGATTGGATCTGAGATGTGGTGCCCCGTCCTTACTCTTGCTGTGCATGCCCACCATGTAGACAGTGTGGACCACATATCCAACCGTCTCTTTATCTTTGGCGGGGTAACCATGTTCTTGGAGCCTCATGAAGTTCAGCCTAGCATGAGTCCTAGCCCTTTTGTTAGCTCTATATCTGAGGCTTTTCTGTCTTAGCTTCTCCATTTTGAGGGCTTGGCGGGCATCCGTCATCCAGGAAGCTATCGTGAGCCGATTAACGGGGAGCATAGAGAAGATACCCAATCGAGCAGTTGTTAGGGGCACCGCCGGGGATTGCTCGAGATGCCTTGTTGCTTTGTTGGTGTTGATGGCCTTGCCCCCAGCTGAGGCTAAGGAAAGTCATTCAAATGTGCGTTTGGGTAGTGGTGCCCTCGAGATCACCACATTTGGCCTCTTTTATTTCGAGGCCGGTTTGTCTGTCACCGGAGCTTGAGGAGCTGGGATGGCGTTAGCTGACACGAACAGAATAGAGCCAAATGGTAGCGGCGGCTCCTCCCATTATCGCCCGAGACTGGCTGGGAGGACCGTCCTGGCGTCCATCTTCATCGTGTAGGAGATGGGAGCTGTGTCGAGAGCTGAGCTGATCCTTAGAGACATTTTTTTGCGTCCGGAGATTGCAATTTGAAATTTTTTAACCTGCACAAAGAAGCATGCTTTCAGTACAGGCAATCGATATGTATATTGATTGAGTTCGCATGAACGTTTAACCCGAAATATGGGAGGAGGGATCAGTCCCACCGTGCGTGCCAGAATCTGTAGGGTGTTTTTCGTCACCCCATTGAAATGGGAATACGCGCGCACTTGTCAGGCGCATTACAGATTCCCCCTGCCTAGGGTAGGCTGGGATTTATTGATTGTGGGGATCTGAATCTCCGGCAGCCGCGAACTAAGCTGTCGTTAATTACCCCTCACCTTTGGAGCAAGAGAACCTCCGATTGACGGGTCAAACAGGTCATGCAAACTCAATATGCAGTATTGTGTTTTGAAGGGGTTTTGGATATATCGGGGGCCCCACAGATTTTTTACGGGGGTGCCGCTAATGGGGGAGGTATTTTAAGTGTGGAGTGTATATAAAATGAGGGGAAATGGCGTCCAAAGGACGCGTGAGCGCCAGTGCCATACGTGCCTAGCACGCGGATGCTGGGCGCCGGGCGCAAGCGCCGGACGTTGGCGCTGGGCGCTGGGCACGGTGGCGCCGGGCGCCGGCGCCCCCACATGCTTGGCACGCGGGTGCCGGGCGCTAGCGCCCCACATGCTTGGCATGTGAGAGCGGGGCGCCCGCGCCCCACGTGCTTGGCATGCGGGCACTGGGCGCCAGCGCCCCACATGCTTAGCACACGGGCGCTGGGCGTCAGCAGGAAAAGAGACTTTGTCCCTGCACTGGGAGCTGTGCTCCTGATTTGACTTTTGAAGCTGAACTCCTGACAAAGAGGACAAAGGGTCTTAGCCCCTGCACTGGGAGTTGTACTCCCAAAAAGAAAGATTTATTGTTTTATATATCTATATATATTAAAAAAATTTAGGAGTTAAACTCCTAAGATATTTTTGGAGCTGATGAAAGGGGGCCCCTTTCTTCTCCCTTGAGCCCTGGATCTTCCCCAAAGTGGGGTTTTTGGTGGTGGGTCTCCTTCTTCTTCCTCTCGGTTGGCCGGATCTTGGAGAAAAAGCGGGGTGAGATTTAAAAATCTCCCCTTTTTGAAATCTGATGGAAGATCCGAGCTCCCCTTTGTGGATTTTGTGGTGAAAACTATTTATTTTTGGAAAAGGAAGAGTTAAACTCTTGATTTAATTCAAAAAGAAGAAGAAGGTTTAGAATCTTGAGGAAGGAGAAGGAGGCACATGCCCTAATTTTTTGAGAGAGAGAGAAAGTTGTTTAGATGTTATCATCATCTTTGCCTTTATAGGCTACACACTTTACATATATCCCCTTGGGTTTTACAAAATAGCATTTTGCCCATCTCATGCCTCATATGCTCATTTTTTTAGCACATGAGCCATGGGTTTTACAAAAATTTGGCTTTATGCACATTTTTCTTACATTTATTCATAAAAAAAATACACCAAAATTATTTATTACAAATTTTTTATTTTGGCATGGGGGAGATTGGCCGCGGGGCTCGACTCTGGCATAGGCCCACTTGATCTGGGCTTGGGCCCGCTTGCTTGGGGTTGACTTTGACTTTGACTTGGTCAACCGGGGTGTAATTTTCGACCCCAACAGTGATGTCCATGTATTTTTTATGACATGCACTTGATAGGGAGAGATCTTTTTATACTATGATCGGTTATATATTATGGTTATCACAAGGTGTTTCTCCACATAGGATATGGATAAAATATCAGGGATTCTGGTCACTAAATCTATAGTTTTAGATCTAGATTTGGGAAGTGTCCCAATTTGGGTACTTTGACATTATTCTAAAGGTGTTTAGAATGGACGACTCCTGACGTGGTGGTGTACCCGCAGGTGATGGGGTCACCATCTCTAAAGAGATGTCTTCTAAACTGATGAGGAGGGGGATTTGCATGCTTGACATATCACTTGCTTAGACAATTAAGTCAATCATGAGATGTCAAGTACAACACCAGATATTGCTTTTGCACTAGCTGCAATAAGCGTATATATATTAATCCAATCTTGGAGAAATATTGGGAAGCAGTTATGAACATAAGTGGATGTTCTTGGTAAATGATAACGGCAGCCTCCTTCGGGTGGCGGTTATCATTTCAGCCTTCCAAGGTGACCTGGATGATAGAGTGGCTGTCTGAGTTATAGTTTTCCCTCTTTTGAGGGACAGAATATTGGACAGGTGATCCAAGCGGATACTGTGGAAGGCATGGCGCAGAATACTGATTAAATTAAGTAGATGATACAGTCTAAGAAGTTTGTTGGATTTGGAGTTCATTTATGAACTGGGTCCCATCAGATATACAGACAAATTCTAAGACAGGTATTGCTCATTTCGGGAGATAATCTTTCTCCGCGAAGTTGAGATATAGAGAGATATAGAAAGAAACATTGGAGCGGATCCACTCACTGAGGCTATTTCTCGAACACAATAGTTTCACAAACGAGTTTTGCAAAACTGATTAGTAGAGAAGTTGGGTGTTCGATATCACACAAGCTGTGAGTATGCGACACCGCAATAATTAGCCTTAAGTGCAAGTGTGGGATTGCTGGCTATAGTGCCCTCAAGTCAATTATTGAATCGCAGGCACGCGATTGCGATGATTGTGGGAGGACCTATACGGATAGAACAGTCTGACTCAAAATGATAGTATGCTATCTGGTTTGTCTTTATCATTATGTACATGCTTTATGTAGTATTACAGATCACTATTACATATTGATAAAGCCCATAGGATTCTTGCTTGACTATCAGCGTTATGATGGCGATCATATACGTGGGAGCTGGGTGGTCTATAAGCACATCCTTAAATGTCCCTAGTCGTGGGAGTATCGAGACTGGGCATTGATACTCCAGAGTAGACTAGTGTGTACTTATCAAGACCCCGACGAGGGGCGGTGGCCAGGTCTCACAAGCCATTGGTGTTAGTCTGTTCACCTAAGATAGTATACAGATGCTCATTGGGTTATGAGTCCACTGGACTGACTCCCCGGGAACCTGCTAGTTAGTATTATACCTATTATCATATAACAGTTCCCAGGTGACATGTGTACAGGTTAGTCTGTCGGCCTGAGTCATCATTTGTCTCGTGTGAGTTCCCACTGTGCTTTGATTAATACCCTACCACGACTTAAAGGAGTCGTGCAAACAGGTTTTAGTTGAGTACAGTCCCGAGCCACATGGAGACAGTGAGCAGATCATCGGGAATTCATTTCTCCCGGTATTGGGGGTTGATGTCATGTTGTGCACGGGTGGCCATAATCATAAATCCTTGGCCAAGGTAGTCAAGAATTACTGATTTGGATCAGTAGTTTCTCGGTGAGTGATGGGTTTCATACCGACACGAAATGTCGCGTTATTAGGGGTCTGACTTTATCCACCCCCTAGACTCGATATGCGATACTCTTAGACGAACAGACCGAACTGGGCGTATATTGTCACGGACAGGCTCAGTAGGGGTCAGGATGAGTTTGCTCGTCGGCCTTCCTTTCGCTCAATACCTAGGTAGCCATTACGTACAGCTAGTGCCGCTGACCTACTTATGGTTAAACCTACTGCCAACGTATTGACGAGTCTTTAGAGTCCCACACAGAGGGTTTCACTGCTTCGGGCGAAACAATGTAGAGGTCGTATGGTCTTACGGCAGGGTTTGATCGTATACGTGCACTTGTGCACATATCATGATTCGGACGGTTTATACTAGTGGGCTTTGGTTTAAGCCGGATTCTAGTATTGGATTAATGGATTATTTTCGTCTCATTGTGTTCGTATTTTGTCGGAATACGGATACGAGTATGTATATACGGATGAGGGGTATTCTTATAATTTATTACAAGATACTTCTAGAAGATGCTACCTCATTTAGTTTTAACCATTTAGGATTAAATGGTTAATGAGGTGGAGAGGATGAGGTGTTTATTGCATTTATTATGGCATGGCTTTATTGTGACTCATGGTTACTATTCAAGCATGCTTGATATTTTGTTTGTTATGAGATATTTTGGAAACTTGAGATATTTTCTAGACTTGAGATACACCTCATTTAGTTTTAACCATTTAGGATTAAATGGTTAATGAGGTGAAGAGGATGAGGTGTTTATTGCATTTATTGTAGCATGGTTTTATAGTGACTCATGGTTACTATTCAAGTATGCTTGATTTTTTGTTTGTTGTAAGATATTTTGGAGACTTGAGATATTTTCTAGACTTGAGATATTTATTGGGTGCTTCATTATTGCTCATAACACAACACAAAACACATAGCCATTTTTCTTGAGTTGCCTCACCTCTCATCCTCAAGCTTCTTCATCCACCTCCACCCTTCAAGTCTCATGTGTTGAGAAACCTAGGGTGTTATGAGACAAATTAATCCATCACTCCATTCTACATTCTCTAGGCTATCTAGTTTAGCGAACTAGGTACCCTAGTTATCTCGGCTATTGAGGTAGGAGCTCGGAATACAAATCCTCAGGTGGATCATCTTCGATGGAGGGAGACTGGAGATCAAGCTAGATCATGGAGGCCTCTAGGAGCTTGGGATGATGGTTAAAGACCGAACGACACGGATCATCCGGTATAACCATTCTTAACTCCTCTCTTTATGTTTGCTAGCTTAGGGTTAATGGTCGATCCGTATTATAGGATTGTTCTACCGCCAGTTTTGAAAATTTTTATTCCGCAATCGGCCACGGTTTGACGGCTAGGGCGCTTGCATAACCCAACATATATCGGCCAGTTGTGAGTTGGTCAGTATATATTCAAGAATAATATCACCCTTATGATAGTGATCTCGTAGAAAGTGATATCTAACATTTATATATTTGGTTCGACTATATTGGTCAGTGTTTTTTGGTCATTTGGACTGTGCTAGTGTTATCACAAATTATTGGTATTTTAGAGACTAATTCCTTATAGTTTTCTAGGGTATATTTAATCCAAAGACTTTGTGCTCTACATACACCGGCGACAATGTACCCTGCTTCAGCTGTGGACAATGCTATTGATGCTTGTTTCTTGGAATTCCAAGACACTAGACAGTTTCCTAGAAAATGACTCTTTCGATCAGTTTGACTTCCAGCATAATCTGCATCCAAATAATTTGTTAAGTGAAATACGTTATTCTTAGAATACCATAACCATAAATTGATGGTGCCTTCGAGATATCTAAAGATTCTCTTGACCGCTACCAAGTGTGATTATCTAGGATTAGCTTGGAACCGTCTACAAAGACAGACGTTGTACATTATATCAGGTCTACTGGAAGTTAAATATAATAAACTTCCAATCATAGCTCGATAGAGCTGTATATTTACAGCCTTACCGATTTCATCCTTAGTGAGTTTTGTTGTCGTTGCCATGGGTGTCTCACAAGTCTTTGCATCTTATAAACCGAACTTCTTAATAAGTTCCTTTGTATACTTAGATCGATTGATGAATAATCCTTCTAAACTTTGTTTGATTTGAAGTCCGAGGAAAAAGTTCAGTTCTCCCATCATACTCATCTCAAATTCATCATGTATAGATTTAGAGAATTCTTGACAAAACTGCTCATTAGTAGAACTAAATATAATATCGTCAACATATATTTGAACTCCAATGATATCCTTTCCATAGAATTTAGTGCATAATGTTTTATCTACCATCCCCTTCGTATATCCTATCTTGAGTAGAAATATACCGAGTCTTTTATACCAAGCCCTAGGGACTTGTTTAAGACCGTACAATACCTTTTCCAATTTGTATACATACTCGGGATGTTTGTGATTATCAAAGTCTGGTGGTTGCACTACATATACTTCTTCATCTATTATCCTATTTAAGAAAGCACTTTTAACGTCCATTTGAAATACTGTAAAGCTTTTAAAACAAGTAAAGGCTAATAATATCTTTTATATCTTTATGTCGAGCCACAGGTACGTAAGTTTCATCATAATCAATTCGTTCGACTTGATTATAACCTTGAGCAACCAGTCGTGCTTTATTTCTTACGACGTTTCATGACTCGTCTAGCTTGTTTCTACAAACCCATTTGGTGCCTACAATTGATCTATTATTGGGTTTTGGAACTAATTTTTAAACTTAATTTCTTTTAAATTGATTTAACTCTTCTTGCATTGCTTCTATCCAATGCTCATCATTCTCAGCCTCTTTAAAATTCTTCAGTTCTATGACCGAAATGAATACTGAGTTGATACATAAGTTAAATCTTGATGATCAAGTGACCACTCCTTTATTCACATCACCTATAATTAAATCCTTAAGATGATCTTTGTTAAATTGTCAATCCTTTGGAAGAGAAGTATCAGTAACTTGCTCTTATTGTTCCATTTGTTTAGTTTCGACAATTTTATCTATTGATTGATTATCTAAACCTTTTGTTAAGATTGGATCGTTATCATCTAAACTAGTATAAGGATTTAAGAAGTTGGTTTCATCAAACTTAACATGCATACTTTCTTGAATGATCGAAATTCGTTTATTAAAAACACGATAGGCTTTGATGGACATAGAGTAACCAACAAATATACATTCGTCGCATTCTGAGTTGAACTTTCCTAAATTGTCTAATATATTTAAAATGTAGCATTTACAATCAAAAACTTTAAAATACTTAACATTTGGAGTTTTACCATAAAGTAGTTCGTATGGTGTTTTATTTAAATATTTTCTAATTATTACCCTATTTATTATGTAGCAAGAAGTGTTAATAGTTTCTGCCCATAAATATTTTGGTAGATTATTTTCATTGAGCATGATACGTGTCATTTCTTGTAAAGAACGATTTTTCCTTTCAACAACTCCATTTTGTTGTGGAGTTCTAGCACAAGAGAATTCGTATTTGAAATCTTTCTTATTACAATATTATTCGAATATTTAGTTTTCAAACTCTCCACCATGATCACTTCTTAGTTTAGGTATTGTTAGGTTCATTTTGTTTTGAATTTGTTTAGTAAAGATTTTAAATGTATTAAAGCTTTCATTTTTGGTTTTTAAGAAGAAAACCCAAATAAATCTTGAGTAATCATCTATTATGACATATGCATACAATTTGTCTTCTAAACATGCATTGCGACTAGGACCGAAAAGATCCATATGAAGCAATTGCAATGGAGTGTTAGAGAATACATTGTTTTTAGGTTTAAATAAAGTTTTAATTTGTTTTCCTCTTTGGCAAGCATTACATAGTCTATCTTTTATAAACTTTAGACCGGGTATGCCTTTAATTAGGTTATTCCTTATAATTTTGGATAAAATATCTACTGAGGAATGACCTAATCATTTATGTCAGAGTAGAGGGTCTACTACATTGTTTGATATTAAACATGTAATATTTGGATTTTTAAAAGCTTGTGTATATATTATATATATGTTATGGTATCTTTTACCAGTTAGGACTATTTTATTATCGTATATTATATTACATATGTTTTTTTCGAAAACTACGTTGTGCCCTTTATCGTAGAGCTGGCTAACACTAAATAAGTTATGTTTTAAGTTTTATTACATCTTTTATGATAGTTGAGTTATTAAAGCAAATATCAGCTTTACCGATGATCTTGCCTTTGTTGTTTTCGCCAAAAGTGACACTGCCACTTTCTTCTCTTGATAGTGTTTCAAAACTTTGAATGTTTCCAGTCATATATCTCAAACAACCACTATCAAGTATCCATCGACTTCTACATCTTTGGATGTCCTACAATACAGGAAGAAGAAAGTGTTATTTTTGAGACCCAAACCATTTTAGATTGATTAGGAATAAAATTGTATTTATAAGTGAAATTATTTTTAATGTAGAAATTTTGTGATATGTGTCCTAATATGCAACACTAGTCACAAGTTGAATTAGCATATTTGTCATCATATTTGTAATAATAATATTTAGGTATACAAGGCTTAGTTTTAGGAACTAACTCTGTATATTTATCAAAACCTATTCCTACTTTATCACGGTGTTTAATGGATTGTGAGAAAAAAATATCTAATTATTTTTACTTTTAATAAAATTCAAAATCATTTTATCTTTTATTTCTAATTTTCGTTTAAGATTAAAGATTTTAAGTTTATTTGTTTCAATTATATTTTCTTTAGTTAAGATTACAGACTAGAGTTTTTCATTTAAGTTTTCGTTGTCTAATTAACTTCATTTAATTCATTTTTAATTACTATTTCTGAATTATTCTTTGCGATTAATTTAGTTTTTAAAATTTTACTTTTAGACTTAATCTTATCGTAATTATCCTTAAGAAAATGACAAAAACTAATCAAATCTGTTTTACTAAGAGATTCAATATCAAAGTCATCATCGGTTATCTCATCGTCTAGCGCCATGAAGCACATGTTGGCGATTTCTTCGATTTCCGAGTCACTGGAATCTGTGTCGTCCCAAATCGCTTGAAACGAATGCTTTTCTGATTCTTTCTTTGACTTCCATTTGTCTTTGTTGAGAGATGGACTTCAATGGCCTTCCCTATTGCACTCAAAACAATGCAAGGTTTTATCAGAATCAAAATTCTTATTAGACTTATATGTACCTTTCTTTTGAGGAAATCTTCTAGGTTTCAGATACTTCTTGAAATGTCTTGCAATATGGGTACTTTCTTCATCGTCGCTTTCATCACCACTTGATAATTTTTTAGGCCTTGATTTAGTAGTCGTTGCCTTTAGCGCGATATTCTTCCTTTGAGTGTTATTCTCCTGCTTTTGTTTAAGATCCCCTAATTGCATCTCGTAAGTTTTTAATTTTCCTATAAAGGTGTCAACTTTCAACGTTGCCATGTTATTAGCCTCTTCGATGGCAGTGATCTTAGGTTGCCATGATGTCGTAAGAGATTTCAGAAACTTATAACACATTTTTTGTCATCGAATTTCTTTCCTAAATTGAAAAGCTCAGTAATGATATTATTGAATCGAGAATACATGGAGTCGATCGATTCATCGTCTTTCATTTGAAACGACTCATATTTATGCATGAGATGGTTGACCTAACTCTCTTTGACTTGATTTGTTCTTTCATGGGCAGTCTGAAGAGTAGTCTAAATTTCATTAGCAATCTGACACATTGAGATCCTATTGAATTCTTCTAAATTCAATAAGCAATGAAGTGCATTCATTACCTTGACATTTAACGTCATCAATCTTTTATCAGCATCAAATAATGGATTTGTCGTATGAGGAACAAAAGGATTTTCAATGATCTCTAAAACTTCTAGATCTATACATTGAAGGAAAACCTTAACCTTCTAGTTTTCCAGAACTGATAGTTTGTATCGTTGAATAGATGAGGACGGTTAATGTCTTGTCTTTCCATTTGATTTGCCATAGGATTAGAAACTCAAGAGGTTAATCTTAGAAACGAGTAACCTGCTCTGATATCAATTGAAAACAGCCTTAGAGGGGGTGAATAAGGCTTTATGGCAAACACAGAGTAATTTTGCGAAACACAGAAATTATGCAGCGGAATAAAAAATGAGAGTATAAAGTACAAATACTATTACAACACAGATTAACAATAACACAGAATCAGAAAAAAAGTAAATGGACATAGAGGATTGTTATCGAGGTTCACCAATCCTATGGCTAATTCCTGCCTCAGAACTCCTGCTCTGAATTCAACACACTATCCAGTTCTTCTTGCGAGTGAAGAAATCCAGATATTTTTCCAGACTCATATCCGAACCTTTACAATTGCAGGCTGCTAATCACCTAGGATTTTCCCAGGCCCAAGTCCAAACCTTTACAACATTAAAACCTTAGACCTTTCTTCACTAGGCCGTACAAGACAAGATTTTACAATCTTAATAAACTAACTCTAACAATCCTAACGATTTCAAAAGATAAATTAAAATTTTGATTCAAAAAGATGAGAGATTTTATTTTGGAGATTAACAAAAGCTTAAAACAAATTCAAAGAAGTTTTCAAGATTAAACAAGTTTAAAAACAATCGCTTCTTCAAAACTTTTAAAAATCTTTCTTTTCTATTAAGAATAGAAAAGTCTAATGGCTTTAGAAAAATCTCTTTTCTCTGAAAAAGAGCAGTCAAAAACTTGAGAATAAGAGAGACAAAGTTTTTACCAAAACTCGAGAATAAAAATGTTTAAAGAATGAATTAGTTTTAAAACTTGAGAAAATGAGTCATATATATAGAATTCTGAAAATGGACGATTGAGACAGTTATTACAACCGCTCAAAAAAGATAGGATAATTAGTGGCAGTTCATAACCGTTAGGAATTCAAAAATCCTACTAAAATTCAAATTTGAAAAATTTCAAAAAATCTGCAGTGGACGTCTATCATAGATGTCTATAGGACGTCCATAAGAAATGTCTATATCTGATATTCTCAGATACAGGACTTTGAATTTTAAAAGAAAATTTAAAATAGATTTTGGTGTTTGGGAATTGAAATAGAAAATTTGATTCTAACCATTTGAGATCAACTTGACTCTGGACTCAAATAAAGTAGAAAAGTCTTGAATGTTTTCGATATGTGACTTCTCCATTTGTAGCCTTTGAATGCGTATTGAGTGCTTCTGAGTTTTGAATGTCTGGAGATATTAGTTGCGATATTGAGTGTCCTTATGCTTGAATAACACCAGTTGTGTAACACTTTGACTAATCTGACATGGTTAGTAATCATATAGAATATTTGAAATACGGCTTTGTAAAATAATCAAAACACAAAAAAAATCATATGCTGGCAAAGAAGGCGACTAGGAAGGTGAAGAGGATATCGAGATGCAGAAATAGACGATGGGGTCTATGGAGATTCGTATCTTATTTGACCGTTCTTTTTTAATGTCCTTTATATGATATCAATGGTATTCATATTAATCGTTGGATTTGAGTCGAAAGTATTGCCCTTCTTGAATGAAAATATTATAGCAGCCGTGTCCAAAGATGGTTTTGTTTTAAGAATATCTAATCCTTCTTTAGAGTTACTCGTTTCAACCATCTTTCTCGAGGAGGGGCAAGAGGAGAGCAAAGACAAAGAGGAGAAGAATAACGATGGAAGATGAGGATATATCTATATTTTGTTTCGGTTGTTTTCTTTCTTTTTCTGTTTTTTGTTTTGAGAGATGTACCCTAGTATATGGTTGTTATCGGGGGAGGTAAGTAGACGTCCGTATTTGTATAGCTAGGATAGTTTTAAAGCACTAGATTATTATTTGAACAAATAGTACAAAGAAGCCAACACATGATGTGATGATTTATGGAACTAGCTTGTAATAAAGACTCCCAGCACCTAAGAAAAATTGCAAAGCCTAGACTAGTAGTTCTATGTATAATACATGTGTAAATATCAAAAGAGACCATAGGAGCCGTACTGCAGCAAGCTTGATGCGGTCGACTGCCTAAAAAGGATTGAAAGGGGTGGGGTGGGCCTCTTGGGAGCTTAAGTGGGCGGGGCCCACCCCGGTGGTTGTGAAACGCGCCCGCAGCGAACTCGTTGCAGTCGCTAGCCACATTTAAGCCATATCAAAATTCATTATTGATTAAAAGTCAATTTGTCCGGTTGTAAAAAAGGAAGAAGAAGATGATTGTTTTAATTAGACAATGACATTTTATTTTGATAACTAGAAAAGAATTTATTATTTTCGATTTTTTTTTGTTTGCGGTAGGCCAAGAGCTGGATCCCTACTTGCTTTAGTATGGACTCTCTACCGCTTCTCAGTCTGTATTTGTATAGCTAGGATAGTTTTAAAGCACTGGATTATTATTTGAACAAATAGTACAAAGAAGCCAACACATGATGTGATGATTTATGGAACCAGCTTGTAATAAAGAGTCCTAGCACCAAAGAAAAATTGTAAAGCCTAGACTAGTAGTTCTATGTATAATACATGTGTAAATATCAAAAGAGACCACAGGAGCCGCCGTGGACTGCAGCAAACTTGATGCGGTCGGCTGCCTAAAAAAGATTGAAAGGGGAGCCTTGGGAGCTTAAGTGGGCGGGGCCCACCCCGGTGGCTGTGAAAGGCGCCTGCAGCGAACTCGCTGCAGTCGCCAGCCACATTTAAGCCGTATCAAAATTCATTATTGATTAAAAGTCAATTTGTCCGGCTGTAAAAAAAGAAGAAGAAGATGATTGTTTTAATTAGACAATGACATATTTTATTTTGGTAAGTAGAAAAGAATTTATTATTTTCGATTTTTTTTTGTTTAGCGGTAGGCCAAGAGCTGGATCCTACTTACTTTAGTATGGACTCTCTACCGCTTCTCAGCTTGTGTTAAGGCCAAGCCTTCAAATACTTTCTTTTGCGACCCATCCCCCATCCCTTTCTCTTCTCTCCTTACCCTCATCATACCTCACCTCCGTCCCTCCGTCTCTCCCACATCACACAAGTCCATTGTTTGAAGACAACAATATCTCACTGACAACGATCAATTTCACCAGCACAACAGAATAAGATCTAAAATCCGTGTAATAGATTTCTCCGCTCAAACCCATCCTATACTAAGTTGCACTCTCTTTTTTGTGACAATCGAGCATCCCTGGCTAGCCCAGGGGTCCCATAACACACCCACCCATGCACGTCCAGGGTCGAACCTGGATGTGCACATTTAATTAAAGAAAGAAAAAGGAAAGGGGGAAATGCCTTGTGTGTGTATGAGCTCGTACACAAGACCTCACACCCCGTACACCCATACCAGAATCAACTGGCCCATGAGTTATGGGTTACTGAGTTGCACTCATAGTTATCAACAATTATTTAATTTAGGCAAAAATGTAGCTATGCACTTCACACCTAAGCTTGAATGTGAAGTGCAAACCTTTTTTACTGTTTGGATGGGTCCCGTCTTGTAAGCGGCGGCGGGATCCAGAACAGTAAAATGGGTGTACATTCACAGTCAACCCTGGCTGTGACGTGTATGGCTACACTAACTGATGGAGGTCCTTTTCAGGCCTCCGTCAGATGTTGTCTTCCGTTGATCTCGCAGTAGACTTGATTGATTATCTTCAGTTGCGTGTGGGTCTTAATGGGTTTTTGGAGGAAGAGGTGAAGTGAGGAAGTTGGTGCCGAGTACCTACTTGACCCCTCTGTGATGGGGGTTTATATAGCGGTGGTGGCACGCAGCAACAGGTGCGAGGATCTCGCCGGCAGTTACGTCCCCGACGTCACGTCCGCGTAGAAAACGGATCGTCCATTAACGGGGATTGATGGCGTGGAACGTGGGATGTTGCTGGCGTAGAATCTGCGCATGGCGAGATTCGCGGAGCGGCGATTACGCCTGTGAGCGGTGACTTTGGTTGGATGGCTGAGGAAGACGGCCACGGCTTGGAGCTCGGGACGAGCGAGGAGGCCGAGGAGTCCAGGTCTTATGGCAGCCCGGCGCGGGCTACGGGGCCGAGGAGGACAATTTGCAGGGGCCCTGAGGAGGGCCAGCTCGTGTTTGCAGGTCGGGTACAGGGTGACCTGGTCGGCTCCTGTGGGCCCTTCTGCTGAGTTCTGGAACATGTCGCCTGCCACGTGTCCTGATCTTGAAGGTCGCCGATATTGAGCATCATCACTAACCTCTTTAATTTATATTCACAAGTAGATGCACGCTGTTGTGTTTCCCAAATATCCTTTTATCATGTTTCTCATTTTCTTATTATGTTTTTACCGTAATATTCACTTCTATCCATTTTTTGTTTGTTTGAAAATACAGCTCGTTTTAACTCAAATACAGGAATACGAATCCGTTTTGGGTTTCGGGCACGAACCTAACATACACCCGATTCCAGACAGACCCGTTGCTCATAAACTCCTGTTGTAGAATCTTCACCGTGTTAGGCAAGAAAACCCCAGCTGCACACCGCCGAAGGCTACTCTCTGCTAACATGCGCCGGCGGTGACAGGTCGCTATCGTGCGCCGCGATGGGCCGATTCTGGCGGCTAGGGTTTGCATCAAGATCGCTACTGCTGCACACTAGAAAGGTACTTCAGATATCGTTTTTTCCCCATTTTTTGGGTAATAATTATACCCTAATTTCATCTATTTTTCTTCATTTGATGCAGTCTTTTGGGGAATTTCCGCCTTCGATTGGTTCGAGGAATGAAGTGCTGTTGCCATTTCTAAGAGCAATTTCATACCAGCCTCCATGTAATTTTTCATCATTGTTTTTAGCCGTTTCTATTACATTTAGAGGGTTTATATAAGCTGAACTTATTATTTTATTTTTCCCCTGTGATATTTACTGTTAGTGCAATAATGCAGTAACTCACCCTAAAAATTTGGTATGGAAAATGTGGGAATGTATTGGCTGTCGAAGCTCCATTTAGCCGTAATGGTGATTTTTGACATAATAAAGCCTTCTCCCATAAAAGACGATGCTGATTAAACAAAGATTTATTTTGTGTAGCATAAGGATCAGTGAGAAAGAAGCTGTTGATCGCAGAGGGCTATGCAAGAGCGTCGGTTGCCTTTAGAACTTCTAAGTTGCTAATTCCTTTGTTCCTTTTTTTGAGGGTGGAATTTCTTAAAGATGCTTATTGTTTACTTGTTAAAGTTGTGATTTGTAACTTTACTGATTTCATAACTTCAATGAAATTTTAAGTCAGCTAAGGTCTTATGTACGTTTTCACAAAAAGGAAAAAAAAAGGGGAAAAGAAAAATGGGGCTTTGGAAGAGAGCGAGGACAACCAGTTGTTTTTATTAGAACTCTATGTTATCATAAGTGGCGTATAAGACTGCATTGAGGCAGCCATGACTTTTGATTTAGTACTGGAGCCAACACAAGAACATTAAAATGAACTGGCATTGAGATAGTCGTGACTTTGTGATTTAGTGCTGGGTCCAATCACTGCAAGATCAAAGAATGTATAGGAATGGCTTAGAGGGTTAATAGCAGGTGGAAATTTTGAGTTGTGGATGCTAACATATTTCTAGTATTAGAAAAAATAACTAGTGCTTATTCCTTCCAGTTTTATCGACTTGCCTCTGATTTGAAACTGTTTCTACTAAGACATGTGCACCATGTTAAGTGTATTGTTATGTTCTCAGTTTTATGCGGATGGAAAGCCAACGGCGTTGAGAAACCTGCTAATTATTTCAAACAAGTATCTTTTCCATGTAGATTTTTTCATGCTACAGGTAATTATTTTCCATTATAATTACAGTGCTACATAGGTTCCTGTTATAAGAAGCTGGGCATTACATAGTTTCTCTTTTATATCGAATCGATGCAGGGGTATGCTGTGTTATAGACCGAGATTACTATGAGATCCTTGGTGTCCCTAAAGGTGCTAGTCAAGATGATATCAAGAAGGCTTTCCATGCAGTAAGCATCTATTTTGGTCAGTTTTTCATTTTGTAGAAGCAATTATTCTTTATTTTTTCCTTTTATTAAGGCTTATTTGACCGAATTACATGCCTTTACCCACTTTTCACCACTACAATATACTTCTAAGTTCTAAATAGTTGCACATCCATACCACCAAGTTTCCTAGTATCTTTGACGACATTGACAAAAATTGTAAAATCTCCTATAATTTAAATTCATTTCTGTCCGCAATGTCAGAAATCTTCCATCACTTTAGAAATTACCCCCCCCCCCCACGAGAATAATGGAGGAAAGTGGCCGAAGGAGGCTTTTTCCTCAGGCGGCATCGAAAAAGTACACCGTCCACTATTTTATTCAATGATCGGCACCCATCATCTTGATCTTCATCGTCTAAGATGTGCATACACCAAATTTCATGTGATTCTAACACCTTTCACCGTTGATTAAGAAATGTAAAAAGTCCTATTGTCGGTAAACCGTTAATTTTGCACCCACTAAATCAACGGTGAAAAAGTAATAGAATCACATGAAATTTGGTGAAACCACATCTTAGACGATGAAGATCAAGATGCTAGGTGCCGATTGTCGAATAAAATGGTGGAGGCTGTACTTTTTCGACGCTGCCTAAGGAAAAAGCGTCACTTCTGAAAGCACGTCTGAATATGATGAGGATGGTGGTAAACTACATTGGCCTCATAAAGAACCATTCGCTGCTGATATGGATCTGCTTGGTTATAGACGCATTGATAATAGGAAAATCTAACATTTGTCCTCCTAATCAAATTATTTTTGAATCTGGCATTCGGATTTGAAGATGTGTTCTTCTCAAAATCTTTTACGTTTTCGTACTTGATTTTCTCTGTAATGCACTTGAATGTTCATAATCTCATTTAAAGCCAAATATCTGTAAATATCAGTAGCGGCCCTTGCTCGTGAGGTAACTGAGGTAGGCATGATGAATCTGTCGACTATTCGTACTGATATTTTATTTCAACATATCTATAATCAAACCATTCTTTTAATTCTGATCTCTTGATTGAGGAGTTAATTCACTGCAGCTTGCAAAGCAATATCACCCAGATACCGATAGAAACAATCCTGCTTCTAAGAGAAAATTCCAGGAAATAAGGGATGCATATGAGGCTAGTACTTTTAACATTTGATTATTTAGCGAGTTTTCCCCATACCTTTGTACAGGTCAGACTGTCATTATTTTTTCTTGTTTATATCATGTGAAAGGTGACTCCAGACACTGCGAGATACTGAAAAGAGAGCACGATATGACAAGGTAGGAAAAAAAAACCTTTCTAATAAATATCGAGCCATCGGCTATTACCTTTGTTTGTGCTTTTATGCTCATGTTCTTATATATGTTGTATACTTTTTGTCATTCTTGTTAATTGTAAAGTTAGAATCATGTGAGAGCCACCCGCTCCACTTAACAAACAGAGGTTGGCTCCTCAGCCCCTGGTGTGAGTTGCATGCTTTGAACTTGTGACCCTGTCACAATTCTCATGACATCATATTTGACTTTATTTTATTATATTTTAACAATTAAATTTAAACGAGTATCAAACTAAACATCAGGATTTATATTTTAGGAATTCTTGAGGAAAACTGAGGAGGTAAGGTATCCTGATGATGATGATGATGATCATGCTAATGATTTCCGAAGAGATTATAAAGACCCTTTCTCTGACACGTTCTATAAGATATTCTCTGAGGTGATTTTGATAATCTTATTGTTGAACTAATCATTTTAATATTTTGTTGGGAAGTGTGATGGGTTTTTTCCTTGTTATAGGTCTTCGAACACGAGCGGGATATATTTGCAGATGATTTACAGGTTTAGTTTTTCTTCTTATCTCTCCCAATTGACGGGTGATGGGAAAATGATCTTTAGCTCTAAACATATCTACTTCTTCTGACTTTTTTTATAGGTGTCACTAAATCTCTCTTTCATTGAAGCTGCTAAGGGATGCACAAAACATGTTTCCTTTACTGCTCAAGTCCCTTGTGATTCGTGCTGTGAGTATATACTTCACCTGTCATTTAGTTTAAGAACATCTCTTTCGCAGTTTCATATACTTCATTTTAATTTTTGATGATGGCTATAAATATCTTGATTTGATGAATTTCCTTAAATTATCATCTAATTTGTTTTAAAATTATTCAGACTTTTCTCTTGCATTTCTTAATTAAAGAGCTTTTGTTGATGTGGATGCTTCTAGCAGCAAGAACATTAACAAGAGCAACAACATCCAAAAATATAGCCTTTATCCAATTTTTTGTGGCCGCTAACATGAGTTCGTTTTCTCAGTCATTTTTGTAAGCTGTTTCCTGTGTTAAATTGGAAATTACCATATCCTGTTCTTCTGTTCCCAGTCCTACTCGTTTTGGTTTTCCTCTATCTTCAACTATATCCATTTTATTGGGGTCTCCTGGGAGAGAGTACCATTTCTTCAATGCTTGATTCAAGCAATTCCCTCTCAAGTCTCGCTGGATGTGTCAAAATAATCCCAAATGATTCTGTATCATTTTATCTTGATTTGAAGTTCCCTTTAACTTTTCATGAATACACTCTTTTGTCATCCTAGTCTTTCTGCATGTTTCTTTTTGTCCACATAATGTTATCAGTAATCATTTCTGCTACAATGCTATATTCATTTCTTAATTGCGGAACATAATTGGTCTTTTAGCCATTTTATAAATTCTTTCGTGCACTCTTAAGTGCTTCTAAACTTTAATCATCCTGCATTAGTTCTATGGGAACTCTATGGATCTTAAGGTGTTCTGTTGTTGCTACATTTTTTGTGTCTTCCTGCCGATTTCTCAATTACTGAATGTGTAACCACGGATGATTTAACAAAATTTATGAATGGATTTAACCTTCATCAACTCTCCAAATTCATGCTAAATTCTTGACGAAGGAACACAGACTGAATAAGGGCCTCCCATAAATTATGGAAGTGAATAGGACTGATTGAAAATAGTTCCTAATAGTCTGCTTTTTAAGCCAGGCAATCATGGCTCAACTCTTCAAAATTCTCAGGGAATGAGAAGAGTCTAGAAGGGGAGATAAAAGATTTTATTAAGGGAATTACATGCAACTCCTTCAATGCACAAATTACACCGTTGAAGTTAAAATTTTAACTCTCAAATATAAAAAAATACATATATAAGTATTTTTACAAAATATACCTTAGTGATCAAGTTTCGATCAAAACATGATCAAGAGCAAGCCTCATCACTGGTGGGACCCCGGTCTAGGGAGGTTCCCCTTAATACAACTCAAAACTAAGTTGTTTCAACTCAAAATTGAGTTGATTTGGGGCATCCCCTATCGCGGTGCCCCCTTTCGAGCTCGGGAGTCCCCTAATTGGGGTGTCCTGACCCTCCCGACACTAATGGGGTCGGGACCTCTTCCTCTAGAATAGGTTTGACCTATTCTTCAGGAGATAATGGAGGATCTCCAACCCTCCACTTCCCCTGATGTCGAGGAAGTAGTTACTTCCCCACTCACAGAGGTGTATAAATACTATGCCCTCTGTGAGCACCTGACTAATATATAGAATCCTTTGTGCTCAAAACCCTAGAACTATGATGAAAGTTCTGAGAAGAAGCAGCAGAGGGGAAGAAGAAAAGAAAAAGGTGAGAATATAGGAATGGAATAACCCAATTTCTTCACTCTTCTTTCTCTCCATCCCTCTCTCTATCTCCTCTTCTCTGTCATCCTCTCTTAAAAGCAAGGATGGAAACTTGTTCAAGTTACCAGCTGTTAAATAAAAAGCTTGAAAGCCATGGCCATAGCTCTTCATAGGGAAGAAGAAGCCCAGAACACAAAAGTGTTCTTCACCAATATGAACTGAACCAAGAATATGGGCCAACTCATGTTCTGCATATTTTGGAATAGGCCACTCTATTCCTTGCATATTTAACAGAAATAGATAAACTATTTCTTAGAGGGACATGGATCAAAAGCCCCATGTCCTATATAAAAACATATGAATAGGAAAATCTTATTCATCTCCGAGACATGAAAACATGCCCTCAGAATACCCGTGGAATAGGAAAACCCTATTCCTAGGACACAAGAAATTGTGTCTTTCGACATATGAATACGAAAACCTTATTCATGAGGCATGAAAATCATGTTTCTTGATTATGTGAACAGGAAAACCCTATTCATTTTCAGACATGACAATGTCCGTGTATGATATGTCTATAAAAGACATCTGAATGGAATACTCCATTCATGTCCCGAGACATGAAAAATCATGTCTTCAGGACTTTCATGAATGAGAAAACCCTATTCTCAACCCACTTATGAATATGAGTACCCTATTCAGTTATCATACATGCAAAGTATGTCTGATTCTGTGAATACAGTGCCAAAACACTGCATTCAGCACATATACATGGCCTCAAAACCATTTTTTACTCTTGAACACAAATCCATGTGTTTATGTTGCACAAACAACCAAGAATGATACTATACATTCTCAGTATGTGCAAGAAACTCAAATAAACGAGTGCAAGAAACTCAAATAAATGAGTTTCATCTAAGAAAACTCCATATCAGAGTTTTCTGATATGGCTTGAAGCAGCCTTCGGAAGGCCCAATTTAGACGTTTGAATGGTTCGCTGAACTAGAACTAGAACTAGAACTAGGTTCGATACTCACCTTCAACCAATTGACAAAAAAATTGAAACACCGGTTTGGAGCTAGCTCTTCTGACAAGGTGACACTTACCCAGCTCACCATGTAAAAACCCTCCCTCAAGGGATGAAACCCTCCTAGAATTCGGACAAAGGTGGAGAACAACTCACATACGCTGTGACCCCCGATCCCTGAGAAGCAGTGGTACAACTGTTGCTTAGCAGGATTCCACGGCGAATCCGATTGTTCCTCTTGTCCGCGAAACATTAGGCGTTTGCTCCGTTGTTTGAGCAGATAGCGAAATTGGAAAATGCCGATCCTGCGCTGCTTGAAGATTACTGGGCATATATGCGTGAAAAGCCAGAGCGAACCCAACAGCCTCGTATCCAACAGAAACCAAAGCAGGTCATGTCCTTGATAGTGGACACTAACGAAGGCTTATCCAGGTCGAGTCGGGCAGCCCTTCAACCGACAAAGTCGTCTGAATCATCCCAACCAAAACTCTCTAAAAGAGAAAATGAATAAGAAATACCCTTTCACGAAAGAGTCTATTAAGAACATCTTCGAGTTAGCTATGAAGCATGGTTTGGAGTTATCAAAGATCAAGAAACCCGACGAAGCTAACAAGCATATCCCAAAATACCACCTCTACCATCGTATGATATCTCACCCCATTGAAGACTGTTTTGTCTTCAAGAATTGGGTCGATGAGCAGTATAAGCTCGGGAATATTGTCCTTACCGAAAAATTCAAGGTCAATGATCTCACCGAACATAGTCACTGTATAACTACGTGCGGCCAAAGCAAGCTACTCTCATCCACGACCTCAGAGGCCCAAGAAGATCGTTGGGAAGTGGTCATCTCAAAAAAGACATTAAAGCTCCACAGGAGTTTAGAAAGAATGCCCAGAATTCCTCGAAGGAAGAAAGCTCCCACACCGGAGACAACACATGTTTCGGCTATCGTCGTTGCCGCTGGCACACCAAAGGATAAGGGAAAGAAGTCGAAATCCCTCTGCAAGAGAAGCCGCTAAACCTTCCTCCAATAACCCTGCGTGACTTCATCCCGTCCGACTTCTGGAGCGAAGAAATGGGTAACGAGAAGCTGCAAGAGAAGTTCTGGAAACTAGACACGTCCGAGCTATCCAACATAGAGGAAGCGGAGCGACAGAGGCTACGTTTAATCTGTGCTAGCAAATGCATTATTAAGAACTAATGTCCAAACTCAACCGACGCAAACTCACACTTGCCACTATATCGCCCGTACCGCTAGCGAGAGCAACAAGGTTGCAAACTGCCTTCAGGATATGGACACGCCACCGAATGTAAGTCTCGCCGATGAAGTTTGTCAAGAACCGGAGGAAACAACTCAAGCTAACCCGCCGGTTGCCTGAGAAAACGCTAACACCTCATGTGTAATGCCGCAAGGGAAAATCATCAACTTTCAGCAGGAGAAAGATGAAGAATACCCAGCTGAGAAGGTGATCGAGGCATTGCATTGCGCATCCAACTCGCGTCGTGCTTCAACCATTACCTGGGAAGAATTGGTCGACGAAAGTGAGCAAGTATGGAGCCGGGTCCCAATAGAGCCCGCGTCGCCGACGCTGCTCCCTTAGGAAAATCCTGAAGATTCGCCATCCTCAACTCTACAATCGGTCAAATAGCCCAACAAAACATATGTTCCACGACCACATAGAGAGATTGGAACCATAACTGAAACCATTGCTCACTTGACCACAAAGGCGGAGAGGCACAACGACTTTATAGAAGCCGCAAATACCACTTTCAGAAGTCTTAGAAGAATACAGAAGACTCCAAGCAGAAAATGCCTTGATACGCAGGGATGTTGATCTTTTACGACAACAGGTCCGCGAATCACAAATACTCACTGGGAATCTATAGAGTCAGATCTTGGAATTCCAATGCAACCGGGTCGAAGAGGCCACTGCAAAAGCCGGTCGCAGAAGGGCTCGAGAAATTGAGGCACCCCAGACATCCCGAAACACGAGAAGAGCAATCCGCACGGAGGCAATATTACCCCCTCGACGTCTACGGGGAAAAGGTGGGACAAGCGATTGAGTCAATGACCGATCGAGATTTGTACGGAGCATTCCGTTTACTCAGAAACCTGAGCACATAACTCCTATATCCTAGAATGCCTGGTGAAGCTAAACTGGCCGCATCCTCAAGCTTTTGCATATTACATCAGCGAGCAGGGCATTCTTTAAGATGCTGCCACACGTTCAGGGAGATACAAGATTCTACACAGAATCAGGTCGCGAATGCCCTTCAGAATAGAAAAAGGCAAAGCACCTCTTCACGTTCTTCAGATGTTGTCTATACATGTCGTTGGATAAATCATCAAATCACGGGCTAAGACGAACCAAAGTCTCAACAGAGACACGATTCGTCCATAACCTTCCAACGGGGAGAAAGCAACAATGCAAATGCTGATGCTGGTCGTCTAATCGAAGAAGTACCGAGTACCCTACCAATGTATGAAAATTAGCATCGTTTGTACATCCCCGCCTCAAAGGAATCCCGCGGAAAGAGTGGATTTCTTGTTCATTGTCCGAAAGACAATGAAATGCATGCAGCATTCATGCGGACAATCTCTCAATTGAATGATGAAGTGAGGCTTGCATGAGGACATTATCGAATTGCGTCAACAAATGAGCCAGTTTCGGCAGCAGCTCAGTAATACAGACAACCGAATCGATAGCCTGCAACATCGAATAGCATAACGTCAACATAGGCCAACAAATACGGTCACTTCGCAAGGACGCCCGGTGAGAATTCGAAAGTCTGCAGAAACCAGATCCGGTCAAAGTCGCAGAAACAGATTACATCTGAGATTTATTTACTCCCATCCACCAAGGGGTTAGATAAATCAGGCGATAATCTCGATGCCTGGATGGGAGCTGCTGCGAATTTGCCAAGCTATCAGAAGCATCTGCACGGAACACCATATCTCCATCATGCCTAGAGAAGAGGAGCTTGTAGATGCCCTGGACTTCTGCGTTTTCACCAAATCTACGGTCACACGCTGAGGAACCGTGTTGTCTTCAGACGACGCATGCAAGAGTTTGCAGAAGACCAGCTGTCCACATCTTCCTCGCCTTCCCCACAAAGACGAAGAAGAGCATCTCGACCATCAAACCCTTCGCACACTTGCAGGGTCATAAGTGTCGAGAGCGAAGCTTTGGGTTACACACTTCGCTTTCCTGACAGCGAAGACAAAGATGATGTTAGATTCGTAAATAATGTCATCACCCATCGGAGAACCATTGTCTCCTCGCCAAAAGCTGACGACTTAAAACAGAAGACGGTTCAACCTACTGAAACCCAAGAAACGGTTTTCCCATACCAAGGAACAACCAAATCGGATCCGAAGTCCAGCGATCCGAAACAAAGGGCGAAGGAGGCAGAGAAAGGAAAAGCTGTCGAAATGGAAGAAAGTGTTGTCCCTTCAGCTTCAAAGGTCAAAAACAAACCGGCTATAATGTGTCAGCCAATTTAAAGAAGATGCCGACACTAATGACCGTATACGAAACGCTCATGCCGTCTTTAGAACTCAGGAACATGTTGATAGAAGCTTTACAAAACCCTGAAGAATATCAGGCCTTCTTTGTTGAAGCAGCCATGAAGGCTGCAATGATGAACGCACCGTCGGGGTCGTGTTCACTGATGAAGATATGTTATTGGGGACTTAAAAACACAACCGACCCCTATATATCTCAGGGACCTTTAACGATATTACGGTCAAGAGGGTGCTGGTAGATCCAAGAGTATTAGTAAATCTGATTATCCTGAAAACGCTTCGAAGTTTGGCCTTTGATGTAAACCATCTCACGGCTGAGAAGATTCTGATCCAAGGATTCGACCAAAATACAATGAAAGCCTTGGGGTCAGTCATACTAGACTTCCAAGTGGGACCACTCAAATCTAGGGCGAAGTTCCACGTCATCAACTCTGACACGGCGTACAGAGTCTTACTGGGCTGACTATGGCTTCATGACTATAATATAGTGCCATTAACTCTACACCAGTGCCTGAAGCATAAAAAGAACGATTGCGAATACCGCTGCATCTTGAAGACGCCAAATACTTCATCGAGGAATTCAATGGTGAGCCAGCCAATCCGAGGAAGGCATTTCCTCGGGAAAACGATGACTCCGATGATAAAACGACTATTCTTCTGAAGTTGGTTCAAAACTTCAGAAAACCTTACGGGCAGGGTTTTATTTAGAGTCCTCAAACGAGGAAGACGATATATCAGTGCAATTCTTTCCGGGAGTTTGTCAGCAAATCAAGAACTTTCAGATGCCGGATGGCGATGATGATGACAATCCTCGTTATCAAGCAATAGACTTCAGGAGATGAGGACGAAAGGGGAAGAGCTAAGTTCGTCTCATCCTAACCCTAACAAGTATCAAAAGCCCTTGCAAGAATTGCATGTGGCTAATATAACACACTCGGAAACCTTCTTTGTCCGTCCGTCCCGGGGGCAAAAGGGAATCCTATTCTATAAATCCCAACCAAACGAATGTGTTGAGAAAAGTCTCTTTTATTTTGAACAAGATAGTCAAGTAGAAATAAGAGTCCCACTAGATATGTCACTGAAAACCCTGCAACTTTGCAGAAAAGTTGGGATATCTTTACGACAATCCCAGAAACATATTGAATGTTCAACACCTTGTGGTATCCGTTAAATGCGCATGAATATATAAAAGGTTCAAAACTTAGAGACACGAGAGTCTTGGGGTGTTTTTCATATTCCTCTGGACGTCCTCGCTTTAAATTTCACAAACACATTCATCACTGCCGTATGATATCCATGTAGGCGAATCAAACAGAACGAGACACCGCATCCGTATCGCAAGAAAATGTGGGATTGCAAGTCTCGGACTTAATTCAATTACAGCTGGCCCCTTCTGAATTTGAAGAATGAGGACATGCTACTATTGATGGTCTGATAAAAGTAAACATAGGAACCAATGAGGATTCTAGACCCATTTTCGCTCAACTCAAAGAGGAAGAGCGAATTAGGCAGATTGAATTAAGTCCATAAGGGTTTCTGAGCGACTATAAGCGACTATAGACGAACCCATAAGGGTTCGTCACCCTTGATGAAGACGATCTTCAGGGGAAATCATAGAATTTTCTTAAATTCTTTTTCTAAAAAGAGAAATAGAAACTCCCTCAAATGAGTTTCTTTTTCCCTTCCTCTGTTTAAATAACAGAGGAAGAGAAGAGGCTATCCAGCAAATCGCTGGATCGCCGCCACGTGTACGCACGTGGCCCTTACGTGCCATCACCAGGGCTGAACTAGAAATCTAGTTTTTGTTTAAAAAAATGTACACACATATATTTTAAAATAAATCCATCAATTAACGCAAAAAATAAAACAAATCTTTATTTATTCTCTCGCAAAATTACATTTCGGGGGATAAGGATACACAAGTTTGTTATTCAATTCGACCAATTGAGATTCGACTTCAGCCGTCATCTCAAAACGTCGCTTTTTTTTAAGCGACTGTTTCTATTTATCGTCGCCACACCTGCCAGCAAAGGCCGACATGATAGCCCGCTGAGTATGGATACGACTCAAAAGTTTAAGGGAACAGTCTTACACCTGTCGACTAATCAAACCCGTCGCATGGACCAATGCTATCTTGTCCTCGGCATCATCCAAGTCGCGAAGGGTCATAATGGCAGAGAGATCGGAATGGCATCAAAGATTGTCAGAAAAATCATATGAAGGAGGGGAGCGCAAGCCAAGGGGCGATCCAACATGTCTCTCCAGACGAGCCACGATGGCTTCGCACTCATTATAACTGTAGCCGACATCCGAGAAATGAGCGACAGCCGGTGGGACAATCTCTCTAAGAGGAATTATGCGAGGATTATGAGCTATCTCTCTTTCTCTTGATAGAAGAATGTGGAGGAAAAGGAAACCCTTTTCTCTCAATTTATAATAGAGTAGGGCACTTAATGTCAACCCTTAGAAACCAGCATGCAATTTATTGTATGCAAGGGTGACCTTTCCAAATCATTGACCAAAGGAAATCTTAGAATTCTAAGAGAATTCTTTCTGTTAAAGCCCTAGGCTGATGGGCCTGAACTAGAAAATCTAGTTCAGAATATTTTAACAATAAGATATGCACCAAGTTGTGCATATCCATTGTTAGGGGGTATTTGTTGGAGTTAAAATTTTAACTCTCAAATATACAAAATATCTATATAAGTATTTTTACAAAATACACCCCAGTGATCAAGTTTATATCAAAACATGATCAAGTGCAAGCTAAAAGGGTTTCTCATCACTGCTGGGACTCGCTGCCTAGGGAGGTTCCCTTTAATACAACTCAAAACCGAGTTGTTTCAACTCAAAATTGAGTTGATTTGGGGCATCTCCTATCGGGATGCCCCCTCCCGAGCGCCGGAGCTTCTCATGAGCTCGGGAGGCCCCTAATTGGGGTGTCCCGACACTAATGGGGTCAGGACCTCCTCTAGAATATGTTTGGTTTATTATTTAGGAGATAATGAGGGGATCTCTACTCACTTCTCCTGATATCGAGTGAGTAGTTACCACTACTCCCCCACCCACAGAGGGAGGGGTATAAATACCATACCCCTGAGAGCTCCTGGTAATATATAGAATTTTTTGTGCCCAAAATCTTAGAACATTGATAAAAGTTCTGAGAAGCAGAAAAAGAAAAGAAAGAAATGTGAGAATATAGGAATAGGATAACCTCATTCCTTAACTGTTCTTTCTCTCCATCCCTATCTCGATCTCCTCTTCTCTGATAAAAAACGAGAATGGAAACTTGTTCAAGTTTTCAGCCTTTAAATAAAAGAGCTTGAAAGCCATGACAATGGCTCTTCACAGAGGAGAAGAAGCTCCGAACACAAAAGTGTTCTTGACCAATATGAACTGAACCAAAAATACGGGCCAACCCATGTGCTGGATATTTTGGAATATGCCACCCTATTCCATACATATTTAACAGAAATAGATAAACTATTTCTTAAAGGGACGTGGATTAAAACCTCCATGTCCTTCTATGTAAAAACATATATAAATAGAAAAATCCTATTCATCTCCGAAACATGAAAATATGTCCTCATAATATTTGTGGAATAGGAAAACCCTATACCTAAGACAAGAAATTGTGTCTTTTGATATATGAATGGGAAAACTCTATTCATGAGACATAAAAATCATGTCTTTTGATTATGTGAATAGGAAAATCCTATTCATGTATGATATGTTTATAAAAGACATGTGAATGGAATACTTCATCTATGTCCCGAGACATGAAAAATCATGCCTTCAGGATTTTCATGAATGGGAAAACCCTATTCTCAACATACTTATAAATAGGAGTACCCTATTCAGTTATCATGTATGTCTGATTTTGTTAATACAGTGCCAAAAACACTGCATTCTGCACATAAACATGACCTTAAAGCCATGTTTTTACCCTTGAACATTAATCCACATGTTCATGTTGCACAAACTACCAAGAATGATACTATACATTCTCAGTATGTACAAGAAACTCGAATAAATGAGTTTCATCTAGGAAAACACCATATCAAAGTTTTCTGATATGGCTTGAAGCAGCCTTCGGGAGGCCCAATTAAGGCCTTCCGGTTGCTTCGGGACCCCTTCCGGTCCTTCAGGAGGCCCCTAAACAGGCCTCCCTAACATAAACTTCTCAGTTTTCTTAACATATGTAGACCCTATCCAGGGGTCCCATTTGCAATTCAAATGAAGTATTTTCTATTTCAAATGAAGTGGTATGGGCCCCATCTAGGGTGTCCCGCTTACAATAATGTAGCCCTCACATTAGACAGTGCTCATCAACTTCTACCAAGTTGACACTAAAATACCCCTAAGTATTTCAATGAAAATCTCAAAGGAGGATCCTTTGTAATTTTACATTCCTTTGCAATGCTATATGTAATTTACATTCAAGTTGTATATAAATACAAACAAAATGAATAAAATATATACTTTTGTAAAAATTTGTGTCTTGATTTACTTTACTGCTATATATATGCGATCTTCTCTCTAAAATGATGCAATTTGAAGCGAACTAGCATGGTATCCCGTCCAGATGCGTCCTGAGACAAATAGATTGTAATTAACGTCATACGCTTGCGGTGTCGGAAGTGTCGAATCCAGGACCTTCTGGCAACTCTTAAAACACTAAATAACTTTGTTTTGTTTAAGCCCACCTTTGTTTCAACGTTCTAGCGTTGAAGGTTCCTAAAGAGGTTAAACATACACCAAGGAGCAAATCAACATGTTCAAGTCCCAAGTAGTTTGGTGACATGATACTTGGAGGTGTAGCATCAGAGACATGTTCATCATCAGAAAAATGTTCATAAATTAGGACATTAGGGATATTAGTAAAATATATCAGTTAAACTGGTGGAATTTCTTTACTTAAGCATACAAACTGCCCCTTTTGCTACTATTGGTCCTCATCTAGAGTTCCATTCTAGTGGATTATAACATTGAATCCCGGTGATTTGGCTGTCTAAAATAACATTCAAATTATACTATGGAATATGGGTTGTATAAGATGATACACTACTTGATGCTCCTTGGTTTAGTGATTTGCATGTAGTATGCAGACAGAAATCATGCATTTCCTCACATATAATTGTAAAGTATGATTCTGAATGAATCATCACGGTTAATGACGATATATCCTTGAGTGTTTCTTTCTGATACGTGCAACCTATAATATCTTATGTATTTCGGTATGCCACAAATTTTGATAGGTTTAATAGCACAAAATATCCCTGTAGTGTACCTTGTGTAGCACTTATACCTCATCAGGTGATTTATTAGCGCCAAGACCCTCTCTGCCCATCGACCAAAACGTGAAACATTGAAATTCTACTAAAGGGGTGTCCTGTGCGGTCAACCCATTTTTATATTATTCTCAGATTACTATATATTCTTGGGGGAAAAGGAACCTAGAGCCAAGCCATTATGTGAGGAGCATAGAAAAAATCCTTTTTGGATAATTATGTTTGATTTAGCTCAAATTATCTTCAAATCTTCCATTGTTCTTAACCAAACACATATTTATATACATTCAGGGTTATAGTAATACTAGGTTCTTGAGATACTTTCAAGTAGATGGAGGAATTTGAGATCTTGGAGATAATTTGACGAGTTAAGGGTTCTATCAGGAAATTGGTTGCTTGTTTATCAAATACACGATTATATCATTATACTAAACTTGCAAGGGCATTTTAATATCATAGGTCACACTCTGAGACTTGATACTTCCTAGAAAAGGAGATGTAATGCTTCTCTTTGACACTTTGATGTAGAATGAATAAATATAGCTGTAAATTTACAGCTTCCATCTCACATGATTTTAATCAGCAAATTTACACTAACATATTTAATTTTGCTAGTACTTGGTCCCTGGTATTAGCCCATATCTGCAAGACTACAATCCTCATAAGATTTCTGTAAAGGTCCTATAAATTGCTTTATTTGTAAATAGAGTTTTTTGTTATCCATACATCATATGCATTACCAGACCATAGTGGAAAGACATGCTACAGATTCACCCTTCAAATCACCATGTATAAAAAATGACATATTTAATCAACCTCAGATTTATTTCTGCCGTCAGAGAGGCTTTAATATCGTGCAAGATAGAAAATAAGACATTCAGTAACCGCTATCTGGCCCTTAATCTATCTGCTGTGGTACTTTTGCGAGGAACATCAGCAATAAGTAATCAGGGAGGCTCAACTCCATACAATATCCGGAAAGGGTTGAAACCACAATCAAATTAGTATAGGTGTTGTGCCAATATTCAAGAGCGGATCTATGATGTATTATTCCTTTTACCGTACATAACCCTCTATATACCATCAACATCGACAAATTTTGAGAGCTTCAGTAAAAAAAACTTGTGATTTAAAACGAAAGTGAAGCATAATTATAGTTATTCGTGATTCGTTGTCTTCTACTATTTTAAGCACACAACATGCTCGATATTATCATTTTTACACGAACATGATGAAGTGGTTGTTGGGAATATAGTCGATAGATGTTTGATAGACGTGCTTACAGTTCATACCATAGTAAAATGTAATGCCGTGGTGTAGATTGTATAGATCGGTGCATCAAAGCTCTATAGGGCATGGTTTGAAATTCGGCCGATCCTGATCGGAGCCGACGATTCTGATCCCAAAAATGACCGTTTGAGTTCCGAGACCGATATCGTCCGATACTAAGTAATATTGGATTTATCATTTGATTTGTGGGGTTTTAGTATTATTGTTATCAATTGTTGGTGGGTTTATTGATTGGCTAATGAATTCATTAATGGTCTAATGGGTTTATTACACGCCATTGGATTTAATATGGTTAATTTGACACATTGAGTTGACTTTACACATTATTAATTACTAAAGAATTTTCAAAATTGTTATAGCTATCTAGTTGGCTATTTTAAAAAAAAATCCTAATGCTAAAATATTCTATTTCTCAAACGATATAAAATATAAAATTTGATATCCCTGATCCGAGACGGCCAAGATTGCTAATTCCGATACCAAAAGTGGCCACCCTATAGGCCGATACCGGTCCCGATACAAGATTTTAAACCTTGATATATATAGGAGAGGCCCTTGAATACTCATAATATATGGACCGAAAAAGCTGGATATTCATTATAATCCCACAACCCTACCAATGCACACCTTAAGCTTATACTTCTGGGTGAAGTGATTATTGACATGGTATCATAGCACGGTTAACACCAGTTTCAGGAGATTCTGAGTTAAAACCTCATACCAAGGTAAAATATGTTTATTTACCTCCCATTTATTCTGCCTATACAGGTTTCATGAGCCTAACTTGAGGGGAAGCCTTAGGAATATGTTCGCTTGACATTGACATTGTTATCCCACAACCCAGCGGCTTAAGCTTTTATGCAAAGCAGTTTTTGACAGTGATATCTGATATGAATTTTTTAGATGATAAAGCTATTCATGTTCTCTTGGGCACAGCTTGGTTTTCTTAATCTATTTTATTGTGATGCAGATGGAAGGGGCCATTCTGTCAATGCACAGCCCTCAAGATGTCCTACTTGTAAAGGCATGGGAAAAGTGTGCACTCATATCCTAATTCATATTTATTTTTGAAATATTTATAATTTGATTTCTTCTCGAGAACTGGAGAGTATCATATCTGGTCATATTACAAACGAAGTTCAATTTGGTCAACTACTCATTTGATTGCACAATTGTCTTAATTCAGGTTACGATATACCCATTCACGACTACTTGTGGTTCTTGCAAAGGGCTAGGGAAAATAATTAAGGTTGATATATGAGAGCTAAAGCAATCCTATTCCATTTTATGTTCTCTTATCTGAATAATAGCCATTCATATGTGTGTAGGATTATTGCCTCTTATGTAAAGGATCTGGGGTGGTTGAAGGTGTAAAAAATGTCAGCGTTACCATTCCGGCAGGTGAGTTATATTATCCTTGTTTAGCTTGTTTGAGTGTTACTTTCTGATTTTATATATACATCCTGCGATAGTAATGATTATAATGAACTAAAAGCAGTCACCCTATTCGTGTTACTTATTTAATGTCATCATATTCGGCATAAATATTTGTCTTGCATGACATTCTTGTCCTGCACTTTGCTTCTTTTTCTTTTCCCCCCTATGACAAACAGTGTCGTCAGTACTTCCTGTTGCTACTCCTTTATTTTTAAGTTTATCCGACTGCTTAGATATGCTTGGTACCGTGTTTCCTTGTCTTACAAGGAAAAAGGTGTGTTATATATTAGCTAACTGGCTGCAATCTTTGACAAATTCTATTTTACATTTACGTATAAGATTTATCAATATTGTCCAGTGTATCTCCTTGGCTTTCCTGTACTTTGAATGTGGTTCTAACAACGAATCTATTCATTACAGACTTCCTGTTGAGGAGTCTTATCATCTCACATATCCATCTGTTCTCTTGCCTATCCCCAGGAAATTTGTAACGTTGTTTCTTAGATGCATGAGAGTGAACTGAACTGCACAATAATTAATGTTTTCGTGCATGGAAATTAGTTCTTAAGGTTTGTGTCCCTTGCTCTCAGTCGTTTTGGCAGCAATTTGCACCTACTTCTTATTGAGAAGTGTTATAAGGTTGATATCCTTCTGTAAACTCGGTCAATACTCATTGGGAGCTTTCCCAACTTTGAGGTGTGCTTCATGGATGCTCCACAATTGATGTGACGAGATTAGATGATGAGGATGATGTAATCTGGTGCTTGTAACCTCCTCAGCTTATTGTTCCGCAAATTTTTGTGTCCCTTGTATCGGATGCCACTTATCTCAATCTAGCATGTATTGGTATTGAACTGAGATAATTGACCTTCTTACATCAATCAGTACTTTCTTACATCAATCAGCATTAACAAAAATATCTTAAAACATATGACTCATAGCATCTTCTCCAAAAATGTCCGCTCCTTATAAATCAAAACAAAAGTGGTCGTAATTGTCACTTCTGGTCCTATCATCCAGAAACCTGATGTAATAATTGGATAAAAGTGAAAAGTGAAAAAAATCCATGTACTGAGATGGGGAGGGACGAGACATGTTCCCATCTCACAGTAAGGATAGCTAATGGATTTCCTTTCTTGAGAATTGTTTCCTTAGGCTGTTGTCTCTATTTCTGGGGAATGAAACCTGGCCATTCAAATCCCTTTTATAATTTTTATTAATGGATGGGACTTGAGTTTGCAATCTTTTTTGAGTTATAAGGTTGGACCCCTGGACCTACCCCCTCTCCTATTCCTCTCCCTTATGTTGGTTGCATGCCTTGGACTTGTACCTCCTTGGGAAAAATTCCTTTGGGGGTAAGTATATGAGATCTGTGTTCCTTTTTTTAGCAGTTGATCGGTTTGTAACGGAACATTCTCCTATATTTATGTACTGATTATCCAATATTTACGATACACATATTGTTTGTTTTCGGCCTAAATAAAAAGTGAAACTTCCTCTGTTTATTTATCTTTTCAATTTTTTCGTCAACCATATGGACTTTATATATACTTTTTTTCTCGAGAGAACAAAAAAATAAAATAGCCCTGTTTATGCCCATTGACTGGGGAGGAAGGTCATGTCATAGGATAAGCCTCCTCTTAGTTCTCCTCTCAAATATCTTGTGTATTGTAAAAAGCTGTTAAGAGCAGTTCACTATTTGGGATTACAAGGCAGGATAGAAGCCCTCATGAAAACCAAGCATCCCCTGCAATCTCAACTTAAGTTAGTTCATTGAACCCGAAGTTGCTTGTTTACTTTTTCCTTTCGGCTTTTCTTCTTTAACAATCAACGCCAATGAATATTCCACTTGGTGTTTTATCATGATGCTTGTTTTTTTAATTAATACTTTAAGCTCTTTAATATATGATATTTCTTCCTTGTTTTATATTTAATGCCTATGCAATCCCTAAAACACTTCATTTATTGTATAGCACCTTGCATTCACCTTTCTATTGTTTTGACTAGCATGATATCTTCAACTAAGTTTGATATATTTATTACGGTATGTATATATACTCCAAGATACTGTATCATTATTCACTTTTATGGGGCATTTACTTATTATAGGAGTCGATTCTGGGGATACAATTCAAGTGCCGAAGGCTGGGAATGAGGGGGGAAGTGGTGCCCGTCCTGGCTATTTGTATATTAAACTGCAGGTAGTACTTAATTAACGTTTATATAGAGGCAATACCTTCCTGTCTAAGATTTTTTTTTTTGCCTAAGATGCCTGTGGTTTTATAGGATTAATATCTGTATTTAAGTGTTCTGGATTGATAATACAACAAGCTAGGTTCTACATGACCTTTCCCCCTTCTCACGTGTCAGAAATAATCTCTTAGCGGTTGCTTTGTTTCTGGTTAAACCTTAACTGTGTTCATAAGAATGGATAAGTCAGAAGTTTTTTAGTCAATGGTTTAGCTGTGCTCATATGTTGTATTATCTGCTTGAAATGTATGATTTCTCTCCTTTCATGATTCAGGTAGAGAAGGACCCTGTTTTCCAAAGAGATGGAGCTGATGTATATGTGGATACTCGTATAAGTTTCACACAGGTAAGAATATGATATATAAGATTTATTTCTGTTCAAACTACATGCTTATTTACTTCTTGACCTTAGTGGAACTGCATTATATAGAATGGACTAACATTATCTAATTTATTTGTATCCTTCTGGTTTGCTTTATAATATATCAATATTAATTGTATACAGTGTTCTATTTTGTTTGACAAAATATCGAAGGTGTTACAAAATCATCGAACATCATATCAATCTTAAATTTCCTTTTAGATAAGATTCAAATGAATGAGGATGCACTAAAAGAAAATCAATTGTATTGCCAGCCATAGCACGTCAATAGATCAAGGGTTAAAAGAAAATGTTTGGGCTAGAAAAGAGTATGAAGAATATTTAGGTCAACTGAATTTCAAGGTGAGTTTTAGGATCTTAATATTATTATCCTTTGATGAAATCGGGGAAGGTTAGAGTTAAATGATTTTTGTGGGTACCTAGACAACCATTTTTTTCAGAAGGATGCATACAAGAGAATGCCATATGTTTGTGATCATTAGAACTTTATGTATGCGATAATAACTATCAGGACTTATAAATCTCTTGGGGTTTCGGTTGTAGTAGAATTCAAACAATTCGGATATTTTTTTGATATAACATAGTTTACTAGTGGTTATCATCTAACCAATTAATTTAATTTAATATTAAAAATTATATATTTCATCTCTTTATCATCCATATCACTATAGTTCAGACGTACTGCAGCACACTTATTTGACACATTAGATCAGAAGCATGCCTAGCACTGGATGTTACACATTGTTTAACCGTCTTACGGTTAGGGCCTGTTTGTGGGGAGGTAAAACAAATATGGTCCCTGCATTTAGCAGGGCAAAGCAAATTCACTATTGCTTTAGAAAATTATTTCTCTTGTTTGGTTTGTCTAATTTGAGGCAAATTTTTTGGATTAGAATTGCTTTACTCCTGCATCATGTTTGTTTCACCAAAGATGTATTCCCTTGAAAAGCATCATTGACTGCTGATTGTAGTTACCTCTCAAGCAAAAAAGTTGAGCTTACCATAACTAACAACCATGACCAGCCAAGCGCAATTTGAATTGTTCTAATTTCAACCATTTTATAGGTCCAACTGCTACTAAAACAGACTGAAATTTCATGTTTCTTATTCCTCATATCCTTAGCAAAAATAGCTCAAAGAAGTCCAGTGCATCTTTAATTGCGTACCATGCAAGCAAATATTGGATATAATAACAACATCACATAATCTCAACATAACAAGCCAAAATATATTTATGCACTATAGCGAGTACTGCATATAGTTTCAAAATCACAAAAAAAATTCACTTCCAAAAGTACAAGTCAAAAACTAAACTTAATAGAGATTACTCAGCATCTATAACACAACTTTGTTGTCACTGTCTCCACTGTTGGAGTCCCTAACTTCTTCGCCACTTATGTTGGCTTCAGCGCCTTCTCTTCGACTATTCCCACTATTACTAGCAACCGAAAAGCCATGTTCTTCAATATGCGAAGCCATCCATCTCTTTTGTGAGCTAGGAGGAAAATTAATAAACATTCTAGCATTTTGCTCATCTAAAATCAATGTTTGATATGCATGATCTTCATAGCTTCTGGAATCTGGATATTTTGCAAGTTCGTATATACACCTGGACAAGTCTTTAATCCCATGAAGTTGTGAATTTTGAATGGCATATACCATCTCTCCACCTTCTCAAGCGTCTTTTCCATTATGTGTTTGTTAATAGATCTTGCCACACTACTCTTACGCTGGATAGTTCACACACTACATTTTGAGATTATTCTTGCTGGATCGCTTCATGACCGAGATCATCCACTTCACTTGGTGTTTGAACATCACCTTCTTGTGTCTCGTCATCTACACTAATGGCAGAAGTGGGAGCCTTTTCAAAGTCATCATAAAATGACTTCTTGTATTTTCTTGGTGCAAAGTCATCCCCGATAATTATTCTCAAATGCTCATAGTGCTTTAATGGCTTGTTGACATTCTTTCAACTCGGGGATCTCCTGTAGAAATTAACATGATGTTATAAAGGCCATATGCAAATACATTTAAATATGAAAGTGTAAAAGAAAAAAAACTATCGAATTTAGAGAATTCTTACTAGTGCAGATGGCTTGTATATCACTTCATTCAATACAATCCTCCTCCTCTCTTCATCCCAACCTTCCCCACTTATATCAAGACATGCACACATGTTTTGGTAATGAGTTCTGAGGCTCCTCATGTGGTTTATCATATTTTCGGTAGTGAAGTTCGCATTACACTTTTGATTCACCTTTATAGCTGCAACCATGTAAGCCGGCCTTTTAAAACCCTTGTCACATTTCAATCCTTTCTTGGCTTGTTGCACAAGAAAAGGTATGAGAAAATCATCATATGTTCTTCCACTTCTTGTTACCAACAGGTTTTACCTCTTCTTCACCTTTTTTTGAGTCAGACTCCTTCCTTGTTTTTTGACAGTGAGGTTACACCCTCATCTTCACACGATCCTGAGCCGATTGTTTTGAATGCTCATCGATATTTGAATTATGAACGTCGCTTTGGTTAGAGGAGTCTCATTGCTATGTGAAAAGTGACCATACGATGTTGTTAGAGACGGGACCTGCACATAGTGTATGTATTGAGGCAACATAGGACCTAAGAAAGGATCCATTATTGCAGGAAGCTCTCCATATGTCTCCCATGATTGGTCGGGTTGGAAATTTAGTATTGTTGGATGAACACCTGGAACACCATGCCCTATTGTTTGTGTGAATGGTCTTGGCACATCACCAGGGGAATCTGAGGGAAGATTCATTCCCCTGAACCTTGAATACTATATGACGACGTGATATTAGAAAGAAATTTTGCTCCTTTAGATCTTTGAATGTAAGTGGACTGTTGAGAATCTTCCATATCTGTTAGTAAGTACAAAATTTTGCAGCATATTCATATTATAAATAACTAATGAATAATAAACAAGTAACATATTGATACAAAAAAGCAATGCAGATTATAATTTGCAATTCTAGATTTAAACGAGACAAGCTACATAATCTTTGATAATAATAATAATAACTTTAGTCCACTCTCTTTTGTGTTTCCTCTATGATATTTCTTACAATAGTCTACCCATGTATCCCATGCTATTTGATCCTGATGAGCCTTCCACTCGTCTCTCCTAATCACTTGTTCTCGATGGCTCTTGAGAAGTCAAGAATGGAGTCGTCGTCCTCATCTTCTGTCACCTTCAAAATCTTCGCTGAGAAAGTTGTGAGGATCTACGATGGCGATGTAGTTGCGAATAACGTCCATGTCAGGGAAATATCAACTTGACATGTGCTTATGCGAATGGATGGTGTGGCTTTGTATAAAGTATTTTGAATTGATTTTTTAAGATGCCCAAGGTTGCCTCAATTTTAGTATGTAAGATAGAGCTCGCAAATGAACAGCTCCGTATGATTATTGGGCAATCTTGCCTGACCGCTCCTTATGGTAGTACCTTTCCCCATGATATGGAGAAATGAATCCTGGAATTGTAGTGTATTCAACATTGCTTAGGTAATATTTACCTACAAGGTCAATGAATGCAATATAACGACGAAAGGATATGTAGTTTTCAAATGCCAACACCGAAATGGAATATGAAAGGCTAGAGGCTACTATCATATACTCGTAAGCCTTGTGGGTGTGCTAAGGATAATGCATCTTTAAGGGATGATATAATCATTTACTGAAACTTCTCATCCCACCAAAACATATGTGAACCGCTTGTCCGGTGTTGTAGCGGCAAGAACATCTTATCACTTCCTTGCAGCCTCTAAACCGAGGAACTTGTCTTTTTAGGGACCATCACATCAATGTGTGCCATCTATCAAACCAATACAATCCTAAAACTACCATTCTCGTCAAGCTACTTATAGTCTTATTGCTGTTTGGCAGACACATACCTATAACTAGAAGAATACATAGTATAAAGAATGTAAGCATGACCGAGAGAGTACTTATAGCAAAGAAAGATAGAATTGTCAGTTATTGAGAACTTCATGCGGGGTTTCATTATGCGCTTGTTTCATGCATCGATCACGGAGGCAACAAATGGCTCGTAACACTCTGTTGAAGTATTTTCTAATCGTCTTTCCCGATCTAATAAAATCTACCTTCAAAAACTGATTTTTGGACTTGTGCCATATTATATGAAGAAACATAGCCAACCGATCCTCAATTAGGATGTGAATAGTGTCCTCCGGCAACCCTCCCTCCCGCACAATTCTTGCAAGGTTTAAAAACGACACCTTATCCATCCTAAGGTAATTAACATGGCTTGAGAACTCGGTTTCAGTCCTTTGACTTTGAAAAGTTTCGGTAAGTTTCGGTGGTATCGGTGTAGATTTCTGTATTGGCAATATGTAAAATATATACACATATATACATTATATGCACACACACAAACATATGTATGCATTTATTTATACACATAAGCACACATGTAACTAATTTTTTTTCTCTAATGATAAAAAATCAGCAATGATGTGCTACAAAAGCATCCTACAACTTATACATTTGCAATTATAATATATAATCCTCTTTCACTAAAATACTTCCTAGGTCATTTAATGAAAGAATTGAGCCCAAGACAGTTGTCTCATTTAATGAGACAGCTGCCTCCCCATCTTTTTCCAACTCTCTCTTTAGTGAGACGATTCATTAATAAAGTCTTATTAAAAAACGAGCTCACTGCCTTTTTGTTTTTTCCAAGGCATCATCCCATTCTCTTCATCTTCTTCCACTACCAATTGCCTTAAACTTAACTAAATCCTCTCAGTTCAGCGAAGAGAGCTTATATATTACTCACTCCACACCTCCAAACCCTTCAGTGACATTTGCAACAATTCACAGAGGCCATGACTTCAACAAAAAAGGCAGGAAAGCATTTTTTAATTGTTTAGGCTGAGATCGAGATTCATGGCTTTGTTTCGTACCGGTTCCCACCGAAACCGGTACGAAACAATCGATATTTTGGGGTTTCGGACAAAACCTTGAACCTTGGTAATTAACACAATTTGAATACTTCCACTAAAGATGTGTTACATGTTTACATTTCTATATAGATCCCATGTCATAGATGGCTATCAGGGGATGAATTTCATCGCCTCGTATAGTAATTCCATAAAGCTAATTGATAGAATCAAGACTGTAGCGGCGGCCGCACAACCAATCCGCAACACAAATTTCTTCTCAAAAGTATCCAACTGACTCAGTTAAAAGCTTGCAAGATTCATTACAACTAATGTAGTAAACAATAATATTTTATTTGGGCTAGATTAATCTAAAACACCATATGTGGGTGTCACGACCCGGAAAGGCACGCGACCAGCACTTAAATTACGTGAAACCAATTGAACAATAACATAATCTAAGCTAAGCCAAGAATCTAAACCATTTATAAGAGAAAAATGGAGATGAAGTTTTAAGAAAGGATTTATAAAAATGAAGTAAAACTTGTTTTGTAACGAGTTAATATTTGAAAAACGGACATCACTTTATAATTTTGAATAAAACTTTTATACAACATCAGTAAAATATCATCCCCACACGGGAGCTAACTCGACGCCCACACGGCGGAGACAATCCATGCAAATATACGATGCTTAAAGGCGAAGAACAACAAGCAGAAAGCAATAAAACACTATATATATAATAAATTCAAACCGACCCCACACGAGTTCGACACCCAAAAATATACACATCTAAGTCTCGTTTCATGTTTCTAAATCATAGGAATATACAAATGGTAGATGGAGTATTGCTAGATACAAAGAGTACAAAAGAGATGGTTACGATTCAACTTCATAACCCACCTAGAGCAAAATCGATCGCGCCCCAAAATATCTGAAATGTGCCGACAAGCCGCTACTCCAAGCGGTCAGTCCTGCAAGAAGTTATGGCACAACGGGGGTGAGCTACCAACTCGTGAGTAGAAAGACATCACCTGATAGAAACCGTATGCATAAACAAATCACCGACTAATCATAAAATACAAGGCTAATATAATATGTGAGACATGTATGTATCATAAGTAAATATAAGCACATCATAAATGGATCGCACACAATAGAAAACATCATCAGTAAAGCCATCACCAAATCCGTGTCAATCATTGACACTCGAAATCCTAAAAATATCTTAGGCGCCGTCTCCCGGATCGGCCATCTTTTCAATCTCATCATATAACCCCGGTCGGTATCCTCCGGATATCCGCTGTGTTTCAAACCATCACCTGTATTGAGTAACATCGCTAGGCTTCCCGTCTTTCTATGCGGACTTCATGCCTCTCGGTATCGTATCAGGTCCATCATGTATCCGTAACCGGTTCCTTCCCTCTCTCGGCATCAAATATTACCAATTCAGTCCACCATGTATCCGTAACCGGTTCCTCCCCCCTTCGGTATCGGATATATCCGTAACCGGTTTCTCCCTCCCTCGGTTCCGGATGTCATCAAATCATAAATACATAGAAGACTCATGGTGGACGCATCATCAATTCAAGAGTAAACCGCAATTTGCAAACATAACCAAGTTTTAAAAATAGTACCACGGTTTTTCAAATCTCATAGAAAACAGAAGGTTCATAGGAACAACAATCGCATAATTAACTTTGCAACAGCAAAAGCTAAGATATAAAAATGTATGGAGCAAAGCTAAGATATAAAAATGTATAGAGCAATGGTGGATGTAACTACAACGCGAAAAAACATGGAAAGTTCTATACATGTCATGGCAGTTACTAATGATGTGTATGTGTAGTATGTGAGTCTGTGTTGGTACCGCATAGTAATCATTAGTAATTATGCAAGCGTTCTACCAAGCGTGTTCGCAAAAGTATGGCAAAGGAGGAGAAATATGGTATTAGTAAACTAAGCATATAAGATGTGAATTATAAAACGAAGTGTTTATAAGAAATTTAGTTGTCGGGGGTGCTATACGCTATCCACCCGATTTCCCCTTGTAGATGCTAAATCTACTCATCGGAATGCGACGCGAGCTAGTCGAAGCTTATGACCGTCTTGCCTTTCCTCGTCGACTCGGAAGTCTCCACAATCGATGTTATATACATAGAGGCGCAACATAAATATCGATATCGTAGCTAACTAATATAACAAAAACGTATATTTAGCTTAAGCCTCTGATAAGCGCGTCTAAACCACTTAGGATTGCTCCCAAAATCGATGTTTACTCATGTAAAGATTAGTTGAGAAGGATAAAGAGCAAAACACCAAGCAGAAAGACAAAACAACCTACAAAATAAACTTCAGACGTCTGATGATGGTTGGACAGACGTCTGAAGAACAACAAACCTGGAGTTCCGGAGAAAAGGCAGACGTCTGACCCAAAACACAAGGAAACCCAGAGAACGACCAGATGTCTGAAGCAGGACTCGGACGTCTGAAAACAATAAGGAACAATTACAGAGAACGCGCAGACGTCTGAAACTCTAAGCTCATACGTCTGAAGAACTGCTCGAAGTTTACACAGAAAACTCGTAGACGTATGAAGCTAAACCTCTCAGACATCTGACGAAGAAAACAGTTGCTTGAAATACTGGAATTTGCAAAACACTTTAAAAATAAAAACTTTTGCTTAAAACTACCCTTTACAATCCAAAAGAAGTTGTAACTACTAGGTTAGCTAAACCAAATATACTACAACTAGTTGATCATTTAAAAACCTATTTTTGCAAGATTTAAACCATAAAAAAAACATGATTTTTAAGTAGAAGATATAGTTTTCATGGCAAATGTTAAAAAAACTAAGTAAAAGATGGGGTTTTACCTTTGAAGTGGAATGAAAGAGAAAATCCAAGCTTATATAAGGTTACAATAAGGTTGATGATGACTTTTAGTTGATGAAGTTGAGTGAGGAGATTGACTTGGATGAATATACGCTAAGGTTTTTGGGGTTGGGATTGAGAGAAAGAGAGCTACGGTGGTGTGAGAGTGATATAGATAAATTTTGAGAAAAAGAAGACGACTTGGGCATGGTGTATATGGGCATGGTGAGCCCATGCTTCGCCCAATATTTTTATTTTCCCATTCCTCCTCTCCCACTTGCCATCAACCATATGATAATTCCCATTACCAATTTTTTTAAATAAGGAAAATGTTAGGATTAAAATATGTTTACCATGCCATGATAATTATTAAGTAGAAAAAGAAAAATATTGGTTTTATTATTAAAAATTGTATAGATATATTTATATATACCAATTTATGAAAATCCAATTCGATAAATGTTATCATTTTAATAAATCCCATTATATTATTATTTAAATTCTAAATAAACTTTAAATTTTTTGAAATGTTAGAGTGAGCTATTGTAAATGATCATGCACGACTAAATTGAAACATGCATTAGAAATGTAATGGTATTTAACCGAAAATTTATAAAAGTTCATGGTATTTATATGCATATAGATTAAGTTCATGATTTTTATTTGCAGATTGCAAAGTCGTGGCATATATTTGCTATACATCTATTATGGTATGTCTTAAAAAGTTTGGTCATTTATGGTATAATTTATGACAATAATGAAACTCATGATTTTCTAATAGTGACTGTACGTGTCTTAAGTAAAAACCATGAAAACCAACATACCAATTTTTTCTTCTCTTCTCACCCAGTAATAAAATATTGATATAACCGTAGAGTGTTTTTCGTAACCCCATGAAGGATGCACATCTAGGCTTTGTACAGCCCCCTGCTTATTACATGTAGGGATTTATTGATCATGGTAATTCTAATCTTCAGCAGCCGTGTACTAAACTGCTGTTAATTATCTTTTGTTTTGACACGAGAGCATCTCCGATTAATGGGTCATACTATCATGCGAACTCACTATGAAATATGCGTTTGTGTGGAGTCGTGTTTGAAAATGATTTTGATGGTGCCTCTTTAAACATATCGGGGGCCATCGTACGGGGGTCCCGCTGCCCGGTTAGTGGGCCGGGGGTAACGGCCCCTTTGTGGGGCGCTGTCCCGAAAAGAATTTTTTTTCTAAGGGAAAGCGTTTTGAGTATGTTAGAGAGTTCCCGAGATGGGAAGAGAGAGTCGATGGCCTTCCGAAGGGCCGAGACTCTGTCATGACGGTAGGGGCCTCCCGACATTGGAGGGTGTCCTGAAGGCGGGAGCCCTCTTTGGGGGGTTCTGAAACAGGGGAACCATTTTGAGGGGGGTTCCGAAGGGTGACCCTGAAGGACTTCTGCATCCTTGCATGCAATTTTAAAACTTTGTCTAATAGGGTTTTCAAAAATCAAGAGAGCAATAAGTTCATCATGTAAATAGGCCCTGGGCACTCTACTAGGATTTTAGAATAAGCACAAATAGGGTTTTAAAAATCTAGAGAGCTCAAGTCTACAATTACTAGGATCCAGTGCTGAAGAGTTGAACTTGCAACAAATCCATAAGAGTTTCCATACAAGCTAGAAAGCATACAGCCTTTGTAGTATCTTCATATGCTCCATTGTTATGTTGAACTCTAGTTAAGCTTCTAGGATGAGAGAACAAGGTTGGTGAAAACCTTCCTTTGTCATAAATGGATCCATCTTGAGTTCTTCAAACTTTGGCTTCAATTTCTCCGCTAGAAATGACTTGGATCTTTAGGGTGCTAAATTAAAGAACTAAGAGACGTAGTTTAGTCTCACTAAGTATTTTCCCTCTTTATTTTCTTTCTCTTTCTTTTTTCATTTTCAAGAGAAGGAAGGATGGGAGCACACTTGAGAGATGAAAAAGAGTGTAAAAGAAAAGCTTAACCATTTCTAAATGGTTGATAATTTCTTTTACATAAAGAAAACAATCTCAACCATTTAATCTCATCTCATCAACAAGTGTCCACATTCTCCTCTTTTCTTCACATGCCACCTAAATGAAAGTGAGCATGCATGTGCTCATCCAATGGCACAAGATAACAAAAAGAGAACCAAAGAAAATAATAATTACAATATATATATGTATATGTAACATAACATATTAAATATATACTTGTAATTATTTTCCAATGTTTTTAAAATACATAAAAGAGACATTATTAGTGACAAAATACCAGTAAACACATATATCCAATACATGTATCAATATATTAAATCTACACTTGATTTAATATCCTTCTTTCCAAAAGATCGGTTAGTATTTCTGAACGTCCGATTACTGTCAGTGTATCTAATACATTAGTTTTAATCGAACTCCCGCACGTACCCAGTACGGCTACTACATCGTTTTGCCCAAACCGAGAAACTCTCGGTGTGGCATTCTAAAGACTCGACAATACGGCGGCAGTGAGTCACTGGATGAAAACCAAAACTCACAAACACATCAGTGGCACTGGTTGTACGTAACGGCTACCCAGATATCCGTCAAAAGGAAGATCGACAAGCAAGCCCGTCCGAACCCCTACCGAGCCTATAAGTGACAGTCACCGTACAGTCCGATGTGTTTGTCAAAGAGTATCACATATCGGGTCTAGGAAGGTGGACTAGGTCAAATCCCTAATAATCCGATAAGTCGTGCCGATATCAAGCTCAATACCAGTCGAGAAAGCACTGACCTCATGTCAGTAAATCTTATTTGCCCTACCCAGGGACTTATGGTATTAGTCAACCACATAGCGCGACATCGACTTCCTATACCGGGAGAGACGAATCCGCTCGATCCGCTCGCTGCCTCTATATGACTCGGGACTGTATCCAACTAAAACCTGTTTGCACGACTTAGTAGAGCCGTGGTGTATGGTAGTAATCAAAGTATAATGAGAACTCATACAAGACAAATGACGATCTTATGTCAACAGACTATCATGTACTCATGTCACCAGAGATCATCCATCTGATTCTAGGTATAATACCATCTAGCTAGTTCTCGGTGAGTCCGTCCAGTGTAACTCATAACCTAATGACCATCTGTATACAATCTTTGGTGCTGTACACCAATGGCCGCGAGATCGGCCATCTCCCCTCTCGGGAATAAGAAACGTATACACTAGTCTACTCCGGAGTATAGATGCCTAGTTTCGATAATCCAACGACTGGGGGTATTTAAAGATATGCTTATGGACTACCCAGGCCTCACTAGTATGATCACCATCATAACCCTGATAGTCAAGCAAGAATCCTATGGGCTCTATCAACATATAATAGCGATGCACAATACTACATAATACATGTACATGATGATAAAGACAACCAGATAGGATACTATCATCTCGAGTAAGACTGTTATACCCGTATAGGTTCTCCCTCAATTATCATAATCGCATACCTGCAATTATAATAATTGCCTTGAGAGCATTATAGCCAACAATGACCCACTTGCACTTATGGCTAATTATTGCGGTATCGTATACTTATAGCTCATGTGCTACCGAATACCTAACTTCTCTATTAATTAGTTTCGCAAACCGAGTTTGAGAAACAACCGTGTTTGAGAAATAACCTCAGTGAGTGGATCCACTACAATATTTCTATCTTTTATCTCTCTATATCTCAATTTCTTGGAGAACGACTATCTCCCAAAATGAACGATACCTGTTTTAGAACTTGTCTGGATAGCTGATAGGACCAAGTTCATAAATGAACATCTATATTCAACAAACTTTTTAGGCTGTATCCTTCGCTGAGCGTAATCATCATCCAGCACCATGTTCACCTCACTACCCTGTTTGGAACTCTTTCTAATATACCGCACCTCATGAGAGGGTAAAACTAATAATTCTGACTCTTTCCAATATACTGCACCTCATGAGAGGGTAAAACTAATAACTCTGACAGCCACTCTGTCATCCAGGTCACCTTGGAAGGCAGAACCGGTAACCGTCTCCCGTAGGAGGCTCCCATATCCTAAGAATATCATCTTATGTTCTTTACCGCTTCCCTTTTTTTTCTCCAGGATTGGATTATATCCGCTTACTACATCCAAAGAAAAATCACCATTATTCATATCCTGTGTGGAGAAACTCCCGTGACATCCAAAGTTTGACCGATTGTAGTATATGAACATCACTTCCAATCCGGAGTATGTCTTCCAAATGCCAAGACAGTACTCCCTACTACCTTCTTACCATAATAGTATGCTATTTTGATGAGGTTAAACACTACGACTGTCACATCAAAATAGATCTGTTTTCGCAATGCCTGCTTTAGTCTATAAATAGACATACGCAGCTTGCTCACTACGCTTCTGCTGCTCCCACTGACTACAACCCTCCGGCAGAATCATATATACGTGCACTTCTAAATCCAATTTAGAGCAACGATATAGTCATCCATCTGTCAGATCTCATAATCATGCAAATCTCTCTGTTACCGTCTACGAGAAAACCGAAGTACCTATTGGGTGGCTGAGGTTACCCACTAAATCTGCGGAGTGGCTAATGGATTGTCGAATCCAATTGAATGCTTAGATTCTACTAAATTTTCAGTAATCGTTTGTGGTTCTGGAATTACTTCCAGTTCTACCAAACTCCCATTAATGTCTTTTGAAAAGAATCCATTTTGCTAAAAATATGGCGAGTCAATAACAAAATAACCTTTGATTTTGAAAATGGTAGAAAGTTAAACCCTTGCGAATGCTTGGGATAACCCACAAACTGCCATTACTGAAACGTGTCCTGAGTACATCTGGATTCTGCTATCAACACGAACCGGATTACACCATATACCTTAATAATCTTAAAATATGAAACCATTCTATATCCAATATAGAAACAGAGGCACTAGTTTAGTTGGAACCAGATTCAAATGTTATGCAGCTGTTCTCAGTGCATAACTCAAATGGAATAAGGCCATACAACATTACTCATCAAGGAGTGCACCACGGATGAGTAACCTGAAAGAGAATACCATTACGGAATACCTAACATAAGTGTCCTCATCTTCGATCACTTCGAAGAGTCTTGAATACTTCCGACGTCTGGTTTTCTACTTTATTTCTATACCTATGAACTTCTCAAAATTTTAGACTTGCATTTCAACAAAATGCGTGTCTAAAACAAGAGAAGTTATAAGTCAACGGAATATAGTATGAGTACAAACCCCTTGTCCGTAAGGACATCTGACAACATACATAAATATGTATGAGTTCCCTGAGTTTACTAACTCAAACTCCATGTGTCGTAAGTTGAAAACTGTATTATGGTTAAGAAGAATTACACCGTTCAATGCATCTTACCTAATCATCAACTGATAAAGGTAAATGTACTGAACAATTTCAAAAAGTTATCTTATTTTATAAAATAAACGTATATATATATATATATATATATATATATATATATATCAGTTTGAAATTGGTGTACAACGGATATCCAAAACCAAATATTTGCCGACAGGCAAAATCAGGTGATTTCCCTAATATCATTAATTACAACGAATTGCGACATTGATAATTTAATCATCCAATTCCCAATACTCTAATCAGTATCTGTGACCCCATACAGGTGTGAGATTCTAAACCGATATATACATACCCTGGAGTCGGAATAAATTAAGAAATAGTTTTCAATTATAATCGCACAGGAAAACTGAAACATGAAAATGTTCCGAAAGGATGGCCGGGTATTCCTAGTACCGCCTCTTTCAATATCAGACTCATGATAGTAGTTGCAATTTTCTTTGTCCTCACTTCAACCCCTTTATATGTCTCCACAACTTACCTTCTGTATACCATACTTACGTTAGTTGGTATTCTTCCTTCTTTATCTTTCAGCACCAGCCTAAGGTTTGGAAGAAGATTATCCAACAAGCGTAACTAGTGTACTTTCATAATGAAAGGAGCTTACATCTAGAGAGAAGGTAACGAAGAAGAGACAACCGAATTATCCAATTCAATTTCTTCATAACCGGTGGTCAATTCTCGAACTGAAACAACTTTCGTCGAGTTCGTATGTAACTATACGAGATGATTTTATCCAAATAAAGTGGATCTTCGTAGTGATACAGTATGTTTTAGGGAAATGCAAAGGGGAAGCAGCAACAGGATATATGCGACTGTCGCGAATCGTGACGATCCAAAACTGGAGATAAAAAGTTCGGTTAACTTGGTTATAAGTTTTAGTTTAAGGTGGGTCATGGCCGCTGCCAGAGAGAAAAAGAAACACTTAGCGTACAATCTATCAAGATTAGATTGGTTTATTAATTTATCTAATCATGATGACTCTCACTGTTTCCTTGAATTTTTCTTCAAACCCTGAAGGGAGAACTAATCGAGATCATGTATACTTTACAAGTTTGCTAACCATTCAGCCAGGTCGGTGTTGGTACTCCGAGGGAAGTCCCTCGTGCTTTCGTACGAACCCAATTTAATAACCCTGTTTCCGCAGATACGTAATCTCGTTAACACCTTCTAGACACCTAATATGTTAGCTAATTGTGAAGTGAAAATCTCCCGAGGAGTAATACCTACTCATCAGTGGGAAATGAGACCCAACTATCATCGCGTGATAACCTTGATGGAATCCAACCAAAGTAACCACACTCCAGAAGGTATCTGCAAACTTGACAAGTTTCCCTTATATTTGAAACTCTCGATATGGTTTTTACCCTAGGACTCTAGTGACCTTGACAAGGTTAACAAGTCAAAAGGTTCGAGCCAAGTTCAACCCATCATTATCTTGATTGCATTAAACCCGCCCGCACGAGCCTTTGACAAGGCCAACAAGGCCGTGCGACTGTCCTAATCAATTGCGTCTAATGCTATAAACAAACTTCACTTAGCTACCGTACACTACGTCTTGACAAGGTCAACAAACGCAACACGAATACTAAGTACTACTCGTAGGAAATGACGGAGGGCTACGGCTGGTTTTTGACGAAAATCTTTAACGTAATGAGCTTGATCTCGTTGAAGGAACCGAGTAGTTTTGAAAAGGAATGGTTTAGGCTCCGCTTTTAAAACGAGTGGTTTTAAAGAAAACCGGGTGTTTTACAGTCACGTAAACTTTTGCTTAAGAGTGAAATCTCTGTGAAGGGATCAAGGCTCTTTCTTCATCAATGAGGTGTTGGGTATTTCTGACCGAATATCGCTATGGAAAGCAAAAGGAAATGCCTATAGTTTTCGAAATTTTGGTTCCCGCAACATCATTTTAGGTTTGTTTTTTTTGCATTAATCCAATTAACGCAGTCCTATCAGTTAAACCCATCACACCAGAAGAAACGAAAATAGAATGTACGTATATCCCATCCGCATTCGCCACGTGATCCGGAGACTTCACCGTAAGGTTACTTAATTTACGGCAGTGCATGGACAGTGCTAGCGCGGATGCAAAATATATACAACATTTATTATATATATATATCCATTCGTCTCAGGTATGATATCAAACATCATAGGCAGCAGAAGCAATATACAATATGGAGAAGCGGATAAAGAGGAATACTATGTTTCAATCGAGCCGATGATGAAATGTAACTTTCCCCGGTCGTGTGGATAACCCATAGTATCATACCCTAGACTCCTACGAGTGTGGCAAACCACCCGCCGATTCTAGAAGGCAACCCTCACTTAGCAACGTAAGTGGGCCACCCGACACTTCCAAAATTCGGTGGACTTGAGCACCCCTCCGTGGGTCTATCCTAACCCCTAAAATGCGGCGAGCAACCTTACCAATTCTAGAATGGAATGACCCGATCTTATCTCTTCGAGATGGCCACTGTTGCCTCCTAAAACCCAGTTACTCGAGCACTTCTCCGTGGGTAAAACCTAGATACATGTAATGAAAATATATAAGGCGCCTATGTCTGCTACTTGGATGCGTTCCAATAAAAGAATATACATATCCGCAGCGACGGCAGTCCACAAGTCGGACGCTCATCCCGCAATAATGAATATACATCAATATTATCATAGAACATCCAATACAATACACCGGGCTATCTATCGCGACAATCCAACTTAACCATAACCACAAATATCAGAAAAAGCAATCACAATGCAAGTATCAAAACCGTAACCTCTTCTAATTAATACATATAGTAATTAGATGACGTTTTTCCACGTAATGATGCTCACAACCACACAAACACAGATACGTAATCAACCAACATTAATCCGAAAGGCGGCGCTCTCGAAATTCCAACGCATTGAATTTCAAGTGTACCCTTATAACGAAAATCCCCTCATTTTTAATGAAATCGAACCCCGTTAAGCTCTAAAATCCCACACATTTTGAGCCTTGATTCGGTCCCAAAACGAGGCCGAATCGGCCCCGCTTTGGGGCTGATCCATTCGCTGATTTAGCCCCCGATAAGGGTTGAATCGGTCTCGGTTTGGTGATCATGAGCCTACAAGAAATTCTTGGTCCGAGTCAAGAATCCGGTGGTTTCAGCACAAGTGTCACATCCCACCCCCAATACAGAGAGTATTGTCCGTTCTGGCCGAAGTTGCATGGTTTTGTCCTTCGGAGCAAACTGGACCCGACCAGGGGCCACTTCCCAGGAGGTCACCCATCCCAGGACTTCCCTGGCCCGAGCACGCTTAACTACGGAGTTCTCAAACTCCTGTAGTGCCAGTTCACTTAAAAGGCGCCTCTGTATTGAAGAGTTGTATCATTCCATTTATAGTACATATCTGCTCTCTTTCAGAATGTATTCCGAAGATTTCCCATTGTTCTACAGTGAGTCCCACGGACTCAAGAGGTGGCCTCCACGGATTCAAGAGGTGTCCCCCGCCCACTTATCATGACCACTTTGGCGTGACACTTTGCTCCGTGAGCAAGAACCGGGTCCCGACAACAAGCGAAAACGAAAGCTTTTCATGCAAATTGTCAAAACTAAGTTTTGCAAAAATGAGTTAAATGCAATCTTTTGGCAACCAAACAAGTTCAAATCTTTAGACCGGCTCTGATACCATTTGATGGAAATTTTGCACCCTTGCATGCAATTTTAAAACTGTCTAATAGGGTATTCAAAAATCAAGAGAGCAATAAGTTCACCATGTAAGTAAACCTTGGGCACTCTACTAGGATTTTAGAACATGCACAAATAGGGTTTTAAAAAATATAGATAGCTCAAGTCTATAATTACTAGGATCTAGTGCTAAAGAATTAACTTGCAACAAAGCCATATGAGTTTCCATACAAGGTAGAGAGCATATAACCTCTGTAGCATCTTCATATGTTCCATTGTTATGTTGAATTCTAACTGGGCTCTTAGGACGAGAGAACAAGTTTGGTGAAAACATTCCTTTGTAATAGATGATTCCACCTTGAGTACTCCAAACTTTGGCTTCAATTTCTCCACTAGAAATGACTTGGATCTTTAGGGTGCTAAATTAAAGAATTAAGAGATGTAGTTTAGTCTCATTAAGTATTTTCCCATTTTATTTTCATTATCTCTTTCTCTTTTTCATTATCAAGAGGAGAAAGGAGATGCGAGCTCACTTGAGAGCCATTTCTAAATGGTTGATAATTTCTTTTACATAAAGAAAAAACAATCTCAACCATTTAATCTCATCTCATCTACAAGTGTCCACATTCTCCTCTCTCTTCCACATGCCACCTAAATGAAAGTGAGTATGCATGTGCTCATCCAATGGCACAAGATAACTAAAAGAAAACCAAAGAAAATAATAATTACAATATATATGTGTGTGTGTAACATAACATTAAATATATACTTGTAATTATTTTTCTATGTATTTAAAATACATAAAAGAGACAAATATTATTAGTGACAAAATACTAGTAAATACATATATCCAATACATGTATTAATATATTAAATCTACATTTGATTTAATATCCATTTTTCCAAAAGATCGGCTAGTATTTCCGAACGTCCGATTGCCGTCGGTGCGTCCAATACACTAGTTTTAATCGAACTCTCGCACGTACTCAGTACGACCACTATATCGTTTTTCTAAAGTCGGGAAACCCTCGGTGTGGGACACTAAAGACTCGACAATACGCTGGCAGTGAGTTACTGGATGAAAACTAAAACTCATAAGCACGTCAGTGGCACTGGTTGTACATAACGGCTACCCAGGTATCTGTTGAAAGGAAGATCGATAAGCAAGCCCATCTGAACCCTTACTAAGCCTATAAGTGACAGTCACCGTACAGTCCGGTCTGCTCGTCAAAGAGTATCGCATATCGGGTCTAGGGATGTGGACTATGTCAGACCCTTAATAATCCGATAAGTCGTGCCGATATCAAGCTCAATACCAGTCGAGAAAGCACCGATCTCATGTCAGTGAATCTCATTTGCCCTGCCCAGAGACTTATGGTATTAGCCAACCGCACACAGCGTGACTTCGACTCCTTGTACCGGGAGAGACAAATCCCTTCGATCTGCTCGCTGTCTCCATATGGATCGGTACTGTACCCAACTAAAACTTATTTGCACTACTCAGTAGAGTCGTTACAGGGTAGTGATCAAAGTACAATGGGAACTCATACAAGAAAAATAACGATCTTATGTCAACAGACTACCATGTACTCATGTCATCCGAGAACAACCATCTGACTATAGATATAATACCATCTAGCTAGTTCTCGGTGAGCCCGTCCAGTGTAACTCATACCCTAACGAGCACCCGTATACAATCTTTGGTGCCGTACACCAATGGCCGTGAGACCGGCTACCTCCACTATCGGGAATAAGAAACATATACACTAGTCTACTCCGGAGTATCGATGTCCAGTCTCGATAATCCAACGATTAGTCACATTTAAAGATGTGCATATTGACTACCCAAGCCTTACTAGTATGATCGACATCATAACCATGGTAGTCAACCAAGAATCTTATGGGCTCTATCAACATGTAATAGCGATACACAATACTACATAATACATGTACATGATAATAAAGACAAACCAGATAGTATACTATCATTTTGAGTAAGACTGTTCTACCCGTATAGGTCTTTTCTCAATTATTATAATCGCCTGCCTGCAATTACAATAATTGCCTTGAGTGCAGTATATCCAACAGATCCCTCTCAAGGTCCATAAGTTGCGACCCCTTTGAGAGGGATCCAGAAGCTGAACACGGTTGTGTCCCGTGTCCATGATTTGATGAGGAATATGGGTTGCGATTCATGTTCCCATGGATCTCATAGGAGATCCGGCTTCGTGTGATGAAAATCGAGGGCTTTCATCAAGTTAATTTGTTCGAAAAATGCTTGCTCGGGGGCTTTCTTCCCGAGAGTGCTTCTATTTTGTTCTTCAAGTTTGATGAAGGGTTGCTTTTTTGCTTAGTTTTGATCTTGGGTTTTGGGATTTTGAGATGGGGTTTTCTTAAAAAGATAAGGTCTCTTTATTATGTGTTGTTTTAAGGAAGAAGATGATGAAGGAGATAGAGAGACCCAAAAGGAACCCTCTTTTCTTTTGCGGCTCTCTTTTTGAAGAAGAAAATGAAGAAGAAAGAGACTTGCTATTTTCTTGATGGAGGTTCAAAACCTTAGAAAATTATGAGAGAATGAATGTTGTCATCCTTTCTTCATTTGATGGGGTTTAAATGCCCCTTACATTTTACAGAGCCCTTGGGCTTTATAAGATTTGGCTTTTTGACTCTTTTCTTTACCCTTGTGCACACTTTTTGCATATTAGCTATTGGCATTAACAAAATTTGGCATTTTGCTCATTTATGTTACATTTTCTTATTTATTTACATAAATTCATTTATTATATTTTTCTTTCCTCTTCTTGGCAAGGGGCCGGCCCTATACTGGAGCTTGGGCCGGTTTTGAGCTTGACTTGACTTGGACTCGGGCCTGGGTTGGTTGGGCTCGAGCCCACTTGTTTGGACTTCGACTTCGGCAGTGGGGTATAATTTTTACCCCAACAGTAACTATTGAGACCTAGTTTTAAAGTGCGGTTACCATCTTAAAAATGGTTATTGTGAGCTAAAATTTGATATCTAAATATGAAATTAAAGTGTATGGGAATTGAATTAGAGTTATAATGTGTTTGGGAGCCAATTCAAAAAAATGTTTGGGAATTGAATTAGAGTTTTCAGAATTTTTATATTTTGGACACTCCATTATTAACACTCGTGGAAACTCTCATCTATTAAGATTTTTGCTAAGTTGTAAGAATCAAGTCTTAAACTTTGTTGTCAAACAACAATTTACATAAACCCCAGTTTTTTTTTTTAAATAATCGTTTGTATGCATTCCAAACAAAGGTAGTTTCAATCATAAACTTTATCCAAAAATTATTCTGAAGAATAGACATACAAGTAAACGACCCAACCACCACTAAACATATCCTTAAGAAATAAAATACAGCTACCGGACACCCAAAAGTTAGACCATGAATATTATTACAAGACCCATATTCTTTATAGCCTCTAATTAGCATTATATTGCCCATGATATTATGAAAATAATATTTGGTGGAAAAAGCCATTAGTAACATACAACGAACAATAATATGCCATATTTGTGCAACAAAGATCAATCAATGATCATGTTAGAAAAAGTGACAAAATTGTAGTTCATGGTGTAACTAGGGGTGGATGTAGACTTTAATGAACATGGATTTAGGTATTTAAGAATGATGGTTTTTTTCTTAATTGAACGAGAAGATTGTCATTTCAGAACAGAATGGAAGAGAAGAATTCATACAGCCGAGCCTAAAAACTTAGGATGAAGGCTTGTTATTGTTGTTTTAATAATGTCACATTTCATAAAAAAATGAAGATTTTAAAAATCTTATTAGTCCAATCTGAATCCTATATTTTTATGATCCAACATAAGAGAAATTCCATATATTCAATCTCAAACATGTATAAGAATATAATATCTATAAATTATTTCAGGATTATTTAAACAGAAAAAAGAAACCCACAGTTGCCGGTCCCAAGTCCGGATGAGAAAGGGTGAGGGTTATGGTAGGCTTGTGACCGCCAACGTAAAACTGTCACATTCTATGACATGAACCATATTTTGACAGAAAAAAGATGAACAAATCAAACAAGGAGAGCAAACAAAATGAACTTTAAGAAAGAAATTCACAACATGCATACGCGCATAAATTTTTTTGAAGTTAAAAATGTAATTTCTAAAGAATGTTTTAAGTAATCCCAGCTTTTAACCTTATATATAAGGGATCAATAATAATAAGAGTTGTGGAGCATGAAAGGGGGCATCAGACCTTGGAGAGTTTGCTGATCCTCAAAAGCAATTGCTAAAAGAAATCAAATCGTTGACAAAGAGTGCGTTTAGGCTTTGAAAGGAACTAAATTAAGAGCTCAGAGAGACGAGCATGCCAAACCCTAGAGATATTAATGATGGATCATCCCTTTTTCTCTGAACCTCTTGTTAAAAAAATCATATTTTAGGGAAATATGATGGAAATAATGAAGATTGATGTGTATTCTAAGATGTGTTGAGAGATCTGAGAGAAGAAATGGATGGAAAGGTTTTGTCTTTCCGTGCAGAATTGGGAAATGGAAAGAAGTTCCATGTCTTCCCATAGAGAAAGAGGGCTAAGAGGTGATCCTAAGAGTACATTTTATTAAAAAATAGAATAAAATAATTATTTCTTGCCTAAATTGTGACATGTCAAATTTTCTGATGCTTTCAGTGAAAAAAGCTCTGAAAAGCTTTTCAGCAAAAATCCTTGCTGGCATGTGGGGTAGGCAAAAGGTAGCTTTGCTTGTTTCAACCTGACCAAATGAGAAAAAGCCTTGCTGGCTAGACCACAGTAAAGCTACAATGATATTTTGGTGTTTTTCCTTTGCTTTAAAAGCAAAACAAACAGACCCTTAAGAGTATTTAGTAGATTCTATACATATCATGTAACCACTCTACCAAGAGCTTGAGCTGATGGGTTGTGGCTCTTGTGGACCAACAATGTATATCAAACAACTACACTTCTCTCACATGGGCCTTTGGACCATGTAGAAAGGCCTCCAACTTGTTTGAAATGGCGGAATAAGTGGGTAAATATATTTATTTTAAATTGTTAATTATGAGTTTTGAACCAAGGTCTTTTTGAACCTCTTTAAACCTGGTGCTTTGATACAATGTGGTCCATGTCATAAAAGCATTCTATCCAAAAGTTAAGAAAATGAGCTGTGGCTCAACAAAACAACACATCATAGTTCCTACATTTCAACTTTGTTCTCTACTACTGAGTTCACTTGTTAGATTCCTATTAGAGTTAACTCCAAAACTAACAGTTAACAAGCTAAATACATACTTTCTACATATGTGCTTTCTTTTGGGAACTTAATATTATTTTTCAATCTTCCCATACAACCTTCTCAATTTTGTACTGATATAGCAACAACATTCTGTTGCTCTTCTAATGAAATGATGGGTCCCCAAAGTGTGTAAATCTGAGGTCAATTTCATATATTTGAACTTATATTGTGCTCTTTTTTTCAGCTTTCGCAAAGCATTTTAATATGTAAATGTGTTTTCTTCATATATATTACGTTGTTTTGATATATTCTTGCATATTTTTGATTAGTTTATTCCATTCATTGAGAGGATTACTTTGCATTACCTGTATTCCAATTTCTTCCATTCATTGAGAGGATTACTTTGCATTACTTGTATTCCAATTTCTTAATGCTTTTTTTATATCACAGGCTATTCTTGGCGGTAAGATTGAAGTGCCAACCTTATCTGGAATGGCAGATGTGAAGGTACTAGGTTTTGGTACCTTTATCATTGCATCTGATTCAATTTTTCCATGATTCATTTTTCTTGCTGTAGTCTCTTCTTATTTATTTAGTCATGCAATTATGAGATGAATAACGAAGAACAAATGCATAATTTAGGCACATCTCTTGGGCAAAAGTCACTACGATAAAGATGTTTATTCTTTCAAAATGGTAAAGAGGGGTAATAGTGACATAATTTCTATATGTTCAAAGCTGATCATCGGAATTAGAACAAAAGGAGTTCCTAATGAACTGGAATGGTCCAGTTGTTCTTAGTAGCACTAGAATTTTGTCTGTCCAAGATACTGAATTCATGTTACCTGCCACTTACTGTGATGTTTGATAGCTTAAGAAGCTGTCACATGTTGGATCAAAAGCAGGATATTTATTGTGGCATGAGTTCACCAGAAAGATTTGCTCCCCAAAAGTCAAATGACTTTTTTTTGTTGACTTTTGTAAGTACTAGATATTTTTACAATGGTATTTTGTTATTGATAAACTGGGTTTGGGTTGGTCAAACTCTAATATAAATCATCGTTAATTATCTTATATATGAAAGTCGAGTTCGGTATATTGGCTGAACTACTCATATTTTGACCATATTGTCTGCTTGATTATATCTGTATGTGGAGCAATACTGTACTCCTAGTCATACCTGACTTCATAAATCATAATTGTTACAAAATGAGTTTGATGATCCTTAATTGTAAAGTAGCATATTTCTAGAAAACTATTTAAATTATCCCATGAAATTTTGATTTTACGAGATTAATGATTTTACTTAACGAAGTTGTGTGCTGTGTCTTGTAATGCTTATATTGCTTCAACATCTTGTGATCCTATAATTACAATTAGCCAAGTGTAATCCACTCTTTATAAATATTTTTTCCATATCTTGGAAATGACTTTGCCGGGTTGCTTTTTTGGTAAGATGAGTGTTAACTGCTTTGACTAGTAAGTGGGTTAGTACTGCAGCGGTTGGCCTTCTAACATTCATAACAACCGCCCTCTTGCCACATTTTTATTTTATTAGGTTGGAACCATGAGTAACCCACCGCCTTCCCTAAATGAATAAAGTCAGTGTCCTCTCTTTTGTGTTGGTTGCATGCCTTGTGCTTTGTGACATTTTCCGTCACAATTCTCATGCCAACTCTCCCACCTCTTTCCCATTCCTATATTTCTTTGGTTAGGAAGAAGGATAAACAAGAAAAATATAGGAAAAGAGGAAGTTAATGAATTTAAAACAGTGTTGAAAAAACTCGTTATATAGCTCGTTATTTTTCGTATGTAGCACAACTCAACCTATTTGCCATGTAACTCAACCAAATACCTTAAATACAAAGTAACTTACGTTTATTTACACTATTTGTACAAAAAGCATACGGTACACTACGTATTGATTGCACTAGCATAGCCAACGTGTTTGTAAGTAAGATTTTGCATAGGGATTTTTGTAATTAATTTGAATTTAAACTTCAATAGATCAGGTGACCCCTTCAACTTTTAACTCTCCATAACCTAAAGATAAAAAAACCTAATTTCACTCGTTGACTTTGAATACATAAATATGGATGTAAACTTACAAAATAAATATTAGGAATTTGTTATGTCAATTGCTGGTGGGATTTGCATTTTTTTCTTTAATTTTGACAAATTGTAATTGTATTCTTTTATTCTTAAAACTAAAATATCTATATTTTTTATTTAGTATGAAAAATATATTATTAAAATTAATTAATAATAATCCATGCAGCTTATGCTTTGCGCAACGCTTTTTGCGTTTTTCGCTTTTAAGACACGGAGCGCTATGCTCGGTATTTTCAACATTGTTCAAAATAAAGAAGGGGAGGGCAGAGCCAAAGTATTAATAAAAGGCGAATAAGAAAAAAAAAAGGAAAGAACATTTTTGGGAAACAAATCTAAAATGAAAGTGATGTATTTGATGTTTTATTCAAGACTTATAGTCTACACATAATAATAACAAATATAGAATTATGCATCAATCAATATTCAATTTTAAGGCTAAATTTAAAAAAAGTACAGGGAGCTTTCTTTGGGATTCAGATACATCATAATTTCTTACAGAGAATAATAACAAATATAGAATAATGCATCAATCAATTTTCAATTTTAAGGAAAAAATTACAATAAAGTACAAGGACCTTTCTTGAGATTCAGATATATCATAATTTCTAATATATACAAAACACATTAGAACTTATCAATTTTCCCCTATTCATTAAACTAGCATGAGTTTCTCTGCTGTTTGGGGAAAGTCACATGAATATCATATGATTTACTTGTGACTAAATTATCTTTATTATATTGCTTCTCCTCTCTCCGAATCAAATCCAAGAAGTAATTTAATTAGGAAAGCACATTTGAAGTTTGCTATGAAGAAAAACCTTCGAAGACATTGAAGACATGTTAGGGTTTTCTCTTGGTCATTGCACCAGAGCTAAGATTTGATATGGGTGATGGTGGAACGAAGGAGAATAAATAATACGTATTTACTGAAAGTCAAAATAGATTTTAATCAGGTTATTACCCAGAATAAAATTGCTGTTAGGATATGCTAAACAGGACTTTATCACACTTCGGTATGCTCAAAAGCATGGCTATAGGTAGACTTACAAGCCTTTGAAGCACATTGAAGCACGGAGTTCAAGTCTCGATAGCATTCCAAGAGCTTTATACTTCTTATGGCAGAAAAGAACAGCCCCTTTAGCCAATACCATTAAAGAGGGGAATGATGGGGGTCCTTTTCTTGTTATAACACTCTTTCATTATTCTCCTCTTTGCCATGCTTATTTACACACCAAGGCTGCTCTGTTAATTACCTCATACTGTGTCTCTTTAGAAGAGTAGTGGATTTATTCCATTCGATACAGCCTGATTGTTCCATTCTTTAGCTTATTGGTACCGATAAAATAGTTCTATTCATTTTGCTACTAAGATGCGAGGAAACAGACACCATGTTTTAAATGTATAGCTTCACTCAATGCGGGCTCCTCTATCGTCGCTAGACTTGTGCGTATAATACTCTGTTTGCCATTTTGTTCACGACGCACATCTTTGTGTGAAACATCTGATAGATCAAGCAGATTTCTGCAATTCTTAGTTTCTCTGCTTAAATGGAAAAGCGATCTTTTATCATAAACCTGTGAAATTTTTCTCTGAATTTATCTGGCCACCAATGTAGATGAATGATGAAACAAACAAAACTACCCGTTTATGCATCAGATGTAATTTGTGCTCTACATTATATTCTGGCAGAAATTTTATTCTCAATTAATTCACAAAGGTTTTTAGAGCAATTAAATTTTTTTATTACATGTTTTGACCAAATGTCAAAATCATCTTTTGGTTATATGCTTATCCAGTATTACTGATATTTTAGTACTTCTGTATGTTGTCTGGAAAGTAAAACTGTAATTGTACTTCCTGAGATGACAAGCAATAAAGTATCGAGAAATCCGGTATGGTTATTTACACTTGGTGTTTGTTCAGATACCAAAAGGAGTTCAGCCAGGGCAACTTTTGGTTTTACGGGGAAGAGGTACACTGTGGTTTATTATATCCTCTATCCGTATATACTATTCAGAAAATCCTTTCTTCTTATGATAATAAATTGTTCGTCACCATCAGGATTACCAAAGCCAGTTGGCTTCGGAGACTACGGTGACCAATATGTGCGGTTCCGTGTACATTTCCCTTTGTAAGTTCTCAAGTGCCTCTCTACCTTTTCATTTCCACATTTTACATTTCTGTTTTCTTTGGCAAGATTTAGGGCATTGAGTTCACGCTAGTTGTTTTTTGGCGGTTAGATTAATGATATTCTAGGCCAACTTTTACTAAGCTACCCTTAACTTCTGTTGTTTTCCAGTAAACTACCTAAAGTTTATTTTTCAACAGTAAACTTGTATATACCATTGAGCCAATGACTACTCATGATTCCATTTAGAATCAATTCCATACCGGTTCAAAATTTAATTAGAGGAATGTTCTGATAAAACGTTGTTTCTAATGATGTGGTTGAAAGCTATAAACTTTGGTTTTATGGAATTTTTTCCTCTAAAATATCGTTAAATGTAGCACTTAAAAGGTACTGAAGGGATCTTACTGTAATAAAAGAACTCTAATGTAATTAATTGAAAAACACTCATAATCAAGGGCAGATTAGTGAAATTTAGCCAATATTTTGTGTTGACTAGATTGATATGCTGTGCATTCCACGAGTCTGGTGGCATATAAGTATGAACCTTTTAACATGCAGCCATGATGAAAACATGTCACATGCATATTAACCTATCACACATGTTGGCACATGCGTTGGGCACGAATTTTATTATAATTTCTTCTTCATGTTTACTATTTTGAGTTTTCTTTGTGTCGGCATGTGGAGTTTTTGTATCTGTGTATCTGCTTCTTCGCTAGGGGCTATGTGACGTTATTGACACATTTTAACAAATGAGTTGAAGTAGACTCCCCAGTTTTTCAATGTAAAGTCAAGATAGTGTCAAATTCAGGAGTTTTGGTTCGTCTTGTTTTTACAACTGTTATTTCTTTTTTTTTCTTCTTTTTTTTTTAGGTGGGGGCTTCTTTACCTCTTTCCTTCCAATGGAGAAGTTCTGGTTTCCTTTGTTGGTCAATACGTTCTTTTCTTTTCAGATCTAACCTTGGTAAAAATGACTTTATATTGGTAACTGTGGGAGTTAGACTAACTCCCCTAATCCCCTTTCTAAAAGGGTGCTGCTGCACGGAGCTACTGTTTGACTCAAATGGTGCATTAGGTTTTTTTATAAAGCACTCTCGAACTTTCTGAGATTTTTGCGCTAGTACCATTGAGCATTTTAAATGCTATGAATCCCAGTGAACTGGCGATGGCTGATTATATTAGTTACGTTAACTTGTTTAAGCCACGAATGGACTAAAATACTAAATAACCCCAGAATGACCTTGTACATGACTAAATAACCCCATAACAAACTGAATGTCATTTTTTTGGACAAAGATACCATTCATTTTTGAAAAAAATGCCCTTCAAGCGGGGTTCATAGCATTTTGAAAGTTCAATGATGTTGCCTCAAAAACCTTGAAACTTCAGTGGTGCTTTATATAATTTACCCATAAAGATAAATATTAAATGTTTGGCAAGATAGTAGTTTTTGTTTTCTGAAAGTAACTCATTTTTCCTTGCCTTAATTTTTGTATTAATTATATATGAATCGGTATGGTTTTCCACTATATAAATATAAATAGTAAGTGTGTGGATATAAAGTAGCTGTTTTTTTTACTGCAAACAACTCATAGTTGGGCTGATTGCAGAAAACACCCCAGTACTTTACCCTGTATAGCACTCAATCTATTAGCGCAAACACCCCCTCTGTTCAATGATCAAAACCCTAAAAAACACCCAAATTCCACTTGAAACAACATAAAACAGTTATAGAGGTAAGTTAGACAATTAGTTGAGTAGTTAACAGCTGTATTTGATGTTTTTATGGGTTTTGATTGATGAGCAGAGGGGGTGTTGGTGCTAATAAATCACTTGAGGGGGTACAAGTGCTATACATGCTAAACTACAGGGGTCTTCAGAGCAATACCCCTTGTTTATTGTTGCAATTACTATTTGATATTTATTATATATGATCTAGTCTGATGTTTCACCAAAAGATGGTGTTTGAATAGCTTCTTTAGATTTGTCCATTCAATAAAAGCAGACAAATAGTTTGCTTGTATGGTAGGAACAACAAACAAATGCAGTACTGAGAAATTATAAATGGCTTATAAGTAGTTATTATGTGATGCAGCATTCGGAAAGTATAGGTCAACATCAATAAAGTCATACATCTTTTCGAATTAGCTATTCACTATGTTGTCCAATGTCCATTACGTTGCACCGGAGGATCTCATTTTGACTGTTTTCTTAATCTGGTCTCATAATATTACTTGGCAAGTCTTATCGATGGGGACATGATAGAATGTCTCCATTTTATTTTCCACTTTTCCATTTTTTGTATTTTTAAAGGACGACTTGATTCAGTACATGGATTTCCTTCTATTGTAATTTTTTCCCTTTCAGATCGGTAAATGACCGCCAACGAGAATTACTGGAAGAATTTGCGAAGGAGGAAGCAATTCGAGAAAGCAGTGGATTTGCCTCCATGAACTGGTAGGTTCATCAATAATATTGTATCTTCATATTAGGACAAGTCGAAAACTTCCCCTTTAAGACAGTTAAAATCTTCAATAATGGTTTCTTTATTTTTTTGATATCGTTCTGAAGTGGGGGTTTTATGATCACTCATATGTTCTGAAATTCATATTTTATAGGAGAAATTAGGGGGGAGGGATGATAAGATCACGTAAAAAAATACTAGGAACTTAAATACAACTAACAGAAGATAAACTCAAATTAATAAATCTAACTGACTTAAACTCACAATAGATCGAAATTAAATTCAGACACCTAACTAAAACTCCAATTATTCTTAATTTTGGATTATCTCGTCTTGCATGACTTTATTATTCTCTACAATGTCTAATTGAAGTTGCAGACAGCCGTGAATCCTTGTATTATATTTACATAGCTCTTTATGATAGGTACTAAGACGTGCTCATGATTATACTCTCAACTGCCATAACTGCCAATTCCTTGAGCAATAGACGGCGTGCTTTGTGATAACTGATAAGACTTAGTAAAGATGCATTTAATATCCAATACAAACTCCTACTAGCTTAATTAATTCTTTGTGTTTTATATCCAACAGCAATATATATTGAGAATAATGAAGAAAAGATGCCCTAGGAGGCTTTTTCGTTAGGTGGCGTCAAAAATCTATTATCTTCCACGATTTTTTTCGACGATCGGCACCCATCATCATCATATTATCATGTAATATATGGATACACCAAATTTCATATGATTCAACAACTTTTTCACCGTTGAATCAGCAATATAAGAAGTTCTATTGTCGGTCAACTGTTAATTTTGCATCTACTAAATCAACGGTGAAAAAGTGATGGAATCACGTGAAATTTAGTGTATCCACATCTTACATGATAAAGATGATGATGATGATGATGGGTGCCAATCGTCCGAAAAACGCCATAGGAGTAAATTGCCTCCTATGGCACCTTTCCTCAATTATCATCATATATTTTATGGTTAATGTACAGATGATAATACCCCTAACCTATCTGAAACAATGCGAACTTGGCCGAAACCTAGATTTCTACACGTTTGAATGTAAACATATATTTCTTTTATATATGAAGATGCATGCATGTAAATATTATCTTATCTTTGTTCTCGTTTGAGATTCATCACATGAAAAATATAGTAAGCCAAAGTAGCGAAGGAATTAATATATTTGAAGGATAAATTACACCAAAATTTCCTGAACCTTTTTTCACTAAACTATTTGACAGTTCATTGATTAAAGTAAGCTCCTTAAAAGTGCTACATATAAACCAAAGCTTAAGGGAGTTTACTGTAATTACAACTTTGAGGTAGTTTAGTGAAAAACAGCTACATTGAAGGGTATTTTACCTATATTTCAATCCTTACCCTTGTTATTTCGATACTGTTATTCATGTCAGCTGAAATTTCTGCAAGTCTTTTTCTTTTGTTGCAATATGATGGAGATGTTGGATGAACTACAGGCTTGATGAGCAGCTGTGTACTGGTTAAAACTTACAGGTGGCAGCATATAGGCAATTTCATGACTGCTCCTTGGTTCTTGCTCACTTTTGGCTTCATACTGTTGATCCGTATTCTGCTGGGATTTTGAGATAGGTGATGGTTTATCTACAAGAGTGCAAATTTCTCTAAAGAAGTAAGATATCACCAAAGCATCATCGCATCGAACTGCATTGCATGAGAAGAATAAACAGGTTCCAACCTTTTGTTTCAGTGAGCAATTATTCCGTCATACATCGGTTTTGGTCCAAATCATACATAATGTTCACTTGATTAAAATTTAAATTGTACAGATTTTTTCCCCTTTCAATATGATTATAGTGGTCCAGGAAATTTGTGGGCTTAGATGTAATGAATCAATATATGCACTGAGAATTTGTGATCTCTGTTACTTGAAATTGAATGGATGTAAATGTATATCCGCATGAAAATTATTGCAAGACGTTTACCTTAGCTATTAATATAATACGGGGATTAGTTTTCTATCAGTCGTGCATGCGGTAATTTGTAATCTTTAACACTCGTGACTATTAAATGTAGTGGTAAATTGAAGCGTTCGTCTGCTGACATTTCAGGATTTTTTCTAACCAGACATCGTTTGTATTTGGGTTCTTCAATTTCCCCAAAATTTGAATTCTGAACATAATATGCAGTTTCGTTACACTGATAATTTCTCTGTGTAAAGATGATCAGAGTGCTTGTTCTTGATAGAAGAAGACATTTCTGTAGGATGAAGTTCGATGGAAGCTGGCAATTAATTTGGCTGTTTTCAAAGTGAAGTGCGAGAAGAGCGAACCATTTGGAGGAGGTAAGGCCAACTATCTTGAAAAAATGACTATCCTTTTATTGACCAGATTAGAATCTATAGTCGGTACTGTTGATTATATTTAATTTTGTACATGAAATTTGATGATGGACCCATTTATTGCATTTTCATAGCAGATTCGCTTCCGTCGGGTCCTAGAATTTGGTATATTACCAAATGCCATTTACCCTTTTGGCTTCCTCTATGGATTTGCCAAAGTGAGACGGTAGCAGCCACTCGATGATAAGTAAATAGTTAAGTTTCTGGCATTTTTGGTCGCTAATTTGGAAATATCCAAATCCATCGTGATGAGCTTGCTTACCTCATTTAAATTGGCCTCCGAAGGTAGAGGATCAGTTAGCTCAATAAATGAATTCCCAGAACTTGTTCCTTTTTTTTTGGGGGAAGCTGACCCCTTCCTTTCCCTGCCGCAAACATCCAAAAGCATATTAAATATAGACAAAATACCCACCCCCTTATCTTTATTTGGATGCGAACCCTTTAGGAATAGAACCGTCCACCTCTCACTTTGGAGAGAAAAATTCTATTAGCATGAGTTATGCCCAATTGGTAAACTACTGTTACTACACCCTTGTCACTTCTTATAATATGTAGGTTTCAAATTGTGTACAAAGATAAAAGTCGGTGCATGTTTATATGAGTTATGCCCAATTGGTAAACTACAGTTACTACACCCTTGTCACTTCTTATAATATGTAGGTTTCGAATTGCCGCAAAGATAAAAATCAGTGCCTGTTTATATGAGCGGAAAGCTTGGTGGATATAATTTTTATTAGTGAAAAAAGAGTAATTTTTGTCAGGGCATGAAGAAATCTGTGCAAGAATTCCAGGCTCTAACATGTACGTAGTGCTATTTTCTGAAGGAATATGAGGTTGAAAAGGCTTAACGTTCTACCGGGTTTAGGAAATGACAGGAGATTGAGTTATAAAACATAAAACACAGGAGAATATGAAGCAAAATAAAGCAATTAGCGCCAAAGAAGAAATTTTGACATGAATATGTTTGTATACAATACGATATCCAAGTGCTATGTATAGGATTAAAATTTCTATTAAACCAATAGAAGATTATGACTTACAGAAATTACTTATAACCTCACTAAGAACATAATTTTTTTTGATTGTTTATTGCACGCGCGTCTTAGAGGTGGAAGAGATGGCAGATTAATCTCAATCTAAAATAAAAAAATTTAAATAAATCTAATACACAGTATTTGAGATCCTAGAATCTGCCACCAAATTCTTCTTCCTCGTTGCTTTATACTCCCCATAAAAGTACGAAACAAAACCGCAGATATAGAGCGCGAGCGCAACACTCTTCCCACTAGCGAAGGGTTCATGGAAGATCACTGCCAAGACCTCTGTCACGGGGATGAGAACTGTGAGGATTATTCCCGCAAGAAGAGCAGATGCAGAGCGTATGACGCCGACTATACCAAGATAGAAGAACTGAGAAGATGGCTATCCATATGAGCACCATGTAGTAGCTTGTTTCGCCTGATTTAAATCCGTCGGCATTTTTTGGTATTGCCTGCATTTTGATATTAGTGAGCAGAATTACTTACAATTAGGTAAAAACTATCTACAGTCAACTAGAAACTATCCATACTTGGTGACAAAACTCCCTTAAAACCAAAGTTTAACGGAGTATATCAAACTGTCGAGGGTAAATTTTTAGAGCAATTTAGCCTATCATCAATAGATAGATGATGTGATATATCCCACTGGACCCTCCAGTAGTTTTTACAACTGAAAGGAGTTCCTTACTTGAAAGTCCCTGTTCACGATCATCCCCACGATACAAAACACTGTAGCGAATAACCTCATCACCAGTTGCATCTCCATCACCAATGTATATGTTACCGACTGCTTTGCCTTTTGCATACGCTAGCTCCACCAACGGCAACACAAGCCCGTACAATGCCGACATAACAATCATCATAACAAACCCTATGTAATACATTCCTCTACTTTCCCCCTTCGGCTTATCCCCTTTTGCATTAACCCCCAACACGACCGCCCCAAAGCTCAACAATGCCACTGCGTTGATTGAATACGAACTAAACTTTTGTTTCACCAAAAGGAAAGCAAACAGGGCCGTAAACCCGAACTGGGTCGAGATGAGCAACGTGGCGGCAGGCAAGACATGCCGTAAGCATATAAGAAGTCATCGAGGCCAATGAGATTGCCTAGAACCGTGCATGAGATAAAGAGAAAGGGAGTTATGAGACAGATTTTTGTGGCGGTTTCCGAGAGGTTGTTAATTTTCTGGCGATTATAGCAGGAGACGGCCAAGGGTATTAGGAGCAATGGAAAACCGGCAGCTTGAAGCCAGCTAGTGAGCCATTTTCGTGAGCCGCCCTTTAAGAAGTAGAGGCGCAGGAGGAGGGGAGTGCACGAGGCTCTGAGGACTTGTAGGGTTAGGTTTAGGATGAGGACTGCTTTCTTAAGAGCTTTGCTAGTTTGCTCTTCTTTGTTTGTGCTTGGTAGCTGTACTTGGGATTCAACATCCATGATCTAAATTGTTGGCTAAATGCGTATTTGTGAAAATGAATAAGATTGTGTTATGTTTATATGTAGCAGAAGGGAGATTTAGCTTGCATCCAAAAGAAGGGTCTAGTGTGATGTGTGGGTGATGATAGGATTAATGATGTGATGGAGATGAGTCTATTTTTGGGTGCTGGGTTTGTGTTGGAGTGGTGTTGAGGGAAAGATAATGTTTTTGGCAGGAATGAAGCAGACATGCTCAGATAGAAAGATCAAATGGAATAAGAGTTGCAGCAGAGTTGGGAACTGGAGCTGTTGGGAATTGTATACACAAATGGAGCTGTTGGGAATTTAGAATTTTAACAACATATGTGGGAAGGAAAAAAATCTTCTTGAATTCTCATTTGATAGTTTGATATAGAAAGTTGAGATTTTGTTAGTGTTGTGGTCAATATTAATCGAACTTGCCACGATGAACGAGGAAGGCGGTGAGAAGTGCATTGGCGACCCCTGGATGGCATGCAAAACAAGGCAGCACCGCAAAGCCGTCCCTACGGCGCTCTTGACAATATTTGCACAAGTGTGGTTTAGGATATGAATGAGAATATCTAGGAGAGTTTACCTTTCCGTTTATATTGCTTTGTGCATGGTTACGATTTTACCCCTAGACAGTAATAGGTGTCAGGGGTCTCTGGGGGGGCCCATTTTCCCTACTGCATTGTTAGGCCTTTAATGGGCTACTTCCGGAGTCCTGGTTCCAGATGGAGCTTTATGGGTCCAGTGATCCCACCTTCGGCGGGCCGATCGGGGGCCCATTATATGGCCCATCACCTTTTGGTAAAATAGGGAGTGGGACGCATCCTCGATCACCTTCGATTACCCCCTCATCAGCTACAAAGGGGGGGGGGGGGGGGGGGGGGGATAGTCATAACAAATAGAAGTCGAGAATGGTGGGACCTTCTTCTACTTTATAATGCCGAATGCGGACTTTAGATGAACCTTGTCGAGTAAAAATGGCAGCCATAGTTATAGTTCCATACGATGAATAAACCAATTATCATCGTTACAATGAGGCCGAATTGCGTTCAAGACTGTTTTTTTTTATGAGAAATACCAAGTATAGGATGTGTTCCGAGATGAACCTGGATATGTCTCAAAATTTTATCCAAACATGCCTAGTTATTAGCTTCTTATCTGGAAAGATTGCCTAAGTAGTAATTAAAGATTATTTTCTGAGCAATTTTGAGCTTTGGAGATGAATTTTTGACATTTTGAATAATCGACAAGAGCTCCATGCATGCTGGTTTTTTGATATTATGTTAGCATTTCAGTGGGCATTTGTGATTCAATTAGGAAAAAAAAACATTCAACAGGCAGGCAAGTTGCTCCTTTAAACCTTACAAATAGAATTTATACAATGTTTTAACAAAACAAAACCATCACCAAATCATCATGTTGTCTGAACTGATAAAGCAATATCATCCTTGTTTTTCTTCTTGTGTTCCAAGTACTCTCCATAGGAATAGGAAGCCAAGCCCCAGAGAGAAAGCACGAGGGCGACGGCCTTTTCGCTGCCGAATTTCTCGTGGTGGAAGAAGACGGCGCCTAAAATTTCAACGACAGGGATGAACACCACGATGATGATCCCTACGGGCAATGTGTTGGCGCAGAAGATGATGCCGATCTTGCCAAGAAAGAAGCACTGCCAGAATATTGCACACCATATGAGGACGGTGTAGTACATGACCTCACCTAGTTCGTAGTATTTCCTTCATCTTTGAATGGCCTGCATTTCATTTCTGAAAACAATTTTTAGTGATGATTGCGAAATTCAATTTTCCACAATTTTTTCCTATTATATGGAAGTTATCATTACTATAATAACTAGAAGTCAAAGGGGTTTATGTGGCATTTTGTTAGTTTCTAAGAAATTCAAAAAAGTTAAAATTTCTACAATTTAGTAATCCTAAAATGCTCCAGATCATCGCTTCTCTCCCACACACAAACACTTTCTCTCTCCTCTCATAAAAGAAGCCACACATGCATTTTAGAACTTGAAATGGAAAGATATACCCAACCCCTCAATAGTTATCACTATGCCCATATTTCCTCTAATGATTTGATCCTTTTCTATCTTGCACAGGCATCATTCGTGCAAAAATTCTAAGTATAGATAGATCTGTGCAAAAGAAATATATTGCTAAGCCTAAGAACTGCTAGTTTTTTTTTTCAATGTGCTCTTTATACAAGGGATGACTGTTAGAATACTATATTATAAAATTGACAATTGTTACTCTATTATTTAGTGTATTCCATAATTTTAGAAGAACTACTCTATATGTGAAACAATAGATTAATTAAAACACTTATGTACATAATGATATCTTTAACAATTTTAACAAAATTCGAACTACTCATGAGAAAAGAAATAGATAGCTAATTTTTCTATCAATAGGTTTTATTTTTCGTGGAAAATGGTTTTATGATAGTAACAGCTGCATCCCAGCCCCACCAAGTTTCATCATTAGATGTATAAGAAACATAAAAAGTAGCCACCTAGCTTACATCATTACATCCCACTATTGACCAAGATAGTATAATATCGAGGTGTCTATAGGGCCGGGCATGGTTCGGGCCGTAGGAGCGGCCTGGTTTTTAAAAAATGATTTTTTTTTAAAAAAAATTAAAATAAATTTTAAAGTAAAATTTACTTTTATAAATTTTTTTGGAAATTTTTTTAACCCGAACTTCGTATTCCGAAGTAGATCTAGATATTTTATTGATTAAAAAACTTTTTGAGGGGGACATAAGTTGGCAAATTTTACCCCTCATACAATTGCCAAAAAAGTTAAAAATACAATTCATAAAAATACTAATTGGTAAGCTCCTATCGGTCTTTACTCTTCATCAGTGTCGGAGTCTTCAATGTTCTTAACGTGTTGTTGTTTAGCTTCTGTATCGAACCAATTTTTTGGCACACTGCGATCTCCAATACGTCATCCGATAGTCTCGCTCTCTTGTTGCTCAGAACCCTGTTAGCTGCACTAAAAGCAGACTCCGAACATGCTGTGGACACCGGAATCGTTAGTAAATCACGAGCTATGACAAAAAACACAGGATATATATGTACATGTGTTTTCCACCAATCCAAAATATTAAGAGTATCTATTTGATCCGCGGCGAGAAAATTACTGAAATCAATTCACAAATATATTGTAAGCTCATTATAAGTGGAAGAAGTAGAAACGGTTGTTCTTTGTTTTTTCTGCTGCAAAAACTGAAATAATCTTTTTCTGAAAGGTTGCTGTGAAGAGATAGATAAAGAAGAAGTTCTATTTTGATCGTACTGTGTATCATATATGGCATACAAATTATGCAAATAAGAATCTAAAACATTTTTATAATCTCCTATATCAGTATTTAAGTTTTCATGGTATCCATCTAATTAAAAAAATAAATTATTTTTTTAAAGTTTAGGATAAAAACCAGAAACTAAACAAAACAATACATGAACTTTTCGTCAGTATTTATTCAATTTCGTAAGCATGCTATGTAACATTCCAGTAAATGCATTTTCATGCTCAATTACATGCTCATTAATAATCTTACTAATATAAAATAACTGTGACATGTAGTAGGGTAATAAACACCAGATAAACATTTAGCTGCATTGTAAATTTTTTCTAAAAATTTTAAAACATATTCACAAATAAATCAATCATAATCCTCTAAATTATTATTGGGCATTTGTTCCTCATAAAATAAAGTAATAGACTCCCGATATTTTAAAACGCATTTCAACATTTCATAAGTGGAATTCCACTTAGTTGGAATATTAAATTTAAAAAATCTAAATTTTAAATTTAACTGAGTACAAGTTTGCTTAAAAATTTATTTTCGGGATTCAGAGATTTCAATAAACATCATCACATCTTTAAGTTTTGCTAAATGATGATCAATTATACTAAGACTATTATGTACAATTAAATTTAAAATATGGCATGTACATTTTTGATGAAATAATTCTTCATTCAAAATAGAATTTAAATTATTTTTTAAAATTGTTATAGCAGAATTATTATTAGCAGCATTATCAAAATTGATTGAAAATATTTTATTTTGAATATTATATTCATGTACAGTAATCAAAATACAATTACTTATATTATTTCCACTATATGGTGCTCCATTTTTGAAAAATCAATAATTCTTTTATGTAAAAACCAATTATTGTCAATGAAATGTGCAGTAACACAAATATAACGCATGCTCCATTTTGTAGTCTAAACATCAGAAATGTATGCGATGAAGAAAAAGTCCGACGTGTTTGGTATCTTCAAACACTGGAATGCGCAGGTGGAGAACCAAACGGCGCTGAAGGTTAAATATCTTAAATCCAATAATGGAGGGGAATACTGCACACAAGAGTTCGAGACGTTTTACTCGCAGAAGGGTATTTGTTGGCTGAAAATGGTACCGGGGAAGCTACAGCAAAATGGTATCGCTGAAAAGATGAACATGATGATCCTAGAGCGAGTGCGGAGTATGACCTTGAACACGGATGTGCCAAAGTTCCTATAGGCAGCGACGGTTGATGTTGTTTGTACTTGATCAACAGAAGCCCGATAAGTGCTCTTGATGGAGGCATTCCGGAAGAAAATTGGTCAGGTAAACCGGTTGATTACTCGCACCTAAAAGTGTTTGGCTGCATTGCTTATTCTTTGGTTGATAAGGTGGAAATGAGTAAGCTTGATTCCAAATTTAGGAAGTGCGCTTTCATCGGATATGGTGGGGATAAGTTCAGATATAGGCTATGAGATTACACAAGTAAGAAAGTAATATGAAACTGGAATGTCATCTTTGATGAGCAGCACTTGTATAAAGAAGAAAAGCAAGCCAAGTAAAGTGCAGTACGTGAGTTCGTCGAGCTAGATGGAACTCAAGAGAGCATTCAGATTCTTACAGGTGGTGATCAGAACGTGGATGAAACCATAGTACAAGATCAGGTTCAAGAACAAGATGGTGACCATGTTCAGCAACCATATGTGACAGTTCTGAGAAGATCTATGAGAGAAAAGGAGGATACCAGAAAGACTTGTGACCGACTTCGTTTTGTATACAGATGCGGGAGGGCCCAAATCCCTTGAAAAAGCAACAAACGATGGTGCTAGCAAGCAGTGGGAGTAAGCTATAGACGAAGAGATGGAATGTTTGAAGAAGAACCATACGTGGGACCTAGTGAAACTACCCAAGGATTGGAAAACATTGTTTAATAGGTGGATGTATAGAATTAAAGATGAGGCCGATGGTGTGAAACGTTATAAGGCTCCTTTCGTAGTCAAGGGATACGCACAAAACAAGGTATTGAACAATGTTAATAGTATGATATAGTAGTATGATAATATCGTGATGTTCCGGTATGCAACTAGATAAACTATTATAGATACAGATGGATGCTATAAAACTGTAAATCGGTAATTTCTGCTAAATAGTAAAATGCATGCACTACAATTTATCAAATAAATATTGATATAATAAAATAGTATGTTGCAAGTTTAGAACTTGTCTGATCGAATCTCACGTCGAGATACATATTATCTTTATAAAATGGTATACTAATAATAATTTGCAACGCTATACATATATGTATCTACTAAGTATATATATGTTGGTATAGATAAACTAGCATGTTGCAAGTTAGGAACTTACCTCGATCGGTATAAATACGATGGCGAATACGGATACCTGCACGACGACGACGACGTAAACACGATGCAATCAATACCTCGGCCAACCGCGACGATGTGACTGCGTTGGGATGGTTTGCTCGACTCTGGAACTTCCAAGAGCTCGGGTTTGAGATCAGCGACGGTGACGATGAGGGTTTTCACCACGATGGGTTGCTGGTCGAGGGTCGGAGGTGATCGGGAATACCGGCAGAAGGCGGCGGCGAGAAAAAGGGTGGTTGGGTTCTTGGCGTCGGGGTTCTGGGTTAGGAGCTTGGGGTCGTCGGGAAAGGAAGAGGTGATGGAGGCGAGGCAAGGTTGGAGGCGAGGACGATAGGGGGACTGTGACGATGAGAGGGTGGTGATGGGAGAAGGCGATGACAGGAGAAAGGTTCGTGGTCGGCGTGAGAAAGAGAAAGAAGAAGACGAGGGAGGAGGAGAGAGAGTGAACATAAAAGAGAGAGAGAGAGAGAGACGAGGGAGTTAGAGAAAGAGAGACAGATTATTATTTAAAATTAATTAATATTATATATATATTTATTTATATATGGGATTTTACAGATAATACCAAATTATTCCGAATATTACCCGTACCCCTCTAAAATTCTAGTTTTTAAATATGGAGAATATGCGCAAGAGTTTAAACCATGATGCGATATCCTGTAAATAAAAACATATACCCCCAAATAAGGATCTACATAAATATACGTAGCGATCAAATACTAGTCTGTGTAACACTTATGATATGAAGATGATATATGGGTGGCTATAGCGCTCTCAAGTCAATTATTGTAATCGCAGGCACGCGATTAGATGATTGAGGGAGGAACAATACGGGTAGAACAGTTTTACTCAAGATGATAGTATGCTATCTGGTTTGTCTTTATCATCATATACATGTTTTAGGTGGCATTACGTTCACTATTACATGTTGATAGAGCCCACATGATTCTTGCTTGACTATCAGCATTATGATGGCAATCATTTATGTGGGAGCTGGGTGGTCTGTAAGCATATCTTTAAATGTCCCTAGTCGTGGGAGTATCGAGACTGGGAATCGATACTCCAGACTAGACTAGTGTATACTGATCGAGACCCCGACAAGGGGCGGTGGCCGGTCTCACAAGCCATTGGTATTAGTTTGTTCACCTAAGATAGTATGCAGATGTTCATTGGGTTATGAGTACACTGGACGGACTCGCCGGGAACCTGCTAGTTGGTATTATACCTATTTTCAGATAGCAGTTCCCAGGCAACATGTGTACAGATTAGTCTGTCGACCTGGGATCGTCATTTGTCTCGTATGAGTTCCCACTGTGCTTTGATTACTACCCTACCACGGCTCAAAGGAGTCGTGCAAACAGCTTTTAGTTGGGTACAGTCCCGAGCCACATGGAAGCAGTGAGCGGATTGTCGGAGATTCGTCTCTCCCGGTATGGGGGGTTGATGTCGCGTTGTGCACAGGTGGCCATCACCAGAAATCCTTGATCAAGGTAGTTGAGAATTACTGATTTGAATCAGTAGTTTCTCAGTTTGTGATGGGCTTCATACCGACACGAAATGTCGCGTTATTAGGGGTCTGACTTTATCCACCCCCTATACTCGATATGCGATACTCTTAGACGAATAGACCGTACTGTACGGATATTGTCACAGACAGGCTCAGTAGGGGTCAGGATGAGTTTGCTCGTTGGCTTTCCTTTCGCTCAATACCTGGGTAGCCGTTACGTACAGCTAGTGCCGCTGACATGCTTGTGGTTAAACCTACTGCCAGCGTATTGACGAGTCTTTAGAATCCCACACAGAGGGTTTCCCTGCTTCGGGCGAAACGATGTAGAGGCCGTATGGTTTTACGACAGGGTTCGATCATATACGTGCACTTGTGCACGTATCATGATTCGGACGGATAATACTAGTGGGCTTTGGTTTAAGCCAGATCCTAATATTATATTGTTGGATTATTTTCGTCTCGTTGTATTCGTATTTTTCAGAATACGGATGCCGGTATGTATATACGGATGAGGGGCATTCTTGTAATTTTTTACAAGATTGTTTTCTAGAAGATTACACCTCATTTTGTTTATTAACCATTTAGTTTAATGGTTAATTGAGGTGAGATATGAGCGTGCTTAGCTTAATTCAAGCATTCTTGATTTAGTGACTCATTTAGTGACGCATGGGGTGACTTATTGGGTGACTCATGATACACTATTCTTGCATGCTTGATATTTTTGTTTTGTTGTGTGAGATATTTTGTGGTGGTGAGATATTTTTATTTGACTTGAGATATTTTTCTTGGCTTGCAATTCTCACACACTCTCACAACAAGCCATCTTCTTTCTTGAGTTGCTCAAGCTTCACACTCTTATCTCTCATGGCTTCTTCTTCTTCCTCCACTCTAACCCTCTCATGTATTGAGAAACCTAGTGTGTTTAGAGACAAATTAATCCCTCATTAGAGTCTACATCATCTTGGCTATCATGTTTAGCAAACTAGATACCCTACTTACTTTGGTTATGAATTATGAGCTCGTTTCATAGACTCACGGGTGGATCATCTTCGATGGAGGGAGACCGGCGATCAAACTTGATCATGGTGGCCACTAGGAGCTTGGGAAGCTTGTTAAAGACCGAAGGACACAGATCATTCGGTATAACATCTTAACTCCTTTTACATTGCTTGCTAGATTTAGGGTTAATGGTCGATCCGTATTCGGGGTTGTGGTAGCGCCAGTTTGTAAAATTTTTGTTCCGTGTTCGGCCACGGTTTGATGGCCAGGGCGCTGCCATAACCCAACATGGTATCAGAGCCAACCCTTTAACCCTATCTAGCTTGTTCTTACGTGTTTAAAAGATTGATCGAGCAAAATTCCCGAAATCACGATTCCAAAATACGGGTTTCTGCCGTTTTTTAAAAGTTGTTAAAAAATTATTTCCAGAGTCTCAAAAATACGTGCAGGATTTTTTAGAAGCCCAGAAGAAAATTGGGCACACGAGCCAATCATTAGGCCGCGGAACCGGAACAGAACATGCATGTTTGCCGCGGTTGCACGGCCGTAATGAAGCTACCGTGTACAATTTTTCTTCTGGTGATCTATTGTTTGGAAATATGATTTTTGGTATATTTTGTTTTTGACCCAGATTTTTTTGAGTACTGGATTGCACTTGGGGGCCAATACGGAATGTTTTTTTGTCGATCGAAATTTTAAATGCGTAAGTTTGCAGTACATGCATTACTATCTGCGACCGTGAATTTCATTAGAGCGGTATAACTCGTCTAATTGGTATATGTCTTTTAGACGTATTTGCGAACATGACATTCATGTTGATGTTCTGTGTTGTGCTGTGGTTGTGGTTGGATCGTCGTGGTGGATAGCCAGGTGGTGCAATGATAGTACAGTTTAAATTCAGTTTGTACATTTGATATTGCGGGGCGAGTGTCCGACTTGTGGACTGCCGTCACTGCATGTTTGTATATTATTTGTTTGGGGCACGACCGGGTTGAGGTCGATGTCACCGTTGTATATATATTTTCTTTTCTATACTAGGATTACTCCAATGTGGAGTGCATGAATAGCCGGGTTCTATAGTGGCAATGGGCCTGCATCTCATTGCGTTGAGATGGAGGGGACCTTACTCTAGAATTGGTGGGCTATTCGCCGCATTCGTAGGGGATACAGGTTGACCCACGGAGGGGTGCTCAAGTTACCGGATTCTGTGAAGTGCTGGGTGGCCCATTCACGTTGTTGATTGGGGTTGCCTCGCTTCTGGGATTGGCGGGTAACTTGCCGCACTCGTAGGGGTCTAGGTTTTCATTGCACAGGCTATCCACACAACATAGAACGTCGGGTCTCATTTGCGGCTCTAGTGAAAGCCGAGGCTCCAAGTTTATGCACCACTCTGTGTTGCTTAACTGAGATTCTGTGTTGTTGCTTTATATCATGCCTGGGACGTTTGTTATATATATTTATATATATACTAATAGATGTTGTATATGTTTTGCACCCGCGCTGGTCCAGCCCTCGCTCTGCCGTTAGTTAAGTAACCTAACGGGTGATGACGGGGCCCAATGGTGAATGCGGGTGGTATATACGTACATCATATTTTCGTTCCTTTATCTGGTGTGATATGTTTAATTGATGGGACTGCGTTAATTTTGATCAATGCAAGGATAAAACAAACCTATTTGATATTGTTGGAACCAAGTTTTTTAAAAACAGACATTACAGATGTTTACTTTTGCCTTGCATAGTGGTATTCGATTGGGAATATCCTGCACCTCATTCGACGAGACAAGGGCCGAGATCCCTTCATCAGGAGTGATCCCTTGGGTAGAATTTTGCGTCAACGTAATAACGTTACTATAGTCAATTCTTTTGCTTTGCATCGTGGTATTCAGTTTGGAATATCCTGCACCTCATTCGACGAGGCAAGGGCCGAGATCCCTTCATCGAGAGTGATCCCTTGGGCAGAAGTTTGCGTCAACATAATAACTTTACTATAGTCGATTCTTTTGCTTTGCATCATGGTATTCGATTGGGAATATCCTGCACCTCATTCGACGAGGAAAGAGCCGAGATTCCTTCACAGGGAGTGACCTCTTTGGCAAAAGTTTGCGCCACTATATATTTGTAAAACCACTTGGATTCCTTCAACGATATCAAGTTCATTACGTTAAAGGTTTTTCGTCAAAAACTAGCTGTAGCCCTCCGTCATTTCAGATAAGTAGCACATAGTATTTATGCAGTGTTTGTTGGTCAAAGTCAAGGCATCGTGAATGGTAGCTGTGTGTTGCTTGTCCGTAGCATGGATATGCATTGGTTTAGGAAAGTTATACCATTTTGTTGGCCAAAGTCAAGTGTGTGTGCGGGTGGGTCTAAATCAATCAGGATAATGACGGGTAGAACTTGACTTGCGTGTTATGATTTGTTGGCCAAAATCAAGGTCATAAGTGCTTGGGGTAAAAATCACATCGGGAGTTTCAAATATACAGGAAACTTGCTGGGCATGCGCATACTTTCTTGAGTGTGGTGACTTGAGTGGATTCCATCAAGTTATCATGCGATGATAGCTGGATCCCGATTCTCACTGATGAGTAGGTGTTACTCCTCGGATGATTTTAGATGATCCAGACTAATTCTCCTTTTAGGGTTTGAGGGAGAATTCGAGGAAACAGTGGGAGACATCCTGATTAGATAAAGTGATTAACCATTCTGATCTAAGTTTGAGTGCATGCTGAGTGTTTCTTTTCTCTCTCTCTTTGGCAGCTATCTTGACCCGACCTAAACTAAAACTCATGAACCAAGTTAACCGAATCTTCTTAAAACACTTTGGCTTTTGGATTGTCATAGTCGCATATATTGTTGCTGCTCCTATATTCACCTTTGCATTTCTCTGGAACATTCCGTATCACTATGAAGATCCATATTTATTGGATATGTCATCGTATAGTTACATATGAACTTGATGAAACTTATTTCAGATCGAGAATGGTTTCCGATTCTGGAGAAATAGAATAGGACTATTCAGCTGTTTTTTCCCTTTTACCTTCTCTCAGGTTGCGAGAGCTCCTGGTATTTAGGAGAGTACACCTATTACGTTTATTGGATAGTTTTCTTCCAAACCATAGGCTGGTACCGAAAGGTAGAGAAGTAAGAAAACCAATTAGCCTAAGTTTGGCGTGCAGAAGGTAATAAGTAAAGACATATAAAGGGATTAGAAAGAGGGCAAAGGAAATTGCGACTGCTATCATTCACGACGAATCCGCATATATCATCGCCACTCCTACTTCACCTTTGCATTTCTCCGGAACATTCCGTATCACTACGAAAATCCATATTTATTGGATACGTTATCGTATAGTTACATACGAACTTGAAGGAACCTGTTCTAGTTCGAGGATGGTTTCTGGTTCAGAAGAAATCGAATAGAATTATTCGGGTTGTCTTTTATCTTTACCTTCTCTCAGGTTGCGCAGGCTCCCAGCATTAGGAGAGTACACCTTTTACGCTTATTGGATAGTATTTTTCCAAACTTTAGGCTGGTGCCGAAAGGTAGGGAAAGAAGAAAACCATTTAGCCTAAGGGCGGTGTACAGAAGGTAATGAGTAAAGACATATAAAGGGATTGGAGAGATGGCAAGGAAATATACGGTTACAGTCATGAATCAAGATAGTGGAAGAAGCATTATTAGGAATACCTGGATACCCCTTTGAAACATTTTCATATTTTAGTTTCACTGTGCAGTGTTAATTGAAAACTGTTTTCCCAATTAGATTCTGACTCCAGGGTATGTATTTACCAGATTTGATTCTCACATTTGCATAGTGTTACAGATGATGAGTGGGAGTAGAATATTGGGAATTGGGTGATTATATCCTCGTTATATCGGAATTCTTTGTAATTGGTGATATTTGAGGAAATCACCTGGGTTTTGCCTGATGGCAAATATTTGGTTTTGAATATCTGATGTTATGCACCAATTTCAAACTGATATATATGTACGTTTATTTTATAAAGTGAGATATAAGTTTTTGAAATTATGTCTGTGACATTTACCTATATCATTTTATGATTAGGTAAGGAGCATTCAACAACGGTGTAATTCTTCTTAACCATAGTACAGTTTTTAATCTACGACGTACAGGATTTGAGTTATTAAACTCAAGAGACTTATACAAAGTATTGTATGTTGTCCAGTGTCCATTAGGACAAAGGGGCTGGTACTCGTACTATATTCTGTTTATTTTTGACTTCTCTAATTTTAGACAAGTATTTCGTAGAAATACAGGGTCCAAATTTTGAGAAGTCATAGGTATAAGAATAAAGTAGAAAACCATGTGTTGCAAAGTATCAGGATTCTTCAAGGTGATCGAAGATGTAGATATTTATGCTAGATATTCCGTTGATAGTAATGGTTTTGAGAACTTGCTTCTCTTTCAGATTACTCATATGTGGATGCACTCCTAGATGAGTAATGCTGATTGGTCTCTTTCCATTTGGTTGATATGCACTGGAAACAGCTGCAAGTTTTTTTTGAATATGGTTCCAATTAAATCTGTGCCTATGTTTATATAGTGGATATAGAATGGATCATACCTTAACGATGTTAAAATATATGGAGTTGTCCGGCTTATACTTAAAACCAGAATCCGGATAAACTCAACGCACGTTTTAGTAATGGCAGTTTGTGGGTTATCTCGGGTTTTGACGAGGATTAACTTTCTACCATCTGAAAGATCAATAGTTATATTGATTTTGACTCGCCACCAGTTTTAGTAAAATAGATTCTTTTCAGAAAACATTAGCGGGAGTATGATAGAACTGGAAGTGATTCCAGAACCACAAACGTTTACTAAAAATTTAGTAAAACCTGAAAATTCAATTGAATTCGACATTCCATTAGCCACTCCGCAGATTTGGTGGGTAATCTCAGGCACCCGAGAAGTACTTCGGTCTTCTCAGAGACGGTGACAGGAAGATTCTTGTTTACCCATACTTGCCACTACTGTTGTTCTAGACTATGAGATCCGGCATGAGGATGAGTATAGCATCGTTCTAAACTAGCATTAGAAATGCACGTCTATATGACTCTGCCAGAAAGTTGTTGTAGTCTGTGGGAGAAGCGGAAGCATAGTGGGAAAATAGCTTATGTCTATTTATAGACTAAAGCAAGTATAGCGGAGATAAATTATCTATTTTTGATATGACAGTCATACAGTTTGACTTCATCAGAATAAGAGATGGATCTGATAAGAAGATAGTAGGGTGTGATGTCCTGACATTTGGATGACATGCACTTGATAGGAAGAGATATTCCTATACCACGATCGGTTATACTGTGGTTGTCAGAAGGTGGTTTCTCCACAAAGGATTTGGATAAGATATCGGTATTCTGGTTACTAGATCTATGATTTTAGATCAAGATTTAGGAAGTGTCCCAAATCTGGGTACTTTGATATTATTCTAAAGGTGTTTTAGAATAATTGACTCATGGCATGGTGGTGTACCAGCAGGTGATGGAGTCACCCTCTCTAAAGGATGTCTTACAAACTAAAAGGGAGAGGGATTTGCATGATTAACATATCACTTGCTTAGATAATTGAGTTAATCATGTAATGTCAAGTATCACACCAAATATTGTTTTTGCACTAGCTGCAATAAGTATATATATTAATTCAATCCTGGAGAAACAGAGGAAAGCAGTTTTGAACATAACTGGATGTTCTTTGGTAATTGGTAACGGCAGCCTCCTTCGGGAAGCGGTTATTAGTTCAGGCTTCCAAGGTGACATGGATGACAGAGAGACTGTCAGAGCTATAGTTTTCCTTCTTTTGAGGGGCAATATGTTGGACAGGTGGTCCAAGCGGATACTGAGGAAGGCATGGTGCAGGATACAGATTAAATTCAGTGGATGATAAAGTCTAAGAAGTTTGTTGGATTTGGAGTTCACTTGTGAACTAGGTCCCATCAGATATCCTGACAAATTCTAAGACAGGTATTTCTCATTTCGGGAGATAGTCATTCTCCACGAAGTTGAGATATAGAGAGATATCGAAAGAAACATTGGAGCGGATCCACTCACTGAGGCTATTTCTCAAACGCAATAGTTTCACAAACAAGCTTTACGAAACTGATTTGTAGAGGAGTTGGGTGTTCGGTATCACACGGGCTGTGAGTATGCGACACCGCAATAATTAGCCTTAAGTGCAAGTGGAGATTGTTGGCTATAGTGCTCTCAAGTCAATTATTGTAATCGCAGCCACGCGATTAGATGATTGAGAGAGGACCTATACGGGTAGAACAATCTTACTCAAGATGATAATATGCTATCTGGTTTGTCTTTATCATCATGTACATGCTTTAGGTGGCATTACGTTCACTATTATATGTTGATAGAGCCCATAGGATTCTTTCTTGACTACCAGCATTATGATGGTGATCATATACGTGGGAGCTGGGTGGTCTGTAAGCATATCCTTAAATGTCCCTAGTCGTGGGAGTATCGAGACTGGGCATCGATACTCCAGAGTAGACTAGTGTATACTGATTGAGACCCCGATGAAGGGTGGTGGCCAGTCTCACAAGCCATTGGTGTTAGTTTGTTCACCTAAGATAGTATGTAGGTACTCATTGGGTTATGAGTACACTGGACGGACTCTCCAGAAACCTGCTAGTTGGTATTATACCTATTGTCAGATAGCAGTTCCCAAGTGACATGTGTACAGATTAGTCTGTCGACCTGGGATCGTCATTTGTCTCGTGTGAGTTCCTACTGTGCTTTGATTACTACCCTACCATGGCTCAAAGGAGTCGTGCAAACAGGTTTTAGTTGGATACAGTCCCGAGCCACATGGAGGCAGTGAGCGGATCGTCGGGGATTCGTCTCTCCTGGTATTGGGAGTTGATGTCGCGTTGTGCACGGGTGGCCATCACCAGAAATCCTTGATCAAGGTAGTCGAGAATTACTGATTTGGATCAGTAGTTTCTCAGTTTTTGATGGGCTTCATACCGACACAAAATGTCGCGTTATTAGAGGTCTGACTTTATCCACCCCCTATACTCGATATGCGATGCTCTTATACGAACAAACCGTACTGTACGGATATTGTCACAGACATGCTCAGTAGAGGTCGGGATGAGTTTGCTCGTCGGCCTTCCTTTCGCTCAATACCTGGGTAGCCGTTACATACAGCTAGTGCCGCTGACATACTTGTGGTTAAACCTACTGCCAGCATATTGACGAGTCTTTAGAGTCCCACACAGAGGGTTTCCCTGCTTCGGGCGAAACGATGTAGAGGCCGTATGGTTTTACGGCAGGGTTCGATTAGATACGTGCACTTGTGCACGTATCATGATTCGAATGGATAATACTAGTAGGCTTTGATTTAAGCCGGATCCTAGTATTATATTGTTGATTTATTTTCGTCTCGTTGTATTCGTATTTTTCTGAATACGGATGCAGGTATGTATATACGGATGTGGGGCATTCTTGTAATTTATTATAAGATTGTTTTCTAGATGATTACACCTCATTTTGTTTATTAACCATTTAGTTTAATGGTTAATTGAGGTGAGAAATGAGTGTGCTTAGCTTAATTCAAACATGCTTGATTTAGTGACTCATTTAGTGACTTATGGTGGTGACTCATGGGGTGACTTATTGGGTGACTCATGATACACTATTCTTGCATGCTTGATATTTTTGTTTTGTTGTGTGAGATATTTTGTGGTGGTGAGATATTTTTATTTGACTTGAGATATTTTTCTTATCTTGCAATTCTCACACACTCTCACAACAAGCCATCTTCTTTCTTGAGTTGCTCAAGCTTCACACTCTCATCTCTCATGGCTTCTTCTTCTTCCTCCACCCTAACTCTCTCATGTGTTGAGAAACCTAGAGTGTTTAGAGACAAATTAATCCCTCATTAGACTCTACATCATCATGGCTATCTTGTTTAGCAAACTAGATACCCTAATTACTTCGGTTATGAAGTAGGAGCTCATTTCATAGGCTCTCGGGTGGATCATCTTCGATGGAGGGAGACCGACAACCAAACTTGATCATGGTGGCCACTAGGATCTTGGGAAGCTTGTTAAAGACCGAAGAACACGGATCATTCGGCATAACATCTTAACTCCTTTTATATTTCTTGCTAGATTTAGGCTTAATGGTCGATCCGTATTCGGGGTTATGGTAGCGCCAGTTTGTAAAAATTTTGTTCCGCGTTCAGCCACGGTTTGATAGCCAGGGCGCTGCCACAACCCAACAACTATGACATGCAAGGCTAGATAAGAAAATATATTATTTGGTTTTATATTGTATTTTAAAAAGATATGTGGATTCTAAAAATATATTATATATGTTTATAAAAATCTAGATTTGCATGGATACTCTGTACAAGCAAATATTTGATGTAATCTCGAACCATGATGTGTTTCAAACATATGGGCCGGGTCGGATAATAATCACAGCTGCTAATTACATCATTCGCAACCCAAAAGCAACAATAGAAAAGAAATTTACCGCAAGATTTGAAATACCCCAAATAAATAGTAAAACAGTGCTACGGTGTTACACTCATAAAAGCATGGCAGTAATAAAATAATATGCACAGGCACAGAACAACACTGTAATGCATAGTAAATGTGTTCATATGAGCCTGTCGTGTAGTAAGGCAAAGAAAGTGCAATATCTACAATAGTATGGGGGTACCGTGTACTAATCAGTAATTAAAATGCTAACAGATTATAAGGTGATACGGTGACATAGCGATTTCTAATGTGTACGTGGTATGGCAATTATCGATGATGTTTGTGTGAGCCGGCAAGTATGTGTACGTGTAACATGTGCATCATCGGTAATGGTGCGTGTGTCCTAGCAAATGAAATCGCGTAAGATAAGGATACGAAACGTAAGATATATATATCGTAAATGAAAATAATGCGAGCGTATGCAGAAATAAGAAATCGTAATGCGAGCGTTTGTAGAATAAAGAAATCGTAACGTGAACAGGAATAAAATACGCAACTACGTATGAGCCATACAGTTACAGTTTAAAATAGTACGAATCGTTATTTTTGAAAATATGGGCTACGATATTTTTGAAAAAGATATCATTTGAAAATTCATAGCATCTCTTAAAGTTATCATTTAAAAGTGCGTGACGATTCGATCGTTGTGGAAATAGGTATGGCTCTAAATATATCGTAATATCTACTTAAAGATTTTAATCAATATTTCTCAAGTCTATATATATAAGTCGGCGGTCCATTTTCATCATATCACGTACGGTATGATCTATCGTATGATATCATCAATCAAATAGTACGGATCTATCGTCACGTACATCATCTCATCTTATCCCATCAAACCATCTCATGTCATATCGTGTCATGCCATATCATATCATATCATATATGTATCGCCTCATATCATCATATCAAATAATATCGACTCATATCATCATCATGTCATATCGACTCGTATCATCATCATATCATGATTATCCTCATATCATATATAGGGGTGTGTATATGTATAGCCTAATGGTGAGAAAATAGAACTAGGGAATATCTTTTACTGTGTGTGTATACATTCTAATTCTACGGTTGTGGGGGTGCTATACGTCATCCACCCGACTGTCCCCGTAGATATATGATTAGTCTAAAATATTGCATATTTGAATGAACTTTTTCCCTATTATTTGTTAAGTGGTTAAAGGTGTTTATTGTAAATATAGAACATATGTGGGTTTATTTGTAAAAAGATAATTATCATATGTTTCTACATTATAATTAACATTATGAGGGAAAATATATGCATATAATATTTAAATGAAATATTGTAATTAAAATATGCATATCATATCAAATAATTCTAATTGAGATTCTTAAAATATTGTATCATACAAATAATTAGGATAATATCTCAAAATAATAACAAATATTACTAACACTATGACTTGAGATATTGTGCAGATATTAGCTCAGATCTGGAGATCAAAAGATCCGAGATGTCGGAATCAAATCTACCGAAATATTGAGAGAAAATATAAGATCTAACAACGGCAGAGACTCAGAGTAAAATTTCCAAAATCCAGATATCGAAGAGATTTACACATGTCAACAGAAGAATTCACAAAAAATACCAGAACTTGATCTCACCAAAGAGCCGCGGTTGGGCGGCCAAACCCCATGATATGCGGTGGATCCGCGACCTCCTTATGACCGTAGGATTTGGTATTTTTTTGGTGTGATTGTATTAGCATATCCTAACATCTAGCAACTAGGGTACCTAGTTTCTGTGAATATTTAAAGGACCGAGAGTTTCACTTTGAAAACCATCAACCAAAGAGATCAAGAGGTCCAAGACAATCCACACATCTGAGTTGATCATCAGTCGTTCATCTACCTCCAACAAGATAGATATCGAGAGCAAAAACTAGGGTTCTTATACTCTATTTTAAAAGAATTTGTACATGATATAGTTGATTAATAAAAGGTAGAATTTTAGCTTTAATTCTCTTTGCATCTTACTTTCTACACTTAATTTCTGCATCTTATATTATGATCTCATTCTTCATCCTCTCTTCTCCAACCATGCGTGAGTAATTCCTACCTTGCTAGGGTTCGTAGACTAGGGTATATCAATAGATGATAAAATCATTTAACTCTTTTTATACATTTTAAAGTCTATAAAGTTTAGCAAAATAAATGTTAACATCTTTATCGGGCGCGCTACCAATTTATTGATAGTCTCGACCACGATTTGAGATTAGATTAACACTTGTTTTGTTAGGGGCTGGATATGAATAGAGATCAATGCAAGGACAAGGGTTAAGAGTGGGGAAACCCTAGTTTCTTCCAAAAGAACCCTAATCTACATTCATCACTATCGATCTAGTTTTAAAAGTATTAAAAGATAAAAGGAGTCGTTTTTAATTAGTCATCCATTACTACTAAGTCATATGAACCCTATAAGGCTCTTCTTTATAAATCTTACATCCGTAATATATCCGTAACTACAACCAATCATCTTTCTTCCATCAACTCGTCTAACACAAGAAAAAGATTCACGTTTCCCTGTGGACGACCCGTACTCATCGCGGCTAGCTACTAGCGACACCATTCTGATTACGGCTACTTTATTCACAAAACAATCTTTAAAACGATATCAATCAAATGGTGCCGTTGCTGGGGAAACGGTCGTAATTTTTTTTGCTATTCGGGTTGAATTCTTAAATCCGGCAACCATACAAAAATTTCAAAACCGCATCTTGTGTATTTAACGATTATTGTGCGAGTTTTGTAAGGGAATCTGGAGTAACTGGAATGAGAAAATAGAGATTCAGAGACTATCATCAAAGAACAGAGGAGTATAGGGGTGCACAAAAAAAATTTAACAAAAGAACATGCCAGAGTGCGGCGGAATAGATGTTTTTGCGGCAGAACCGCGGCAAGTTGGAGGAGTTGCATCCCCAAAATCCTCTGGTATTTTTCTCATATCTTTCTCTTTCCTCTAAACTCCAATAAACTGATTTTATTTGCTGGATTCTTTGCAAATATCGCCGCTAAAAAACTTTTTGCGTGTTTTGATTTCGTGTTGTTTTTGCATATTTTAAAACGGACTTTAAGGGGCAATAAACCCAAATTCAGATTAGGTGGGGATTTCATCACCCTTCCTAAGCCCCACAAATCACAAATGTGCATACTATCACCCTACATTAAAAAAAATATCTAGACCAAGCCGCTAAAGACTGTAGCGCTCAATTAGGACAGAGGAGGGTCATGGGTAATTTATCGATTATCCGCATTTCTCTTGTGTTGTCTAGGCCAGTGTGCTAAGGAAAGTGGTTACTAATTAGGCCCGCTATTTCGGTGATTCGTATAGCGGATAGCTCCCACTTACCTGGCACTTATTTGGCCGCAAGAGTGATAATGAGATGGTAGAGGATTGATCCTGCGACCTGTCCTTTGTAAGTGTAAGAGCGGTCTAATAACTTAACCTAGGAAACCCTAGTTTTAAGGGTTGATTATGCATTTTGTGATTTTTTGAGTCAAGCCTCAAGTCCATCTTTCAAAGCAAAATAACTTCCAAAATCCAAAAAGTGCTTAAATTATTACCATCACCCTCTTTTCCTTTCACTGTCTTCTAATGGGTAATCCAAACAGACGAACTCTTGCCGAGCTTTGCTATCTAGAACCAAATATATTTTGTTTTCGTAACTGCTTCAGTACAAAATCTGACTCTACCATGTCTTTAAGAGATATGATAGGGCAAGCGGAAAAGAACAGTTGGATACCTCACTCAAGGTCCTATCAACCACATCAAAATTCCACATCTTCTTATGTTGATAATCCGTTTAAAGCGAGCGAGGGAACTTCGAAACGCATGTCCATCGCTGAGCATATTGCGAAGGCTGAAAGCCAAAGTTTTAATCCTTTCACTAATCCAAAACCGTTAGGACAATAAACACCATCATTTACATATGAAAATATTGATACTCGTTTTAAGGAGAATATGACATCTTTTACCATTGCTGAACAAATAGCAATTGCCAGTCGCCAACTAACCAAACAATCTCAATAATCTTCATATCCTAATGTTGATCCTAATCCTGGTTATAAAACTTACGTTCACCCTTCTAATTCTTATCCACAGTACCAAACTTTCACATGCTCTCATCTTGAGGCTAATGGGACAAATCAGAAATGTATGTCGATTGCGGAACATATTGAACTTGCCCGTAACCAACAAGTAAGGGCATCTCTTCTTAACATTTCTCTTCAGGCTAATGCGACAAATCATAAACGCATGTCAATTGCTGAACACATTGAACTTGTCCGTAGCCAACAATTAGACACTTCCCGACCATACTCAACTTTTTCACCTTATCTAGACAGTGCTTCTAAAAATGAATTAGGAAGTTCCACGGTTCAAAGAGGATCCTTCATTGGAACTTTCTCACAACCCATGTCTAGTCTTGAAGTAGAGTTGGAATTGAGTAGTGAAAAAGAACAAGGGATCCATCAAAGTCAAACCAAAACCAATTCTTTTGATCTCGACACATTCCATCCTGCATCCCGACCGAATATATTCGATGTTCAGCCGCTTCATAATCTAAGCGATGAGGTGCCCGAGAATAATATGTTTGACTTTGCTAATAGTGATTATGAAAGAGAGTTTGCCACCATTTCAAATCAAACCGATCCTTATTCGACTACACTTGATATTTCAAACATTTCAACTCTATCAAGTGAACCAAGTGATTTATCGAGTGAGGATAGTATAATTGATGAATTCTTGAATACATGTTCGTTTGATTTGACCGAAAGTGCTAGTGAGAGTGGTGATGAGAATATCGTTGAAGATGAACATGTTATGTTGGATGAGTTGGATTCTCCTACCCATCATGTCCCTTCTATTGAATACGAACATCTTCCTGTACAATTAACAGATCTTGTTCTTACCACCGACCTATCCGATAAGCAGAAAGATAGTCAGCCTTCATCTCCCGCATCTGGTTCAACAATGCTCGACACCCAAATTTGTTTACCTATTTCATCACCCACCTTTTTTGGTTCTTCTAATTTTCTTTCAACTCTACCGAGTTTTGATGAATCACACTCCGATATTTCGAGTTCTATGATTCTTGAAAGATCACTTGATTTAGACTCTTTTGAGAAGGAGGGAGACGATCATTTCGAATCTCCTACCTCTATAATTTCTGACGAATTGAGTGTTTTAAATCTTGGTGCACAAAAAACTGACCTTGAAACTTTCAACCGTCCTAATGAATCTGCATATTCCATCAATATAGATGTTCCCTCACAGAAACTGAATAAAAATATAAAAGCAAAGGGAAAAAGTCCCCAAACGGAGCATCACGTTCCCACACGTGATAGGCACTGCGCTGGATAAAGCAAGGCTGAAATTGAGGCTAAAACTAAGCCTCACGTGCAGACACGTGACCCTCTATATATAAAGTATATAAAAGCCTTCTTAAAACAAACAATTGGCCAGAAAAAAATCACGTGATAGCACGTGACGCTCTTTGACGTGCTTAACTTTAAGAGGCCACGTGCTACACGTGATAGACTCCTATGCCTTTTGAACCAATAGAAGCAAATTCTAATTAGAAGGGACCAAAAGCCTTATTTGGAAAGTATTTCCTTGGATCTTTCTAAATAAGAAAGATTACGTTTTGTAAAATAGAGCGCCGTCGAATTAAAGATCCAATGGTGATTAAAAAATCACCAATCTACAGAAAAATTCTGTGCAAGGAAATATCTTCCTAAACTTGCTAAGAACAACAAAAGAAATATCTTCTGTAAAACATAAGTTCTTGGATTAAAAATCCAACGGTGAATAAAATTCACCAAGTGATCTAAAAGATCGTGTTGGTTGATTAGAAAATCAATCAAAATTTCTTAATGAGAGATTTTCTAAAACAAATTGATTCTTTTCTTTCCCCTATAAATAAGAGCAGAGATAAAAAAAAAGGGAGAAGTTCTGGAAGTTCGAAGAAAAAAAAGAGAGAAACCCCTCGTAAGCAAAAGAAAATAGAATTTAATTTTCCAGAGAAAAAAAGAGAAAAAGAAACTCTAGGTAAGAGAAGGAACAAAAAACTCAGAGAGTATCTCATCTCCTTTTTACCTCCCTATGAGTTAACTCTTCTGAAAAGAACTTAGTTCTTCCTCTGGTTAAGATCTGCCGAAGCAGATCTTCCCACAAGTTGAGAATTTAATTCTCATCGGAGAGATTTTGCCATGCAGATCCAAAACCTAGAGGGAGATCTAAGTTCAGAGAATTTAATTCTCCCAAAAAGTATATAGGAATTTAATTCCTCTGATGAAACAAGGGTTTAACCCTTCATATGAGAACTTAGTTCTCCCTTACGGTAAAAGATCTGCAGAAGCAGATCTCCCCACAAGTTGAGATTTTAATTCTCATCGAGGAGATTCTGTCATATAGATCCCAAACCTAAGAGAAAAACTAAGTCCTAAGAATTCAATTCTCATAAAACAATGTGTTCGAAAGCCTCAAAACTCAGGATCTCCATGCATGTAAAAGGATTGGCACCCAACATGATAACAGCCGATCACGCACTCCCACGTGAGTGCCTGTGCTGAACAGAAGAAAATAAAGGAGATTGGCTCACGTGATCACACATGACCCTGTAGTAGTGCTTAGCACTTACAAAGCAAAAGGGAATAAATCAAAGGCAGCTACCACTTTTGGGGCGCTTCACGTGATCTCACGTGACCCAATAGCACTTAGCGCTCAGAAAAGAACAAAAGAATAAAACCCGCAGAAGCAGCGCCTCAAATTCTTGAAGTCTAATACTACTTCGAGCGCCTCACGTGACCCCACGTGAGCGCCTCTGAATTTTAGTGTTTAACACTATTTTGAACTTATCACGTGGGAGCACGTGAGCGCTAAATATACACTAGTGTTGATGTAACACCCTAGTTCATTTATACCAATTCTAGTTCGCGTATTTCTTTATTCGTGGTATTTTCCCGATTTATCGTGTTTTGGGTGTGAATGGTACTTTACATTTTATATTGCATTCGATCCGACCCGCTTGCTTGAAACTTGTTTGATTCATATTTATGAATTATCTTGACTTTTGTGTAGACTGGTACACATTCATGAAAACTGCATACTCGCATTTTATCTGGTATTGCATCTTTTACCATATAACATTTTAGATCACATAAAATAATTTAAAAATACATAACATGGCCTGCATGATACCCATAACCCCGTGTTAGCATCCGCGCATCTTATTCTCGTCCCGTTCAGTGAAACGGACTTGTTTGGATGGCTACACGCATGTACGTGCATTCGTTCTTGGGGGTATGCATTTTCGTTACCTGAGCATTCATTTTGAATTTTGAAAGTCACATATATTTTTCGTATTTTAAAACTAAATTTTTAGACCGAACCCGGGCGCGTTTTGGAATATTTTTGTATCCCGCCAAAATTCAAAGTATTTAATATTTAAAATTTAGTTTACAGTTCCTATTTAAAACTAACTAACTAAATATATTTTTAGATTAAAATTTTAACTGCAAAACAAACTCAACTCTCTCTCTCTCTGATACTGGCCCCCACCACTCTCTTTCCTTTCTCTTCTCTCTCTCTTTCTCTTTCCCCACTAGCTGCCAATTTTCTTTCTCCTCACTGTTCTCTCTCTCCTCTCGCTTACTCTCTATCTCTCTCCTCTCGCGTTTCTTTCTCTCTCCTCTCGCGGTGGGTTCGGATGCGGTCACCCCCGATACGCTATCGTCACCTCCCTTAACAACTCCTCATTTTCTCGTCGTCACCTTCTTTGTAAAAACCCATCGAGCTCTCTTTCTTTCCCTCTTCACAACCCATCACCACTCCTCTATCTCTTCTAACCCTAACCCTAAAAATCTTTGCCTCCTCACCCTCACCTCAACCGAGCCCTCATCTCTTCCTCCTCCACCTTTTCCCTTCATTCCCGAGCACCCCTGCACACACCCTGCACCCATCGAACCCAGCACCACCACTCGTCGCCGATCACCTCTCGTCGCCATCTCCTTCCTCTCCTCCCTCTCCTCTGATCCTGCTCCTACACCAACCCAATAACACCCGAGCTTGCACCAACACCCCAACAACAGAACCCTAACCCTAACTCTTCTAAAACCAAACCCTAGATCGCCGGAGCTCCATTCACCGCCGTTGACACCATCACCTCCTCTCTGCTACCACAGTAAGCCTTCTTCCTCTTCTTTCTTTCTTTCTTTTCTTTTCTTTCATTACTTCTTGATTTCTGTAGATCGCCGGAGCCGGGATCGACGCCGACGATCTAGACGACGTACCTTACCCGCGTGATCACCCTCATACGTTATTTGGACTCGTTCAGTGTACCGTGCGTGCATCGCGACATTTCGCCGACGTGGGACGTACGGTACATATCCGTTTCGTGTTCCGTCTAGGCAAGTTAACCTTTCTACATGCTATACTACTGTATTCTATGCCTATTGGAATTATAATACCCTATAATGATTAGTTTTGCAATCCACATATTCATTTTTCATATTACACCGTTTTCGAACATCCGTTTACGTCCGTATCAATTATTTCACATCTAGTACAGGCAAGTTTATCTTGCTACATGTTACATTACTTTATATACATCTATTTTAATAAATATAATACTGGTATTTCAAATTATGCACCCCATGTTTACTTTTACAGTTTTTCGACATTCGTCTGCATCCGTACATGTTACTTTACATATAGCGCATGCAAACCTATCTTGTTACATACTATAGTACAATATACTGTACCCAATGGAATATTTACATCACATATTGCTTAGCTGTGCATCCCACATTACCATTTTTACAGTTTTACTGTTTGCGGATACCCGTTTGCATCCATCTCATTTAAAATATATATAACTGCATCTATAGATCACATTAATACATAATACTGTGATATTAACACCCCATGTTTAATAAAGTGCATCCTAATTAGTCTTGGAACTATAAATGTAACACTAATCGATAATCGTGCATCCATATCATTGATTTTATATCTATTTGCATACCATGTCACATTATTTCATTTTATTGTTATATTAGTACTCCATACTTGATTTTGTGCACCCATACTTATTACAGTTTGATTATGAGCACCCACTTGATACTTGTGCACTACCTGACATGACCTGATACTCTACTACTGACATGACTTGATACCTGTGTACTACTTGACATGACTTGATACATGTACACCACCTGACATGACCTGATGTACCACAGCTTGACATGTTACCTGATCTTGTTACTAATGCCGACAATCTTGACCTGTTGTCCCTACGGACATTTCCTGTTGTCTATACAGACAAACCTGTTCCTGCTTGATCCTGTGTTGGCATTAGCTCCAGATTTATCAATACCTGACTTACACACATAACCTTGTGGGTAAGGGGAAATCAAGAATGTATCCGAATGTAACTCAAAGGGCTATTACATCTTGTTACCGTGGTCCCGTGGGGTTGAACGGGACATAGACTCACAGTCTATTATATCATTTTACCGTGGTCCCGTGGGGTTGAACGGGTTACGATGAGGACTACATTAATTGATTTTGAATAACTTTAGAGTAGATAACCCTATAGCACAGTTCAGACTACTCACTGCACTTCACCTGTATATATCCTGTTCACTGACCTATATTCATGTTACTGCTTATTTCCTGATAACTTGTTATTGTTTATATTTCATGCCTGCATATTTCATTACATCTTGCTTGCTTAGAATTATTGATATTATGACGCACTGACGTCTGGGTTTTGCATGGCCCAGATCCCTTATCCTTATCGCAGGTAGTCCAGGAGTATTTTGATCAACAGGCCGAGCAGTGAGGACTTGTTAGTAGTTTAGTTAGTTTTCTTTCAGTGTTTTCATTCCTGATGTGAGCCCGTATTATGGGACGTACATTCCAGATCATTATTGTACTTGAATCTTTTGCTTCCGCATTACTTTATTTCATGACTCGTTTATTTTGGTTTATGGACATGTATTAGATAGTTTGGTTTATTTTACTGTTCTTGATATCTCTAGACAGCCGTAATGTGGCTGTAGGAGGATCTTTCTTATCCACAGGTAGCATGGTTGGCTCTGTCACGTGCCGATCTTAGCGCACTCTGGGAAGCGGGGCGTGACAGGGTTTCTTTGGTATCAGAGCCATAGGATATAGGTTAATCAGGTTTGATTCTTTTGTAGTTGGGTATTGGACCCAATACACGAATCAGAATACTCGTGATTAGGAGCATGTCTTGCCACTTTACCATCTTGCCATTCTTGAATCTTAACTTCCTCTTGATCCTTACCTTGACGATACGCAAACCACTTTGCATCTCGACTTGAAACCTTTTGGTTCCCTATTGTTTCTCCCTGTTCCTAGATTCAGATACTAGGATTTGGGCGACTTGAGTGGAGTTATGTGATTGTAACTATGTACCGCGGCATGGTTACAATGCGGTACTCTGTTTAAGTAACTTGGAGTTCTAGTCTTGATTCATATCCTTGATTCATGGTCATCATTCATCGCATGTTTTGAATCTTGTTCATCATACCAATCCTCTTTGGTGTATTGGTTGCAGAATCATGGCGGACAGAAGTTTGAAGACGTACCAGAGGCTTGTGGATGACGCCGCATTACTTGGAGTAATTCGTGGCTTGCTAGAGAACCAGAAACGGCAGACTGAGCTGAACCAGCGGCAAGCCGAAGCTTTTCAGAGAGGTTTGCGGACCGTCCAGCAGTCCGTAAACAATGTTGTGGCCAAACCAGTAGAGCGTGTGGGTACCGTGGCGGATTTCAGAAGACTTGGCCCGTCCGTTTTCACTGGTCTGGAGGAGCCGTTGCCAGCATAGCAGTGGCTAGTCGATACGGAGAATTTACTCGTTGCAGCACAGATTCCAGAGAATAAGAGAGTGGATGTAGTACGCATTCAATTGGTAGACTATGCCCGCGAATGGTGGCTTATGGAAGAGACCCGCTTGCCCAAGCCGATCAGTTGGGCAGATTTTTCGAAGAGTTTCTTAGAGAAGTTCTTCCCGCAGACTGCACGGGAAGAAATGGAAGAAAAGTTTATCAGTTTGAAACAGAACGGCGTACCCGTGGATGTACATGCTGCTGAGTGGACACGGCTCAGTAGATTCGCTGGACCTTTGGTTGCCAACGATGCTGATAGGGCAAGGAGGTTCATGCGCAGTTTGGATGTGGACATCCAGAGGCATATTATATCTCTGGGTTTGACCACTTTCTCACAAGTACTTAAAGCGGCTCGAGAGCAGCAGAGCCTATCAATGAAGATTGGAAGTACGCAGCAGCCGACAGTTGCGGTATGGAAGCCGGCGTTTACGCCAAATCGAGCGCTTATACGCAGAGGTATTCCGATGGACAGGCGTGGCGTTACACCAATGAAGAAGTCAGTTTTTCCCGAGCAAAAAGGAAGGGTGTTGTGCGATTACTGCCAACGACCGGGTCATTTCTGGAGAGATTGTCGAAGGAGACTTGGACTTTGTCTTATTTATGGATCAGCTGATCATACCACTGATACTTGTCCGTCGAAGCTTCGCATGAAAGATGTGTTGGAGATAGTGCCCTCATAGTCAATTATTGGATCGCAGGTACGTGATTGCAATGATTGCGGAAGACCTATCCCGGTAGGACAGTCTTACTCGAGATGATAGTATGCTATCTGGTTTGCCTTTATCAGTCGTGTACATGTTCAGGTGACTGATTGCATGTTACACTTTGATAGAGCCCTTAGGATCTTGCTTTATTACCAACAGTATGATGGCGATCATATACGTGAGAGTTGGGTAGTTTATATGCATATCCTTAATTGTGGTCCCTAGTCGTGGGAGTTTCGAGACAGGGCATCGATACTCCGAAGTAGACTAGTGTGTACAGTCGAGACCCCGACGAGGGGCGGTGGCCGGTCTCACAAGCCACTGGTGTCAGTTGGATCACCTAAGATGTATACAGGTGCTCATTGGGTTATGAGTACACCGGACAGGACTCGCCGGGAATCTGCTAGTTAGTATTATATCTACCGTCAGATAGCAGTTCCCTGGTGACATGTGTACAGGTTAGTTCATCGACCTGAGGTCGTCATTTGTCTCGTGTGAGTTCCCACTGTGCTTTGATTTCTACCCTACCACGGCTCAAAGGAGTCGTGCAAACAGGTAGCTTTTGGGTACAGTCCCGAGCCATATGGAGGCACGTGAGCGGATCGGCAGGGGATTCGTCTCTCCCGGTATTGGGGGCGAGATCGTGCTGTGTCTAAGAGAGCCATTACACATAGTCCATGGCCATGGCAGGAGATTTACTGGTAGGTACTCCAGTAGTATCTCAGGGTGTTATTGGGCTTCACTCCGACACGACTTATACTGCTATTGGGGGTCTGACGTTACTAGCCCCCTAGGCAGATATGCGATACTCATTGACGAACGGACCGGACTGTATTTACATTGTCACTGTTAGGCTCAGTAGGGTTTTCGGAGGAGTTCGCTCATCGGTCTCCCTTGAGTTCGCTCCTCGGCCACCCTTGAGGTCAGTCCGTGGGCAGCCGTTACGCATTGCTAGTGCCGCTGACGGTTTGTGGTTAAACCCACTGCCAGGGTACTGACGAGTCATTAGAGTCCCCCACAGACAGTTTCCCAAGTTCGGGCGAAACGTTGTAGAGGCCATATGGTTTTATGGCAGGGTTCGGAAAATGCACGTGCGTTTACGCACGTGTCAGTTTTCGGGCAGATGATACTGGTCGGTTTTGTTTTAAGCCGGATCCGAGTATTATATTGAGTAGGTATAATATCTTTGTCTCAGTTGCATTTGTATTCGGTCGTAATACAAATGCGGGTATATTTATACAGTTTCGGGGTTGTCCTGAAATTCGTTTCAGGATCACTTTTGGAAGTTGCCAGTTTCCAGTTTTCTATCAGCCGTCTTTTAACATTTGGTTAAAGACGGATTTATCTTTTCTTCAGATATGGTGAGTCAGTGCTTCTAGAAGTTTCTAGAAGGTTCTAGATGATGACTAGGTTTCATGACTCATTAGTGCATTAATGGTTTTTTGATGACTAGCCTAATGACTCATGCTTTGTTATTAATACCTTTTGGATTGCTTAAGATATTTTTGAAGTGAGAAGCTTTCTCTTGTGGTCACCCCCCTCTCCTACGGTCACCTCCCTCTTGATATAAGAAAGGCCCCTCCCCTCTCTCATTTGGTTACTTGTTTCATTTGCTAGAAAAGATTATGATAGGTTTTATCGGTGTATGGAATTTCACAGTCCATTTCATTCCATCACCCGATTCCTTCGGCAACTTCATTAACCGATCGTCCACGGATTTGGACGAAGTGAGACAAAGTCATCTACTCATTCTCTACATCATTCTTGGTCGTCTCTTTTAGCAAACTTGACGATCGAGTTGCCTCAAGTCAGAGGCGGGAGCCCGTTTAAAGAACCGATCATGTGGTGCCACCTCGACGAGGAGATCGGAGATCGAGGAGATCGGAGCAGCCGCAACGGAGCGTGGGATGATGGTTGAAGAACGAAGGACTCGGATCGTTCGGTACAATCTTTCTACACTCTTTACAGTTTGTTAGTTTAGCAATAATGGCAGATCCGGGTTAAAGTATACGATAGCGCCAGTTAAAAAGTTTTTGTTCCGCATTTGGCGTCTGTAGACTGCCGGGACGCTAGCGTAGACTTACAGTGGTATCAGAGCCTAACCATTTTGCTATACTAACTTGTGCTAGCGTGTTCAAAACATCGATCGAACCGAAAATCAAAAACGGCAAAATCCTAGCTCGACAGTTTCTGTTGTTTTTAAATGGTCTCAGAAATTAATTCTGCATATCTTAAAAATCCGTGCAGGGTTTTTTAAGCGTACGGACAAAATTTGGGCACGCAATCTCACCAGAGCGCCGCGGATTAGCGGCCAAACCCATGGTTTGGCCGCTCATCCGCGGCCGTTCTAGGGGATCAGTGCATCAAATTTTTTCTGTGTGTTCTCTGTTGGATTTTGGGGTTTTTTGGTAAATATCGTTTTGGCCCAGATTTTGTTACTGTTCACCAGTAAGCTGTGGGGCCCACTTTTTGATATTTGGTCTTTGGTCGATCGAAATTTAAACACGTTAGTTTACAGTGCTTACATTATATCTCCGACCGGGAATGTCATTTGATCGGTAAACCGCGTCTGATTGCTATAGTTCTTTTAGACGGGTTTGCGAACGTGACATTCGCGTTGATGTTCTGTGTTGTGCTGTGATGTTGCGGATTTGTCGTGGTGGATAGCAGTGTGCAATGGTAGTACAGTTTGTGTTTATTTGTACATTTGATATTGCGGGGCGAGCGTCCAACTTTTGGACTGCCGTCACTGCCTGTTGTATAATATTCTTTTGGGGCACGACCAGGTTGCGGTCGATGTACCTATTGTACTATTTTTCATTACTGTACTAGGTTTTGCCCCGCGACGGAGTGCACGGATAGCCGGGTTCTGAGGGGCAACGGGTCCGCATCTCATGGCTTTGAGAGGCAGAGGGGTCCCACTCTAGAATTGGCAGACTATTCGCCGCACTCGTAGGGGGTACAGGTTGACCCAAGGAGGGGTGCTCAATTTACCGGATTCCGTGAAGTGCCGGGTGTTCCATTCACTATGCTGTGGGGACTACCTCGCTTCAGGTTTTGGCGGGTAACTTGCCGCATCCGTAGGGGTCTAGGTTTCATTGCACAGGCTATCCACACGACAGGGGAACGTCGAGTTTCAGCAGCGGCTCTGTGAAACTCGGGGATCCCAGATTATCTGTATTGTTCTGTGATGCTTATTACTTTTCTGTAATGTTGCATACTATCACGCCTGGAGCGATTATTGTATATTGGTTTATATACTATTAGATGTTGTATATGTTTTACACCCGCGCTAGTCCAGTCCCCGCTCTGTCGTTAGTTAAGTAACCTAACGAGTGATGACGGGACCCAGTGACGAATGCGGATGGCATATACGTACATTTTATTTTCGTTCTTTTCTGGTGTGATTAATGATGGGACTGCGTTGATTCTGATCAATGCAAAGTAAAAACAAACCTGTTTACAGTTGTTGGAACAAATTTAAAAAGTGTTGTTACAAAGACGTTTTCTTTTGTTATGCATAGCGGTATTCAGTGGAATATCCTGCACCTCATTCGACGGGGCAAGGGCCGATATCCCTTTACCGGGACTGACCCCTTGGGCAGAAGTTTGCGTCAGGGTAATAACTTCACTATAGTCGATTACATGTTGCTTTGCATAGCGGTATTCAGTGGAATATCCTGCACCTCATTCCACGAGGAAAGAGCCGAGATCCCTTTACCGGGAGTAACCTCTTTAGCAAAAGGTTTTCGCCACTATATTTTAAAAAGCTATCAGGTTCCTTCAGCGATATCAAGTTCACTACGCTAAAGGTTTTTCGCCAAAAACCAGTCGTAGCCCTTCGTCACTTCTTTTGGGTATTCAGTAGTATTCAAGCTACGTATTTTGACCAACGCCAAGGCATAGTGTTTGGTAGCTGCTGGGTATTTAATTGTTGTATAGATAGATGAGTTAGTTTGGGACAGTCATTCTGCCATTTTGGCCAACGTCAAGGGCATGTGCGGGTGGGTTCAAATTGACAAGATAGTGACGGGTAGAACTTGGCATGTGACTTATGACATTTTGACCAACGCCAAGGTTATAAGAGCATGGGGCAAAAATCATATCAGGAGTTTCTAAAGAAACTGAAACTTGCCGAGTATGCGCATACCTTCTGGAGTATGAGTAACGTGGATGCATTCCATCACGTTATCATGCGATGAGAGTTGGATCCTGATTCCCACTGATGAGTTGGTTTACTCTTCGGGTGATCCCGATTGATTCTTCTTTAGGTTTGGAGGAGAATTTGACAGGACAGTGGGAGGTTTCCGGATTAGATAAAATGATGACCATTCTGATCTAGGATAGAGTGCACGCAGAGTGTTTCTTTTCTCTCTCTCTTTGGCAGCGACCTTTGACCGACCCTAGACTATGACTCAGTGACCAGGTTGACCGAACCTTCTTAAAATACTGGCTTTTGGATTGTCTGAGTTGCATAAGTCATTGCCACTCCTTCTTTTACCCTTTGCATTTCTCAGAACACCCGTATTACTACGGATATCCACTTCCATTGGATAGATCCATCGTATGGTTATATACGAACTCGAAGGGACTTCTTCGAGGATGGATCCAGGTTCAGAAGAAATAGAATTGGTTTATTCAGTTGTCTTTTATTATCACCTTCTCTCAGGTTGCGAGAGCTCCTTGGTTTAGGAGAGTACACCTATTACGCTTATTGGATAGTCTTATTCCAAACCATAGGCTGGTGCCGAAAGGTAGGGAATGAAGAAAACCAATTAGCCTAAGTAGGGTGTGCAGAAGGTAATATGTAAAGACAAAATAAAGGGATTAGAAATAGGGCAAAGTAAATTGCGACTGATATCATTCACGACCAAAACCGCGTACTTCATCGCCGCTCCTATTTCACCTTTAAAAGAATAAGGTATTATTCAGTTGTCTTTTATCATCACCTTCTCTCAGTTGTGAGTACTCCTTGGTTTAGGAGGGTACACCTATTATGCTTACTGGATAGTCTTCTTCCAAACCATAGGCTGGTGCCGAACGGTAGGGAAGGAAGAAAACCATTTAGCCTAACGATGGTGTACAGAAGGTAACGACTAAAGACAAATAAAGGGATTTGGAGAGACGGCAATAAAGTATACGGTTGAAGTCATGAATTGGATTATGGAAGAGGCATTGCTATGAATACCAGGATACCCCTACGAAACATTTTCATGTTTCAGTGCATTGTTAAAAGAAAAACTGTTTTTCCCGATTAGACACTTACTCCAAGGGTATGTATTTACCAGGTTTCATTCTCATATCTGTATGGTTTTACAGATGATGAGTGGGAGTAAGATATTGGGAATTAGGTGATCATCCTCATTATATCGGAATTCGTTGTAATTGGTGATATTTGAGAAAATCGCCAGGGTACAGTTTTCCACCTACAACGCACAGGTTTTGAGCTGTTCAACTCAGCGGACTTATACAGAGTATTGTATGTTGTCCAGTGTCCATCAGGACAAAGGGGTAGGTCCTCGTACTATGTTCTGTTTACTTATAACTTCTCTAGTATTTAGACAAGTGTTTCGTAGAAATACAAGGTCTAAGTTTTGAGAAGTTGTGGGTATAAGAATAAAGTAGAGAACCAGGTATCACAAGTATCGGGATTCTTCAAAGAGATCGAAGATGTAGATTCTTGTGATTGGTATTCAGATGATAGTGATGGTTTTGAGAAACGAGTTTTCTCTTTCAGGTTACTCATAATTGGATGGATTCCTAAGTTGAGTAATGCTGATTAGCCTCTTTCCATTAAGTTGATATGCACTGGAGACAGCTGCATGATTTGAATATGGTTCCAATTAAATAAGTGCCAAAGTTTCTATATTGGATATAGAATAGTTCGTACCTTAAAAGATATTAAGGTACGGGGAGTTGTCCAGCTTATACTTAAAACCAGACTCTAGATAACTCAGGGCACGTTTCTGTAATGGCTGTTTGTGGGTTGACCCTGGCTATGACGAGGGTTGATATTCTACCATTTGGAAGATCAATAGTGATATTGTTCTTGACTCGCCACAGTTTTAGTAAAATGGATCTTTTTCAGAAAACAGTAGTGGGAGTATGGTAGAACTGGAAGTGATTCCAGAACCGCGAACGATTACGGAAAATTTAATAGGACCTATACATTCAATCAAGTTTGACATTCCAATAGCCACTCCGCAGATATGGTAGGTAACCTCAGACACCCGAGAGGTACTTCGGTAGCCTCAAGGACGGTGACAGGGAGGTTCTTATCCACCCAGACTTGACACTACTGTTGTTCCAGGATATGAGACCCGGTAGGAGGGTTGTCGTAATCAGTGGGAGCAACGGAAGCATAGTGGTCAAGATGCTTATATCTATTTATAGACTTGAGCAGTTATAGCGGAGATAGATCATCTAATTTTGATATGACAGTCATGGGTTTGACTTCAATCAGAATAGGGGATGGATCAGTTAAGAAGGTAGTAGGGTGTGATGTCATGGTATCTGGATGACATACACAGAGTAGGAAGTAAAATTCCTATACTACGATCGGTTGTACTGTGGTCGTCACACAGTTGTTTCTCCAGACAGGATATGGATATAATATTTGACATTCTGGTTTCTGGATCTATGGTTTTAGATCTGGATTTGGGTAGTTTCCCAATGTGGGTACTTTGACAGATATTCTAATGGATTTTGGAATAGTTGACTCCTAGCATGGTGGTGTACCTGCAGGTGATGGAGTCACCCTCTCTAAAGGTGTCTTACAGACTAAAGGGGAGAGGGATGTGCATGATTGGCAGATCACTTGCTTAGGCAATTGAGTCAATCATGAGATGTCAAGTACCACACCAAATGTTGGTTTTGCACTAGATGCAATAAGTTTGTATTAATCCAATTCTGGAGAAACATAAGGGAGCAGTTTTAGAACATAAGTACATGTTCTACGGATTTGATGACGGCAGCCTCCTTCGGGGGACGGTTATCATTCCAAGCTTCAAAGGTGACGTGGATGACAGAGTGACTGTCAGAGTTTTAGTTTTTCCCTTTGACGAAGAGGGACAGTATTATGGACAGGTGGTCCAAGAGGATACTGTGGGAAGCAAGGTGCCCGATACTGATTAGGTTCAGTGATTGATTCAGTCTAAGAAGTTTGGATATGGAGTTCATTTATGAACTAAGGTCCCATCAGATATCCAGACATGTTCTAAGACAGGTATTACTCAATTCGGGAGATGGTTTTCTCCGCGAACTTGAGATTAAGAGAGATATAGAAAGATACTTCTAGGCGGATCCACTCACTGAGGCTATTTCTCGAACACAATAGTTTCTCAAACGGGCTTTGTGAAACTGATTAGTAGAGGAGTTGGATGTTCGGTTTTACATGGGCTGTGAGTAGTCGACATCGCAATATTAGCCTTGAGTGCAAGTGGGAGATTGTTGGAGATAGTGCCCTCATAGTCAATTATTGGATCGCAGGTACGTGATTGTAATGATTGCGGAGAACCTATCCCGGTAGGACAGTCTTACTCGAGATGATAGTATGCTATCTGGTTTGCCTTTATCAGTCGTGTACATGTTCAGGTGACTGATTGCATGTTACACTTTGATAGAGCCCTTAGGATCTTGCTTTACTACCAACAGTATGATGGCGATCATATACGTGAGAGTTGGGTAGTTTATATGCATATCCTTAATTGTGGTCCCTAGTCGTGGGAGTTTCGAGACAGGGCATCGATACTCCGGAGTAGACCAGTGTGTACAGTCGAGACCCCGACGAGGGGCGGTGGCCGGTCTCACAAGCCACTGGTGTCAGTTGGATCACCTAAGATGTATACAGGTGCTCATTGGGTTATGAGTACACCGGACAGGACTCGCCGGGAATCTGCTAGTTAGTATTATATCTACCGTCAGATAGCAGTTCCCTGGTGACATGTGTACAGGTTAGTTCATCGACCTGAGGTCGTCATTTGTCTCGTGTGAGTTCCCACTGTGCTTTGATTTATACCCTACCACGGCTCAAAGGAGTCGTGCAAACAGGTAGCTTTTGGGTACAGTCCCGAGCCATATGGAGGCACGTGAGCGGATCGGCAGGGGATTCGTCTCTCCCGGTATTGGGGGCGAGATCGTGCTGTGTCTAAGAGAGCCATTACACATAGTCCATGGCCATGGCAGGAGATTTACTGGTAGGTACTCCAGTAGTATCTCAGGGTGTTATTGGGCTTCACTCCGACACGACTTATACTGCTATTGGGGGTCTGACGTTACTAGCCTCCTAGGCAGATATGCGATACTCATTGACGAATGGACCGGACTGTATTTACATTGTCACTGTTAGGCTCAGTAGGGTTTTCGGAGGAGTTCGCTCATCGGTCTCCCTTGAGTTCGCTCCTCGGCCACCCTTGAGGTCAGTCCGTGGGCAGCCGTTACGCATTGCTAGTGCCGCTGACGGTTTGTGGTTAAACCCACTGCCAGGGTACTGACGAGTCATTAGAGTCCCCCACAGACAGTTTCCCAAGTTCGGGCGAAACGTTGTAGAGGCCATATGGTTTTATGGCAGGGTTCGGAAAATGCACGTGCGTTTACGCACGTGTCAGTTTTCGGGCAGATGATACTGGTCGGCTTTGTTTTAAGCCGGATCCGAGTATTATATTGAGTAGGTATAATATCTTTGTCTCAGTTGCATTTGTATTCGGTCGTAATACAAATGCGGGTATATTTATACAGTTTCGGGGTTGTCCTGAAATTCGTTTCAGGATCACTTTTGGAAGTTGCCAGTTTCCAGTTTTCTATCAGCCGTCTTTTAACATTTGGTTAAAGACGGATTTATCTTTTCTTCAGATATGGTGAGTCAGTGCTTCTAGAAGTTTCTAGAAGGTTCTAGATGATGACTAGGTTTCATGACTCATTAGTGCATTAATGGTTTTTTGATGACTAGCCTAATGACTCATGCTTTGTTATTAATACCTTTTGGATTGCTTAAGATATTTTTGAAGTGAGAAGCTTTCTCTTGTGGTCACCCCCCTCTCCTACGGTCACCTCCCTCTTGATATAAGAAAGACCCCTCCCCTCTCTCATTTGGTTACTTGTTTCATTTGCTAGAAAAGATTATGATAGGTTTTATCGGTGTATGGAATTTCACAGTCCATTTCATTCCATCACCCGATTTCTTCGGCAACTTCATTAACCGATCGTCCACGGATTTGGACGAAGTGAGACAAAGTCATCTACTCATTCTCTACATCATTCTTGGTCGTCTCTTTTAGCAAACTTGACGATCGAGTTGTCTCAAGTCAGAGGCGGGAGCCCGTTTAAAGAACCGATCATGTGGTGCCACCTCGACGAGGAGATCGGAGATCGAGGAGATCGGAGCAGCCGCAACGGAGCGTGGGATGATGGTTGAAGAACGAAGGACTCGGATCGTTCGGTACAATCTTTCTACACTCTTTACAGTTTGTTAGTTTAGCAATAATGGCAGATCCGGGTTAAAGTATACGATAGCGCCAGTTAAAAAGTTTTTGTTCCGCATTTGGCGTCTGTAGACTGCCGGGGCGCTAGCGTAGACTTACAAGATGATGTTCAGAGGCCACCGCAGAAGTAGTTTCGGGAACAGGAGCAGTTAACTCAGGGATCTAATCAAGCTTGAGCTTTTACCCTGACGGCTGAAGAGGCCAAGGCTTCAGAGGAAGTCGTTTCAGGTATCCTACTTGTTCGTGATTTTTCCCGCATTAGCATTATTCGATTCTAGTGCATCCCATTGTTTTGTGTCATCCAAGTGTACTTCTACACACTCGATTACTTGCACGACCCTGTCTTGTTATTGGGACATACATACTGGGAATGGGAAGATCATAGCTAGTAGAGAATGTAAGGATTGTTCTGTAGTTACTTGCGGACGGGAGTTATTCGCAGATTTCTTGGTGTTTGATAACCGGAAGTTATGAAGTTGTCTTGGAAATGGATGGTCTCACTTTCCATGCTCACATTGATTGTAGGGAAAAGAAAGTGATTTTCCAGATTCCCGGACATTCGGAGTTTGTTTTGCTGGGAGAAGCTGTTCTGTCAGGCCAGTCGAGTTTAGGGTTAGGCCGACAAACAATGTTCTTTCGTCGATGGAAGTTGATACAAGTTGAAGCTGGACTTCGAACGGACTTGTTGATTCATAAAGATGGTTCGTTGCGATATGGTAGCCGTTTGTATGCTAAAAGGAGACATTCGTGAAGAGGTTATGAAAGAGGCATACAGTTCCGCGTATTCCGCACATCCTGGAGGCACGAAGATATACCGCGATCTAAGACAGCATTTCTGGTGGGAAGGCATGAAACGGGAGATCGCCCGCTTTGTAGCAAAGTGCTTGGTGTGTCAGCAAGTTATGGCTGAACATCAAAGGGTTGCTGGTTTATTGCAACCACTTCCAATTCCTCACTGGAAGTGGGAACATATAACCATGGATTTCGTGACAGCTTTACCGCGGAGTCCAAAGGGAAACAATGCAGTTTGGGTGATTGTTGATCGATTGACCAAGGCAACTCATTTCATACCATTTCAAGTTGGTCAGTCAATGGAAACGTTAGCAGAACGGTACATGCAGGAGATTGTGAGATTGTATGGAGTACCTGTGAGCATCGTGTCCGATCGTGACACCCGATTCTTATTGCACTTTTGGAGGAGCTTACAGGAAAGTTTGGGGACACGATTGAAGTTTAGCACAACTTATCATCCTCGGACAGATGGCCAGTCAAAGAGAACGATCCAAACTCTTGAAGACATGTTGAGAGTCTGCATGTTAGACTTCAAGGGTTCATGGGAGGATCATCTACACTTGGTGGAGTTTTCGTACAACAACAGTTTTCAGGCGACTATTCAGATGGCTCCATTCGGAGCATTGTATGGTTGCAAGTGTCGCTCAACTGTTTGTTGGGACGATATTGGAGAACAAAAATTGTTAGGATCGGATTTGATCGTACTGACAGTTGAGAAAGTTAATACTATCCGGAACTATATGAAGGCAGCACAAGATCGGCAGAAGAGTTGGGCCGATACATCGAGAAGACATCTAGAGTTCTCTATTGGTGATCTGGTGTTCTTGAAGATATCACCTACTAGAGGAGTGATTCGTTTTGGGAGTCGAGGCAAGCTTAGTCCTCGATTCGTAAGGCCTTTCGAAATTATGGAGCGTGTTGGAGAAGTGGCTTATCGATTGGCTTTACCACAATCTTTGGCGAATGTTCATGACGTGTTTCATGTATCTCAACTCCGTAAGTATGTTCGAGATGAAACACACGTGCTGGATCATTCGGAGCTGACTGTGAGAAAGGATTTGACCTTTGAGGAACGATCGATGTCGATCGTTGATCGAAGAGAAAAGGTCCTTAAGAACAAGGTTATCCCTCTCGTACTTGTTTCTTGGGGAAATAGCTCGTACGGAGAATCAACTTGGGAACGTGAAGATGAAATCCGACAGAAGTTTCCGTATCTATTCTTGTAGTCTCTTGATTGTTTATCTCTCCTTGATTTTGGAATTTCGAGGACGAAATTCTTTTTGTAGTTGGGTATAATGTAACACCCTAGTTCATTTATATCAATTCCAGTTCGCGTATTTCTTTATTCATGGTATTTTCCCGATTTATCGTGTTTTGGGTGCGAATGGTACTTTACATTTTATATTGCATTCGACCAGACCCGCTTGCTTGAAATTTGTTTGATTCATATTTATGAATTATCTTGACTTGTTGCGTAGACTGGTACACATTCATGAAAACTGCATACTCGCATTTTATCTGGCATTGTATCTTTTACCATATAACATTTTAGATCATATAAAATAATTTAAAAATACATAACATGGCCTGCATGATACCCCTAATCCCGTGTTAGCATCCACGCATCTTGTTCTCGTCCCGTTCAGTGAAACGGACTTGTTTGGATGGCTACGTGCACGTACGTGCATCCGTTCTTGGGGGTATGCATTTTCGTTACCTGAGCATTCATTTTGAATTTTGAAAGTCACATATATTTTTCGTATTTTAAAACTAAATTTTTAGACCCGACCCGGGCGCGATTTGGAATATTTTTGTATCCCGCCAAAATTCAAAGTATTTAATATTTAAAATTTCGTTTACAGTTCCTATTTAAAACTAACTAACTAAATATATTTTTAGATTAAAATTTTAACTGCAAAACAAACTCAACTCTCTCTCTCTCTCTCTGACACTGGCCCCTACCACTCTCTCTCTTTCTTTTCTCTTCTCTCTCTCTTTCTCTTTCCCCACTAGCTGCCAATTTTCTTTCTCCTCACCGTTCTCTCTCTCTCCTCTCGCTTACTCTCTATCTCTCTCTTCTCGCGCTTCTTTCTCTCTCCTCTCGCGGTGGATTCAGATGTGGTCACCCCCGATACGCTATCGTCACCTCCATTAACAACTCCCTATTTTCTCGTCGACACATTCCTTATAAAAACCCACCGAGCTCTCTTTCTCTCCCTCTTCACAACCCATCACCACTCCTCTGTCTCCTCTAACCCTAACCCTAAAAATCTTTGCCTCCTCACCCTCATCTCAACCGAGCCCTCATCTCTTCCTCCTCCACCATCTCCCTTCATTCCCAAGCACCCCTGCACACACCCTGCACCCATCGAACCTAGCACCACCACTCGTCGCCGATCACCTCTCGTTGCCATCTCCTTCCTCTCCTCACTCTCCTCTGTTCCTTCTCCTACACCAACCCAATAACACCCGAGCCTGCACCAACACCACAGCAACAAAACCCTAACCCTAACCCCTCTAAAACCAAACCCTAGATCGCTGGAGCTCCGTTCATCGCCGTTGACACCATCACCTCCTCTCTGCTACCACAGTAAGCCTTCTTCCTCTTCTTCTTCCTCCTCCTCTTCTTTCTTTCTTTTCTTTTCTTTCATTACTTCTTGATTTCTGTAGATCGCCGGAGCCGGGATCGACGCCGACGATCCAGACGACGTACCTTACCCGCGTGATCACCCTCGTGCGTTATTTGGACCCGTTCCGTGTACCGTGCGCGCGTTGCGACATTTCGCCGACGTGGGACGTACCGTACATATCCGTTTGGTGTTCCGTCTAGGCAAGTTAACCTTGCTACATGCTATACTACTGTATTCTATGCCTATTGGAATTATAATACCCTATAATGATTAGTTTTGCAATCCACATATTCATTTTTCATATTACACCGTTTTCGGACATCCGTTTACGTCCGTATCAATTATTTCACATCTAGTACAAACAAGTTTATCTTGCTACATACTACATTACTTTATATACATCTATTTTAATAAATACAATACTGGTATTTCAAATTATGCACTCCATGTTTACTTTTACAGTTTTTCGACATCCGTCTGCATCCGTACATGTTACTTTACATATAGCGCATGCAAACCTATCTTGTTACATACTATATTACAAGATACTGTACCCAATGGAATATTTACATCACATATTGCTTAGTTGTGCATCCCACATTACCATTTTTACAGTTTTACTATTTGCGGATACCCGTTTGCATCCATCTCATTTAAAATATATATAACTGCATTTATAGATCACATTAATACATAATACTGTGATATTAACACCCCATGTTTAATAAAGTGCATCCTAATTAGTCTTGGAACTATAAATGTAACACTAATCGATAATCGTGCATCCATATCATTGATTTTATATCTATTTGCATACCATGTCATATTATTTCATTTTATTGTTATATTAGTACTCCATACTTGATTTTGTGCACCCATACTTATTACAGTTTGATTATGAGCACCCACTTGATACTTGTGCACTACCTGACATGACCTGATACTCTACTACTGACATGACTTGATACCTGTGTACTACTTGACATGACTTGATACATGTACACCACCTAACATGACCTGATGTACCACAGCTTGACATGTTACCTGATCTTGTAACTAATGCCGACAATCTTGACCTGTTGTCCCTACGGACATTTCCTATTGTCTATACAGACAAACCTGTTCCTGCTTGATCCTGTGTTGGCATTAGCTCCAGATTTATCAATACCTGACTTACACACATAACCTTGGGGGTATGGGGAAATCAAGAATGTATCCGAACGTAACTCAAAGGGCTATTACATCTTGTTACCGTGGTCCCGTGGGGTTGAACGGGACATAGACTCACAGTCTATTATATCATTTTACCGTGGTCCCGTAGGGAATGAACGGGGCATAGATCGATGTGTTACGATGAGGACTACATTAATTGATTTCGAATAATTTTAGAGTAGATAACCCTATATCACAGTTCAGACTACTCACTGCACTTCACCTGTATATATCCTGTTCACTGACCTATATTCATGTTACTGCTTATTTCCTGATAACTTGTTTTTGTTTATACTTCATGCCTGTATATTTCATTACATCTTGCTTGCTTAGAATTATTGATATTTTGACGCACTGACGTCTGGGTTTTGCATGGCCCAGATCCCTTATCCTTATCCCAGGCAGTCCAGGAGTATTTTGATCAACAGGCCGAGCAGTGAGGACCTGTTAGTAGTTTAGTTAGTTTTCTTTCAGTGTTTTCATTCCTGATGTGAGCCCGTATTATGGGACGTACATTCCAGATCATTATTGTACTTGAATCTTTTGCTTCCGCATTAATTTATTTCATGACTCGTTTATTTTGGCTTATGGACATGTATTAGATAGTTTGGTTTATTTTACTGTTCTTGATATCTCTAGACAGCCGTAATGTGAATGTGGGAGGATCTTTCCTATCCACAGGTAGCATGGTTGGCTCTGTCACGTGCCGATCTTAGCGCACTCTGAGAAGCGGGGCATGAAAGTTGAACACTACAAAAGTGTAATAATAGTCAGATTCAGACCAAATTTTCCAGCGACAATCAATTGAGCCTCTCATATTCAGAGCCTCCAAAACCGATCTCAGTTCCAAAGACGGCTAATAAGCTCTCAACAGATGACATCTAAAATGATGCTCATCCTACTTCCCCAAATCGGGACATTGGTTCAAGTGTACATCTTTTCATACCTCTGATATATGTCGTTGTAATCCTTCAACGTCTTCAGAGAGATGGAGGGTCCCAATAACCAATAACTTTTGGTCCATCCCCAAATTGGTTAAACCAAAACTTATGGATTATGATGTCCTTAAATTTTATGGACTGTGAAGTCCTTAAACTCATAGACTATGATGTCTTTAAACTTTACAGACTATGATGTCTTTAAACTCCATAGACTATGACGTCCTTCAACTTATAGACCGCAATGTCCCCAAACTAAAACAATAGAACCCAAATGCTCTTTTGTCGGATCTAAATGATCCCAAAACCCTGTTAAGTTGATCTTAGTCTAAAATTAGACTAACGTATCCTTAACAAACGTTTAAGTTGATCTTAACCTCAATAAGATTAACGATCCTTCAACCCAACCCAAACCCAAATCTAAGAAAATACGGACTTGGACTAATCCACGCCCTACGGGCGACAACATAAATTAGTCTCCGTATACAATCCACGGGCAACCAAAAATAAAACAAACACCCACGACACGAAATGACCTTCTGGAGCAGGAGAAAGTGGTTACCGCGATGCGGTAACGTAATTAACGGCAGGGGCTTGCGCCTGCAGGGAAGAGCGTCCCTTCAATCAAAAAACCCCTCATAATGAGGGGAAATCTGACGAAGTCTGCTACAACGTCCGCATCTGTCTAAACTCCTGATACACGGTGTCATAAATCAACTTGGTATCTTCGGAGAGGTGGACGGATAAAACCAAATGACATCTGCCCCCAAAATTCAGGCCGGACGTCCCAACGTCCCGGTCGCATCATTCGGCGGTGAACAATAGATATCGATGAAATTATTACTTGGACCATTGATGAAAGTTTTGAAGACATTTTCGCTGAAGAACTCGCATTCCTAAAAGACATGGATGTTGTGATGAATCAACCTCCACCCGAAGAAATTGAACTACCACCCCTTCTTCTTATCCCATACAAGAATGTGACTATTCCATCATTCCTAATCATTCACATTCTCGTTTTCGTTCACCATCCATGTTTCGTCTCTACCAACCAAGACGTAAACCCGAGCGCTTACGCTTCTTATCTCCCATTTCTTCACATTTATGATTTTCCACCAACCATGGTATTACATTGATAAAATATTAGAATGGTTGGTGTTGACTTTTGGTCTCTGTAAAGCTTTGCATAGACCAATAACTTTACCCCCTCATAATTTTAAATGCTTAATACTCAAGTTTGGGGGGAGAGAAATATTTTGGCTCTTGAAAGAAAAACAAAATTTTTACAAAATTGTGAGCCAAAAATAAGTTTGGGGAAGGTTTTCACTGTCATTAATTCTTGTCCCCATTACTAACTTTTCCTCCCAAGTCTACAGGTTTTAAGCTTAACAGATGACAACTGTGAGGATACTACTGCAACTAGGTTTGGGGGAGGTTTGTGCTTATTCACTCATCATTTTTTGCGTTATACTAAATAAAAGCACAATTTTTTTTTGATAATGAAAATTAGAAAGTGAAAAATACATATGATAGGAAGGAAAAGTTTAAGAAAAGCAAGAAAATTAGATGTTTTATAACAAAACTAGTAATAGCTAGTCATGAGCTGTTGTCCCTAGGGTTAGTAAAATAAAAGGAATCACTAATCTGAGGATAGAAATAAGTATGAAAAATAGCCCATATTCTTGAGTCCAAACATGTGAACGTTGATACTCTTCTATCTGCACCTGCACACATCTTGAAACTTGGGATAGTAGAGAATACCTTGAAATACTCTTGTCTAAAAGCATTAGTATAAAGGAAAATAAATATATAAACAAAAATATAAATGAAAAAAATGGTGAAGAAAAATGAACACTGGTTTTGTAATTACTTAAGGTAGTATAAAAAAAATATAGCGAGGGTGCTTTATCACCTAGTGCCTTAGACCAACTAGTTTGGGAGCCACTGCTAAACCTTAGATATTGTAGAACAAGAATATTGCTAATTACGCCTTAATAAGTGAGCACATTCGGTAATCGGTTGGTTAGTACTTTAAGAAATATTAATGGTCGCATGAAAAATGTGTGAGCAATTCCATCTGAAATATTCACCGACTAAAAAATACTAAGGAAGATGGACAAGAGTATGATAGCTTGAATTGAATTTTCTAAGTGTAGAGATGTCTTTTACACACACGTAGGGGTATATGATCGATATTTGGAAGAAAGGTAGGGAGGAAGACTAAAGGCGAAGTTTTATTGAGGGATGATCTGATTTCTGACATATTTTCATGACTATTAAGATAGGACTCATGGCTACTAAAAAGCTAGTGTATTTTGAAACTCTTATTTTCAAGTTCTTTATTTTATATGTTCCTTATTTTTGTATGTAACTTTCATTTTCTTTCTTTTATTATGGGATTTTGTGGGTGTAATCCGCTGAAAACCCTCAGGAGACAACACTCCTCCTACTAGAGACACCTAGAGATTTAAAAGCTTGTTGCGCGTGCTAAGTGCATTCGTGTTGCATACGAAAGTGTGCTAGGATTTTCTTTTTCTTCTTCTTAAATAACTAGTTTGCTCGGGACGATCAAAATTAAGTTTGGAGGTATTTGATTAGTCTAAAATATTGCACATTTGAATGAACGTTTTCCCTACTATTTGTTAAGTGGTTAAAGGTGTTTATTGTAAATATAGAATATATGTGGGTTTATTTGTAAAAAGATGATCATCATATATTTCTACATTATAATTAACATTATGAGGGGAAATATATGTATATAATATTTAAATGAAATATTGTAATTAAAATATGCATATCATATCAAATAATTCTAATCAATATTCTTAAAATATTGTATCATACAAATGGTTAGGATAATATCTCAAAATAATAACAAATATTACTAACACCATGACTTGAGATATTGTGCAGATATTAGCTTAGATCTGGAGATCAAAAGATCCGAGATGTCGGAATCAAATCTGCCGAAATATTGAGGGAAAATATAAGATCTAACAACGGCAGAGACTCAGAGTAAAATTTCCAAAATCCAGATATCGAAGAGATCTACACATGTCAATAGAAAACTTCACAAAAAATCCCAGAACTTGATCTCACCAAAGAGCCACGGTTGGGCGGCCAAACCCAATGATATGCGGCGGTTCCGCGGTCTCTTTATGGCCGTAGGATTTGGTATTTTTTTGGTGTGATCGTATCAGCATATCCTAACATATAGCAACTAGGGTTCCTAGTTTCTGTGAATATTTAAGGGACCGAGAGCTTCACTTTGAAAACCATCAACCGAAGAGATCAAGAGGTCCAAGACGATCAATGCATCCGAGTTGATCATCAGTCGTTCATCTACCTCCAACAAGATAGAGATCGAGAGCAAAAAGTAGGGTTCTTGTACTCTACTTTAAAAGAATTTGTGCATGATATAGTTGATTAATAAAAGGTAGAATTTTAGCTTTAATTCTCTTTGCATCTTATTTTTTGCACTTAATTTCTGCATCTTACATTATGATCTCATTCTTCATCCTCTCTTCTCCAACCATGCGTGAGTAATTCCTACCTTGCTAAGGTTCGTAGACTAAGGTAGATCAATGGATGATAAAATCATTTAACTCTTTTTATACATTTTAAAATCTATAAACTTTAGCAAAATAAATGTTAAAATCTTTATCGGGCGCGTTACCAATTTATTGATAGTCTCGACCATGATTTGAGATTTGATTAACACTTGTTTTGTTAGGGGCTGGATATGAATAGAGATCAATGCAAGGACAAGGGTTAAGAGTGGGGAAACCCTAGTTTCTTCCAAAAGAACCTTAATCTACATTCATCACTATCGATCTAGTTTTAAACTATTAAAAAATAAAATGAGTCATTTTTAATTAGTCATCCATTACTATTAAGTCATATGAACCCTACAAGCCTCTTCTTTATAAATCTTACATCCGTAGTATATGCGTAACTACAACCAATCATCCTTCTTCTATCAACTCGTCTAAAGCAAGAAAAAGATTTGTGTTTCTCTGTGGACGACCCGTACTAATCGCGACTAGCTACTACCGATACCATCCTGATTGCGATTACTTTATTCATAAAACACTCTTTAAAATGACATCAATCAATATACATCTACTCACCTACAACGCCTCACTTTAGTCGATCCAGACGAATGCCTTGCCCTCTTTCGTCGTCCCGGAAGTCCACGCGTCTATACCTACAATCAAAGCATATCGTATCGCATAAAAGTCCAAATCGAAAACCGATACGACAAGTGAAGGACACATAGGTTAGAACATATGGTCCACGCGTGCTAGAACAACGAAACAACCCCCGACGTCGACGTATGAACGTCAAACGACCGAGTCAAAACACAAATATCAAAAAATCAAGTTTCAAAAGTCGCAAAATATTGACAGAAAACAAGTAAAACAACTCCACATTTTACTTAAGGTGATATTAGACTTTTTGCATATAGGGTAGTCTTAGTTATCCAATGTGTAAGCTACAGACCAAGTTTCAGAGCCAAATTCCAAAATCGATCCAATAATTGCGATCAAAACGAATAAAATTGCGGCCAAAACTTGGAGGATTGGGCTTGGTCTTCTAGTATGGCTTTCTATAGGTCTGCACATCTCACTATATTCGTTATTTAATTTTCATAGTCCCTGAGTAATACCAGATTCTAATTGATCACCAAAATTCATCGAAAATCGATATCGTGAAAATTCTAAACTCGTGTTTGAAACTTCTAAACTCATCCTAGACCAGAGATTCTATCACTAAAGGCCAGTAAACACTCACTTAACCCCCTGCTGCATCATTATTACAAGTCTATCTCCCAAAACGCATCCTAGAATTTTCCAAGTTCATAAAACATAAATTTTTTAACTCTAAACTAATATAAGAGATCAGGAAACCTAAAAACTAATCTAAAGGTGGAGTTATTAGCTCAAAAAGCAACTAAAGAAATTTCTAAGATGACCAAAGTTGCTCAAAACTTCTAATTGATCATGCCATGTTACTTAGGATGAGATGATGAATATTTTTAGTGAAGGCTGTGTGATATTTTGATGAAGTTTTGGGGGTGTTTTGTGGGGTGGTAGAGAAGATGGAAGAGATGATGGAGATGAAGAGTAAGGAGGTAAAGAATGAGGAAGATGAGGGAATGCAAGATGAAAGCCCGTGGTTGTAGAACCATATCTCTCTCTCACTCACTCTCTCTCCAACCATACCTCCTTAACCCCCTTTTCATTTTCATTTTCTTTTCTTAATTTTTCTTTTCTCATTTATTTTGAAATACAAAAACCAAATGTCACAAAATGAAATGTTGCATGTCATGACATTTACACATGGTTAACATAATGGAATATGGTTTAGTGTAGTAATTAGTGAAACACTAATCAAGTTTAATATTTAACTTGTATGGAAATGATTATATATTAATTTATAATAAGCCCAAATCAAATGAATGATCTCATAAAAGATAATTTATTTTAAATTCCAATTATTTTATAAAATATGGGTATATGATCATACAAATCTATAAAAACTCAAATCTATATACGTATAATATCCGTGAAATTTATTATTTTATTATTTAAATTCAAAAATAATATTTTATACTTTCTGAAATATTACACCATCGTTGAAGCAGAGACGGACGATGAGGGGCCCACCGGTGTTGCCGAGGATCATGAGGAGGATGCTAAGGAGGATGAGGGCGAGTTTAAGGGTTTTAGAGAACTTATCAGGGCTTTCATGGTTGTTGTGTTGTGTTGTGTTTGAGACTCTACTTCCATCTCTCTCTCAGTGAGTGTGTGGGTGTGTTGGTGGGTGGGATGGGGGGCTAGAAAATGAGAAAATGAGGGAGGGAAGTGGGAAGGGTGTTTGGTGTGAAGATGTAATGCGTTGATTATATATATACTATAATGGACATGTAGTTTAGAATCAGTATCTGTTTTGCCTAAGAAGAACGAGAGACTGTTTGGTTGTAGAATTAGGATAGGATTTGATGTTGTTTGGGTTCTTGAGTCCAAAAGAGAGTTTGAATTCTTGAATTCATTGCTTGGTTATAGGATTTTGGTTATTTTGGATCTGCTTGTTTTTTATGAGGGGCCCATCATGTTTTTGGATTCTTGAATAAAAAACCCATGAATTTCTATGGATTTGGTACTGTTCATGTGGGTCCTACGTACTTTATGCTATTAAAAAGCCCCTATCTCTATAATCTTCAAATCCAAAACCCACTTATTTTTTCCCAACCAAACAAAGATTATAAGGATCTATAAATCCAATATTATGAATTCAATACCAACCAAACACAAAATTAGTCAACCCAGATTTTTTCAAATGTACTATTTCGGAATCTAAATTTCAAAATCCTGCAACCAAACAGCCCGCAAGATCATTGCAATATCAATTAATAATATCATTTGGCAAAACTAGAAACTAATTTTTACCTATGTTTGCACATAAAATAATTATATGGGCGGAATAGTGGATATTGGACTATCAATAGAGTAGGCTCGAATGAATGACCGATGTAGAAAGATTTACTGTGATTTCCAAGAGATAGATGCCGAAAATTGTCAGACCAATTTGAAAAGATTTGATGGAAACTATGTATCGGAAAGATTGCCGCTGTTACTTTAGGGTTAAGTAATATCACATCAAGTTGGAAAATGATCTAGATTTTGGAGAAGCGGGGTGTCTGCTTTCTTAGACCATAGAAGCTAGAGAAAAAAAGAAAAAAAAGAAACCTAATGAATGATCCAAAAAATTTATTACAAGTTCTATCTCCAGGGCTTATATAGGTGTTTTATTATTCTTAACGTAGTTTTCGGGGATCAATGCCGGTGATCTTGAGGCCCAAAGGAATTGCGAAGTACAACTCTTCTTGATAATGCTCGTTACCGAGGACTTTCCAAATCATGACACGTGGCAGATGACGTGTCCCAAAACTCATGAGAAAGAAGCAAGAAAGGTACAGTGGAAGCATGCCCGGGCCTTCGACCCGAGGATGGTCTCGACCTTCGGTGGCCTTCCAGACCACTCTTGTGCCCGCCTTACAAACACCCATTGGCTCGCCTCCGAACCCTCCCGCACGCTGAGTTCCCTCAGCCCTCCTAGCTTGCCTCCGAGCTATCGTTGAAACAAGCTCCCTCGGCCTCCCGCTCGTATCCGAGCCTCCCGCCGAGTTTAGCTTCCTCGGTCTCATCGACCGATCCACAGCACAGATCACAGACGTCTCTGCCACGGCTCCTCGAATCTCGCCAGGCGCGAGATATCCGCCGCCCACGATCCCGCGTTCCACGCCGTCGCCTTCCCTCATTAACGAGCATATCTCGTCATTAATGGAGGATCCCGTCTTTCACGCAGGCGCAACGCCAGGGGCGTAACGGCCGGCGTGAATCTCGCACACGCCAGCCCATGGCTGCCACTATATAAACCCCTATTCAGACGACTCAGGTAAGGCAATTTTACCTCAATAGGCCGTTACTCTGCCCAAATATTTCGACTAACTTGATCGTCGGAGGGTTCTCGGTGGTACAACCATCCCGGGACTTCCTTGCAGGTAGCTCGGCTTTACTCTCAAATCATGCCCATTGAGATCCACACGCATTGAGAGGCTACCCTCAAATCCAATCTCGGCCATCTATCAACGCTCGCTACAGATCAACGGAAAATAACATCTGAAGGAGATCACCGCCTCCATCAGTTGGCGCCGTCTGTGGGAATTTTCGAAAGTTCCACTTAACGAAAGTTAATCTTCCGATCTCTAACATATGGCGAGTGATCATCGCGACGATCCAAGCTCTAGCCGCCGTCCTCCCCACAACGGAGACGCTGGTGGATTCCCTCCTCCCCCGAACGCCATTCACGCCATATCTGCTAGGATGGATTAGGTCGCATCCGTCGTGGATGCGCTTGTCCGCGTCCAAACGGCTGGACAAACTCCCCAAGTCGCCGTTCCCCCACCTCGGGAGCGACACATGGGGAGAGAAGACACTACCCGTGCCGGCACATCTGGGCACCGCCTCGCTATCTCCGGCGGCTACAGATCCCCCGTGGCGACCAACTCGATGACCCGATGGGCATCTCACAGCTCGACGCTGAGGTCCTATGAAAGAGCGCCCCGTCCTGAGGCCAATCGCGCTCCTGTCCCTCCCGAATAGGTGTCGGTCAGCTCGCCTGCTCCCAGGCATGGCCGGCGCCCTCTCCATCAACAGGTTCGCACGGACGGGACTCACCACGGCAGCTCGAAGACAACCTCGCCAAGGGACCTACAGAACCTCATAGAACGGAACCGGAGTCGAGGCCTGGCGCAGGTCGGCATCAGCAGGGGCTATAAATCCGAGTGTGCCAAATTCTCGGGATACCACGACCGACTCGATGCCCTCAAAAAGAAAATTGAGGGTATACATCGAGAGTGTCATCCCTCAAACGACGGGGCTAGATATGCCGCCAACTTGCTTACGTGGCCCTTCACCGAGGAGTTTCTCGCTGTCCACGTCTCCTCTCGGAACAAGCCCCCAAAGGTCTCCTTCTTCGACGGAAAGTTTGACCCAAAGGACCATTTGGACGCGTTCACAGCAGGGATGAGTTTCCAGGACAACTCCGACGCCGCGCAATACCGGGATTTCCCCGCCACTCTCATCCGTTCTGGACGAGATTGGTTCCGAGGACTCATGCCACGCTTAATCTCTATCTTTGATGAGCTGACCACCCAGTTCCTTGGCCACTTCGTTGGGAGCAGACGGCAGAAGCGGACCGTCGATCATTTCTTCACAATAAAGAGCGGGGACAATGAGTCTTTCAAGGGATACGTCACCCGCTTCTACAACTCCCTCCTCGAGGTCCCAGAGCACCGAGATGAGACGGTCATCACTGCACTTAGGTCGGGTCTTAGGCACAAGGAGTGGCTACACTCCTTTGCATTGGCGCAACCTAAGACCATGGCCGAGGTAAAAACCTGGACTGAAGGAGAGATCCAGCTAGAGTCCGAGGTAAATGCGAACCTACCCCGGACCGACCAGACCGATCAGAAGAAGAGGCCAAGAGAAGATAAAAAGAAGATTGAGTGGCCAAAACCCTACTTCCCAAAGTTTCAGGAGTACACCCCGCTCAACGTCTCCCAGACAGAGCTGTTGGAGGATGCAAAGGGAGAGAGATTCTTCAAACTTCCCCCGGTCAGCCACAAGGCGGCCAAACGGACACGAGGCCCCTATTGCGCTTTCTACAGGTCGCAGGGACACCCCACTGAGAACTGCAAACAGCTCCGATACTACATCGAGGAGTTGATCCGCTCGGGGCACCTAGCAAGATACTTGCGGGACAAGCGATAAGCCGACCGAGAACAAGAGAACCATCCCCTCCCGGCGAATTGATGATCGGCCAAATCATGGTCGTATCAGCGGGGGGTGCGCCTTGGGCCGTCGAGACACGGCGCCTTTTGCCAGTCGAAGGGACCAGCAACCAACCAAGGAAGAGGGTCAAGACAGTCGAGCCCATCATCTTTACCGACGGGGACCTTCACGGGATATCCCTGCTTCACAACGACCCTCTGGTAATCACAGCGCGGTTCCACCATTACGAGGTGCAGTAGATACTGGTCGACTCAGGAAGCTCAGTAGACATCCTCTTCTACGACTGCTTCCTATGTATGGGACTTACCCCGTCAAACCTGAGGCCGACCGCCCACATCCTGTTGGGGTTTACAAACCACTCCATCCCGGCAGAACGGGCGGTCACCCTCCTGCTTAACATCGGGGAGACTGGCTATACACGTACCGTGCCTGTGAAGTTCATCGTCGCTAGAATTCCATCGGCCTACAATATCCTCCTGGAACGCCTAACGCTGAATTCCCTCCGGGCCCAGATATCAACCTGCCACCTGGCGATCAAGTTTCCCCTTGACCAAGGTGGGATAGGTCGGGCCTACGGAAACCAGCAAACAGCGAAGATTTGCTTCACATCGACGTCCATGCCAGAGGAGAAAAGCGATGATCTCGAGAGCACGGATGATTTCAGGGGATCTTTGGATACTCGGGACGAGTATAAAGAGATCCGAGGAGCCCCGGTTGAGCCGCTAATAAAGGTTCCCCTCGTCGAAAGGGACAATGAACGAACCGTCCAAATCGGGTCACTCTTAACGAGAGCTCGGCGAGACGACCTGGTCCACTTCCTCAGAGGGAACTCAGACGTGTTCGCCTGGGCACCCGCCGACATGCCCGGGATAGACCCCAAAATAATATCACATAAGCTCGGGATCGACCCGGCAGTCCGACTCGTCAGGCAGAAGAAACGAAGCTCCGCTCCGATCAAGCAAAAAGCGATCGAAGACGAGGTTGACAGACTGCTCGCGGCCAACTTCATTCGAAACGTGGCTTACTTGAAGTGGTTGGTGAATGTAGTCATGGTTAAAAAGGCCAGCTGGAAGTGGCGCATGTGTATCGACTTCACTGACCTTAATAAGGCCTGTCCGAAAGACAACTATCCCCTCCCTCGGATAGATCAGCTCGCCGACAGTTCGGCAGGCCATGAACTAGTCAGCTTCATGGACGCCTTCTCCGGCTAAAACCAGATCCGTATGAATACGGAAGATGAAGAGCTCACCGCATTCACAATAGACTGGGGGGTATACTGCTATAAAGTGATGCCCTTCAGCCTCAAAAACGCCGGGGTTACGTACCAACGCTTGGTCAACAGGATGTTTAAGCCTCAGATCGGCAAAAACATGGAGGTTTACGTCGACGACATGCTCGTCAAATCGACCTCATCAGATCAGCACGCCAAAGATCTGGATGAGGCTTTCAACGTCCTCCGCAAATATAGATAAAACTGAACCCCACCAAGTGCGCGTTCGGGGTCACTAGTGGAAAGTTCCTCGGGTTCATGGTCATCCACCGAGGAATCGAGACTAACCCGGAGAAAATCAGCGCCATCTTCAATATGGTCGTGCCCAAGACTAACGTCGAAATCATGCGACTCACAGGGAGGGTAGCCGCTCTGAGTCATTTCATGTCAAGATCCAGGGAAAAGTGCCTCCCGTTCTTCAAAGCTCTAAGGAAGATCCCAAGGTTCGAATGGTCGGAAAAGTGTCAGATCGCTTTTGAGCAATTGAAAGTGCACCTAGCGACTCCCCCGCTACTCACCCGGCCAGTTGAGGGAGATGAGCTCTCGCTGTATCTGGCAGTGTCCGATCAATCTGCAAGTTCGGCGCTCGTCCGAGAAGTCGAGGGAGTCCAAAAGTCGGTTTACTATGTAAGCCACGTCTTCAAGGACGCGAAAACAAGGTACCCGGCCATAGAGAAGATTGTCCTGGCACTCATCGGGGCCTCGAGGAAACTATGGCACTATTTCCAGGCGCACACCATCCTCGTACTCACCGAACGCCCCTCAGGGGCTATTTTCCCTTCCCCCGAGTCTTCTGGTCATTTGGAGAAGTGGAGGTGGGAGCTGTCTCAATTTGACATCAAGTACCGCCCGAGGCAAGCTATCAAGGCGCAAGTCCTGGCCGATTTTATCGTCGAATGCACCATCCCTATCAAGGAGGCGGTTCCAGTGCCGGTCCCCGGATCCCAACCCTCGATCGAAGAAAGGCCCGACTCCGTCCCCGATTGGGTCCTTTACGTCGACGGGTCATCAATCGAGGAAGGCTGTGGTGCCGGCCTCATCATCCGAGACTCGAACAAAGCAGAGATGGAATATTCTTTGAAGCTCGAATTCAAATCCTCAAACAATGCGGCTGAGTACGAAGTTCTGCTTGCTGGACTGCGGATTGCCTCCGGGGTGGGGATGAAGATGATCCGAATCCGTAGTGACTCCGCTCTGGTCGTCGGCCAAGTGACCGGCCGTTTCGAAGCACGGGAGCCCCTGATGGCGAAATACTTAGCCGAGGTAAGAAGGCTGCGAAAGGGCTTCGACGAAGTTCAAGTGGAGCGGATCCCCCGACACCTAAACGCCCAGGCCGATGCTCTGACCAAGCTAGCCTCCTCTTACTCGGCCAACAACAAGATAAATATCCTCATTGAGGTCCTGCCGCGGCCCAGCGTGGAAAACGGAGTGACATCGCTCCAAGTTTACACAGCCCGGGAAGAGGACCGAGATTGGAGGAAGCCGATCGTCAAATTCCTGAAGGAGGGTACACTCCCCAGAGATCGTGGGGAGGCCCGTCGCCTCCGAGCCAAATCCCGTCATTTCGTCTGGAGCAATGGGAACCTCTACAAGAAATCCTTTACACAACCCCTGCTTCGGTGTGTCGACCCCATGAAGCCGACTATGTCCTCCGTGAGGTCCATGAAGGGGTCGGCGGGGCACACCAAGGGGCCCGCACCTTAGTCCAGAAGACGCTTCTCCAAGGGCATTACTGGCCGGCCATTTATCATGACGCTCAGAAGCTCGTCAGAAGATGCAAAAGTTGCCAACTCCATGGCAGCATACCCCGCCTTCCGGCTACCGAGCTTATTACCTTGACCTCCCCATGGTCATTTGCCCAATAGGGAATGGACATGATAGAATAACTCCCTACAGGTACGGGCGGGCATAAATACATCTGAAACAACCCTAAACTTTCTGTACATTTTTTTTCAAAATACAGAAAGGGGTACTTGAGCCTGAACACGAGTTATAAGTTTGTTTTGCTTTAGAACAGCAAGAAAGAGCTTGTAGCTCATTGGTAAGACCTTGCACTGTTGAACCAAAGCACCAGAGTTCAAATCCCATCAGCCACACATTTTTTTAAATTAAATTCTTTTAATCTTTTAAAAGCCCAAAGGTCTACACGTGCCCAACACGTAAAACTAAGAGTCACACATAAAACAAACGAGTCCACTGCAGTAGATCAAGCATCAGGGACACGTGGCGCCAAGACGATCCCTGACTCACCTGACTCGGGCCGGCGAAACGGTTGACTCGGCCGGTGCCGCCGGTCCAACTCGGTCCGATCCCAATTTTTCTTTAACCCCCTGCACCCTTTGTCCTACCCCACTTCCCCTGCACTGTTTAAATTCTCTGCAATTAACCAGAGAATTAAAATACCCCCATTTAATCCATTTTAATACAAATTTTTAATACACCCTTTCACTACCCTAAAACCCTAATTTTTCTTATAAATACCACCCTCAAATCATCTCTCCTCACTCCTAAATCCCTGTGTCCAAACTCTCAAGAAAATTCCCAAGTGTTTTGTGTGCAAGTGGAGTTAGCAAAAGGGCGAAGCTCCGACGAACTTCCAACGGCAATCCGAGGAGATTCCAAGAACGAAACGACATATCGGCACCTCCCACCTCTTCCTCCTTCTCTCTTCTAGTCTAATAACCTGTAAGTCCCTACTTCTCCTTCTTTCTCTATTCTAAAAACATTCAAAACTAAAATCCGACAGAAGCGGAGTTAGTCCGACTTCCGATTCGGTTTTTCTTTAAAAACTATAATTTTTCTTAACCAAGATACCTTCATATCATCATAAATTTTTTATTAAATATTAATAAATATCTTTAACAAGTTTCATCACAAAAAATTGTTATATGCATCTTCTATCGCAATTTTACATTAAAATACCACAAACTTTAGTTTCCGACATAAACTCTATAATACCTTTAGATAACTTACGACGTAATGACCTACCTCCTCACAACACTCATATCTACCACAACACGATAAAATTTGGGAATATAGATCTGGGAAAATACGACTTTACATATAACTACCTTCAACTATTAAAACATTTTTCTACAAGAAGTCTATTTTAACAAATCTATGCAATTTCGTCTCTACAACCCATTTTGGGAAACCCGTTCGGTATGGTGTAGATTATCGCACATCCTCGGGCCTAGTAGAGTGAGATGCAGACCTCCGTAAGGAGCATACGATCTCGAAAGATTTAAAATACAATTTTCTTTAGAAAATGTGATTTCTATTATAAATAAAACTTATATTTTTAATAAATAAATATATATATAATTAATATCAAAATATCTATTTTTAATATTTATAATATTCCACATTTCCAAAATTCAAGAAAAACATTTCATTTACAAGAAAATATTATACAATTCTAATATTACAAATAAATACCATATATTATGAAATTAGGTTTTATTCAGTGGAAATGTCATATTGATAAAATATACATCCATGAAAACTCTAAAGACGATAATAAAATACTTGAGGTGTATTTTGAAAATTATACAAAATTATTTTACATAAAACCCTCTCAAGTTATACTAAATTACAATAAGGACCCTAGTAAACATAGGTTTAAGCGGGACCAGTCTCTTGAGCCTCAGGGAGCAAAAGATATGGGTGATTTCCTATTTAAGGTAGACAACCTAATAAATGGTGTTATCAACATGGTAATTGTCTTGGAAAAAGACACAAATCCTGCCGTCCATGTGTAGCAGTTACCGATAGCACCAAAACTTAATTCAGGACTTCAATTTCTTTTCTAATTGTTCGACTTAGACCGAGTCTCAATATAATCAATCTGACTTGAATATGATTCAAGTATCAAACTTCAATTCAACATGAATCCATGAATCCATACATTCAATCTGTTCAATCTGTTCAATCTATTCAATCTATATTGACCGAACCGAACCATGGATATATTCCATTTACATGATGATCCGTTATATCCGTTCCATTATTGATATCATGGTTTCGATAAGTCATCCATATATATTCAATATACAATACAAACAATGCAACAGTACAATCATGACATCGCGGGGTTTATAAGGGGTAGATTGGTACGGAAGGTGTTAGAAGTGGCACGAGACAGCAACCATAAAGTCACCTAACCTGAATTCAATTTCCATTGTACCGTGGCTGAACGGTTCCTTGTGCTCCTTATACCTTAGTCCACGGGGAAAGTTGGACTCCTCTCGTATACACTGGCCTCTTCTGTACCAAGCTACAAACAACTACGTTAATATAACAAACAACACTATAATAGTTATACTCTCTCTCTGTCTATTCTACTTCTCTCTCCTCTTTGGGACTTACCGAGCGATTTGTTCGCTGATGACATTCTCTTTCTTTTCTTTGGAATGTCGTCAGGTGATTTGGACCTTCAGGAGATTGAGCCCACCCGTAAGGATTTGGACCAGCTAGCTTTCGACCCAGAGCTTTAGATTCCTTGTACACATTTACATTCTATATTTTCCATTTCTGTTATGCCACTGTTTAGGTATTGCTTTCTATTCCATGTATTTACTTTTCAGATGTATTGTAAAAAGAATGTTAATAAATAAAGTTGATGTTCATTTATATCTTGTCTCTTATGTACATTACATTTTATATTGCTTAGATACGCCCAGCGTGTTTACTTCTGAGTAAATACGTAGCGGCCTCGTCGCGTCCTCTGCCCGTATAATGGGAAGCGGGGCGTGACAGGTTTTGTTGGTGGCCATGCAGGTCGGAGTTTTATGGAACCCTACCATGCAGGTCAGAACTATATGTAACCCTACCATGCAGTTCCGTTCTGCGTGGAAAACTTAAGCAATATAACACAAGAACCAGCAACTGAAAATATTTTTTACAATTCATATTTCTTGAATCTTCCAATTTTATACGTCTTAACCCAAAATTCCCTCACCTCTTTTACAATCTTATCAAAACCTTCGCATTCTTTCGTTCTTCCAAATATTTTTCCTACACTATCAATAGTTCCATTACTAAATTGCTTTGAATCTGTTACACTTTCCTTTTACAAATTTCGAGGACGAAATTTTTATAAAGAGGGTAGAATGTAACAACCCTGAATTTTTTGTACATTTTTTTCAAAATACAGAAAAGGGGTACTTGAGCCTGAACACGAGTTATAAGTTTGTTTTGCTTTAGAACAGTAAGAAGGAGTTTGTAGCTCATTGGAAAGACCTTGCATTGCTGAACCAAAGCATCAGGGTTCAAATCCCATCAGCCACATATTTTTTAAATTAAATTCTTTTAATTTTTTAGAAGCCCAAAGGTCTACACGTGCGCAACACGTAAAATCAAGAGTCACACATAAAACAAACGAGTCCACTGCAGTAAACCAAGTGTCAGGGACACGTGGCGCCAAGACGAGCCTCGACTCGGGCCGGAGAAACGGTTGACTCGGCCGGCGCCGCGGTCCAACTCGGTCTGATCCCAATTTTTCTTTAACCCCCTGCACCCTTTGGCCTACCCCACTCCCCCTGCACTGTTTAAATTCTCTGCAATTAACCAGAGAATTAAAATACCCCCATTTAATCCATTTTAATACAAATTTTTAATACACCCTTCCACTACCCTAAAACCCTAATTTTTCCTATAAATACCACCCTCAAATCACCCCTCCTCACTCCCAAATCCCTTCCCAAACTCTCAAGAAAATTCCCAAGTGTTTTGTGTGCAAGTGGAGTTAGCAAAAGGGCGAAGCTCCGACGAACTTCTGACGGCAATCCGAGAAGATTCCGAGAACGAAACGACGCACCGACACCTCCCACCTCTTCCTCCTTCTCTCTTCTAATCTAATAACATGTAAGTCCCTACTTCTCTTTCTTTTCTCTATTCTAAAAACATTCAAAACTAAAACCTGACGGAAGCGGAGTTAGTCCGACTTCCGATTCGGTTTTTCTTTAAAAACTATAATTTTTCTTAACCAAGATACCTTCATATTATCAGAAATTGTTTATTAAACATTAATAAACATCTTTAACAAGTTTCATCATAAAATATTGTTATATGCATCTTCTATCACAATTTTACATTAAAATACCACAAACTTTAGTTTCCGACATAAACTTTATAATACCTTTATACTTTTAGATAACTCACGAGTTAATGACCTACCTCCTCACAACACTCATATCTACCATAGCACGATAAAATTTGGGAACATAGATCTGGGAAAATACGACTTTACATATAACCACCTTCAATTATTAAAACATTTTTCTACAAGAAGTGTATTTTAACAGACCTTTGCAATTGCGCCTCTACAACCCATTTTGGGGAACCCGTTCGGTGTGGTGCGGATTATCGCACATCCTCGAGCCTAGTAAAGTGAGATGCAGACCTCCGCAAGGAACATACGATCTCGAAAGATTTAAAATACAATTTTCTTTAGAAAATTTGATTTCTATTATAAATAAAACTTATATTTTTAATAAATAAATATATATGTAATTAATATCAAAATATCTATTTTTAATATTTATAATATTCTACATTTCCAAAATTCAAGAAAAATATCTCATTTATAAGAAAATAACATACAATTCTAATATTACAAATAAATAGCATATATTATAAAATTAGGTTTTATTCACTAGAAATGTCACATTGATAAAATATACATCCATGAAAACTCTAAAGACGATAATAAAATACTTGAGGTGTATTTTGAAAATTATACAAAATTATTTTACATAAAACCCCTTAAGTTATACTAAATTACAATAAGGACCCTAGTAAACATAGGTTTAAGCGGGACCCGTCTCTTGAGCCACAGGGAGCCGGAGATATGGGTGCTTTCCTATTTAAGCTAGACAACCTAACAAACGGTGTTATCAACATGGTAATTGTCTTGGAAAAAGACACAAATCCTGCCGTCCATGTGTAGCAGTTACCGATTGCACCAAAACATAATTCAGGACTTCAATTTCTTTTCTAATTGTCCGACTTAGACCGAGTCTCAATATAATCAATCTGACTTGAATATGATTCAAGCATCAAACTTCAATTCAATATGAATTCATGAATCCATATATTCAATCTGTTCAATCTATTCAATCTATATTGACTGAACCGAACGATGGATATATTCCATTTACATGATGATCCATTATATCCGTTCCATTACTGATATCATGGTTTTGGTAAGTCATCCATATATATTCAATATACAATACAATCAATGTAACAATACAATTAAGACATCGCGGGGTTTATAAGGGGTAGATTGGTACGGAAGGTGTTAGAAGTGGCACGAGACAGCAACCATAAGAACACCTAACCTGAATTCAATTGCCGTTGTACCATGAATAAACGGTTCCTTGTGCTCCTTATACCTTAGTCCACGGGGAAAGTTGGACTCCTCTCGTATACACTGGTATCTTCTGTACCAAGCTACAAACAACTACGTTAATATAACAAACAACACTATAATAGTCATACTCTCTGTCTGTCTATTCTACTTCTCCCTCCTCTTTGGGACTTACTCAGCGATTTGTTCGCTGACGACATTCTCTATCTTTTTTTTGGAATGTCGTCAGGTGATTCGGACCTTCAGGAGATCGAGCCCACCAGCGAGGATTTGGACCAACTAGTTTTCGACCCAGAGCTTTAGATTCCTTGTACACATTTACATTCTGTCTTTTCCATTTCTGTTATGCTACTGTTTAGACACTGCTTTCTATTCCATGTATTTACTTTTCAGATGTATTGCAAAAATGTATTATGGGCTCCTTAGCCTTACATAAAAGGTATTATGAGCTCCTCAGCCTTACATAAAAGTTGAAATTACAACAACGGAGGAAGAGGGTGCAGGAAGCATTGCTCATGGTACTCCGAAGAAATTTCTACCAGCCGGGCTCCTGCCGCCTCGGACCTCTGCCACTGGTCCTGCCCGCGAACCCTCGACGCCACGGACAGGCCGGAGGACTCTCCATCCGGGTACCCATCGGCGAGATGCCTCAGTTGGTAACACTCGAGGACGAGGGCCACCGAGCGATTGCGTCGACTCTTCGAGATCAGGCCGAAACGGCATAACGATCTCAACTTGCCAACTGCCTCGTCCATCAGTTGCTCGGACAAGGGGTTGTGCAACCCCGGCGATGCCCTCCAGATCGAGTACATCAGCAGCTGAACCAGGGATGATCGTCGGGGAAGCAGTCGGCCAAAATGGTCCTCCACGCGCCGAACCACCGCCTGAAGCGTCTCCTCGGAGCTCAGCTGGTCGTACAAGTATACATCTTTGAAAGAAATGATATCGGGGATGGAGAAAGGGAATTCGTCCATTCTTACGTTTCGGGGATGGAGAAAGGAATGAACAACACACCCTCTCTATTTTATAGCCTCCACAGCGCCCCAAGAGTCCAGATTTGTGCGCGCATGGGCGCGAATCCAAGGATTCGCTCGGTCCTTCCAATACTGTACCGCCACGCGGCGGATATCCCATACTTCTCGGCGAATCGAAGTCGGAGCGACGCAGATCTTCGAACGTTTCGTCTCCCTTATGCGTTTCTGCCACGTGCCGCACGCGACCGTCACTCTCCCCGATATTCACACATCTCGAAAGGTTGGGCAGAGCCTCGCGACACCGAGCAGCTTCCCTGCTTGGTCTATCCTTAGCGGGTAACTTCTTACCTATCTACGCTAAGGATCAAAGCTCTCGTCAAGAGGTAACCGAGTAGCTACCCTGCTCGGTCCATCCATGGCTGGTAGTTCACTACCCACCGACGCCAAGGATCAAAGCCCTCGCCAAGAGGCAACCGAGCAGCTACCCTGCTCGGTCTATCCTTAGCGGGTAACTTCTTATCCATCTACGCTAAGGATCAAAGCCCTCGCCAAGAGGCAGCCGAGCAGCTACCCTGCTCGATCCATCCATGGCTGGTAGTTCACTACCTACCGACGCAAAGGATCAAAGCCCTCGCCAAGAGGCAACTGAGCAGCTACCCTGCTCGGTCTATCCTTATGTAACATTTCAGAAAAATAAAATATTATTTTTGGGAATTTATATAATTAAATAATAAATATTAGGAATATTTTAATGGTGTGGTATAATTAAATACCCATAATTTGGGAAATATTAGAAAATTATAAGAATTACATAAATGAGAGTGTTTTATATGATATGCGTATTTATAGATTTTTTTAATACTCATTTGTAAATTGGTTAAGTGCTAAACTCGATTTATTTTCACTAATCATACACTTATCTTGATTAGGCTTCATGACATGCACCATGTAACATTTACAAAAAAATACTTGTTACATTTCTTTTTTACCATGGCTTTTTATTTTTCCAAGCATGGCTTTGTTTTTTTAAAATGAGAAGAGAAGAGATAAAGAAAAGAATAGAAAAGAAAAGAAAAGAAAAAGATTAGAATAAGGAGGTATGTGCAAGAGAGAGAGAGAGAGAGAGAGGATGAGGGGTCTTGACCTTTGACTCATTGTGTTCCCTCTTCATCTCTTCATTATTTTCCTCATCTTCCTCCTTCATGGCTGCCCTCTTCTCCACCTCCTCTACATCCTCACAAATACCCTCAATCCCACATCAAAACATCATCTTCCCTTCACTAAAAATGTGCACAAGCTCACTACAAGCATTTTGGATAAAGAAAGCTAGGATTTTGAGCACTTGGGGCAACTCAAGAATTTTCTTGAGTTGCCAAATGAGGTACTTTCTTCACCTTTAGAGTAGTAATCCACTTCCTTCAGCATCTATATTAGTTTAAAATCGATTAAGTATAGTTTAGTGAGCTAGGAAAATTCCAAGTTGAGGTTAGGGTTTGTTTTGAATTGAGATGGTGCAATTGAGGTTAGTAGAGACCATACAACCCCTTTAGTGTTTGATTAAAGACCAAAACCTGAAACTAAAACCCCATTTCACAAACTTAGAAATCCCCGATATTGTATTTTGTGGAAATTGTGATGGGAAATTGAAATCTGCTATGACCCGGGAACCCTAAAAATTATATAGCGATTACTGTGAGTCGTGCAGGCAACCTGGAAGCTACCATAGAGACCCGAGCCCCAGCCCCTTCATCTTGGCCGCAAATTTAACCCCTTTGTCCGCAAATTGCGGCCTGGGTACTTTGGATTAGGCTCGTGCTTGGTCTGTGGTCCCTTTATCTGTAAATTAGACCCTCCACATATGCAAAATTGGCTAATTTCACCTAGGGTAAAATCTGGAGGTGTTTTCTTGAGTTGCTTCCTTGATTTTGCGACTTCGTTTTAACTTTGGTTTTGGTATTTGGGTTTTAACATGATGGTTTGACGTTTGTATATCGACATCGAGAATTTGTTTGGCCTTTCTTGCATGCGAAGTTTGTAGGTTCTAACCTATGTACCCTTCGTATGCCGTACGGGATTTCTCGTATTTGATTCTCGTTTACGATACGATATTCATTGAATTGTAGGTATCTCCGTGTGGATTTCGGATGACGAGGAAGAGAATGGAGACATCGACTTTGGCACGCAAGGAACAAAGTGAGTAGATATATATCTACGGGGGAAGTCGGGTGGATGGCGTATAGCACCTCCGCAGTTTCGTAATGTAGCACGCGAATGCGTTATGATATATATATATATATATACATACTTATGTATTTTATGAGATGTGTATATTTAGCAAGAAATGCTTAGGTGACTTTGGGTTAGTTTAGCGTAATTGTAGGAAAGTGCTTATAGTGTAGTTTCTTAGTCGCGAAACCCTAGAGTAAAGTTTTGCACACATGCACACACACACGTATACATTTGATTTTCCTGTGCGTATATGGGGACACACACACACACATACGTATACATATATGATGAGGATGGTATATGATACTTGGAGATGAGTCGATGTGATTGGGTATGATGTCACGAGATCGGTGATGTGACTTGGGTCGTATTATGAGATACTACATGATATTATAGCGGATCATTGAGCGATGCGTTTTCATACACACACGGATATATGTTGATGGTATCGGTATGTAATAGACTTTAGATCAGTACTCTTAATTTAGGATATGATGATAATGATACCAAATAAATAATGAGATAAATGTGATAGTTGACCCGTATCCAGATTTGGGATGCCGTACAATGGATTTACCGTACGAGATATAATTATGATGATAGATCCACACTCTTGATTCGAGAATATCATATTATATATTGTATCGTACGTGACACTATTGAGGCGGGATCACCGACTAGTAGATATATATATATATCGACTCAGACTTAGGTGGTTTTCCTTACCCTTCGACTAGTCTGTTAGTTTAGTCCTGTAGTTTACTTAGTAGATGTTAGACTAGACTCGAGTCATACTTACTTCTAAAAATAACGAATCGTGAGTATTTTAAAAACACGCCAAGCGATACTACGGATATTTCAAATGACGTACCTTTTCTTAAAAGCACCGTAGCCCCTATTTTCTAAACACCACGATTCATGTTATTTCAAATTCCAAACTGTATGACTCATATATTTTATGTACATTCTCTATTGTTGCGTTTACAATTCATTTTCCGTATATTCTTGCTTTTCGCATCGCATTGCATGCTTAAATGTGTTTTCGTAGTTATTATGAAACCCTGCTGTCAGGACACCAGCACCATTACCGATATTGCGTATGCTCCACGTACACTTACTTGCCGGCTCATACACCTCATCGTCGGTAATTTTCATGTCACGTACACATTAGAAAACACTACTTCATTAGTATAAATTATTAGTTGATAGTTTCGATATAGTACTAGTGCGCTTGCTTTTATATGATAGCTTAGACATTGCATTTATTATTGTGATATCTCATGCATGTGTATTTTCATTTGTCATATAATATTTTGGTATTCACTGTTTATTGACTTCTGATTATGGGATTCGGATTTTCCATGAGATTTATGGATTTGGAGAGACCGCAAGGATTTTATAAACTCATTATCATTTTCAAAAGATAGAAACTGCGGTTTTCTCATATTATGATGTGAGATATGTCCACCATGAGTTTTCTTGTCTCTTGAGCGATATCATACACCCGATTCAAGGAGGAGGAGGAACCGTCTGTGGGTGCATGGTGGACCCGGTGCGGTATCCCGGGACGAGAAGGTCGCAGATGATGTCGTTGAGCCCGGCAGGGGAGCACTACCGACCAGTGATTTTATTGTGACGCGGAGGATATCCGGAGGATACCGACGTAGTCTTGAGATTTGATGATATAGGCCAGTCTGGATTGCCGGAGCCTGAGGTATTGAGATTTGATGTTATAGGCCAGTCCGGATTGCCGGAGTCTGAGATATTGAGATAGCGAGATATATATTTTGTGTCGATACTAGACACTGATTCTCTGTTGATTTCATTGATGATACTTCGATTTTTTTATACATAAATCTCGCTGAGATAAGAAAACAGTTTTCTCATTCAGTTGTATTCTGTTTTCATGCATTCATACATCATATATATGATATGTTGCTAGCTGAGGCACTGATACGAGCACTTGGTATTACACTTATGTATATATCTTTACCCTGACCATTAGCAGATGTTTCAGGTTATATTTTATATGGATATTATGGTATGACCTAGGATAGAGTCATACATGCGATTTCTGCTCGGTGATATTTTCTACTCACGAGTTGGCAACTCACCCCCGTTGTGCCACAGTTTCTTGCAGGTTTTGCCGTACAGCTTTCCTTGGCGGCTTTGCTGGCACACTGCTTCTTTCCGGGTGATTGCTTTGGTAGGTGGGTTCACTCGTATCGTGACCACCATTGCATTCTATTTATATTAAGTTGTATCCAGTAACTCCATCAACCAGATTTGTATTATTTGATAGACTTAGAAGACCAATTGTATATTCTTTAGACCTTAGAGCCGCGCTTGTATTATTATGGTTTTCTGGTGGATATTGGTTTTCTTCTGAGTTTTTATCCTCGCCCTTCGGCGTTGTATATTATATTGCTTGCGTGGTTGTGTCCGCCAATTGGCGAAGAGCTAGCTCCCGCTTGGGGATGCCTTTATTCATTATGTATATTATGCATATTTGTACCCGTTTGGGACCAGTATTTACAAAGGAGACTCTGCCGAAATTTTTGGAAAAGACTTGACGTTTTAAAAATGCTTACTACAGCTTTCAAAGTAAATTTATATGTTAACTTTTAAATGAATTTTTCCTTCACTTCTTTTTATAAATGGTTTAGATTTCTGGGCTTTTGGCTTGCTTGAATTAGATGGGGTCCTATAGACTTCATATGATTCAAGTGCCAATCACGTGCTATTTCGGGTCGTGACAAAATTGGTATCAGAGTGCTAGGTTTAACCTTGGTTCGAGTTTATGTTTGACTATGCAGAGTCTAGGGCGTATATATATTCGGAACCTAGGTTTGACCTTACGGAACTTAGACTTGGTCGAGGGGGTATTAGACCCGAACTTTCGTCGCATAGGTTGACCTTGGTTGATGGAGTAGGTGACTTAAGTAGAGTGATGTACCGTGTGTATGTTCCGCGGCATACTTACGATAAGCTACTCCGCTTAAGAAGCCTTAGGATGTACATTTCCTTACACAGTATTATATTCATTCCTATGATCTGTCCTCATCGAAATCGGTTTATCTTTTTTCTACCACGATTGCATAGACGGAGAGAGCTGCGGCTAGAGTTGCGGTCAGCATGAGCTCATCACGGACGAGGACTGACCAGTGCGTGATTCCAGGGACACACGATTGCATAGATGTATCGTTTTATTGTGTTTTCGCACCATGAGGTTTTGATGGATTGCTTTACAAAATTTCTCGAACGTGCAGATCAGCACCAGAGGATTGGGCCACTGCTAGAGGCCATCCAGAATGTGATGACCGCAATGCACCGTTATTCTTGATGATTGAGGCACTGTTTAGCGTGCAGATGAATGAGCCAAATGTTGCTACGACTGACAAGAGATCGCCCCAGATATTTGGAGCTATTGCAGCATGAGTTGTACTTAGAGATGTGATAGAAGATCGCTAGTCACCCATGGATGAATGACTAGGACATGTGGTTCGTTTGCATACCCCGATGCGAGATCATCAGATTGATTGATTCCAGCTAGAGAAGACTTTACGCAGGTACGTTGAGAGTCGATAGAAAGCGATCGAATGTCAGAAAACCATTTTTCCAAGTTTAAGGTATTCGGAAAAACATGCAATAATTCTGTGGACCCTCTAGAAGAATGAAACCCTAACTCGATATAATGACCATGGGAACGCTTTTGAACCTTAGGGTTTGCGGAAGTTCCACAGTGCCATTAATGAGGCTTGGGTTTGCCTTTCTACGGCTGGTTCATAGGTACTGTAGCATGTACTGGATATTATTAAACTGTACTCAAGAGTTAAGCTCTCGGGGAATTATGAGACTTTGATGAATCGATCGAAAAGTTCGACGTCGTCCGGATATCATGTGACGGGATACAGTACTTGGAAGACTCCAGATATGAATATAGCCGTTGGAGCGCAGTCCATACAGCTACGAAGAGACGAGTCCGAATCAGTCGACATTAGAGAAAAGTGGAGTAAGAGATTCATACGAGATTTAGACGAGATGACGTTCCACTTCGTTGACACCAGAGATTTGATATGCATGCAGAGGCGTGGAATATGGATATATCTTCCAGAAGGAGTCGCGATGAGTATGCAGCCATTCCGGAACAAGAAATAGATTTAGTAAAGGATGATAACTTCCGGGCAGTTCAGCAGAAACGAGATTTGGGAGAGACCCCGACAAGATCCTTCTAGAAATACTAAACAAGAAGACCTGGACCTAGGATCAGTCGTATTACGCACACCCAGTAGACCAGAGTTCGGCATCGTCGATGAGACATGTTATGAGTGACCATGATAGTTGGCCAGAGATCTTTATAGAATGTGCCAGAGCGGGATTGTCTGTGCCAGAGCGGGATTGTTTTCGTCATCTTTGATTTCGGTATTTTGGGCGATTTACTTGCATGATTGAGATTTTTTGCACCACAGTTGCACTTGACTTCGATTTGATGTCATTCGAGATGTTGATTTCATGCCTATGGTATGCATGTGATTTTACTTGTGCTTTCGGCATAGTTTTCGTGCACTTTCAGTATTTGGATTCGATTTTTGTACACGCTGATGCACGTGGTTGCGAGATTATATACCACGGTATACCTAATTTGGATTGAGATGTGTTGTATACCGTCGATTTAGATTATGATACTCGATATTTGTTTTCGTGCACCTTGTGCACTTGATTTGGATTCTAGCGCATACTTGACGCGCTTGATGCGATTTTGGTGCACACCAGATGCACTAAATCGGGATTCTTCGTGCATATCAGATGCACCTGATATTGCTGTCAGGCACACCCGTTGACTTTGACAGGTGTTTCGTGCATACCCGTTGCACTTAGATTTTGTTTCTATGCACATGTACGGCACATTCATGGATTTCGATTTCCGTGCGCACCAGACGCACGTGGCATTCTTATACAAATTTTGAGTACGATTTTTCTTGAGCAGTATGTTTTATGATATTTACTAATTGGTATAGTGACTGAGCATGACTAGTCAGAGGACAATACCTGAATATGTTTTTGCATGCATTGATAGTTATCGAAGGGATTTCCAAAAAGGAGCTATAGTCTCAGTATTTACCTACGTGTCCGAGATGACACGAAAATTTTTACAAGGAAACCCTTCTAAATTGTTTTCAAAATGGCGGGACGTGTATGTTAAACAAAGGATATATATATATATATATATATATATATATATATATATATATATATATATAGTCATTTTCTTACAATAAACGTTCGCCACTGTGCCGTGATACGCGCATCGCACATCGACTTGAAATGGTTTGGCATGCATTTCTTTCAGATATTTTGACGAATTTACAACGATGTGTACATGTATAGTTTTGATGTATATCATGTTGGTTTTCGTATTGGACTTTGACATTAGTATCTTCACCATAACTCCGATTATTGCATGATGCTTGATAGAGTTTTGATTTTTGTTTATATGCTAGTTTTTCGTGCGCATGCATTGTGCTACGATGCGTTTTATGTATTTATGATTTCGGAGCCCCGATGACTTGAACTTTTTACTGAAATGTTTTAGTATTTGAGGGGTTTAAATTTAAATTCGGGGACCGAATTTATTTAAGGGGGGAAAATTGTAACATTTCAGAAAAATAAAATATTATTTTTGGGAATTTATATAATTAAATAATAAATATTAGGAATATTTTAATGGTGTAGTATAATTAAATACCCATAATTTGGGAAATATTGGAAAATTATAAGAATTACTGAAATGAGGGTGGTTTATATGATATGAGCATTTATAGATTTTTTTAATACTCATTTGTAAAGTGGTTAAGTGCTAAACTCGATTTATTTTCACTAATCATGCACTTATCCTGATTAGGCTTCATGACATGCACCATGTCACATTTACAAAAAAATACTTGTTATATTTCTTTTCTACCATGACTTTTTATTTTTCCAAGCATTGCTTTGTTTTTTTAAAATGAGAAGAGAAAAGATAAAGAAAAGAATAGAAAAGAAAAGAAAAGAAAAAGATTAGAATAAGGAGGTATGGGCAAGAGAGAGAGAGAAAGAGAGAGGGTGAGGGGTCTTGACCTTTGACTCATTGTGTTCCCTCTTCATCTCTTCATCATTTTCCTCATCTTCCTCCTTCATGGCTGCCCTCTTCTCCACCTCCTCTATATCCTCACAAATACCCTCAATCCCACATCAAAATATCATCTTCCCTTCACTAAAAATGTGCATAAGCTCACCACAAGCACTTTGGACCAAGAAAGCTAGGATTTTGAGCACTTGGGGCAACTCAAGAATTTTCTTGAGTTGCCAAATGAGATACTTTCTTCACCTTTAGAGTAGTAATCCACTTCCTTTAGCGTCTATATTAGTTTAAAATCGATTAAGTGTAGTTTAGTGAGCTATGAAAATTCCAAGTTGAGATTAGGGTTTGTTTTGAATTGAGATGGTGCAATTGAGTTTAGTAGAGACCATCCAACCCCTTTAGTGTTTGATTAAAGACCAAAACCTGAGACTAAAACCCCATTTCACAAACTCAGAAATTCCCGATATCGTATTTTGTGGAAATTGTGATGGGAAATTAAAATCTGCTATGACCCGGGAACCCTAAAAATTATATAGCGATTACTGTGAGTCGTGCAGGCAACCTGGAAGATACCATAGAGACCCGAGCCCCAGCCCCTTCATCTTGGCCGCAAATTTAACCCTTTTGGCCATAAATTGCGGCCTGGGTACTTTGGATTAGGCTTATGCTTGGTCTGTGGTCCCTATATCTGTAAATTAGACCCTCCACATATGCAAAATTGGCTAATTTCACATAGGGTAAAATCTGGAGGTGTTTTCTTGAGTTGCTGCCTTGTTTTTGCAACTTCGTTTTAATTTTGGTTTTGGTATTTGGGTTTTAATTCGATGGTTTGATATTTGTACATCAACATCGAGGATTTGTTTAGCCTTTCTTGCATGCGAAGTTCGTAGGTTCTAACCTATGTACCCTTCGTATGCCGTACCGGATTTCTCGTATTTGATTCTTGTTTACGATACGATATTCATTGAATTGTAGGTACCTCCGCGTAGACTTCGGATGACGAGGAAGAGAATGGCGACATCGACTTTGGCAAGCAAGGATCAAAGTGAGTAGATATATATCTACGGGGAAAGTCGGGTGGATGGCGTATAGCACCCCCGCAGTTTCGTAATGTAGCACGCGAATGCGTTATGATATATATATATATATATATATATATATATACACACACACACACACACTTATGTATTTTATAATATGTGTACTTAGCAAGAAATGCTTAGGTGACTTTGGGTTAGTTTAGCGTAATTATAGGAAAGTGCTTATAGTGTAGTTTCTTAGTCGCGAAACCCTAAAGTAAAGTTTTGCACACACACACGCATACATTTGATTTTCCTGTGCATATATGGGGACACACACACACACACACACATATGTATGTGAGTTTGTATACACACACACGTATACATGTATGATGAGGATGGTATATGATACTTGGAAATGAGTCGATGTGATTGGGCATGATGCCACGAGATCGGTGATATGACATGGGTCGTATTATGAGATACGACATGATATTATAGTGGATCATTGAGCGATGTGTTTTCATACACACACGGATATATGTTGATGGTATTGGTATGTAACTTTAGATCAGTACTCTTAATTCAGGATATGATGATAATGATACCAAATAAATAATGAGATAAATGTGATAGTTGACCCGTACCCAGATTTGGGATGCCGTACGATAGATTTACCGTACGAGATATAATTATAATGATAGATCCGCACTCTTGACTCGAGAATGTCATATTATATATTGTATCGTACGTGACACTATTGAGGCGGGATCATCGATTACTATATATATATATATCGACTCAGACTTAGGTGGTTTTCCTTACCTTTCGACTTGTCTGTTAGTTTAGTCCTGTAGTTTACGTAGTAGATGTTAGACTAGGATCGAGTCATACTTACTTCTAAAACTAACGAATCGTGAGTATTTTAAAAACAGGCTAAGGGATACTACGGATATTTCAAAAGACGTACCTTTTCTTAAAAACACCGTAGCCCCTATTTTCTAAACACCACGATTCGTGTTATTTCATATGCCAAACTGTATGACTCATATATTTTATGTACATTATTTATTGTTGCGTTTACAATTCATTTTCCGTATATTCTTGCTTTTCGTATCGCATTGCATGCTTAAATGTGTTTTCGTAGTTATTATAAAACCCTGTTGTCAGGATACCAGCACCAAGACCGATGATGCGTATGCTCCACGTACACTTACTTGCCGGCTCACACACATCATCGTCGGTAATTTTCATGTTACGTACACATTAGAAAACACTACTTCATTAGTATAAATTGTTAGTTGATAGTTTCGACATAGTATTAGTGCGCTTGCTTTTATATGATACTTAGACATTGCATTTATTACCGTGATATCTCATGCATGTGTATTTTCATTTGTCATACAATATTATGGTATTCACTATTTATTGACTTCTGATTATGGGATTCGGATTTTCCATGAGATTTATGAATTTGGAGAAACCGCAAGGATTTTATGAACTCATTATCATTTTCAAAAGATAGAAATTGCGGTTTTCTCATGTTATGATGTGAGATATTTCCACCATGAGTTTTCTCGGCTCTTGAGCGATATCATACACCCGATTCGAGGAGGAGGAGGAACCGTCTGTGGGTGCATGGTGGACCCGGTGCAGTACCCCGGGACGAGAAGGTCGCAGATGATAGCGTTGACCCCGGCAGGGAAGCACTACCGACCGGTGTTTTTATTGTGATGCGGCGGATATCCGGAGGATACCGACGTATTCTTGAGATTTGATGATATAGGCCAGTCCAGATTGCCGGAGCCTGAGGTATTGAGATTTGATGTTATAGACCAGTCCGGATTGCCGGAGCATGAGATATTGAGATAGTAAGATATATATTTTCTGTCGATGCTAGACACTGATTCTTTGTTGATTTCATTGATAATACTTCGATTTTTTATACATAAATCTCACTGAGATAAGAAAACAGTTTTCTCATTCAGTTGTATTCTGTTTTCATGCATTTATACATCATATATATGATATGTTGCTACCTGAGGCACTGACACGAGCATATACTATTACACTTATGTATAGATGTTTACCCTGGCCATTAGCAGATGTTTCAGGTGATATTTTATATGGATATTATGGTATGACCTAGGATAGAGTCATACATGCGATTTCTGCTCGATGATGTTTCCTACTCACGAGTTGGCAACTCATCCCCGTTGTGCCACGGTTTCTTGCAGGTTTTGCCGTACAGGTTTCCTTGGCGGGTTTGCTGGCACACTGCTTCTTTTCGGGTGATTGCTTTTGTAGGTGGGTTCACTCGCATCATGACCACCATTGCATTCTATTTATATTCAGTTGTATCTAGTAACTCCATCAACCTGACTTGTATTATTTGATAGACTTAGAAGACCAATTGTATATTCTTCAGACCTTAGAGTTGCGCTAGTATTATTATGGTTTTCTGGTGGATATTGGTTTTCTTCTGAGTTTTTATCCTTGTCCTTCGGCGTTGTATATTATATTGCTTGCGTGGTTGTGTCCACCAATTGGCGAAGAGCTAGCTCCCGCTTGGGGATACCTTTATTCATTATGTATATTATGCATGTTTGTACCCGTTTGGGGCCAGTATTTACAAAGGAGACTCTGCCGAAATTTTCGGAAAAGACTTGACGTTTTAGAAATGCTTACTACGACTTTCAAAGTAAATTTATATGTTAACTTTTAAATGAATTTTTCCTTCACTTCCTTTTAAAAATGGTTTAGATTTCTTGGCTTTTGGCTTACTTGAATTAGATGGGGTCCTATAGACTTCATATGATTCAAGTGACAGTCACGTGCCATTTCGGGTCGTGACACCTTAGTGGATAATTTCTTACCCATCTACGCTAAGGATCAAAGCCCTCGCTAAGAGGCAACCGAGCAGCTACCCTGCTCGGTCCATCCATGGCTGGTAGTTCACTACCCACCGACGCCAATGATCAAAACCCTCACCAAGAGGCAACCAGGAACCTACCCTGCTCGGTCTATCCTTAGCGGGTAACTTCTTACCTATCTACGCTAAGGATCAAAGGTCTAGCCAAGAGGCAACCGAGCAGCTACCCTGCTCAGTCCATCCATGGCTGGTAGTTCGCTACTTACCGACGCCAAGGATTAAAGCCCTCGCCAAGAGGCAACCGGGCTGCTATCCTGCTCGGTCTATCCTTAGCGGGTAACTTCTTATCCATCTACACTAAGGATCAAAGCCCTCACCAAGAGGTAACCGAGCAGCTACCCTGCTCGGTTCATCCATGGCTGGTAGTTCACTACCCACCGACGCCAAGGATCAAAGCCCTCGCCAAGAGGCAACCGGGCAGCTACCTTACTCGGTCTATCCTTAGCGGGTAACTTCTCACCCATCTACGCTAAGGATCAAAGCCCTCACCAAGAGGCAACCAAGCAGCTATCCTGTTCGGTCCATCCATGGCTGGTAGTTCACTACCCACCGACGCCAAGAATCAAAGCCCTCGCCAAGAGGCAACCGGGCAGCTATCCTGCTCGGTCTATCCTTAGCGGGTAACTTCTTACCTATCTACGCTAAGGATCAAAGCCCTCGCTATGAGACAACCGAGAAGCTACTCTGCTCGGTCCATCCATGGTTGGTAGTTCACTACTCCCCGATACCAAGGATCGAAGCCCTCGTTTAGAGGCCACCGAGCGGCTTCCCTGCTCGGTCCATCCTTAGTGGGCAACTCCTAGCCCGCCTGTGCTGAGGATCAGACCTCAACCTCGGCGACACCGACCAATCTTAAAAGCGGTGGTCTCCGGTCCAACTCGACTTATCTTCAACGAGCGATCGCCACCTCGACTTTGGGGCCATAAAGACGCCGAACTTACACTAGTCTTTGCACACTTGACAAATGACTGGATTTAACACGATGCACGGTCGACAACTAAAGGACCGGCCGTCGAAGAGACATTCATCAGGCGAGCAAAATGAGACATTACCACAAACTGGAACATTGCTACAAACAAAATTTCTGCAAAAGGCTTTATTCACAACTCAGAAGTCTTTACAAAGATATTCTGGGCTCTTCAGCCTTACAAAATCGCCTGAATGCCTACAAAATCCCAAAACGAAAACAAAAATACACAAAAAAAGAAAGGGCAGGGAAACTTAGGCCTCAGGGCCGGGAAGGACCTCGACCTGCTCCGCGGCCACCTCGGGAGCCGGGGCGACTGCTTGAGGGTCAGCACCCCCCGCAAGGACTTCGGCACAGGGAGCCGGGGTGACCACCTTCTCCCCGGTGCCCCCACCGGAGGCCTTCCCCCCGGTGACGCTTTCGGTGGCATCCCCCTGCTCCTCATCCTCGAGGGGGTACTCGAGCCGGAGCTTAGCGTCGGGAAACTCCGGCATTAGTGCCTTGACTGTGTCAAGGGCATCATACCAGACGAGGGCTGAGGCTTCGGCGAGGTCAGAATAGAACTGATCCGCCGTTCTGTAGGTCTCCACCGCATTCGCAGCCCGGAGGTTGGCGAGCCTCACCGCCTCCTTCATCGCCTCGTTCTCCCTCTTGAGGGTGTCCCGGGTCTTCTTCAGGGTGGCGGCGAGCACCCTGGCATCCTCTAACTTGGCATCAACGGCCTTGTTGGACTCCATCATAACCCAGATGGTCTCCCAGCAGTTGGAGTTCACCCGATCCTCGGCCGCCACCCGGTCTTCGAGGACGGCGATCCTTTCCTTCGCCTCGCGCAGCTCCCGGCTCAAGCCCTCCTCCCGCGAGGTGTACTCGCCGGCGATCTGCATTGCCGGGGTGATCTGCATTGCAGGGGAGATCTCCTTGTCCTCCATGCTGACAACGAGGGCACAGTGCTGGAGGACCTAGGGAAAACAAAAGGAGGGGTTAGAAAGAAAAGGGGCACTCGATCTTGCGAACCAAAAAGTACTTAATAAAAACCCGAGCGGGAGGCGAACACTGACCTGCACGGTCTCCTAGGCTATGGCCGCCATTTGGGCCTTGAGGGTCCCCCGGGGAATTTTGCCCCCAGCCGACCTTTCCATTTCCGAGAGCAGGCTGTCGGCGATGGAAAGCCCCGAGGGCACCTCGTAGAGAAGATCCCCTTCATCCACGAAGCGAAGATCCCCTTCATCCATGAAGATCGGGGAGGCTGGGGAATGGGGCACCGTCCTATGGTGCCTCTTTGGAGGAGCGCGGGAACATCTTCCTCGTCTCCCACCTCCAAGTCTCAGGGTTCCTACCCCCGAGTGCGTTTGCGGCTCTGTCCGTGGCCGGCCTCCGAGGCCCGGGGCGTGCTGGAGCTCCTGGCCGGAGCGGCTGCCGATGGCCCCGGGCTCGCAGCGGGGCATGACGGGCCGATGCCTCCGGCCTTCCTCCCTTTCTTCTCGGCCAGGGCAGCCCGGAACTTTGATCGGTCCATCGGCTCTGCAAAAAGAAGAGAAAATACAAAGAAGAACTTAGCAATGCCTGAAAAAATAGAAGAATGCTAGTCTAAACGGGTCGCCTAAACTCCCAACTTACCCGCAAACTGAGAGGGGTTGAGCTCGGCCGAACTGAGGGCCTGCTCGGACAGCAACATATCGGCCCGTTGGACGGGCTCCCACTCCGACACTGCCACCGCATCGGGATCATTCGACCGCCTTACCCGAGGGCAGGCGGTCCTGTGCCACTGGACGGGCACAGCCCAATCTCACCTTCAGGTGGCCCGACGAACAAGAACTTCTCCTTCCATTCATGAATGGAAGAAGGCACTGACCCCCGACCCAGCCGCCCCTCCTCTGTGTTTTATACAAGAAATATATACCCAGCTAGGCTCGTCCCTACGAGTGCCGGGGTGATTTTTGTAGTAAATGGGGGAAATGAGAACGTTTAGGCTGAAAGGGATCTCCTGCAGCCTTAACCGAACCAGGAATCCGAGGAGAATCCACCACGAGTTCAGCACTAACTGGACCCGGGCTAATTGAAAGCAACGTAACGCCGCACTCACCTCGGGGGAGAAGGGCAGACGCATGCCGGCCCCAAAGGCCTCGAAGTACAAGGCAATCTCCTTACCCCGTACTTGATCTGCCCTCTCTTCCTCCCCGACCAGGCGAAGCGAGTAGCCGGGGGGAATGTGGAAGCGAGCCCGGATTGTGGCGAGCTCGTCCGCATGCCTCAGGAGGGAAGGCGCGTCATGAACACTCTTGACACCCGCTCTGGGGACCGTCCTCGTCGCACGATCCCGGGAAGTGTGACTAACCCTAACTTTCCTTGGGGATTCTGACTCGGACGAGGAAGAGGAAGAAGTAGAAGAGGAAGCTGTAGAAGACTCCCTAGACTCTATCCGAACTATTTCTATGGATACCCCAGAGGAAGACATCTAACCCGAGCAAAGGAAGGAGTCTGCCGAGGAAAGAACGTAAGAAATCCGGCCTAAGGGGAAGAGCACCGAGCTAACAAATGATGGCTAAGGAAATTATGGCGAAGTGTGGACCTGGGAGGGGGAAGGATCCCACCTCTATTTATAGCAGTCGGCGAACACATCCTATGGCTCCGATCGTCTCCCGCCAAAACAACACTTCGCATTCAACGGCTGTCAACGTTCCATCTGTCGCACACGCTTTGGGCGCGTCCCGTCAAGTGCTAAGAATACCGGCGGCCCGTCATGTCAGCCAACCAACGCTGGACACGTGGCCTAGAATTTCGGCAAACGTACGCCCGTGTCGGCGCTTCCTCTTTAATGCAATATTTCTCCCCTAATCCGCTGACGTCATCGAAAAAATACGGCTAATTGCTCTGGAATTCGCGCCGACGATGTCTTCAAATGTGAACTAGGCCCAGGCGACCAATCATACCACTCTCGACCCGACCTATGAACAGGTCGGTCCGAGAGTGGGGGGCTAATGATAATGCTCGGTATCGAGGACCCCCCAGATCATGACACATGGCAGATGACGTGTCCCAAAACTCATGAGAAAGAAGCAAGAAAGGTAGAGCGGAAGCATTCCCCGGGCCTTCGACCCGAGGATGGTCCTGACATTCGGTGGCCTCCCAGACCACTCTTGTAACAACCGAGACCAGTTATACCAATTTCAGTCACCGTATGTGTGGTTTGTGGTGTTTAATTCATTTACTATGTGGATGCGAATGGTAATTTACTTTATATTTGATCCGCTTGCTTGAACTTGTTGTTGTTTCCTAATTATAGTTTACCCCGACATTACGTATTGTGCATATAACAATTTAAGTTACTTAATATAATTTAAAATACTTGACATGGCCTGCTTGATACCCCTAACCCCGTGGTAGCGTCCTTGCATCGTGTTCTCGTCCCGTTCAGTGAAACGGACGTGTTTGGACGGCTACGCGCACGTGCGCGCGTCCGTTCTTGGGGGTATGCTTTTTGTTACAAAATCCTTCATTTCGATTTTTTGGAACTTGCTAATAATTTTCATATTTCAAATTCAAAATTTTGGACCCGACCCGGGCGAAATTCTGAAATATTTTGCATCCCGGCAAATCCTATTTATTTTAAATTTCTTTAAATCAGCTTAAAAATATTTTTACAGCCTACTATATTTTCTAAGCCAACGAAATTATATTTTTAAAAAACCAGTAAATCTTTTATAATTTTTCCAAACAGTTTCCCTAACCAATCAAAACCCTCATTTCCATCGTCGCTGGGCCCCACGACACCCTCTCTCTCTCACTTTTCTCCTTCTCTCTCTTACTCTTTCTCTATCACCCCCGCTACCAAACAAATCTATCTCTCCTCCTCTTTCTCTCTCCTCTCGTTTCTCTTTACCTCTCTCTTCTCGCGTCCCTTTCTCTCTCCTATCGCGGTGCGCGAAGATCCCGTCACCTCCCCCGCGTTATCCTCACCTTCCTTCTACATCTCTTTCTTCTTCTTCTTCTGTTCTTTTAATCCCATGCACCCTCGTCATGAGCCCACCAGAGAAATCCTAACCCTAGCCGCCTCCTCTGCATCGTCACTATCTCCATCTCATCTTTTTCTCATCCTCTTCCTCGTCTTCATCTTCTTTTTCTTTCCTCTCTCCCATGCACATACCCACAGAATACCCAACAACCTCAGCCCCTCGCTTCGCCGACGATCCCCAACCTCATCACCGCCACCACCATCTCCTCCTCTACTCCACTTCATTCTCTTCTCCTCTTTATTTCCTTTTCTTCTTCTCTCTAGAACCCCACAATCAACAGAACCCCACAACCATCAAAACCCCAACCTGAACCCTGCACCCACGCCGGCACCACACCGCCGGTGACCCCGTCACCACCACCTCGTCTCCCTGACCCCGCGAACAACCCAGTATGCTATCCCTTCTTCTCCTTCTTCTTCTTTTCCTCTTCTCTTCTCTTCTCTTTCTTTATCTTTTTCTAGAATTCATGTTCACTGTTTTTTTTATATCGCCGGAATCCGGTCGGGCCGTCGACGATCTCGACGACCCAGCGAGGACCTCTGATCCGTGTGATCCTACTGTTCGTTGTTTGGACCCATTCCGTGTACCGTGCGCGCGTCGCGACTTTTCTCGCCGATGTGAGACGTTCCGTACGCCGTATCGCAATCCGTCGAGGCAAATGAAAACTTGCTACATGCTATTTAAAATACTATATATCCATTTGAGTGCACGTTAAACCTGTAGTTTACATTTAATACCATAATTTCCTTTTAACAGTTCGACATCCCGTTATATCATTTTAGATTCACCGCTCGAAACATACCATGCTGCATTTAGTTCTATTGTACATAGTACTCACAATCATATTTAACTCATATAACAATTATTTGCATAACCCACAGTACCCCTTTTATTTTATACCATGTCGGACGCCCGTTTGCGTACATCTAACCTGATTTATAGTCCATTGCATATTTAGATTATTTAGTACATATTAACTTGATTTTAATATCCATATTGTTATACTGTAAGTTAAGTAATGTTGAAACTATCCCTTAAACACAAAATGATAACCGTGCATCGATATAATGTAAGCTGTACCTAATTGCATATCATATTACATGTTCCAGTTTATTGTTAGTACCCATGCTTGTTTATTTATAATCTTGTTTATGTTAATTTGATTATGAGCACCCACATGACATCCTGTGCTTCCTGACACGACCTGTTGCACTTCCTACTTGATATGACATGGTACCATACACTTTTGACATTACCTGACACCTAAATACACTACTTGACTTGGCCTGATGTACCATGGATTTACCTGTTACCTGATATCGTGTCTAATGCCAACAAACCTGACCTGTAGTCCTTACGGACCGTTCCTGTTGTCTATCCAGACAAACCTGCACCTACCTGATCCTGAGTTGGCATTAGTTCTTGATTACTTAATACCTGACTTGAACACATATAACTTGGGGGTATGGGAAAATCAATGATGAAACCTGACTTGTAACTCGACAGTTCGACACCTGTTCTGATCAGTCTTACGGGCTAGGCCAGCCCCGGGATGATGATGCTGACATTACTCATCTTTACATGCTACCTTTACTGCCTAGCGGCACGTCTCGGATTCAGCCCGAGAATCTTGACCGTGGTCCCGGGCACGCACGGGATACTTTTGAGTTACATCGATGATTCATCAAATTGATTTCAAAGACTTGAGAGTAGATAACCCAATTTTTAGTTTACTCACTGCACACTACCCTTCACTGCCCTGATTTATATTGCTGTTACACCTGCTTACCATTTATGATTATACTTGCATGTCTTGTTACTCTGTTTATATTTTATTGCTTGATGACATGACGCGCTGACGTCTGGGTTTTGCATGGCCCAGATTCCGTACCTTTGCAGCAGTCCGAGCAGGAGTACTTCAGCCAGCAGACTGATCAGTGAGGACTCTTTAGTAGTTAGCTCTTTACTTTTCAGTCTTTTATTCCTGATGTGAGCCCGCATTATGGGACATACATTCCAGTTATTCTTGTATTGGATCTTTTGCTTCCTCATTATTATTCTTGACTCATTTTATTTTGGCTTATGGACATGTAATAGATAGTTTTTTTTATTCTGTTCTTGATATCTCTACAGTCGTAATGTGACTGTGGAAGGACAATTCCTATCCACAGGTAGTATGGTTGGCTATGTCACATGCCTACCTTAGCGTACTCTGGGAAGCGGGGCATGACATGGTTCTTTTGGTATCAGAGCCATAGGTTAATCGGGTTGATTCTTTTGTAGTTGGGTATTGTACCCAATACCTGAATCAGAATACTCGTGATTAGGAAACATGTTCTACCACCTTGCCGTTTTACCGTTCTTGAATCTTAACCTCCTCCTGATTATACTTTTACGATATGCAGACCTCCTTTGCATATCGACTCGAAACCTGATTCCTTGTGTATCTCTAGAACTTAGGCGACTTGGGTGGAGTTATGTAATTGTAGCTATGATACCGCGGCATGGTTACAATGCGGTACTCTATTTAAGTAACTCGGAGTTCTAGCCTTGATTTACATTTTGAATCTGTTATTATGCTAATCCTTGGGTGTTTTGATTTCAGGAATATGGCAGACAAGAATCTGAAGACGTACCAAAGGCGTGTTGACGAAGCCGCTATGCTTGGAGTAATACGTGGGATGTTAGAGAACCAAAAGCGACAGACCGAGATGATCCAGCAGCAAGCTGAATCTTTTCAGGAAGGTTTGCGGACCGTTCAGCAGTCCGTGAACAATGTTGTGGCTAGACCAGGAGATCGTGTGGGGACCGTAGCCGATTTCAGGAGACTGGGTCCGTCTGTCTTTACTGGCTTAGAGGAGCCGTTGCCAGCGGAGCAGTGGCTAGTTGACACGGAGAACTTACTCATTGCAGCACAGATCCCAGATGATAAGAGGGTGGATGTGGTACGCATCCAGTTGGTGGATTACGCCCGTGAATGGTGGCTTGTGGAGGAGACCCGCTTGCCCAAGCCGATCAAGTGGGCGGATTTTTCAAAGAGTTTCTTGGAGAAGTTCTTCTAGCGGACTGCACGGGAGGAAATGGAAGAGAAGTTTATCAGTCTAAAGCAGAACGGTGCACCTATAGATGTACATGCAGCTGAGTGGACGCGGCTCAGTAGTTCGCTGGACCTTTAGTTGCCAACGATGCGGATAGGGCAAGGAGGTTTATGCACAGCTTGGATGTGGACATCCCGAGGCAGATCGTCTCCCTGGGTTTGACCACTTTCTCACAGGTACTTACGGCAACCCGAGAACAGCAGAGCTTATCTGGGAAGACTGGGAGTTCACAGCAGACAGCAGTTACAGTACGGAAGCCGACTTTTGCACCGAACCGAGCACATGGACACAGGGGTATTCCAGTGAACCGTCGTGGCGTAACACCGATGAAGAAGCCTGTTGTCGTTGATCGAAGAAGGAGCGTGATTTGTGACTACCGCCATTTGCCTGGACACGTGCAAAGAGATTGTCGAAGGAGGCAGGGACTCTGTTATCACACTGTCAACGCTTGTCCTTCGAAGCTTCGCACGAGGGATGATATTTAGAAGCCACCGCAGAAACTGTTTCAGGGACAGAAGCAGCTGACTCAGGGACCCAATCAAGCTCGAGCATTTACCCTGACGGCTGAGGAACCTAAGGCTTCAGGAGAAGTTGTTTCAGGTATTCTACTTGTTCATGGTTTTCCCGCATTAGCGTTATTTGATTCTGGTGCATCCCATTGTTTTATGTTGTCCAAGTTTATTGCTACACACTCAATTACTTGTACGACCCTGTCTAGTTTCTGGGACATACACACTGGGAATGGGAAAATCATATCTAGTAGAGAGTGTAAAGATTGTGCAGTTGTTGTTTGCGGACGGGAGCTTTTTGCAGATTTCTTGGTGATTGATACAGGTAGCTATGAAGTCGTCTTGGGAATGGATTTTCTCGGTACTTTCCACGCTCACATCGATTGTAGGGCAAGGAAAGTAATTTTCCATATTCCCAGACATCCAGAGTTTACCTTTATTAGAGGAAGCAGTTCTGTCGGGCCAGTCGAGTTTAGGGCTAGGCCGACAACTAGTGTTCTTTCGTCGATGGAGATTGATAAAGGTGAAGCGCCAGCTGTTGTTCAAGATTTCATGGACGTGTTCGAGGACATATCGGGTTTACCGCCGAAGCGAGACGTGGAGTTCGCAATTGATCTTGTTCCTGGTGCAGCGCCAGTTTCCAAAGCATATTATCCTATGGCACCAGTGGAGTCGAAAGAAGTTAAGAAGCAGGTTACTGAATTACTTGAGAAGGGTTGGATTCGAAGCAGTAACTCGCCTTGGGGAGCTCCAGTTCTTCTAGTCAAGAAGAAAGATGGCACAAGAAGGATGTGCATCGACTATCGATAATTAAACCGGGTGACTATTAAGAACAAGTACCTGATCCCTCGAATTGGCAAATTATTTGAGCAGCTTAGTGGCGCGAAGGTATTCTCGAAGCTGGACTTGCGATCCGGATATCATTAGGTCCGAGTGAAAACAGAAGATATTTGTAAGACGGCGTTCCGAACTCGGTATGGACATTACGAGTACTTAGTGATGCCCTTCGGAGTAACGAATGTACCGACGATATTCATGGACTTGATGAACCGAATCTTTTCACCATTCTTGGACCAGTTTATTGTGGTGTTCATTGATGATATACTGGTCAACTCGAAGAGTATTGAGGAGCATGCAGAACATTTGAAGATCGCACTGCAGACGTTGAGACAAGAAAAATTATATGCAAAGATGAGTAAGTGCGAGTTTTGGTTGGAAGAAGTAAAGTTTTTGGGGCATGTCGTGTCTGGCGATGGAATCGCTGTTGATCCCGAAAAGATTGCAGCAGTTCGAGATTGGCCGGTTCCGAAGAATGTTGCGGAGATAAGAAGCTTTCTTGGACTCGCCGGATATTACAGAAGATTTGTGGAGAACTTTGCTCTTCTGGCAGAGCCGTTGATCAAGCTTACGCGCAAGAAGGTACGATTTGTATGGACGAATAATTGTGCGTCAGCTTTTGAGATGTTGAAGCAGAGATTGATAACCGCTCCTATTCTGACCGTGCTAGACAGTTCCGGAGGATTGGTGATTCACAGCGACGCATCTGGGAAAGGATTGGGATGCGTTTTGATGCAGCATGGGAAGGTTATAGCGTACGCATCGAGACAGTTGAAGACCCATGAGAAGAATTACCCAACTCATGACTTGGAGCTTGCGGCTGTGATCATCGCTTTGAAGATTTGGAGACACTACCTTTTGGGCGAAAGGGTCGAGGTTTTCACTGATCATAAAAGCTTGAAGTATGTGTTCACGCAGAAGGAGCTTAATATGAGGCAACGTAGATAGTTGGAGCTGATGGCTGATTACGATCTTGATCTTAAGTACCATCCGGGAAAAGTTAATGCTGTGCCGGATGCGCTCAGTCGGTTACCAGCAATTCAGATGTTGACTGCACAGAAGAAACTCATTGAAGACTTTCGAAGATTTGATTTGGAGGTTGTGCTACTGCATTCTTCGGGACAGTTGATGCAGCTGCAGGTACACTCATCGCTGATCGAGAATATTAAAGCAGCGCAATCGCAGGACCCTAGATTGCAAAGGTTTCGAGAACAGGTTGAAGCTGGACTTCGAACAGATTTATTGATCCATGAAGATGGTTCGTTGAGATATGGTAGCCGTTTATGTGTGCCAAAAGGAGATATTCGCGAAGAGCTTATGAAGGAGGCGCACAGTTCAGCTTATTCCGTACATCCAGGAGGCACGAAGATATACCGAGATTTACGGCAGCATTTCTGGTGGGAAGGCATGAAACGGGAGATTGCCCGCTTTGTGGCAAAGTGCTTGGTATGTCAGCAAGTTAAGGCTGAACATCAGAGGGTTGCGGGTTTATTGCAACCACTTCCGATTCCTCAATGGAAGTGGGAACATATAACCATGGATTTCGTGACGGCTCTACCGCGAAGTCCAAAAGGCAACAATGCAGTTTGGGTGATTGTTGATCGTTTGACCAAGGCAGCTCATTTCATTCCTTTTCGGGTTGGTCAATCAACGAAAACTTTGGCAGAACGGTACATGCAGGAGATTGTAAGATTTCATGGAGTACAGGTGAGCATCGTGTCCGACCGTGACACGCGGTTCTTATCACATTTTTGGAGGAGCTTACAGGAAAGTTTGGGGACTCGATTGAAGTTTAGCACAGCTTATCATCCTTAAACAGATGGCCAGTCGGAGAGAACGATCCAAACTCTTGAAGATATGTTGAGAGCGTGCATGTTGGACTTCAAGGGTTCATGGGAGGACCATCTATATTTGGTGAAGTTTTCTTACAACAACAGTTTCCAGGCAACTATTCAGATGGCTCCATTCGAAGCTTTGTATAGTTGCAAGTGTCGTTCCCCTGTTTGTTGGGACGATGTCGGTGAACGAAGTTTGTTGGGACCAGATTTGGTTGTGCAGACTGTTGAGAAAGTTAACGCTATCAGGAATCATATGAAAGCAGCACAAGACCGACAGAAGAGTTGGGCAGATACGTCGAGAAGACCTCTAGAGTTCGCCGTGGGTGATTTGGTATTCTTGAAGATATCACCGACTAGAGGGGTGATTCGTTTCGGAAGTCGAGGAAAGCTCAGTCCTCGATTCTTCGGACCCTTTGAGATTTTGGAGCGTGTCGATGAGGTAGCGTATCGATTGGCGTTACCGCAATCCTTGGCGAATGTGCATGACGTGTTCCACGTATCTCAACTCCGTAGGTATGTTCGAGATGAAACGCATGTGTTGGATCATTCGGAGCTGACTGTACGAGAAGACCTAACTTTTGAGGAGCGACCGATTGCGATTGTGGTTCGAAGGGAAAAGGTCCTTAAGAATAAGGTTATCCCACTTGTACTTATTTCTTGGGGTAGTCGCTCACATGGAGAGTCAACTTGGGAACGAGAAAATGAAATCCGGCAGAAGTTTCCCCATCTTTTCTTGTAGTTTGTTGGTCGTTTATCTTTTTGTGTTCTTGGAATTTCGAGGACGAAATTCTTTTTGTAGTTGGGTATAATGTAACAATTGAGTCCAGTTATACCAATTTCAGTCACCGTATGTGTGGTTTGTGGTGTTTAATTCATTTACTATGTGGATGCGAATGGTAATTTACTTTATATTTGACCCGCTTGCTTGAACTTGTTGTTGTTTTCTAGTTATAGTTTACCCCGACATTACGTATTGTGCATATAACGATTTAAGTTACTTAAAATAATTTAAAAATACTTGACATGGCCTGCTTGATACCCCTAACCCTGTAGTAGCGTCCTTGCTTCGTGTTTTCGTCCCGTTCAGTGAAACGTACGTGTTTGGACGGCTACGCGCACGTGCGTGCGTCCGTTCTTGGGGGTATGCTTTTTGTTACAAAATCCTTCATTTCGATTTTTTGGAACTTGCTAATAATTTTCATATTTCAAATTCAAAATTTTGGACCCGACCCGGGCGAAATTCTGAAATATTTTGCATCCCGCCAAATCCTATTTATTTTAAATTTCTTTAAATCAGCTTAAAAATATTTTTACAGCCTACCATATTTTCTAAGCCAACGAAATTATATTTTTAAAAAACCAGTAAATCTTTTATAATTTTTCCAAACAGTTTCCCTAACCAATCAAAACCCTCATTTCCATCGTCGCTGGGCCCCACGACACCCTCTCTCTCTCTCACTTTTCTCCTTCTCTCTCTTACTCTTTCTCTCTCACGCCCGCTACCAAACAAATCTATCTCTTCTCCTCTTTCTCTCTCCTCTCGTTTCTCTCTATCTCTCTCTTCTCGCGTCCCTTTCTCTCTCCTATCGCGGTGCGCGCAGATCCCGTCACCTCCCCCGCGTTATCCTCACCTTCCTTCTACATCTCTTTCTTCTTCTTCTTCTGTTCTTTTAATCCCATGCACCCTCGTCACGAGCCCACCAGAGAAACCCTAACCCTAGCCGCCTCCTCTGCCTCGTCACCATCTCCATCTCATCTTCTTCTCATCCTCTTCCTCGTCTTCATCTTCTTTTTCTTTCCTCTCTCCCCTGCACACACCCACAGAATACCCAACAACCTCAGCCCCTCGCTTCGCCGACGATCCCCAACCTCATCACCGCCACCACCATCTCCTCCTCTACTCCCCTTCATTCTCTTCTCCTCTTTATTTCCTTTTCTTCTTCTCTCTAGAACCCCACAATCAACAGAACCCTACAACTATCAAAACCCCAACCTGAACCCTGCACCCACGCCGGCACCACACCGTCGGTGATCCCGTCACCACCACCTCGTCTCCCTGACCCCGCGCACAACCCAGTAAGTTATCCCTTCTTCTCCTTCTTCTTCTTCTTCTTTTCCTCTTCTCTTCTCTTTCTTTATCTTTTTCTAGAATTCATGTTCACTGTTTTTTTTACATCGCCGGAATCCGGTCGGGCCGTCGACGATCCCGACGACCCAGCGAGGACCTCTGATCCGTGTGATCCCACTGTTCGTTGTTTGGACCCATTCCGTGTATCGTGCGCGCGTCGCGACTTTTCTCGCCGATGTGAGACGTTCCGTACGCCGTATCGCAATCCGTCGAGGCAAGTGAAAACTTGCTACATGCTATTTAAACTACTATATATCCATTTGAGTGCACGTTAAACCTGTAGTTTACATTTAATACCATAATTTCCTTTTAACAGTTCGACGTCCCGTTATATCATTTTAGATTCACCGCTCGAAACATACCATGCTGCATTTAGTTATATTGTACATAGTACTCACAATCATATTTAACTCATATAACAATTATTTGCATAACCCACAGTACCCATTTTATTTTATACCATGTCGGACGTCCGTTTGCGTACATCTAGCCTGATTTATAGTCCATTGCATATTTAGATTATTTAGTACATATTAACCTGATTTTAATATCTATATTGTTATACTGTAAGTTAAGTAATGTTGAAACTATCCCTTAAACACAAAATGATAACCGTGCATCGATATAATGTAAGCTGTACCTAATTGCATATCATATTACATGTTCCAGTTTATTGTTAGTACCCATACTTGTTTATTTATAATCTTGTTTATGTTAATTTGATTATGAGCACCCACATGACATTCTGTGCTTCCTGACATGACCTGTTGCACTTCCTACTTGATATGACATGGTACCGTACACTCTTGATATGACCTGACACCTAAATACACTACTTGACTTGGCCTGATGTACCATGGCTTTACCTGTTACCTGATCTCGTGTCTAATGCCAACAAACTTGACCTGTAGTCCTTACGGACCGTTCCTGTTGTCTATCCAGACAAACCTGCACCTACCTGATTCTGAGTTGGCATTAGTTCTTGATTACTTAATACCTGACTTGAACACATATAACTTGGGGGTATGGGGAAATCAATGATGAAACCTGACTTGTAACTCGACAGTTCGACACCTGTTCTGATCAGTCTTACGGGCTAGGCCAGCCCTGGGATGATGATGCTGACATCACTCATCTTTACATGTTACCTTTACTGATTAGCGGCATGTCTCGGATTCAGCCCGAGAATCTTGACCGTGGTCCCGGGCACGCACGGGATACTATTGAGTTACATCGATAATTCATCAAATTGATTTCAAAGACTTGAGAGTAGATAACCCAATAGACCAGTTTAGTTTACTCACTGCACACTACCCTTCACTGCCCTGATTTATATTGCTGTTACACCTGTTTACCATTTATGATTATACTTGCATGTCTTGTTACCCTGTTTATATTTTATTGCTTGATGACATGACGCGCTGACGTCTGGGTTTTGCATGGCCCAGATTCCGTACCTTTGCTGCAGTCCGAGCAGGAGTACTTCAGCCAGGAGGCTGATCAGTGAGGACTCTTTAGTAGTTAGTTCTTTACTTTTCAGTCTTTTATTCCTGATGTGAGCCCGGATTATGGGACATACATTCCAGTTATTCTTGTATTGGATCTTTTGCTTCCGCATTATTATTCTTGACTCATTTTATTTTGGCTTATGGACATGTAATAGATAGTTTTTTTTATTCTGTTCTTGATATCTCTACAGCCGTAATGTGACTGTGGAAGGACAATTCCTATCCACAGGTAGCATGGTTGGCTATGTCACGTGCCTACCTTAGCGTACTCTGGGAAGCGGAGCGTGACAACTCTTGTGCCCGCCTTACAAACACCCATTGGCTCGCCTCCGAGCCCTCCCGCATGATGAGTTCCCTCAGCCCTCCTAGCTCGCCTCCGATCTATCGCTGAAACAAGCTCCCTCGGCCTCCCACTCGTTCCCGAGCCTCCCGCCGAGCTTAGCTTCCTCGGTCTCATCGACCGACCCACAGCACAGATCACAGGCGTCTCTGCCACGGCTCCGTGAATCTCGTCAGGCGCGAGATATCTGCCGCCCACGATCCCACGTTCTATGCCATCGCGTTTCCTCATTAACGAGCATATCTCGTCATTAATGGGGGATCCCGTCTTTCACGCAAGCGCAACGCCAGGGGCGTAACTGCCGGAGCGAATCTCGCACCCGCCAGCCCATGGCTGCCACTATATAAACCCCTCTTCAGACGACTCAGGTAAGGCAATTTTACCCTAATAGGCCGTTACTCAGTCCAAATATTTCGACTAACTTGATCGTCGGAGGGTTCTCGGTGGTACAACCACTCCGGGACTTCTTTGCAGGTAGCTCGGCTTCACTCTCAAATCAGGCCCATTGAGATCCACACGCATTAAGAGGCTACCCTCAAATCCAATCTCAGCTATCCATCAACGCTCGCTACAGATCAACGGAAGATAACATCTGAAGGAGATCACCTCCTCCATCACTTCTCAATCAGACAATACCTCCATGTTCCAGTATATCTAATAAAATTGCAAGATAAGATGAAGGATCCAGCCCATCGGCGCATGAACCATCAAACTTGTGTAGCGCTGATCAGGATGTGGCCGAGGTTGCTATGGACAAGATCAGATTTAATACCGATAGCACGAGGGAATCAGATATCCAATCCTATATTTGTGTCGGGGTCGTAAGATCGACCTTGGCCCAGGAAAGGTTTACGGCACTGCTCAGTCTGATAACAAACGACCGAGCGACTCAGAAGTCCACTCCTGCGTTCGAATAAGGAGAGCATGCCGAGCAATGATGCCGATGAGTCTTGACACGACCTAGGGCTCATGATGTAGACAGCTCAAATGTCCAACCCTGCGTTTGCACTCGGTCCTAGGTCTAGTCTCTACCGAGAGTTAGTTATAGGTTTGAACCGGTGTATCCCATATGGAATGTAACTCTCGGAGTATTATTAATAAATTTGATAGCTGATGATTGTCTTTACTGTTTTGCGTGACTTGTTTTTATCATGTAACTTAAGAAGGTCGAATGCATAGGAAGAACGTTCTTCTCTCCCTAAAAGACGGCTCAGCCGGCAAGGTAGACTGTTTGTTTTAAATCATTTATTAGTTATTACAGTTACTACAAAAACGAGCGATCACATTTTTGGCACGTCCGGTGGGACCTTCGCTAGTGCGTGGTAGATATAAGACCCCGCACCAGTAAAAAAGCAAACTTTCAGCATCTCTCGTACATTGATCGACCAAGAGGTCAGTCACCCACACGATCAGTGGTTTTTGTTGTTCCCGCGAAGCGAAGATCGTGAAGAGTTCTCTATGTCCTCGAGGCAAGAGATATTCCTCAAGTCTAGTGGGCAACATGACCTCAAGGCCGAATGTTGTTTATCCCGATCAAAACTAGGGTTATGGCTCGGCCCAGTAACAACCTTTCCTGCCGAATCACGACCAGTACCCTAATGTGGGGGCCCAGGAGGGCTAGGGCCGATCTCCAGGGGGCACACATGGTATACCTCGGTTGATGGTCAGAACTTTCGACCATATGACCAGTAGGACGGACAAAACTACGGGTTGTATGTATGCCCCGAATCAAGGGACGACCAACAGGCTGAATCCTGGATATATTCCGACGAAAGATGACTTTGATCTAGAAAACAGGCCGTGGTACCGGCCGTATCAAAATGCCAGAGCGCGAAATAGCCCGTCTCCGCTTGTTTCTAGGGCGGCGGACGAATTATATAGGAAACCGTATCCCGAGTAGTTTGATCATATGTACGAGTTTTCTAGGGGTTTTGAAGTTCCAGACTTCACGTTGTTTTCGGGAGAAAACGGCTAGTCGGCAAAAGAGCACGTAACCAGGTTCACAATGCAATGTCGAGAGGCCGGGGATGTTGGGATGTACAAACTTCGGCTATTCGACGGATCCTTGACTGGAGTTGCCTTTGAATGGTATATCACAGTCTCGCTCCTGGATCCATTCGTGATCGGTTCACTAAAAATGTGTGTTTGTGAAAATGAATAAGATTGTGCTAAGTTTATATATAGAAGAGAGAGGTTGAGCTTGCATGAATGAGGGCTTAGCTCAGTTAATACCAATTTCCGCTCCAATGTGAGAGGACGGATTGATTTATTTAAAAAACGGAGCATTTGTAAATTGAGAATTTTAATTTCAATAACATATATGGGAAAAAGAAATCCTGTTGAATCCCAATTTGATATTTTAAGATTGAAATCGGTTATTAGGGGTCCATAATTTGATATTTGAGCTGTTGATATTTTGTTAGAAGGACACCAAATTAATAGTCATAACAAATAAAAGTCGAGTTTCAAACTAAGAATGGTGGGACCTGTTTCTAGTACTTTATTATGCCGAATGAGGACCATAGAGGAATCCTGTCGAGTAAAAATGACAGCAATTATAGTTTCTTCATTGAATAAACCGATTATCAATCATTGTTACAACGAGGCTGAATTGACTTAGACACTAGGGTTTTTTGGGATAGATGGGTCTAACTCCCTGGGTCAAGAAACTAGTAGGAAAAACTTTCCGGGCAAAATTTTTTAGTGAAAAACTCTATAGATTCAAATATTTATAGGTTTAAGTCTTTACAGGACAACCAACCACTTTTAACTTTTTAATATTATTATATTACCCTTGTCAACTTTTGGTAGATAACTGCTACAATCAGCGGGTAAACTGCTACATTTAGCGGATACACTGCTATATCCGATAAATATAGCAGTTCTCTGCTAAGTGTATCAGTTATATATGTAATCTGTTATATCTGATAAATGTAGCAGCTATGTGCTACGTGTAACGGTTAATGGAGCAGTTACCTGTTAAATATAACAGTTATCTGCCAGAAATTAATAAGGGTAATACCGGAATATTAAAATGTAAAAAGTTGTTGGTTGTACTATAAATACCTAAACCTATAACCTTTTGGATTTATTGAGTTTTTCATTAGATTTTTTTGCCGGTAGATAGGCCTATTTTTGCAATGTTTTTTTTATGAGAAAAACCAAGTATAGAAGTTATGGAAGTTTCCCTCTTCGATACCTGGTTATGTTTCAAAATTCCATCCAAATAAACCTAGTTGATTATTAACTTCTTATCCGGAAAGATTGCATAAATAGTAATTAAAGTTCAATTTCTGAGCAATTTTGGTGTTTTGTGATGGATTTTGTCATTTTGAATATAATCGATACGAGCTTCTTGCATGCTGCTCACGGTAAATTTGAATGGTTCCCTAAATGGAAACCATTTTACATATCTTAGCATGTCTATTCAAGAATTAATATTATTAATTAGAAAAACTACATACTACACGCAGGCAAGTCGATCCCTTATACCTTAGATATACAATTGTCAAGGATAGTAATTTTCACAAATTAATTAAAACCATCACCAAATTATCACGTAGGATATTTTCACAAAATAATTAAAACCATGATGAAATCATCACGTTGTCTGAGCTGATAAAACAAGATCATCCTTCTTTTTCTTCTCCTTGTGTTCCAAGTACTCTCCATAGGAGTAAGAAGCCAAGCCCCAGAGAGAAAGCACGAGGGCGATGGCCTTTTCACTGCTGAATTCCTCATGGAAGAAGAGGACGCCTAAAACTTCGACGACAGGGATGAACACCGCGATGATGATCCCTGCGAGCAGCGTGTTGACGCAGAAGATGACGCCGACCGTGCCTAAAAAGAAACACTGCCAGAATATTGCAGACCAGACGAGGACGGTGTAGTACTTGACCTCACCTAGTTCGAAGTTCTTGGCTTCTCTTGGAATGGCCTGAATTTCATTTGTGAAAACAATGGTTAGTGATTGCCAAAATTTCCACAATTAATTTTTGTTTCCATTATCATCATGGAAATTATATCTACTATATAATAACTACTAGAACCAAAGAGTTTCATGGCATTTTGTTGTTTTTGAAGAAATTCAGAAAAGTTGTTCAAATTTCTACAATTTAATAATCCTAAAACGGCCTAAGATCATGGCCACATGTATAGAAGTTGCTATTCATGCATTTTGGAACTTGAATGGAAAGTTATACCCAACCCCTCAAAAATTAACACTTCATACATATATTGATTCTCTAATTATTCGATCCTTTTCTATCTTGCACATGGACTGGTGCAAGAGAAATATATTCCTAAGGTTAAGAACTACTAGCTAGGTTCCTGGCATATATGTGTTCTTCATGAGCAACGAATAACTGTTAGAATTAGAATGCTAAGATGATTGTTATTCTAAATTTTAGAGGGACATGCGAAAATATAGAATAACTAAAAAGTGCTTTTCTACATAATATGATCTATTCAAATTTTCACAAAATTTGAAGTACTCATATATATATATATATATATATATATATATATATATATATATATATATATAATTTTTCTAATAATGGATTTTGGCGATTTTCTTTATACTATGGTATCCCACCAAGTTTCATTAGATATATAAAACATAATTAAAAATAGCAACATTGCGTCACTGCATCCCACTATTGGCCAAAATAGTATCACCACCATACATAAATTAAGTTTGCATTATCACTGACATAGAAAAAGACTAATGCTTAACATTAATTTCCTCATGGGCCCTAAGGTCTTACCTCTTTGCCGTCTCGGATTGGAACAGAACAACAAGAACCAACATAATACAACAATCACCAAACAATAGATAAATATTTTTGATGGTTTCCATACCATCTTAAAGTAGTTATCGTTATCATAAGCACATGGGGATGCAATTTGTAAAATAGAAAATTTGACCTAAGAGTTACAAGCAAGAAAGCGAGTTGCAACTATAATCCATTTAGATTCCCTCTTCATAGAAAACAGCTAGTGAGAGGCCCGTTTAATTCTCGAAAATGTCGCATCAAATAAATAAGGATAACCTGAGGCTCATTAGCTGCGGACAGGATGGTTGATGGGCCCATCTAAACTTAAAATACGGGATCCCACCATCTGCTTTTCTTTCTCTTGCACGGCAATTATGAGCGGGATGTATAACTCAGGCCCATTAACCTCAGTAAATAAACCTAATGCATTTATCAATTTACATTATAACAACGCAAACTAACACATCCGCGCACACACAAATCATGAGCGCATAAAAATATTTGGAAAAACAAATAAGTGAACTTCAGCGAAAAAGAGAAGATTTATAAATGGCCCAAAACGATATCGTCACACCAACAGTGTGGACCATCGATATGTGCACGCGGTCGAGAATATAGGTTCCATCTCACTGAGAGTGTGTGTGGTCCAGATGGTATATATAGGTTCCATCTGCTTCTAAAGATGTCATTTCTCTCTCGTCAAATCTCATCGATTCGTTATTTAGAATCCGGATATATATATATGGATAGTTTCTATCTTTTTAGCATCAATTACGGATTCTGCATGAAACAATAAAAGAATCAAAACAAAATGAAGAAAAGAAAATCATATGTAATGCAAACCTGGAAATCCTTATTGGCAACCATCCCCACCAAGCAGAACCCCGTCGCGAACGCCCCCATCACAAACTGCATCTCCATCACCAACGTATACGTTATCTCCTGCTCCGCCTTGTTATACACCAACTCCACCAACGGCAGAACCAGCCCGTACAGCGCCGCCGCCCCTAAAGTCAGCCCAAACCCTAAGAAATACTCCCACTTACTCACTCCGTCGGGCCTGTCCCCGCTCGCATGCAATCCCAGCATCACCGCGCCGATGCTCAACAACCCCACAGCATTCAACGAATACGGTGTAAACTTCTGTTTCACGATCAGATACGCGAAAAAGGCGGTAAACGCCAACTGCGTCGCGACTAGTAAAGAGGAAGTGGAGACTGGCAGGAAGGAGAGGCCGTACGCGTACAGGAAGTCGTCGATCCCGGTCATGATGCCGAGGATTGCGCAGGCCAGGAAGATGCGGGATGTCATCAGGGTTTTATTACAGTTAGGGTTTGCCTTGTGTCGATGGAAGTAAGAGAGGGTTAGGGGGAGGAGGATGAGGGGAAAGCCGGCGGTTTCGAGAAAGCTGGAGAGCCACTGGCGGTGGCCGCCACCCTGGAAGTAGAGGCGGGATATGAGGGGCCCGCCGGTGGTGCCGAGGATCGAGAGGAGGATGTTGAGAAGGATGAGGATGAGCTTTAGGGTTTTAGAGAATTTGTTAGGGCTTTCATGGTTGTTGTGTTGAGTTTGAGACTCTACTTCCATTTTTCCTCTCTCCTCTCTCTCCTCTCTTTGTTAAGGAAACGAGTGAAGAGAAGGAGCGAAGTGTGTTTGGCGTGAATATATAATATATATATATATATATAGAAAGAATAATTGATGAAAGATATGAGGAAATGAAAAAATAAAGCTTCACTCATTTTTTCAGACGATCGGCACCCACCATCTTCGTCGTTATCATCTAAGATGTGGACACACCAAATTTCATGCGAAAAAGTTGTAGAATCACATGAAATTTGATGTATCCACATCTTAGATGATAACGATGAAGATGGTGGGTGCCGATCGTCGGAAAAAATGAAGGAGAGTATTTTTTCGACACCATAGAGAAAATTCTCTCCTATAAGCTCTTTCCTCCATTAGCCTCATATATATGTATATATATATATATATATATATATGAGATTAATGGAGGAAAGAGGCCATAGGAGGGAATTCCATCCTATGGCGTCGAAAAAATACCCCCTCTACCAATTTTTCCGACGATCGGCCCCCATCATCTTCATCGTCATCATTTAAGATGTGGGTACACCAAATTTCATGTGATTCTACAACTTTTTCACCGTTGATTTAGTGGGTTCAAAATTAACGGTTTACCGACAATAGAACTTTTTACATTGCTAAATCAACGGTGAAAAAGTTGTAGAATCACATGAAATTTGGTGTACCCACATCTTAAATGATGACGATGAAGATGATGGAGGCCGATCGTCGGAAAAATTGGTGGAGGGGGTATTTTTTCGACGCCATAGGAGGGAATTCCCTCCTATGGCATCTTTTCTCCATTATTCTCTCTATATATATATACATACATATATATATATATAGAGGCTAATGAAGGAAAGATGCTATAAGAGAAAATTTCCTTCTATGGCATCAGAAAAATACGTTTTCCATGATTTTTTTTGACAATCGGTATACACCACTTCCATCTTTATTATCTAAGATGCGGATACACCAAATTTGATGTGATTATACCATTTTTTCACCGTTGATTCAGTTGGTGCAAAATTAATGGTTTACCGACGATAGAACTTTTTATCTTGAATCACATGAAATTTGGTGTATGTTGATAACGATGATGATGATGGGTTCCGATTCGTCGGAAAAAATTATGGAGGTTGTATTTTTTCGACGCAGTAGAAAAAAAATAGTACTTAAAGAAAATTTCAAATCAAGTGGAGAATGCTAGCATCTATAATTAATTAAATTTCTTAAGAAATTAATTGTAATTTTTTTGTATCTATCGCCGTTTCCATCTCAATGTAGCTTTGTCTCTGCTCCAACTACCTAACATAAGATCCGTATTGAGCTCTGATACCATTTTTGAATCCCACTGCATCAAAACTTTGATGTTAGCTAGAACTTTTAGGTTTGAAGGAAGGTAGCTTTTCTATTGATTGCATAGTAAATTTTCTTTTTTATCTGAATTTCAACTCTTGCATACCATATACATATCCTCCATTCATTGGCGAATACGAATTCGATAAAAATCGAATATATATATACAAATACAAAACAAAAACCGGAAAAACTACATCTATTAAATTCAAAAAGTACACTTTTAACTTGTCAAGCCTGCATTTTTAAGATTGGATAAAATACAGAACATACATAGCCATATAGGTATATTAAAATCCGTATCCGATGATTGTTGATGGATAGAGATGTCAAGTGAGTTGTCGGAAATGAAATTACTATCTAAATTTGATAAAAATCAAATACGAATATGGAATCAGTTCAGACTATTCTTCTCCCTGTACATCCTTACACAAAATGCAGTATCTACATATTTTATGAGCTAATTTGCATGTTCATCATAAAGCAGTAATAAATTTAGAAATGTAAATGTATTTTTACAAGATGAAATTATTGTTTTTTATTTGAAAATTAGCTGTACCATATTTAATATATATTCGGCTAGCAAAACATAGAAGAATACACTATATGCCTAAAATGTCCACCTCAAATTCCAGCTACATCTCATCAACTCAAAGCATCCGAGGGTCAAATGAACACACACACACACACACACCACACACACTATGCCTAAAACGTCCACCTCAATTTCCATCTATATCTCATCAACTCATAGCATCCGAGGGTCAGATGAATATATATACATGTCATGATTAAGGTCATTTTCATGAGTTGATGGCATCAAGAGGCATATAATATGCATGGTTGCAACTTGCAATGCAACAACGCAACCGAATTTTTAATTGTACTTTTCTAATTAGGCATATGAGTGTAATGTGAATGCCGGCGCAAGGAAGAGGGAAAGAGGAATGGGTTCCGCTCTACTTAAAACCCAAGTTGGACTCTCCCGTTTTATCCTATATATTGCGCTCCCACTCCTATACGACCATACTTAAATTTAAAGCGCGCGCATGTGTGTGTGTGTGTATATATATATATATATATATATATATATATATATATATATATATATATATATATATATATATATTGTTCGGGCCGTCCATGTGGAATGCATAATCAGATGTTATAAAAAAAACCAGTGTTCAGGTCTTTTAAGTAAACTTTTTCTCAAACCTTAGGGAAAACTAATTGATTGCTATTATCCAACTAATTTTATTACCTAGGAATTTATGTGGAAAACACTTTACTAGATGCCTAAAATGTAACTATTATTTGAGAAAACCGAAATTATTACCTTTAGAAATTGGAATTCTGACTCATAGAAACATATGGTATAATATAAAGGATAATACGTGTACCATTTAGCATACAGAGTGTCAAACTTTGTGATTGTACAAAAAGTTATGAAATTCTAAGAATAACATTTATGATTTGTGAGTATGTCTGTTGAAGTTACCTAACATCCATGATATATTCGAGTTGAATAGATAGTTATGGATTCCATTAATCGGTGTATGATGAGGGTACAGCGATAACAATTTTTATTTGGATATGTTTATAACGAAAGATTTAATTGAGAATTTGATCCGGTAATTATCAAAGAAGAAATTGTGGAGCTTATGTTATTTATATTAGTTGATCAGTGTGAGCTTTTGTTTCATTAAAGCCAGACTTTCAAATTTCCCCTGCATGAGCTGCTCGTATCGGTCTCAACCGTGTCTGGTCTTGATAGAGAAAGGAATATGAGTAAATACTCCACAAGGCCGCGAGGAGGGTGTCTAAAAAGGTTCATAATTACCTCTCTTCCGCTAAGCGAATTAAACATGTACTTGTTTTTTTGCTTTTATTTCCTCCATCGAACTTTTAGCCCTACCCAGAAATCTATTAAAGTCATCTATGCCTTGGGCTTTGGGTTGAAGACCACACCGTGGGCCTTGGTTAATTAATCATGTGCGTTAGAGACTCTCAAAAGTAAAAATCGTGTGCCAAAGAGCTTTTGCTCAAGCGGCAACGGCACTCCCCCATTTGATGGGATGTCTTGAGTTCGAAACCGTCCACTTGAAGTGGTAAGGAGGATTTTGAACAATTAATACACGGAGAAAGTTCGCATAGGCCTAGAGCCCCAACCCCTTTCCCCCAAAGCCTACGGACTATATCGAATGGAAAACATAAGCAAAAGGTAGTATTAAAAGAATAACGATTCGGGTTTCGATCATGTAATGCAGGGTATAAGCGTAATTGTAATTTGTCACGGACCCAAACATGTTAAGTAGCTATGGTAGTTTTGTGTAATTTTGAAAGGAAATGATAGTTTAGTATCACGGACCCAAACCTAAGAAGATTATTCGGTTAATAAGCCAAATTCTAATTTTTCACCAAATCTTTCTTGATTTTGTGTTCTTGGTTCATGCTACATCACGTTGGATGTTAAATAACTTTGTTTAATTAGGCTTGATTTTCTTGTGGATTTGGTTGCTCTTATGTATTTATATTGTTTCAGTATGTTTTTTCCTGCTTCTTTTGAGCTTATTTGGTTCGGTATAGGACCCTTATAGCTGAATTTTCCTTGCTATATTTGGATTTTGCAAGAATTTACTGGAATTCTTGCTTTTGGGCAGAACTTCTAATCCGTGTGCCAAAGTTCTTTTTACCGCCTTTTGTGAAAATCATAGTATCATATGCATATAGAAGATGAGATATAATCGGTAAGAGATTCAGAAGAAAAGAAAGAACGATGTCTGATACCCCTTGATCCCTTGAAATAGCCCCCCAATTGTCAATTAACTGCCACAGAGAAATGTTGTGAAGATAAGCAGCCAACAAAATGTCGAATAAAATTTTGTGAAAAACCAAATGCTTGAAGAATCTGAAATATAAAGTCTCATTCAAGCCTATCAAATGCTTTTTCCATGTCTAGCTTCATAGAAACATTCTGTCCCTGGCTTTTTTATTCAGATCTTGAATTAACTCTTCATCCAATGAGATATTTTTCAGTAATCTCTCTGCCTTTAACAAAGGCCCCCTGCTCTAAAGAGATGATATCTGGTAACAAGCTAGTTTGCCAATTTATCAGCCATGATTTTGGTAAAGATCTTGTATAGAAAATTACAAAGACTTATCGGTCTATAGTCTGCAATAAACGAACGATTAGCCTTCTTAGGGATAAGGCAGACTATAGTAAAATTAACTGCTTTAGGAATACGGGCATTTCTGAAAAAGACATTAACAGCTGTTGGGGATCGATGGGGAGAGATCAAAACGCAGAACGATGTTCGCGACAACACCCAAATTATGCAAACACAATTACGCAATTAAATGACGAAAGAACAATATAAATATACGAGAATACAATAGTAAATCAAAACACAGAGAGACAAGAGATTTGTTGACGAGATTCACCTGCCGTACGGCTAGTCCCGGCAGAGCGGAATCTGTAAAGTCTCAACTATAATCTTTGAATCGATTACACGAGCAAATCCTAGGAATTTTCTCTCGAAATTCTCTAGTTCTAACCGTCACCCTTTCATACAATGATCTCTCTTAATTAGCTGTTGTTGATACATATGAGAGGTTCATTTAAATAGGCAAACCCTATAGTAAACATGAGATAAAACTAAATTTGGTAATTTTCGTTCGCATCAGAAAATCCCGACGGCAGACGTCTGCCTACGTTCTGTAAATATTTTATCTCCCAAGGGCAGACGTCTGAACCACTCCTGGCCAGACGTCTGCCCGGGCTCTGGATTGGGCTCCGATGAATGCCGACGTCTGCCCCCGATGAATTCAGGCGTCTGCATCCGCTCTGTCGTTTCTCGTGTAGTTTTCAGACGTCTGAACTTGATTTGGACAGACGTTTGGAGTGGAGATTCTTACACCTTCAGACGTCCGCTATTGTGTCTCCATCAGACGTCTGACCTGAAAGATATTCCACTGTTTCTAACAACAGCTTCATGTAAATCTTCTTTAATGATGTCTAATGCAGACACATAAAATTTTGCCATTATAGCCATCTAGGCTAGGAGCACTATCATGATCCATAGGGAAAAGACTTTCCTTTAGTTCTTCCATTGATGGAGGGGAGCACAACAAAGAATTTTGTTCTTCAGTAACCAAAGAAGGAAAGAATGAATGGAAGTCTGCAGGTATATTATCTTTTTCTGATGTGAAAGCTTTAGTGAAATGCTGCACTGCTAGATTAATTAGCCCATTCTGATCTTCAATCCAGTTATCTTCCGCAGTTTTGAGCCTGGTAATTTTGGTAGAGCAATGTTTGATTTTAACACAGCTGTGAAAAAACTTGGTATTCCCATCTCCTTCTTGCAACCATTTTATCCTTGCCTTTTGTCTCCAGAAACTTGCCTCAATTTGTAAAGATTGTTCATAATATGCTTTAGCACTCTACAGATTCTCATAATTTTCTTCAGTGGGCTCAGCATCATATTGATTTTGCATTCGAGACACTTTACCTTCAGCTTCAGCCAAGTTGTTGTGAATGTTTCCAACAACTAATTTATTCTAAGTTTTCAGTGCATCCTTAAGTCTTTTCAATTCTAGGAAGAATTTCAAAATGGGATCGATATATCATCAATAGGATCTCATACCAGTTGTGCTTGCAATAGCTGCAGAATAAGTCTCATGAGGAGTCCACATGCTTTGAAATTTAAAAGCTTTGAAGTTATTGTGAGTGACAGGACACGAGTACAAAATCGGAACATGATCAGGGCAGCACTCCACAGATCAATATTTAACAATCTATTATTAAATACATATATCCCAAATAAAATTTAAATAAAAATAAGTAAAGATTTCTAAATATTTTGTTGTCTATATTTTAGAATATGAACTTAATAGATAAGATCAATAATCAGATATTGGGGTGATATGTCATGCAAAATTAGGTAGCCAAAGATATTATTTATACATAACTTGTACTATAAATGGATATGTAAAGATTTAAACATATATAAAGTATATATAGTACTAGATTCATGTGGATACACCGTACTAGTAAATATTGGATATAACCTTGCACCATATCGGGTTTTAAACATGCGGGTCGGGTCGGATAACGACTAATACTACTTGAATCATTCGCAACCCAATAGCAAAAAGAATAAAAGAATTTTAAAGAAAGATTTAAAACACCAAATTATATTGTATAAACGTACTACGGTGTTACATTATACCCAGCTATAAAATAATCCCGTCCTCGAAATTCACGAAATAGGACAAGACAAGAAGATACGGATTTAAGAAAAGAGGTGCGGAAAATTTTGTCGAATCTCATCTTCATGTTTTTAAATAGATTCTCCGTGCGAACGATTTCCCCACGAAACGAGTACTAGTGGGATTACTTTATTCTTGAGAATCTTTTCTCGTTGATCCACAATAGCTACAGGTCGTTCTTCATACGTTAAATCTTCTCTTACTATCAATTCCGAGTGATCTAGGACGTGTGTCTCATCTCAAACATACTTGCGGAGTTGAGATACATGAAACACGTCAAGAACATCGGCCAAGGATGGTGGCAGAGCCAATCGATAAGCTGCCTCTCCTACATGCTCGATGATGTCGAAAGACCCCACGAATCGAGAACTAAGTTTGCCTCGACTACCAAATCGGATTACTCCTCTAGTCGGTGATATCATCAAGAACACAAGATCACCAACAGCGAACTCCAAAGGTCTTCTTCAGTATCGGCCCAACTTTTCTGTCGATCCTGTGTCACTTTCATATGATTACGGATCAGGTTAATTTTCTCCATAGTTTGCACAATCAGATCCGATCCCAACAATCTTCTTTCTCCAATATCGTCCAAACAGACAGGAGAGCAACACTTACGATCATACAATACTTCGAATAGAGCTGTCACGTCCCGCTTCCCAGTATACGGAAACAGTGACGTGGCAGGCTGCAACGCATTTACTAAGAATAAATACGTTAAGCGTAATTAAGCAATATATAAAATGTACAAGAATGACAAGAGTATTAAAATAAACAACTTTATTTACATTCTTCTTTACATACAACTGTTTAAAAAGAAAAGATACAATGATAATAAGCAGTGCCTAAACAATGACATACAGGAAAAGTAAGTATAAGGAATTAGAAGTCAGCTGTGCCGCGAGCTGATCCAAGTCCTGCTGGCTAGGCTCGATCTCCTGAGAGTCCGGTCCTCCTGACGAACATTCCAAAGAAGGAAATAGAAGGAATGTCGTCAGCGAACTAGCGCTCGGTAAGTTCCAAAAGAAGAAATGGAATAAAACAAGTAATGTGAAATGAACAGGTGAGTTGTACAAGCATATGATTGTTATTCTAACGTGGTTGTTTGTATCTTGATACAGAAGGTATTCGTGTATACGAGAAGAGTTCATCTTACCCCGTGCACTAGTAAAATAAGGGGTTGCCCCTACGGATATTTACATCCGTAGGGGCAATTTAAGTTTGGCCCTACGGATTAATCCGTAGGGCTAAAAGGTTGCCCCTACGGGCATAAACGTCCAAGAATAAAAATATTAATTCTTAATTTGGTGTTTGCCCTTACGGAGCCGCAAACAAAGGACCTACGGGTATATCCGTAGGGGCAAGTAAATATCGATTTAACAAAATCCCAGATCGATCGCCTACGCTCGCTCACTTTCTCTTTCTCTCGATCGCGCGCGAAAAAATTCCCCAATTCGCCACGCCGTCGTCGCCAACGTCGTTCTCCTCATCGCCACCGCCGGTTTCGTCGCCACCTCAGCTCTCGTCGCCACCGCGGTTCAGGTCGTCGCCCCAGCCCCAGCGCAGCAGCGGTTCAGGTGAGTAAATCTTTGGATTACTTCGGGCTTAGGGTTCAAGTGAGGTAAATTAAAGATTTTTGGGATTATTTTGGGCTTAGGGTTCATGGCGCGTGAGTTGGGGTTGGGCAGGGGTCGCGGTCGGGGTCGGGGTCGGGGTAGGGTTAGGGTTGGTGTTCGGCTGCTGTGGGGTGGGGCTGGGGTTAGGGTTTGCCTTAGGGTTGGTGTTGGGGTTTAGCTGGCCGCACTGGGTTTAGGGTTAGGCTGGGGCTGGGCTGGGGTGGGGCTGGGCTGGGGTGGGGCTGGGGCTGGGGGCTGGGGCTGGGTTGGGGTTAAGTGGTGGGGAGTTGGAAAATTATTCTAGTATGTATCCTTACACTCTAGTTAGTATAGCAAGATGCCCAGATGTGTTCTTGTGTACTGCTGTGTAAACCATTCTTTCACCAACTAATTCGTAGCAAAACTGGCTTTGGTGTTGTCAATTGATGTAGCCTTGAAAACTGGCTTTGGTGCTGGCTTTGGTGTTGTCAATTGATGTAGCCTTGAAAACATTGTTATATCATCCGATCACATTTATTTCTTGTAGATGTTGTTTGGATATTGGATGCATTGTTCATATTTGATATGTAAAAATAAAAAAATAAAAAATTGTAGTCAGATTCATATTGAAAATGGATGTTAAGTGTTCTTTGGGCTCATATCGAATATGTTGGATGATTAGTGTCCTTGGGCACATGGATTCTCAAAGTCTTAAGGTTGATTCATGAATTTATGTGTCTTATTTGTTTGTTTTGTACCAAATGAAAATGAAAGATGATGGTTTACGAGTTTCTTATTCTTTTGTTTGGTTGTGCCCAAATTGTGGACATGGATTTTTTTGCAAATCCTTACCTTTTTCGACGGAATGGAAAGGGCTCCAAATATCCTAGTTGCATCAATCATTCCAAAAATCAAGTTTGCAAACCAAATACAAAACTGGCAAGTTTTTATGGATTTGATATTCCAAAAATCCAACTCCAATCCAAATCCACTGAGGGGTTGTTTGTTTCATGGAATTAGAGCGTAAGTATGGAGGGGACAATTACTGTAGTAACACCAATGTCATGTTTTTTCTTGTGGTGTTTTTCTTGTTCCTTCAGTGTGAAGTTTATGTTTGTTTTCTTGACATGAAACCATGACTTGAGTGCATTTACATCATCACACATCATCTTTTGAGGAAATGGAGAATGCTCTCCTTCAAATTTTTAGTTTAGACGAGTATTGTTGCCGAAGGCTAGTGATTTGGTACTAAATGCTGTTGAATTGCTTGAATTATTAAGCAACTTGGGGTTAGGGTTAGGTGGATTGATGACAACAAAATACCATAATTTATAACTATATTACTCATATAATGTGTATGTCATGTGAAAGCTAGATGAAGGTCGAGGCAAGCACAACAAATTTGTTGGATGGGACAATATCAATAGGAGCTCAATGCTATTTGGAAAAATAATAATTCAAAAACATAGTGGAGTTTCCGATTGGTGGCATGGACTAGTTTGATGTATGTTGTTGGTTTGATTTATGAAAAAATAGGGAGACAACATGCATGTATGCATATAGGTAACATCTGCCAATATGCCATATCCAGACCGCAATCTATTTTTGCCTATTGGCTAATATGAAAATATCGGCCCGCGTATATGACATAATCAAAGTTGTTAAATCTTGATACGGTTTGTGTTTCGTTTTTTTATTTATCAGTTCTATCAATGTTGCGTATAACGCTTTATGATATCAGTATCCTACATTTGTAGTTTTAATTGTTGATTGTTATAGATGAATACCATTACAATAATAGTTTTTGGTTGATGAATGCTATTGCAATGTAGGATGATCAGTTCTATCAATCTTGATCTCAATAGTTTAAAATCATGTTACACATACAACACGAATGCACAACAAACGCATAATTAGAGAGCGACTCGAGATATTCAGGTTAAAACCAATATATGATACTCGATGATAATATGAAACCTTCATATTCCCATCGATACTCATATATGAAACTAAAAGCGCCACTTAGTCCCCGTCTATCGATTAACATACGTGCGATACTCGTCGTGACCTAGAACTATACGAAGGTTGTTAAATATCGGACAGTATAGCTCGATACTAACAACCGTCGTATAGTCTACGCGACGAGAAAATTCAATCGTATGGTAACCCATAAATTTGTCCCGTGTGGACAAGTTAAGAATGCATAAAGCAAACGCCTTCATTCACTTGTGTTTTCATCCGTTTAGAGATATTTCGTCGGTACCTTTCCGCTGGTTCTCCGTGTACAAAGATAGATTAGATGTTCATTTCAATGTTGTTTCACAGCTTTGAAATGATTATCTATTCTATTACAGTGTACTCGGAGAACAGCGGGGAGGTGCTGCCGAAATTTACTCGAAACGGTTGAAAGCACAAGTGATGGGCGTTCGCTCTATACATTCTTAATGGGATAGAAGCCTACCCCCGACAGCCGGAACACACACATACAACAAGAATACACAACAAACGCATAATTAGAGAGTGACTCGAGATGTTCGGGTTAAAACCAATATATGATACTCGATGATAATATGAAACCTTCATATTCCCATCGATACTCATATATGAAACTAAAAGCGCCACTTAGTCCCCGTCTATCGGTTAACATACGTGCGATGTGGCAGAAGAAGAAGACAGTAATGTGGCAGAATAAGAAGGAGAAGACAGTAATGTGGCAGAAGAAGAAAAAAATGACATTCCTCGTTCTCTGTTTCAGCATCAATCTTCTGATATGAACTAATGATGGCTTTCACATAGGCTTTTCCCTTTAGAGACTTCTTAGTGTCCAATGGAAAGCATACATCAGATTTGTGCAGGTCAGGTTCTTCTATGACTTTCAAGAGTCTCAACTGATTCTGTAAATTACACCCTAGTTGGGTGGTACTTTTACCATTTCTCACTGCAGGTGCGCTCTCTAATATCCATTTTGAATGTAATATTATCGATATTCAAAATGGATATTAGAGAGCGCACCTAGAGTGAAAAGTGGTAAAAGTATCACCCAACTAGGGTGTAATTTACAGAATCAGTTGAGACTCTTAAAAGTCATAGAAGAACCCGACCTGCACAAATCTGATGTATGCTTTCCATTGGACACTAAGAAGTCTTTAAAGGGAAAAGCCTATGTGAAAGCCATCATTAGTTCATATCAGAAGATTGATGCTGAAACAGAGAACGAGGAATGTCATTTTTTTCTTCTTCTGCCACATTACTGTCTTCTCCTTCTTATTATGTGCGCGTGCAAATTCAATGACTATATTGAGAATATGGATTAATAGTGGGTAGGAAAAGTATTTCTCAAATGGCTTTGGCGTCTTAAAACCATAAACTACTAAGTAATGTCATACATAATTCTTTTAGTATAAAGGTTGTTATTTTAAGTTTTCCCTTATAGAGATATGATCTAACTGCATCTATAAACTATAAGTGTGCAGAAAATTATGATAAGAAACCATAAGAAAGGGTCGTAGCCATACATAACCTTGAATCTACATACCAAATCATGCAAAAGCATGCACTTATTGTCACCTTGCCTTGGAATATAAAATATCTTGGAAGACTATAAGCGAGCATTTAAATCTTGATAGCTTTTGACTTCAACATATATTTTTCTCAAGTACCATGAAATATACTTCCTCCGTATAAACCGTTTTCAGGAAGATGGATTAATAATGACAAATTATCCATTGTGGCTCACTAGGTTAGCATTTTCTCTTCTATTGACCATCTTACTAATCTGCTTGGTAAATTTATTCGGAACCGGCTGCGAATCATTAAAAGACATGCATAAGAAAGAAAGCTAAAATACAGATATATAGCATACCGATACATCGAAACTTCATAGTTGCGATGGCAATCTAGAGATATTTATTTCTACACACGTGGTGCGCGTGCGAATGCGTCAGGCATCATGGACAAATATTTCAGAACATGGAAAGTATTATTCGTATAAAGTAATTAAAACTTTTAAACACCTTGGGTAGATATTTTCTTAGTTGATGCAATCATATCATGAGGACTAAATTTAAGCTATTATACATATGCATATGTATTTTTCTAACCTAATATATCACACACACAGAGAGAGAGAGAGAATACCAGATTGGTAGAGAAATCAGCTAGCAGGACCCTGAAGAAATGGAGTCCATAGCATTGCTCATCATCCGTGATCCCTTTGAAAAAATATTATCAAAGGGATCATGGATGATGATGATGAGCAATACTATGGACTCCATTTCTTCATGATCCTGCTACCTGATTTCTCTACCTACCTGGTGTTCTCTCTCTCTCTCTCTCTGTGTGTGTGTGATATATATTAGGTTAGAAAAATACATATGGATATGTATAATAGCTTAAATTTAGTCCTCATGATATGATTGCATCAACTAAGAAAATATCTACCCAAGGTGTTTAAAAGTTTTAATTACTTTATACGAATAATACTTTCCATGTTCTGAAATATTTGTCCATGATGCCTGACGCATTTGCAAGCGCACCACGTGTGTAGAAATAAATATCTCTGGATTGCCATCGCAACTATGAAGTTTCGATGTATCGGTATGCTATATATCTGTATTTTAGCTTTCTTTCTTATGCATGTCTTTTAATGATTCGCAGCCGGTTCCGAATAAATTTACCAAGCAGATTAGTAAGATGGTCAATAGAAGAGAAAATGCTAACCTAGTGAGCCACAATGGATAATTTGCCATTATTAATCCATCTTCCTGAAAACGGTTTATACGGAGGAAGTATATTTCATGGTACTTGAGAAAAATATATGTTGAAGTCAAAAGCTATCAAGATTTAAATGCTCGCTTATAGTCTTCCAAGATATTTTATATTCCAAGGCAAGGTGACAATAAGTGCATGCTTTTGCATGATTTGGTATGTAGATTCAAGGTTATGCATGGCTACGACCCTTTCTTATGGTTTCTTATCATAATTTTCTGCACACTTATAGTTTATAGATGCGGTTAGATCATATCTCTATAAGGGAAAACTTAAAATAACAACCTTTATACTAAAAGAATTATGTATGCCATTACTTAGTAGTTTATGGTTTTAAGACGCAAAAGCCATTTGAGAAATACTTTTCCTACCCACTATTAATCCATATTCTCAATATAGTCATTGAATTTGCACGCGCACATAATAAGAAGGAGAAGACGGTAATGTGGCAGAAAGAGAAGACAGTAATGTGGCAGAAGAAGAAAAAAATGACATTCCTCGTTCTCTGTTTCAGCATCAATCTTCTGATATGAACTAATGATGGCTTTCACATAGGCTTTTCCCTTTAGAGACTTCTTAGTGTCCAATGGAAAGTATACATCAGATTTGTGCAGGTCAGGTTCTTCTATGACTTTCAAGAGTCTCAACTGATTCTGTAAATTACACCCTAGTTGGGTGATACTTTTACCACTTCTCACTGCAGGTGCGCTCTCTAATATCCATTTTGAATGTAATATTATAGATATCCATGCCTGTTTAGGTCAAAATTACTTATATTGTCAATGTTTGATTGTCTAGTTGTTGGTGATGCGTCCATATCAGGGACAGAGGCCACTCCCGTTCCTCCAGGTATGTTTATATATTATATAGGGCATGTATATTGATTTAGAATGCTATATCATAAATATACACACATTCCTTTTGCTCTTAGTCGTCCAACTCATTATCATGGGCTGCTTGATGAGATTAGATTTGCGCCTGATGATCTACAAGAGCTTGTTCACTCCCTGTCATATGTGTAAGCAGCGCTATATGCGAGTTTACCTTGTTAGTATGTATGTACTGAAATTAATTAATATTATTCAAATTTTGATACATGCAGATACCAGAGGAGCACATCTTCTATCTCTGTAGGTAAGGCTTTGAATTTGTTGATTTTGGTATTTCTTGTCAATTTTATAGACCAGTATGTGCTAAATATAATGTTCTGACAGTTGCTAGGGGGAAGGCAACATTCGAGGCTGCTGACCCCAGTCCTGGACGCCGCACACGGACGGCACCACGGAGGTTGGGAGAGAGGCCGAGGACTGGGCTCTAGCAGGGCCCATATGAGGTTGGACTCCACCCCGGTGGTTACTTCCTCCGTCTCCAGTGAGCGACGTATCCAGCAGGAACTGGAGAGCTTGAAGGCCACCGTTCAGGAGTTGAATGAGATGCTGGTATGTATACTACTTAATAGTAAAATATAATGTCATATTATAGATATCAACATATCCAATATCAGTACATAGCCTGAGCTTATTTGGTTGTAGACTTATGTTTTATTAATCATACATGTACATATCTAATTAAAATAAACTACAGTTTTCCAAACTAGATATCCAAATGGGGTTTCGAAATAACTCGATAATGATAAGAATTCGAATGTGGGTGTAGGAGCGGGTGGTTGAGCAAGCCCAGGCCTCGGGGATCGATTTTACCGGACAGAACGATCCGAGGCTGCTGACCCCAGTTCTGGACGCCGCACACGGAGGGCACCACGGAGGTTGGGAGAGGCCGGGGATTGGGCCCTAGCAGGGCCCATATGAGGTTGGACTCCACCCCGGCGGTTACTTCCTCCGTCTCCAGTGACCGGCATGTCCATCATGAACTGGATAGCTTGAGGGCCAGCGTTCAGGAGTTGAAGGAGATGCTGGTATGTATACTACTTTATAGTAAAATATCATTTCATATTATATACATATCAACATATCCATAATTAGTACGTAGCTTGAGCTTATTTGGTTTTAGACTTAAGTTTGATTAATCATACATACATATGTAATTGAAATAAACAACGCTTTTCCAAACTAGATATCCAAACAGGGTTTCGAAATAACTTAATAATGATACGAATTCGAATAATAAACAGTTCTTACACGCTTCTTACACACGTTATATCCATACGCGACAGGGTAGATCGGCCGAGCCTCCACACGCATCTCCTTCGGCTGCGGCTCCGCAAGCCACTACATCGGCTGCGGTTCCGCAGACAGCTCCTGTAGCTCCACCGCCCACTCAGACTCCCGCAGCCGCGGCTCCGCAAGCGACTACCTCGACGGCGGCTGCGCAGACCACATCGCCGGCTCCATATGCCGCTCAGACTCCTGCTCGCGACGAATTGCAGAGTTTATTGACCGAGGAGCAGGCGCGCGTTATTCTATCGTTATTCAGAGGTGGAGCTGGACCGAGCTAGGGTAGATTTTTGGTTCTTTTTTTTGGAAACATGTATTTATTTATATCATACACATTGTACTACATTTTGAAACGATATTGATATTGGTTTGTATTTTTATCATATTCAGTTTTTGTGTTTCTTTTGTATATTATATATATGCGTGAGATGTGATTATGAATACTGCAATATATGATTTGATTGATGTATATATTATTGTGCACAGGGCGGGAAAAAATCAAGCAGCCCATTTTTAAAAAAAACTTACAGACAATATGTACCTACGGATTAATCCGTAGGCACTCATGTTACCCCTACGGATATGTCCGTAGGGGCTAAATATCAGCAGTAACTGATATTTCCCCCAGATCTCAGTGCCAGGGGGTTGGAAAAGCCCCTACGGATATATCCGTAGGGGCCACTGACTCTCCCCTACGACGTTATCCGTAGGAGCAAAATATCAGGAATCCTGAATTTGTGCCCATACGGAAACGTACCTACGCATATATCCGTAGGGGCCTGTACAGGCCCCTACGGATATACCCGTAGGTCCAAGTAATTTATTAAAATAAACCGTAAATAATATAAAATCTTATACCCTACGGCGTGATCCGTAGGGGAAGATGGACCTACACACATATCCGTAGGGGCAAGAATTTAACCGTAGGGGTAAGTTCAGGGTCTCAACTTGCACCTGCGGCCTTTTCACCTACGGGGTATTTTTTCTCCCCTACGTATATATCCGTAGGGGCAGTGGGTTGCCCCTACGGATTTATCCGTAGGGGCAACCCTTCTTTGTAGTAGTGGTGGACAATAGTAATATGTAGTACAAGGCCCCGTCATAACCCACGGGACAATGGCACGAGAATTCATGGTGTCTTTTAAGTAAGCTCTCATGCCACGATATACGTTCCGTACCAATCTACCCCTTTATCCCCGCATAATGCATTGTATAGATTTTATTTACAAGTCTTGCCGAAACAATGGATACAATTTGTTCAAATGGTCATGTTCAGGATATAATCAAGTAGTTAAGTCAAATTATAATCATGGTTCGGTCAAATCAGGTCAAACATACATATTTGATATGGATGTTTGATTCAAGTATTCATGTTTGATTATAGATTCAGGTTTGAGTTTGGACTTAGACTGAGTCAGGCACTTGTAACGGATTTAGCTCTTGAATTAGGTTCGGGAGTCATTGGTAACTGCTGCACATGGACGGCAGGATTTGTGTCTTTTTCCAAGACAATTACCATTGATAACTCCGTTAAGTTGTTTATCTTAATTAGGCAAGCACCCACTTTCTTCGGCTCCCTGAGGCTTAAGAGAATTGATCCCGCTTAAATCTATATTTACTAAAGTCCTTAAAATATTGTTTTTATATAACTCGAAGGGTTTTTATGAAAAGTATGTTAATATAGTTTCAAAATAAAGCTCGAGGGTGATTTATATTATTTAGGGTTTTCATGAGCATGGGTTTTAAGGATTTGGACTATTTTGGTGATAAACACTTAGCATTTGAAAGTTCATGGCATTTTATTGAAAAACTTGTCTTTTCGGTATCTTGATGGTATTTTATTGAAACTTGTTAACTTTCATTTTTAGAAAAAAATATAGATTTATTATATTTTGAAAATATGGATTTATAATTTTAAAAAATTATTTTATTTAGAAAATTCGTATTCCTTAAAATCCGTATTTAAATCTTTTCGAGATCGAATACTCCGTTAGGATGTCTGCATCTCATTCTACTAGCCCAAGGATGTGCGATAATCCACACCATCCATTAGCGGGTCCCCTAAAAAGAGTTGTAGATGCGTAATCGCAAAGGATATTAAATACCGTTTTAAAAGAAATCCGGTTTTAAAACTTATGTGGTATTTTATTATAAAGTTTTCTTCATATCAAAAATTCATACTACAAAGGCATCGTGCTATGGATCCAAGTATGCGTATGGGATAGGTCATTACCCCGTGAAATTTTCCTAAAGGTATTATTAAGCAATATTGTCGAAAAGAAGTGATTATAAAGTTCATGGTATTTTAATGTAAAAGTTCGATTATGATTGTTTTACAAGAGTTTCTTGGATAAAAATTATTCTAGACATCAGTATTAAGATTATAAGTGAAGTGGTAAAATTGGTTTGACCAAATGATAAAAGGAAATGGAGTTTATAGAGTTTATAAAAGATGATATCGGTATAACTCCACTTTTACCGATTTGATTAAAAAGAGAAATTCAAGGAAGAGAAAGAAAGTTTGGGAGAGACTTACTATCTAGAAAACTCAAAAAGAGGTTGAAAAAGGGGAGATGATCTTCGTGGCATCGCGAGAGCTCCAGATGTTGCTTCGATCTTCGCCGGTAGTTGCTTGCTCGCTAACTCCTCTTTACTCCCCTTGTACTTAGGAACTTTTTGAGAGAATTTTGTTATAATTTTCAGATTGGTGCTGAGCCAAGATAGGGGATGGTATTTATAATGGAGAATCAGGGTTTTGGAATTAAAATTGTGGATTAAAAAGCATTAAAAAGATGAAAAATGGTGAAATGAAGGGTCTCTATTTGATTGCAGGGAAATCAAACAGTGCAGAGGAGTTAGGGGTAGGTGAAAGGGTATGTGTGCAAAGCACGGGGCAATTTGGCTCAAATCCAACCGTCCCTGTCGGTTTTTTGGCTTGTTTGGTCGGTCGATCTCGAGGCATTTGCCTCCAGATTCGTGCCACTTGATCAACAGAATATTTAAACTCTTTTGCACATGTTTGATTTTTCTGAACTTTTCATTTACCCGTGTATTGCACGTGTAATCTTTTGGGCTTCCAAAAAGATTAAAAAAAAATTAGAAAAAAATAATGTGTCCGATGGGGATCTAACACACATGCTATGTCACAGCAGTGCAGGGCTTTACCGGTGAGCTATAAATTGCTTCTTGCTGTTATTTAACAAAAGTAACTTATAACTCAAACTCAAGCTGTAAACTCATTTCTGTACATTAAAATGGAAAATTCAGTACAGTAAATTCAGAGTCGGTACATTCTACCATCCTTATAAAAATTTCGTCCTCGAAATTTACATTTACATATAGACCAACTTTCAAAGAGATAAGGGTATCTTGCACGCATGTCTTCTTCTTGTTCCCATGTTGATTCTCCTGGCGAATCTTTTCTCCACATCACAAGGACCAAGTTTACTTTTTTGTTCCGTAATGTCTTCACCTTTCTGTCCAGGATTTCAATGGGTTGTCGCTCGCAAGATAGATCTGTCTGTACCGTGAGCTCGGAGTGATTAAATATATGGCTAGGGTCGCTTACATATCGTCGTAGCTGGGATATGTGGAACACGTTGTGCACTCCTTCCAATGAAGGTGGAAGTCCTAAACGGTATGCCACTTCTCCAACTCGTTCGAGTATGTCGAACGGTCATATGTATCTTGGACTTAGCTTACCCCTCTTGCCAAAACGGATCTGTCACGCCCCGCTTTCCAGTGTACGGGCAGAGGACGCGATGAGGCCGCTACGTATTTATTCAGAAGTAAATACGCTAAGTGTAACTAAGAAATATAAGAGAAATATACACAAGAGACAAATGTAATAAACAAAAACTTTATTTATTAACATTCTTTTACAGTACATGGAAAAGTAAATACATGGAATGAAAAGCAATGCCTAAACAATGGCATAACAGAAATGAAAAGTACTGAAAATAAATGTGTACAAGGAATCTAAAGCTCTGGGTCGTAAGCTAGCTGGTCCAAGTCCTCGCTGCTGGGCTCTGTCTCCAGAAGGTCCGAATCACCTGACGACATTCCAAAGAAGAAGAAAGAGAATGTCGTCAACGAACAAATAGCTCGGTAAGTCCCAAAGATGAGAGAGAAGTAGAATAGACAGAGAGAGAGAGTGTGCAACTTTTAAATTTGTATTATATTGTTAAAATGTTATATTTAGTGTTAACGTTGTTGTTTGTAGCTTGGTACAGAAGAGGCCAGCGTATACGAGAGGAGTCTCAGTAGACCAGAGACTAAGGTGGACGGAAAGTACAAGGAACCGTTTATACCACGGTACAACATCAATGGAATACATGTTAGGTGTCTTAAATTCTTGAAGTCTCGTGCCACTTCTAACACCTTCCGTACTAATCTACCCCTTATAAACCCCGCGTTATCTTGTTTGTATTATATTGTAAATTGTAATGTCTTGTATTATAGATTGTATAGATGGATGACTTGCCGAAACCATGATATCAGTAAATGGATATAACTGGAGAATCATGTAGATGGAGGTATATCCATGGTTCAATTCAGTCAAGTTGTATAGATTGATAGATTGATAGATTGAACAGATTGAATATATGGATTCATATGGAATTGTGGTTTAATACTTGAATCTTATTCAAGTCAGATTGTACATATTGAGACTCAGTCTGAGTCAAACAATTAGAAAAGAAATTGAAATCTTGAATTAAGTTTTGATATTATCGGTAACCGCAGCACATGTACGGCAGGATTTGTGTCTTTTTTCAAAGAAGATTACTGTGTTAATAACACCGTTTGTTAAGTTGTCTACCTTAAATAGGCAAGCACCCTGTTTACCCCAATCAGAGCAAAGCTCTGTTCAAATTCCGAGGCGGGAGATGAAGCAACGCTTCATCTTCCCCCAATCAGAGCAAACATTTGCTTTAAAAATTTAAACTTTAATAAATGAAGCAACGCTTCAGATTCTTTGCGCTGTGCGCAACGCGCCACGTGTCAGGCGCAGATACATCAGCGCAGCGCCCAAAGCAGCGCACCCAATCAGAGCAAAGCTCTATTTAAAGTAAAAGTAAAGGAAGCAACACTTCAGTTGCGCAAGCGCTGCGCTGCGCGACACGTGTCTGCGCAGTTGCGCAGGCACAGCTGCGCAAGCACTGTGCTGCGCGACACGTGTATGCGCAGTTGTGCAAGCACAGTTGCACAAACACAGCTGCGCAAGCGCTGCGCTGCACGACACGTGTCCGTGCAGTTGCGCAAGCACAGCCGCGCAAGTACAGCCGCACAAGCATTGCACTGCGCGACACGTGTCTGTGCAGTTGCGCGACTGCGCAAGCGCTGCGCTGCGCGACACGTGTCAAGCGCTGGGCGTTTGTGTCAAACAGAATTAAGATTTCAAAGAAATCTTTCTGTTCTTGTTAAAACAAGAATATTTTCTTCTGTAAAACAGAAGCCCTTGGATCAAAGATCCAACTGTAGGAAAAATTCCCCAAATCACTTAGAGAAAGATCTCTTTAACAAATTTAACTAATTTATGGGCACTATATAAAGGCTTCTAGACCTCAATTCAAAAGCATCAACATTTTGTGAGAAATTAAACAGAGAGAATTCTGAAGAATTGGAGAGAAAACCTTAAGAACAAAAAAAAGAGGTAAAAACCTTTAGAAAAAGAGAAAATTCTCTTATGAACAGATCATTGATCTGAGAACAAGATCAAGGACCTCTAATGAAAAGAAAAATAAATAATAAACAGTGCCTTGCACTTCTTTTTATGAACCATTGGTTCTGAATCTAAAAGATTCTCAAGATAACAGTGCCTTGCACCTTTTATGAACCACTGGTTCTTTAAAAAACAAGAAAAAACTTGTTTTCTTTGATCTAAAATTGATCCAAAAGAATAAGAACAGTGCCCAGCACTTTCCAAAACTGCACTATTGCACAAGCCGCCAGGAAGCGCCACGTGTCAGCAGTGCAACAGCGCAGCGCACTGACGCAGCGCACTGCGCTGTTGCGCTTGCGCTCACCAGAATGTGACACGTGTCACCTCCACGAGCGTTTGCGCTCATTAATTGGCGCAAAACGCCTGACAAGCCACGTGAGGCACTGTCAGAGTATTTAATGCTCTGCATTATTAAGAAAAGAGACAGAGCCAAATTAAAAGGCCTAACATGCCTAATCAAAGATGCTCTGCATTATTAAAAGGGACAGAGCACAATTAAAAGGCCTAACAGGCCTAATAAAAAATGCTATGCATTTTTTAAAAAAAGGGGCAGAGCCCAACCAGAATAAAGAAAAATAATACAGTAAACGAGCAAGGGCCTAGCACAGGTCCAATAGGCCAAAGACAAAAGAATCTCGAAACTGGACTTAGCCCAGCCATGGCCATAAGTCCTCAAATTAAATTGACTGAGCACGGCTGCTCCTTAAATCAATTTACCTCCGGTTCGAGGGTACATCTCCGAATTCCTTTGACACCCATCGTTGTAATCCTTCAACGACGTCAGAGAGGTGACGGGTCCTGACGACCATATATCAATATGGACCGAGACGTCCTTAAACTAATATTGGACCGAGACGTCCTTAAACTAATATTAGACCGAGACGTCCTTAAACTAATGATGGACCACCGCGTCCCTAAACTGGCGATGGAACACTACGTCCCTAAACTGGAACATGGACCACCACGTCACTAAACTGGCGATAGACCACCACGTCCCTAAACTGGAACATGGACCCCCATGTCCCTAAACTGGCAATGGACCGCAATGTCCTTAAACTACTTATGGACCACTACGTCCCTAAACTGGAACAATAGAGCTCCCAAATGCTCTTTTGTCGGATCTAAACGATCCCGTTTAAGTTGATCTTAGCCTCAAATATGGCTAACGTATCCTTAAACATTCAAACAGACTTTAGTCTCAAATTGGACTATAAGACCCCCAATCAACTTTGGTTCAAGGGTACATCTCCGAACTCCTCTGACACCTATCATTGTAATCCTTCAACGACGTCAGAGAGGTGACGGGTCCCGATGGCCATGCATAAAATGGACCACTACATCCCTAAACTGGAATAATAGAGCCCCCAAATGCTCTTTTTTCGGATCCAAACGATCCAGTTAAGTTGATCTCAGTCTCAAATCAGACAAACGTATCCTTAACGAACGTTTAAGTTGATCTTGGCCTCAATATGGCTAACGTATCCTTAAACTAAAACACCAAATCCAAATCTAAGTAAATACGGATTTGGACTAATCCACGTCTTACGGGCGACGGCATAACTTAGTCTCCGTATACAATCCACGGGCATCCACAAACAAAACAAACACACACTACACGAAGTGAAATTCTGGAGAAGAAGAAAGTGGCTACCGCGATGCAGTAGCGTAATTAACTGCAGGGGCTTGCGCCTGTAGGGAAGAGCGTCCCCACAATCAAAAACCCCTCAAACGAGGGGGAATCTGACGAAGTCTGCTATATCGGCCGCATCCGTCTAAAGCTCTGATACATGGTGCCATAAATCAACTTGGCATCTTTGGAGAGGTAGACGGATAAAACCAAATAGCATCTGCCCCGAATCTCAGGCAAGACGTCCTCACGTCGTCGGCCGCCATTCGGAAGGGAACACACCCATATCTCCGGCTCTCTGAGGCTCTAGAGACTGGTTCCGCTTAAACCTATGTTTACTAGGGTCCTTATTGTAATTTATAAAACTTGTGGGGGTTTTATATAAAAAATAATTTTGTATAATTTTCAAATACACTTTAAGTATTTTATTATCGTCTTTAGAGTTTTCATTGATGTATATTTTATCATTGTGACATTTCTAGTGAATAAACCTATTTTCATAATACATGGTATTTAATTGTAAAGTATTGAACTTGTATGGAATTGCATGGTATTTTCATGTGAAGTGATTCTTTTTTATTTAGAAAATTTGGAATATTTATACTATATCAAAAATTGATATTTTGATGATATATATATATAAAATAATTATATTTATTATTTTTCTATAAATCTTATTTTCTTAAGATCTTTATATTTTTAAATCTTTCGAGACCGTATGCTCCTTGCGGAGGTTTGCATCTTGCACTACTAAGCCCGAGGATGTGTGATAATCCATACCATCCCGAACGGGTTTCCCAAATGGGTTGTAGCTGCGCTTTGCAATGATTTGTTTAAAATACATAATCTTATAGAAAAAGGTTTTTATATAAGTCGATGGTAGTTTTATGTAAACCTGTATTTTCCCAAATATATGTTTCCCAATATCATCGTGCTATGTTACATATGAGTGTTGTAAAGAGGTAGGTCATTACCTCGTGAACTATCTAAAGGTATAGCAAGGAACTATGATGTTTTATGTCGAAACTAAACTATATGGTATTTTTCTGTAAAAGTGCTATAAAAATTACAATATGAATTCTTTTGCTATGAAACTATTCAATATGTTTTGTTAATGTTTAATGGTCATGATGTGCAAGTTTGGTATTCTTGTGTTTAAGAAAAAATGGAACATTTAAAAAAACCGAATCGGAAGTCGGATTAACTCCGCTTCCGTCGGGTTTTAAAATTACGAGTTTTCAGAATAGAAAAGAGAAGAGGGAGGAGGGACTTACCGGATTGTAGATTAGGGAAGAGGAAGAGGGAGTGGTAGGAGGTGCCGGTGCGTCGTTTCGTCGCCGGGAGCTCCTAAAGTCGTCGTCGGAAGTTCGCCGGAGCTTCGTCCTTCGCTAACTCCACTTGTACACAAAAATTCTAGGGATTTTTCTTGAGAGTTTGGACAGAGTTTGTGAGTGAGGGGGTGTGAATTGGAGTGGTATTTATAGGAAAAGATTAGGGTTAGGGTTTGATAGAAAATGCATTAAAAATTTGCATTAAAAATAGTTTTAATTGTATTTTAAAGTCTCTGGAATAATGCAGGGAAATTAAACATAACAGGGGCTATGAGGAGGCTAAAAGTCACAGAAGAAAAGAAAAACAAATCGGATTCGGGCCGAGTCAACCCGGCCTCGTCGGCCGAGTCAGCCTCGCCGCAGGCCCGAGTTGGCCGAGTCAGGCCGGGTCTCGCCGCCACGTGTCCATCGTCGTTTGGTCTACCTCCTGGACTCGTTTGTTTTATATGTGACTTTTAGTTTTTACGAGTTATGCACGTTTAGACTCTTGGGCTTCTAAAAAATTAAACGAAATCAATATAAAAAATAATGTGGCTGATGGGATTTGAACTCTGGTGCCTTGGTTCAGCAGTGCAGGGTCTTACCAATGAGCTACAAGTGCTTTCTTACTATTAAAAAGCAAAACAAATACTTATAGTACTCACAGGAAATGTAAATACCCCAAGTATACATTAATTTTAAATCAATTTTATGTACACAAGAATTAGAGTTGTTACAGTCTTTCTTCCTTACAAAAATTTCGTCCTCGAAATTTACAATTTATTTTAAGGACTAGCTTATAAATAAGTGAGGATATCTTGCACGCATCTCATCTTCCCTTTCCCATGTCGATTCTCCTGGAGTGTCTTTTCTCCACATCACTCGAACCAAGTTGACTTCCTTGTTCCGAAATGACTTCACTTTTCTGTCCAGGATCTCCACAGGTTATTGCTCACAAGATAAGTCGGGCTGTACAGTGAGCTCGGAATGATCAAGAATATGGCCGGGGTCATCACATACCTTCTGAGTTGGGATATCTGGAACACATTATGCACTCCTTCCAATGAAGGTGGAAGTGCCAAGCGGTAAACCACTTCACCGACTCGTTCGAGTATGTCGAACGGTCCGATGTATCTTGGACTTAGCTTATCCCGTCTTCCAAATCGGATCACTCCACGGTTCGGAGATATCTTTAAGAATACGTGATCTTCTGGCTGGAACTCCAAATGACGTCGCTTTGCATCAGCCTAGTGCTTCTGTCGATCTTGGGCTATGCGCATTGTTTCTCTGATAGTACGAACCACATCAACAGTTGCTACTATCATCTCAGATCCAAGAAGTTCCCTATTACCGATGTCGTCCCAACTTAATGGCGATCGACACTTCTTTCCATAGAGTGCTGCAAAAGGTGCCATTCCAATGCTTGCTTGGTAGCTGTTGTTGTACGAAAACTCCACAAGATGTAGGTGATCTTCCCACGATCCTCCGAAGTCTAACATACACGCTCTAAGCATATCCTCCAAGATCTGAATAGTTCGTTCAGACTGACCATCTTTTTGTGGATGATAAGCCGTGCTGAAGTTCAGACTTGTTCCCAAGCTCGCTTGCAGACTCTGCTGTTTACCTCCGAACACGGAGACGCGACCGTGCAGGTCCATCTTGCCTGAAATTCGGGGAAGATGCTAATTGGTGCTATCCGTCCACCTCTCCGAAGATGCCAAGTTGATTTATGGTACAATGTATCGAAGGTTCAGACGGATGCGGCCGATGTAGCAGACTTCGTCAAATTCCCCCTCGTTTGAGGGGTTTTTGATTGTGGGAATGCTCTTCCCTGCAGGCGCAAGCCCCTGCAGTTAATTACGCTACCGAATCACGGTAACAACTTTCTACTTCTTCATATGGTCACTTCGTGTCGTGGGTGTTTGTTTTGTGTTTGGTTGCCCGTGGATTGTATACGGAGACTAATTAATGTTGTCGCCCGTAGGGCGTGGACTAGTCCAAATACGTATCTTTCTTAGATTTGGGTTTGGGAGTTTGGGTTTAAGGATACGTTAGCCTCATTTGAGACTAAGATCAACTTAAACGTTTGTTAAGGATACGTTAGTCTCATTTTAGAATAAGATCAACTTAACGGGATCGTTTAGATCCAACAAGAGAGCAATTGGGCTCTATTGTTTAGTTTTGTAACATTGCGGTCGGTAATTAGTTTAAGGACATTACGGTCCATTGGTAGTTTAAGGACATCTCGGTCTACGGCTAGTTTAAAGACATCGCGGTCGAGGTTAAGGACATCATAGTCCATAGGCTTAAGGACCCCACAGTCCAGGTTAAGGACATCATAGTCCATAGGCTTAAGGACCCCACAGTCCAGGTTAAGGACATCGTAGTCCATGGGCTTAAGGACCCCACAGTCTAGGTTAAGGACATCGTAGTTCATGGGTTTAAGGACCCCACAACCCAATTTAAAGACGTTATAGTCTATAGAATGTATGGTTGTCGGGACCCGTCACCTCTCTGAAGACGTTGAGGGATTACAACGACATATGTCAGAGGGGTTCCGAGATGTACCCTTGAACCAAAATTGATTGGGGGATCTATAGTCCAATTTGGGACTAAGGTCTGTTAAAAGGTTTATGAGCATATGGGCCCAGTTGATATGAGTTGAGGACTTACGGCCAATCTTGGGCTAAGTCCAATAAATGTTTAACATTTTTATTGCTCTGGCTGTTGAGCCTTTATTTGGGTTTGGCCCTTTTAATAATGCTAAGCATTGGGTTCTGACGTCTTTTGTCTTGTATTGAATGCATAGCATTCATCAGAACAATGTATGTTCTGACAATGCGCCGCGTGGGGAGCCAGGCGCTTTGCGCCAATCAGAGACCGCACTGCGCTTTCGTCAGGTAGTGCACACGAAGGTGATACGTGTCGCGCTTAGCGCTAAGCGCTAAGCGCTAGTTTATCAGCGCATTGCGCTTTCCATTTATGAGCGCTTTGCGCTGGTTTAGGGGTGCGCCAGTGAGTGACACGTGGCGCGCTTGGCGCCAAGCACCAACCCATGAGCACAGTGCTCTGTTTTAAAAGCGCAAAGCGCAAGTAGTGTCTATGGTTGACACGTGGCGCGTTTTGGCGTTGAGTGCTGGTCCAAGGAGCACAAAGCTCAGTTCATGAGTGCAAGGCACTGTTCAGTAGCGCAAAGCGCATCTGATCAAATTTATGATCAGAGAACAAGTTTATGTTCTTCTTTTAAAGGAGGCTTTGCCTTAAGATTCAAGAACAAAAGTTCTTGTTTATAAAAGGGCTCTGCCTTTGTAGATCAAGGATCTGTGAATGAAGTGAATACTTATTTTATTTTTATGATTAGATCTTTTGATCTTTTTCTTTTTATCAAAGACCTTGGTCTTTTGTAGATCTATGATCCTTTAAGAAGATAGTTCTTCTTTTTTAATGAGATGATTTCATCTCTGTTGTTCAAGAATTAATTCTGTACCTTGAAGAAATGATCTTCTTTTTCTAAGAGCTTGCTCTTCTTTCTCTTTGAGTTTTTCTCAAAGTTTGCAGGGGGTTTCTCTATATTTGAAGTCTTGGGGCCTTTATATAGGGCAAATTGATTTGTTAAATCAGTTAAAGAGATCTTTCTCTGATTGATTTGGAGATGTTTCCCCACCGTTGGATCTTTGATCCTAGGGCTTCTGATTTACAGAAGGCAATCTTCTTCTTTTTAACAAGATTGATAAATCTTTCCATACAGAATTTATTCTGTCTTTAGGTAATTTTTATTTACCATTGGATCATTGATCCAACGGTGCTCTGATTTACAAAGCACAATTTTGTTATTTGGAAAGATTTTGAGGAATCTTTCCTTAACAGAATTTAGTTTCTGATTAATTAATGATTTATCATTATTTATTAGATCTTTTAATCTAAGGATGGGGAATTTTTAATTCCAGCGCTGGCGCACCTGTGCTTTACACGTGGTGCGCTGCTTAAAGGGCAGCGCACCCGTGCTTGACACGTGGTGCGCTGCTTAGAGCACAGCGCACCAAGCGCTAGCGCACACGTGGTGCGCTACAACAGTTTTTGACTCTCAGCGCTGAGACATTTATAGTCTTTGCATGTGGAGTTTTTCCCTCTATTTTTTTATTTTATTGTTATTATTATTTATTTATATTTTTTTTATAAGGGCGTAGGTTGTGAGCCAAAATTTTGGGGGGAACAAATGCCCCCCACTACTTTGCCCACGTAAGTATGTACGTAGGTGAAGTAGTGCAGAGTTATGCATGGCCACAGAATTGAGGGCTTAGGAGACAAGTTTAGGGTCCTTGTAGCCTAAGACTTTCTTCGTCTTCATGAGCCGTAAAGGTCTCAAGAAGGTTTTTCTCCCTACGAGTCGAGAGGATCTCGTAGGTGCAAATTCTCCCTAGAAATCGTGAGGATTTCTAAGTGTTCATTACCTCCGTGAGTCGTGAGGATCTCACTCGGGTATTTTTCCTTACGAATCGTGAGGATCCATAAGTAGCTTCTTCACTTCAGCGGCGAATGTGGCTTTAGCAAATGCAACCCATAGATGGTAGATGGCATTTCATCCTGAACTCTTTATAAGAAAGCGATGGCTTAGGAGACAGGTTCGGATCTGTCACCTAAGGCTTTCCAACTTTATGAGCCGTGAGGGTCTCATAAAGACTTTTCTCCCTACGAGTCGAGAGGATCCCGTAGGTATATTTTCTCCCTAGGAGTCGTGAGAACTCCTAAGTGCGTGTTTTTTCTTGAGAGTCGTAAGGATCTCACAAGAGAATTTTTCCCGCTTACAAGTCGAGAGGACTCGTAAGTGGTTATTTCCCTCCTTGTCGAGATTCGACTTTGGAGAGTGTGGCCCGTGAATAGTATGCAAGAGTCCATTTTGGACTGACTTGTAGGGCCCCAGTGCTTAGGAAACGGTTTTTTTAATCCCCGTTGCCTAAGGCTTTTCCTTACAAGTCGAGACGAATTGAGAAGTTCTCACAAAGACACTAATTTCCTTATGAGTCGAGACGAATCGAGCAGTTCTCGCAGGAATTTCCTAACGTCACAGTTAACCTCTGCTCTTTACGACAGAGGTCCGTTAGGGTCTGTGGTACTAGGGTTTTGTCCGTCGTACCGTCACGTTGGCTGATGTATTTCTTGATAGGCAATCTTGCTGTTCGAGTAGCCTTGCGACTGTCCTGTCTCTGATCCCTTCGGGGGCTGGACAAGACGTCTTCAAGCAATCCTCCTAGATAGTTTGACCGTCGGAAGAGCAAGCGTTAGGAATTTTGCCATGCCGCTTTTTACTTGAGGTTAGGCTTATTTTGGAGAGCCCCGATGAGTCATAACCACTCCGCGCTGGTGTGGGATGATCTCCGATAGTCTTTCAGGTTTTATATGAGTTGCCGTCAAGACCCTGAAGCTAGGAATTTGGCCTTCGCTTCGTTTGCTGGCATTGCGTCTGCTGTATCGAGACTAATGTCGCGGTTGTCTCTAGGTTGTTGGTGAACCGTCGAGGTTTGGAACTAGGGATTTTGCCGTGGATCCTTTGTTTGATTGTCGCGTTTGAATCCCACTGGAGGAAGAATGCTGTGGTGGCATCTCGTCTGTTGTATCGAGACGAATGTCGAGATCGTGACCACTCCATGCGGGATGATCTCCGGTAGTCTTTCAGGTTTTATATGAGTTACCGTCAAGACCCTGAAGCTAGGAATTTGGCCTTCGCTTCTTTTGCTTTGGAGTGTCCGAATTCTGTTGGAGGAAGGACGCTGTAGTGACATCTCGTCTGCTGTATCGAGACGAACATCGAGGTGGTGACCACTCCGCGCTGGTGTAGGATGATCTCCGATAGTCATTCAGGTTTTATATGAGTTGCCGTCGAGACCCTGAAGCTAGGAATTTGGCCTTCGTTTCGTTTGCAGGCATTGCGTCTGCTGTATCGAGACGAATGTTGAGGTGGTGACCCCTCCGCGCTGGTGCGGGATGATCTTCGATAGTCTTTCAGGTTTTTTATGAGTTGCCGTCAAGACCCTGAAGTTAGGAATTTGGCCTTTGCTTCGTTTGCAGGCATTGCGTCTGCTGTATCGAGACGAATGTCGTGGTTGTCTCTAGGTCGTTGGTGAACCGTCGAGGTTTGGAACTAGGGATTTTGCCGTGGCTCCGTTGTTTGATTATCGCGTCTGAATCCTGCTGGAGGAAGAACGCTGTAGTGACATCTCGTCTGCTGTATCGAGACGAACGTCGAGGTGGTGACCACTCCGCACTAGCGTGGGATGATCTCCGATAGTCTTTCTGGTTTTATATGAGTTACCGTCAAGACCCTGAAGCTAGGAATTTGGCTTTCGCTTCGTTTGCTTTGGCGTGTCCGAATCCTGTTGGAAGAAGGAAGCTGTAGTGACATCTTGTCTGCTGTATCGAGATGAATGTCGAGGTGGTGACCACTCCACGCTGGTGTGGGATGATCTCCGATAGTCTTTCAGGTTTTATATGAGTTGCCGTCAAGACCCTGAAGCTAGGAATTTGGCCTTTGCTTCGTTTGCAGGCATTGCGTCTGCTGTATCGAGACGAATGTCGAGGTGGTGACCTCTCCGCACTGGTGCGGGTTGATCTCCGATAGTCTTTCAGGTTTTTTATGAGTTACCGTCAAGACCCTGAAGCTAGGAATTCGGCCTTTGCTTCGTTTGCAGGCATTGCGTCTGCTGTATCGAGACGAATGTCGTGGTTGTCTCAAGGTCGCTGGTGAACTGTCGAGGTTTGGAACTAGGGATTTTGCCGTAGCTCTGTTGTTTGATTGTCGCGTATGAATCCTGCTGGAGGAAGAACGCTGTAGTGACATCTCGTCTGCTGTATTGAGACGAACATCGAGGTGGTGACCACTTCGTGCTAGCGTGGGATGACCTCCGATAGTCTTTCAGGTTTTATATGAGTTACCGTCAAGACCCTGAAGCTAGGAATTTGTCCTTCTCTTCGTTTGCTTTGGCGTGTCTGAATCCTGTTGGAGGAAGGACGCTCTAGTGACATCTCGTCTGCTGTATCGAGATGAACGTCAAGGTGGTGACCACTCCGCGATGGTGTGGGATGATCTCCGACAGTCTTTCAGGTTTTATATGAGTTGCCGTCAAGACCCTGAAGCCAGGAATTTGGCCTTCGCTTCGTTTGCTGGTATTGCGTATGCTGTATCGAGACGAATGCCGCGGTTGTCTCTAGGTTGTTGGTGAACCGTCAAGGCTCGGAACTAGGGATTTTGCCGTGGCTCCGCTTTGTTGACGTTGCATCTGCATCCTGCTGGACTGCGAAGGAACGCTGTTGTTGACATTGCGTCTGGTGTAACGAGACGAATGCTGAGGCGGAGTTGGGATTTTGTCATCAATTCGCTTTATTTCGATCATGAGGTCTTTCGTTGATGTTGCATCTTCCTGCAGAGACACTGATTTCTCTGAATCGAGGTTTTGCCAAGGACACTTATTTCCCTAGGGTTGGTTGACTTTGGCCATGTTCCACGGAGTCATTGGATGACGTATTTCCGCACGGGGTCATGTGGATGACGTATTTCCGAAACGGGGTCATGTGGATGACGTGTTTCCGAGACGGGGTCATATGGATGACGTATCTCCGAAACGGGGTCATGTAGATGACGTATTTCCGCGACGGGGTCATGTAGATGACGTATTTCCTCATGTAGATGACGTATTTCCGCGACGGGGTCATTTGGATGACGTTGCGTCTGTTGTAATGAGACGAATATTGAAGTGGTCCCCAGGTTGTCCGGGAACCATTGAGATTTGGCTTCGTTTTCTGATGGAGCCTGGAGAGGGAAGGTGCGATTCTTTTTTTGTTTGTGTCCCTGGATTGTATACAGGGATTGATGTGATATCACCCGCAGGGCATAAATTTCATTTTTTTATATTTCTTTCCGCGATGCTCTATCATTTCAGCTTTTATATCCCGAAGGTCGCGATTGCCCAATCATTTCGGCTATTTTTCGCGGCGCCCAATCATTTCGACTATTTATTTTAGTTTTACTCGCTGCTTTTTATTACGAGCTGCCCAATCATTTCGGCTATTTATTTTATTTTTACTCGCTGCTTTTTATTGCGAGCTGCCCAATCATTTCTGCTATTTTGCATGCATACATTTTTACTTGCTGATTTTGTTGCAAGTTGCCCCATCATTTCGGCTATTTCGTATGCATGTATTGCTCACTGGCTTTTTGCTACAAGCTTGAAATTAGACACCAATTTTGGCATCAGCACCGCTACAACTGGAATATTGCCAGGAGCGAATCATCATTTGCCTCTGTCGATGTCGAACAAAGATGGCTTAGCAAACAGGGTTAAGATCTTGTCGACTAAGGCTTTTGACTTCATGGGCCGTAAGGGTCTCATAAAGGTATTTCTCCCTGCGAGTCATGAGGATCTCGTAGGTGTGTTTTCTCCTTAAGAATCGTGAGAATTCCTAAGTGCATGTTCTCTTATAAGTCGTAAGGATCTTATAAGAGTGTTTTCTCCTTATAAGTCGAGAGGACTCATAAGGGTTGTTCACCGTGCACATATATCCTTAGCCACGGATGGGACTTTGTTAGGGAAATGTTTATTCGCGCCCATGAATTGTATACAAGGTTCAATATTGAGCCGCTTGTAGGGCACTATTGGAGGTGGTGGCGGCTGCTTAAGAACAGGTTCAGATCCCTGTAGCTTAAGACTTTCAAATCTTATGAACCGTGAGGGTCCCATAAGAGGGTTCTCCTTATGAGTCGTGAGGATCTTGCAAGTGTAATTTCTCTTTAGGAATCGTGGGGATCCCTAAGTGTGTTTCTCCCTTGTGAGTCGTAATGATCTCATGCAGGTGGTTTCTCCTTACAAAGTCGAGAGGACCTTGCAAGTGTCTTTTAGCGAGATTGCGCCCTTTCGGGTTTTCACAAAACTCGCCGGTAGCCCTGCTGTTTTTACTCACGGAGCCCTTTCCGGTTTTCATCCGTGCCCTTTTGCTTATGGACAAACCGTTTTTTTTCTTTTAACGAGCTTGCGCCCTTTCGGGTTTTCACAAAACTTGCTGGTAGCCCTGCTGTTTTTACTCACGGAGCCCTTTCGGGTTTTCATCCGTGCCCATTTTGCTTATGGACATACCGTTTTCTTTTTCTTTTTTTTTTTAATTTTAACGAGGTTGCGCCCTTTCGGGTTTTCACAAAACTCGCCGGTAGCCCTGCTGTTTTTACTTACGGAGCCCTTTTAGGTTTTCATCCGTGCCCATTTTGCTTATGGACATACTGTTTTCTTTTTTTTTTCTTTTCTTTTTTTTACCAAGTCAGCCTGAGGATGCTGTGGATTGGTAGTAGTTTAATGACGTTTCGGTCATATCGTACGATTACGCAGCTAGATTTTGCCGCAAATCTCTGCATGTTTTGTGTCGGAGGTGGACTCCTTGAAGAGAGGGCTGACGGCGATTTCATTGTCAGAGTGGCTTCCAAAGGTGACAACTTGCGATCCTTTGGTGTCGGCTTTGTGACAGTTGCCAGCAGCTCTTTCACGCTCATCCGTTGTGCTTTTCTGTTCCTGACGAGCCATGCGCTTCACTCGTTGAACGTGTCGTCGATGAGCAACATATCCCTGCCACCAGTTTTTAAAGGCTATGCACTTCTCGGTAGGGTGTGCAATCTTCTGATGGTATAGGCAGAAGTTAAGATGTTTGTCCGCTTCATCAAGACGTATATTGCCAGGGGAATTTCCTTTGAAAGAAGGCAGCTTCATTCCTATTGCTAGGGCCCTAGCGAATTGTTTCCTTACTTTAAGCTTGCTTTTGCTGGCGATAAGGATGCTTTGCTCTAGTTGGGGTATCTCGATCTTTTCCTCCAGTCGTCGGCGTTTGGCCTTTTCGAATATCGCCAGTTCACGCTCTTGATTGGCTTTGCTTTTCTGACGGGCTTCATTCAGTAGCAAGTCGATCGTCTCGTCAGACAGTTCCAAGGGTTTTGGCTTAGGATTTGCCCCCAGTTTCTCGGTACAAGGAGCTTTCTTATTGTCTATTGACGAGTGAGAGATCACATGGCGGCTTGCTACGTAGTCTTCAGATTCACTTGACGAGTCTTCTCCATCATCTTCGTCCTCAAGGACGTGGCTGAGAAACTCTTGAAGTGTGACTGGGGTCCGCGCCTTCTGGTTACTCTTCCAGCGCGTCAATCTGCTTTTGCAGGTCCGTGCGCTTGTCACCAGACTTCACGGGCTTCTTTTTCTTTTTCGAAGATTTTGACGGCTGGGTGCGAGTGCTTTGACTATCACCACCAATTCTTGTGGTTGGGCGCGGTTTTTGCATTGCTTCGACGATCTCGGGTTCCAGTGGATTTTTCCACCTGATTGCCGGGCACGTTTGGAGATCCTTCAACATTTTTTTAGTTTTGGCTGAAAGAGCGACCTCCCACGGAGTTTCTTTTATAAAAGAGTACGATGCCCCCGGCATGTCCACCTTTTTAGGGGCATGAGGTTGCGGCGGTTTCACCTTCCAGTTTTTCGATAATGCGAATTTGCCTTGTTGGTATTGGTCCTCAATCCAGTTTTTGAAGACGTAGTAGTCTTCGATAGGATGGCCCGATACTCGGTGGTAGGGGCAGTAATTGGGATCGTTGACGTCGTTTGGCTGCAACGGACGTTTTGGATCTGGCAGATTGATGAGTCTGTTGCGCACTGCCAGCTCGAACAGTCTTCTCGTTTTATCTTGGGGAAATGAGTAAGGACGTCCTAGCCTCTCCTCGAGGGATGGGCATGGGCGCATATTATTTTGGTGAACAACCGGCTTTAAGTTGCTTGGTTGTTGTTGTGTATTGGCGACGAAAGTTGCTTTTCCTTTCCCCTTTTCATTCCGAGGATCCGTCTTTGAAGGAGATGGTCTATAACCCATCTGATCCATTTGGGCCAACTTGTCAATCAAGGCCTGGAAAGTAGTTGGCTTGAAGAACATCATGAACTGGGAGATGATTGCTTGCGGATCAAGAGTGCCCACGAACATGCCTACCGCCGGCGCTTCTTTGATGCGCTGTTCGCATTTCGACCATAGGTTCCGCCACCGGATTGCATATTGCACCCGCGTCTCTCCCGGCTTTACTCTGGCATTGATCAATGCCGTTATTGGGGTGTGTTCACTAGTACTCCCAGAACGCTGGGTGAATAGCAATTCCATCTCCGCAAAAGTCTTGACGGAGTCGTTGGAAAGTTCGGAGTACTACTCGAATGCCGTTATGACAAGCTGCCGACGAATTGGCGAAGTAGCAATTTATCATCACCTCCGGTGTTGCCACATAAAGCCCTGAACTGGGCGACATGCTGGTAGGGATTGCCCATCCCTTTGTACACATGGAATTTGGGGATCGTATATCCCGGCGGATAACTTATTTGGTCATACCTGCCTGGATATGGTCGCCTAGTTTTAACAACTTGGCCGGCCGCTTCATTCGCTCGGTGAGCTCGTATTTGTTGAGCTATATAATCATCGAGCATGGCTTTTGATATGGTTTCCTCTTTGGCTATTGAAAGAGCCAGAGGAGGGTTCGATGTCTCCCCTCTGTTGTCCTCAATAATGATCGGAGGGTCTTCAGCTGGAGGATCCGGCTGTAACATCATCCCGACCATGTCTTGGAAGAGAAGTGCCATTCGTTTTATATTGGCTGCCTGCTCCGCAGCCTCTTTTTCTTTCCTCTCGATCATTCTTTGGAGGAACTCGGTCTCAGTTTCTTGTTCCCGACGCTGCTCCGAGGTCTCTGGATTTTCTTTCGGCCCAGTGAGTGTGGCCATTGCAGTCAGCATTTCTTGGAGCTTTTGTTGTTGTTGCTCCTGAGCCCTAATCACTGACCGCGTAAGCGGTCGATGACCTGTAGAAACGCGGTTTTCTTCTTTTCCGGAAGCCATATAAACAGTATGCACCATTATGTCCCTAGACTCGGGGCGTTTGGGTTCAGCGCTTTTACGGTTCGCCACGTTCACAGGGGCTTGTTCCCCTCCGAAAGACGGCACGACGCAGGGACGTCTCGCCTGAGATTCGAGGCAGATGCTAATAGGTGCTATCCGTCCACCTCTTCGAAGATGCCAAGTTGATTTATGGCACCATGTATCGAAGGTTTAAGCGGATGCATCCGATGTAGCAGACTTCGTCAGATTCCCTCTCGCTTGAGGGTTTTTGATTGTGGGGACGCTCTTCCCTGCAGGCGCAAGCCCCTGCAGTTAATTACGCTACCGCATTGCGGTAACAAATTTCTCCTTCTCCAGATGGTCACTTCGTGTCGTGTGTATTTGTTCTGTGTTTGGTTGCCCGTGGATTGTATACGGAGACTGAGTTATGTCGTCGCCCGTAGGGCGTGGACTAGTCCAAATCCGTATTATCTTAGATTTGGGTTTGGGGGTTTGGGTTTAAGGATACATTAGCCTCATTTGAGAATAAAATCGACTTAAACGTTTGTTAAGGATACGTTAGTCTAGTTTTTAGACTAAGATCAACTTAACGGGATCGTTTAGATCCAACAAGAGAGCAATTAAGGGATCCCTGTTGTTTAGTTTAGCGACATTACGGTCAATAGGTGGTTTAAGGACATTGCGGTCCAATGTTAGTTTTAAGACGTTGCGGTCAAGGTTAAGGACATCATAGTCCGAGGGTTTAAGGACTCCACAGTCCGGCGTTAGTTTTAAGACATCACGGTTAAGGTTAAGGACGTCATAGTCCATGAGTTTAAGGACCCCACAGTTCGTTGTTAGTTTTAAGACATCCCGGTCAAGGTTAAGGACATCATAGTCCATGAGTTTAAGGACCCCACAATCCGTTGTTAGTTTTAAGACATCCTGGTCAAGGTTAAGGACGTCATAGTCCATGAGTTTAAGGACCCCACAGTCCGTTGTTAGTTTTAAGACATCCCGGTCAAGGTTAAGGACGTCATAGTCCATGAGTTTAAGGACCCCACAGTCAGTATCAATGTGTGGTTGTCGGGACCCGTCACCTCTTTGAAGACGTTAAGGAATTACAACGACAAGTATCAAAGGAGTGAAGAGATGTACCCTTGAACCAAGTAGATTAAATGATCTGTAGTCCAATTTGGAACCAAGACCAATTCATTAGGTTATGAGCACATTTGCTCGGTTGAGTCTGGATTAAGGACTTATGGCCTTCTTGGGCTAAGTCCAATCATGTTTGGAATATTGGCCCTCTGTTGGTCCATTGAAGGAGAGGCTTTGCCTCTGAAAAATCGGCCAACTTGGCTAAGAGTAGTGTTAAACACTAAAGACCAAAAGTGTTAAACACTAGAGATAGATTCCTTAAACTAGTGTTAGCCACTAAGAGTATAATCAGTGTTAAACACTGAAAATATAGTTCTTGATGTAGTGTCAAACATCAGAAGGTAATAGTGTTAAACACTACAGATAGGGTTTTTTCAAATTAGTGTTAATCACTAAGAAAATCAGTGTTAAACACTGGAAACAGGGTTTTTAAATTAGTGTTAAACACTAAGAAAACCAGTGTTAAACACTGAAAACAGAGTCTTCAAATTAGTGTTAAACACTAAGAAAATCAGTGTTAAACACTGGAAACAGAGTTTTCAAATTAGTGTTAAATACTAAGAAAATCAGTGTTAAACACTGGAAACAGAGATCTCAAATTAGTGTTAAACACTAAAAAAAGAGGGGTCATGTGTAGCACGTGAGAGCGCCCTGATTCCCTTTATTTTGTTCTGTCAAAAGTATTGAATACTTTGGAGCATCACGTGCTGTCACGTGGTGGGAATTTGGGTATTTGTCTGCTAAAGCTTTTGCCAAGGGGTCACGTGGGGCATGTGAGAGCGCCCATAGCTTCTGTTTCTTTTGCTTTTTCTTTGTGTGCTTCAGGGGTCACGTGGGGCACGTGAGGCGTTGCCTCAAAGTTCTTTTCTGTGGATCTTTACAGGGGTCACGTGGTAGCACGTGACTCTAGTTCTTTGCATGTTTGAAGATCTCTTTATCTTTTTAAGAGTTAAATCCTTCATAGGGTTAAACCCTAGCAATAACTTTAAAGGAATTAAATTCCCACTTTTCTTTTGAAGAATTATATTTTTAGATAGGGTTAAACCTTAATTTCTTTTCTGTAGGAATTAAATTCCCCATATATGTAAAGAATTAAATTTTGGCATAGGGTGAAACCCTAATTTCTTTTTTAAGGGAATTAAATTCCTGTGAGTTTGAGATAATTAAGTTCTTAATTAGGGTTAAACCCTAGTTCTGTCCATTTTGAAAGAATTAAATTCCTATAATATAGGGTTAAACCCTAATTTTATCTCAAAGGAATTAAATTCCTATAACTCTTGTGAGAATTAAATTCTCAAAACTCAATTCCTCCTCCATGTTTTAGATCTGCATGGCAGGATCTCAACCCAATGAGAATTAAATTCTCAATTTATGGGGAGATGTGCACTTTGCAGATCTTCAACCAGAGAAAGAACTAAGTTCTTTTCTTTATAGAAGAGTTAAACTCTTTTGAGAATTAAATTCTCTTTTTGAAGCCTCTCTTTTCTTACCTAAGGTTTTTCTTTGCAGAGAATCAAATTCTTCCTTCTGAATTTTCAAGATTCCAAGGCTCTATATCTCTCTCTGTCTGTTTTTCTCCCCCTTTTCTTCTTTCCTTAACTCTCTCCCTTGGCACCTATTTATAGGAGAAGGAAAAGAATCAATCTGTATAGTGAATCTTTCATTGAAAGATTTGATTTGTTTATTGAGAGATTTGATTTATTTTCATCATTGATCCGGGCCTTTAAATTATTAGGTGAATTTTATTCACCGTTGGATTTTAAATCCAAAGATATCCTTTTGTTATTTCGGTTAGATTTAGGGGGAAATCTTTCCATGTCTAAGATTTTTCCATAAATTGGTGATATTTAATCACCCTCGGATTTTTAATCCAACGGTTTCACATAATTCTTCTCTATTTTAGAAAGATTTAAATGATCTTATTCAGAATTTAATTCTGTTGAACAGCAGGATTTTTAAAGCTAGTCATGTGCGGCCACATGACCTTTGGTCACGTGTGAGCACGTGACCCTCGGTCACGTGTAGGCATGTGACCTTCAGTCACGTGTAAGTACGTGGCCCCTTGAATGGGCTTCTCTTCTGCGCATGCTCTGTGCCGCTGCTTTAAACGTCACGTGCCAACACGTGACCGCTGGTCACATGCTAGCACGTGATGCTTCCTCTGAATCTTTTTCCTGATTTTTAATCAGGGAACAAATGCCCCCACAGCGTTGCTCTCACGTGTCTGCACGTGAGTGCAACGCTGTCACTTTTGTGACCGTTGGATCTGCCTTGGGAGTAGGGTAGATGAAACGTTTTCCATCCCATCCTATAAATGCCCATGTCTTTTCAGAAGCGCCTCCACTTTTGCTCATCTTCCTCCTTTGCTAACTTTCTTCTTTTCGAGAATTTAATTCTCTTTTTCCAGAGCTTAGATCTCTGCTTCAAACTTTTTCCAGAGTTTAACTCTGTTCCAAGAAGACCCTTTCTTCAGGTAAATGATCTTTGAACGATCGGAGAACTTCCCCAGCAATCACCACGGGATTTTAAATCCAGATCAAGGGTTTTTTTCCTTTGATAAGAACACACATTTCTTTTTATTTTAAGTTTTTCCACAAGAACAGAAAACCATTCAATCCTCAAACTGTAGACATCCTAGGGTTTCTTTAACCCTTAGGGAAATGATGATGTTGGTTGTTTTCCCTGGAATTTAATTCTATCTCCAAGGAGCTCTGGCTCTGGAACCACATTTTCTGGGAATTTAATTCCCTTTTTCAAAAAGGAATTTAATTCCTATGAAGAACTAAGTTCCTCCTAGAGACTTTCATAGGTTTTCTTGCCCTGAGTCATCTTCTTCACAATTCAGAAGAAGTTTGCACAGTTGGTCTTTGGGAATTTAATTTCCTTGATTCTATTTGATTCATCACAGAGCCCAAGATGGATTTGTCTTTTAGGGGAATGTGTAGGGTCACTTGAAACCCACTGCCTATTTGATTAGAATATTCCCTTTGTCTCATTATAATTGTTGTGCCTTATCATTAGCCAGCCGTCATCTTGATTTCGTGGGACCCACATGTTTTGTAACTAATGGTCCTACTAAACAAGTCCTCTGTCGCTTTCTTCAACTGTCTTCATATATTTATGCTCATATATATATATATATATATATATATTGCTGGCTTCACTTTTGACAGTTTTCCTTTACTTTGTTTCAGGTGCGATGGCTTCTGTTCCATGCTTTCCCTTCACTCGCTCGGAGGCCGCTTTTCCTTAGTCACCATATGATGAGGAAGCGATGGCGATGATCCGTGCTCATGACCCGAACTGCACTAGCTTACTTCTATGGGGAACTTGGTACAGCCATATTATCCGGGGTCACCGGAGTTTCCTCTGCGAAGTGTCGACAGAGCCCACTTTCCCGCTCTTGCCGATAGACCCTCCGAGGACGGTTTTCGCTGTGGAGATGCCAAATTGGACTCCAACGGGACGGCTCGAGCCTTCGACAACCGGTATCCCAAACCATCCGATCCCAGCTATAGATATCCTGGGATGACGTATTTACCTGGGTGAGGCTTACCCATGGGGACAGATTTATAAGATAGGGCTCACTCCTCGACACCCCACGGGCTACCTCCTCTGGGCTCGCTATATTCTTTCTGCCCATCGTGCGCGGCTGCAAAAGGTCGGGCTTTACCAGGCAATATATGCGTCGCTCTTCCATTATCAATCCCCGCATGTCTGGTGGGTTAAGGCGTTCTTGAATCAATGGAATCTCCCCACCAACACTTTTCTTCTGGGGGACAGAGAGGTTTCGATCTCTTTGGGGGAATTTTATGAGATCTCGGGGCTGCCAATTCGAGGGACACTTTATGAGGAGTTGCTGCCTTCTGATGAATACGTCTTTGAACCCGAGCCTGCACCGCTTGACGGCTTGTGTGCTGAGAACGCCGTCCGCCACAAGCGTCCCAGCTTGATCAAGGTGCTAGGTATATTTGACCGATTGTTCACCGAATCTGAGGAGCAGGGCATTACTTTTAAGAGCTTCATTGCTTGTTTCCTTCGCGAGGGCGTCTTGTCGAAGATAGCTCCGAAGTTCGCAAATATTAAAGACCCCTTTGGGTTTGGTCCGAAGAATCTGCCGACCAATGAATCGGATCTACCGCTGTACTACATCCCCATAATGTCGCCGATGTCTTTCGAATCCATTGCAGCTTCCGGCATGGATGAGGAGACGTTCTTTGTGGGGTTTATCAGTGTCTGGCTTAGCTGGTTTTTCATCCCTATGCATCGCCGTTTTCTGAGAGTTTCGGTCATCTATCCGGTTCACTGTATAGCCGAGGGGACGCGGCTGGCCATTGGCATCCCGGCATTGGCGCATCTCTATCACGGGTTGTGCGCTGCAGCTAATACTTCCACCCCTGGCGTAAATGTGGTAAACTTTTTGCTTCACTACTTCACGTCTTGGATCGAAATGCACATCTTGGGTGCTTTCGCTATGCATCATAGGCCTGCATTTTATGATGCTTACACCTTTCCGTGACTTATGCGATTGGTAGATGCTTCTGCCGCTGACCCGACTCAATTCGGGGCTATTCGGGCATTGATTTCTCCTTATGTTACTGCTGGCGGGTTGGTATTTACTGATCGGGTCTTATCTTCTTCCTCGGGTTCAACTCAACCGCTTTGGGACCGGTCAAAAGATAACGTACCCTCTTTGAGGCCCCGGGAGGCCGCGCACTTAAACGCAATCAGACCGGGCTACCTGGTATTCCGTCAGGATAGCGTAGCCCTTTTTCATGCGGTACAATCCGCATCGCTTTGCCTAGCAGCTTGGCTATGATCAGGGCGTCCCGTTTGAGGCTTTCATAGTCGCGCTGGTTCCTTCGCTCGAGGCCATTCGAGATGCCGCCCATCATTTTGTGAGGCTGAACACCGGTTCCCAGTTCATGATCCCCAATGTTGATTACATGCCCCGATGCTTAGGGCCGTTCACGGGCTGGTATCTCCATCGGGTCAACCCGATTATTATTGAAGAAAGAAGGGTACTTCTTGGCCACGGTGCCCCTACCCAGGATCCGGCCACAGGAGCTATGCTGCGACCGCGCGCCCCGGTCCGCTTTCCTCTGAGGGATACCGGCATCGCGCTTATTCCGGGAGAGTCGGGGGTGGATCTTACCCTAACAGCTGGTATGCCCCTGGGTACCCGGTCACGGGGTAAACGGGCTCCGCTAGCAGCACCGCCGCCCGCGGCAGCACCGCCCCCCGTGGCGTCGACAATGGCGGTGTCATCCTCGGTTGTGGCGCCAAGCGAGGGTGATAAAGAAGAGGGTGTTGAGGGTGACATGGGCCGGCGCCGCACTAAGGTTCCACGGGGGAGGAAACGGTCGTCTTCGGCGGCCGGTTCTGGATCTAAGAGGCGGAGGATGGTGGCCACCAACTTACTTGATTCTCTAACGGAGTCCGAGCCCATACTTCTAGATGAACCATTGGTTATGCAAGAGTCGGACGCTGGTCTTCTCTTCCCGGGTTCGGCCGCCGAGGAAGCAGCACGGTTGGCTGAGACTATAAGACGTTCCAAAGATGCGTCTCAGAATGCCAGGGTTCCGAAGAAGCCCTATCCTGCTGTAATTTTTTACGAAGACCCCTCGTGGATCCGGCGGCGGTTTATCGGGCCTTTGGAGGAATGGGGAGAAAGGGCCCTGAAGCAGGCTGCTTCGGAGGATGCGGCGGACGCGCTTTCCTTGTGGACTGGCGGCCATGAGTCCACCCTCGAACCCCAGCGGGCACACCTCCTTGAGAAGGAGAATCGGCTTGAAGAAGCCATATTAAAGGCTTCCCTACGCATTAGTATGTTTTTGTACTTCTTTGTAGCTTTTCAGATTATTTACGCTTGTATGTATATATCCTTATTCTTGTGTGAATTGTGCAGAATCTTCGACGATGGGGGAGGTCCCTACGGGCTTTTTGAAGCTAAAGCCTGTCGACTTTCCCGATGAAGCATTGCTCGATGTGGAGGGGGCTGACGAGGCTGCTCCTCTTACAATAGAGCCTTCTGTGGCAGTTCTTGATTACGGAGCACTCGCTCCTTTGGTAGAGGCTCCTTTGGTGGTCGCCGTCCCAACGACTCTTCCTGAGGGCGGCCCAGAGGCTGGAAGAGAGGTAGTTGGGACTACCCTCCCTTTGTTGGAGCCGGAGATCACGGCGTAGGCCGTTGAAGCCGCCATCCCCCCGACTCAGAATGGAAGGAGTGTTGAAGGTAACCTATTACATTTTAAATTAGTAATCTTTCTGTTGTTTGAACTCTTTTGTTTTCTCAGATTTGCACGGGCTGGCAGCCTCTATTGCTGATTTGTCTCCCCGGCAATCGTTTCAGCGTCTGTTAGAGATGGCAGCTCCGCAGGCGATATCCCCTCAACGCATCATCCTCTCATCTGGGCAAGGTTAGTGTCGTTCGCCATTTCTTATAGCGTCGTTGTTATTTTGCGTATTGACATTGATGTTCTCTACAGTTTTGGAGGCCGATGATGAGGTTGAGGTCCTCGAAGGGCCAAGGGAACCTTCAGCTCCTACTTGCATGACCGTAGGTAAGTTACATCTCAATATGACCCCACTTGTTCCTTTGCTTAAGAGTTTTACTGACATTTTTCAAATCTGAACAGCCTTGCCAGCCCCCATAGCGCTGGAATCGCGTATCGTCATGCCGCCCGGCCCCTACGCTTTGCGAGCCTCAGAGCGCCTGGCCCAGTTAAGCCTTGTCTCCATGTCGTCTTTGATCGAGGAGCTTCATGCTGGCAGCGCAACCACAGCTGAAGCATTTGCTGCCGAGGCTAACGGTTCTCTTCCTTTTCTTGCCACCTACCATAGCGAAGAGGTGGTGCGAGTCTGGGTAGAGTTCTGTCGGCAGGTGGAGGCTTGCTTGCACGCACTTGAGTGTTCCCGCCTTTCCTCGGAGACCATGGCTGCAAAGGCGGACTTGCGGGGGCTAATAGCGCGGTGCACGACAAATATGGTATCATGCGAGAAGAGGCTCGGCCGCAAATTCTCGGAAAGGGAGCTGGCCTCTAAGGCATTGAGCGAGCTTCAAACCAGCCTTATAGCCAAAGCCAATAAAGTGTATGAACTCTGGCGGGTACTTCAAGAGTCTATCAAAGAGGTGGTGGCTCTTGATAAAGCTGCCGTGTTCACTCGCGAAAGGGTTGAGGCTTACAAGGCTAATGAGAAAGAGCTCGAAGGCCGGCTCACCTCGTATCAGGCCCAGCAGGCTCAGGCGGAGGCCCGTCTCCTGGCGATCCTGAATCATGAAGCTGTGGCCCAGCAAAAGAAGGATAAGCTAGTAAAATTGCTAAATCGCCCACCGGCTTGAAGACTTGTATCTTTTCTTTTCTTTTTGTACATACTCCTGAATGAGAGTATATTCTTTTTTCTTTTTCATGAATTGTACTTTGTATCTATTTTGGTTCATGAATAAAAGACATATTTTTTTTTCTCAATGGTGTGTCTCTTTTTATTGAATGTGTTCTGCGGACAATTTATCTTGGTCTCCTTGCAGGGTAGCGATGGCTTAGGATTCAGGGTTAAGATCTGCCTCCTAAGACTTTTGAGATTTATGAGCTGTGAAGATCTCATAAAGAGTTTTTCTCCCTACAGGTCGAGCGGATCCCGTAGGTGTAAGTTCTTCTTAACAATCGGGAGGATTCTTAAGCGGGTTTTCCCTTGGGAGTCGTAAGGATCTCACAAGAGAGTTTTCTTCCTTACAGGTCATGAGGACCCGCAAGTGCTGGGTACGGTCGCCCTTATCCGTATTTCACAGGATCAGGGGTTGTTTTGGGATGTTTTCCTGGGTACCGTAGTTTAAAGACATCGCGGTCAAGGTTAAGGACATCATAGTCCGTGGGTTTAAGGACTCCACAGTCCGATGTTAGTTTTAAGACATCACGGTCAAGGTTAAGGACGTCATAGTCCGTGGATTTAAAGACTCCACAGTCCGATGTTAGTTTTAAGACATCACGGTCAAGGTTAAGGACATCATAGTCCATGGATTTAAGGACTCCACAGTCCGATGTTAGTTTTAAGACATCACGATCAAGGTTAAGGACATCATAGCCCGTGGATTTAAGGACTCCACAGTCCGATGTTAGTTTTAAGACATCACAGTCAAGGTTAAGGAAGTCATAGTCCGTGGATTTAACGACTCCACGGTCCGATGTTAGTTTTAAGACATCACGGTCAAGGTTAAGGACATCATAGTCCGTGGATTTAAGGACTCCACAGTCCGATGTTTGCTCTAGATGCTTCACATGGGTTCACTGCCGTGCTTGGCGAGGACCAGGATCCGCTCTGGGCGTTTTCCGCGGGGTCAAAGAGTGACGTTATCTGCGTTCCACGTGACCAGGAATTTTGCGCTAGATGCTTCACACGGGTTCACTGCCGTATTCGGCGAGGACTAGGCTCCGCTTTGGATGCTTCACACGGGTTCACTGTCGTGCTCTGCAAGGACCAGGATCCGCTCTGAACGTTTTCCACGGGGTTAAAGAGTGACGTTATCCGCGTTTCATGTGACCAGGAATTTTGCGCTAGATGCTTCACACAGGTTCACTGCCATGTTCGGCGAGGACTAGGCTCCGCTCTGGATGCTTCACACGGGTTCACTGCCGTGCTCTGCGAGGACCAGGATCCGCTCTGGACGTTTTCCACGGGGTCAAAGAGTGACGTTATCCGCGTTCCACGTGACCAGGAATTTTGCACTAGATGCTTCACAAGGGTTCACTGCCGTGTTCGGCGAGGACTAGGCTCCGCTCTGGATGCTTCACACGGGTTCACTTCCGTGCTCTGCGAGGACCAGGATCCGTGATCAGTCGAAAATACTGCATTTCTAACACGGCAATTTCCCTACCTTTTGCAGTCAAGTAAAGGTATCCGGTATTCATATCACACATATTTGCAAAACACATGTAAAATACTGGATTACTTGTACTGTAGACTAAAACCGGCACCTTTTAGGGAAATTGTGTGTTTTTCATGGCATTGCATCATCCTTGTATTGCGCAACTCTTGTCTGGGGTTTAATGCAGGAAATCATAAGAAGCAGGGCCTAAATTAAGAAAAGAACTGATAAAAGACACGGCAATTTAAAGGGCTAAAGATCTGGTAGCAATACAGAAGGCCTAAGAGAAATTAAAATATCAGAATAAGGCCCATTTGACAGCCCAAAACCACACTAGAGAGATCAAGCCAAGAGGCTTCGAAACCGCCGCAGTTCCGCGGCGGGAGCTGGCTTGCGCCGCGGAACCGCGGCGCTTTGGTGTGATCACAATACCAAATTTTTTACACGTGTCTCTTATAACGTCCAAAGCTTCCAGAAAACCCCAGAAGCTCCACGTGGCGTATCTAGAAGGCTCGGCTTAACAAACTATTTCTAGAAGGATCTTGTAACAAACTTTTGGAGGGAAATTTGAATGTTTGGCTAACAAACTTGTGGAGGGAAATTTCAAATTTCAATCCTAGATCTAAAATATTTGAGGCCTTATAAAAGGAGCTTAGATCAAGGTTGCAAAATGTTCAAGAATTCATTCATCACTATCTTCCCTCCACAAGTTTAGTGACAAAACTTGTGCCCAATCTCCAATTCAACCTCAAGATCAAATTCCCGAGATCAATTCAAGCAAGAATTCCTCCAACCTTTAGAAGCAACGCCGGATTTCCAACGGAGCAAGAGATCCACGCCGATCCGCGACTCAAGGAGCCGAGCGAAGCCGAAATCGACGATCTAGTTCCTTCTTTTTGTAAATTCAAGAGAGTTGTAACAAAATTTGTCGATAAATAAAGGTGAATTTTCTATATTCTTGCTTATCTTTTAATTCAAGTATAATGATTAGATCTCAATTTGTGATTGTGTTTGTGATCATGATGTTTGAGTAATCTCCACTCGTGTAGGAGTTGTGACGATCTTTAGATGATGATGATTTAGATATTTTTACAATTCTTAAATTCTATAATATTTGGAAATTCTAGTGAATCAAATGATTAATAACCTAGTTTTGAGATGATGCTTTCTTGATCGTGTTCACTCGAAATTAAGGAACAACCATTAAACATTTGATTAACTAGAAGCTAGAATTTGAATGCGATCCATCGAAAGGACAAAGGATGAGTTGCAGAATCCTTAATTTTCCCGCACGATCCTTAAACCTCGATGAATTTGTATCGATCTAGTATCAATTCATTAATGGATAAGAATTAGTAATTTTTAGATCTCATCACATCGATAGATCCGATCTACTCCTACGAGCTATCCTTATAATCTTGAGTGTTGATTGGAAATTATCTCTCATCTCTCATCTTGTTTTAATGTTTCTTTTAGATCTAGATTTTTCTTACTTTTAATCTTCAAATGCAAATCATGAATTGTTTTCTTTTCTTTGCCTTAAATTTTCAACTCATCTAATTTGAAAATTGAACGGAACTCACTTTTCCTGTGGACGATCCGCACTTACTAACGCGCTACATCCGACACCGTTATTGATTGCGGTCAAAATATTTTTTTGGTTGTGATTTCTAAATACAATTTTCCAACTACTACACATCAAGAATATAAATTCAATCAAAATGGCGCCGTTGCCGGGGATCGTGTGCTATTTGTTCATTTTTTGAAATTTGAGTTGAAAAGTTTATTCCATCAATATTTTTTTTAGATCAAAACTCGCGCAAATACTAATACGTGTTGTTGTGGTTAATTGCAAGGAGATCTGGAGCTTGCTGTGAAATTGGAAAATTATTTGAAGAATTCTAGAGGACTAAGGAAGTGATTTGGAGCTTGCTGGAAAAAAATTTGTGCAGTGATTCCACTAAAGCACCGCGTTTCCGCGGCCCTAGCTCCCAAATGCGGCGGTTCCGCGGCGGCATGAGGGCTTCTCTGTAAAAATTTTATCTGGTAATCTCTAACTTTCTTATCTCCTTCCTAAAATCTACTCCAACTAACAATTTTTTGCAGGTTTCTTTGCAAATAATCGCAGCGCCGCAAAAGCAAAATTAAAATTGTGCTGTTTTTGATTTTGTGGTTGTTTGCATAATTAATATGAATATTAAGGGGCACGGCCAAATCCAGATTAGGTGGGGAGTTCATTACCCTTCCTAAGCCCCAAAAATCACAAACCTGCATCCGCATTACCCTCATTAATTAAAAAATATCTAGAGATGACTCTAAGGACCGTCGAGCTCACTTAGGACAGAAAAAGGTCGTGGGTAATTCATTGCTTATCCGCGTTTTCTTGTGGTGTCTAAGGCAAGTGTGTCGAAGGCTAGTGGTTATTAATTAGGCCCACTACTTACGTAGTGGAGTACCTTCCCACTTACCTGGCACTTACCTGGCTACAGGAGGACAAAGAGGCAGTGGAGGATTTTATCCTGCGACTTGTCTTCTGACAGTTAGGAGCGGTCTAGAGATTGGACCTAGGTGACCATAAATTTTAGGGTTTTGCTTGTTGCATTTGTTGTGATCGCATCATATTTTCAAAATCCGTATCATTTTTCAAAACAAACACCGCATTCACTTCATTTCCCCTAATTATAAATCACGCTGCCACTTGTACTAACCCTTTTTAGTACAAGATAGGCTGGACACGGGATTCTAGTGCCCGTCTTGTCCGCGTCCCCTCGATCGACTCCGAAGTCGGTATTTCTCCATTTACCTTTCTTTTACCCCCCACCACACCCACACCGATGGATCCGTCTTCATCGAACCTCTTTACCGCTGCTCTGCCGCCGTCCGTTGGTGCGCAGAATCCTCCCCGCATCTCTCTCCAAGAGAGGTGCTACCCTTTGCGAGGTCCTCTCTCGACCTGCTTATCCATTCCACCAGCCAACGGGGATAACTTTGAGATTAAGCCCCAGTACATCAACCTTCTACCCAAATTCCACGGTCTCGAGACTGAAGACGCATACGTTTTTATTACCAAATTTGAAAACGTATGCGCAATGATGGGTACATCACAACTTTCTGTGGATGCCATGCGTCTACGACTTCTTCCATTTACCTTGTGCGATTTAGCCGAGAAGTGGCTATATAACACCACCGCACATTCAATCACGAATTGGGAAGAATTCGTTGCGGCATTCCTTAAAAAATTCTACCCTATGCAAAAGACAGCTCGAATCCGTAGCGAACTCTATCAATTCTCCCAGCTTCCTGATGAACCATTTTCAAAATACTTTGACCGATTCAAGGATCTTTTAGTTCAATGCCCACATCACGGCATCCCGAGATGGGAACTTTGCCGAATCATATATGAGGGCAGTAACCCTACCACTAAACAAAACCTTGAAAACATGTGTCAAGGCACTTTTATGACCAAGGATGATGGGGAAGCATGGAAATTTTTAGAAGAGTTCGCTGAAAAGTCACTACAGTGGGAGACTGGAACCCAGCCATCGAGTAGGGGTGGCGTACACCAAATAGACGTGTCCATAGGTGTTCGAGCTGAGATGGCAGCAATGCAAAAGAAGCTCGATGCTATGGAACACAAATTCCTAGTAGCCTCCCTAAACCCAATGGCGCTCCCCAAAACTGTTTGTGGGTGTTGTTCTAATCCTTCTCACTTGACGGAAGAATGTCCATTAAACTCTCAGTTTCGAGGTCTCGAGCATACCAATGCCGCATTTCAAAGACCTGGAAACGACCCTTTTTCTTCCACATATAATCAGGGTTGGAGGAATCACCCGAATTTTGCCTGGAACCAATCCCAAAACACAGTTCCAAACCCTAATCAATTCCAACAGGTCCCTCCACCACAACAGCAACCACTTCAACTCACCCAGCACCCCTACCGGTCACAAAACTTCCAAAACCAGGTCAACACTTCTGCACCTTCTAATCCTATGCAGTCGACCTGTTCTGACTAGTTCTCTCAAGTCGCTCAAACCATGAAATCACTCTTGTCAAATTTCATGGAAGTGTCGGCCGAGGTTAGGTCTTCCATTGGTGAGATAAAGAAAAACTCAGCGTCCCAAGCTGAGAGTATCAAAACGATGGAAGCTGAAATTGCACGACTTAAGGCCGAAATGAGTGTGAGAGAAAAAGGGAAACTCCCAGCTCAACCTATACCCAATCCTGGCTATTCACATCATGTGAATGCAATCACCACATTAAGATCTGGGAGAGTGCTGGATAACCATATTGGGGAAGAAGTTGATGATACTGAGAATCCTATCAACACCCCGGCTGAGACCTTTCCTCTCATACACACTTCTGCTTCTGATTCTTGTTCTTCTACCCCACCACCTTCTCGCGAGCCTATTCTCCATTTCCTTCTAGGCTCGACACCTCAGCCCACCTCTTTTACTCCTCCACAGACGATCCCCACTTCTATTTTGGGATCGGGGCCACACACACTTCCTTCTCCTATGATGGACCCAGCGCTCATTGCTAAAGCACCTTACCCGAACCGGTTAAGGGCTAACACATCGAGTCCACATATGGAGAAGATCATGGAAATGTTCAAACAGGTTAACATCAACATCCCTCTCCTAGATGCAATTCAACAAGTCCCCGCTTATGCGAAAATTCTTAAGGACTTGTGCACTAGGAAGAGGAAGACTCAAGTGCCAAAGAAGGTATTCATGTCCAATAGCATTAGCACTGCTTTTATCCCTCCGCTACCAAAGAAACGTAAGGACCCAGGATGTCCTACGATATCGATTTCTATTGGGGATAAACACATCAATCGTGCTCTTTTAGACCTTGGCGCCAGTGTTAACCTGCTTCCTTTCTCAGTCTATGAGCAACTAGGGATCGGAGAGTTGAAACCAGCCCATTGCACTCTCCAGATGGCTGACCGATCAATCACCAAACCTAGGGGTGAACTGGAGGATATGTTAATAAAAATCGGGGAATTCGTATTCCCTGTGGATTTTATTGTACTTGATACACAGCCTGTAGCGAACCCCCGGAATCAAATTCCGGTGATTTTAGGTCGCCCCTTTTTGGCCACTTCCAACGCTATCATCAACTGTCGTAATGGCTCTATGACCTTATCCTTCGGGAATAGGTCAATAGAGCTGAACATTTACAAGATTGGAAGTGTACCCTCCGAACCTACTGCTCATATCTGTTCTGTCAACTTAATGGATGTCGACAGCAGCGAATTTGATGATCCTCCTGATACTGATCTTGACTCTTTTCATACGTTGTTGTTTGACCCAACTATGTATCATACACATACGGACTCTTCCACCGAGATGCCCGGGTCAACAACTAACACCGATTATGAATTGCTTTTAGAGTCTAAAGATCACCCCGCACTTTGTGATGACATTATTCTTCGGGGTATTGATGAAACTTTTGAGGAGATCTTCGCTGATGAACTCGCATTTCTGAATAATACGGGTGTTGAGATGAATCATGTCCCAATCATTGAAATTGAACCTCCACCCCCTCTTCTGAACTGTAAAAAGAATGCGAGTAATCCATTACATTCACTGCTTCGTCTCTCCAAAATGAGACGCACACACACTCTCTTCCACCCCTTATCCTTTCCCCACTTCTTTTTCCACCAACCCGAGCACTGCATTGATAAAATCTTCGAATGGTTGGTGTTGATCTTCGGTCTTTGCAAAGCTTGGCATCGACCAATGATTCTTGACCCCCTCATGTGATTTTCAAAGCTTAACATTGCATAACTCAAGTTTGGGGGGGGGCATTTTTTTTCAAAGCCAAGAACAAGTTTGGGGGAGGGTCTTCACTTATATATTTTGCCCCCACTAATAAATTCCTCCCAGGCTTACAGGTTTTTCAAGATTTAGCTAATGGCAACAGTGAGGACACTGTTGAAAACAAGTTTGGGGGAGGTTTGTGCTTAGTTTTGCATCATGTGCATCTCATTTGCATAAACACAAAACATTTCTTTAAAAAAAACCATAAAAATTCAAAATTCAAAAAAAATTTCAAAACCCATAAAAATTTTGTGTAAATATTTTTCTTTTGGTTCATCAATTTTTGTAAATAATTTTTCAAAACCTATAAAAATTTAAAAATTTTCAAAATCCATAAAAATTCAAAAATTTTCAAAATATAAAAACTTAAAATTAGATAGTGAACAATTACATCCGTGAGATTAGAAAAATTTAAGAAACTAAGAAAATTAGAAGTTTTCTTATACGAACTAGTAATAAGTAGTTATGAGCCATTGTCCCAAGGGTTAGTAAGATGAAGGACGTCACTAATCTGAGAATAAAAATAAGTCTGAAAAATAGTTTCTATTATGGAAAGCCAAGTATTTTGAATGTTGATACCCTGCTATTCGCACTTACACACGTCTTAAAGCCCGGGATAGTAGAGGATACCTTGAAATACTCTTGTCTTAAAGCCAAAAGTATGAAGGAAATAAAAAAATGAATAAAATATAAAGTGGTGAGAAAAATGGACACTGGTTTTGTTATCGCCGAGGGCAATAAAAAATTTATAGCGAGGGTGCTTTTTCACCTAGTGCCCTAAGGAGACTGGTCTGGGAGTCACTGCTATACCCGAGGTGGTGCAAGACGAGGAAAATACACCAAGTAAGCAAGCACAAGAGTAATCGGTCGGTTAGTATCTCAAGAAGTATTAACGGTCGCATGAAAGTGTGTGAGCACATCTAGATATTCATTAATTAAAAAGTACTGAGGCTGATGGGCAAGAGTATGATAGCTTGAATTGAATTCTCCGGGTGTAGGGATGTTCTTTACACACACGCAAGGTGATATGATCGATGTTTGGAATAAAGATAGGAATGAAGAATAAGACGATGTTTTATTGAGGGAGGACGTAATTTCTAACATCTTTTCATGACCATTAAGATAGGGCTCATGACAATCGAAAAGCTAGCTTAGTTGGAAACCCTAATTTTCAAGGCTTTTCTTTTACAATTCTTTTCTTTAAATGTAATATTCATGATCTTCCTTTTATTATTGGATTTTGTGGGTGCAATCCGCTGAAAACCCTCAGGAGATAACACTCCTCCTACTAGGGACATCAAGAGGTTTAAAGGCTTGTTGTACGTGCTCAGTGCAATCGTGTTGCCTACGAAAGTGTGCTTTTCTCTTTCTTTATTTTCTCCTTCTCTTTTTAATAAAACAGTTCGATCGAGACGATCGAAAATAAGTTTGGGGGAACTTGATCAGTCGAAAATACTGCATTTCTAACACGGCAATTTCCCTACCTTTTGCAGTCAAGTAAAGGTATCCGGTATTCATATCACACATATTTGCAAAACACATGTAAAATACTGGATTACTTGTACTATAGACTAAAACCGACACTTTTTAGGGAAATTGTGTGTTTTTCATGGCATTGCATCATCCTTGTATTGCGCAACTCTTGTCTGGGGTTTAATGCAGGAAATCACAAGAAGCAGGGCCTAAATTGGGAAAAGAACTGATAAAAGACACGCCAATTCAAAGGGCTAAAGATCTGGTAGCAATACCGAAGGCCTAAGAGAAATTAAAATATCAGAATAAGGCCCATTTGACAGCCCAAAACCACACCAGAGAGATCAAGCCAAGAGGCTTCGAAACCGCCGCGGTTCCGCGGCGGGAGCTGGCTTGCACCGCGGAACCGCGGCGCTTTGGTGTGATCACAATACCAAATTTTGTACACGTGTCTCTTATAACGTCCAAAGCTTCCAGAAGACCCCAGAAGCTCCACGTGGCGTATCTAGAAGGCTCGGCTTAACAAACTATTTCTAGAAGGATCTTGTAACAAACTTTTGGAGGGAAATTTGAATGTTTGGCTAACAAACTTGTGGAGGGAAATTTCAAATTTCAATCCTAGATCTAAAATATTTGAGGCCTATAAAAAGGAGCTTAGATCAAGGTTGCAAAATGTTCAAGAATTCATTCATCACCATCTTCCCTCCACAAGTTTAGTGACAAAACTTGTGCCCAATCCCCAATTCAACCTCAAGATCAAATTCCCGAGATCAATTCAAGCAAGAATTCCTCCAACCTTTAGAAGCAACGCCGGATTTCCAACGGAGCAAGAGATCTACGCCGATCCGCGACTCAAGGAGCCGAGCGAAGCCGAAATCGACGATCTAGTTCCTTCCTTTTGTAAATTCAAGAGAGTTGTAACAAAATTTGTCGATAAATAAAGGTGAATTTTCTATATTCTTGCTTATCTTTTAATTCAAGCATAATGATTAGATCTCAATTTGTGATTGTGTTTGTGATCATGATGTTTGAGTAATCTCCGCTCGTGTAGGAGTTGTGACGATCTTTAGATGATGATAATTTAGATATTTTTACAATTCTTAAATCCTATAATGTTTGGAAATTCTAGTGAATCAAATGATTAATAACCTAGTTTTGAGATGATGCTTTCTTGATCGTGTTCACTCAAAACTAGGGAACAACTATTAAACATTTGATTAACTAGAAGCTAGAATTTGAATGCGATCCATCGAAAGGACAAAGGATGAGTTGCGGAATCCTTAATTTTCCCGCACGATCCTTAAACCTCGATGAATTTGCATCGATCTAGTATCAATTCATTAATGGATAAGAATTAGTAATTTTTAGATCTCATCACATCGATAGATCCGATCTACTCCTACGAGCTATCCTTATAATCTTGAGTGTTGATTGGAAATTATCTCTCATCTCTCATCTTGTTTTAATGTTTCTTTTAGATCTAGATTTTTCTTACTTTTGATCTTCAAATGCAAATCATGAATTGTTTTCTTTTCTTTGCCTTAAATTTTCAACTCATCTAATTTGAAAATTGAACGGAACTCACTTTTCCTGTGGACGATCCGCACTTACTAACGCGCTACATCCGACACCGTTATTGATTGCGGTCAAAATATTTTTTTGGTTGTGATTTCTAAATACAATTTTCCAACTACTACACATCAAGAATATAAATTCAATCAATCCGCTCTGGACGTTTTCCACGGGGTCAAAGAGTGACGTTATCCGTGTTCCACGTGACCAGGAATTTTGCGCTAGATGCTTCACACGGGTTCACTGGCGTGTTCGGCGAGGACTAGGCTCCGCTCTGGATGTTTCACACGGGTTTACTGCCGTGCTCTACGAGGACCAGGATCCGCTCTGTACGTTTTCCACGGGGTCAAAGAGTGACGTTATCCGCGTTCCACGTGATCATGAATTTTGTTGACTGTATCCTCATTTCACGGAGTTGGGATTCGACTCTCGGACATCTGTACACCGTCAAGTCATGGAACTGGGAATTTTCGCTGTTCCGCTTTGCTTGATGTTGTGTCTGCTGTAATGAGACGAGTGTTGAGAAGATCTCTAGGCTGTCTGTAAACTATCGAGATTTGGCTTCTTCTTCTGATGAAACCTGGGGAGGAGGAGTGTGATTCCTTCTTCGTTTGCGCCCCTGGATTGTATACAGGGATTGATGTAGCATCACCTGTAGGGCAAAACTTTTATTTTTATTTTATTTCTTTTCCCGCGATGCTCTATCATTTCAGCTTTTATATTGCGAAGGTCGCGATTGCCCCGTCATTTCGGCTATTTTTCGCGGTGCTCAATCATTTCAGCTATTTATTTTATTTTTACTCGCTGCTTTTTATTGCGAGTTTCCCAATCATTTCGGCTATCTTTCATGCCTACATTTTTACTTGCTGCTTTTTATTGCAAGTTGTCCTATCATTTCGGCTATTTCGTATGCATGTATGGCTTGCTGGCTTTTCGCTGCAAGCTTGGATTTAGACACCGATTTTGGCATCAGCACCGCTACAACTGGGATATTTCCAAGAGCGAATCATCATTTGCCTCTGTCGATGTTGAACAAAGACGGCTTAGTAAACAGGGTTAAGGGTTCTGTGACTAAGGCTTTGACTTCATGAGCCGTAAGGGTCTCACAAAGGTATTTCTCCCTAGAAGTCATGAGGATCTTGTAGGTGTTTTCTCATTGGGAATCGTGAGGATTCCTAAGTGCACGTTCTCTTGTAAGTCGCAAGGATCTTACAAAAGGGTTTTCTCCTTATAAGTCGAGAGGACTTACAAGGGTTGTTCACCATATGAACATATCCCTAGTCACGGATGGGACTTGGTTAGGGAAATGTTTATTCGCGCCCGTGGATTGTATACAAGGGTCAATATGAGCTGCTTGTTGGGCAATATCGAAGGTTGTGGGGGGGGGGGGGGGTTGCTTAAGAACAGGTTCAGGTTTTGTAACTTAAGACTTTCAAATCTTATGAGCCGTGAGGGTCCCATAAGAGAGTTCTCCTTACGAGTCGTGAGGATCTCGCAAGTGTAATTTCTCCTCAGGAATCGTGAGGACTCCTAAGTGTGTTTCTCCCTTGTGAGTCGTAATGATCTCACGCGGGCGGTTTCTCTTTATAAGGTCGAGAGGAACCTGTAAGCGTCTTTTAACGAGGTTGCGCCCTTTCGGGTTTTCACAAACACTCGCCGGTAGTCCTGCTGTTTTTACTCACGGAGCCCTTTCGGGTTTTCATCCGTGCCCATTTTGCTTATGGACATACCGTTTTTATTTTTATTTTTATTTATTTATTATTCTTTTTTTTGTATCGGTTTTGAGATGAATAACCCACCGTAGTTTATCGACATCTCGGTCAACGACTAGTTTTAGGACATAGTGGTCCGTTGTTAGTTTAATGACGTTTCGGTCCATCGTTAGTTTAAAGACGTTTCGGTCCGTTGTTGAAGAAGGCCGGTTACTACTTATAGAGTTCGGGCTTAAGAAGATAGAGAGCGGACATAGTCGTCGTCATCTATTATTGACCTAGGACTTGACCCGTTAAGCGTAGTATTTCTTCAGGAAGCGACTGTTTATTGGCCTGAAAGGTCTTTCACCATGCATATCCTTGAGTAGATACGCTCCACCCTGGTAGACCTTGTCTATGATGTACGGGCCTTCATAGTTCGGCTCGAATTTTCCCCGTTTGGTGCGATTAGGGATCATAGGTCTTTTGACCACTAGCACGAGTTCGCCTTGGCGGAATGTCCTCAGCCTGGTCAATCTTTCATATGAGCGCATCATCTTTGCTTTATAAGCCTCCAGATTTTGTTGCGCTATGAGCCGGGTTTCATCAAGGGCATCAAGCTCCTCAAGCCGAAGGTGAGCATTTTCTTCGTCCGTTAGCTCGTAGTGGACTGCCACTCGTAGAGAAGGTAATTCTATCTCGAGGGGTAGTACTGCTTCTGTACCGAATACCAATGCGTATGGAGTTGTGTTCGTGGCCGTCTTGAACGTAGTTCGATACGCCCAGAGAGCTTCTTGCAGTCTCTCGTGCCAGTCTTTCTTATTTCGGGACACCGTCTTCTTCACGATCTTCGTCAAGGTCTTGTTGAAAGCCTCAGCTAGACCGTTGGCCCGGAGAATATAAACTGAGGAATATCTCCAGTCTATGTTGTGTTGTTGCGCGAAGCGACTGATCTTGTGGCTTCTGTAGACTGGCCCGTTATCGGAGATGATCCGTCTCGGAGTTCCAAACCGATAAATGACATGCATCTTGAAGAAGTGGAGGATATTCTCCGTCTTCATTTCCCTCAGCGGTACTGCTTCTGCCCATTTGGAGAAGTAGTCAGTTGTCGCCAAAATGAATCGATGTCCCCTGGACGATGTTGGTTCGATGGGGCCGATTATATCAGTCCCCCACATTTCAAACGGCCAGCTGGCCACTGTTTGATGTAGAGGATTTGGGTGCTGATGGATAAAGTCCCCATGGATCTGGCACGAGTGGCATTGCTTCGCATATTCGAGGCAGTCCTGAATCATCGTGGGCCAATAGTAGCCCATTCGTTTAATCTTCAACTTCATCTTCGAGCCCGCTTGGTGAGAACCGCAGAGTCCATCGTGAACTTCCTGAACGACTCTTTTCGTTTCGTCAGGTCCCAGATATCTCAACCACAGAGAATCAAACGACCTCTTGTACAGAGTATTATTGACGAAGGCGAAGGACAGAGCTCGTTTCACAAGCTGATGTCTTAAGGGCGCATCTTCAGGCGTTCGACGGGATTTGAAGTAGTCTATGAAGACTTCTCTCCAATCTTCAGCCTTTTCTTGGTCCTTTATTTGCATAGCCGTTTGCTCGGTCGCTTCCTTTTTCTCAGATGATTCCGGAGATATTTCTGTCGGGGCAAGTACCCGGCGGCTTTGTACCACGATTCTTACGTCATCAAGATTCTCGTCAGCCAATTCTTTAGTGAGCTTAACTAGTGCATCTGCTTTGCTATTTTCCGTACGCGGTATGCTTTCCAGCATATAGGAGGGAATTTGGGTTAGTAATTGCTGTACTCTCTCGCCATATTTCACCAGTTCGGGTTTGTACGTTTGGTAGTTGCCATTTACTTAGCTAACGACCAGTTGAGAGTCTCCATATATGAGGAGGTTTTCAACTCCCATGTCGATGGAGATCTCAAGGCCCGCTATCAAAGCCTCGTATTCAGCTTCATTATTCATCCTCGGCTCTGTCAAGGAGAAAGCAAAGTGCATTATCCCTCCTTGTGGAGTTACGAAGATGAGGCCTACCCCCGATTTGATTATAGGCGTGTTTTGTTTGCGCTTCTTCATGGAAGTCACTCCGTCAAAATAGAGTTCCACTGGGTACCACTTCTGTTGATCGTGTCAAACGCGTGTTCGTCTGGCAGCTCGCAATTCAAAGGAGAGTCGGCAGGTATTGGATGCTCAGCGAGAAAGTCGGCAATGGCTTGACCTTTCACTGCCTTAAGAGGCTGATAGGTTATTGAAAACTCTATCAAGAGTAGGGCCCATTTAGCGATCCGACCTGTCAATATGGCCCTCGACATTAAATATTTAAGGGGGTCCACCTTCGAAATAAGACGGACTTCATTCGCCAACGCATAGTGCCTAAGCTTTGTTATTGCGAAGATCAACGCCAGGCAGTGTTTTTTGATGGGAGAATAGTTGCTTTCTGCCCCCAACAAAACTCGACTCAAATAGTAGGATGCTTTTTCTTTTCCCTTGGTCGTTCTCTTATGCCCATAATGTGCCTAAGGAACCTTCGAGGGCTGTGGTATAAAGAATAAGAGGCTTTCCCTTGACTGGAGCAGCTAACACCGGCGGGTTCTGCAGGTATTGCTTGATCTCGTCCAGTGCGTCTTGGCATTTGTGATCCCATATGAACGGGGTTCCCTTCTTCATCAGGTGACTGTAAGGGCGACACTTGCCTGAGAGATTGGCTATAAATCACCGGATGTACGCGAGCTTTCCTTGGAGAGACCGCAATTGTTGGAGAGTCCTTGGCGGTGGCATTTCCATGATCGCCTTGATCTTAGACGGATCTATCTCAATGCCTCGGTGCCAGACAATGAACCCTAGGAATTTGCCTGAGGATATCCCGAAAGCGCATTTAAGAGGGTTCATCTTCAAGTTGTATTGCCGAAGACGTTGAAACACGATCTTCAGATGCTCGAGATGTTCCTTGTATGATTTGCTTTTCACCACGAGGTCGTCGATATAGCATTCAACGATTTCATGTATAAGGTCATCGAAGATCTTAGTTATGGCCCTCTGATAGGTGGCACCGACGTTCTTTAGACCGAAGGGCATCACCTTATAGCAAAATATACCCAAAGGGGTCCGAAAAGCGGTGTGCTTCTGGTCTTCGGGATGCATCTTTATTTGATTATATCCTGATGAGCCGTCCATGAAAGAGAAAACTTCATGAGTAGATGTGTTATCTATCATCAGCTCGGTGACCGAGACTGGGAAGTCGTCTTTCGGGCAAGCTTTATTTAGATCCCGGAAGTCCACGCATATGCGCACTGTCCCATTTTTCTTCATTACCGAGACGATGTTGGCGATCCAATTAGGGTACTGAACCTCTTGGATGAAGCCAGAGTCGATTAGTTTCTTGACCTCGGCGTTGATGCTCATTTCAAGCTCGAGCCGCATTCTTCTCGGCGCTTGTTTGACTGGCATTATATCCGGGGATATTGCCAATTTATGGACAGCTATTTCTGGATCCAGTCCTGGCATTTCGGAATAGTTCCATGCGAAGCAATCTCTATGCCGCATAAGCACGTCTTTTAACGCAGCCGTCCTTTCTTCAGATAGCAATTCGCTGACAAATGTCGGCCGCGAGTCGTTTTCCATCCCCAACTCAATCTTCTTGAGGTTATCTGCAGTAGTATGTATGCTATCTTCCAGCTCTTTCGGCGCTGGTGGAAATTCTGAGATTACCTCGTCGTCATTGTTTTCGAAACACCAAGGAAGGTCATCCATATTCTCGAGCTCTCCTTTTGATATTGCTATCATATGACAAGTACGAACTCGCTTCCAAGACCGATGTAGATCTGATTCTGCTCTTGTAGTTTTGGGTTCGTGCTTTTGTGGCGGCGTTACCCTCCAGCCGCTGGATAGAGCAAACCTGCCTTGCTGGTACTGGTCTTCGACCCAGTTCTTGAAAGTGAAACAGTCTTCGATAGGGTGTCCTATAGCTCGGTGATAAGAGCAATAGCCCGGATGAGAGACCTCGTTAGCTTGCTCAGGGTGCCTAGACTCTGGAAGTGTAATCATTCGATGTTTTAAAGCAAGATCAAGTATCTTCTTCGTCTTGTCTTGAGGGAAAGAATATGCTCGACTCATCTTCTTCATGAGGGACAAATACGAACCGCGCAATTCCCGATCACATGACTCTTTGATCCTGCGTTGTCGTTGTCGAATCCCTTTCCCGCTTTTTGACTTATTTCTGCCTCTGCGTTGGGCCTTTTGCACAGCAGGTTGACAGGGAGGAGCATTTTTGTCTTTTGGAACCTGTTGAAAAAGACGTTGCGTCCTGGCTTTCTCGTAAATGGCCATTTCACGATTATGGTCATCCCGAGCTTTTTGACCCGATTTCCTGATAAGCTTGTCCATTCGTTCTTCAAATGACGGACTCGGCACCTTGATTGCGGGATCTAGTTTTGATACGGGGTCAACATTTTTTGACAGGGCATCCTCTTCTTCATCGAAGTTATATATGGCGTAGCTACCGTGGACTCGTTCCCGTTTTCCGGATCTCACATATCCAAGCCCAAGCGTTTCCATTCTCCCATTAGGCAACTTGCGCTGAGTCCCAGGGACATCCCAAATCCTGTTGTAGAACCGAGCTTGTCGAATAATCTGTTTTAAGGATACCCCTTGGCGCTTTAATAGCTTTTTTAGTCCATTCGTGTAATATCTGGGCAAACGGATGGGTTGGAGCCTGTCAAGTGTAGAATCCGCGCCGTGCCAGAATTCTTTCTCCACTCTTATTTCCGTGGACCGATAGAATAGGATCGTCCTTTCACCTTTTCTCCTGGGAGGGACGTAAAATGTCTGCAGGTCTTGCACGTTGTAAGCTTCAAGTGCATCAAGATCTTTGTAGTGCTTTCGCAGAATTATGGTAATTTGCAAACTCTGATCATCACCAGGGAATGCTTGTACTGACAGCCGACTGGAGAACATAACATTCACCTCATCTTCCGAGTAGCTTCCGAAGATTAATATAGGGGCGGATGGTCTCGGGTTGTTGCGTCGAGATGGCCCAGCGTAAACTATCTCTTCTTCTTCTTCTTCGGTATCACTCCTAAAAACAGGAATGGTGGAGGCGTCTTTGTTTTCCGGTTTGCGACACCCCTCTGTGTCCTCGAAATCTGGCAAAAAGTATTTTGCATCTTCGTACTTGCGGACTTCGTTCACGGAGAACGGGTTCATCTCACCTGTTACGGTATACTCGAGACCATCCTTGAAATACTTCATACACTGATGTTGCGTAGAAGGGATGATGTTGTACTCGTGTAACCAGGGACGACCGAGTAGAGCATTGTAGTAGGTCTTGGCATCAATGACGTGAAACTTAATATCCGTGATGAGTAGTCCGAAGCGTAATGTTAGTATCACAGATCCGAGAGTTCGTGACGACTGGGAGTCGAAACCGGAGATGGTAATTTTATCACGAGCGAGGTGTTGAACGCTCATGCAGATTTCCTTCAACACCCGAACATTAAGAAGATTGACGGAGGATCCATTATCAACCAGGATTTTGCCTATCTTGATATCATGGCAGTATCCAGAGATGTACAGGGGACGGTTTTGGTCGCACGCACCAAGGAGAAGGTCTTCATCACCAAACATGACATCGGCTGTGTGCACTTCTTCCAGTTCATCCTTCATCCTTTCCTCGGCGAGGAAGGCTTGGAATTGCTCGGGCTCTTGAAACGCCTTGATTAATGAATCTCTCGCTTCTTTTGATAATAAGAGGGCGTCGAGAATGCTGAGCTGAGAGGGTAGCTTCCTCAAGTGCGCTAGGATGTTGCAGTCCACTTTATTCTTCCTGGGAGGGTCCTTGGCAGTCAGTTCTTTCATGACTTAGTCATCTAAGGCGATATCCTCAGCGACCTTTTCCTTTCCCTTATCTTTTCTAGTTGCAGGTCCGAGATTCTTTTTCGGGAGCGTGCGATTGCGCAGCTGAATGTTTTTGCAGGCCTCTGGCTCTTCCTCTTTCCCTAAGACGGATTCTTTAAAGAGAGGGCCTAAAGCCATTTCCTCCTCAGAGTTGCTCCCAAAGGTGAGAACTTGTGATCCTCCAGCGTTGACCGTGTAACAGTTACCGGTAGTTCTTTTATACCCTTCGATCGTACCTCTCTGCTCTCGACGAGTTCTGCGTTTCATTCGCTTAAAATTTTGCCGGTGAGCAACATATCTCTGCCACCATCTTTTAAAAGCGTCGCACTCCTCAGTAGGGCGTGAAATCTTCCGATGATATGAGCAGTAATCAGGATGCATTTCTGCTCCACCGAGCGTGTTTTCTTCCGAGGGTGGTAGCTCCATTCCCATTGATATGGCTTTGGCAAACCTTTTCCTCGTCTTGAATATGTTTTTATCCGCATCGGATGTCTTTTGATCTGGCGGGGGTGCTTCGACTCTTTCGTTTAGCCGCCTGCGTTTGGCTCTTTCTGATGCGGCCATCTCACGTTCCCGATCAGCTTTACTTTTCAGACGAATCTCATCCAGAAAAGCGTCGATCATTTTGTCTGACAGTCATACAAGCTCCGGTTCAGGCTCTGCCCCCAGTTTCTCAGTTCCAGGAGTTTTTTCATCGTCCGTAAATGAGTGGGAGATCACATGACAACTCACCATGTATCCCTCGGATTCATCCGACGAGCTTTCTCCATCATCTTCCTCCTGAAATACATGGTTGAGGAACTCTTGGAGTGTGATGGGAGTTCGCACCTTTTGATTGTACTCTTCCAGCACGTCAATTTGTTTCTGTAAGTCCGTGCGCTTGTCGCCAGGCTTCACGGGCTTTTTGGACCTCTTCTTCTTCTTCTTGGAAGATTTCGACGGCTGGGTGTGAGTACTTAGGCCATCACCACCGATCTTTGGAGTTGGGCGCGGCTTCAGCATCCCTTCAATGATTTGGGGTTCCAGCAGGTTCTTCCACCTGATCGCCGGGCATGTCTGGAGCTCATTCAACATTCTTTCGGTTTTTGCTGAAAGCACGATTTCCCATGGAGCTTCTTCAATGAAAGAACAAGTTGCCCCCGGTGTGTCCGTCTTCTTAGGAGTGTGTAGTTGGGGCGGGTTCACCTTCCACTTCTCGGACAGCGCAAACTTGCCCTTTAGGTACTGATCTTCAATCCATCCTTTGAAGACGAAGCAATCCTCAATCAGATGGCTTACCGTTTGATGGTAAGGGCAGTAATTGGGGTTATTCACCTCACTGGGTTATGGCGGTCGCCTTGGATTTGGCAAGTTGATAAGCATGTTGCGTACCGCCAGCTTGAATAGCCTCTTCGTTTTATCCCACGGGAATGAGTAAGGGTGCTTCATTTTCTCATTATAATACCGCCGTCTTTCTTCCAGTTGATCCGCTAGCTTTAGGGCGCTGGGTTGCTGCTGAGCGTTCGCGACGAAAGTTGCCATCCCTTTACCCTTGTCATTCCGAGGCTCCGGCTTCGGGGGAGGCGGTCTATGACCCATTTGGTCCATCTGGGCCAGCTTGTCGATTAAAGCCTGGAACGTGGTCGGTTTGAAGAACATCATGAACTGTGAAATAGTTGCATGAGGGTATAGAGTGCCCACGAACATGCCTACCGCCGGCGCTTCTTCGATGCGCTGTTCGCACTTCGACCACAGGTTTCGCCACTGTATAGCGTACTGGACCCATGTCTCACCTGGTTTCACCCTGGCATTAATCAACGCCGTTATCGGGGTGCGTTCGCTGGCGCTCGCGAATCGCTGAGTGAATAGCAACTCCATTTCAGCGAACGTCTTGACGGAATCGTTCGGGTGTTCAGAATACCATTCGAACGCTGTTTCTGACAAGCTACCGACGAATTGGCGAAGCAAGAGCTTATCGTCGCTGCCAGTGTTGCCACAAAGCGCCCTGAACTGGGCCATATATTGATGGGGATTGCCTGTCCCGTTGTACACATGGAACTTCGGGATCGTATAGCCCGGCGGATATTTGATCTGATCGTACCGGCTCGGATATGGTCGGCCCGTCTTGACAACTTGACCGGCTGCCTCAGTTGCTTGATGAACCCGTATCTGCTGAGCTATATATTCATCCAGGTCAGCCTTGGAAATTGTCTCCTCTTTGGCTGTTGACAGAGCCGGTGGAGGATTCGACGTTTCTCCTTAGTCATCTTAGAGGACGATCGGAGGATCTTCAGCAGGAGGATCTTATTGGATCATCATACCTGCCATATCCTGAAATAGAAGGGCCATTCGCTTTATATTGGCTGCTTGTTCCGCAGCCTCTTTGTCCTTCTTTTCCAATATCCTGCGAAGGAATCCAGCGTCAGTTTCCTGCTCCTGGCGTTGATCCGAGGATGCTTCGGGGCTTTCTTTTGGCCCAGTGAGTGCGGCCATCGCGGTCATCATTTCCTGGAGCTTCTGCTCCTCCTCCTGAGCTTTAGTCACCGACCGCGTATGCGGTTTATGACCTGTGGATGTACGGCTGTCCTCTTTCCCGGACGCCATGTAAACGGTATGCACCACCATGCCTCCATACTTAGGGCGTTTAGGCTTACTGTCTTTGACATTAGCTGCAGGTGTGGAGACCTTCTCCGGCCTTCCTCTTTTTTGAGTAGTCGACATGGAGGGAGCCGTTGCAGCAGGCACCCAAGTGGTTGTCGTCCTTTGTGAATTGACAGGACGGTTCTTTCCTTCCTGAACTTTCACCTACTTTTCCCGGTGAGAGTGATCTTGAATGATTACCGAGTCCTAAACCCGTCGCCAGACCTTGTAAATTTTAGAGGACAGCCATTGAGGAGGCTGCTCCGGCTTCGCTTCTGTAACATTCTCCGCAGGTGGAGAAGATCTTTTCAACGTGGCAGTCGGAGAGTTCTTGCGTACCCTCCTTAGCGGTTCAAAGCTGTTCCCAGTTGGAACAACAGCATTAACTTCCACCATTGGAGCCGGTGGAGTTAGCCCTGAGGGAGAGTTACCCCCGGCCTTCCTTACTCGGCGCCAGTGACGACGTCGAGCGTGTCGAGCTGTTGGGGCTGATCCGGTGATGGGGATGGTTTCGTCTTGCCCTCTGTCTGGATGAGATGCCGTTGGTGCCAGCCTCTTGAAGACCGATGTCTTTTGAGTGGCGGTGTCCAATCTGTCAAAGACAGACCTTCGAGCCGGAGCGGGAGCTGGGACAGCCAGTCTTGTAAAGACCGACTCTTTGGCAGTAGAAGCCGCCTTAACGACCTCAGGGATGGATATGGCTGTCTTCTTCGCGATGGCCACGTTAGGGGTCATGAGCTTCTTGGCAGGCCTATCAGAGTTCAGGTTCAGCCTGGTAAAGACCGAGGTTGCCGGCTTGGCATTGGACGACCCGTTGAGAGGGGCCGTTGTAGTAGTGAGCCGATCGAAGACCGACTTCTTTTGCGCTTCCTTTGGCAGCTGGATATTAACATTCACTTGCGGGAGCATGGTCCCGAAGAACAGACCGGTGGTAGCCTGAGTCACTTGCTCCACAGGCATAGTGAATAGGGAAGCAGCCTGCGGTCCATAGGCTATACCTCCAGGAGAGGCGGAGCGTCGGTTGCACTTGCATTTTGAGCAGCTCGAGCAGTTGGATACCATTGATGCTTGATTTCTAAGCCAGGCAAAATTCTAAATCTTAGTAACTTGAAACCCAAAGGCAACCATTAACAAACCGCGATTCGTTCGCGAAGACGACACACGAAGTGTGGAGTGGAAAGAGGTAAAGGTCTCACCGGGCATGCCAGAATCTGTTCCCCTCCGAAAGATGGCGCGACGCAAGGACGTCTCGCCTGAGATTCGGGGCAGATGCTAATATGTGCTATCAGTCCACCTCTCTGAAGATGCCAAGTTGATTTATGGCACCATGTATCGAAGGTTTAAGCGGATGAGTCCGATGTAGCAGACTTCGTCAGATTCCCCCTCGCTTGAGGGGTTTTTGATTATGGGGACGCTCTTCCCTGCAGCAGTTAATTACGCTACTGCATTGCGGTAACAACTTTCTCCTTATCCAGATGGTCACTTCGTGTCGTGTGTATTTGTTCCGTGTTTGGTTGCCCGTGGATTGTATACGGAGACTGAGTTATATCGTCGCCCGTAGGGCGTGGACTAGTCCAAATTCGTATTATCTTAGATTTGGGTTTTGGGGTTTGGGTTTAAGAATACGTTAGCCTCATTTGAGACTAAGATCGACTTAAACGTTTGTTAAGGATACGTTAGTCTAGTTTTTAGACTAAGATCAACTTAACGGGATCGTTTAGATCCAACAAGAGAGCAATTAAGGGAGCCCTGTTGTTTAGTTTAGTGACATTACGGTCAATAGGTAGTTTAAGGACATTGCAGTCCAATGTTAGTTTTAAGATGTTGCGGTCAAGGTTAAGGACATCATAGTCCGAGGGTTTAAGGACTCCACAGTCCGGCGTTAGTTTTAAGACATCACGGTCAAGGTTAAGGACATCATAGTCCATGAGTTTAAGGACCCCATAGTCCGTTGTTAGTTTTAAGACAACCCGGTCAAGGTTAAGGACATCATAGTCCATGAGTTTAAAGACCCCACAGTTCGTTGTTAGTTTTAAGACATCCCGGTCAAGGTTAAGGACATTATAGTCCATGAGTTTAAGGACCCCACAGTCCGTTGTTAGTTTTAAGACATCCCGGTCAAGGTTAAGGACGTTATAGTCTATGAGTTTAAGGACCCCACAGTCCTTATCAATGTGTGGTTATCGGGACCCATCACCTCTTTGAAGACGTTGAGGAATTACAACGACAAGTATCAAAGGAGTGAAGAGATGTACCCTTGAACCAAAGTAGATTAAATGATCTGTAGTCTAATTTGGAACCAAGACCAATTCATTAGGTTATGAGCACATTGGCTCAGTTGAGTCTGGATTGAGGACTTATGGCCTTCTTGGGCTAAGTCCAATCATGTTTGGAATATTGGCCCTCTGTTGGTCCATTGAAAGAGAGGCTTTGCCTCTGAAAAATCAGCCAACTTGGCTAAGAGTAGTGTTAAACACTAAAGACCAAAAGTGTTAAACACTAAAGATAGATTCCTTAAACTAGTGTTAGCCACTAAGAGTACAATCAGTGTTAAACACTGGAAATATAGTTCTTGATGTAGTGTCAAACATCAGAAGGTAATAGTGTTAAACACTGCAAATAGGGTTTTTTCAAATTAGTGTTAATCACTAAGAAAATCAGTGTTAAACACTGGAAACAGGGTTTTTAAATTAGTGTTGAACACTAAGAAAACCAGTGTTAAACACTGGAAACATAGTCTTCAAATTAGTGTTAAACACTAAGAAAATCAGTGTTAAACACTGGAAATAGAGTTTTCAAATTAGTATTAAACACTAAGAAAATCAGTGTTAAATACCGGAAACAGAGATCTCAAATTAGTGTTAAACACTAAAGAAAAAGGGGTCACGTGTAGCACGTGAGAGCGCCCTGATTCCCTTTATTTTGTTCTGTCAAAAGTATTGAATACTTTGGAGCATCACGTGCTGTCACGTGGTGGGAATTTGGGTATTTGTCTGCTAAAGCTTTTGCTAAGGGGTCACGTGGGGCACGTGAGAGCGCCCATAGCTTCTGTTTCTTTTGCTTTTTCTTTGTGTGCTTCAGGGGTCACGTGGGGCACGTGAGGCGTTGCCTCAAAGTTCTTTTCTGTGGATCTTTACAGGGGTCACCTGGTAGCACGTGACTCTGGTTCTTTGCATGTTTGAAGATCTCTTTATCTTTTTAAGAGTTAAATTCTTCATAGGGTTAAACCCTAGCAATAACTTTAAAGGAATTAAATTCCTACTTTTCTTTTGAAGAATTATATTCTTAGATAGGGTTAAACCCTAATTTCTTTTCTGTAGGAATTAAATTCCCCATATATGTAAAGAATTAAATTCTGGCATAGGGTGAAACCCTAATTTCTTTTTTAAGGGAATTAAATTCCTGTGAGTTTGAGATAATTAAGTTCTCAATTAGGGTTAAACCCTAGTTCTGTCCATTTTGAAGGAATTAAATTCCTATAATATATGGTTAAACCCTAATTTTATCTCAAAGGAATTAAATTCCTATAACTCTTATGAGAATTAAATTCTCAAAACTCAATTCCTCCTCTATGTTTTAGATCTGCATGGTAGGATCTCAACCCAATGAGAATTAAATTCTCAATTTATGGGGAGATGTGCACTTTGCAGATCTTCAACCAGAGAAAGAACTAAGTTCTTTTCTTTATAGAAGAGTTAAACTCTTTTGAGAATTAAATTCTCTTTTTGAAGCCTCTCTTTTCTTACCTAAGGTTTTTCTTTGCAGAGAATCAAATTCTTCCTTCTGAATTTTCAGATTCCAAGGCTCTATATCTCTCTTTGTCTGTTTTTCTCCCCCTTTTCTTCTTTATTAACTCTCTTCCTTGGCACCTATTTATAGGAGAAGGAAAAGAATCAATCTGTTTAGTGAATCTTTCATTGAAAGATTTGATTTGTTTATTGAGAGATTTGATTTATTTTCATCATTGATCCGGGCCTTTAAATTATTAGGTGAATTTTATTCACCGTTGGATTTTAAATCCAAAGATATCCTTTTGTTATTTCGGTTAGATTTAGCGGGAAATCTTTCCATGTCCAAGATTTTTCCATAAATTGGTGATATTTAATCACCCTCGGATTTTTAATCCAACGGTTTCACATAATTGTTCTCTATTTTAGAAAAATTTAATTGATCTTATTCAGAATTTAATTCTGTTGAACAGCAGGGCTTTTAAAGCCAGTCACGTGCGGCCATGTGACCTTTGGTCACATGTGAGCACGTGACCCTCGGTCACGTGTAGTCATGTGACCTTCGGTCACGTGTAAGCACGTGACCCCTTGAATGAGCTTCTCTTCTGCGCTTGCTCTGTGCCGCTGCTTTAAACGTCACGTGCCAACACGTAACCGCTGGTCACGTGCTAGCACATGATGCTTCCTCTGAAGCTTTTTCCTGATTTTTAATCAGGGAACATGGCTTTTCCTGGCCTCCTCTTCTGAGCTGTTGACGTTGAGGGAGCCGTTGCAGTGGGCACCCAGACGGATGACATTTTCTATGGTATCTCAAGATGGTTCTTTTCTTGCTGAGCTTTGAGCTTTTTGGGTCGGCGAGAGTAATCTTGATCAATTACTGAGTTTTGAACCTGTCGCCAGACCTTGTAAATTTTGGAGGACAGTCGCTGAGGGGACCGCTCTGGCTTCGTTTCTGTAACATTCTCCATGGGTGGAGGAGATCTTTTCAGTACGGCAGTAGGAGAGTTCCTGCGCACCTTGTTCAGCAATTCAAAGTTGTTCCCGGTTGGAACAGCAGCATCGATCTCCACCATTGGAGCTGGTGGAGTAAATCCAAACGGAGAGTTGCCCTCAGCCTTCCGTACTCGGCGCCAGTGACGACGGCGAGCATGTCGTGCAGATGGTGTTGGTTCAGCGATGGGGATGGCTTTGCCGTGCCCCCTGTTCTGGTGAGGCACTGTTGGTACCAGCCTCTTGAAGACCGATGTCCGTTGGGCAGCAGTATTCAATCTGTCAAAGATAGACCTTTGAGCAGGAATGGGAGCCGGAGTGGCCAGCCTCGTAAAGACTGGTCCTTTGACGTGGGAGGCTTCTTTAGTGTCCTCAAGAGCAGGAATGGCTATCCGCTTTGGGATGGCCGCTTCAGGTATCATGGGCTTCTTGGCAGGTCCATCAGAGTTCAGGTTCAGCCTATCGAAGACTGATGCTGTTGGCTTGACATCGGACGAACCATTGAGAGGGGCCGTAGTAGTAGTGAGCCGATCAAAGACCGACTTCTTTTGCATTTCTTGCAGAACCGAGATGTTAAGGCTCACTGGTGGGAGCATGGTCCCGAAGAATAACCCGGTGGTAGCCCGCGTCACCTGTTCCACCGGCATAGCGAAGATGGAGGACGCTCGGGGCCCGTAAGTCACTCCTCCAGACGGGACAGAGCGAGAGTTGCAGTTGCAGTTAGTGCAGTTTGAAGCCATTGATCTTCTATCTTCTGCACGGAGCAAGGCACCAAATCTAAGTATCTCGAATCCACATGCAACCATATCAAACCGCAATTCGTTCGCGAACACGACACATGAAGTGTGGAGTGGAAAGAGGAAAAGGTCCCACCGGGCGTGCCAGAATCTGTTTACCTCCGAACACAACGCGACCGTGCAGGTCCGTCTTGCCTGAAATTCGGGGAAGATGCTAATTGGTGCTATCCGTCCACCTCTCCGAAGATGCCAAGTTGATTTATGGAACCATGTATCGGAGGTTCAGACGGATGCGGCCGATGTAGCAGACTTCGTCAGATTCCTCCTCGTTTCAGGGGTTTTTGATTGTGGGGACGCTCTTCCCTGCAGGCGCAAGTCCCTATAGTTAATTACGCTACCGAATCGTGGTAACAACTTTCTCCTTCTCCATATAGTCACTTCGTGTCGTGGGTGTTTGTTTTGTGTTTGGTTGCCCGTAGAATGTATACAGAGAGTAATTTATGTTGTCGCCCGTAGGGCGTGGACTAGTCCAAATCCGTATCTTCTTAGATTTAGGTTTGGGGGTTTGGGTTTAAGGATACGTTAGCCTCATTTGAGACTAAGATCAACTTAAACGTTTGTGAAGGATACGTTAGTCTCATTTTATACTAAGATCAACTTAACGGGATCGTTTAGACCCAACAAGAGAGCAATTGGGCTCTATTGTTTAGTTTTGTGACATTGCGGTAGGTAATTAGTTTAAGGACATTACGGTCCATTGGTAGTTTAAGGACATCTCGGTCCACGGCTAGTTTAAAGACATCGCGGTCAAGGTTAAGGACATCATAGTCCATGGGCTTAAGGACCCCACAGTCCAGGTTAAGGACATCGTAGTCCATGGGCTTAAGGACCCCACAGTACAGGTTAAGGACATCGTAGTCCATGGGTTTAAGGACCCCACAGTCCAATTTAAAGACGTCATAATCTATAGAATGTATAAGTGTCGGGACCCGTCACCTCTCTGAAGACGTTGAGGGATTACAACGATATATGTCAGAGGGGTTCAGAGATGTACCCTTGAACCAAAATTGATTGGGGGATCTATAGTCCAATTTGGGACTAAGGTCTGTTAAATGGTTTATGAGCATATGGGCCCAGTTGATATGAGTTGAGGACTTACGGCCAATCTTGGGCTAAGTCCAATAAATGTTTAACATTTTTATTGCTCTGGCTCTTGAGCCTTTATTTGGGCTTGGCCCTTTTAATAATGCTAAGCATTGGGTTCTGACGTCTTTTTTCTTGTATTGAATGCATAGCATTCATGAGAACAATGTATGTTCTGACAATGCGCCACGTGGTGCGCCAGGCGCTTTGCGCCAATCAGAGAGCACACTGCGCTTTCGTCAGGTAGCGCACACGGAGGTGACATGTGTCGCGCTTAGCGCTAAGCGCTAGTTTATCAGTGCATTGCGCTTTCCATTTATGAGCGCTTTGCGCTGGTTTAGGGGCACGCCAGTGAGTGACACGTGGCACGCTTGGCGCCAAGCGCCAGCCCATGAGCGCGGTGCTCTGTTTTAAAAGCTCAAAGCGCAAGTAGTGTCTATGGTTGACACGTGGTGCGTTTTGGCGTTGAGCGCCGTTCCAAGGAGTGCAAAGCTCAGTTCATGAGTGCACGGCACTGTTTAGTAGCGCAAAGCGCATCTGATCAAATTTATGATCAGAGAACAAGTTTATGTTCTTCTTTTAAAGAAGGCTTTGCCTCAAGATTCAAGAACAAAAGTTCTTGTTTATAAAAGGGCTCTGCCTTTGTAGATCAAGGATCTGTGAATGAAGTGAATACTTCTTTTATTTTTATGATTAGATCTTTTGATCTTTTTCTTTTTATCAAAAACCTTGGTCTTTTGTAGATCTATGATCCTTTAAGAAGATAGTTCTTCTTTTTTAATGAGATGATTTCATCTCTGTTATTCAAGAATTAATTCTGTACCTTGAAGAAATGATCTTCTTTTTCTAAGAGCTTACTCTTCTTTCTCTTTGAGTTTTTCTCAAAGTTTGCAGGGGGGTTTCTCTATATCAGACTTGAAGTCTTGGGGCCTTTATATAGGGAAAATTGATTTGTTAAATCAGTTAAAGAGATCTTTCTCTGATTGATTTGGGGATGTTTCCCTACCGTTGGATTTTTGATCCTAGAGCTTCTGATTTACAAAAGGCAATTTTCTTCTTTTTAACAAGATTGATAAATCTTTCCATACATAATTTATTATGTCTTTTGGTAATTTTTATTTACCATTGGATCATTGATCCAACGGTGCTCTGATTTACAGAGCACAATTTTGTTATTTGGAAAGATTTTGAGGAATCTTTCCTTAACAAAATTTAGTTTCTGATTAATTAATGATTTATCATTATTTATTAGATCTTTTAATCTTAGGGTGGGGAATTTTTAATTCCAGCGCTGGCGCACCCATGCTTTACACGGTGCGCTGCTTAAATGGAAGCGCACATTGCGCTAGCGCACTCGTGCTTGACACGTAGTGCGCTGCTTAGAGCCAGCACCTAGCGCTAGCGCACACGTGCTTTGCACGTGGTGCGCTACAACAGAGTCTTTGACTCTCAGCACTGACATTTACAGTCTTTGCATGTGGAGTTTTTCCCTCTATTTTTTTATTTTATTATTATTTATTTATTTATTTATTTATTTATTTATTTTATAAGGGCGCAGGTTGTGAGCCAAAATTTTGGCGGGAACATCTGCCAAAATTGCAATCGGAACCTGGTGTCACTATCGAAAACAATGCAGACCGGTACTCCATAAAGTCTCACAATTTCCAGTATGAGTTCATGGGTATCAGAGATAGTACATTATGAAGAGTTTAAATCGTAAGTAGATTCTTACCTCCATGTACTTCTTTGCTAATGTCTTAGTTGATTGGCCAACTCGAAATGGGATGAAGTGAGCCGACTTTGTGCGTCGATCCACAATGACCTATACCGCATCGTTACCCTTTATGCTGCGAGGAAGTGCGGTCACAAAATCCATCGTGATGTGTTGCCACTTTCATTCCGGGATGGGTAACGGTTGAAGTAATCCAGCTGTCCTGTGATGTTCAGCCTTTACTTGCTGACACACCAAACATTTAGCGACGCATATGGCTACTTTACGCTTCATTCCATGCCACCAGTAATTCTGACGTAAATCTTTGTATATTTTTGTACCTGCAGGGTGTACTGAGTAGGGAGAGCTGTGAGCTTCTTTCATTAACTCTTCCCGAACAGAACCTTTTGGTACACACAATCTGCTGTCGTATCTCAAAGATTCATCTTCATGGATGATGTTTTATCTGTTCTGAGTCCATTCCTTACTTGTTCTTTGATCTTTTGCAACTTAGCATCACTTGCTTGAGCTGCTTTGATCTGATTGAAAATGGTAGATTAAACTTGTATGTTTATCAAACTTGAAGCGTTGCCTGGCATGACTACTTCAATCTCCATCTGATGCAAGTCCTGTTGAAGCTTCCAGTGAGCGGTGAGATTTTTTGCTAATGGTTGGCGACTAAGGGCATCAGGTACCATATTCACCTTTTCCGGGTGATATTGCAGGTTGATGTCAAAGTGCGCCATGAGTTCTATCCATCGTCTCTGCCGCATATTAATCTCTTTCTGAGTAAACACATATTTCAGACTCTTGTGATCCGTGTATATGTTCACTCGTTCACCAAGAAGATAATGGCGCTAAATATTAAGAGCAAAGATAATGGCTGCTAATTCCAAATCTTGCGTTGGATAATTGCGCTCATGAATCTTCAGATGTCTTGAAGCATAAGCCACAACCTTACCGTGCTGATGTAGAACACATCATAATCCCTTACCGGATGCATCACAATGCACTTCGAAACCTCCAGATTGGTCCGGTATAACGAGAATAGGTGTTGATGTCAATATTGACTTGAGTTCTACGCAAGCTTGTTCGCATGCTTCTGACTACACAAAGTCTTCATTTTTACGTGTGAGCTTGGTCAGGGGTGTTGCTATCTTAGAAAAGCCTTCAATGAACCTTCGGCAATATCCAGCTAGACCCAAGAAACTTCGAATGTCCTTTACTGACTTTGGTGTCGGCCATTCGCTTACTGCTGAAACTTTCGCTGGATCCACAGAGATTCCTTCACCTAATACGATATCTCCATGAAACCAACTTGATCTAGCCAAAATTCACATTTGTTGTACTTGGCGTAGAGTTGATATTGTCGTAGAGTTTCCAAAACAATTCGTAGGTGCTCGGCATGCTCTTTCCGACTCTTAGATTACACCAGAATGTCGTCGATGAAGATGACAACGAACCTGTCTAAGTACTCCCGGAAAACTTGATTCATTAGGTTCATGAATATTGCTGGTGCGTTGGTCACTCCAAATGGTATCACAAGAAATTCGTAATGTCCATAACGAATTCTGAAATCCGTTTTGTGGATATCGGCTTCCTTGACCTTCACCTGATGATAAACTGAACGAATATCTAATTTAGATAAAACGCAAGATCCATTTAGCTGATCGAATAAATCGTCGATACGCGGTAGCGGATACTTGTTCTTTATCGTTACTTCGTTCAAGGCTCTATAATCAATGCATATTCTGTATGAACCTTCCTTTTTCTTCACAAGTAATACCGGTGATCCCCAACTTGAAGTGCTGGGACGAATCCATCCTTTCACCAATAATTCGTCCAACTGAGTTCGGACCTCCTTCAAACCTTCCAGACTTAATCGATAAGGTGCTTTGATCACCGGTTGTGCTCCTGGTACTAAATCAATGCTGAATTCAAGAGCTCGATCGGGAGGCAAACCTGATATATCTTCAGGAAACACATCGTCGAACTCTCGAACCACTTCTGGCTTTGATCCTTCCTCTGCTTGAGTTGCTGCAATCATTACCTTCTTTGGTTTTGCCTTGTAAGTACTTGGCTCGAGAGTACGGTCTCCACTTTTGAAATAGAAGACCGGATGGTCTGGAATCTCGAATACTACCCTCTTTTGACGAAAGTCGATGATAGCATAGAAGGTTCCGAACCAATCCATACCTAGAACCACATCGAAGTTCGGTATGTCCAGCACCTTGAAGTCAGCATAGAATTCTCTGCCGCAGACGACTACTGGACACAAGCTGTATCCCATTGTTGCCTTTAGAACGTCGTTCCCTGAACTGACATTCCAACTGGATACAAGCAGTGTGACTGGAATCGCATGAGTTCAGATGAACCATTGCGACATAAAGCAGTGAGATGCTCCAGTATCAAAGAGTGCTAGTGCAGAGAGTGAGGCTACTAAGATTGTACCTAATGCATGTGGGATATGTTTTAGGTATAGGAAAATATGTGGATAGGTGTTAAGACTGAAAGAAAAAGTTGAGAAGAAAAGGTTACCGGTGATAACTTGGCCAGTGGCCTCAGCTTCTTCTATTGTCATCGTGAAAGCCTGTCGTCGTGGTACATTCCTCCTGGCCGGAGGAGCATTCCTCGGAACATTCCGTTGAGCTTAATGGAACTGACGAGGAGGAGGTGCAGTCGGTGGTCCTCTAGATGGTGGAGCAAGGAGACCGAGTCTTGGAGCAGGTGCCTGAATGGCTGGTCTCTGCTGGTAAGTGATTGCTGGCCTGGGTGCAGCAATTGGGTTGTGTCTTTGGGGACAAGACCCAATATCATGAGTAGCTGAGCCGCAGACTAAGCAAAGACGGTTGGCTCACTGGCAGTATTTTATCATATGTCCAGCTCTTTTGCAGTAGGTACAAAAGGCTGGGCTAAGCCGGTTGATTGGTACTCCCGGTCACCTTGGCACAAATGGTGGTCTTGATGAGGCTCCTCCTGCCATCTGGGTGGAAGGGCGCTTAACTCCAGCAGATTGAGGTCTTCCTCTCATCTTTACCACTGCCTCATAACGGAAGGCATCTTTCAGAGCCGATTCATGAGTCAGAAAATCTTTTGTGGCCAGTGCAGCTTGGATCTCTGAATCTAAACCTTGTTGAAATCGACGGGTTCTGATCTCATCCGTCGGTATCAGGTGTGACGCAAATCTGTTAAAGTATTGTGTTAGCTGTGTAGTATGTGATATATTGAAAAAATTGAATTATTGAGACATATCTTACTGACTGAGCATGGTGAATTCAGTCATATTCATCTACTGACTTGGTCCACATTGAATCTTGTTGCAGATGGATGAACTGCTGTTCCATGTCGAACCTGGCAGTCTCACGGATGTACTTTGCGTCGAACATGTCTTGGAAAGTCTTCCATTCGATGGGTTGATCAAGACGACTTTCTTCCGCCTTCCATCAAAGCCGTGCATTTTCCGTGAGCTGCAGTTTCGTAATATGAACTGAAGCTATCTCTGGCACTTGTGCTGCTACCAGATCGTCTTCGATGCTCTGAGCTCATTCCTCGGCTTCTAGAGGGCTCTCCTTTCCTGCATACTGTTTGGGTGCAAAGCCCAGAATTGCTTCACCCCAGGTGCTTCTGCCTTGGGACGGTTCATTAAAAGAGCAGTCTGCTGCTGCTGTCCTTCTAGGAGGCTGCGGATCACCTCAAGCAGAACCGTCTGCTTGTTGATCGGAGTAGGGACGGCAGGTGTGAGTGGTAGTGGTGGAGGTGTGTTGTTGACATTGGTGCTGGTGTAGTTCGGGGAATCCATAATCTTGAATGAAAAATTTAGGTTAGGACAGATTCAAAGTATAATAAATTGTAAGATTCAAGGAACATGAATTGTAAAGAATGTTTTTAGTTGCTGGTTCTTGTGTTATGCTGCTTAGGTTTTCCACGCAGAACTGAACTGCATGGTAGGGTTCCATACAGCTCTGACCTGCATGGGCCACCAACAAAACCTGCCACGCCCCTCTTCCCAGTGGACGGGCAGAGGACACGACGAGGCCGCTACATATTTACTCAGAAGTAAATACGCTAAGCGTAACTAAGCAATATAAAAGAAATATACACAAGAAACAAATGTAATGAACATCAACTTTATTTATTAACATTCTTTTACAGTACATGGAAAAGTAAATACATGGAATGAAAAACAATGCCTAAACAGTGGCATAACAGAAATGAAAAGTACAGAAAGTAAATATGTATAAGAAATCTAAAGCTCTGGGTCGCAAGCTAGCTGATCCAAGTCCTCGCTGCTGGGCTCTGTCTCCAGAAGGTCTGAATCACCTGACGACATTCTAAAGAAGAAGAAAGAGAATGTCGTCAGCGAAAAAATCGCTCGGTAAGTCCCAAAGATGAGAGAGAAGTAGAATAGACAGAGAGAGTGTATAACTTTTAAACTTGTATTATATTGTTAAAATGTTGTATTTAGTGTCAACGCTGTTGTTTGTAGGTTGGTACAGAAGAGACCAGTGTATATGAGAATAGTCTCAGTAGACCATAGACTAAGGTGGACGGAAAGTACAAAGAACCGTTTATGCTACGGTACAACAGCAATGGAATGCAGGTTAGGTGTCTTAATTCTTGCAGTCTCGTGCCGCTTCTAACACCTTCCGTACCAATCTACCCCTTATAAACCCTGCGATGTCTTATTTGTATTGTTTGTATTGTATTGTAAATTGTAATGTCTTGTATTATAGATTGTATAGATGGATGACTTGCCGAAACCATGATATCAGTAAATGGATATAACTGGAGAATCATGTAGATGGCGGTATATCCATGGTTCGGTTCAGTCAAGTTGTATAGATTGATAGATTGAACAGATTGAATATATGGATTCATATGGAATTGTAGTTTTATATTTGAATCTTATTCAAGTCAGATTATACATATTGAGACTCAGTCTGAGTCAGACAATTAGAAAAGAAATTGAAATCCTGAATTAAGTTTTAATGTTATCGGTAACCGCTGCACATGGACGGCATGATTTGTGTCTTTTTCAAAGATGATTACCGTGTTGATAACACCGTTTGTTAAGTTGTCTACCTTAAATAGGCAAGCACCCATATCTCTGGCTCTCTGAGGCTCAAGAGACTGGTCCCGCTTAAACCTATGTTTACTAGGGTCCTTATTGTAATTTATAAAACTTGAGGGGGTTTTATGTAAAAAATAATTTTGTATGATTTTCAAATACACCTCAAGTATTTTATTATCGTCTTTAGAGTTTTCATTGAAGTATATTTTATCATTGTGACATTTATAGTGAATAAACCTATTTTTCATAATACATAGTATTTAATTGTAAAGTATTGAACTTGTATGGAATTGCATGGTATTTTCATGTGAAGTGATTATTTTTTATTTAGAAAAGTTGGAATATTTATACTATATCAAAAATTGATATTTTGATGGTACACACACACACACATATATATATATATATAATAATTAAATTTATTATTTTTCTAGAAATCTCATTTTCTTAAGATCTTTGTATTTTTAAATCTTTCGAGACCGTATGCTCCTTGCGGAGGTCTGCATCTCGCACTACTAAGCCCGAGGATGGCGATAATCCGTACCATCCCGAACGGGTTTCCCAAATGGGTTGTAGCGGCACTTTGCAAAAATTTATTTAAAATACATAATCTTATAGAAAAAAGGTTTTTATATAAGTCGATGGTAGTTTTATGTAAAACCTTATTTTCACAAATCTATATTTCCCAATATCATCGTGCTATGTTACATATGAGTGTTGTGAAGAGGTAGGTCATTACCTCATGAACTATCTAAAGGTATAGCAAAGAACTATGATATTTTATGTCGAAACTAAAGTATATGGTATTTTCTGTAAAAGTGCTATAAAAATTACAATATGAATTATTTTGCTATGAAACTTGTTCAATATGTTTTGTTAATGTTTAATAGTCATGATGTGCAAGTTTGGTATTGTTGTGTTTAAGAAAAAATGAAACTTTTAAAGAAAACCGATTCGGAAGTCGGATTAACTCCGCTTCCGTCGGGTTTAGAATTACGGGTTTTCAGAATAGAAAAGAGAAGAGGGAGGAGGGAATTACTGGATTGTAGATTAAGGAAGAGGAATAAGGAGTGGTAGGAGGTGCCAGTGCGTCGTTTCGTCGCCGGGAGCTCCTAGGGTCGTCGTCGGAAGTTTGCCGGAACTTCGCCCTTCGCTAAATCCACTTGTACACAAAAGTTCTAGGGATTTTTCTTGAGAGTTTGGACAGAGTTTGTGAGTGAGGGTGTGTGTGTGAATTGGAGTGGTATTTATAGGAAAAGATTAGGGTTACGGTTTGATAGAAAATGCATTAAAAATAGTTTGAATTGTATTTTAAAGTCTCTGGAATAATGCAGGGAAATTAAACATAACAGGGGTTATGGGGAGGCCAAAAGTCACAGAAGAAAAGAAGAAAAATCGGATTCGGGTCGAGTCAACCCGGCTTCGCCGGCTGAGTCAGCCTCGCCGCCGGCCCGAGTTGGCCGAGTCAGGCCGGTCTCGCCGCCACGTGTCCATCGTCGTTTGGTCTACCTTCTGAACTCGTTTGTTTTATATGTGACTTTTAGTTTTTACGAGTTATGTACGTGTAGACTATTGGGCTTCTAAAAAATTAAAAGAAATCAATATAAAAAATAATGTGGCTGATGGGATTTGAACTCTGGTGCCTTGGTTCAGCAGTGTAAGGTCTTACCAATGAGCTACAAGTGCTTTCTTGCTATTAAAAAGAAAAACAAATATTTATAGTACTCACAGGAAATGTAAATACCCCAAATATACATTAACTTTAAATCAATTTTATGTACACAAGAATTGGTGTTGTTACAGGACCACTCCTTTATTTGGAGAGATCTTTAAGAAAACATAGTCTCCAAGTTGGAACTCCAGATGTCGGAGCTTTGCATCAGCCCAGTGCTTCTGTCGGTCTTGGGCTATGCGCATTTTTTCCCTGATCATGCGAACCACATCCACAATTTCCACGATCATCTCTGGTCCAAGGAGTTCATGATCTCCGACATCGTCCCAACTCAGTGGTGATCGACACTTCAATCCATAGAGTGCTGCGAATGGTGCTATTCCAATACTTGCCTGATAGCTGTTGTTGTATGAAAACTCCACAAGATGTAGGTGATCTTCCCCCGAACCTCCGAAGTCAAACATACAAGCTCTTAGCATGTCTTCCAGAATCTGAATTGTTCTCTCGGACTGTCCGTCCATTTGTGGATGATGAGCCGTGCTGAAATTCAGACTCGTTCCCAGGCTAGCTTGCAGACTCTGCCAAAATTGTGATCGGAATCTTGTATCACGATCGAAGACGATGCAAACTGGTACTCAATGTAATCTCACAATCTCCTGCATGAGTTCATGGGTATCAAATATAGTACGTATTGAAGAGTTAAATCTTACTTTAGATTTGTTTATCTCCATGTACTTCTTTGTTAACGTCTCGGTAGATTGGCCAACTCGAAATGGAATAAAGTGAGTCGACTTGGTTAGTCGATCCACAATAACCCATACTGTGTCATTACCCTTCGTGCTACGAGGGAGGGCAGTCACGAAGTCCATGGTAATGTGCTGCCATTTCCATTCTGGGATTAGTAACGGCTTAAGTAGACCAGCAGTTCTGTGATGTTCAGCATTCACTTGCTGACACACCAAACACTTGGCTACGCTTCTAGCTAATTCGCGCTTCATTCCATGCCACCAGTAGTGTTGCCGTAGATCCTTGTAAATCTTTGTACCACCGGGGTGTACAGAATAAGGAAAGATGTGAGCTTTTTTCATCAACTCTTCTCGAACTGGGCCGTTTGGTACACATAATCGACTTCCGTATCTCAAGGATCAGTCTTCGTGGATGATGAAGTCAGTTCGAAGTCCACTTTCTACTTGTTCTCGGATCTTTTGTAACTTGGCATCATTTGCTTGAGCTTCCTTGATCTGATTTACAAAAGTGGACTGGACTTGTAATTTCATCAAATCTGAAGCATTACCTGGCATAACTACTTCGATCGCCAATCCGTGCAATTCCTGCTATAGCTTCCACTGAGCGGTGAGATTCATTGCTAATGGTTGGTGGCAAAGTGCATCAGGAATTACATTCATCTTCCCAGGATAATACTGTAGGTTGATATCGAAGTCCGCCATGAGTTCTAGCCATCTTCTCTATCGCATATTTAATTCCTTCTGAGTAAATACATACTTCAGACTCTTGCGGTCAGTGTATATATCCACTCGTTCTCCCAAAAGATAATGGCGCCAAATCTTAAGTGCGAAGATAACGGCTGCCAACTCCAGATCATATGTTGGATAGTTGCACTCATAAACCTTCAGTTGTCTTGATGCAAAGGCCACAACTTTTCCATGCTGGTGTAGAACACATTCTAATCCTTTACCGGACGCATCACAATGCACGACGAATCCTCCAGATTGATCTGGTATTACAAGAATAGGAGCAGAGATTAATCTTGATTTGAGTTCTACAAAATCTTTTTCGCATGCTTTTGACCACACGAATGCTTCATCTTTACGTGTGAGCTTGGTCAGGGGTGCTGCAATTTTTAAGAATCCTTCAATGAATCGTCGGTAGTATCCTGCTAATCATAAGAAACTTCATATATCTTTTACCGTCTTTGGTGTCGGCCATTCGCTGACAGCCGACACCTTAGCTGGATCGACTGAGATTCTTTCGCCTGAAACAATGTGTCCGAGAAATCCAACTTGATCTAGCCTAAATTCACACTTGCTGTACTTGGCGTAGAGCTGATGTTGTCGCAATGTTTCCAGGACAATCCGTAAGTGCTCGGCGTGTTTTTTCCGATTTTTTTAATACACCATGATGTCGTCGATGAAGATGACAACGAACCTGTCTAAATACTCTCAGAAAACTTGGTTCATCAGGTTCATAAAGATGGTAGGTGTATTGGTCACTCCAAATAGCATTACGAGATACTAATAATGACCATATCGAGTCCTAAACGCCATCTTCGGAATATCGGACTCTTTGACCTTCACCTGATGATAACCCGAACGAAGATCTAGCTTCGAAAATACACAAGACCCACTTAGCTGATCGAAAATATTATCGATGCGTAGTAGTAGATACTTGTTCTTGATCGTTACTTCATTCAGATCTCGATAATCTACACACATCCTGTATGAACTTTCTTTCTTCTTCACCAGTAGTACCGGAGATCCCCAGCTTGAAGTACTGGGAAGAATCCAACCTTTCTTCAGGAGTTCGTCCAACTGAATGCGGATCTCCTTCAATCCTTCTGGACATAACCGGTACAGAGCTTTGATGACAGGTTGTGCGCCAAGTAGTAAGTCAATACTAAACTCAAGAGCTCGATCTGGAGGCCAACCTGATATGTCTTCAGGGAACACATCCTCGAATTCTCAAACTACTTCGGGCTTTTCTTCTTCTGCTGGTAGAATAAACACTTCTTCATTCTTTGGTTTAGCATGGAAGATTCCTGGCTCCAACGTTCTATCTCTACCCTTGAAATAGAATACTGGGTGATCTGGTATCTTAAATACTACCCTCCTTTGACGGCAGTCAATAGCAGCATAGAATACTCCTAGCCAGTCCATTCCCAACACAACATCGAAAATTGAGTTGTCCGGTACTTTGAAATTCGTGTAGAATTCTCGTCCGCAAACTAAAATTGGACACTAATCAAATCCCATAGTTGCCTTCAATGCTCCATTACCGGAACTAACATTCTAGCTTGAAATGAGTGGCTTCATGGGAATCACGTGCATTCTCACGAATTGTTGCGACATGAAGCAATGTGGTGCTCCAGTGTCGAAGAGTGATAGAGCAGGTAGGGAGGCTACTAGTATAGTACCTAAGTTGTATGAGTTTTGGTTTTAGATACAGGAAAAATATAGTGTTATACAAGGATTGAAAATGTGTGAAAGGATTGGGAATTACCATTGATGACTTGGCCTGTGGCTTCGGCTTCCTCAACCGTCATTGTGAAAGCATGACGTCTTAGTACATTCCTCCTTGTAGGAGGCGCATTCCTCTGTCCTCGGGGGATATTTCTCTGCCCTTGAGACACGTTCCTATGTGCCTGATGGAATTGACGAGGAGGCTGTGCAGGAGGTCCACGTGAAGCTGGTGCCGGGAGAGCTAAGAGGGGTACAAGAGCCTGAATGGCTGGCCACTGCGGGACTGGGATTGTGGGTCTGGGTGCTGGAGCTGGGTTGAAACGATAAAGACATGCTCCTATGGTGTGAGTGGATACACCACAAACCAAACACAATCCATTTGCACACCTGCAGTCCTTCGCCAGGTGTCCATTCCTCTTGCAGTAAAAGTAGAAATGTGGACCGGACCGGTTAAACGATCCTCCCGATCTCCTGGGTGGAAAAGTTGGTCTAGAAGAGGCTCCTCCAGACATCTGTGTGGTAAGGCGTTTCACACCGGCAGTCTGCGGTCTGCCCTTCTTCTTCACAACTGCCTTATAGCGCCGGGCAGCCTTCAAAGCAAGATCATGGGTTGGAAAATCCCCTATAGCAAGTGTAGCTTGGATTTCCGGATCCAACCTTTGCTGAAATCGTCGTCGTGCCCGGATCTCAGCAGTAAGAATTAGGTGTGCAGCGAACCTATTATGACCTTGTGTTAGCAGTGTAATGAGTGAGATCAAGAAATTGAATTTGAGACAATATCTTACCTGCTGAGCATGGTAAACACAGTATTGTATTCATCCACAGATTTTCTCCACATCGAGCCTTATTGTAAGTGAAGGAACTGCTGCTCTATGTCAAAACGGGCAGTCTCAGGGAAGTACTTCACATCAAACAGATCGCAAAATGTCTTCCACTCGATAAGTTGGGTAAACGGCTTTCTTCAGCCTTCCACCAGACTCTGGCGTTATCTGTCAGTTGCAGCTTCGCAACTCTCACACAGGTAATATCAGGCACTTGAGCTGCTGCCAGATCATTTTCAATCGATTGAGCCCATTCTTCCGCCTCCAGTGGGCTTTTTTTCCTGAGAAGTGCTTTGAATGCAGTGCCCGGAATTGTTTGACTCCGGATGCCTCGGCTTCAGGGCAGTGCATGTGGATAGCAGTCTGCTGCTGCTGATTCTTCTGTAGGCTTTTGATAATCTCAAGTAGTACCGTTTGCTGATTGATGGGAGCTACAAAGGTAGGTGATGGTGGTAGAGTAGGCGGTAGAGTGTTACCATTGACATTGATACTAGTGTTGTTGGGAGAATACATGACCTTGATAGAAAAAGAATGGTTAGAATAGATTCAAAAAATTTGAAATGTAAGCAATGTATATTCGCTGATTCTTATAATTCTTGTGATATATATTGCTTAGGACTTCATGCAGAACTGACCTGCATGAGCCGCCAACAAAAGTTGTCACGCCCCGCTTCCCATTATACGGAAACAGTGACGTGGCAGGCCGTAACGTATTTATTAAGAAATAAATACGCTAAGCGTAATTAAGCAATATATAAAATGTACAAGAATGACAAAAGTATTAAAATAAACAACAACTTTATTTACATTCTTCTTTACATACAATTGTTTAAAACGAAAAGATACAATGATAATAAGCAGTGCCTAAACAATGGCATACAGAAAAAGTAAGTACAAAGAACTAGAAGTCAGGCTGTGCCGCGAGCTGATCTAAGTCTTCCTGGCTAGGCTTGAGAGTCCGGTCCTCCTGACGAACATTCCAAAGAAGGAAATAGAAGGAATGTCGTCAGCGAACTAGCGCCCGGTAAGTCCTAAAAGAAGAAATGGAATAAAACAAGTAATGTGAAATGAACAGGTAAGTTGTACAAGCATATGATTGTTATTCTAACGTGGTTGTTTGTAGCTTGATACAGAAGGTATTCGTGTATACGAGAGGAGTCCATCTTACCCCGTGGACTATGGTAACATATAGTACAAGGCCCTGTCATAACCCACAGAACAACGGTACGAGAATTCATGTTGGCGTCTTTTAAGTGACCTCTCATGCCACGATATACGTTCCGTACCAATCTACCCCTTTATCCTCGTATAATGCATTGTATAGATTTTGTTTACAAGTCTTGCCGAAACCATGGATACAATTTGTTCAAGTAGCCATGTTCAGGATGTAATCAAGTAGTCAAGTCAAGTTATAACCATGGTTCGGTTAAGTCGGGTCAAGAATACATGTTTGATATTGATGTTTGATTCAAGTATTCATGTTTGATTATGGATTCAGGTTTGAGTTTGGATTCAGACTGAGTCAGACACTTGTAACAGATTTAGCTCTTGAATTAGGTTCGGGAGTTATCAGTAAGTGTTGCACATGGACGGCAGGATTTATGTCTTTTTCCAAGACAATTACCATTGATAACTCTATTAAGTTGTCTACCTTAATTAGACAAGCACTCACTTTCTCCGGCTTCTTGGAGCTCAAGAGAATTGATCCCGCTTAAATCTATATTTACTAAAATTCTTAAAATATTGTTTTTATATAACTCGAGGGGTTTTTATGAAAAGTATGTTAATATAGTTTCAAAATAAAGCTCGAGGGTGATTTATATTATTTAGGGTATTTTGGTGATAAACACTTAGTATTTGAAAGTTCATGGTATTTTATTGAAAAACTTGTCTTTTCGGTATCTTGATGGTATTTTATTGAAACTTGTTAACTTTCAGTTTTAGAAATAAAAATATATATTTATTATATTTTGAAAATATGGATTTATAATTAAAAAAATTATTGTATTTAGAAAATTCGTATTTCTTAAAAACCGTATTTAAATCCTTTCGAGATCGAATGCTTCGTGAGAAGGTCTGCATCTTACTCTACTAGCCCAAGGATGTGCGATAATTCGCACCATCCATTAGCGGATCCCCTAAAGAGTGTTGTAGATGCATAATCTTAAAGGATATGAAATACTGCTTTAAAAGAAATCCGATTTTTAAAGTTATGTGGTATTTTGTTGTAAAGTTTTCTTCGTATCAAAAATTCATACTACAAAGACATCGTGCTATGGATCCAAGTGTACGTGTGGGGTTGGTCGTTATCCCGTGAAATTTTCCTAAAAGTATTATTAAGCAATACTGTCGAAAAGATGTGATTATAAAGTTCATGATATTTTAATGTAAAAGTTCGATTATGATTGTTTTACAAGAGATTCTTGGATAAAAATTATTCTAGACATTAGTATTAAGATTATAAGTGAAGTGGTAAAATTAGTTTTACCAAATGATAAAAGGAAATGGAGATTATAGACTTTATAAAAGATGATATCGGCATAACTCCACTTTTACCGATTTGATTAAAAAGAGAAATTCAAGGAAGAGAAAGGAAGTTTGGGAGAGACTTACTATCTCGAAAACTCAAAGAGAGGTTGAAAAAGAGGGGATGAGCTTCGTGGTATCGCGGGAGCTCCGGATGTTGCTACGATTTTCGCCGGAAGTTGCTTGCTCGCTAACTCTTCTTTACTCTACTTGTACTTAGGATTTTTTTGAGAGAATTTTGCTATAATTTTAAGAATGGTGCTAAGCCAAGGTAGGGGATGGCATTTATAATGGAGAATTAGGGTTTTGGAATTAAAATGGTGGATTAAAAAGCATTACAAATATGATAAATGGTGAAATGAAGGGTATCTGTTTGATTGCGGGAAAATCAAAAAGTGTAGAGGAGTTAGGGATGGGTGAAGGGGTGTGTGTGCAAAGCACGGGGCGATTTGGCTCAAATCCAACTGTCCCCGCCGGTCTTTTGGCTTGTTTGGCCGATCGATCTCGAGGTATTTGCCTCGAGATTCGTGCCACTTGATCAAAAGAGTATTTGAACCCTTTTGCACATGTGTGATTTTTTTGAACTTTTCATTTACCCGTGTATTGCACGTGAAATCTTTTGGGCTTCCAAAAAGATTTAAAAAATTCAGAAAAAAATAATGTATTCGATGGGGATCGAATACACAGGCTATGTCACAGCAGTGCATGGCTTTACCAGTGAGCTACAAGTTGCTTCTTGATGTTATTTAACAAAAGCAACTTATAATTCAAACTCAGGCTGTAAACTCATTTCTGTACATTAAAATAGAAAATTCAGTACAGTAAATTCAGAGTCGTTATAAGAGCCATCTATATAATTGCCTGAAAACTGTTATTGTATGAAAACTCCACCAATTTTAAATGATCCTCCCATGAACACTTAAAGTCTAACATGCATGCTTTCAACATATCTTCAAGAGTTTGGATTGTTCTTTCAAACTGGCCATCTGTCTGAAGATGACATGCCGTGCTAAATTTTATGTGAGTTCCCAAACTTTCCTGTAGACTCTTCCAAAAGTATGATAGGAACCGAGTATCACGATTAGAAACGATGCTCACGGGTACTCCATGTAATCTCACAATCTCCTGCATGTACTGCTTTGCCAAAGCCTCCGTCGACTGACTAACTCGAAATGGTATGAAATGAGACGCCTTGGTCAATCGATCGACAATCACCCAAACTGCGTTATTGCCCTTTGGATTCCGGGGTAAGGATATCATGAAATCCATGGTTATATGTTCCCACTTCCATTAAGAAATCGGAAGTGGTTCCAACAAACCAGCTACCCTTTGGTGTTCAGCCTTGACTTGCTGACACACCATGCACTTCGATACGTAGCGAGCAATCTCCCTTTTCATGCCTTCCCAACAAAAATGTTGTCGCAAATCTCTATATATTTTCATACCTCCCGGATGTACTGAATATGCGGAACTATGAGCCTCTTTCATGACTTCTTCACGAACATCTCTTTTAGGCACACATAAACGACTTCCATATCGTAAAGAACTATCTTCATGAATCAACAGATCTGTTCGAAGTTCTACTACCACTTGTCCTCGAAACTTCAATAACCTTGGATCGTGCGACTGTGCTGCTTTGATGTTATCGATCAAGGATGACTGTTCTTGCAACTTCGTCACTGTCCCGAAGAATCCGGTAGTACAATCTCCAATTCGAATCTCTGAAGATCAGCTATAATCTCCTACTGTGCAGTCAACATCCGTATCGCTGGCAACCGACTTAAAGTATCCGGCACTACATTAACTTTCCCCAGATGATATTTTAGATCAAGATCATAGTCGGCCATCAGCTCTAACCATCTATGCTGCCTCATGTTGAGCTCTTTCTGTATGAACACATATTTTAGGCTCTTGTGATCGGTAAATAATTTTACCATTTCGCCCAATAAGTAGTGTCTCCAGATCTTCAGAGCAAAAATCACTGCTGCTAGCACTAAATCATGAGTTGGGTAGTTCTTCTCATGGGTTTTCAATTGTTTCGACGCATATGTTATGACCATCCTATACTGCATCAGAACACATCCCAAGTTTTTCCCAGATGCGTCGCTGTGAATAACTAGTCCTCCGGAACAATCCGGCATTGTCACAATAGGAGCGATGGTCAATCTAAGCTTCAACGCTTCAAAAACTGACACACACTTCTCAGTCCATACGAACGGTATCTCCTATCATGTTAGCTTGGTCAATGGTTCTGTTATTCGAGCGAAGTTCTTCACAAACCTTCTATAATATCCGGTAAGCCCAAGGAGACTTATGATCTCCCTCACGTTCTTTGGAATTGTCCAATCATGAACGACTGCAATCTTTTTAGGGTCAACAGAAATTCCATTTCCGGATATGTAATGACTCTGAAATCCCTGTACGGAATTATTTGTTAAATGTATAAAAAAAGGTATTTCAGCCTGTGTAGAAATTATAAGTTATTTTTGTTTAATAAAACTAAAAAGAAACTTGTAGCTCACTGGTAAAACTTCTACACTGCTGTAACATAGCCTGTACGTTCGATTCCCATCAGTCCCAATTATTTTTTAAAAAATTTCTTTTTAATTTTTTGGAAGCCCAAGTGTTGCACGTGCAATTCACGGAGAAACGAAAAGTTTCAGAAAAATCAAACAGGCACAATAAGGAGTAAGCACTGATTAAAGCTGGTGGCACGAATCTCGAGACGATTGGGCCAAATCCAACCGTCCAAAGTCCCCATCCACCCGCAGCCGACAGTCCAAGATGCTCCAAATCGGTCCGTGCTTTGCACACAAATCTCTTCAGCTCTGCTCAACTTTCCTGCACTGTTTGATTTTCCTGCAATCAAACAGAGACTCTTCAAATTCCTAATTAACACCATTAAATCCATTTTAATTCATTTTTATTTCACACCCTCTCTCGTTTTTACCCTATAAATACCACCCCATACCCTAACTCTCCTCTGTTCTGAAATTTTCCTCAAAATTCTCTAAGTTCAAGAAGGTTAATGCTATTCAAGTGGAGTTATGCAAGCCAAAAGGAGTAGCGATCAAATTCTAACGACCGGAGCATCTTTGACGAGACCACGACCCCCTCTCTTCCTTAACCTCTTCCTAACACTACACAATGAGTAAGTCCCTCTTCTCTCTATTTCTTTCATCTCAAATCATCTTCTAAACACACATCGATAAAGTGGAGTTAACTCCGATATATGTTGTTCTAACATTTGTACTCTCCTCACTAAGCAAAATAGGTCAAACTAAATTTCTCACACCACTCGTAACCTTATTTACAATCATTTAATTTTTAGTTTAATAAAGTTTTCATGAGAAAAAATCATATAGCAAACTTTTTCATTAAAATACTGTTCATACCAGAATATTGCATTTTATACCGCCCATTCTTACGCTCGTTTGTTTATAGGCAGGTGCTTTTGATCAGTGTTTGCTACATATTTGCATAATACAGGTTCTCGGCTCTGAATAGTGAAATTCATGGAAAAGTAAGTCAAATTCCGGATTACTGCCAACACAGATAAATACGGGTCTCCACTCTCTATCCGTATGTTGCCACACACCAGTTTAAGGGACAAAATGGCAAATCGATGTCATTTTCGTGCACAAAGCTCAATGTCAACACAAGATCCAACATATCTACGCGGAGCTCGAGGAAATCTTTGCAAAAGATCCACATCACATCACCTTTTGATCTACTGAAATTCTGGAAGAAATGGGAAGAGTTTCTGAGAAAAAGTCATATACCACACTGAAGAGTACTAAAAACTAGGGAAAACCACCAAATTTCATGGCCTAACTCCTCTAAACGGCCGCGGTTCCGCGGCATAAGCGCGCTTAGGCCGCGGAACCGCGGCCATTTAGTCTCCTCTCGTTGTCGTTTTTCAGGGGCATGTTGGTCTTTTCTTGTAGGGGCAGATTCTTGCCCTAGGTTTCCAGTTCCCCTCCTATAAATACCCCAGAACTGAGCCAAACCAAGGTGTGAACTTCTTATGCCTCTTTTGTAGGATTTAGTGTAGTTTAGTCTTCTTCTTCTTCTTCATTCTTTCCTCCATGAAAATTGTAGTGAGAGCTTTTTGAGTGGATGATGAAATGAAGATGAGGGTGTTTGTATCATTCTTTTGTTTTAGCTTCCCCTTGAGATCCTTGCTTTCTCTCGATCTTTCAACCTTTTCATTGAGCTTGAAAGTTTAAGGGTTTGTTATTGATTTCAAGGGTTGTATCTTCTTATGAAATTAGTGCTTCATTTCACATGAGTTCTTTACCCTTCTCTTGATCTTGCAACCTCTTGATTGAGCTTGCAAGTTTAAGGGTTGGCTATTGATCCCATGCTTGTCTTGAGTTCTTTGGATCTTAGTATTACTTTCTTGCATTTTTCATTCTTGTCTTTTATTAATTGCAATTTATTACCATGCACTTTAATTACTTGCTTGTAATCTTTTCCTTTCTTTGTTTATCTTTTTGTTCTCTCTTTTTGGTTCGTTTTGTGAATGGTAGTAATTATTGTTGTTAAGAATAAATACGATATTGCAAGTTAATGTTTCTTTGCTCATTTTCTTTTCCCGTTATTTTCCATTGAACTCCGCCCAAACAATACGCAAGCGCTCCGTTAGGCACCCTACCCTACCAAGGTAACGGTGATTCCTAACCGCGACCGGTTGCGTTCGGTTTGGCCGGAGGCGAAAGCAAGAGACAAGAACGGAAGGACAAGGGTAAATAAGCCGGATTCCACGAATACCGTGCTTAAATCCCCTAATCCACGTTGTTGCCGATTGCTCTAGCTTCAATTGGTCAAGACCCGTCTCAAAGGTTTTGAGTACGGATTTTCTTAGCTTACACTTTCGTATCTTTTCTTAACAACTTCATACTTGCATATAAAACATATAGGTTAGAATCGAACAAACATATACACATTCTTTATTGACTAGTCTAAGACAAGAACGGACATACAACCATCTCCCTGTGGATCGACCCGTGCTCAACCGGCTAGCTGCAAAGCGACACCGTCCTGATCGCGGTTATAACTTTAGAACTTTGAACATCCGACACGTCAAAAGCGTGCGATCAAATGGCGCCGTTGCCGGGGAGACGGTAGCGTATTTTCTTTCTTGTTATTCGGGTTAATATTCTTTTTATATATTTATAAAAAAAATCTTTTTGTTTTTTTTTGATAATTTTTGTGAGCAAGTCTGCAGATTTTTGCGGATTTGCAAACGGCGATTGTGGGGAGCAAAGTGTACGTTCAAGGCTAAGGTGATTGCAAAGTACAGTGCCAAAGATCCGGGTAGTTTGACCCGCGCAAGCGAACTTTTCAAGCTTACCGGATTTGATTCAACGGGGGTTTCCTAACCCAAAAATTAACGGTACGTACTTTACTAACACCTTCTTCTCAAATCCGACGCATCCATTATACTATTCTTTGCAGGATTCTTTGCAAGTTCGCTAGCAAACGCTAAAAATTTACTAACCCTTATTTGTTGCAGTGCCGTGCTTAAACTAAAAAACGATTGTTTAATTCTTTATAGAATTTTTATTGAATTGCGCATTGCATACATTAATACGGACTTAAGGGCAAGCGAACCCCACAACATGCGGTAAATGATTTCATCATCTTTTCCGTGGCCCACAAATCACGAACTTGAGCATAACGTTTACCCGCACAAAATTTAAAAGAAACTAGACTTTAAGCCTTAAGGACTTCGCGCTCACTAGGAGAAGTTAACTGTGTTTAGAATCTCGCTTAATGATATATTATTTACGGGGTGTCTAGGAAAGTGTTAACGGCGAAACCGCCAAAAGAGAAAGGGTTATTTAATTAAGGAACTTCGCGAAAGCGTTGGAAAACCTCCCCTTATCTCTGCACTTACCTGGCCTTGTGATCAGTGTATCTTGAGCCCGTTTCTCGACACAGTTTTACTTCGACAATCAAGTTCGGGAGCAGGTCTAGTTGACCTAGGTGAACCCTAGAACGATTAGGTGTGTGGTATTTTTGTGTCGTGATTGTTTTTGTCCAGATTTTTTTTGTGTGTATATTTCATTCTTTTGTTAATATCTAAAAAATTTTTTAAAAAAAATCACATCTTTTCCCCCTCCTTTTCTCTGCCTTTCTTTCTTTTTCTCTTCATATCATGGGTACCCCACATCGTAAAACTCTTGCCGAACTTTCGTACCCACAACCAGACATTACTTCTTACGGTTCTTGCTTTGGCCGAACGTCGAACGATCCCTCCATGCCCAAAATCTCTTTGAAAGATCGGATAGAAGCGTCTAGGACAAACACTTGCAATCCGCATTCCACTTTGTATCAACCTTTTCAACCTCCCGCACCCGCTTATGTTGATACCTCTTTTGCAAGTCGTCATTTGTCCATTGCTGAACATATTGAACAATCTCATAGCCGATCTTTCACTCCTTTCACCACTTCAAATTCTTGGGATCAACAATTCCATTCACCTTCGTATCCGAGTGTTGATCCTACCACAGTCCAGCCATTCAATTCCTACCAGTCCTACCCGACTCTTGCACCTTCCCTAGACATTGCTTCTGAACCGTCATTTAGGAGTTTTCAGTATCCAAACAACTTTGAATATTTTACCGAAACCCCGTCACAACACATGTCTAGTCTGGAACAGTCGTTGGAAGACTTTAGGATAGCATCATGCCAACAGATGATGGATTTGAATGCGTCCATGGCCACCCTCATACAATCTACTGACCCGGTAGCTAGTTTCCAACTAGCTCCTAATTTTCCAATGTATGATGAGGCGGTTGGACAGATTGAGAATTTGAGTGGAGAGAGTGAGCTGTACCCCCTTCCAAATCAAACCTACCCGTTTCAAATTGAATCCCACAACTCCTGTGTTGAAAGTCTATCAAGTGTCCCAACTGAATTATCAATTGAAGATAGAATGTTTGATGAGTTGTGCGACTTTGCAGTGTTTGATTTACCCGATTATGAAGGGACCTTGCCAAGTGAAACCACACCCATTCCTTTTGACCTCTACACCTCTATCTTAGAACCAGAATCGATTGAAATCCATGCTTTTGATGAGGTGTCTGAGAAAATTGATTTTCACTTGATTGCGGATATCGACGCTGGGGATATTTCGGATGATGAACCCGCAGATTTGGCAGAGTTTTTCTCTCCAATTCATCATCCCGAGTCATTAACTGTTTTTCCCGAACCACATATGCGTCTTGATTTTGATGAAAATTGCATGGATAAGCTGAATTTTGAGGAAATTTTTGAAGATATTTTTGAGGATGAACCAGTTTTAATTGATGAGTCGGATTTTCCAATTCATCCTGTTCCTTTCATTGACTGTGTACACCCTCCTGAACCTTTAACCGACAACCTTCCTCAATCACCTACCTCCATCCTTTCCATCGTTCCGACCTTGCATAAAACCGTATCACTTTCATTTCATATGTCTGGTTTACCGAGTTCGGCGTACCCATGGTTTCTCACGAATCTTGAGGGATTTGACCCCATTTCTCAATGGGTTAATAGATTAGCACAAACGCTTCTTACACATCAGTCATCACAAATTGTGCTAATCTATTCACTCCATTTCCACCCTCAAGTTCGTATTCCACTTCCTTCTCCCTTTCGCCATTCTTCTTCTCATATACCGAGACCGTATCCCGCTTCTATCTCCATACGGTCTCACGTATTATCCATTTCTTTCCTCTTCACCTTCTTTCACCAACCCGCATCTTACAGAGATAGAATTTTTGAATGGTTGGTGTTAACTTTTGGCCTTTGTAAGGCCTTGTATAGCTTGATACTATTCTCTTTCCCCCCTAATCCTGAACTTCAATGCTTAACAGTGGAAACACTGTTTTACTTAAGTTTGGGGGGGACTCCTTTTTTGTATATATTTTTTGTTTTCCTTTTTGTTTTGTATATAATTTGTTTCTAGGGAGCGCCGACAGTTTTGACCCTCTTGGTGTAGCCTGACAGTGAGGGCACTGTCAAGTTTAAGTTTGGGGGTGTGCTCGGTAAGCTTTCTTCCTTCGCATTCATTTGTATATTTTGCATTTGCATACCTTATTAAAAACCCACAAAAATTGAAAATTTTCCAAAAAATATAAAAACTTTGTCGTCAAGTTAGCTAATAGGGTAACTTAGATTTTTATTCTGAAAGTTTAGTTGATATGTTAGAAATAACTAAATCTAGACTTAGGAATTGAAAATCCTTAAAATAACCCTCATTCTGTCTAACTTGGTAAGTATACGTTGAGTTCAGTTCTTGAGTTAAGTCAAGATGAAGGGAAAGTATTGAAGCTCTACTGAAGGATAAGTCTGAAAAATAGTTTCTTTTCTTGAGTTCAAATTTAGAAAGTATATACCCTACAAACTGCACTTACACGCACCTTGAAACTTGGGATAGTAGAGGATACCTAGAAATACTCTTGCCTGAAAACCTAGTATGAAAGAAAAAAACGGTATTTAAAGCTAAACACCAAAAGAGCATATTGAAAAAAATATCCGGTCTTGAAGAAGAAAAAGAAAAAAAAAGAAAAAGAAAAAGAAAAATAGAATAAAGTCAAGACCTGGAAACTGCTATTTACGCTTTAAAGTTCACACATTCAGTAATCGGCTGTTAGTGCCTCAAGAAACATTAATAGTCGCATGAAAGGTGTGTGAGCAAATCCGTCCATCCTTAATGAAAAGAAGTAGTATTAGGTATTAGGGCAAGGGTATTATAGCTTGAATTGAATTCTCAAAGTGTAGGGGTGCAAATACACACACACGTAGGGGTATGCAATCGATGTTTGGATAAAAGATAGAGATAAAGAATAAGACTTGTGTTTTCTGTAAAGTTGATAAAAATCCCTAATTTGAGACCACACTTTTAGAAGGAAAACTCAGGAGAACCAACATCTTTCTAAACTTTTTATGGAACGTATATGATCTAAGGTTAAATAGATAGGAGGTGTGAAGCATTAGGGTTGGATATTTCTAACTTAGGATGATAGAGTTTCTAACGTAAATACTAAACTGTAGGAGTAGAATTGAAGTTAACTTATGACACTAGCTTGACGGGATTTTGTGGGTGTAATCAGCTGAAAACCCTCAGGAGACAACACTCCTCCTACTAGGGACACCTAGAGGTTTAACGGCTTGTAGCACGTGCTCAGTGCAATCGCGTTCCCTGTGAAAGTGCGGTTAGGATTTTATTTTTGTGAATAATTGGTTTTGCTCGGGATGAGCAAAATTTAAGTTTGGGGGTATTTGTTCATACCAGAATATTGCATTTTATACCGTCCATTCTTACGCTCGTTTGTTTATAGGCAGGTGCTTTTGATCAGTGTTTGCTACATATTTGCATAATACAGGTTCTCGGCTCTGAACAGTGAAATTCATGGAAAAGTACGTCAAATTACGGATTACTGCCAACACAGATAAACACGGGTCTCCGCTCTCTATCCGTATGTTGCCACACACCAGTTTAAGGGACAAAATGGCAAATCGATGTCATTTTCGTGCACAAACCTCAATGTCAACACAAGATCTAACATATGTACGCGGAGCTCGAGGAAATCTTTGCAAAAGATCCACATCACATCACCTTTTGATCTACTGAAATTCTGGAAGAAATGGGAAGAGTTTCTGAGAAAAAGTCATATACCACACTGAAGAGTACTAAAAACTAGGGAAAACCACCAAATTTCATGGACTAACTCCTCTAAACGGCCGCGGTTCCGCGGCATAAGCGCGCTTAGGCCGCGGAACCGCGGCCATTTAGTATCCTCTCGTTGTCGTTTTTCAGGGGCATGTTGGTCTTTTCTTGTAGGGGCAGATTCTTGCCCTAGGTTTTCAGTTCCCCTCCTATAAATACCCCAGAACTGAGCCAAACCAAGGTGTGAACTTCTTATGCCTCTTTTGTAGGATTTAGTGTAGTTTAGTCTTCTTCTTCTTCATTCTTTCCTCCATGAAAATTGTAGTGAGAGATTTTTGAGTGGATGATGAAATGAAGATGAGGGTGTTTGTATCATTCTTTTGTTTTAGCTTCCCCTTGAGATCCTTGCTTTCTCTTGATCTTTCAACCTCTTCATTGAGCTTGAAAGTTTAAGGTTTTGTTATTGATTTCAAGGGTTGTATCTTCTTATGAAATTAGTGCTTCATTTCACATGAGTTCTTTACCCTTCTCTTGATCTTGCAACCTCTTGATTGAGCTTGCAAGTTTAAGGGTTGGCTATTGATCCCATGCTTGTCTTGAGTTCTTTGGATCTTAGTATTACTTTCTTGCATTTTTCATTCTTGTCTTTTATTAATTGCAATTTATTGCCATGCACTTTAATTACTTGCTTGTAATCTTTTCTTTTCTTTGTTTATCTTTTTGTTCTCTCTTTTTGGTTCGTTTTGTGAATGGTAGTAATTATTGTTGTTAAGAATAAATACGATATTGCAAGTTAATGTTTCTTTGCTCATTTCCTTTTCCCGTTATTTTCCATTGATCTCCGTCCAAACGATACGCAAGCGCTCCGTTAGGAACCCTACCCTACCAAGGTAACGGTGATTCCTAACCGCGACCGGTTGCGTTCGGTTTGGCCGGAGGCGAAAGCAAGAGACAAGAACGGAAGGACAAGGGTAAATAAGCCGGATTCCACGAATACCGTGCTTAAATCCCCTAATCCACGTTGTTGCCGATTGCTCTAGCTTCAATTGGTCAAGACCCGGCTCAAAGGTTTTGAGTACGGATTTTCTTAGCTTACACTTTCGTATCTTTTCTTAACAACTTCATACTTGCATATAAAACACATAGGTTAGAATCGAACAAACATATACACATTCTTTATTGACTCGTCTAAGACAAGAACGGACATACAACCATCTCCCTGTGGATCGACCCGTGCTCAACCGGCTAGCTGCAAAACGACACCGTCCTGATCGCGGTTATAACTTTAGAACTTTGAACATCCGACACGTCAAAAGCGTGCGATCAAATACCATGAAGTTTAGCATAACCGTTTTTCGATAATTAGCATATATACCTTTAGGAAAATTCACGGGATAACGACCTACCCCATACGCACACTATGGTTTCATAGCACGAGATTCTAAACATAGGGTTTATTTAAGAATAGGTTTTACATTAAAATACCACAATTTTCAAAACAGGTTTCTTTTAAATCGATATTTTAAATTCTTGGCAATTACGCCTCTACAACTCTCGTTAGGGACCCGCTAATAGATGGTATGGATTATCGCACATACTTGGGACAGTAGAACGAGATGCAGAACTCCTCACGAAATATTCGGTCTCGAAAGGAAATAAAAATACGGTTTTTAAGAAATACGATTTTTTTAAACAAAACTAAACTTTGGAAAATTATATAAAATTATGAATTCATATTTTCAATAAATACATATTATGAAACTATATTTTAAAAATGAAATATTAGAATTTTAATAAAATACCAACAAGTTTCCAAAAGAGCTAATTTTCATAAAAATACCATAAACTATTAAAAGCTAGGTTTTATCACTAAATACCACAACAATTAAAAAACATGTTCATGAAAACCCTAAATATTATAAATCACCCTCGAAGCTTATTTTTAAACTATATTAAAGTATTTTTCATAAACCCCCATCGAGATATGCAAACAATATTTTAAGGACTCTAGATTAATATATGCTTAAGCGGTATCATTTCTCTTGAGCCCCGGGGAGCCGGAGAAAATGAGTACTTGCCTATTCAGGTTAGACAACTTAACGGAGTTATCAATGGCAATTGTCTTGGAAAAACACATAAATCCTGCCGTCCATGTGCAGCAGTTGCCGATTTCTTCCGAACATAAGATTTTTAACAGTTTAAAATCAATTCGTATGAAAAAGACCTAAACTCAAATCTAAACTTGAACTCGAACTCAAACTCGAACACAAACTCAAATTCTAACCTAACTCAAATCTAAATCTAAACTTGAACTCGAACTTGAACACAAACTCGAACTCTAATCCAACTCGAATCTAAACTTGAACATGAATTCGAACCCAATCTACTTGAACTAACTTGACTCGAACCAAGATTGCAATTGACATGACTCGCATTTTACTCGACTCGCTCGACTCCATTCTGCATCTTTTGCAATCTATGGTTTCGATCAAGACATGTTATAACCGATCCATCAATTTAATTAAATATACCATACAGTTATAAACTATTTATATTCGGGATGTTTGGGATAGTTTCTTGTGTGAATCCTATTGGGGTCAAAAATTACACCCCGGTTGACCAAGTCAAAGTCAACCCCAAGTAAGCGGGCCCAAGCCCAAGTCAAGTGTGCCCATGCCCAAGTCGAGCTCCGCGGCCGGCCTCTCCAATGCTAAAATGAAAATCATGTAATAAATAATTTTGATATAATTTTTATGAATAAATGTAAGAAAAATGGGCATAAACCCAAATTTTTGTAAATCTCATGGCTCATGTGCAAAAGAAATTAGCACATGAGGTATGAGATGGGCAAAATACCATTTTGTAAAGTCCAAGAGGCTATGTGTAAATTTGTAAGCCTATATAAGGCAACATGATGATAAAATGAAGGACAATAATTCATTCCCCTCAAAAGCTAGGGTTTCCGTGTCTCCTTCTCTTTCCTCAAGATTCTAAACCTTCTTCATTTTATCATGAATTAAATCAAGAGTTTCACTCTTCTTTTCCCAAAAATAAATAGTTTTTCACCATAAAACTCACAAAGGGGACCTCAGATCTCTAAAAGGGGAGATTTTTAAATCTCACCCCCTTTTTTCCTCCATGATCCAGCCAACAGAGAGGAGGAAGAAGGAGATCCATCTCCAAAAATCCCACTTTGGGAAGATCCAAGGCTCAAGAGAAAACCCAGGGCTCAAGGGAGAAGAAAGGGATCCCCTTTCATCATCTCTGAAAATCTCTTAGGAGTTTAACTCCACAAATATATATATATATATATATATATATATATATAATAACAAATCTTTTTTTAGGAGTTTAACTCCAAAAATCAATTGGGAAGTACAACTCCCTGTGCAGGGGCTAAGCCCCTCTTCCCTTTTTTAGCAGTTTAACTCCAAAAGTCAGTTGGGAGTACAACTCCCGGTATAGGGGCTAATCCCCTTTTTCTGCAGGCACCCGGAGCCTGCATGCCGAGCGCGTGAGGCGCTGGCGCCCACGTGTCCTTTGGACGCCACTCACCCCTTTTTTATATACACACTCCACACTTAAAACACATCCCTTGTTGGAAAATTTTTTCTAACGGGACGCTGCCTTACACCCCGCAAGGGGGATGCTAGCCCAGCCCGCTATCCGGGTAGCGAGACCCTCGTAAACTCTACAAGGTCCCCGATATACCCAAGTCCCTTTAAAACACAACATACGCACACTGCACATTGAGTTCACATGACTAGTTGACCCGTCAATCGGAGGTTCCCTCGCTTCAAATGACAGGGGTAATTCACTGCAGCTTAGTCCGCGGCTGCCGGAGATTCGTATTCCCGCAATCAATAAACCTCGGCCTATCTTAGGTAAGGGTGAGTCTGTAGTACGCCTGACAAGTGGCATGTATTCCCATCTCAATGGGGTGACGAAAAACTCCCTACAAATCCAACGGAGCTTCAGGAGTCCCGTATTAACCTCTTTTTTATATTTTATTCGAATATCAGTCGGGTTGACTCATCCACAGCCTAAAATCCCGATACTAACACATGAAATGGGCCCGTGTTTCCTTGCCCTGGGGCCCTACTCTTGAGCCCGTGAATACTTCTACGGCTGTGTTGACATTTACACTTGGAACTTAACGTTAATATAGTAACCATATAAAGACCTATAGTACATATTTACCCATGATCATATACTTTTACCCGTCACACACACACATATTCTATACTTGTCATTCTTATACTTTTACTACCGAGCGCTAGTTCGTTGACGGGCATTCTACCCACCCTTGTTTTCTTGGAATGTTCATCAGATACGGTCGAGACGGAGGAAGTAGGGGCCACAGAGGTAGACTACAACCGGATTGCTCCACAGAATTAGCCTAGCTTCACTTTTATTCAGCTTATGCATGCCACATGTTTAGGCATTTTCCTTTATTATATTTACTTTCCAGTTGAAACTCGTGTACTTGTAAGTATTGAAAGTTGAATGTAAGTAAAAATATTTGTTAAAAAAATTTACAGTCTCCATTTATTCTTGTATTACGTATTATTGTTTCAATACGCTTAGTATATTTATTTAAGAAATGACCTTCTGTAGATAAACATACCACGAGCTTGCCATGTCACTGTTTCCGTCAACTGGGAAGCGGGGCGTGACAGGATATGACATGTCCCAAGAACTTCACTTCTTCGAGCCAAAACTCACACTTGCTCATCTTAGCATATAACTTTTCTTGTGTCAACGTTTGTAGTGCGATTCTCAAGTGTTCTTCAAGCTCTTCTTTGCTCCTCGAATAGGCCAGAATATCATCAATGAAAACACCATGAACTGATCTAGAAATGGCGAAAAGATCTGGTTCATCAAGTCCATAAATATGGCCGGTGCGTTAGTAACTCCAAATGGTATCACTAAGTACTCGTAATACCCATATCGAGTTCGGAATGCTGTCTTGCAAATGTCTTCTTTTTTCACCCGAACTTGATGATACCCATATCGTAAATCCAACTTCGAGAATACCCTCGCGCCACTGAGTTGATCGAATAATTCTTCTATGCGAGAGATTAGGTACTTGTTTTTAATAGTCACCCAATTTAATTCCCAATAGTCGATGCACATTCTCCGCGTGCCATTCTTCTTCTTGACTAGAAGAACTGGAGCTCCCCATGGTGAACCGCTGCTACGAATCCCCTTATCTAGTATTTCGGTAACTTATTTCTTCACCTCTTCTAGTTCCACCGGTGCCATTAGATAATAAGCCATTGAAATCAGCGCTGCTGCAGGAATAAGATCAATTGTGAACTCCACAACTCATTTTGGCGATAAACCCGAGATGTCCTCGAACACATCCATAAAATCCCGAACTACTGCTGGTGCTTCTTCCTTGTTTACTTCCATCGACAAAAGAATGACACTAGTCGGCCTAGCCCTAAATTCGAATGGCCCGACAAATCTGCTACCTCCCAAGAATATGAACTCCGGATATCCGGAAATATGGAAAATCACTTTCTTCGCCCTGCAATCAATGTGAGCGTGGAAAATACCAAGAAAATCCATTCCCAAGACAACATCATAAGTGCCAGTATCAATCACTAAGAAATCCACGAATAGCTCTCGTCCGCAAATAACAATCGAGCAACCCTTACACTCACTACTAGATAAAATTCTCCCATTCCCAATGTGTATGTCCCAGCAACTAGACAGGGCCATGTGTGGGATAGAGTGTGCACTAATAAACTTAGACGACATAAAGCAATGGGATGCACCAGAATCGAATAATGCTAATGCGGGAAAATTATAAACAAGTAGGATACCTGAAACAATATCGTCTGACGCCTTAGCCTCCTCGGCTGTCAAGGTGAAGGCCAGTCCCTGATTAGGCCTCTGAGTGATCTGCTTCTGCCCATAAGTCTGCTTCTGCGATGGTTTTTGAATATCGTCTTTCGATCGTAGTTTCGAAGGGCATGCACTAATGGTATGGTCAGCTAATCCACAAACTAAATAAAGTCTGAGCCTCCTTCGGCACTCTTTCTGCGTGTGTCCGGGTAGACAGCAGAAGTCACAAATCGCTGCCTTTTTCTGATATGATACAAAAGGCTTCTTCATAGGTACAGTTCCTCGTTTGTTTACTGAAATGCCTCTACGTACAGGAGCTCTGTTTGGTGTAAACGCAGTCTTCCGCACCACAACTTCTTGTTGTAGATTACCCTTTATTTTTACCAATAAACCATGCGGCTCCCTAGCTGCCTTGAGAACTTGAGAGAAGGTGGTTGTTTCCCCCAATTAGAGCAAAGCTCTGTTTGAATTTCAAAATTCAAAAATTGAAGCAACGCTTCAGATTCCTTGCGCTGTGCGCCACGTGTCAAAATCAGACATGCCAGCGCCAGGAGCGCTGCGCCCAAGGCAGTGCACCCCCAATCAAAGCAAAGCTCTGTTTCAAAATTCAAATTTTAAAACGAAGCAACGCTTCAGATCCCTTGCGCTCTGCGCTGCGCGCCACGTGTCAAACAGTGGAGCGCTAGCACAGTTGCGCTGCGCTCTGCACTGTGCGCCACGTGTCAAACACAGATGCGCTAGCGCAGTTGCGCTGCGCTCTGCGCTGAGCGCCACGTGTCAAATACAGGTGCCCTAGCGCCAATTGCGCCAGCACTGGAATTTAAATAATAAATTATTAATTAATCAGAATTAAAATTCTAGAAAGATCTTTCTAATCTTATTAAAATAAGAAAATTATCTTCTGTAAAACAGAAGCCTTAGGATCAAAGATCCAACGGTGGGAAAATATCCCCAGATCAATACAGAGAAAGATCTCTGTAACTAACCTAACAGATCAATTGGCCCTATATAAAGGCCCCTAGACTCCAAGTCTCACAGAAACAGAAAAGAAAAAACCCTCTGTAAACTTTGAGAAAAACTCAAAGAGAAAGAAAGGCAAGCCTTTGAAGAAAGAAGATCATCTTCTTCATCTTTAAAGGTAAAGAATTAAATTCTTGGAAGAACAGAGATGAAATCATCTCATTAAAAAAGAAGAATCCTCTTCTAAAAAGATCAAAGATCTAAGAACAAGATCAAGATCTTCAATAAAAAAAAGATCAAAAGGATCTAATTATAAAAGATTAAAAAGAAGTAATTTACTTCATTCATAGATCTTTTGATCTATAAAGGCACAGCCTTTTGATGAGAGCAAGAACTTTGGTTCTTGAATCTTGAGGTAAAACCTCTTTTGAACAGAACAAAAAGAACTTGTTCTTTGATCTTAAATTGATCAAGATGCGCTCTGCGCTATTGGACAGTGCCTTTGACTTTTGAAATGCGCCTTTGCGCTTATTGGAGTGGCGCACTGCGCCAGAACGCGCCACGTGTCAACCACAAACACAATCTGCGCTTTGCGCTTCTAAAACAGCGCACTACGCTTTTGGATTGGCGCATAGCACCAGAGCGCGCCACGTGTCATTCACTGGCGCAGCGAACTCAGAAAGCACAGTGTGCTAACAGACTTGCGCTTAGCACAGAGCGTGACACGTGTCACCTTCGCATGCGCTAGCGCAATGCGCTCTTTGATTGGCGCAAAGCGCCTGACAAGCCACGTGGCGCACTATCAGATTACTATTTTGCTCCTGATAAATGCTATGCATTTAATTATAGAGCCCAATGCTATGCATTATTAAAAGGGCAGAGCCCAAATAAAGGCCTAACAGGCCCAATATGAAAAAATTGTTAAACATTTTTAACTGGACTTAGCCTAATTTTGGCTATAAGTCCTCAATATAATTTGAACTGAGCACAACCGCTCTTCCAATCAATTTACACCCGGTTCGAGAGTACATCTCTTTACTCCTCTGACATCCATCGTTGTAATCCTTCAACGTCGTCAGAGTGGTGACGGGTCCCGACGACCACACATTGCTACGGACTGTGTGGTCCTTAAACTCATGGACTATGACGTCCTTAACCTCGACCGTGATGTCTTAAAACTAATACCGGACTGTGGGTGTAACACTTCTAAAAGATAAAATATTAATTTTGGGAATTTTTATAATTTAATATTATTTTATTGATTATTTTAATATTAAATCTATAATTAAATGCAAATAAATAGGAAAAATTTGAGAAAATTATGGAAAATTCTAAAATAGGGTAAATTAGAGAATTATGACATTTTAAAGTTTTGTGATTAGTTTGACACTAATTTAGTGCTAATCGCGATTAAAAATCGCTAATCGGACTTTTTGGCTTTTTGTGCAAAATTGTGCACATATCATTTGTGGACTTGTGTTACATTTTCTAGCCATGGTTTTCTTTTGGAGCTACTATTCTTGTGAGAAGGGTTTTGGAATTAAAAGAAAAGGGAAAAAGAAAAAGAAATGAAATGAGGGTAGGTGAGAGAGAGGCATGGGTCATTGACCTTGAGACTTAGCCATTTTCTCCCATCATTTTTCCCTCCCTCTTCTTCCTCTAGCTGCTGCTGCCCCTTCCTCATCTTTCCCCCCTCTTCAATCCCTCTCTTCATCTCAAAAACTACACCAAAACCCCATGTCGGTTTCATTAAAAATGTGCACGAGCCCGAGACCTACAAGATGGACCAAGAAAGCATGGATTTTGGCCACTAGGGGCAACTCAAGAATTTTCTTGAGTTGCCAAGTGAGGTAAATTCTGAACCATTAGCTTAATTTTAGCTTTACTTATACCCCTATGCATGTTTAGAATCGAAATCGGGTGATTTGTGGATTTTTAGGAAAAACTAGTAAGGGTTGAGGGAATTGTGAGTTGTGATGGGAAATTGAGTTTAGTGGGGACCATAAGAGCACCCTAGTGCTAGAAACCCAGTCCAATCCCACTGGAAACCAAAAATACGGAATTTCGGGACTTTCATGTCCCGAAATTAGACCACAGGAGGCCACCCTAGGAGTACGAACCCCTTTAGACATAGGGGGACGGCGAGGCGGCCGGCCCCTCTATGATGAATTTGGCCCATGTTTCTTCTGTACCTCATATACCCCCTGCATAGCACCCTGGAGTTGTTTATTTGATCTAGTTTTGCCTGAGATGAAATCTGGGATCATTTTCTTGGGTTGCTGCTTTGAAATGTGTTTTGGTTTTACGTATTTTGAATTCCAGATTTTGATATTTGTGTGTTATCTCGATCGTGTGACGTTTATACGTCTATATCGAGTGATTTCGAGTTGTTTTGCGAAGGCTAACCGTAGGTTCTAACCTATAAGCCTTTTAGCGTATCGTGTTGGTTTTAGCGTATCGTATTGGATTTAGTGTGTCGTTTCAAGTGTTGATTTAGTTTTGATGCGATACGATACGTGTGATATGTGTAGGTACACCGCGACGATCCGAGGCGATGCGGAAGATGACGGTGACATCGACACCGACACGCAGGATACAGGTGAGTAGATTATATCTACAGGGGGAAGTCGGGTGGATGGCGTATAGCACCCCCGCAGTCCGTAACTAGTACTATGTAGTATATTTATATGTGTGATAGCTATAGTGTGTTATGGTTAGTTAGGGGTAGAAATACCTAGCGTAGTTCCTAGTTGCGAACCATAGGATAGATTTGCACCCACACGCATACACTTGTGTGTTTCTTATACTTGCACTGTACTTGATGATATGGGATGACTTTGGAGATGAGTCGATGATGTGGGCTTTGTGCCGCGAGATCGGTGATTTGATATGATTCGTATTTGGGATACGAAATGTGATTCTTGCGGGCTTGGGATATGTGTTTACCCCCGCATGCATACTTCTTTGATGGTATCGATTTGTACTAGACATAGAGTAGTACCCCCAGACTATATGACCTGATGATAGCGATACCTGTTATGTGACGAGATAGTGAGATGTTGACCTGTACCCAGCTATTGGGATGCCGTACGACGATTTACCGTACGAGCCTATATTGATGATAGATCCGTGCTCATGACTCGAGGATGTCAGATGATATACTGTATCGTACGCGATACTATTGAGACGGGATCACCGACTTATATATATTTATATATATCGACTCAGATGTTAGGCGGTTTCCTTACCTGTAGTTCAGCTCGTTGTTCAGCCGTATAGATTAGTGTAGTTGTTAGAGTAGCTTAGACTTCTTACCTATTTCAAAAACTAACGAATCGTGGGCATTTTTAAAGACAGCTCAAGGGAATCTACGGATATTTCAAAAACGACGTATCTTTTCATAAAAACACCGTAGCCCCTATTTTCAAAACCCCATGATTCGTGTTATTTCAAAAGGCACCATTCGTAGGACTTATAGTAGATTAATGCAGATAAGTTTTGGTTACGTCTAGTTTCAGCTCCCACTCCTTTTTGTGGTTCGGTTTGCATCGCATTTTATATTATGTTTCATACTCCATTCTTAATATCATGCTGATAGGACACCAGCACCATTACCGATGATGCGTATGTACCACGTACACTTACTTGCCGGCACACACACATCTTCATCGGTAATTGACATGTCACGAACACTTTAGAAAACACTATTTCATTTGACATAGGTTGATAGCTAATAGTTTAGACATGACATTAGTGTACTTGCCTTATATGCTAGTTAGACATTGTAGTTACTGCCTGCTACATCATGCATACTGTTATTCATTGTTATGCCGCATTCATGGATTCTCATGCACATATTCATTATTTTACGTGCTATTGAGGTTTGGATTTGGATTTCTATGAGATTTTCTGGATTTGGAGGAAAACCGCAAAGACACAAATAATCATATTCTCTCTTTTACAATAAAAAGTGCGGTTTTCCCATGATGTATGAGTCGTCCACCATGAGTTTGCTGATGGATTTGGAAACCCGATTCGAGGAGACGGATGAACCGTTTCGGGTACATGGTGGACCCGGTGCGGTACCCCGGGGCAAGAGGAATGTGGTGATGACGTTGAGCCTGGCAGGGGAGTACTACCTACCGGTGATTTTACCCGACGCGTCGGATATCCGGAGGATACCGTCGTGGTCTGAGATTTATGGTAGGGGCCGGTCTGGACTGACGGCGCCCTAGTTATTGTGGTTGAGACTTTGAGATATCGAGATATTGGGATTTCGTTTGTGCCGATGCTAGGCACAGTTTTATGATGATTTCATTATGGTACCTCATTTTAAAAATACAAGGGAAATCTCACTAAAGTATGAAAACAGTTGCTTCATGTAAATGTATTCTGTTTTCTCGCATTCATATCTCATTCATATGCTATATTGTTATCTGAGGCACTGACACAGACACATGAGATTGTACTCGGGTTAGATATTTACCCTAGCCTTGTTATAGGCTGCATGTTATATATTGAGGATTTTATATACTGATCGTATTGACCTAGGATTATGTCTTGCTTTCGGTTTCTGCTTGTAGATATTTCTATTCACGAGTTGGCAACTCACCCCCGTTGTGCCACAGTTCTTGCAGGTTCTGCCGTACAGGTTCCATTGCGGCATTTCTGGCACACTACCTTCTTGCGGTGATTTGCTTTGGTAGGTGGATTCTTTCGCATCAAGAACCACCATTGTATTTATTTTATTCATTGTATCTAGTATTTCCATCAACCAAAACTTGTATTTTGTTTCAGACCTAGACTTTAGTGTTGTATATTTCGACCTTAGAGTCGCGCTTAGTAGTATTGCGTTTTTTTTTCTTGTTGCTTTTGAGCTTTCTTTTGGATTTGATCCTCGCCACTTGGCGTTGTATATTATTGTTGCATGTGTGGTTGTGACCGTCGATTGACGAAGAGATAGCTCCCGCTTGGGGATGCCTTTATCATCACATATATATTGTTTTACTTGTTGTACCCCATTCGGGGCCAGTTTTACAAAAGAAAACTCTGCCGAAATTTTTAGAAAAGACTTTATTGTTTTCAAAACGTACCTTCGGCTTAGTTATTTAAAAAAAACCTTGATTTCAAACCTGTATTTCTTCACTCCTTTAAACCAGTTTCTTTACTTATTCTTAAAATGGTTTTAGATTTCTGGGCTTTTGGCTTACTTGGATCAGATGGAGTCCTATAGACTTCATATGGTTCGAGGGCCAGTCACGTGCTCTTTCGGGTCGTGACAGTGGGGTCCTTAAACTCATGGACTATGATGTCCTTAACCTCGACCGTGATGTCTTAAAACTAACATTGGACTGTGGAGTCCTTAATTCCACGGACTATGACGTCCTTAACCTTGACCGTGATGTCTTAAAACTAATAATGGACTGTGGAGTCCTTATATCCATGGACTATGATGTCCTTAACCTTGACCGCGATGTCTTAAAACTAACAACGGACCGCAATGTCCTTAAACTAACTATCGACCGCAATGTCATTAAACTAAATAATAGAGTCCAATTGCTCTCTTGTCGGATCTAAACGATCCTGTTAAGTTGATTTTAGTCAAGAATTAGACTAACGTGTCCTTAACGAACGTTTAAGTTGATCTTAGCCTCAAATAAGGCTAACGTATCCTTAAACACAACCCCCCAAACCCAAATCTAAGAAAGCTACGGATTTGGACTAGTCCACACCCTACGGGAGACAACGTAACTTAGTCTCCATATACAATCCACGGGCAACCAAAAACAAAACAAACACCCACGACACGAAGTGACCATATGGAGAAGGAGAAAGTTGTTACCGCGATGCGGTAGCGTAATTAACTGCAGGGGCTTACGCCTGCAGGGAAGAGCGTCCCCACAATCAAAAACGCCTCAAACGAGGGGGAATCTGACGAACTCTGCTACATCGGCCGCATCCGTTTAAACCTTCGAAACATGGTGCCATAAATCAACTTGGTATCTTCGGAGAGGTGGATGGATAGCACCAATTAGCATCTGCCCCCAGATTCAGGTAAGACGTACAGTCTTCCCGGCATCCGGCGGTGAACAGATTCTGGCACACCCGGTGGGACCTTTTCCTCTTTCCACTCCACACTTCGTGTGTTGTGTTCGCGAACCATCGCGGTTTGCTAATGGTTGCCCTTGGGTTTCAAGGTACTGAGATTTGGCGTTTTGCTTGCTGCAGAAAGCAAAGAATCAATGGCGTCCACTTGTGCAAAATGTTCCAACTGCAACTGCAACCTACGCTCCGCCTCACCTGAAGGTGTAGCTTATGGACCTCAAGCGGCGTCCCTGTTCACGATGCCGGTAGAACAGGTCACCCAGGCTACTACTGGACTGTTTTTCGGGACCATGCTCCCGCCAACGAGCTTCACCGCTCCTGTGCCCGTACTAGAAGCTCCCAAGAAGTCGGTCTTCGATCGACTTACAGCTACTACGGCCCCTCTCAACGGGTCGTCCAACACCAGCGTCTCGGTCTTATCCAGATTGGGCCAAAATTCTTACGGGCCCATGAAGAAGCCTGCAATACCAGAAGGCGTTATCCCAAAGCGGATAGCCATCCCTGCTCCCAAAATCGTCAAGGCGGCTTCTCCTGCCAAAGGGTCGGTTTTCACAAGACTGACTACTTCTGCTCCCGTTCCAGGTGAAATCACCAAGGTTGCTTCCCCTACTCGGAAGTCTGCTTTTGATAGGTTGGCTGTCCCCATTCAACGGACGTCGGTCTTTAAAAGGCTGATACCAGCGAATTTTGACCAACACAGGGGGCATGAGGAGGTCACCTCTACGGCTAAACCAACTCCAATCGCACGACATGCTCGCCGTCGTCACTGGCGTCGGGTAAGGAAGGCTGGGGGCAACTCCCCTTCTGGGCTAACTCCGCCAACTCCAATGGTGGAAGTTGATACTGCTGTTCCAACTGGAAACAACTTTGAACTACTTAACAGGATACGCAGGAATTCGCCAACTGCTGTGCTGAAAAGATCTCCTCCACCAATGGAGAACGCTACAAAGGTGAAGCTAGAGCAACCCCCTCAGCGGCTGTCCTCCAAGATCTACAAAGCCTGGCGGCAGGTCCGGAACTCTGTGGTTGATCAAGACTACCCCCGCCAGCAGAAGAAGCTGAAGGCCCGACAGGAAGAAAACCGTCCTGTTAAGCCACAAAAGATGACGACTACTTGGGTGCCCACTGCAGCGGCCCCCTCAACGTCAACCACTCAAAAAAGAAGGAGGCCAGAGAAAGCCCATGTGAACGTGGCAGACCATAAAAATGTTGAGCCCAAACGCCCTAAGTTTGGGGGCATAACAGTCCATACCGTTTACATGGCATCCGGGAAGGACGATAGCCATGCTTCTACGGGCCACCGACCACTCACCCGATCCATCACAAGAGCCCAGGAACAACAACAACAGAAGCTTCAGGAGATGCTGACTGCCATGGCCGCACTCACCGGGACAAAAGAAAGTCCGGAGACGTCATCGAAACAACGTCGCGAACACGAGACTGATGCTGAATTCCTTCATAGAATGCTCGAAAAGAAGGACATGGAGGCTGCGGAACAAGCGGCCAATATAAAGCAAATGGCTCTTCTCTTCCAAGACATGGTGGGCATGATGATACAGCCTGATCCTCCAGCCGAAGATCCTCCGGTTATCCTCGAAGATGACATAGGGGAAACGTCAAATCCACCTCCGGCTCTTTCAACAGCCAAACAGGAAACAATCTCTAAAGCTGCCCTGGATGACTATATTGCTCAGCAAATACGAGTTCACCAGGCGAATGAAGCGGCTGGGCAAATTGTTAGAACTGGGCGACCGTACCTGGGCTGGTATGATCAAATAAAGTACCCGCCGGGATACACGATCCCCAAATTCCATGTGTACAAGGGGATAGGCAACCCCCATCAACATGTCGCTCGGTTCAGGACCCTTTGTGGCAATACTGGTGGCGATGATAAGCTCTTGCTCCGCCAATTCGTCGGCAGCTTATCGGAGACGACATTTGAGTGGTACTCCGAACTTCCAAATGACTCCGTCAAAACTTTCGCGGAAATGGAGTTGTTGTTCACCCAGCGATTCGCAAGTGCTAGTGAACGCACCCCAATAACGGCATTGATCAATGCCAGGGTGAAGCCGGGCGAGACATGGGTTCAGTACGCAATCCGATGGCGGAACCTGTGGTCGAAGTGCGAACAACGCATCGAAGAAGCACCAGTGGTGGGCATGTTCGTGGGCACCCTAGACCCTCATGCGACTGTTTCACAGTTCATGATGTTCTTCAAACCGAACACATTCCAGGATTTAATCGACAAGCTAGCCCAGATGGATCAGATAGGCCATAGGCCGTCTCCTCCGAAGCCGGAACCGCGAAAAGAAAAGGGTAAAGGGAAAGCAACCTTCGTTGCGAACACCCAACAACAGCCCAGTGCTCCAAGACTAACGGATCAATTGGAAGAGAGACGTCGCTATTATAATGAGAAAATGAAGCGCCCTTATTCTTTCCCACGGGATAAAACGAAGAGACTCTTCGAGCTGGCGATGCGCAACCGGCTTATCAATCTGCCGAATCCAAGGCGACCATCGCAACCCGGCGAAGTGAATAATCCTAATTATTACCCTTACCACCAAACGGTAAGCCATCCAATTGAAGATTGCTTCGTCTTTAAGGGATGGATACCTACAAGGCAAGTTTGCGCTGTCTGAGAAGTGGAAAGTAAACCCACCACAACCGCACACTCCTAAGAAGACGGACACACCGGGGGCAACGTGCTCTTTTGTTGAAGAAGCTCCATGGGAGGTGGCTCTTTCGGCCAAAACCAAAAGGATGCTAAATGATCTCCAGACATGCCCGGCGATCAGGTGGAAGAATCCGCTGGAACCCCAGATCATCGAAGGGATGCTAAAACCGCGCCCAACTCTAAAGATTGGTGGTGATAGCCAAAGCTCGCATACCCAACCGTCGAAATCTCCGAAGAAGAAAAAGAAATCCAAGAAGCCCATGAAGCCTAATGACAAGCGCACGAACCTTCAGAAACAGATCGACGCACTGGAAGAGTACAACCAGAAGGTGCGGACTCCGATCATGCTCCAAGAATTCCTCGGCCACGTCCTTGAAGACGGAGATGATGGAGAAGACTCATCAGATGGATCTGAGGATTACGTAGCAAGTTGTCATGTGATCTCTCACTCATTGATAGACGATGAAGAGGCTCCTTGCACCAAGAGACTGGGGGCAGGTCCTGAGCCAGAACTTCTATGGCCGTCAGACAAAATGATCGACGCCTTCCTGAGTGAAATTCATTTGAAAAGTAAAGCCGATCGGGAGCGTGAGACGGCCATATTTGAAAAGGCAAAACGACAGCGACTGGACGAAAAATTCGAGACACGCCCGCCGAATCAAAGGACATCCGTCTCGGATAAAAAAAAGTTCAAGATGAGGAAAAGGTTTGCTAAAGCCGTATCAATGGGGATGAATCTACCACCCTCCGAAGGAAACACTGTCGGTGAAGCAGAGATGCATCCTAGATACTGCTCATATCATCGAAAGATTTCGCACCCCACCGAAGAATGCGACGCTTTTAAAAGATGGTGGCAGGGTATGCTGCTCACCGGCAACATTTTAAGCGGATGAAACGCAAAACTCGTCGGGAGCAAAGAAGTGTAACCGGGGAGCATAAAAGAACTACCGGTAACTGTCGCATGGTCAACACCGGAGGATCACAGGTTCTCACCTTCGGAAGAGACTCTGACGAAGAGATGTCTCTTGGCCCTCTCTTTAAAGAATCCACCTTAGGGAATGAGGAAGAACCGAAGGCCTGTGAAAACATTCAGCTGTGCAATCGCACGCTTCCAGAAAAGAATCTCGGACCCACAAACAGAAAAGATAAGGGAAAAGAAAAGGTCTCTGAGGATATCGCCTTAGATGATCAAGTCATAAAAGAGCTGACCGCCAAGGACCCGCCAAAGAAAAGTAAGGTGGACTACAACATTCTGGCGCACTTGAGGAAGTTACCCTCCCAGCTCAGCATTCTCGACGCCCTTTTACTATCAAAAGAAGCAAGGGATTCGTTGATCAAGGCGCTACAAGAGCCGGAGCAATTCTGAGCTTTTCTCGCCGAAGAAAAGATAAAGGACGAGCTGGAGGAATTACACACAGCCGATATCACCTTCGGCGACGAAGACCTCCTCCTTGGAACGTGCGAGCACAACCGTCCCCTCTATGTCTCAGGGTACTGCCACGATATAAAGATAGGCAAAATCCTGGTCGACAATGGGTCTTCTGTTAATCTCCTCAACGTGCGAGTGTTGAAGGAAATATGCATGAGCGTCCAGCACCTCGCTCATGATAAAATCACCATCTCCGGTTTTGACTCCCAGTCATCGTGGACTCTCGGGTCTGTGATACTGACGTTACGATTCGAGCTACTTGTCACGGATATTAAATTTCACGTCATTGACGCCAAGACATGCTATAACGCTTTGCTCGACCGGCCTTGGTTACACGAGTACAACATCATCCCTTCTACACAACATCAGCGTATGAAATACTTTAAGGATGGTCTTGAGTATACTGTAACAGGAGAGCTGAACCCATTCTCCGTGAACGAAGTCCGCAAGTACGAAGATGCAAAATACTTCTTGCCAGATTTCGAAGACACAGAGAGATGTCACAAACCGGAGAACAAAGCTATCACCACCATTCTGGTCTTTAGGAGTGATACTGAGGAAGAGGAAGAGGTAGTTTATTCAGGCCCACCCCAGTACAATAAGCCGGGACCGTCCGCTCCTATGTTGGTCTTTGGCAGCGACTCAGAAGATGAGGTCCATGCTATATTCTCCGCTCGGCCACCAATACAAGCATTCGCTGGTGATAATCAGAGTTTGCAAATTACCATGCTTCCGCAGGAGCATTACAAAGATCTCGACGCACTTGAAGCTCATAGCTTCCAAGAGCTACAAACATTTTACGTCCTTCCCAGGCGAGAAGGCGAAAAGGCGATCCTATTCTACCGCTCTGGGGAAACCAAAGTGAAGAAAGAAATCTGGCACGACGCGGATTCTACACTTGACAGGCTCCAGCCCATCCGTCTGCCTAGATATTACATAGAAGGCTTGAAAAGGCTATTGAAGCGCCAAGGGTACCCTTCAAACAGACCGCTCGAAAAGCTAAGTTCTATGACAAGATCTTGAACGTTCCCGGAACTCAGCACAAGTTGCCCAACGGGAGAATGGAAGCAATCGGGCTTGGATATGTTCGGTCTAAGAAATGGGAGCTACTCCGCGACTGCTATGTCGTACATGACTTTGATGAAGAAGGAGATACTCAATGGGATAATGCTAACCCTGAATCGGAAAAGGCTCCCGACGTGAAAATGCCCAGTCCGTCGTTTGAAGAACAAATGGACAAGCTTATAAGGGAAGCTGGTCAAAAAGTTCGAGACGACCATAATCGCGAAATGGCCATCTACGAGAAAGCCAAGACGCAACGCCTTCTTCAACAGGCTGCGAAAGATGAAAATGCCCCTCCTTGTCAACCTGTTGTACAAAAGGCTCGACGCAGAGGCCGAAACAAGTCAAAGAGTGGAAAAGGCGTTCGACCACGACAAAGCGGGACCAAGAAGTCACGCGATCGGGAATTGAGCGGTCGAGATTTTTCCCTTATGAAGAAGATGAGCCGAGCATACTCTTTTCCTCAAGACAAGACAAAGAAGATACTCGATCTTGCCATAAGACATCAAATGATTATCCTCCCGGAGTCCAAGCACCCCGAGCAAGCAGGCGAAGTCTCTCACCCGAACAATTGCTCCTATCATAGGGCAATAGGACATCCTCTCGAAGACTGCTTCACCTTCAAGAACTGGGTCGAAGACCAATATCAGCTCGGCAAGTTCACTCTATCCGACAGTTGGAGGATAACTCCGCCGCAGAAGTATGAACCCAAAGCTACGAGAGTAGAGCCGAATCAACATCGGTCTTGGAAGCGAGCTCGTACCTGTCATATGATAACAATATCAAGAGAGGAACCCGAGAATATGGATAACTTCCCCTGGTGCTTTGAAAATGATGATAACGAGGTGATCTCGGAGTTTCCACCGGCGCCGAAAGAGCTGGAAGATGGAATACATACCACTGCAGATAACCTCAAGAAAATTGATTTGGGGACGGCAAGTGACCCTCGACCTACATTCGTCAGTGAGCTATTATCTGAAGAAAGGGTGGCTACTCTCAAAGACGTGCTTATGCAGCATAGAGATTGCTTCGCATGGAACTATTCTGAGATGCCATGACTAGATCCAGAGATTTCTGTCCACGAATTGGCAATATCCCTGGACATAAAGCCAGTCAAACAAGCACCGAGAAGAATGCGGCTCGAGCTTGAGATGAGTATCAACGCCGAGGTCAAGAAGCTGATCGACTCTGGCTTCATCCAAGAAATTCAGTATCCTGACTGGATCGCCAACATCGTCCCGGTGATGAAGAAAAACGGGACAGTGCGCATCTGCATAGACTTTCGGGATCTCAATAAGACCTGCCCGAAAGACGATTTCCCAGTACCGGTCACTGAGCCGATGATAGATAACACGTCCACTCACGAAGTTTTCTCCTTCATGGACGGATCATCGGGATACAATCAGATAAAGATGTATCCCGCAGACCAGAAGCACACTGCTTTCTGGACCCCTTTGGGTATATTCTGCTACAAGGTGATGCCCTTCGGTCTAAAGAACGCCGGTGCCACCTATCAGAGGGCCATGACGAAGATCTTCGATGACCTTATACATGAAATCGTCGAATGCTATATTGACGACCTCGTGGTGAAAAGCAAATTATACGAGGAACATCTCGAGCATCTGAAGATCGTGTTTCAACGCCTTCGGCAATACAATTTGAAGATGAAACCTCTCAAATGCGCGTTCGGGGTGTGCTCAGGCAAATTCCTAGGATTCATCGTCCGACACCGAGGTATCGAGATAGATCCGTCAAAGATCAAGGCAATCATGGAAATGCCTCCGCCAAGGACTCTCAAGCAGCTGCGGTCTCTCCAAGAAAAGCTCGTATACATCCGGCGATTTATAGCCAATCTTTCCGGCAAGTGCCGTCCGTACAGTCACCTGATGAAAAAGGGGACCCCGTTCGTCTGGTATCACAAATGCCAAGGCGCGCTGGACGAAATCAAGCAATACTTGCAGAATCCGCCTGTACTAGCCGCTCCGGTCAAAGGAAAGCCCCTTATTCTTTATACAACAGCCCTCGAAGGTTCCTTAGACGCATTATGGACACTATAGAACGACCAGGGGAAAGAAAGAGCTCTCTATTACTTGAGTCGAGTTCTCCTGAGGGCAGAAAGCAATTATTCTCCCATCGAAAAACACTGCCTGGCGTTAATCTTCGCGATAACGAAACTCCGGCACTATGCATTGGCGCATGAAGTCCGTCTCATATCGAAGGCAGACCCTCTCAAATATTTGATGTCAAAGGCCATATTGACGGGGCGGCTCGCTAAATGGGCACTGCTCTTGATGGAGTTCTCGATAACTTATCAATCTCTTAAGGCAGTGAAAGGCCAGGCCATCGCCGATTTCCTCGCTGAACATCCGATACCGGCCGATTCTCCCTTGAATTGCGAACTGCCAGACGAACATGCGTTTGATGCGATCGACGAAAGCGATACCCGGTGGGAACTTTATTTCGATGGAGCATCCTCCATGAAGAAGCGCAAACAAAACACGCCCATAATCAAATCAGGGGTAGGCCTCATCTTCGTGACCCCACAAGGAGGGATAACGCGATTTTCCTTCTCCTTAACAGAGCCGAGGACGAACAATGAAGCCGAGTATGAAGCTTTGATAGAAGGTCTTGAGATCTCCATCGACATGGGGATTGAGAACCTCCTCATATACGGAGACTCCCAACTGGTCGTTAGTCAAATAACGGCGACTACCAAACGTGCAAGCCAGAGTTGGTGAAATACGGCGAGAGAGTACGGAAACTACTGACTCAAATTCCCTCCTACATGCTGGAAAGCATACCGCGTGCAGAAAATAGCAAAGCGGATGCACTAGCTAAGCTCGCTAAAGAACTGGCCGACGAGAACCTCGATGACGTGAGGATCGTTGTGCAAAGCCGTCGGGTCCTCGCACCGGTGGAAATATCTCCGGAGTCGTCAGAAGAAAAGGGAGCAACTGAGCAAACAGCCCTACAAATAAAAGACCAAGAAAGGGTTGAAGATTGGAGAGAAGTCTTTATAGACTACTTCAAATCCCGTCGAACGCCTGAAGATGCATCCTCAAGACATCAGATCATGAAGCGAGCCCTATCTTTCGCCTTCGTCAATGGCACTATGTATAAGAGGTCATTTGATTCTTTGTGGTTGAGATGCCTGGGATCTGAAGAGGCAAAGAGAGTCGTCCAAGAAACTCACGACGGACTCTGCGGTTCTCACCAAGCCGGGCCAAAAATGAAGTTGAAGATCAAACGGATGGGATACTATTGGCCCACGATGATCCAGGACTGCCTCGAGTATGCGAAGCAATGCCACTCGTGCCAGATTCATGGGGACTTTATCCACCACCATCCAAATCCACTACATTCAATGGTGGCTGGCTGGCCATTCGAAATGTGGGGAACTGATATAATCGGCCCCATCGAACCAGCATCGTCCAGAGGACATCGTTTCATTTTGGCGACAACTGATTACTTCTCCAAATGGGCAGAAGCAGTACCGCTGAGGGAAGTGAAGACGGAGAATATCCTCCATTTCTTCAAGACACACGTTATTTATCGGTTTGGAACTCCTCGACGGATCATCTCCGATAACGGGCCAGCCTACAGAAGCCACAAGATCAACCGCTTCGCACAACAGCACAACATAGACTTGAGATACTCCTCAGTTTATAATCCCCGAGCTAACGGTCTAGCTGAGCCTTTCAATAAGACCCTGACAAAGATCGTGAAGAATACGGTGTCCCGAAATAAAAAGGACTGGCACGAGAGACTGCATGAAGCTCTCTGGGCATATCGAACTACGTTCAAGACGGCCACGAACACAACGCCGTACGCATTGGTATTCGGTACAGAAGCGGTACTCCCCCTCGAGATAGAGTTACCCTCTCTACGAGTGGCGGTTCATTATGAGCTAACGGACGAAGAGAACGCTCACCTTCGGCTTGAGGAGCTCGATGCCCTTGACGAAATCCGGCTCATAGGGCAACAAAATCTGGAAGCTTATAAAGCAAAGATGACGCGCTCATATGAAAGATTGACCAGGCCAAGGACATTCTGCCAAGGCGAACTTGAACTAGTGGTCAAAAGACCTATGATCCCCAATCGCGCCAAGCGAGGAAAATTTGAACCGAACTATGAAGGTCCGTACATCATAGACAAGGTCTACCATGGTGGAGCTTATCTACTCATGGACATGCATGGCGAAAGACCCTTCAGGCCAATAAACGGTCGCTTCCTGAAGAAGTATTACACTTGATGAGTCACGGCCTAGGTCAATGATAGATGACGACGACCATGTCCGCTTGCTATCTTCCTAAGCCTAAGCTCTGTAAGTAGTAACCGGTTTCCTTAATATCGGACCGAAACGTCCTTAAACTAACATCGGACCGAAACGTCCTTAAACTAAAAACAGACCGAAACGTTCTTAAACTAACAGCGGATCGAAACGTCCTTAAACTAACAGTGGACCGAAACGTCCTTAAACTAACAACGGACCACTATGTCCTAAAACTAGCTGTTGACCGAGATGTCGAGAAACTACGGTGGATTGCAGCATACCAAAGCTGATACAAAAAAAGAAGAGAAAAACAAAAAAAAGGAAAACGGTATGTCCATAAGCAAAATGGGCAAGGATGAAAACCCGAAAAGGCTCCGTGAGTAAAAACAGCAGGGCTACCGGCGAGTCTTGTGAAAACCCGAAAGGGCGCAATCTCGTTTGAACAAAAAAAAAGAAGAATAAAAAGAAGAAGAAAACGGTATGTCCATAAGCAAAATGGGCACGGATGAAAACCCGAAAGGGCTCCGTGAGTAAAAACAGCAGGGCTACCGGCGAGTCTTGTGAAAACCCGAAAGGGTGCAAGCTCGTTAAAAGATACTTGCAAGGTCCTTTCGACCTTGTAAGGAGAAATCACCCATGTGAGATCCTTACGACTCATAAAGGAGCAACACACTTAGGGATCCCTACGATTCCTAGGGAGAAATTACACTTGTGAGATCCTCACGACTCGTAAGGATAACTCTCTTATGGGACCCTCATGGCTCATAAGATTTGAAAGTCTTAAGCTACAGAGATCTGAACCTGTTCTTAAGCAACCCCCACAACCTCCGATACTGCCCTACAAGCGGCTCAATACTAACCCTTGTATACAATCCATGGGCGCGAATAAACATTTCCCTAACCAAGTCCCATCCGTGACTGGGGATATGTTCGCACGGTGAACAACCCTTATGAGTCCTCTCGACTTATAAGGAGAAAACCCTTTTGTAAAATCCTTACGACTTACAGGAGGACATGCACTTAGGAATCCTTATGATTCCTAAGGAGAAAACACACCTACGAGATCCTCACGACTTGTAGGGAGAAGTACCTTTGTGAGATCCTTACGGCTCATAAAGTTAAAAGCCTTAGTCGACAGAATCCTAACCCTGTTCGCTAAGCCACCTTTGTTCGATATCGACGGAGGCAAATGATGATTCGTTCCTGGCAATATCCCAGTTGTAGCGGTGCTAATGCCGAAATCGGTGTCTAATTCCGAGCTTGCTGAGAAAAGCCAGCAAGCCACAAATGCATACGAAATAGCCGAAATGATGGGGCAACTTGCAGACAAAATCAGCAAGTAAAAATGTATGCATGTGAAATAGCCGAAATGATTGGGCAACTCACAATAAAAAACAGCGAGTAAAAGTAAAACAAATAGCCGAAATGATTGGGCACCGCGAAAAATAGCCGAAATGATTGGGTAATCGCGATCTTCGTGATATAAAAAGCTGAAATGATAGAGCATCGCGGAAAGAAATAAAATAAAAATAAAAGTGAAATATATACCCTACAGGTTTCATCACAAGAAGAGGCTAAACCTTGATGGTTCTCAGACAGCCTGGAGAGCATCTCAATATTCGTCTCAGCAGACACAACAACAAGCAAAGCGGAGCAGCGGCAACTCCCAGTTCCATGACTCGGCGGTGTACAGATGACCGAGAGTCAAATCCCAACTCCGTGAAATGCGGATATAATCAAAAAATTTCCTGGTCACGTGGAACGCGGATAACGTCACTTCTGACCCCGTGGAAAACGTCCAGAGCGGATCCTGGTCCTTGCAGAGCACGGCAGTGAACCCGTGTGAAACATCCAGAGCAGAGCCTAGTCCTCGCCGAACACGGCAGTGAACCCGTGGGAAGCATCTAGAGAAAAATTCCTGGTCACGTGGAACGCGGATAACGTCACTTCAGACCCCGTGGAAAACGCCCAGAGCGGATCCTGGTCCTTGCAGAGCACGGCAGTGAACCCGTGTAAAGCATCCAGAGCGGAGCCTGGTCCTCGCCGAGCACGGCAGTGAACCCGTGTGAAGCAACCAGAGCAAAATTCCTGGTCACATGGAACGCGGATAACGTCACTTCTGACCCCGTAGAAAACGTCCAGAGCGGTTCCTGGTCCTCGCAGAGCACGACAGTGAACCCGTGTGAAGCATCCAGAGCGGAGCCTAGTCCTCGCCGCACACGGCAGTGAACCCGTGGGAAGCATCTAGAGCAAAATTCCTTGTCACGTGGAACGCGGATAACGTCACTTCTGACCCCATGGAAAACGTCCAGAGCGGATCCTGGTCCTCGTAGAGCACGGCAGTGAACCCGTGTGAAGCATCTAGAGCTGAGCCTAGTCCTCGCCGAACACGGCAGTGAACCTGTGGGAAGCATCTAGAGCAAAATTCCTGGTCATATGGAACGCGGATAACGTCACTTCTGACCCCATGGAAAACGTCCAGAGCGGAGCCTAGTCCTCGCCGAACACGGCAGTGAACCCGTGGGAAGCATCTAGAGCAAAATTCCTGGTCACGTGGAACGCGGATTATGTCACTTCCGACCCCGTGGAAAATGTCTAGAGCGGATCCTGGTCCTCGCAGAGCACGACAGTGAACCCGTGTGAAGCATCCAGAGCGGAGCCTAGTCCTCGCCGAACACGGCAGTTAACCCGTGGGAAGTATCTAGAGCAAAATTCCTAGTCACGTGGAACGCGAATTATGTCACTTCCGACCCCGTGGAAAACGTCCAGAGCGGATCCTGGTCCTCGTAGAGCACGGCAGTGAACCCGTGTGAAGCATCCAGAGCGGAGCCTAGTCCTCGCCGAATACGGCAGTGAACCCGTGGGAAGCATCTAGAGCAAAATTCCTGGCCACGTGGAACGCGGATAACGTCACTTCTGACCCCGTGGAAAACGTCCAGAGCGGATCCTGGTCCTCGCCGAGCATGGCAGTGAACCCGTGTGAAGCATCCAGAGCGGAGCCTGGTCCTCGCCAAACACGGCAGTGAACCCGTGGGAAGTATCCAGAGCAAACATCGGACTGTGAGATCTTTAAACTTACGGACTATGATGTCCTTAACCTCGACCGTGATGTCTTAAAACTAACAATCATATTGATTTTAAACTGATTTTACCTTGGTTCAAGGGTACATCTCTTCACTCCTTTGATATTTGTCGTTGTAATTCTTCAATGTCTTTAAAGAGGTGATGGGTCCCATTAACCACACATTTCGCGGACTGTGAGGTCCTTAAATTCACGGACTATGATGTCCTTAACCTCGACCGTGATGTCTTAAAACTAACATTGGACTGTGGAGTCTTTAAATCCACGGACTATGATGTCCTTAACCTCGACCGTGATGTCTTAAAACTAACATTGGACTGTGAGGTCCTTAAACTCATGGACTATGACGTCCTTAACCTTGACCGTGATGTCTTAAAACTAATAACGGACCGTGGAGTCCTTAAAACCACGGACTATGATGTCCTTAATCTCGACCGCGATGTCTTTAAACTACGGTATCCTGGAAAACGTCCAGAGCGGAGCCTGGTCCTCGCCAAACATGGCAGTGAACCCGTGGGAAGCATCCAGAGCAACCCCTGACTCCGTGAAATGCGGATGAGGGCAACTTCACCCATAACTTGCGGGTCCTCACGACTCGTAAGGAAGTAAATTCTCTTGTGAGATCCTTATGACTCTCAAGAGAAAACACACTTAGGAATCCTCACGATTCTTAAGGAGAAAATTACACCTACATGATCCTCTCGACTGGTAGGGAAAAAATTCTTTATGAGACTCTCATGGCTCATAAAGTTGAAAAGTCTTAGGTGACAGATCCTAACCCTGTTTTCTAAGCCACCGCCACTCTGCAAAAAGCCTAAGACTGATAGCTATACGCTATCTACAGATCGCACTTGCTAAAATCACATGGCAACAAAACATCAAGGAGAAGAAAGCGACAGAAAGAATATCTGATTTGCATTTAATTAAGCGTCCGAGACATACTCATTCAGGCATGTGCGAAAGATTTAATACATGAAATAAAACAGGCTGAAATGAAAAATTTGTCATTCATACTGCGAAAAAGTTCTTACAATTATAAAAGCAGTAAACAAAAACATTATCGAGACAGTTACAATGGCAAAACCTATGACCCAGGGCATGGATTGAGGAATTCAAGAGTGACCTTGTCCAGAATCTTCCAGGCCTTTCGAACCATCCTGGTATGCTTTCTTTCGCAACCACAAGCGTCGGGATCCTCACAGATGTCCTCCTCCCTCCGATAGGCAGCAAGTATTGCAGACTGTTGAAAAGCTTGATGCAGAAGATCGATAAGGTTATCTCGCCTTCTCTTTAAGATTAGGCTCATCAGATACACCGAGTGCACTTTATCCTCGGCGGCATCCAATGCCCTAAGGGGCACACCAGTACAGAATAAGGGAAGCGCTTCCCAGATTGCTCCCACGATAAGCTTCAGAAGAGAGGAACGCCGAGGAAGCAGTTGACCATTATATGCGTCAAAGCGACTCATAATTTCGGCACACTCGGCGTTTGTGAATTCTCGATTCTGAGAATGGCCGAGTCGGCGGATGTCTCCGTAAGAGATAATCTCTTCGTGATCATACACATGAGCGTCCATTACTTCTGCAAAATAAAATCAACAAAATTAGCAGACAAACTGGTTAAGCAATTCCTGATTCAAAACAGGCACAGAAAATTAAACTCCTTGAGAGCAATGCTCTACAGACAGGAGTGACATCTGGCAAAATCAATTATTAGGGGAATTTAAAAGAAATTCCCCAAGAATTCTCAGAGCCTTGCTCTGAGAAAATGATGTAATTCATCAAAAATAAAATTCCATGTTTGATCTTCATGATCTATGAAAAAACTCTTAAGAGTTCTTCTATATGATCTAAAAGGAGCAAAGCTCCATTAATGAACTAAGAAATCATAAGTGAAATCCTTTTAGAGAGCAAAGCTCTTTTAATGGGTAAAACCCTAATCTAGTGAAAGTTTTAAAAAACTTGACCTAAATTTTAGCAGAGTTCTTACTCTTAAAAGTTTTTTTAACAGGAGAGCAATGCTCTGACGAAGAGATAATTCTCAAAGAAGAGATGAAAATCATCTAAGGGACCAAAGGTCCTATTTATAGGCATTGAGAGCCGTTTCAACTTCCAAAAGTTGATCCAACGATTGAGATGTTGCCACCGCTGCGCTCACGCTTGGGGCACGTAAGCGCAACGGTGGGGGGGCATTTGTTTCCACCAATCAGAGCAAAGCTCTGTTTGAATTTCAAAATTCAAAAATTGAAGCAACGCTTCAGATTCCTTGCGCTGCGCGCTGTGCGCCACGTGTCAAAAGCAGACACGCCAGCGCCAGGAACGCTGCGCCCAAGGCAGCGCACCCCCAATCAGAGCAAAGCTCTGTTTCAAAATTCAAATTTTAAAACGAAGCAATGCTTCAGATCCCTTGCGCTCTGCGCTGCGCGCCACGTGTCAAACAGTGGTGTGCTAGCGCAGTTGCGCTGCGCTCTGCGCCCCACGTGTCAAACACAGTCGCGCTAGCGCAGTTGCGCTGCGCTATGTGCTGCGCGCCACGTGTCAAACACAAGTGCGCTAGCGCAGTTGCACTGAGCGCCATGTGTCAAACGCAGGTGCGCTAGCGCCAATTGCGCCAGCACTGGAATTTAAATAATAAATTATTAATTAATCAGAATTAAAATTCTAGAAAGATCTTTCCAATCTTATTAAAATAAGAAGATTATCTTCTGTAAAACAGAAGCCTTAGGATCAAAGATCCAACGGTGGGGAAATATCCCCAGATCAATCAGAGAAAGTTCTCTGTAACTAACCTAACTGATCAATTGGCCCTATATAAAGGCCCCTAGACTCCAAGTCGCACAGATACAGAAAAGAAAAAACCCTCTGTAAACTTTGAGAAAAACTCAAAGAGAAAGAAAGGCAAGCCTTTGAAGAAAGAAGATCATCTTTTTCATCTTTAAAGGTAAAGAATTAAATTCTTGGAAGAATAGAGATGAAATCATCTCATTAAAAAAGAAGAATTCTCTTCTAAAAAGATCAAAGATCTAAGAACAAGATCAAGATCTTCAATAAAAAAAAGATCAAAATGATCTAATTATAAAAGATTAAAAAGAAGTAATTTACTTCATTCATAGATCTTTTGATTTATAAAGGCACAGACTTTTGATGAGAGCAAGAACTTTGGTTCTTGAATCTTGATGTAAAACCTCTTTTGAACAGAACAAAAAGAACTTGTTCTTTGATCTTAAATTGATCAAGATGCGCTCTGCGCTATTGGACAGTGCCTTGCACTTTTGAAATGCGCCTTTGCGCTTATTGGAGTGGCGCACTGCGCCAGAACACACCACGTGTCAACCACAGACAAAATCTGCGCTTTGCGCTTCTAAAACAGCGCACTACGCTTTTGGATTGGAGCATAGCACCAGTGCGCGCCACGTGTCATTCACTGGCGCAGCGCACTCAGAAAGCGTAGTGCGCTAACAGACTTGAGCTTAGCGCAGAGCGTGACACGTGTCACCTTCACATGCGCTAGCGCATTGCGCTCTTTGATTGGCGCAAAGTGCCTGACAAGCCACGTGGCGCACTATCAGACTACTATTTTGCTCCCGATAAATGCTATGCATTTAATTATAGAGCCCAATGCTATGCATTATTAAAAGGGCAGAGCCCAAATAAAGGCCTAACAGGCCCAACATAAATAAAATGTTAAACATTTTTAACTGGACTTAGCCCAATTTTGGCCATAAGTCCTCAATATAAATTGAGCTGAGCATAACTGCTCTTCCAATCAATTTACACCCGGTTCGAGGGTACATCTCTTTACTCCTTTGACATTCGTCGTTGTAATCCGTCAACGTCGTCAGAGAGGTGACGGGTCCCGATGACCACACATTGCTATGGACTGTGGGGTCCTTAAACTCATGGACTATGGCGTCCTTAACCTCGACCGTGATGTCTTAAAACTAATACCGGACTGTGGGGTCCTTAAACTCATGGACTATGATATCCTTAATCTCGACCGTGACGTCTTAAAACTAATATTGGACTGTGGAGTCCTTAATTCCACGGACTATGACGTCCTTAACCTTGACCGTGATGTCTTAAAAATAATAATGGACTGTGGGGTCCTTAAATCCATGGACTATGATGTCCTTAATCTTGACCGCAATGTATTAAAACTAACAACGGACCGCAATGTTCTTAAACTAACTATCGACCGCAATGTCATTAAACTAAACAATAGAGTCCAATTGCTCTCTTGTCGGATCTAAACGATCCTGTTAAGTTGATCTTAGTCTAGAATTAGACTAACGTGTCCTTAACGAACGTTTAAGTTGATCTTAGCCTCAAATAAGGCTAACGTATCCTTAAACACAACCCCCAAAACCCAAATCGAAGAAAGATACGGATTTGGACTAGTCCACACCCTACGGGCGACAACGCAACTTAGTCTCCATATACAATCCATGGGCAACCAAAAAAAAAAACCACGACACGAAGTGACCATATGGAGAAGGAGAAAGTTGTTACCGCGATGCGGTAACGTAATTAACTGTAGGGGCTTGCGCCTGTAGGGAAGAGCGTCCCCACAATCAAAAACCCCTCAAACGAGGGGTAATCTGATGAAGTCTGCTACATCGGCCGCATCAGTTTAAATCTTCGATACATGGTGCCATAAATCAACTTGGTATCTTCGTAGAGGTGGACGGATATCACCAATTAGCATCTGCCCCCAGATTCAGGCAAGATATACAGTCTTCCCGGCATCCGGCGGTGAACAGTGGTCAACCCCAAAAATATGACATGTTTTTGAATCTCCACATCCAAGCAACGCATAAACTGTCTTGCCCTATCTGCCTCATTGGTAACCAAAGGCCCTGCAAATCGACTGAGCCGGGTCCATTCAACCGCATGGGTATCAACGGATTCGCCTTTTTTCTTCAAGCAACTGAACTTCTTCTCCATTTCCTTCCAAGAAGATTGCGGAAAGAACTTCTTCAAGAAACTTCGCGGAAAAGTCACCCAGCAGATCGACTTGGTCAAACGGGTTTCCTATACAATCCATCACTCGCGAGCGTAATCTACCAATTGGATGCGTATTACATCCACCCTTTTCTCATCCGGGATCTGCGAGGCAACGAGCAGGTTCTCTGTATCAACTAACCACTGCTCCGCTGGCAATGGCTCCTCCAATCCTGTAAATGTAGACGGATCGAGCTTCCTAAAGTCTGCCACGGTGCCCTCACGCTGTGTTGGCCTAGGAGCTGCTGCCCTCTCAGCTGCTATAACAAGAGACTGTTGGACCGTCCTCAGACCCTCTTGAAAAGCCCCAGCCTACCGCTGATTCAACTCAGTTTGACGCTTCTGGTTTTCTAATATACCACATACAACTCCAAGTAATGCGGCGTTGTCTACACTCCTCTGATATGACCACAAATCTATATCCGCCATGATTCTGAAGCCAAAGACATTGAAGTGGATTAGTAGCGGTAAAAATGATTCAATAAATAAGATATTGATAACTATAAATTCAAGACTGGTAAGGTAGTAATACAGCAAGATATGTTCCTAATTCCGGGTTTCCTAATTAGGTGTATTAGGTTCAATACCCAACTACAAAAGAATCAAACCCAACTAACCCTAAATCCTATGGCTCTGATACCAAACAAACCCCGTTACGCCCCGCTTCCCAAAATACATGAATACGGCATGTGTGAATACGGCACGTGACAGAACCAACCATGCTACTTATTGCTAGGAAAAATTCCTCCATAGTCACATTACGGCAGTCAATCAGGTATCAAGAACAGTAAATAAAATCTAACTGACACATGTCCATCTGCCACGGTAAATAAAAAGTCAAGAAATGTATATATTGGTAATCATGACTAATCTAGATTAACAAGCATTTTAAAAAATCAAATGGGTAACCAAATACCTTATGCTTTCTGGTAATACTGTGAACATTTCTCGAAGTTCAATATATTGAAGATTTATTTCAAAGTAGTTATAACCGTTATCTAGAAGTGATACCCGAAATATCGGATGTGATAATATCAACTGCTACAAGTTCTTATATCGATATGACCTATTAAAATAGTGCTTCGTCACGATTATCAACATTGTTAATTATATATACAGATGTGCCGTTAATGGACTTAATGCAATTCATTAAGGATGATTAATATATATATATATATAAACCATATATCAATAAGTAAAAAATTATTACGAAGTAATTGTTGTCATACTAGCATGTAAAAGCAAGTGGTAAATATTTTCCTCGACGTCGATCATAGAAACGACATGTTACATGATCAGGGTTTGATTTCGGCCTAGACTTGGGCTCCGGTACAAGATCTAGGTTGCAGGTACTCCAGTTGGGTGCTGGAGATCTGCGGCAGGGGATTATGGTGGAAATGAGGTGCTGTCGAGATGGTGAAGTCGACCGGCAGCCAAGGTGTTTGGGTCACGGTGCTCCATGTGTTGATGAGGTGGTTGTGGCGATGGTCGGAGGTGAGCCGAGATTGAAGTTGAGGGGAGATAAGGAAAAAAGTTAGTGTGGGTATTGGTTTCGGTAGGGATGAGGAAGTTGGCGCTGACGAGGATGAGGGCTTGACGGCGGTGAGATGCTATGGGCGAGTTGGGTTTTAGGGTTGAAGAATGTAAGTATGGTGGTGTAAGGGGTGTTCGAGTTTGAAGGAGGAGCGCCGATGATGTTGAGGTCTCGGCGAGGTGCAGAGGAACGCGATGGCGGGGCGAAGAGACGATGGCTAAGTGAAGAGGACCAGACGCTAGCGACGACAAGTGAGGCGAGGCCGTCGAGAGAGAAGGCAAAGAAGATGGTGAGGCGATGGGTGCGGTGAGGACGAGGGAGGAGGGTTGGCTTCAATGACTAGGGGCATGCGAGATCGGGGTAGTGTCAGCATGGGTTAGGGCTCGGGAAAGAGAACGAGAACGAGAGAAGAGAGATGGAGACGGGGAGAAGAGAGAAAGAGTGTTTATAAAAAAAATAAATTTATTAATAATATATATTTATATAATTTATATAAATAATAAAAGTATATGAATATATTAGGGAATATATTATATATATTTTGTAGGATTTTACAGATAATACCATATTACCCCAAATATTACCTAAATTTAGTCAAAAATATAGTTTATAAATATAAAATACATACGTAAGGATTTTGGCCATAATGCAACAATCTATTATTAAATACATATTCCCTCAAATAAAATTTAAATAAATATACGTAAAAATTTCTAAATATTTTGTTTATATTTTATGATATGAACATTATAGATAAGATCAACAATTAGATATTTGGGATGATATGCCATGCAAAGTTATGTAGCCAAAGATATTATTTATACATAATTTGTACTATAAATGGATATGTAAGAATTAAACATATATAAAGTATATATAGTACTAGATTCACGTAGATACACCGTACTAGTAAATATTGTATATAACCTTACACCATATCGAGTTTTAAACATATGGGTCGGGTCGGATAACGGCTACTACCACTTGAATCATTCGCAACCCAATAACAAAAAGAATAAAAGAATTTTAAGGTAAGATTTAAAATACCAAATTATATTGTATAAACGTAATAGGGTGTTACACATTTAAATCATGATTATATTAAAAAAGATCTTGACCGGTGAAACCAATTTGTGTTTGTGTAGTGGAGGAACCGGATGGAATTTCTAAGTGTTTTTTTGTATGTTTATTCAAACAACCGGTGCCGGCACTATCCTTGTGTTTATATGCTTTGCCAACGGCATATCTAACACCGTCTCTAAATTCAATTTTTTAGTTATCCCAAACATCACTAGTAGTCATACGTTTTTTAGCTTCTCTTGATTTATGGGTGTATCCTTCTGCTTATTGTTCGGAATGAGGAATTTGGGTTTGATGCGTATCGGATGAACCCTTCATATCAATATTTTAACTAAATGTTAAAAAAGAGTATTAGGGTAGATAATTAGAAATAATAAATTAAAAATAAGAAATAAGAATGAGAGAAGAATGAGATTGGATCGGAGTTTCGAAAACTTGAAGTCGGACTGTCGGAGAATCGGATTGGAGCTTCTATTCTTTAAAGAGATGGAAATTACCACAATAGTATTAGAGATTTAAATTAATTTTTTTTCAGAGAGATGAAATTTTTTTTGAAAGAGAAAAGAGTTTGGAATAAGAAGAAATGGGGTTTGGGGGGTATTTATAGGTTTTGGGTTTTTGAATTTTTTGCCCGTTTCTAACCGTTAAGAGACGAGGCGAATCGAAATTCGCCACATTTCGCCTTGATCCGACCATTAAGAGCAATTGGATGGGAATTCCAAGGCAAGACGGGGCAACTCGTTGAACTGGTGGCCGTTAGCTGGCGAGTTCGAGACGAAATCATGGCGAATCGGTCAACGAGGCGAGACGAGACGAATCGAGAAGTCTTGCCGATTCGTGGCGAATCGTGGCGATTTCTGAGACGAAGTGAGGCGAGTTGGCGAGTTAGACAAAACGAACTATGACGAAGCACCTTCGGAAAAATTGGGAACCTGCTCGCTTCGCCATTTTGTGGTGGGCTAGACGAATCGTCTTGCCAAATTCGTCCACATCACTACGAAGCAAACCAAATCGATTTGCCATCAATTCGCTTCATTACCCGGGCTTAGAGGAGCACTAGGCTCTCTTGATCCGAGAATTTTCCCCTAAATAACCCTATTTAAATAATTAAATTGTAAAAATAACCTCCTATCCAAAGTAATTCCCAAAATGATACTGGGCCTAGACAGCATGGATTTTTGGTGCCACGTCATAAGAATGCTATTTGGGAATGCGTTTTACTCCTCTCAGAAATGCTCTCACAGACAGCATTTTTGGTTTGGCCACACTCTATATGAATGGATGAGGGAAAACGCGACTGATCGTAACGTTTTTGCTATGGCCCACCTCACTCAACGAAGCATTCCTCTCTCTTGAATTCGATCCAAATAAAAAACTGAGTTCTCGTCACTCTCCTCCTCTTTGACAACTTGTAGAGCCAAATAAAAAACTAAGCCTAAACCCCCGAACCAAATAACAAGGCAAAATAAAAATCAACAGCAGTCTTTGATTTGATAGAAGTATTTGCCTTAGGCAAAAAAGTTACTTGTAATAGTGTTTTTGTCTTGGCAAAACCATCTTTTTGCCTTTTTGGTTTGGGGTTTGAAAGTAAAGATGCAATCTGGATAACATTTTCGAGTGACATGGCATATGTCAGGCTTGAGCTATTTCGGGAATTATTTTAGGATTGGGGTTATTTTAGGATTTAATTAATTAAATAGGGTTATTTAGACAAAAAAAACTCTTGATCCCAAGGACAAGTCATTTTGGTGGGATGTTGTCTTAACTTCATTTGTTGTTTTATGAAGACAAATAAACCACTATTATATATATATGCAAATAAAGGCTTTGCTATACCGGATCTAATGATATATATATGCAAATAAAGGCTTTGCTATACCGGATCTAATGATATATATGTGCAAATAAAGGCCATAATTCCAGTTTCAGATTGGAAAAGAAAACGTCTTTAGATTTTAGAGTGTTCATGTCTCCGTCCCTATATCTACTATTACAAATTAAAATTAGAAAATCAAAGAGAACATCCTATGTTATCTTTAACCTCTCTTTTTATTTTATTTTAACCTTTTATAACTGATGATGCTCAATATTGGGGACGCCTGAGATCAGGACACGTGGCGGACGGCATGTCCCCTGACCCGGAAGAAAGGGCCCACCGAGGCCGACCAGGCCTCCCCTGTACCCGACCTGCAATCACAAGCTAGCCCCCCCTCGGGGCTTCCCGCAGATTGGCCTCCTCGGCCCCTCAACTCGCCCCGAGCCGCCACAAGACCAAGACTCCTTGGCCTTCTCGCTCGTCTCCGAGCCCCCGGGCGAGGCCGTCTTCCTCGGTCCTCCGACCAGCTCCACTGCTCACAGGCATAACTGCCGTTCCGCGAATCTCGCCATGCGCGGATTCTCCGCCAGCAACATCCCACGTTCCACGTCTCCGTGGCCTCCATTAATGGGCAATCCGCTCTCTACGCGGGCGTGACGTCGGGAGCATAACTGCCGGTAAGATTCTCGCGTCTGCTGCGTGCCACCACCGCTATATAAACCCTCATCACAGAGGGGTCAAGTAAGCCATTTTTTGACTCACTTAGCCATTACGCTGCTCGGATCTAGTACTAACTTGACCGTCGGAGGGTCCTCGGTGGCGTCAAACCATCCCGGGACTTCTTTGCAGGTACTTGGCCTCCAATTCCTCCAATCACCAGACCTCCTCAAAACCCATTGAGACCCACACACAACAGGGGATCCCCTCCAGAATCCATCGGGAGATCGACGGAAGACAACATCTGAAGAAGATCTGAAAAGGACCTCCATCAGTTGGCGCCGTCTGTGGGAACGCAAACTCCACAAAAAAAAAAGCCGGCCTTCCGATTTCCGTCCACACGGCACGCGACCGTCCTGAAGATTCGGGTACCAGCCGCCGCCTCCCCTCACCGGAGGCACGGATGAACCCCCTCCAACGACCATCATCCACGCCCTCACCAGCCGAATATATCGTCTACAGTCCCTCGTGGAGGCGCTCGTCCGCATCCAAACGGCCGGGCCTGGGCCCCACCTCACCGCTCCTCCGCATTCTGAATGCTCTGCCCCCGTCGGCACGGCCGACCACTAGTTGGCTGCGACTCCTGACCACGGATCTCACGGACCGATACTCCCTGAGGCCCGTTGGGTACCTCGCGGCTCCACCCTAAGGTCCGCCGCCGGAGCGCCACGCCTCGAACCTCCTCGCGACCCTTGCCCCCTGAGGAGATGTCGGTCACCTCGCCTGCCTACGGGCACGGCCAGCACCCACTCCCCCGACGGGGTCGCACAGAAGGGGCTCGCCACGTCTGCTCGAGAGCCACCGTGCCCGGGGATCTGAGGAACCTCATCGAGAGGAACCAGAGCCATGCCCAGACGCAGGTCTCCCATAGTGGGGGCCAGGGATCCCGAGGCACCGAGTCCTCAGGCTACCGCGGCCGACTCGATGCCCTTGAGAAGAAGATCGAGGGCATGTGCCGGGAAGGTCACCTCTCGGCCGACTCGCTCACCAAACCGTTCACCGAGGAACTGCTCGCTGTCCACGTCTCCTCACGCAACAAACCTCCGAAGGTCTCTCTGTTCGACGGGAAAACCGACCCCAAAGACCATTTGGATGCTTTCACCGCGGGGATGAGCTTCCAGGACCATTCCGATGCCGCCCAGTGCAGGGACTTCCCGGCCACCCTCATCCGCTCTGGTCGGGACTGGTTCCGAGGACTCGAGCCTCGCTCAATCTCGACCTTCGACGAACTGGCTACTCAGTTCCTCGGCCACTTCGTTGGGAACCGTCGGCAGAAGCGTACGGTCGAATACCTCTTTACAATTATGAGTGGAGATAAGGAGACGTTCAAAGCTTACATCACCCGCTTTTACAACGCCCTCCTCGAGGTTCTCGAGCACCGGGATGAGACCGTCATCACGGCGCTCAGATCTGGTCTGAGGCATAAGAAGTGGCTGCGCTCCTTTGCGTTGGCACAACCTAAGACCATGGCCGAGGTCAAGGCGTGGACCAAGCGCGAGATTCAGCTAGAGTCTGAGGTGAACGCGAACCTCCCCAGAGCAGATCGGTCCGACCAGAAGAAGAAGGCTCGGGAGGAAAGGCCGGAGCGTCAGCAGCCCTATCACCTAAAGTTCTAGGAGTACACCCCGCTCAACGTCTCCCTCACAATGTTACTGGAGGAGGCCCAAGGCGAAGGGTTCTTCAAGTTCCTTCCAATCCCGCGTCAGGCCTCAAAGCAGACCGGGGGCCCTTACCGCGCCTTCCACCGGACGCTGGGCCACGCCACCGAGGATTGCAAGCAACTCCGGGATTATATCGAGGAGCTCATCCGATCGGGGCACCTCGCCGCTTACTTAAGGGATAAACGGCAGGCCGACCGTGAACAGGAGCAGCGTCCACCTCCCGCCGAGCTGACCATCGGCCAGATCATGCTTGCCTCCTCGGACGACCAGTTCGGCGCCCGGGTAGCCCCGTACCCGGTGCCGAGCTTTGAGAACAGCAAGCTGCCAGGAAGCTCGGGCCACGCTGATAGGGTCATCTATTAGCATGTACTTTTCTTTTGAGGCAATGTAAACTCTTCCTAAGGCCTATTGTCAGTCTAATAAAGATCAACAGAATATTGCAAAGAAAATAGAAAAGATCTTATTTATTCAAAAAAAAGGGAGGTATTATGGGCTCCTCAGCCGTACACGCAAAAAGAAAAAAATATATATTACAACAACGGGGGAAGGGGGTGCAGAAAGCACTGCTCATGATACTCGGTGAAGATCTCCGCCAGCCGCGGCCTCATAAGGTCCAACCTCTACCCTCGGTTCCCCCCACGCGCGTTGATCCCAAGCCTCAGCTCGTAGCACTCGCGGACGAGCGCCTCCGAGCGAGCCAGCCGGTTCGCGGAGATAAGGTCGAAGCGCCTCAAAGACCGCAGCTTGCCCACGGCCTCGTCGTAGAGCTGCTCGGACAGCGGGTTGTAGAGCCCCGGTGACGCCCTCCAGATGGAGTACATCAGCAGCTGCAGCAGGGAAGAACGCCGGGGGAGCAACCGGCCGAAGTGGTCCTCGATGCTCATGTACACCAGCTGCACCGTGTCCTCAATACAGTTCTGGTCATACAGGTACACGTCTTCGAAATCGATGATGTCGGGGATGGTGAATGGGAAGTCCTGCATTCTCAACACTCTGTTTGGAAGGGAAGTAAGATCTAGTGCTCCTTCAGCCTTATGTAGCCCACTGTGCCCCAGAGGAACTCAACGGTCACCCACTCTCGTCCAAGGAGTTGCTGCCACGCGGCGGTCACTAAGCCTCCTCCGACGGAACCGAAACGATGCAGCCCTGGCGCTTCACCTCCCTCCGCATTCAATACGCATGCTAACCATTCCAGCCCCCCAGGCGTATGGTCGGGCAAAACCTCTTGAAGATTCGACCGAGCAACTGCCCTGCTCGGTTATCCGTGGCGGGTAGCTTCCCTACCGCAACACCAGGGATCAGAAAGTCCTCCTAGAGGCAACTTAGCAGCTGCCTTAGTCGGTCATCCCCGGTGGGTAGCTCCCCTACCGCAGAGCCGGGGGTCAGAACCCTCGCCAAGAGGCAAGTCAGCAGCTGCCCTGCTCGTTCACCCTGGGTAGGTAGCTTCCCTGCCGTAACGCCAGGGACCAAAGCCCTCACTAAGAGGCAACCTAGCAGCTGCCCTGCTCGGTCACCCCTGGCGGGTAGCTCCCCTGCCGCAACGCCGAGAATCAGAAAGTCCTCCCAGAGGCGGTCGAGCACAACCATCGCTCGGCTATCCCTGGCGGATAGCCTCCCTACTTCAACGCCAAGGATCAGAAAGACCTCCTAGAGACGGTCAAGCCCGAGGATCCCTCGCTCGGCTATCCGTCAGGACAAAAGCCCTCGCCAAGAGGCACCGGGAAGTAACCCTGCCCGGCCAAAGGTCCTTGGCAGGCTTCTACAGTAGCTCTCCTACCGCAACGCCAAGGATCAGAAAGCCTCACCAAGAGGCAACCCACAGTTGCCAGCGGCAGCCCTGCTTGGTTATCCCTGGCGGGTAGCTTCCCTACCGCGACGCCAGGGATCGGAAAGTCCTCCCAGAGGCAACTTAGCAGCTGCCCTAGTCGGTCATCCCCGGCGGGTAGCTCCCCTACTGCAACGCCGGGGGTCAAAACCCTCGCCAAGAGGCAAGCCAGCAGCTGCCCTGCTCGTTCACCCCGGGCGGGTAGCTTCCCTTCCGCAACGCCAAGGACCAAAGCCCTCACCAAGAGGCAACCTAGCAGCTGCCCTACCCGGTCACCTTTGGCGGGTAGCTCCCCTACCGCAACGCCGGGAATCAGAAAGCCCTCCCAGAGGCGGTCGAGCCCGAGGGTCCCTCGCTCGGCTATCCTTCAGGACAAAAGCCCTCGCCAAGAGGCACCGGGAAGTAACCCTGCCTGGACAAGGGTCCTTGGCAGGCTTCTACAGCCCCCCATGCCAAGGGCCAAAGTCCTCCAAGAGGCAGTCAAGTCCTTGCTCGGCTATCCCCGGCTGGTAGCTTCCTACCACAACCGACAGGGATCAAAGTCATCGCCAAGAGGCAGTAGGCAGTAACCCTGCTCGGTCCCCGTCCTGAAGGATCAAAATCCCTCGCAAGAGGCAATCGGGCAGCTACCCTGCTCGGTCTAAATAAGGCGGACAACCCTCCGCCCACCACATGCGGAAGGCCCGAGCTGCCAACTGGGGGCATCAGGTCTATCCAAGTATCGAGCGATCTCCCCCTCGAATCCGGGGCCATGGAGACGCATGGGGATGCCTTCTCCTTAGCAGCGCATGAATCAGCTCGATGGACGATCGCTAGGCAGACAGCCAACCCGACATGGAGGCCCAACAACGCAAGAAGAAAAATTTTACAAGTGTTCATCGCTAACAGAAGACAAAAGCGCAAATCAAAGAAACCAAAGAAAAAGTTTTATTACTAAAAGGCGGTCTTTACAGAGGGTATCCTTGGCTCCCCAGCCTAACAAAATGCCCGTAGGCTTACAAGGATCTAGGCGCAGCAAAATAAAAAGAGGAGGAAGAGGGGGCTTTAGGCCTCGGGGTCAGGAGCGACCTCAGGGCCCTCGACATCCACCACGAGGCGAGCTGGGTCCTCGGCGACTTCCTCATCATTAACCTCCTGCCCCTTCCCACTGGTGTCCGCGAGGGGGTACAAGACCCGGAGCTCTTCATCGGCGAACCCCGGCACTCGGGCCTTAACAGCGTCGAGGGCCTCGTGCCAGATGAGGGTCGTGGCGATGGCCAAGTCATCATAGAAGTCTTTCGACTTCTTGTAGCCCTCTACCGCATTCGCCGCCGAGAGGTCGACCAACTTGGCCGCCCTCAGGTCGGCCGACTTCGCCCAATCGGCCGCCGCCCCCAGCTCCTTCCGGAGGGATTTTACTGTCTTCTTCAGATTGCCGGCCAGCACCTGAGCGTCCTCACGTTTGGCCTCAGCGACCGCGGAGGCCTCGCCGTGCCGGGCAACCTTCCGCTTCCCGGCCTCCACCTCACCCTCCAGGGCGACGACCCTCGCCTTCATCGCCTCCAGCTCCCGCTTGGTGCTCTCTTCCAGTGAGGCGAGCTGGCCCCCAGCTTTCATCGCCGGGGCAACCACCTCGGCCTCCATACGCAGGACGAGGGCGACGTGCTGAAGGACCTGAAAGGCAGAAGAGAAATCAGAAAAATTAGAGAGTCACTGAACCTCAAATAGTAGTGAAAGACAGGCGCTTACCTGCACGGACTCCTGGGCGATGGACGCCAGCTGAGCCCTGAAGGTCCCCCGGGGGACTCTACCCCTAGCCGACGCCTCTATCTCATGCAGCAGGCTATCCGCGACGGATAGACCCGAAGGCACAGCGAATCGGAGACCGCCTTCCTCCACCGTGATCGGCGGAGACGGTCCCCGGGTAGACCTCCTCTTGAGTGGCCTTATGGAAGAGCCAGCCTCCTCCTCCGAGGTCAGGTCCTCCAGAATCCGAGCCCGCCTCCGACCCGACGCTTTGCTAGGCCCCAGGGCGGGATCCACCTCTGAGCGCTCGCGGGGCGCTACCACCGGGGGAGAGGGAGCCGGGGCGGGCTGTGAACGGGAAGAGCCGGCGCCCCCAACCTTGGCGACCGGCCTCGGCTGGCGCATGGACTTTCTGAGCGAGTCAAAATCCATGGGTCCTGCACAAAACTGAGTGCAAAGAAGTTAGCGACACAGGAAATATACGAGCAAAAAAAAGGCAAACCTAAACTTACCGACGAACTCAACGGGGCTGAGTTCGGCCCAACTCAGAATCCTCTCAGACAACAGCACGTCGTAGCGGGGGATGGGCTCCCACGACGCCACTCTCACTATGGCGGGGTCACTGGACTGGTTCCCCGGCAAGTGATTCTCCCTCGACCACTCTGTAGGCACGGGCCAGTCCTCTCCCTCGGGAGGGGAAACGAAGAAGAACTTCTTCTACCAGTCATGAATGGAAGAAGGCAGGGCCATAACCCCCGTCCCAGCGGGGCGCCTGGTCGCTTTCTGAAAGAGAGATAGACTCACCTCGGGTCGCCTGCTCGACCACCGGGGTGATTTTTGAAGACGAGAGAAGAATCAAGGAGGGAAAGGCTGAAGAGGATCGCCTGTAATTTCAGGTGGACCAGAAACTCGAGGAGAATCCTCTACGAGTTTGGCACCAACAGACCGGGGGCTAACCCGAAGAAGTTCAATGCTTCAATGACCTCAGGAAAGAAGGGCAAGCGCATTCCACCCCAAAATGCTTCCAAATACAAGACGATCACCCTGCTCCGTACTTGGTCCGCCCTCTCTCCCTCCTTGTCCAGGTGGAGAGTATAGCGTGAGGGGATGTGGAAGTGAGCCCGCGTGTTGGCAAGCTCGTCCTCGTACCTTATCCAACAAGACAATGGGGGCAACATCTACCGCCTCCTCCCTGGGGGCTGCCCCCGCCACATGATCCCGGGAAGAGGGGCCAACCCCTGCCCCTTGAGGGGACTCAGACTCACCTAAAGGGTTTGTAGAGCCTACTTCAACGACATCTACTGACTCGAAAAGAGAAGACATCTAATCTTGGGAAGAATGATCCTCAGGAAACGAAAGTGGAAGGAAGGAGATGAGCGCCGAGCAGCCGAGGCCTAGAAACGAGAAATATGAAGGAGTAGGGGCCCCGGAATGGGCCCCACCCCTATTTACCGTCACAAGCGACCTCATCCAACGGTGCCCTTCATCTCCCGCTAAGACGCTTCCTCGCGTCCAACGACTCTGATTGCTCCACTTGTCGTCCCCATACTGGACAGCGCCTTTTCAGACATCGCAGGTCTGCACACGTCGCGTCAGCCAACCAACGCTTGACACGTGGTCCGTCACTTCAAATCGTCACGAACCGGCGCACCCTCCTTAAATGCGGAGATCTTGCTCTGATTCGCTGGCAGAAAAGACAGCTCACGGCCCGGGGACACGTCCCGACGAAACCATTAGGAGGGAGCTTACCCCAGGCGGCCCGGCGGTCTACTCCTGACCCGACCCACTGGCTGATCGGGACAAGAGTGGGGGGCTGATGATGATGCTCAATATTAGGGACGCCTGGGATCAGGACACGTGGCGGACGGCATGTCCCATGACCCAGAAGAAAGGGCCCACCGAGGCCGACTGTTCATATCATAATTTTGCATTATTATATTCCCCATTCTTATTCATTTTACAAATAAACAGGTGCTTTTGATCCATGTTTGCTACATAGTTGCAGGTTACAGGTTCTCGGAACAAAAACAGTGAAAACGATGGAAAGACGATACAAAAGTGAGACTACGACCAACAAATTGAAAGATCTTGATCATGCCTACAGTTTGAAGACTAAACGAAGATCAATGGACAAGTTCATATGTACAAAGGCAGTGCAAGGTTCAAGACTTCGACATGAAGCAAACGGTAAAATCCACGACATTATGCACTATGGAAATCTGGAAGAAAACTAGAAGACAATCTGAGAAACCAAGTGAATAAAAGCCAAGAAAAAAGCAACAGAATAATTACCAGAGAAGCAGAGACTTTAAGTGTCACACCCCGCTTCCCAGAGTACGCTAAAATGGGCACATGACATAACCAACCATGCTACCTGTGGGAAGGAAGCATCCATCCACAGTCACATTACGGCTGTAGAGATATCAAGAACACAATAAAACTATCTAAAACATGTCCATAATCCAAGATAACAGGAGTCAATAATAAACAAATGCGGAAGCAAATGATCCAATACAAAATAGCTGGAATGTATGTCCCATAATGCGGGCTCACATCAGGAAGTAAATGCAGGAAATAAAACTAACTACTACTGAACTCACAGCTCAGCCTGCTGGCTGAAGTACTCCTGCTCGGATTGCAACAACGGTACGGAATCTGGGCCATGCAAAACCTAGACGTCAGCGCGTCATGTCAACAAGTAATATAATATGAACAGTGTAGAAGGCAATGCAGTATAAACATGAATAAAACGAGAGTAGCAATAATATGAATCAAGCAGTGCAGGGTAGTGTGCAGTGGGTAACTAAACTATTCTATCAGGTTTTCTATTCTAGAGTCTTTGAAACCAAATTGATGAATCATCGATGTAACTCAATAGTATCCCGTACATGCCCGGGACCACGGTCAAGACCCTCGGGGATGAATCCGAGACGTGCCGCTAGGCAGTAACAGGTAGCAGGATGGGCGAGTGATGTCAGCATCATCACTCCGGGGCTGGCCTAGCCCGTAAGACTGATCAGAACAGGTATCGAACTATTGAGTTACAAGTCAGGTTTCACCTTTGATTTCCCCATACCCCCAAGTTATGTATGTCAAGTCAGGTATTCAGTAATCAAGAACTAATGCCAACACAGGATCAGATGAACAGGTTTTTCTGGATAGACAACAGGAACGGTCCATGAGGACTACATGTTATGTTTGTTGGCATTAGACACAAGATCAGGTAACAGGTAAAGCCATGGTACATCAAGTCAAGCCAGGTAATGTATAAAGGTGTCATGTCCTGTCAAGAGTGTACGGTACCATGTCATGTCAAGTAGGAAGTGTAACAGGTCATGTCAGGAAGCACAAGATGTCTTGTGGATGCTCATAATCAAACTAACATAAGCATGTGTATAAATAAACAAGCATGAGTACTATCAGAACAATAAACTGGAACATGTAATATGATATGCAAATAGATATAATTTCAAGGATATGGATGCACAGTTATCGATTAGGGTTATATTTATAGTTCCAATATTAATTAGGATGCAATTTATTAAACATGGAGTGTTAATATCACATTATTATGTAGTAATGTGATCTATGAATGCAATTATATGTATATTAAATGCGATGGATGCAACGGGTATTGATTGTTAGGGATTCTGCGTGTTCAAGTTTAGTTAATTACCGCAATCAAGACGGTTTCGCTTATTGCTAGCCGGTTGAGTACGGGTCGTCCGCAGGGAGATGGGAATCTTTTTCTAAGTGCTTTAACCAGTTAAGTCCAGTTTTCCAGATTTTGTTGTGATTAATTAGGTGTTAAAATGATATGTAAAGAGAGCTTGTTAGGGTTAGGATTAGGTTAGTTTGAGTTAGGAGTCGCTCACCTCTTTCGTTGCCCTTCTTAATATCGGTGTTACGGTAATCGGCAACAACGGGGATTAGCACGACTAGGAAGGAACTTGCGAGTATAAGCTAGGCTTTCCAACGCATAAGTTCTTCCTTTTGGTGCTTGTCCGTCCGTTCTTGGCTCTTAGCCATAACCTCCGGTTAATTCAACCACATCCGGTCTCACTACGGAATCACCGCTATCATGTAGGATAGGGTGCCGTAAGGAGCGGATTGTGGTTCAATTAACGGGAGTCGATTTAAGATGTTGGGCAAGAAAAGAGTGAGAGAGATTTCCTTCTCTCAAACTTCCCTTATTCTACCCTAAAAAGTATGAAACTACTCACACATCATAATGAAAAGAAAACAAAACAAAAGAGGAAGATAGAAAGAAGAAGATTAGAAGATAACAACTAGCTATTTGCGACCTCACCTAGGCAAGGATCAAGCGTAAGCGTCATGGTTGTTTAAGGATAAAGGAAAAGAGAAAAGAAAGAAACAACAAGAAATAACAACAACTAAGTTAACAAATGAAAATTACAAGGAACAATAAGAGAACAAGACAAGCATAATAATAAAACGAACTTCTTCATTCACCATTCTTCACTCACAAAAGCTCACTACAAGTTTTAATGGAGAAGAGATGAGAGGAGGAAGAAGAACAACAACTAAATCCTAAAAAATAAATACAAGATTATGCACCCTTGGCTTCACAAGGATCTGGGCTATTTATAGGCAGGAAAAAGAAAATCTAGGGCAAAATTCTGATATGTGAAAAGACCAATCACTCCCTGAAATTTCATCATGCGAGGAGGTAGTACGGCCGCGGAACCGCGGCCTAGACCCCCTATTGGCCGCGGTTCCGCCGCCCTATTAGGGAGTTAGGCTGTCGTATTTTGTGTGCTGCCCTGGTCTTCTGTCCCCTTTTGTCTGGTACATGTATTTTCTGATAATCTTTCCATATTTCTTCCAGAATTCTAGTGGATCAAAAGGTGATTTGGACATGGATCTTTTGTCATGATTTTCTTGAGCTCCACGTAGATTTCTTGGATCTTGTGTTGCCATTGAGCCTTGTGCATGAAGGTGACAATCGATTTGCCATTTTGTCTCCTAAACTGGTGTATGGCAACAGACGGATAAAGAGCGGAGACCCGTGTTTTATCTGTGGTTGGCAGGAACCCGGGTTTTGTCGTGTTTTTTCATGAATTTCACCGTTCAGAGCCGAGAACCTGTATCCTGCAATTGACTAGCAAACACGGCTCAAGAGTATCTACCGATATGCAATGTGATAAAAATTGGACGGTATGAAAATGCAAAAATCTGATATGAACAAATACCCCCAAACTTATTATTTGCTCGTCCCGAGCAAAGCCAATTTATTTACAAAAAATTTCCTAACCTCACTTTCGCAGAGAACGCGATTGCACTGAGCATGTGCAACAAGCCGTTAAAACTCTAGGTGTCCCTAGTAGGAGGAGTGTTGTCTCCTAAGGGTTTTCAGCGGATACTACCCACAAAATCCGGTCAAGTTAGTTTTGTAAAATAACTAAGATGCAAACCCTAAAGTTTTGTTTCAGAAAATAACAATTCTATTATCCTAAGTCTAGACTATCGAACCTTTATTTTTCACACCTCGCTTTTTATTTAACTACAGATTTTATATGTCTTTACGTGCAGTGCAAATAGTGTCGTTAAGTTCTCGAAAGATCGAATAAAGTCATTATGTCACACAATAAAGCCTAGATAAAATTTTTGAAAGGATCACATAAGTTTTATAAAGAGTTAAGCATTTTTCAAGTTTCGTTTTCCAGTAAGGTTTCAACTTCAGAATTTCAATCTTCCTTAACAGGAAACTAGGTCTTATTTTTCACTCCACCTTTTTCTTGTTTTCATTTCATACACACCTCTGTGAACGTGCAATAGTCTTTATCATAGAATAAAACCTTCATATCTCCGCTAAATTTTTTATAAAAGCCTGTCTTTTATCAAGATTATTCTCACACAAATAACAGTTAGGAATTTTAGCTCGGAGAGAACACTTGCTTGATTTTGTTTTAATCTGGTCTTTCTAAGCTTCTTAGCGAGCTTTGGGCCAATGCACCCAAACCAGTTGGTTTTAGGGTATTAGGTGTAGAAACACCCCAGCGGACTTAATTACTCAAGTTACATAGGTCCAAAAACAAAAGACAGTTAGGCGTGAAAATCAGATGATTTAATACGAACGGAGATATAACCGGCAGTTCAATTATTTTTTTTTTGGATAAAAGACGTGTTTAGTGGGTTTGGTGTGTAATCATTCCAATCAAGTTTCAGATGGGTTATTTTTCAGACTTAGTTCCAATTACGGCATCAATAACATTCCTTCATATTCGCTTTACTTCATAAACTATTCTTGACATTACTTATTTCAGAACAAACCTATTTGATCCTCAGAAAATCATTTATCTGTTTAAAAGTTTTTAAACATAAAAAGACTTGTCATCTAATTTCCAAAAACTCACGACACGTGTAGTGTGATGTAAAGACGTATATCAGCTGTAGTTAACTTCAAAGGAGAGTTATCTTTCATGTTTTCAAAGTATAAACATAAGATTTAGTTATTCTTATTTTATCAAACAAAACCGTCGAAATGTTGAATCAGAGTCCTCCCACTAGCTAACTTGACAGAAAAGTTTTTATGTTTTTAGAAAATTTTCAGATTTTTATGGATTTTATGGATTTTAATATGCAGATGCAAAATATACATATGAATGCGAAGGTAAGAAATGCGTACCGAGCGTACCCCCAAACTTAAACTGGACAGTGTCCTCACTGTCATTACATGAAGAGATCATTTGAAGGGTCAAAATTGTCGGTTAGCGATGCACATTTTTTTTTGTTTTTGTTTTTAAAGAAAAGAAAAAGAAAAAGAATATACACAAATATATACAAAATGGTTTATACATACCCCCAAACTTATTTGGAACAGTGTCCACTGTTCTTGGCTGGATAACCGAAGTTTGGAGGTAGGCAGAGGAAGATTATGCAGGGTAAACCGGCTCCTGTAAGAACAGGAGCTCCTCTGTTGGTTCGGCGCTAAGGTACGGTTTGCATCGGTGTCCGTTTACTTTGAAAAATGAACCGTCCTTTGGATTTTCCAAATCCATAGCGCCCTGCGGATACACATTCCGCACAAAATACGGCCCTTTCCAGCGAGATCTGAGCTTTCCTGGATGGAAGTGAAGTCTGGTGTCGTAAAGCAGTACTTGCTGACCAGGTACGAAGGTTTTGCGCAAAAGGTGTTTATCGTGAAACACCTTCGTTCGATTCTTAACGACAACCGCGTTATCGTAAGCCTCATCCCTAAGCTCGCTTAGTTCGTTCAACTGCAGCTTCCGATGGCTGCCCGCAGCTTCGAGAGACAGATTCAGCTCCTTTATCGCCCAAAATGCGCGATGCTCTATTTCGACTGGTAGGTGGCAGGCTTTTCCGTACACAAGCCGATAGGGAGACATGCCAAGGTCGGTCTTATAAGCGGTTCGAAATGCCCAAAGGGCATCAGTGAGTTTCAGCGACCAATCCTTACGGTTCTTGGAAACCGTCTTCTCCAGTATCTGCTTGATTTGCTGATTTGAAACTTCGGCCTGCCCGCAGGTTTGGGGGTGATAGGGCGTGGATAGCTTATGATTAATGGAGTATTTCCGCATCAAGGCCTCGAAAGTCCTGTTGCAGAAATGACTTCCATTGTCGCTAATGATCGCTCGGGGGTGCCCAAAACGGGAGAAAATATTTTCTTTAAGAAACCTAACGACAACCTTGTTGTCATTAGTCCGGCTGGGTACAGCCTCGACCCATTTAGAGACGTAATCAACAGCGAGAAGGATGTACAAGTTCCCAAAGGAGCTGGGAAACGGCCCCATGAAATCTATCCCCCAAACATCAAAAATCTCCACAACCAAGATTGGTTGGAGCGGCATCTCGTTCCTCCGGGATATCCGGCCCATGTGTTGGCACCGGGAGCAAGTCTTGCAATAGTCGTGAGCGTCTTTGAAGAGTTGTGGCCAGTAGAAACCACATTGCAAGATCTTCTCAGCTGTCTTTCTGGGCCCAAAATGCCCGCCACACGCTTGATCGTGGCAAAATGACAGCACACTCTTGAATTCCTCGTCAGAGACACACCGACAAATAATCTGGTCGGGACAGTACTTGAACAAACAGGGTTCGTCCCAGTAAAAGTGTTTTACTTGGGATAAGAAGCGAAGTCTGTCCTGACTTGACCATTCATTCGGTAGTAATCCCGTGGCCAAATAGTTCACAATATCTGCGAACCAGGGTTCGCAAGATACTGTCAAGAGCTGTTCATCCGGGAAAACGTCGTTGATCGGAATTGGAAGCGAAGGCGAAGAAGGAAGTCATGAGAGATGGTCGGCAACTACGTTTTCACATCCTCGTTTGTCCTTAATGACAAGGTCAAACTCTTGAAGCAAGAGGATCCAACGTATCAACCTAGATTTTGCATCTTTCTTCGCAAAAAGATGGCGCAGAGCAGAATGGTCTGTGTAGACAATGACTGGAGAGCCGATGAGGTAGGGCCTGGACTTTTCTAAAGCAAATACAACAGCCAAGAATTCCTTCTCAGTTGTTGTATAATTGAGTTGGGCGTCGTTCAGGGTTCGACTCGCATAATAGATTACGTGCGGCATCTTGTTGATGTGTTGTCCAAGGACAGCACCAATGGCAAAGTCGGATGCATCGCACATAATCTCAAATGGGTGCGTCCAGTCAGGTGAAGAAAGAACGGGAGCAGAAGTGAGTGAGCGTTTTAGTGACTCGAATGCAGTCACACAGCTCGAGTTGAAGTCGAATGGCGTGTCCTTGGCCAGCAAAAGAGTCAAGGGCCTAGCAATCTTGCTAAAGTCCTTGATGAACCGTCTATAGAAACCGGCATGGCCAAGGAAGGCTCGGATATCTCGGACGCATCTGGGAGGAGGTAGATTGGAAATGACCTCAATCTTTGCTTTGTCAACCTCTATGCCATTTTGCGAGATGATATGTCCTAAGACAATAACTTCGCGCACCATGAAGTGGCACTTCTCCCAATTCAAAGTGAGATTCTTGTCCTTACATCGGGTAAGGACAGCGTCGAGATGCAGCGAACACTCGTTGAAGGAATTGCCGAAGATGGAGAAATCATCCATGAAAATCTCCAGAAATTTTTCCACCATGTCTGAGAAAATTCCCATCATACACCGCTGGAAGGTAGCGGGCACATTGCATAACCCAAAGGGCATGCGACGATATGCAAACGTGCCGAAAGGACAAGTGAAAGTGGTCTTGTCCTGGTCTTTTTCGGCGATGGGAATCTGATTATAGCCGGAGTAGCCATCAAGAAAGCAGTAGTACTCGTGTCCGGCCAATCGTTCAAGCATTTGGTCAATGAAAGGTAGCGGAAAGTGGTCTTTCCGCGTTGCGGCGTTGAGTTTTCTGTAATCAATGCATACTCGCCACCCAGTTTGGGTGCGAGTAGGGATTAACTCGTTCGCCTCGTTGGTTATGACCGTGATGTCCGACTTCTTTGGGACAACATGAATGGGGCTAACCTACTGGCTATCAAAGATAGGGTAAATGATACCACTATCTAGACATTTTACGATCTCCTTCTTCACAGCCTCTTTCATGACTGGATTGAGCCGTCTTTGTGGATCCCGGGCTGGTTTGGCATCATCCATCAGATGAATATGATGCTCAACGATCAGGGGACTAATCCCCTTGATGTCCGCCATGGACCGGCCAAAAGCTTGCTTGTTGCTGTGCAAGACCGCAAGAAGGGCTTTCTCTTGCTCTGGAGCTAGAGAAGCCGAGATGATGACAGGGAGGGTCTCGTTCTCACCTAAGTAAGCGTACTTAAGGTGAGACGGCAAAGGCTTGAGTTCGAGCGATGGAGGTGAAACGATGGAAGGCAAGATTGGTGCAGAGGTCTCGAACTCAAAGGACTCCAGCAAAGGTTCAAAACGAGTGTAGGCGACCGAGTTGGATGGTTCAGGTAACTCATCCGGAAATTCGAAGTATTCAAACTCGGGTTGTGCGCAGCTAAGATCGTTCAAGAACGTGAAACACTCGTAGTCATTGTCGGGCGCAGAAACAGCAGCAGGTTCGAAGAGAAACGCACTAATGACGTCAAGATTATCGTGATCAAACAGAAACTCCTCGAATTCACACTCTTCTGGGGTGATCTCCTGGATCGAGCAGACGTCCAGTATATGAGCATTAGGTTCGGCGGGCTGATTCCCCAACCTAAAAATGTTGAGTTCAATCGTCATGTTTCCAAAAGAGAGGTTCATCGAACCATTGCGACAATTGATCACAGCATTTGAGGTTGCAAGAAATGGGCGACCGAGTATCACCGGAATTTGATTCCGGGGGTTAGCTACAGGCTGTGTGTCTAATACAATGAAGTCAACGGGGAATATGAAGTCCCCGACTTTTATTAACACATCCTCTAGTTCACCCCTAGGATGGGTGATCGATCAGTCGGCCATTTGGAGAGTGCAGTGCGTGGGTTTCAGCTCTCCTACGCCTAATTGCTCGTATACTGAGTACGGAAGCAAGTTAACACTGGCACCAAGATCTAATAGTGCGCGGTTGATGTTCTTATCCCTAATGGTAATTGAAATCGTAGGACAGCCAGGGTCCTTCCGTTTTTGTGGTAAAGATTGGGTAAGGGCATCACTCACAGCACTAGCCAAGAAAACTTTCTTGGGTACCTGAGACTTCCTCTTTTTCGTGCACAAGTCTTTTAAGATTTTCGCGTAGGACGGGACTTGTTGGACAGCATCTAAAAGAGGAATGTTAATGTTAACTTGCTTAAATAACTCCAGAATCTTCTCCATTTGTGGATTTTGTTTGTTAGACCTCAACCGGTTTGGAAATGGGATGTTTTTAAAAGTGGTTGAGTCTAATGCTTGTGGAGGAGATTGTGGAGTTGGAATGGATCCCAGAACAGGTGTTTTCGTGGAGTGAGAAGTGGGTCCGTTCAGAGCAGAAGAAGAGGAAGGAGAGCCTGTTGAAGAGCGGAGAATAGGCTCAGAAGACGAAGAAGCAGAAGAAGAAGAAGAAGAAGCGGCCGGGGTATCATCGTTGATCCGTGTGCCAATGTCGTTTTGCAGCATCCTTCCCGATCTCAATGTGGTCACGGCACTCACATTATGATTCTGTTGTTCAAGAGCAATATTTACATTATGTGGGTGACCGGGTTTGGGAGTGGCTGGGACGGGAGCTTCCCCTTCTCTCGCTCGCTTAAGGCCGCATGCAATCTGGGCCTCGATGGTCTTGATGCTTTGCCCGTGAGCGGCAGTGTGTTGCACTAAGGACTGAATGGAAGACTGGATGTTGGTGGTGGACTGAGTCGATTGTTTGACGAACGCCTCCAGACTTCGTTCGAGCGAGGAAACCTTATCGTTGTTTAACGGAACAAAGTTGTTTGGTGGAAAAGAATTGTTGGGTGCAAAGTTGTTCGTCTGATTTTGGAAAGGTTGGGGTTGGAAGGGCTGCTAAAACTGAGTTTGTTGTTGCACTTGTTGTTGCGGCGGAGGGGCCCTTTGGAAATTATTTCCTTGGAATTGATTCTGATTCTGATTCCAGGCGAAATTGGGGTGGTTCCTCCAACCGGGATTGTAGGTGGAAGAGTATGGATCATTCCTTGGTCTTTGCTGGAATGCAGCATTAACCTGATCCTGTCCTTGCGATGGTGGATTGTAAGGACACTCTTCGGTCAAGTGAGAAGGATTGGAACAACAAGCGCAGATGGTACGAAGGGGGAGAACAGGGGCAGGAGCAGGAGAAGAAAATTTGCTCTCTATCGCTTCAAGCTTTCTCGTTATTGCAGCCATTTCAGCTTTCATCGCAATAGAGACATCAAGTTGGTGAATTCCTACCCTAGACTGACCGGTAGAAGTGGAGGTAGAAGAAGAAGAAGAAGTCGGTCTGGTGCTCTCCCATTGTAGCGTTTGCTCCGCAAGGTCGTCAAAAAATTGTCACGCTTCCTCGTCAGATTTCGATAGGAAGTGGCCCTGACAGATGGTTTCCAACAACTGCTTCGTTGCTGGGTTCAGGCCCTCGTATAAGGTTTGGCAAAGTTGCCATTTCTCTATACCGTGGTGAGGACACTGAACAAGAAGGTCTTTGTATCGGTCAAATCACTTCCAGAAGGGTTCAGAAGGAAGCTGAGAGAATTGGTTGATTTCATTTCGAATCCTTGCGGTTTTATGATTCGGATAAAATTTCTTTAGAAACGCTTTTACAAACTCGTCCCAACTGGTTATGGAGTGGGAAGCGGTGCTATACAGCCATTTTTCAGCAAGATCTCATAGAGTGAACGGAATGACCCGTAGACGTATAGCATCGTCCAACAGTTGGGTAGTTTTCATCATGGCACAGACGTTTTGAAATTTGTTGATGAAGATATAGGTATCTTCAGATTCAAGCCTATGAAATCGTGGAAGCATGTTGATGAAGTGGGGTTTAATTTCAAAGTTGTCCCTATTGGTCGGTGGAAGAGAAAGACAGGTGGGAAGTGCAGAACGGGTGGGATAGAAACGATCCTGGAGCGCGATTCGCTGCGGCGCTACAACAGGCGGTGGTGGTGGGTTATTGGTCTCCGTAGGAGGTGGAGCCAATCCAGGGGTAGTCAAAGAGATGTTCGGATTAAATCCCGACATCGCGGAAGAAGAGGTTGGTGATGGTAAAGGTGAAGATGTATGAACAGAATTCCGGTCAACGTCGGAGTTGGCCGGTAAAGGGAGGGGTGAAAGAGGAGTGGACGGAGTTTCGACATCTGAGTCGATCGCGTAGTCGGTAGCGACTAACGTAACGCGGACTAGACGGGCGCTAGTGTCCCGAGTCCAAACGGACATACACTAAACGAGTTTAGTATAGTCAAAGCGGAGAAGGTGAGGGTAAGAAAACGTCAATGAAGAAAAACGATGGGTGGTGGGTGAAAAATGGATTTGGCGACAAAGGGCAAGTTCTTATAAAAGTTTTTGATTTTTTTTTTCTTTTGTTTTGTTTTTTTTAGAAAGATCTTTACAGAAATACGTACGGACTTACGGCTTTAAGCAATCACAAATAAGATATGCACAATCTCACCTAGATCTAGGGTCACCTAGGTCTACTAGACCTGCTCCTAACTGTTCTAGAGGGCTAGAAAAAGGATCTCAAACCGCCTCTTCTCCGTCTAATGCGGCCAGATAAGTGCCAGGTAAGTGGGAGGTTATCCAACGCTTTCGCGAATTTCCTTAATTAAATAACCACTTGCCTTCGTCACACTTGCCTAGGCACCGCAAAAGTCAGATAGGATAAACGGCCGATACCTGTAACTAGTCCTCTATCCTATTGAGCGCGAAGTCCTTAAGGCTGAGTCTAGTATTTTTTAATTTTTAACAATGGTCAATGCATATGCTTTTTGTGATTTTTGGGGTCCTAGGAAGGGTGATGAAATCCCCACCCAATCTGAATTGGTTTCAAGCCCCTTAAGTCCGTATTAATGAATGCAAAGCGATAACAAATCAACTGCAAACAATTTTTATTTTTAGCGCGACGCAAAGAATCCTGCACAAGAACAGTTTATTGGAAGGGGGAAGAGAATTTGCGCAAAGAATGCTGCAGAAAACACAGTTTATTGGAGTCCAGAGGAGTGGGGAAGAGAAGAGAGGAAAGTACCAAAACTTTGGACCACTGAAGCCAACAAATGGCCGTGGTTCCGCGGCCAAACAGGTGCTAAGTGGTTCCGCGGCTGTATGGAGGGATCGGGCTTCCAAACTTTTTGGGTGTGCTGCTGTGGTTGTCTTCTGCTTGTCTGAATTTGCGGAATTTCTATTTGCTCACCGTTAAGTTTTAATAGAGAATTACAAGCAACAATAAGAGAACAAGACAAGCATAATAATAAAACGAACTTCTTCATTCACCATTCTTCACTCACAAAAGCTCACTACAAGTTTTAATGGAGAAGAGATGAGAGGAGCAAGAAGAACAACAACTAAATCCTAAAAAATAAATACAAGATCATGCACCCTTGGCTTCACATGGATCTGGGCTATTTATAGGCAGGGAAAAGAAAATCTAGGGCAAAATTCTGAACCCATGTGAAAAGACCAAACACCCCCTGAAATTTCATCATGCGAGGAGGTAGTACGGCCGCGGAACCGCGGCCTAGACCCCCTATTGGCCGCGGTTCCGCCGCCCTATTGGGGAGTTAGGCTGTCGTATTTTGTGTGCTGCCCTGGTCTTCTGTCCCCTTTTGTCTGGTACATGTATTTTCTGATAATCTTTCCATATTTCTTCCAGAATTCTAGTGGATCAAAAGGTGATTTGGACATGGATCTTTTGTCATGATTTTCTTGAGCTCCGCGTAGATTTCTTGGATCTTGTGTTGCCATTGAGCCTTATGCATGAAGGTGACAATCGATTTGCCATTTTGTCTCCTAAACTGGTGTGTGGCAACAGACGGATAAAGAGCGGAGACCCGTGTTTTATCTGTGGTTGGCAGGAACCCGGGTTTTGTCGTGTTTTTTCATGAATTTCACCGTTCAGAGCCGAGAACCTGTATCCTGCAATTGACTAGAAAACACGGCTCAAGAGTATCTACCGATATGCAATGTGATAAAAATTAGGCGGTATGAAAATGCAAATATCTGATATGAACAAGTATCCGAAAAGTTATAAAACTATAAAATGGTAATGTGGGATGTACAACTAAGCAATATGTGATATAAATATGATATAATAATATTAATATGGATAGCATATTCAAAGCGATTAATAACTATAAAAGTGGTATTGATTAACCATGCACAAGAAAGTTCCGTTCAGAAATTCAGCGTCACCCTAATTTATAAAATAGCTTAAAAATAGCAAACGTTCTCCAAAAGGGACGTGTCTTATACTAAAACAAAGATAATTCAATAAGGTTTTCAGTTTTATAAGTATAAGCATCTCAGGTTGTCCCTACAAAAAGTTATGAACATTCGAAATTAAAAGTTTGCTGCTGGAATTTCCCTGGACAGCAGTTTGGAGACATTTTCATTTGCATTTTACGTTATTTAAACAATTTATTTTGCAAGTAAATAATTCATAGAGTTAGTATTCTGAGTTAGCTTCGTAACGAACTAAAGAATGTATACTAATGATTTTTCTATGATTTATAATGAATTTTATAAGGTAAGGTGTACAGTAAATTTCAGATTTGTCGTATCCGCTTTTTCAACGACGTTTCATGTGTAAACTATAATATTTTCAAATGTATAACATTATAAAATGAAGATTATAAACTAATTAAAGATAATAATAAGAAATATTACGACGATATATATTTTAATTGATATGGATGCAGTATAATGTAATCTAGTATGTCACAAGATAAGTTTTCATGATCTAGATTTAATATGATATAAACGGATGTAAACGGAACATCGAAACGTTAATAAAATTAAACATGCGGCACTAGCTTTAAACTATAGGTATGGTATTTATTTAAATAGGTATAAAATGAATTATATAGCATGTTGCAAGATTAACTTGCCTCGATGGGTCGCGAATCGGGAAAACGGAACGTTAACCGTCGGCGAGGAAAACTCGCGACGGGTGCACGGTTCACGGAATGAACCCAAACGACGAACAAAGGAACCACACGGGTCGAGATACCTCGCTGGAACGTCGTGAAGCGTCACCGGCACGATGGAATTCCGGCAACAAAAGAACAGTTAAAAAAAATGAGAAACGAGACATGAAGAAAGAAGAGAAAGAATGATAAAGAGAAGTACGAGAGAATATATAAGAGAAAAAGTGGAGAGAGAGAGCGAGAGAGAGAGAAGAGGGAGAGAGAGAAAGTGGGGCCCACGGGGTTAAAGGGGAGGTTGCGATTGGCTGAGAGAATAAATTGAGAAGGATATAAAAGATTGTAAAAATATTATATGGTTAACTAAATTATATATGATGGTTTAAATATATTAAAATCTGGGATTTTGGCGCAAAGTAAAACATTAACAAATCGTGCCCGGGTCGTGTCCAAAAATTTGAAATTGAAATAATAGAATTTTAGGCGGGATCCAAAATTTAAAATGAAGTGTTTTATGATCAAAAAGCATACTCCCAAAACGGACACACGTACGTGCACGTAGCCGTCCAAACTCGTCCGTTTCACTGAACGGGATGAGAACACGATGCACGGACGCTACAACAGGGTTAGGGGTGTCAAGCAGGCCAAGATGAATATTTTTAATTTTATTTTAGATGCCAAAAATTGTTATATGCAGAAATTAATTTTCAGGTAGAATTTACAATAATTAACCATCAAGCAAGATAAATGAAATAAGTGCCACACTACGTTCGAACGGTAACTGAAATTAGTAGTATTGGGTTCGGGTGTTACATTAAGCCCCCAGTATGGCCGTAGAACCGCGGCCAAACATGGGTTTTGGCCACGGATCCGCGGCCGTGCGTCGCACGTGTCGGCGTGTGTTCGCACGTGTCGGCGCGTCGGTGCATTAACTAGGTTTTTCTTAGGGTAAAATTGTAAATGCAGATGCGACTCGATTGTAACCCTAGGGTTTTTATGCTCCATAAATAGAAATCCTAAACCTCTTTTTGAGAGATTCCTCTTTTTATTTCATTTATTCAGAATTTAAATTCAGTGTAAATGTTTGAAGAGAGCCATCAAATAAAGTATGATCTTTTATTATCTGCCCTAGTCCTTAATTTTATTTCTGCCTTAGTATAATTTTCATTATCTGCCCTAGTTAATTAACCTAGAACATGTTTATCAATTCCCTAATAAGTGAGTAGTTCCTCACTTGTTAGGGTTAGGAATAAGGAAGGCTTGAGAGATGAAAATCTCTCACCCCTTTCTTGCCCATCACATATAATTAATAGGACTCCATTCATACATACACACACCGTTCCCTACGGCACCCTACCCCACGAGGTAGCAGTGATACCGTAGTATAAAAGACTGGTTGCGTATGTTTTCCATGGAGGTTAGGGTAAGAATTGAGAAAGGAAGGACAAGAACCTAGAGGAAGAAACCTAGTTTCTTCCCGATGGTACTAATTCCCTTTATTGATTATTACCATAACACCAAAGGAGATCTAAATTAGGGCATTGAAAGCGGTGGGAAATTTTTAATTTCTAAACTTAACCTAAACCTAACCCTAGCAAGATTCTAGTCCTAGTCTAAATCAACTTAGTTTTTAGAGATAATTAAACCAACACCATTTGGAATTAACTCGTAAGAATAATTAGGAAATACACAACATCCCTGTGGATCAACCCGTACTCACCGGCTAGCTACCAAGCGACGCCGTTCTTGATTGCGGTAAAATTATTCTTTGATCACTAAAAATATCATTAAATCACCGACCAGGCCTCCCTTGTACCCGACCTGCAATCACAAGCTAGCCCCCCCTCAGGGCTCTCCGCAGATTTGCCTGCTCGGCCCCTCAGCTCGCCCCGAGCTGCCACAAGACCAAGACTCCTCGGCCTTCTCGCTCGTCCCCGAGCCCCCGGGCAAGGCCGTCTTCCTCGGTCCTCCGACCAGTTCCACCGCTCACAGGCATAATCGCAGCTCCGCGAATCTCGCCATGCGCAGATTCTCCGCCAGCAACATCCCACGTTCCACGCCTCCGCGATCTCCATTAATGGGCTATCCGCTCTCTACACGGGCGTGACGTCGGGAGCATAACTGCTGGCGAGATTCTCGCCCCTGCTGCGTGTCACCACCGCTATATAAACCCCCATCACAGAGGGGTCAAGTAAGCCATTTTTTGACTCACTTAGCCATTACGCTGCTCGGATATAGTACTAACTTGACCGTCGGAGGGTCCTCGGTGGCGTCAAACCACCCCGAGACTTCTTTGCAGGTACTTGGCGTCCAATTCCTCCAATCACCAGACCTTCTCAAAACCCATTGAGACCCACACACAACAGGGGATCCCCTCCAGAATCTATCGGGAGATCGACGGGAGACAACATCTAAAGGAGATCTGAAAAGGACCTCCATCAATAACCAACCATATCTTTCTTTAACCGTTCTTCATTTTTTTCTTCAAGTGTATTACATGGGCTTAAAATCTAATATTAAGTAATGTAAATAGAAAAAATAAATTAATGTAAATGATACCAACATAAATTTTTAGGTTGGCTTTGGAATGAAAATATATTGTTATATTTGATAAGCAAAAATAGTGTAACCAGTATGCATTCAATTTTTCCAAAATCCAAACTTTTTAGCAAAATACACGACATACTTGTCCAATTGGGTATAACTCGTGTAGTAAAATCTAGAGAAATGCCAAACCTACCGAGCTGATCCGATTTCCAAAATGAGAGATTGTTGGTCCGATTTCCGAGGGATTGCATCCTAAAGAGCAAAATAAAAATTTAAAAAAAAACATTGAAACATGTGATCTTAAAGAAATCGTCTTCATTTCCAAGAAGTTCACACAGGGCCTGTTTATTTACCATGAAGTTGATGGATTTTATGCTTTATTTAATGGTTTAAAATCTATTTTTCCTTTTTCTTTAGTCCTACATCGTCTAGGAAACTGGGTGTTGCTGTCTTTACATATGAGGATATGTCTTAGCCTCTTGAAGTAGTTCAAGGGCTAGTGGGCTTGGACTTCTCCACACACGTGCGCGCGCGCCGTCCGTTCGTCCCGATCCCGAGCCGGTTCGTTTCGTACGTGCGTTTTTGTTTTTCCTTTTGCACAAAAAATAATTTTGACTGCACCCGTTACTGGACCGTTGCAGTAGCCATGGGCTCGTAATTAAGAGTGTACCGTTGGAACTTTAATGCAGGCGTTTTCTGCCCGTTGGAGGACAGAGACGTTGGGCCTGCATTAATCTGTGTATTGATGAGCAGTAATGGGCTTAATGGATGACAGTAATGGGGACGCCTATATAAGGAGCACCCCTTCTCTTTGTTTTCTCTTGGTTCAATACACAAAAAAAAACTCTCCTCTCATCAGAGCTCTCCTCTCCACTGTTTTGCTCTGCTCGGCGAGCTTTCCACTCCTCTGCTCGGTGTGCTCTGCTCTTCACTGCTCTGCTCTCAGCGAGCTGCTCATCTACTCTGCTCTTCTGCTCTGCTCTCAGCGAGTTGCTCATCTGCTCTGCTCTCAGTGAGCATCTCCTCTGCTCTCCACTGCTGCTGCTGCCTCTGTACAGGTCGGGTTTGGGCCACATTTTTTCTTGTTGAGCGACGAGGGTCAGCGACCGGTTCGACACTTCATCCTACTGCACTTCGGGTGGAGTCCCTGTTGGTGGGGTGGTCGTATCTTGAGAACAGATCGTCGGCGAGTCTTGCGCTAGAGGCGGCAAATTCTGTTCTTAGGACAGCGATCATTTGGTGTGCTTCCGTCCCAAGCAACTCGGAAGCTTTTTCTTCTTAATTTTGCTTATTTGTTTAATAGGGTGCATGCTTAGCAAACATAGTTAAATATTATTCCTTGAAAATTATTAATTTAATTTGTTTTTGGTCTTACTAGCAATCTCACCCAACAACTAAGAACAGAATTTTTTCCTATAATCTAATAGTTTGTTAGTTTTTTGATCATGAACCTAAACATGTCTAAGGTTAACCTAGAAGACTTAGTCTCAGTCAGACCCGAAACTTTTGCTGGTCAACACTTCAAGCGTTGGCAAAATCGAATGCGGTACTAGCTGACCACTTTAGGTCTTATTTCTGCTATAACTTGTGAGCCTACCCCGTCAGAGCAACCCTCTACTACCCCTGCTCTGACTTCTGCCCTACTTCCAGATTCCCCACCTCCAACTCCTCCACCACCCCCACCTAGGCCTACACCCTTAGAGATAGACTACCTATGCCATGGTAAAATCCTGTCTACTTTGTCCAATGAACTCTATGACATATATTGCCAAATCCAAACTTCGAAAGAACTTTGGGAAGTATTAGACTTGAAATTTGGACAAGAAGATATTGGCCTAGAGAGGTATTCCTTTATGAACTGGTTAAAATTCAAGATGGTAAAGACCAAGACCGTTACAAACCAAATCCTTGAATACCAAAACCTTATCACTAGTGCTAAGATTAAAGGCTACAACCTAGAGGAAAATGTACAACTAGCTGCCGTCATTGAAATATTACCTTCGTCCTGGGATGACTTTGCTAACAAGCTCCGTCATCGTCATGGTAACCTTTCTTTGAACTCCCTTATCCAGACTCTTAAAACTGAAGATATTCATAGGGAGAAAAGCAAGGCTTCTTCTATCCAAGCGAATGTTGTTGAGGCTAAAAACTTTCATAAGAAACCTTTCAACAAATTCCAGAAGAACCATAATCATAATCATAACAAGAACTACCACCAACAAAAGAACAAGCCTAACTTTAAGCCTAAACCCTAAAACAATGGCAATCATAAGGGGAACAAAGGTGGAAAATGTTTTGTCTGTGGGAGGTTGGGTCACTTAGCTCGGAACTGTAAAGACAGAAAAGTTGGACCACCTACCAACCCCCAAGTGAACACCTTAATTGTGGGGGTCTCATCAACCGTAAACACCGACAGGTCTGTCTTAATAACTCAAAACCCTGAAGTTAACATGCTGACTCTAACGACCGACTGGTGGTTAGATTCGGCTGCAAATGCCTATGTATGTTATGACCGATCCTTGTTTTCTTCGTATCAAGTCGATACAGGACGGTGTGTGACATGGGCAGATGCGAGCGCTGCAAGGATTGAAGGATATGGACGTGTGGACTTGAAGTTTACTTCAGGAAAAGTGATATCTCTTCAAAATGTGCAGCACGTGCCGAACTTTAGGAAGAATCTTGTTAGTGGAATAGTATTGATGAGACTAGGCTATAAACTTATATTAGAATCCAATAAAGTTGTAATCACCAAGTTTGGATCCTATATAGGAAAAGGCTTTGTTTATGGTAGAGACTTGTTAAAACTTTGTATTGTTGATTCATCTCTAAATAAATTTGTTGCATCTAGTTCTGTTCCATCAACTGTTCTTACTTCTGAATGCTGTGACATGTAGCATGCTCATCTAGGACATGTAAACAAGAATACCATGCGTAGAATGATGAACTTAGAATTAATTCCGAAAACTCAAATAGACAAAACCAAGCGGGGTGAGGTTTGTGTTCAGGCAAAACTGCTTAAACAACCTTTCAAATTGGTTAATAGTCAAACTGAGTTATTAGAATTAATTCATACCGATGTATGTGACATGAATGGAACTTTAACTAGAGATGGTATGCGATACTTTGTAACTTTTATAGATGATTTTTCTAAATATTGTTTTATCTTCCTCATGAAAACTAAAGATGAACAATTTGAGAAATTTAAAATCTATAAGAATCTTGTTGAGAAACAAACCAACAAGTTCATAAAAAGAATCAAGTCAGATCGAGGCGGTGAATACACCTCAATTGAAATTAAGAGATTTTGTGAAGAACATGGTTTGATTAATCAAACAACTGCTCCTTACAACCCTCCGTCCAATAGAGTAGCTGAAAGGAAAAACCGGACTTTAGTTGACATGATAATCTCTCTTCTTGTTGAATCTGGTCTTCCCTCTAGAATGTGGGGGATGCATTACTTAATGCAAACCACATTCTAAATGGAATTCCTTTTAAACATACCGATAAGACACCGTTTGAGCTTTTGTTTAGTAAGAAGCCCAACTTGAAACACTTAAAAGTGTGGGGGTCACTTGCCAAAGTAAAGGTTCTTGAATTCAAGAGAAAGAAATTAGGACCTAAAACTGTTGACTGTGTGTTTATTGGTCCTGTAGAAAACTCTAATGCCAACAGATTCCTTGTAGTTAAGTCCAACTTTAGTGATATTAGAGTTAACTCCATAATTGATGGTAGATCCGTAGATGCTGTCTATTTTGAACATGTGTTTCCTTTAAAGATAAAGTAAATAAAACGACTGCTGAAAGTTCATCGACTATTGAGCCTTTTACCTCTCCTCCGATTCCACATGAAATCATGCATGATAATTTAGATGAAAACTTAGAACACAGCTTAGATGTGGAACCTAGAAGAAGCAAAAGACCTAGAATAGAAAAGAACTTTGGTAGTGACTTTATCTCTTACCTTGTTGAGGAAGATCGTGCAACGTATAAAGATGCCATGATCCCAATAGATACTAGTTTTTGGAAAGAAGCTATTAATAATGAATTTGAATCTATTATGCAAAGCCATACTTGGATCCTTACAGACTTACCTCCTGGCTGTACTCCAATTAGCTGTAAGTGGATCTTTAAGAAGAAACTTAAAGTAGATGGTACAATAGATAATTTTAAAGCGCGTTTGGTAGCTAAAGGTTTTAGTGTCACGACCCGAAAGAGCACGTGACTGGCCCTTGAACCATATGATGTCTAAAGGACTCCATCTGATCCAAGTAAGCCAAAAGCCCAGAAATCTAAAACCATTTTAAGGATAAATAAGCAACAAGCAATACACTATACAACGCCGAAAGGCGAGGATCAAAATTCAAAGAAACCCAGATAAGCATGAAAACTGCAACACTACTAAGCGCGACTCTAAGGTCGAAATAATACATCACTAGTGTCTGAGTCTGAAACAATATACAAGTTTTTGGTTGATGGAATTTCTAGATACAATGAATAATACAAGTACAACGGCGGTTCTGATACAAAGAACCCACCTACCAAGCAAATCACCCGCAAAGGAAAGCAGTGTGCCAGAAGTGCCGCTATAGAACCTGTACGGCAAGCCCTGCAAGAACTGTGGCACAACGGGGGTGAGTTGCCAACTCGTGAATAGAAAATATCTACAAGCAGAAATCGAATGCAAGACCTAATCCTAAGTCAATACAATCAGTATATAATATAACTCTCAAGAATAAGTCTGAAGCATGAAAATGTGACAGTATAACATCTAATCATGTAGGTAGTGCTAAGTACTCGTGCTAGTGCCTCAGATAATAACATGTCATAAATGTAAGGTATGTCTGCATGAAGTAAACATGATGAAGTATCAAATGGATATCAATACACATATATTAGCGTCCCATTCCACTAATATTGGTGTAAGGGTATATATAACAGCGCCCTCGTGCCCTGTTATATATACAAATGAAGTGTGATCAATGTAGTCAAGTCTGTATGTAATCAATGTCTGCATGTAATCAATGTCTGCATGTAATCACTGTCCACCTGTCACCCAATGACAATAATCATCATGCATGTAAATGTGAGGATATAATCTAATCATGGAAAACAATCATGAAACCCGTGCCTAGCATCGACACGTAAATCCTCATTTGTCGGGCTCCGTCAGTCCGGATCAGCCCACGGGCTATGTCTGCGGAATCGGCCCTCGGCCTCGGTAGTACGCCCATATCCATCCATCGACTCTGGTCAGTATCCTCCGGATAACTGCCAGGTCCAACCAATCACCGGTAGGTAGTAGTCCCTCTGCCAGGCTCACCGTCTACTACACAGCGAAACCGTTCTCGCCCTGGGGTACCATACCGGGTCCACCATGTACCCGTAATCGGCCTCATCCAACTCCTCGATTCGGGTTCACATATATCACTCTAGCACCGAGAAAACACATGGTGGACGCACCGAAATATCATATCAAGGGAAACCGAGTTTTTAAACCATTAACTATTCTCTATGAAATATCCACGGTTTCCTATATCCAGAATTAACATGAAAACAACATATCTCAATGCGTAATCTAAGCAAGTATGAAGATATCAATATATGTGTACAAGTATGGGTATGTGTCATCTAAATGAAATGCAAGTATAACAGTATATCATGCAACATGGAATTAATAGTATGCACATACAAGGTCATATCCTGATGCGATAATGCTACTGTGTAGTGACATGGCAATTATCGATGAAGAAGTGTGTGAGCCGGCAAGCAACTATACGTGGAACATATGCATCATCGATAATGGTGCTAGTTTCCTAGCGACATGATAGTAATATAGCAGTAAACATATGCAAAGCAATGTGAATAGCAGGAATATGCGGAAATTGAATAATCAACGTAACAGTAAAGAATCTACACCCATATGTATATGTCATGCAGTTATGCCATTTGAAATAAGAATGACTCGGTCTAGTCTAACATCTACTATGCCAACTACAGATCTAAGTATCAAGTCAATCAGGAGGGGTAAGGAGACCACCTAAGTCTGAGTCGATATATATACATAATAGTCGGTGATCCCGCCTCAATAGTATCGCGTACGATACAGTATATCATATGCCAATTCGCATGTCATGAGTGCGGATCAATCATCAATATAGGCTTGTACGGTAAGTCGTCGTACGGCATCCCATTAACTGGGTACGGTCAATATCTTATTCCTCTCAACAAATATCAGGTATCACTATCATCATCTCATATACTCTGGGGTACAGATCTAAGTCTAGTATAACTGATACCATCTACAAAGTATGAATGCGGGGGTAAACACACATCCCAAGCCCGCAAGAATCACATGTCGTATCCCAAATACGAATCATATCACATCACCGATCTCGCGGCACAAAGCCCAATATCATCGACTCGTCTCCAAATTCATCCAATATCATCATCAACACCGTGTAAATATAGTGAATATGCAAGGGTGTGCGTGTGGGTGTAAACCTATTCTAGGGTTCACGACTATGAGTTGTACTAGTTTACTTCTAACCCCAAGCTATCCATACTACACCTAACACAACATCCAAGACACACTGTACTATCAAGCATAATATATAGTTTACCAGTTACGGACTGCGGGGGTGCTATACGTCATCCACCCGACTTCCCCCAGTAGATATAATCTACTCACCTTGCGTCTTTTATTTGTGGGCGTCGCCACGCGCTTGCTTGTCGTCCCGAACTCTTCATGGGGTACCTACATGTCAAAGTATCGTATCTGCGTATTAAAACCAAATCAAAGCTAACACAGCACACGAAACCCAAAACGATACGATAAGGGGCCTATAGGTTAGAACCTATGGGCACGCCTTCAAAACTATCAATCAATCATCGATATCGTCGTATAAACGCCAAATAGTCGAGGTAAAACACAATACACAATTTCAGAACTAATAATACGGAATACGGAAACATGAATCCAAAACAGCAACTAAGGAAATAGGCTCCAGATTTCACCCTAGGTTAAACTAGACAAATCTATACATACCAAGGGTCTAAAATATACATGTAGGAGCTACAGAACAAACACAAGACAAAATGGTGGGACCCAGGCCGCAAATTGCGGCCAAACAGATTAAATCTGCGGCCTGGAAAAGGAAGTAGGAGCTAGGGCTTTGGGGTTAGCTTCCTGGGTGCATGCACATGTCACTGTCCATTCAATATAATTTTCAGAGTCTCGGGTTGATAGCAGATCCCAAATAACCTTTACAGATTTTACAATTTCTCCGATATCGGTTTCTAAATCCGTATTCCGGGTTTCAACTCTCAGGTTAGGGTCCCAATTCATGCACTAGGGTGTTGGTGTAGCCTCTACTGAACTCAATTTCACATTACAACTCATAATTTCCTGAAACCCTAACTAGGTTTTCTTCAAGTCCTCAAAATCAAACAATATCGGTTCTAAACTAAACATGGGGTATAAGTAATACTAAAACTAAGCTAATAGTCCAGAAAAATACCTCATTTGGCAACTCAAGAAAATTCTTGAGTTGCCCCTAGTGGCCAAAATCCTTGCTTCTCTAGTCCAATGTGTAGATCTTGAGCTTGTGCACACTTTTTATGAAATGGAGATTGGGTTTTGGAGTTGTTTTTGAGGTGAAATGGGGCATTGAAGTTGGAGGAAGGGGGAGGAAGCAGGAGCAGCAGCAGCAACTTGAAGGAGAGGGAGGGAATATGAATGAGGAATGAAGAGAAAGGCCAAGTCTTGGTCAACACATCTCACCCTCTCATTCTCTCACTTGCCCATACCCAATATTATAATCCTTTCCCATTTCTTTTCTTTTCTTTTTTCTCTCAAAATCCTTCTCCCAAGAATAGTAAACCCAAAGTGAACCATGGCAAGAAAATGCACAAGTGTGATAAAAAAGATATGTGCATGTTTTGCACAAAAAGCTAAAAAACCCGATTAGCGATTTTTAATCACGATTAACACTAAATTAGCATATAACTAATCAATTAAACTTAGAAATGGCATAATTCTCTAATTTACCCTATTTTAGAATTTTCCATAATTTTTCCCAAAATTTCCCCCCATTTATTTGTATTTAATTATATCGAATTATTAAAATATTCAATAAAATAATATTAAATTATTAATTTCCCAAAAATAATATTTTTATTATTTCGAAATGTTACATTTAGTTAAAAGAAAGATGTAGATTACTTTGACACCTTTTCACCTGTTACCAAAGGTGTTTCCATTAGAGTGCTTGTTTCCTTAGCATCCATTTACGATCTAGAGATACATCAAATGGATGTTAAGACTGCTTTCTTGAACGGTGATCTCGACGAGGAGATTTACATGGTTCAACCTGAAGGGTATGTGGTACCTGGTCAGGAAAATAAGGTTTGTAGGCTTGTGAAGTCTTTGTATGGACTTAAGCAAGCACTTAAACAGTGGAACCAGAAGTTTGATAGAGTAATTAAATCTTATGGCTTTAGTTCTAATGAATCTGATAAATGTGTGTACTCTAAAGTTGTAGGAGATGCATGCATAATCCTTTGCCTCTATGTTGATGACATTCTGCTATTCGGTTCAAACCCTAATATCATACCAGACACCAAGAAGTTCTTAACTAGCCAGTTTGATATGAAAGACTTAGGAGTAGCTGATGTCATTTTAGGGTTTAAACTCATTAGAAACAATAATGGAATTACCTTTTCACAATCCCATTATGCTGAATCTATGTTGAAGAAATTTGGGTACTTTGACTGTACACCAGTTTCTACTCCATATGATCCTCTGTTTCACTTGAGATCCCACTCTGGTCCACCTGTAAACCAATCTTTGTATGCTCAGATAATTGGTAGTTTGTTGTATCTAGCTAATGGTTCTAGACCTGATTTATCTTATGCTGTAGGTAGATTGAGTAGATACACAAGTAACCCTAATGCTGATCACTGGAAAGCTCTAATGAGGGCATTTCGATACCTAAAGGGTATTTTGCATGTTGCACTACACTACATCTCTTTTCCTTCTACTATGGAAGGTTATACCGATGCTAACTGGGTCTCTGATTCAGATGAAACTAAATCAACTAGTGGCTATGTGTTCTTGCTAGGAGGAGGTGCTGTTTCTTGGAAGTCCGCCAAGCAAACAGTTATAGCTAGATCAACTATGGAAGAAGAGTTAATTGCTTTAGACTTAGCTAGTTTACAAGCTGAATGGTTTAGATTGTTTTTACTTGGTATTCCTTTAACTGTTAAACCATTACCTGTTTTGTCTATACATTGTGATTGTAAAGCTGCTATTGATTAGGCCGGACAATCTAAGAGTGATACTGGCAAACGGCACTTGAGAATCCGTTTAGAGGATATCAAGGACCGGATCGCACGCGGTGTGATCTCACTTGATTTTGTGAAATCAGTGAATAACTTGGCAGATCCTCTGACCAAGGGGCTAGCAAGACAGCTAGTCCAATCCTCATCGAGGGGGATGGGTCTGTTGCCCACCACTTAGACACTGTAGTGGATACCCTACCATTCAAAATGGAGATCCCATGAAGTTTAGTTCAAAGGGACAACGAGCTACTAGCGCGTCTATTTGGAGCACTGAATTTTTAGGAGTATATCTCCAAGACCCTCCCTATGATGACAGTGCTCCTGACTGAAACGGTTAAGGAAGAGCTATTGCTCTGAATATGTTCAAGGCCTTTATGGCAGGGTGTAGGTCCGTTCAGTGCACCCTTGGAGAACATTACTATGTGAGTGTGTTCCCGGGGCTAGGACTATGTGAATTGCGGGCATTCACTAGAGCACTCATGAGACAAGATCAGCGCATGGCCGAAACTCACTAGCCGACTTATGAACCTGGTCTCGTACCCTATATTTGGCTGTGTAGCATGTGGAAGTTCGGTTCAAAGGGTCTGGTTCAAGACCTAGTTCATCACGTCCCTTTCGAATGGAAATGTGTCATACTAGGTGAGGTTCAAGGCAATAAACCACCTCATTGATATGCTAAGTATTATGTCGCTCAAAGCGTCTTTTTGTATTTCAACTACACTTTGATTTTAAACCTTGTGGGGGATGATTGATTTTATGCTTTATTTAATGGTTTAAAATCTATTTTTCCTTTTTCTTTAGTGCCATATCGCCTAGGCAATAGGGTGTTGCTGTCCTTATATATGAAGATATGTCTTAGCCTCTTGAAGTAGTTCAAGGGCTAGTGGGCTTGGACTTCTCCACACACACGCGCGCGCGCGCCGTCCGTCCGTCCCGAGCCGGTTCAGTTCGTATGTGCGTTTTTGTTTTTCCTTTTGCACAAAAAATGATTTTGTTTGGACCCGTTACTGGACCGTTGCAGCAGCCATGGGCTCGTAATTCAGAGTGTACCGTTGGAACTTTAATGCAAGCGTTTTCTGCCCGTTGGAGGACAGAGACGTTGGGCCTGCATTAATCTGTGTATTGATGAGCAGTAATGGGCTTAATGGCTGACAGTAATGGGGACGCCTATATAAGGAGCACCCCTTCTCTTTATTTTCTCTTGGTTCAATACACAAAAAAACAGCTCTCCTCTCATCAGAGCTCTCCTCTGCACTGCTCTGCTCTGCTCGGCGAGCTTTCTACTGCTCTGCTCGGCGAGCTCCCCTCTTCACTGCTCTGCTCATCTACTCTGCTCTCAGCGAGCTGCTCATCTGCTCTGCTCTGGTTATCTGCTCTGCTCTGCTCATCTGTTCTGCTCTCAGTGAGCATGTCCTCTGCTCTCCACTGCTGCTGCTACTGCCTCTGTCCAGGTCGGGTTTGGGCCACCTTTTTTCTTGTTGAGTGACGAGGGTCAGCGACCGGTTCGACACTTCATCCTACAGCACGTCGGGTGGAGTCCCTATTGGTGGGGCGGTCGTATCTTGGGAACAGATCGTCGGCGAGTCATGTGCTAAAGGCGGCGAATTCTGTTCTTAGGACAGCGATCATTTGGTGTGGTTCCGTCCCAGGCAGCTCGGAACCTTGTTCTTCTTAATTTTACTTATTTGTTTAATATGGTGCATGCTTAACAAACATAGTTAAATATTATTCCTTGAAAATTATTAATTTAATTTGTTTTTGGTATTATTAGAAATCTCACCCAACAGAAGTGGCATGGAAGTCCCAAAACTAGGCTTACTTTTGATATTTCAAATGTTTGTTTTGACAAAAGTAACATTTGAAGTTACTTTCGTATGATGATGCGGACCTATATGTGGAGTCCCCACTTCAAAATTTGCCTTCATGACCCCTTGGACTTGGAAGCGGTATTGGGCATAGGGGAAGAAAAAGAAAAATACTATTTTATTTATAACATTAATTAATTTTAAGTTTTTTCATTCTCTCTTCTACTTTTCAAGATAAAAGTTAATATAAAATAACTGCATTTATTACTTCAATAGAACTACTTTCATAACCAAAAAAATAAAAGAAATGTAATAAATTACTACTACCATAAACTTATCTTTGAAGTAACTTCAAGATCACTTTGTATACTTCCATTCATCCAAAAGGGCCCACAGTTGCTGCTCTGTAGCTGTATATGCTCATCAACTGTTTGATCAATGTCCTGAAAGAGAAAAAAAAAGCTTGTATTGTAATAACCCATTGATCAATCATGTTGGTTGCCCGCTTTAAGCTCCATTTGCTCGATCTCTTCATCTTTTATTATTTCTCCTATAGCAGTTGAAAGTTTCTCATATTGAGTTCATGGCTTTTCTCTTCACTCAATGATTTTCTCTATTTGGTGAATGAACATGGCCATTCATGTTAGTTCAACTCTATATTGAACCTGTATATATTATAGTCCATAACATCCCATAACATCGACTATAGCCAATATAATTCTTTCAGATACACGTATATGTAAATAATTTTGAGATATATGCCTTTCTATGGTCAGAAACCTGCGCACAAAGGGTGCCCCCCCCCCTCTGGATTAATCCGCTTTTTAAATACATGCCCAATAGATTTGTATCCAGGTTACTATTACAAATACTAAATAGCCATGCTATATATTGCACCACAAGTCTGAAGTCATGATGAGGATTGGCAGTCAGTTTTATATTCGAAAATGCCCCCACGGGTTAAGTGCCCTTTTTGTGGTTTGAACTGGCTTTTGTAATTAATCTGTTTCAAATACATACCCGTTGGGATTTGTATATGTGTTTCTCTGATTCCATATTAAATGTCTTTGCACCGCACCATAACTCTTAGGTTATGACAAGGACATATAGTAATTGAGAATACTATTTTTCCATATAAAAATCGCATCTTGGCATGACGAGCACCTTGGAGACACTGTGTGGCCAAGCTTTCGGCGCAAAAAAGTATCACGTCATGGGAATTTACCTTCAAAGATCATATATCACTTCATTCCTCTTAACAATTATCACCATCCCGCTCTACATTTTCATCGCTCCGGTCCTTGAAATAATCGGACAACCCCCAGATTTAGCTCGCCAAGCCGGTCAACTATCTGTCCGGTTCATCCCCATGCGCAATTCTCGTTCGCAGTATTGTTACCTCAAGAGAAGTTTCTGGAAGCCCAGCAGAAGAACATAGTCAACGCTTCCGTTTCCACTACAGCATTTGTCGTGCATGTTGTTATAGGTTGGATGGTTATGGAGAAATTTAATATAGACTAGAAAGAGAAGAATTAGGAAAATGAGATGTGGAAATGAGTTTTTAAAGAGACACGATAAAGAGGGAGGGAGGGAGGGAGGTGGGGGGGATATATCGTTCAGCCAGACGGTCGCTTTTGAGAGTTGAGATTGACAAAATTGATTTTTGAAGGATAAAAGACATGCTGTAAATTTATGCAATAACCATATGGAAATAATGGTATATAAATGTAATTTATAAAGTTAATGCAATTTATCTTGGAAAGGGTGAAAGTTCATCGTATTTTAGTATTATTTACCTTTTTCCTTAATTAAAATGCATTTGTGACTGATCACTTGTTAACGTGCTTGATTGTGAACACTGAACAGCTTGGAGAACTGGTATTATAGAGTATTACTTCTATTGGCGGGTAATTTAAAGAATGCCGAAACCGAACTCGATGCTCTATCCTTTTCGTAAGCACCCTTTTAATTTTCAGTTTATCATTCTAGATTTCCTTCATTTGGTTCAGCGAAGCAAGTCAAGGTATTAGAAAGTAATTATGTCGTAAGAGAATATATTGTAAGCGCTGGTTATTTGGATTGGACAGCATGAACATAAATAGCTGGGAGCTGATGATCCCTGTTTCTTTTGTAGCAGGAACTCGGTAATTAAGTTTATTTCTGGCCCTTAATTTTAAGTTCATTTTTATTAAATTTACTTTCAGTAGAAATGGGCCAATAACACTGAATCTGTGGTTACAGATTGCGGGTTTCGAAAGAACTCGGTGCAGGTAATGCGAAGAATGCAAAGTTAACTGCGGCTGCATCGGTGCTAAACTCATCGATAATAGGAATTTTCTTTTGGGCTTTGATATTGAATTTCCATGATAAGCATGGTCTATTGTTTACGAGTACTGAAGCCGTGCTAGATGTGGTCGATGGATTATCAATTTTACCAGCATTTACCATCCTCCTCAGTAGCATCCAGCCAGTTCTTTCTGGTAAAAATCTATAATGATCCATTTTCATATTCTTATGGTATTATTTGGCTTTTCAATATGAGTCCCTTAAATTAGACATATGTCGTTATTAGTGCTTGTTATTTCGATATTTGCTGATACGCCCTCCATATCTAATTGTTTCAAACCGGCACATTTGGTTAATATTACTTCCGGGGATTAATTGCATAAAAGTATTCATGAACTTTCATGTATTTTGCGATTTATGCCATGAACTTTAATAATTGTAAATAGATAACATGGATACACTATAGAACTTTCATCTTTTTTTGCGATTGATACTAGTGTAGTATTAAGTTGCAACCGGAAGTGGCAGTTCATGGTAGCTATCTCTAATTATTGAAGTTCATGATATCAAACGTAAAAAAGGTGAAAGTTCCTGATTACCTTTGTGTAATTTAGCCTACTTCCAGTTGTACCCTCTTTCGGAAATGTCAATTTTACCCTTTATTTATCTTGATCTTCTCTAAATACACTTCAATCTAAACTATTTTGGTGTCAAGGAACCACCTTTTTCATACACATTTAGCTTTCTCCCAAGTTAATTTAGGGTCTAGTATATAAGAAAAGCACAATTTTGTCATTTTCCATGCTTTGTTTAAGCTTAGCGAGGCGGTATTGGGAGGACCATATAGCTGAATACAAAATAGGTTTAATTTAAAGGACTTATATTGGAAGTTCCTTATGAAAAAACATCAATGTGTCTTTTTAATCAATATGTCCAATGATCATTTCATGTGTTGCAGTTGGTTCAGGATGGCAAGCGACAGTCGCTTATGTAAATATCGGAAGCTATTTCTTGTTAGAGTCCCTGTTGGGATGTTTCTTGGATGGATACTCGATCTCGAGGTTCTGGTATGTTTGCTTATGCATCCATGTTTAACTTCTTATTCACATGAATGGTATTTATGAACGTAAATTTTATCGCAAAATTGAACATTAACACGATTTTTACGGAATGTGCTTTAAATGTTAAACATATGCAATAGAAATCTCAGAATTTCGTCTTGCATCCTCTCTATTTATTATGAAGCTATTCAAGTTATTTGTACACGTAATTAAGAATTAATCGACCCAACTTACGATCTTGAATATTTACAAAAAGAATCTAATCGGATTATTTGAAGTAGGGTCGACTTTGGGCTGGGATGATTATGGGGACTCTTGTACGGACACTGATACTAACCTATTATACGGCGACATGTGAGTGGGATACCGAGGTGAGACCTAAATGCTTATTCACGATCTCGATCTTGTTTATTGCGAGATGAGAAAAGTTTTATGTTTTGTTTGGCAACTTTTTGTAGGCAGTGAAAGCAAGCGCGCGAATAACAAAGTGGGATATTCGAAAATATATATAGACATCTCATGCATCCATGTGTGTATTTGTCTCCTGGAGTCATTTTCGCCAGCAGAATTTGATTTTCATATACCGTAAACCACTAGTAAAATAGCGGGTTGCCCCTACGGATAACGAAATCCGTAGGGGCAGATTTAGTTTTGCCCTACGGATTAGTCCGTAGGGCCTTAAGTTTGCCCCTACGGTCCTTACATATTAATTTAAAAAATATTAAATCGTAAATTGTTGTTTGCCCCTACGGATCCGCAAACCAAAAACCTACGGATTTATCCGTAGGGGCAACTAAATAGAGATTTAATTAAAAAGGCACGGATCGATCCTTACGCTCATTACCTAAAAATTATTTTCCCAATATCGCGCGCGAACCCAAAATCCCTAAACCCTTGTTCCCGCCGATCGCCTGTGTTTCATCGCCGTTATCGTCATCGCCAGCGCAGGCCAATTCTCCGTCGCCACCGCCTGGTTCATCCTCATCTCCGTTTTCGTCGTCGCCTCCTTTCGTCGCCGCCTCCAATGGATCGTCGACGCCTCCACTGCACAGGTTAGGAAATCTTAAATTAAACAAATTTTTGATTATTTTAGGGCTAGGGTTCATGGTTTGGGTACCGATGAGGCATCCGTTGGGGGTAGCGTTGCGGTTGGGGTTGGGGTTGCGGTTGGGGCTGAGGCTGGGGTTGGGGTTGCGGTTGGGGTTGGGGTTCGGCAGGGGGTTGCGGTTGGGATTGGGGTTGGGGTTAAGGTTGGGGTTAGGCTGGGGTTGGGGCTGGGGCTGGGATTAGGGTTAGGGTTAGAATTATGGTTGAGGTTGGGGTTGCCCCGTTTCGTATCAGAACTCGAGTCTGACATCGTAGATCTTTCAGCCATTTTGGTTATATTGTTATCATGATGTTAAATTCTTTATGCCCTCATCAAATTTTTGGGATCTTTGTAATTTGCTTGCTCTGTTTGGGGTTTCAGTTGATCCTCATTAAAAAAATTGGTGATTGATCTATTCAATCATATTATTATCTGTATTTAAAATTTTTGTGAAGCCTTCAGAGTTTGGAAAAATCTAGAATTACCGTTGAAATTCTGGCAACATTCAAAAACTGTGTATATGATGTGTGTGTGTGTATGCATGTATATACATTTGAAATTTATCTTTCTTCTATGATATAAAACGGTTAAACCGAGGAAAATTACTGGGGGAATTTTTGCTAAAATGTCTTGAGAGGGGGTTCAAGTGATGGGATAATTTCATTTGGTAATCTTTTACTTATTTTACATCTCTTATTTTTTCATGCAAAAATCCGAATAGGTTTCTTGCAATTTTGCCTATCGATCAATTATTATATTTATTTCTATTTTTTGTGGATGATTTGATTTCAATTGAATGGAGGCGATGATGGCTTGCCCTCAAGCTTCCACTTTTATGAGCTTTATAGTTATGAGATTGGCGAGGCAAGCTGGTTTGTAGCCATCTTATTTCTTTTCCTAAATTCAAATTCAAATATAAACTGTCTGATTGAGAGAGAGAGTATGAGAGATTATGTATTATTCAATGTGTTTGGAAGCTGGCATGTTCTGAGCGTCATCTCTGCATGAAAGCTATGGTTTTGCAAAGGGTTTGCCCTAACTATTTTCTGTGGGGAAGCTGAAGGCCTGAAGCTTCATCAAACTCAGGATTGGATTCTGGTCGGGTATTGTAAATTCTTGTGAAAGTTCCGTTCAAGATTTGTTCAGAGCTTGCATAACATCCTTTTCATCTTTATGAGATCTTTATGCAGTCATTTTTTTGGGTTTATATATTTCTAGAGCCCGTTTGACTTTGGACTTAGGATAACCCCAAATCTCTTTCTTATTTTGATTCCTAAGCTGGCATATCTGAGGCTCGTATTCCAGTATCGTTGCAGGAAAAGCTAGGGTTGCGAACATTTTTGCAACGATAATTTCTGTATGACAGCTTAAGCACACATAAAACTTAAACAATCTTGAAGCACTGCAGTTTTTCACTAAACTACCTAAAAGTTTTTATATTGCTGCAAGCTTCCTTAAAGTGCTGCATCTAAGTGTATTTTAGTGGGAAAACCCTTGAAAGCCAAACTTCATGGGGTTTGCTGTTTGCCTTCTCTGTAGCTAGTTTGAGGTTTATTTAGTTTTGGATTTGTTTTGCAACACTCTCTGAGTTCCAAATCAACAAAAAGCTGAATGTTGAATCACAAGCAAGAAGCATCCAAACTGGCCCTAAAGTAATTCTGAGTGATGATAATTTTCCAGGGAGTTTAAAATTTATAAAAATGGCGAGGCAACATTGGATTGTCTGCAAGTATTCAAGCAACCTGTTTGCAGCCATCATGCTATTTGTGATCCCAGTATAGAACTTAAACATGCCTCTTAGTTAGTTTACTTTAATTTGTTATTTATGTGTGTGTGTCAACATTGGATTGTCCCAAGTATAAAACCAAACCCACAAAACATCAAAACTGTCTCCGACAATCTTATGGTCATTAGACATAAGATTTATGCATATAAGTAACATCTGCCAATATGCCATATCCAGACCGCAATCTATTTTTGCCTATTGGCTAATATGAAAATATCGGCCCGCGTATATGACATAATCAAAGTTGTTAAATCTTGATACGGTTTGTGTTTCGTTTTTTTTATTTATCAGTTCTATCAATGTTGCGTATAACGCTTTATGATATCAGTATCCTACATTTGTAGTTTTAATTGTTGATTGTTATAGATGAATACCATTGCAATAATAGTTTTTGGTTGATGAATGCTATTGCAATATAGGATGATCAGTTCTATCAATCTTGATCTCAATGGTTTAAAATCATGTTACACATACAACACGAATGCACAACAAACGCATAATTAGAGAGCGACTCGAGATATTCAGGTTAAAACCAATATATGATACTCGATGATAATATGAAACCTTCATATTCCCATCGATACTCATATATGAAACTAAAAGCGCCACTTTGTCCCTACGGTGCCCGACATTTTAATTTAAAAATATTAAATCTTAATTTGTTGTTCGGCCCTACGGAGCCGCAAACCAATAACCTACGGTTATGTCCGTAGGGGCATCTAAATGGGAATTTAATTAAAAAAGGCACAGAAATGCACTACGCCTCGATATCTTTCCCTCTCGTTCCCAAAATTTTCTCTCGTTCCCGCGTCTCCAATTTTCTCTTCGTCGCCACCGCGCGCCCTCCGTTCTCAGCCCGCCACCGCCTTCCGTTCTTGGCCCACCACCGCCCTCGTTCTTCCTCGTCGAGTTCCTCGTCGCCGATATTTGTGCCTACATTGATGCCTCAAGCAACGAATCAAATGATGTGGATCACAAACTAATTAAATAAATTTTGAATACCAATCTGGACTGGGATTTGAATACCAATCCTAGTTTGCTATATTTTTTTATATATAGTAGATGGTGATACTTCTTTAAGTAAAAACAACCCTACACTTAAGCGAAATCATAAATCGAAACACACATATATAGAATACAACTCATACATGGGTATCCTCAAATCTAACTTTCATTGAATTTGCACGCGCACTTAAAATAACAACCTTTATACTAAAAAATTATTGTATGCCATTACTTAGTAGTTTATGGTTTTTAGACGCAAAAGCCATTTGAGAAATACTTTTCCAACCCACTATTAATCCATATTCTCAATATAGTCATTGAATTTGCACGCTCACATAATAAGAAGGAGAAGACAATAATGTGGCAGAAGAAGAAGGAGAAGACAGTAATGTGGCAGAAGAAGAAAAAAATGACATTCCTCGTTCTCTGTTTCAGCATCAATCTTCTGATATGAACTAATGATGGCTTTCACATAGGCTTTTCCCTTTAGAGACTTCTTAGTGTCCAATGGAAAGCATACATCAGATTTGTGCAGGTCGGGTTCTTCTATGACTTTCAAGAGTCTCAACTGATTCTGTAAATTACACCCTAGTTGGGTGGTACTTTTACCACTTCTCACTGCAGGTGCGCTCTCTAATATCCATTTTGAATGTAATAATATTACATTCAAAATGGATATTAGAGAGCGCACCTGCAGTGAGAAGTGGTAAAAGTACCACCCAACTAGGGTGTAATTTACAGAATCAGTTGAGACTCTTAAAAGTCATAGAAGAACCCGACCTGCACAAATCTGATGTATGCTTTCCATTGGACACTAAGAAGTCTCTAAAGGGAAAAGCCTATGTGAAAGCCATCATTAGTTCATATCAGAAGATTGATGCTGAAACAGAGAACGAGGAATGCCATTTTTTTCTTCTTCCGTCACATTACTGTCTTCTCCTTCTGCCACATTACTGTCTTCTCCTTCTTATTATGTGCGCGTGCAAATTCAATGACTATATTGAGAATATAGATTAATAGTGGGTAGGAAAAGTATTTCTCAAATGGTTTTTGCCTCTTAAAACCATAAACTACTAAGTAATGACATACATAATTATTTTAGTATAAAGGTTGTTATTTTAAGTTTTCTCTTATAGAGATATGATCTAACTGCATCTATAAACTATAAGTGTGCAGAAAATTATGATAAGAAACCATAAGAAAGGGTCGTAGCCATGCATAACCTTGAATCTACATACCAAATCATGCAAAAGCATGCACTTATTGTCATCTTGCCTTGGAATATAAAATATCTTGGAAGACTATAAGCGAGCATTTAAATCTTGATAGCTTTTGACTTCAACATATATTTTTCTCAAGTACCATGAAATATACTTGCTCCGTATAAACCGTTTTCAGGAAGATGGATTAATAATGACAAATTATCCATTGTGGCTCACTAGGTTAGCATTTTCTCTTCTATTGACCATCTTACTAATCTGCTTGGTAAATTTATTCGGAACCGGCTGTGAATAATTAAAAGACATGCATAAGAAAGAAAGCTAAAATTCAGATATATAGCATACCGATACATCGAAACTTCATAGTTGCGATGGCAATCCAGAGATATTTATTTCTACACACGTGGTGCGCGTGCGAATGCGTCAGGCATCATGGACAAATATTTCAGAACATGGAAAGTATTATTCGTATAAAGTAATTAAAACTTTTAAACACCTTGGGTAGATATTTTCTTAGTTGATGCAATCATATCATGAGGACTAAATTCAAACTATTATACATATGCATATGTATTTTTCTAACCTAATATATATCACACACACACACACAGAGAGAGAGAGAGAACACCAGGTAGATAGAGAAATCAAGTAGCAGGATCCTGAAGAAATGGAGTCCATAGCATTGCTCATCATCATCATCCGTGATCCCTTTGAAAAAATATTATCAAAGGGATCATGGATGATGATGATGAGCAATGCTATGGACTCCATTTCTTCAGGATCCTGCTACCTGATTTCTCTACCTACCAGGTGTTCTCTCTCTCTCTCTCTCTGTGTGTGTGTGTGTGTGATATATTAGGTTAGAAAAATACATATGCATATGTATAATAGCTTAAATTTAGTCCTCATGATATGATTGCATCAACTAAGAAAATATCTACCCAAGGTGTTTAAAAGTTTTAATTACTTTATACGAATAATACTTTCCATGTTCTGAAATATTTGTCCATGATGCCTGACGCATTCGCACGCGCACCACGTGTGTAGAAATAAATATCTCTGGATTGCCATCGCAACTATGAAGTTTCGATGTATCGGTATGCTATATATCTGTATTTTAGCTTTCTTTCTTATGCATGTCTTTTAATGATTCACAGCCGGTTCCGAATAAATTTACCAAGCAGATTAGTAAGATGGTCAATAGAAGAGAAAATGCTAACCTAGTGAGCCACAATGGATAATTTGTCATTATTAATCCATCTTCCTGAAAACGGTTTATACGGAGCAAGTATATTTCATGGTACTTGAGAAAAATATATGTTGAAGTCAAAAGCTATCAAGATTTAAATGCCCGCTTATAGTCTTCCAAGATATTTTATATTCCAAGGCAAGGTGACAATAAGTGCATGCTTTTGGATGATTTGGTATGTAGATTCAAGGTTATGCATGGCTACGACCCTTTCTTATGATTTCTTATCATAATTTTCTGCACACTTATAGTTTATAGATGCAGTTAGATCATATCTCTATAAGGGAAAACTTAAAATAACAACCTTTATACTAAAAAAATTATGCATGCCATTACTTAGTAGTTTATGGTTTTAAGACGCAAAAGCCATTTGAGAAATACTTTTCCTACCCACTATTAATCCATATTCTCAATATAGTCATTGAATTTGCACGCGCACATAATAAGAAGGAGAAGACAGTAATGTGGCAGAAGGAGAAGACAGTAATGTGACGGATGAAGAAAAAAATGACATTCCTCGTTCTCTGTTTCAGCATCAATCTTCTGATATGAACTAATGATGGCTTTCACATAGGCTTTTCCCTTTAGAGACTTCTTAGTGTCCAATGGAAAGCATACATCAGATTTGTGCAGGTCGGGTTCTTCTATGACTTTTAAGAGTCTCAACTGATTCTGTAAATTACACCCTAGTTGGGTGATACTTTTACCACTTCTCACTGCAGGTGCGCTCTCTAATATCCATTTTGAATGTAATATTATAGATATCCATGCCTGTTTATGTCAAAATTACTTATATTGTCAATGTTTGATTGTCTAGTTGTTGGTGATGCGTCCATATCAGGGACAGAGGCCACTCCCGTTCCTCCAGGTATGTTTATATATTATATAGGGCATGTATATTGATTTAGAATGCTATATCATAAATATACACACATTCCTTTTGCTCTTAGTCGTCCAACTCATTATCATGGGCTGCTTGATGAGATTAGATTTACGCCTGATGATCTACAAGAGCTTGTTCACTCCCTGTCATATGTGTAAGCAGCGCTATATGCGAGTTTACCTTGTTAGTATGTATGTACTGAAATTAATTAATATTATTCAAATTTTGATACATGCAGATACCAGAGTAGCACATCTTCTATCTCTGTAGGTAAGGCTTTGAATTTGTTGATTTTGGTGTTTTTTGTCAATTTTATAGACCAGTATGTGCTAAATATAATGTTCTGACAGTTGCTAGGGGGAAGGCAACATTCGAGGCTGCTGATCCCAGTTCTGGACGCCGCACACGGAGGGCACCACGGAGGTTGGGAGAGGCCGGGGATTGGGCCCTAGCAGGGCCCATATGAGGTTGGACTCCACCCCGGCGGTTACTTCCTCCGTCTCCAGTGACCGGCATGTCCATGATGAACTGGATAGCTTGAGGGCCAGCGTTCAGGAGTTGAAGGAGATGCTGGTATGTATACTACTTTATAGTAAAATATCATTTCATATTATATACATATCAACATATCCATAATTAGTACGTAGCTTGAGCTTATTTGGTTTTAGACTTAAGTTTGATTAATCATACATACATATGTAATTGAAATAAACAACGCTTTTCCAAACTAGATATCCAAACAGGGTTTCGAAATAACTTAATAATGATACGAATTCGAATAATTAACAGTTCTTACACGCTTCTTACACACGTTATATCCAGACGCGACAGGGTAGATCGGCCGAGCCTCCACACGCATCTCCTTCGGCTGCGGCTCCGCAAGCCACTACATCGGCTGCGGTTCCGCAGACAGCTCCTGTAGCTCCACCGTCCACTCAGACTCCCGCAGCCGCGACTCCGCAAGCGACTACCTCGACGGCGGCTGCGCAGACCACATCGCCGGCTCCACATGCCGCTCAGACTCCCGCTCGCGACAAATTGTATAGTTTATTGACCGAGGAGCAGGCGCCCGTTATTCTATCGTTATTCAGAGGTGGAGCTGGACCGAGCTAGGGTAGATTTTTGGTTCTTTTTTTTTGAAACATGTATTTATTTATATCATACACATTGTACTACATTTTGAAACGATATTGATATTGGTTTGTATTTATATCATATTCAGTTTTTGTGTTTCTTTTGTATATTATATATATGCGTGAGATGTGATTATGAATACTGCAATATATGATTTGATTGATGTATATATTATTGTGCACAGGGCGGAAAAAAATCAAACAGCCCATTTTTTAAAAAAAATTACAGACAATATGTACCTACGGATTAATCCGTAGGCACACATGTTACCCCTACGGATATGTCCGTAGGGGCAAAATATCAGCAGTAACTGATATTTCCCCCAGATCTCAGTACCAGGGGGTTGGGAAAGCCCCTACGGATATATCCGTAGGGGCCACTGACTCTCCCCTACGGCGTTATCCGTAGGGGCAAAATATCAGGAATCCTGAATTTATGCCCCTACGGAAACGTACCTACGCATATATCCGTAGGGGCCACTGACTCTTCCCTACGGCGTTATCCGTAGGGGCAAAATATCAGGAATCCTGAATTTATGCCCCTACGGAAACGTACCTATGCATATATCCGTAGGGGGTAGTACATGCCCCTACGGGTATATCCGTAGGGCCAAGTAATTTATTAAAATAAATCGTAAATAATATAAAATCTTATACCCTACGGCTTAATCCGTAGGGGCAACAGGACCTACACAGAAATCCGTAGGGGCAAGAATTTGCCCGTAGGGGCAAGTTCAGGGCCTCAACTTGCACCTGCGGCCTTTGCACCTACGGGGTATTTTTTCGCCCCTACGTGTATATCCGTAGGGACAACCCCTATTTGTAGTAGTGAACAAACTACTATCGATTGTTCTTTGAAATGGAGCTATTCCTTCACTTTCAAGGAAGCATACTTTAGGTTGTTTCTTGGTGATAGATAATCTTTTCATTTTGAAGGAACTGATGGCCATTTTGGAATAAGATTTGGATTTGTATCAAACTTAAGATGATAATATTAAGGAAATGGTATCTTTTATTCTGTATTTGTATCATAATTATTTAAAGAGATTAATGGAGGGAAGAGGCCATAGGAGGGGATTACCTCCTATGGCGTCGAAAAAATACCCCCTCCTAAGTTTTTTCCGACGATCGGCACTCACCATCTTCATCGTCATCATCTAAGATGTGGGTACACCAAATTTCATGTGATTCTACAACTTTTTCACCGTTGATTTAGCAATGTAAAAAGTTCTATTGTCGGTAAACCGTTAATTTTGAACCAACTAAATCAACGGTGAAAAAGTTGTAGAATCACATGAAATTTGGTGTATCCATATCTTAGATGATGACGATGAAGATGGTGGGTGCCGATCGTCGGAAAAAACTTGGGAGGAGGTATTTTTTCGACGCCAAAGGAGGTAATCCCCTCCTATGGCCTCTTTTCTCCATTATTCTCTTATTTAAAACTGATAAATGAGGAGGAGGGGGGGGGGGGGGAGAGATGATAAATTTTGAGACCGAGACATTTAATTATATAGTTATTTGGTTGGTACTATTGCACTCGCAATATAATAGTGCGAACTGTTAGCGTTGATCACCCTGTGATGTAATGACACTTGAAGGCAACCAATGTAGTATCGGTTCGTACGTTGTGCATGTTTTGCTTAATGAAAGGGTCGCATATGGAAACAACATATAGAATGAATCAAGTAACTTGTTCATTTATAAACAAAGACCAGAGGACCGACCGAGCATCTAAAAGAGTCTTGGTGAGAGAATCTACTATCTAAATCTAGCGAAACAACAAAATCATGAATGGAACGAATCTTCGGTAGAGGTACGTAGGCGGTGCCTGCATTATTATACTGAACCCTCCTAGATCGATACTGGACATGCATCCAAATCATCAAACTGGGAGACACAGAATGAAATCTGGAAGAAGATTCTAGAGAATGGAAGTAGAAAACAGCAAAACTCGGGTTCATAGAAATGGGGGAAAAGAACTAAGGGCATTTTGGTTATATTTGACAGCATGACTTTGCAGGAGGTATCGAAGTGCAAACTGGAAAAACATTGTGGAACACATGTACGGATCGGGGCGGATATCACCAATATTCTCACCTCACGATCCCATTCACACCTTGGAGTACAAAAGGCTAATATCAACATTTGTATGAGAGTACCTCGAATCTGTTGTGTATGTCTCGCATTTCAATCCCTATTTGATTTCCCTGTTTGATTCGGCGTTATTACAGAGTAGGTGAAGATTCAAGTTTATCTGTAAGAAAGGGGACAAATGTCTGGAGCTACAGCTTCAAAGGTCTGTCAGCGCTCTATATGTTCGTATACATTGGGCAGACGTCTGAATCGAACACATCGGACATTTGCGAGCACTCTCAAGATCTGACGTTTGAAGCTCCTTTTTCAAACGTCCGGAAATGCTATGTTGTTTTGAAGATTTTATGGGCAGTCGTCTGGCAATGCCTTCTTCAGACATCTGCCGTGTCTTGAGCTGGATAATTATTAGTTGGGAAATTAGTTATTTGAATCTATCTTTTCTAATACTATATATAATATAGTATTTTGTAAGCATGAGTTAGTCTTTAAATTGCTTTTATGATATTTTAAGAGAACCCTTTTATAATTTAGGAGAACTAGGGATTTGTGATCCATCCACCATTTGCACTCCTCCGTATTTTGATGATTGATAAAAGCTACGCATTCGCCTTTTGGGTAGTACTTTTATTTCCTATTTTCTTGTGATTTGTTTTGTGCTTTCTTCTATATCGTTTGCATATCTTTATGATCGACTTGCCGCAACAAACTGGTATTAGAGCCAATGAACTGGTATCAGAGCCATTGTTATTTAGGGATCTTTTTTTATTTGAACCATTAGGTCTTCAATATTGCGATCTAGGTTAACGATGGGTGAAAACGATTGTGACCTCTTCCCCATCATCTTAGATCGTGATTTTGAAGTTTTAGGATTTGGAAACACCTTAACCGAAACAATCGTGTTTTAGTTTGATCCCGCATCATGTCTTCGACAATCATGAAGTTCGATATTGAGAAGTTTGATAGAAATATGAGTTTCAGTTTGTGGCAAGTCTGTATAATTGCCGTGTTGACTCAAAATAATTTGAGAAAGGCGATTCTTGAAAAAGATAAAAAGCCTTCTGCTATGACGGAAGAAACTTGGGAGGAGTTGAATGAGAAGGCCCTCACGGCTATCCAGTTGTGTCTGACAAACGAAATTCTGTAAGAAATATTGGTAGAAAAGATGGCGGCTAATTTGTGGCAGAAATTAGATAAGTTATATTTAAAGAGGTCTCTCATGAATCGACTCCTATTGAAACAGCGTTTCTACACATTTCGTATGTCAGAAGGCTCTCCAATCAAATCTCACGTCGGTGAGTTTAATTCGATCATTACGGATCTGGGTAAGATCGATATTAAGATTGATGATGAAGATCAGGCTCTTCTATTGTTATGTTCGTTACCACTCTCTTATAAACACTTTCGTAATACCATGGTCTATGGATGAGATACAATCTCGATCAAGGATGTGAAAAAAAATTTGATGAACAAAGAGAAGATCGACAAGGATTTACCTTCTAACGAAAGCGATGGTCAATCTTCAAGCTTATTTGTTCGAGTGTGAATATAGAAGAGAGATCCAGAAGGTAGCAAGAAGAAGCCAAGGTCAAAGTTGAAGAATAAGAACTTGAATTGCAACTATTGTAAGAAAAAGGGGCACTTTAAGGTCGATTGCTACAAATTGCAGAACATGCTAAAGCAAGAAGAAAAATCAAAGAATGGGTCTTCAGCCAAAACTAGTATAGCAGAAGGAGAAGGAGATCTTCTTGTGGTTCTTGACAACACACATCGATCTGAGAACGAGTGGATCATGGATTCGGGTTGTTTCTACCATATATGTCCCAAAAGGGATTTGTTCACCACCTATGAGTCCACTAATGGTGGAGTGGTTTTGATAGGAAACAATAGTTCGTGTCGAGCTATTGGTAAGGGGACGATCCAAATCAAGATATTTAACGGTGTAGTGAGGACATTAGCTGAAGTTAGACACGTACCTGACTTGAAGAAGAATTTTATTTTTTTAGATGCACTCGATGACGAAGATTAAAATTTTTCCGCTGAAGGTGGAGTTTTGAAGGTAACCAAAAGTTCTTTTATTGTTATGAAGGGCTTGAATAAGGGGTCCTTATATTTGTTGCAGGGTTTGACGACTTCCGAATCAGCGGTTATTCATCATCCAAATCTATGTCAGATTTGGATACAACCAGATTATGGTACATGGGGTTCAGGCATATGAGTGAGAGAGGTATGGCCGAATTATCGAAGTAGGGTATATTAGGTGGATAGAGTACATCAAAATTGGATTTTTGTGAGTATTGAATTTTTTAGAAGTAGAAACGAGTCAGTTTCAGTTCGGTTGTGCACAAGACAAAATGTACTCTTGACTATATCCATTCGGATCTTTGGGGACCTTCTCCAGTTACTTTAAGAGGAAGCGGTGCCAAGTGACTACTTATTTTCATCGATAATTTTTCGAGGAAATTTTGGGTCTACTTCTTGAAGCACAAGAGTGATGTATTCGCTACGTTCAAACGATGGAAGACGTTGCTTGAGCAGATCAAGAGACTAAGGACCGACAATGGGTTGGAATTTTGTTGTGGAGATTTCAATAATTTCTGCAAAAACGAAGGGATTGTTCGGTATCATACCGTTTTCTATACACCACACCAGAAGGGAGTCGCGGAGCGTATGAACCAAACTCTTTTGGATAAAGCTCAGTGCATGTTGTCTAATACATAACTCGGCAAGGAATTTTGGGCAGAGGCGGTGAACACAACATGCTTCATTGTGATTCGGTCAGCTCATACATCGCTAGGTCGTAAAACACCAAAGCAAGTATGGTTTAAGAAGTACACCAATTATTCTACACATCGAGCATTTGGTTGTCCTGCATATGCACATTACCATGAAGGTAAGTTGGATCCTCGAGCGAAGATATGCATATTTCTTGGTTATACTACTGGCGTCAAAAGTTATAGATTGTGGTGTTCGGGTCCTAAATCGCCAAAATTTATGATTAGCAGAGATGTGATTTTTGATGAATCTTCTATGTTGAAGCTGAAAATTGTGGAATCTCCAAGTAAAGAAGATTCAAGAAAGGATGAGCCGGGCGTTGAAATTGAAGTCAGTGAAAGCTCGGGTTCGCGGGAGATTTCTCCTTCACCATCGTCATTTGAAGCTCAAGATGAGCAGTCCCAAAATGAGAAGTATCTGATCGCTCATGACCGACAAAGGAGGGACATTAGACCGCCACATAGATATGGCTATGATGATCTAGTGGCGTATGCGCTGTCTATTGTAGAGACAGTTGATAGTAGCAAGCCAACGAGATATCAAGAAGCTATCTCATCCGATGAGTCAGCTTGTTGGTTAGTCTCTATGAATGAAGAGATTGAGTCTCTTTACAAGAACCAGACATAGAAGCTCGTGAAGGCCAAAAGAGAAAAGAAAGTAGTTGGCTGCAAGTGGGTTTTCAAGAAGAAATAAGGAGACCAAGGGGTTTTGGATACGAGATACAAGGAACAGTTGGTAGCTAAAGGCTATTAGCAGGTTCAGGAAGTTGACTTCAATGAAGGATTTTCTTCTGTTGTAAAACATACCTCAATACATATCTTGCTCGGTTTAGTAGTTATGTAAGATTTGGAGCTCGAGCAGCTCGATGTGAAGACCGCATTCTTATATAGTGATTTGGTAGGGAAGATGTAAATGCAATAACCTGAAGATTTTGAAGTTGAAGGAAAAGAAGACCACGTTTGTTTACTAGAGAAGTCTCTCTATGATTTGAAGCAGTCACCTAGACATTGGTATAAAAAGTTTGACTCTTTCATGATATATATTGGGTATACGAGAAACAAAGACGACAGTTGTGTTTATTATAAGAAGCTCCCCGATGGTTCTTTCATATACTTGTTTTTTTATGTTGATGATATATTGATAGCAACAAGGTATGTGATTGATATTCAGAATTTGAAGGAATGACTGAAAGGCAAGTTCGAGATCAAGGATTTGGGAGCGGCCAAGAAAATACTTGGTATGGAAATTTGGCGCGGTCGCAAGAGAGGAAAACTTTACTTGTCTCAACAGTGATACGTTGAGAAAGTTTTAAAGATTTTTGGTAAGGTAGATGCTAAATCTGTAAGTACTCCATAGTCATCTCATTTCAAACGTTCAGCTCGTTCATCACCGTAAACAGAGGAGAGATTAAGTATATATCGAATGTTTCTTATTCGAGTGCGGTAGGTAGCATTATATATGTGATGGTTTGTATACGACCCAACATTTCACATGCAGATAGTGTTGTTAGTCGCTATATGGTATCTTTTGGTAAAGGCCATTGGCAAGCTGTGAAATGGATTTTACGATACCTACAAGTTACGTCTGATGTGGGATTGGTGTTTCAAAGAAACAATGACAATTTGGTTGGATTCAGCGATTTAGATTATATGGGTGATCTCGACAGGAGAAAGTTGATCATTGGTTATGTATTCTTTTTAGGAGGATATGCCATCAGTTGGCATTCTTCGTTACAGATGCGTTATTTACGACGGAGGTGGAGTATATGGCCATTGTTGGGACCGTTAAGGAAGCGATCTGGTTGAAGGGACTATATTCAGAACTTGGTATTCAAAAGAATACCATAATAGTCTATTGTGATAGCCAAAGCGCGATTCACTTGACAAAATACTAGATGCATCATAATAGGGCGAATCACTTGGATGTTCAGTACTGTTTTGTTCATGATATCGTTGAAAAAGAAGATATAGTTGTGAAGAAAGTTGGCACAACGAATAATCTGGCCGCCATGTTGACAAATCTCTTTTGATTGTTAAGTTTGAGTATTGCTTGAACTTAATTGGATTGTGCTGCACTTATTGATCCCTTTAAGGGTTTTGTGGTGAAGGTGGAGCTATTATTAATTTTATGGTGGAATTTTGTTGGAATGAGAGGCAAGGTGGTAATTTGATTTGTATGCCTCCCATTCCAATCCCTATTTGATTTTTCTGTTTGATCCGGTATTATCACAGAGTTGGTGAAGATTCAAGTTTATCATTAAGAAAGGGGATAGACGTCTGAAACTACAGCTTCAGACGTATGTCAGCACTCTGTATGTTCGCATACATTAGACAGACGTCTGAATCGAACACATCAAATGCTTGAGAGCGCTCTGTACTTTTCAAAGCCTCAAGACCAGACGTCTGAAGTGTAATTTCACTATGTTATCTACAATAGAGTTTATAACATGGCGGAAGCGATAATTTTAAAAATACAAAGAGCAGCTATAAGCAAATATAAGATCATGAACAACAACTATAACAAGCAACAAAACTAGTGAGCTAATTTTACAAGTTTAAAAAGACTACAACCTTTGCAGCGCGTTAGCCACCTCACCTTGGATTCCGGCTAGTCTCTATGAAGCCCGGAACAAACTTACTCAATGATCTCCTCGCCGAAGATGATCCACCTTGAGATAACTCCAATATAAGTTTTCGTTTCAAATTGATCTCATCAAAATGAAGCGATAATTTTATAGTTTTTGCGTGCTTAGTTTAAGTTACCGCAATCAAGACGGTTTCGCTTGATAGCTAACCGGTTGAGTACGGGTCGTCCGCAGGGAGATGGAAATCTTTTTCTATAGCTAACCGGTTGAGTACGGGTCGTCCGCAGGGAGATGGGAATCTTTTTCTATGTGTTTTAACGATTTAAGTCCAGTTTGTCCAGGTTTGTTTAGTTTCACTATGTGCTGAAATATGTATAAAGAGAGCTTGTTAGGGTTAGGATTATGTTAGTTTGAGTTAGGAATCTCTCACTTCTTTTATTGCCACTCTTAATATCGGTGTTATGGTAATCGGCAACAACGGGGATTAGCATGACTAGGAGGGAATTTGCGAGTATAAGCTAGGCTTTCCAACGCTTAGTTCCTTCCTTCTGGTCCTTGTCCGTCCGTTCTTGGCTTTTAGCCTTAACCTACGGTTAATTCAACCAAAACCGGTCTAACTAGGGAATCACCGCTATCATGTAGGATAGGGTGTCGTAGGGAGCGGATTGTGATTCAATTAACGGGAGTCCGAATCAAGATGTTGGGCAAAGAAAAGAGTGTGAGAGATTTTGTCACGCCCCGCTTCCCAGAGTGCGCTAAGATCGGCACGTAACAGAGCCAACCATGCTACCTGTGGCTAAGAAACGTCCCTCCACAGTCACATTACGATTGTCTAAAGATATCAAGAACAGAAAAATAAAAGAAACTATCTAGTACATATCCATGAGCCAGAAATAACAAGTCAAGAAATAATATGTGGAAGCAATAAGTTCAAGTAACAATAACAATCTGGAAAGTACATCCCAAAATACGGGCTCACATCAGGAATGAAAGTACGAAAAATAAAACTAAACTAACTAGCAACTAACATGATCTTCACTGCTTGGCTTGTTGGTCAAAATACTCCTGAACTGCCTACGACAGAGATAGAGGATCTGGGCTATTCAAAACCCAGACGTCGGTGCGTCATAATATCAACAATAATATAATCAGGGGTAGCAAACATGCAGACACGTGTTGAATAGTAATAAAGGTATAACAGTAACACGAATGTGGAACAGTGAAGGGTAAAAGCATATGTGACGTGCAGTGGGTAATCTGAACTAAACTACTGGGCAACTACTCTCAATTCTGTGAAATAAATTTAATGAATCGTCGATGTAACTCAATAGTATCCTGTGCATGCCCGGGACCACGGTCAAGACTCTCGGGCTGAATCCGAGACGTGCCGCTAGGCAGTAAACAAGTAACATGTACAGACGAATAATGTCAGCAGCATCATCCCGGGGTTAGCCTAGCCCGTAAAACTGATCAGTATAAGCGTCAAACTGTTGAGTTATAAGTCAGGTTTCATCATTGATTTCCCCTTACCCCCAAGGTTATGTGTTTAAGTCAAGTATTGATAAATCTGGAGCTAATGCCAACACAAGATCAAGCAGGTACAGGTTTGTCTATACACTAAACAGTATATGTCCATCGGCACAACATGTCAGGATTGTCAGCATTAAAAACAGAATCGGATAACATGTCAAGTACTGATATAATCAGATCATGTCAGGTAGTGTACATGTATCAAGTGGGTGCTTAACAGTAAAATGTAGCAAGTATTGAATCGGGGTAGAATACGGATGCACAATAACAGCATGGGTGTACAAATATCCACTAGGGGTTATACCATGACTAAGCAGGATGTACAATATCAAGCATGGGGTACTAATGTATTAATAATATGAGTTAATGTAATATGGGGTGCAATTAGGTATGCAGAATTAATGGTATGTAGACACAAATGAACATGGATGCTTAAAAAACTATCAGGGGTTACAACTACAGTTCCATGATTATAGGATGCACATTATCTAGCATGGGGTGTTACTATAATAATAATATGAATTAATATGATCTGTAGATACAGCCACATGTATATTAAATAATATGAATGCAAACGGTTGTCCGAAAACGGTAAACTTTAATATGGATGTACAATGCATTCAATATGTGATATTTTTATTCATATGGATGCATAATAATATACCTAACATGTAGCAAGATGAATTAGCTTGCGACTAGATATGAAAATAATGATATGGATGCACATGGACGTCGTATAACAGTAAAATGGTAAAAATGGTAACGTGTGATGCATAATTAAACATTATGTGATGTTATCATTCAAGTGGGTGCAGTATATTGTAGTATAGCATGTAGAAAGATTAACTTGCCTCGATGTATCACAATACGGATACGTACGGCACGCCCGACGTCGGTAAATCATCGCAACGCACACACGACACGCGGGACGGGTCCAGGCAAGACAAGAGGGTAATCACGTGATCAAGTGACGTTCACTGGATCGCCTGGATCGGCAGCGGCGATACGACTCCGGTGATGTCTGGAAAAATCAAGATTCAAGAAAATAAAAAGGAAAAGAAGAAGAGGAAAAAGAAGAAAAAGAAGAGGGGTTGGCTCAGTTGGGTTTCTGTCCAGGGAACAGAAGAGAGGTGAGGGCAACGATGGGATCAACGGAGCTTCGGCGAGGGTGCAGGATGCTCGGGTAAAGGGTTGCGGGTGTTAAAGAGTGTGCAGGGTTTGGGTTCTGCCTGCAGGGATCTTGGGTGTGCAGGCTCGGGAAAGGAGAAGATGGAGATGGAGGAGAGGAAGAAGGTAATGGCGACGACGAGGTGGTCGGCGACGAGATGGGTTGAGGAGCTAGGGTTTGGGTGTGCAGGGTTCTTGATGTGCAAGCGCGGGAAAGGAGGAAGAAGATGATGACGAGGAGGAGGAGGTGAAGAGGATGGAGATAAGGGTTGAGTTTTGAGAAGGCAGAGGAGACTGCTAGGGTTAAGCTTGCATGGGTTTCTTATGGGGTTAAATAGGGAAAGGAAGAAGGGAGGTGACGCTAAGGAAGAGGGAGGTGACCAGATGCGAGAAGCGCACAGAAATCGCGATAGGAGAGAGAGAGAGCGTTCGAGAGGAGAGAGAAAGGGGGAGAGAGTGCGAGTCTGCGAGAGAGAGAGAGAACAGAGAGAGAAAGAGAAAGAACGAAAAGGGAGAGAGAAATTTGTTATTAGTTAAGATTAAAATTTAAAAATATATTTTGGTTAATTAAATTTTAAATGTAACAGTTTAATAAATATTATATTAATAAAATATTTGATATTCTGGTAAATACAAACTTAGTCCAAAACACGCCCGGGTCGGGTCTAAAAATCCAGTTTTAAAATATGAAAAATATAAGTGTCGACCAAAACTAAAATTAGATATCCGGGTAACGAAAATGCATACCCCCAAGAACGGATGCACGTACGTACGCGTAGCCATCCAAACTAGCCCGTTTCACTGAACGGGACGAGAACAAGATGCGCGGATGCTACCACAGGGTCAGGGGTTTCATGCAGGCCATGCAATGTATTTTTTGAAATATTTTATGTGACTTTAAATGTTATATTTAAAAATGCAGATGCCAGTTAAATGCCAATATGCAGTATGTAAATATGGAAGTGCACGAGTCCACGTAACAAGTCAGGATAAATCATAAACATGAATCAAGACTGGTTTCAAGCATGTGGATCGGGTCGGATGTAAATACAGATGTCAAAATACTATTCGCAACCAAAACACAGTAAATCAAGAAACTACCATAATAAAGAAATACTTGACTAGAACTGGTATAAATGAACTAGGGTGTTACATTATACCCAACTACAAAAAGAATTCCGTCCTCGAAATTCCCAAAACAAGAAAAGATAAACAATCAAGAATTTATAAGAATAGGTGTGGAAACTTCCGTCGAATCTTGTCTTCTCGTACCCAAGTGATTCTCCATGCGAGCGATTTTCCCAAGAAACAAGTACGAGAGGGATAACCTTGTCCTTAAAGACCTTTTCTTTTCGATCAACAATCGACATCGGTCGTTCTTCATAGGTCAAATCCTCCCTTACAGTTAGCTCCGAATGATCTAGCACGTGTGTTTCATCTCAAACATACTTACGAAGTTGAGATACATGAAACACGTCATGAACATTCGCCAAAGATGGTGGTAAAGCCAATCGATAAGCCACTTCTCCAACACGCTCCAAAATCTCAAAAAGCCCCATGAATCGAGGACTAAGCTTGCCTTGACTCCCAAAATGAATCACTCCTCTAGTCGGTGATATCTTCAAGAATACAAGATCATCAACAGCGAACTCTAGAGGTCTTCGCGATGTATCGGCTTAACTCTTCTGCCGATCCTGTGCTGCCTTCTTGTGATTTCGGATAGTATTAACTTTCTCCACGGTTTGCACGATCAAATCTGGTCCCAACAATCTTCGTTCTCCAATATCGTCCCAACAAACAGGTGAACGACACTTGCGACTATACAACGCTTCGAATGGAGCCATCTGAATAGTCGCCTGAAAACTGTTATTGTAAGAAAACTCCACCAAGTGTAGATGATCCTCTCATGAACCCTTGAACTCTAACATGCAAGCTCTCAACATATCTTCATGAGTTTGGATCGTTCTCTCCGACTGGCCATCTGTCTGAGGATGATAAACTGTACTAAACTTCAATCGCGTCCCCAAACATTCCTGTAAACTCTTTCAGAAGTGTGATAAGAATCGGGTGTCATGGTCGGACACGATGCTCATGGGTACTCCATGCAATCTCACAATCTCCTGCATGTACCATTCTGCTAATGCTTCTGTTGACTGACCAACTCGAAATGGTATGAAATGAGCTGCCTTAGTCAATCGATCAACAATCACCCAAACTTCATTGTTGCCCTTTGGAATTCACGGTAAAGATGTCACGAAATCCATGGTTATATGTTCCCACTTTCATTGAGGAACCGGAAGCGGTTGCTATAAACCAGCTACCCTTTGATGTTCAGCCTTAACTCGCTGACACACCAAGCACTTCGCTAAAATGCGAGAAATTTCCCTTTTCATGCCTTCCCACCAGAAATGTTGTCTTAGATCGCGGTACATCTTCGTGCCTCTTGGATGTACGGAATATGCGGAACTGTGCGCCTCCTTCATAACTTCTTCACGAATGGCTCCTTTCGGCACACACAAACGGCTACCATATCGTAACGAACCATCTTCATGAATCAACATGTCCGTTCGAAGTCCTGCTTCAACTTGTTCTCGAAACTTCTGCAATCTTGGGTCCTGTGACTGCGCTGCTTTAATATATCGATCAACGGCGACTGTACTTGAAGCTGCATCAACTATCCCGAAGAATTCGGTAGCACGATCTCAAACTCGAATCTCTGAAAATCTTCGATAAGCTCCTTCTATGCAGTCAACATCCGAATTGCTAGCAATCGACTAAGCTCATCCGGCACAACATTAACTTTCCCCGGATGGTACTTAAGAACAAGATCGTAGTCAGCCATCAGCTCCAACCATCTACGCTGTCTCATATTAAGCTCTTTCTGTGTGAACACGTACTTTAGGCTTTTGTGATCTGTGAATACTTCGCCCCTTTCGCCCAATAAGTAGTGTCTCCAAATCTTCAAAATGAAAATCACAGCTGCTAGCTCCAAATCATGAGTTGGGTAAATCTTCTCATGGGTCTTTAACTGTCTAGATGCGTAGGCTATAACCTTCCCATGCTGCATCAAGACACATCCCAAACCTTTCCCGGATGCATCGCTATGAATCACCAATCCTCCGGAACTGTCTGGCACGGTCAAAATAGGAGCGGTTATCAACCTTTGCTTCAATGCCTCAAAAGATGACGCACATTTATCCGTCCATACGAACGGTACTTCCTTTCACGTAAGCTTGTCCAAAGGCTCAGCCAATCGAGCAAAATTCTCCACGAACCTTCTGTAATATCCGGCAAGTCCAAGAAAACTTCTGATCTCTGCTATATTCTTCGGAATTGGCCAATCTTGAACTGCTGCAATCTTCTCGGGATCAATGGAGATTCCATCTCTGGATACGAAGTGCCCCAAAAACTTCACTTCTTCAAGCCAAAACTCGTACTTGCTCATCTTTGCATATAATTTTTCTTGCCTCAATGTCTGCAGTGCGATCTTCAAGTGTTCCGCATGCTCTTCAATGCTCCTCGAGTAGACCAGAATATCATCGATGAACACCAATATAAACGGGTCCAAGAACGGTGAAAAGATTCGGTTCATCAAGTCCATAAATATCGCTGGTGCATTCGTGACTCCGAATGGCATCACTAAATACTCATAATGCCCATACCGAGTTCGGAACGCAGTCTTGCAAATATTCTCTGATTTAACTCGGACCTGATGATATCCGGACTGCAAATCGAGCTTCGAGAATACCCCCGCGCCACTGAGTTGCTCGAATAAATCGCTAATGCGAGGGATCTGGTACTTGTTCTTAATAGTCACCCGGTTCAATTGTCGAAAATCGATGCACATCCTCCTTGTGCCATATTTCTTCTATACTAGAAGAACTGGAGCTCCCCAAGGTGAATTGCTGCTGCGAATCCAACCCTTCTCTAGAAATTCGGTAACCTGCTTCTTGACTTCTTCCAACTCTACTGGTGCCATTGGATAGTACGCCTTTGAGATTGGTGCTGCACCAGGAACAAGATCGATCGCGAACTCCACATCTCGTTTTGGTGGTAAACCCAAGATGTCCTCGAACACGTCCATGAACTCTCGAGCTATAGCTGGCGCTTCCTCCTTATCAACTTCCATCGACGAAAGAACATTGTTTGTCGGCCTAGCCCTAAACTCGACTGGCCCGACAGAACTGCTTCCTCCAGCGAAAACAAACTCTGGATGTCCAGGAATCTGGAAAATCACTTTCTTTGCCCTAAAATCAACGTGAGCGTGGAAAGTGCCAAGAAAATCCATTCTCAAGACAACATAATAGCTGCCGGTATCAATCACCAAAAAATCTGCAAATAACTCCCGTCCGCAAATAACAACTGAACAATCCTTGCATTCGCTACTAGATATTATCTTCCCATTCCCAGTGTGTATGTCCCAACAACTAGATAGGGTCATGCAAGAAATTGAGTGTGCATCAATAAACTTGGACGACATAAAATAATGGGATGCACCAGAATCGAATAATGCTAATACGGGAAAATCATGGACAAGTAGGATACTTGAAACAACTTCCTCTGAAGCCTTGGCCTCTTCAGCCGTCAGGGTAAAGGCTCGAGCTTGATTAGGTCCCTGAGTTATCTGCTTTTTCCCCTAAAACTGCCTCCGCGGTGGCTTATGAACATCATCCTTCAAACGAAGCTTTGACGGACAAGCATTGATAGTATGATCCGCTGATCCACAAACCTAACAAAGTCCCCACATCCTTCGACACTCCCTCTGCACATGTCCGGGTAAATGGCGGTAATCACAAATCACACTCCTTCTCTGATCAGCAACGACAGGCCTCTTCCTCGGTACTACGCCACGTCGGTTCACCAGAATTCCTCTGCGTATAGGCGCTCGGTTTGGCGCAAACGCCGGTTTCCGTACCACAACTGCCTGCTGCTGCGCATTCCCAGTCTTCACTGATAAGCTCTGCTGCTCTCTGGCCGCTTTAAGCACATGTGAGAAAGTGGTCAAACCCAGAGATATAATGTGCCTTTGGATGTCCACGTCCAAACTGCACATAAACCTTCGTGCCCTATCAGCTTCTTTCGCCATCAAAGGTCCAGAGAATCGACTGAGCCGTGTCTACTCAGCCGCATGCGCATCCACGAATCCTCCATTCTGCTTCAAGCTGATAAATTTTTCTTCCATTTCTTCCCGTGCAGTCTGCGGGAAAAACTTCTCCAAGAAACTCTGCGAGAAAGTTGCCCAACTGATCGGCTTGGGCAAACGGGTCTCTTCCATGAGCCACCACTCACGGGCATAGTCAACCAATTGGATGCGTATGACATCCACTCTCTTGTCCTATGGAATCTGTGCTGCAACGAGCAGATTCTCCGTATCGACTAGCCACTGCTCCGCTGGAAATGGCTCCTCCAAACCAGTGAAAATGGACGGACCAAGTCTCCTAAAATCCGCCACGGTACCCATACGCTCTACTGGCTCGGCCGCAACATTGTTTACGGACTGCTGGACGGTCTGCAAACCTTCCTGAAAAGCCTCGGCTTGCCGCTGGTTCAACTCGGTCTGCCGCTTCTGGTCCTCAAGAATCCCACGAATTACTCCAAGCAAAGCGGCGTCATCAACACGCCTCTGATACGATCGTAGATTCCTGTCTTCCATGATCCTGTAACCAAGACACCGAAAAGGATTAGTATGATAACAAGATTCAAAACTTGCGATGAATAATGACCATAAATCAAGGATATGAATCAAGACTAGAACTCCAAGTTACTTAAAAAGAGTACCGCATTGTAACCATGCCGCGGTACATAATTACAGTCACATAACTCCACTCAAGTCGCCCAAATCCTAGAGATAAACAACAGGGAACCAAAACATTCAAGTCGAGAAGCAAAGTTGTTTGCATGTCGTCAAGACAAGAATCAAGAAAAAGATATGATTCAACCATCACGATAACAATATGGCAAGACATGTTCCTAATTACAGGTGTTCTGATTCGTGTATTGGGTCCAATACCCAACTACAAAAGAATCAACCCGATAACCTAAATCCTATGGCTCTGATACCAAAAAAATCCTGTCACGCCCCGCTTCCCAGAGTGTGCTAAGATCGGCACGTGACAGAGCCAACCATGCAACCTGTGGCTAGGAAACGTCCCTTCACAGTCACATTACGACTGTCTATAGATATCAAGAACAGGAAAATAAAAGAAACTATCTAGTACATGTCCATGAGTCAGAAATAACGAGTCAAGAAATAATATGCGGAAGCAATAAATTCAAGTAACAATAACAATCTAGAAAGTACGTCCCAAAATACGGGCTCACATCAGGAATGAAAGTACGAAAAATAAAACTAAACTAACTAGCAACTAACATGATCTTCACCGCTTGGCTTGTTGGTCAAAATACTCCTGAACTGCCTGCGACAGAGATAGAGGATCTGGGCCATGCAAAACCCAGACGTCGGTGCATCATAATATCAACAATAATATAATCAGGGGTAGCAAATATGCAGGCATGAGTATGAACAGTAATAAAGGTATAATAGTAACACGAATGTGGAACAGTGAAAGGTAAAAGCATATGCGACGTGCAGTGGGTAATCTGAACTAAACTACTGGGTAACTACTCTCAATTCTGTGAAATCAATTTAATGAATGATCGATGTAACTCAATAGTATCCCGTGCATGCCCGGGACCATGATCAAGACTCTCGGGCTGAATCCAAGACGTGCCGCTAGGCAGTAAACAAGTAACATGTATAGACGAATGATGTCAGCAACATCATCCCGGGGCTGGCTTAGCCCGTAAAACTGATCAGTATAAGCGTCGAACTGTTGAGTTACAAGTCAGGTTTCATCATTAATTTCCCCTTACCCCCAAGGTTATGTGTTCAAGTCAGTTATTGATAAATCTGGAGCTAATGCCAACACAGGATCAAGCAGGTACAGGTTTGTCTATACAGACAACAGGATATGTCCATCTGGACAACATGTCAGGATTGTCAGCATTAGAAACAGAATCGGGTAACATGTCATGTAGTGATATATCAGGTCATGTTAGGTAGTGTACATGTATCAAGTGGGTGCTCAAAAGTAAAATGTAGCAAGTATTGAATCAGGGTAGAATACGGATGTACGATAACGACATGGGTATAGAAATATCCACTAGGGGTTATACTATGACTAAGCAGGATGCACAATATCAAGCATGGGGTACTAATGTATTAATAATATGAGTTAATGTAATATGGGGTGCAATTAGGTATGCAGAATTAATGGTATATAGACACAAATGAACATGGATGCTTAAATAACTATCAGTGGTTACAACTACAGTTCCATAATTATAGGATGCACATTATCTAGCATGGGGTGTTACTATAATAATAATATGAATTAATATGATCTGTAGATGCAGCTACATGTATATTAAATAATATGAATGCAAACGGGTGTCCGAAAACGGTAAACTTTAATATGGATGTACAATGCATTCAACATGTGATATTTTTATTCATATGGATGCATAATAATATACCTAACATGTAGAAAAGATGAATTAACATACGACTAGATATGTAAATAATGATATGGATGCACACGGACGTCATATAACAGTAAAATGGTAAAAATGGTAATGTGGGATGCATAACTAAACATTATGTGATGTTATCATTCAAATGGGTGCAGTATATTGTAGTATAGTATGTAGCAAGATTAACATGCCTCGATGGATCACAATACAGATACATACGGCACGACCGATGTCGGTAAATCGTCGCAACGCACACACGGCACACAGGACGAGTCCAGGCAAGGCAAGAGGGTAATCACGCAAGCAAGGGACGTTCACTGGATCGGCAGCGGCGATACGACTCCGGCGATGTCTGGAAAAATCAAGATTCAAGAAAAGAAAAAGGAAAAGAAGAAGAGGAAGACGAAGAAAGAGAAGAGGGGTTGGCTCACTGGGGTTTCTGTGCAGGGAACAGAAGAGAGGTGAGGGTGACGATGGGATCAACGGAGCTCCGGCGAGGGTGCAGGGTGCTCGGGTGACGGTTTGCGGGTGTTAAAGAGTGTGCAGGGTTTGGGTTCTGCCTGCAGGGATCTTGGGTGTGCAGGCTCGGGAAAGGAGAAGATGGAGATGGAGGAGAGAAGAAGGTGATTGTTCCCCGCCGAAAACAGAGACGGGACCACGTAGGTCCATCTTGCCTGAATTTTGGGGCATATGCTATTTGTTGCTATCCGTCCACCTCTCCGAAAATGCCAAGTTGATTTATGACACCGTGTATCGAAGGTTTAGACGGATGCGGCCGATGTCGCAGACTTCGTCAGATTCCCCCTCGTTGACGGGTTTTTGATTATGGGGACGCTCTTCCCTGCAGGCATAAGCCCCTGCAGTTAATTACGCTACCGCATCGTGGTAACCACATTCTCTTTCTCCAGGTGGTCACTTCGTGTCGTGTGTTTGTTTTGTTTTTGGTTGCCCATGGATTGTATACGGAGACTAATTTATGTTGTCGCCCGTAGGGCGTGGATTAGTCCAAATCCGTATCTTCTTAGATTTGGATTTGGGGTTGGGTTTAAGGATACGTTAGTCTCATTTGAGTCTAAGATCAACTTAAACATTTGTTAAGGATACTTTAGTCTAATTTTTAGACTAAGATCAACTTAACGGGATCGTTTAGATCCAACAAAAGAGCATTTAGACTCTATTGTTTTAGTTTAGGGACTTTGCGGTCCATAATTAGTTTAAGGACGTTACGGTCCAATGTTAGTTTAAGGACATTACGGTCCAACATTAGTTTAAGGATATTAAGGTCCAGTTTAAAGACATCATAGTCTGTAAAGGGTAAGGACATCATTGTCCATGGGCTTAAGGACCCCACAGTCCGAGATTAAGGACATCATAGTCCATGGGCTTAAGGACCCCACAGTCCAGTTTAAAGACGTCATAGTCTATGGAATGTATGGTTGTCGGGACCCGTCACCTCTCTGAAGACGTTGAAGGATTACAACGACAAATATCCGAGGAGTGAAGAGATGTACCTTTGAACCAATTTTGGTTAAGAGATCTGTAATCCAATTTGGGACTAAGATCTGTTAAAAGATTTATGAGCATATGGGCTCAATTAATCTGAATGAGGGGTTTATGGCCAACTTGGGCTCGGCCCACTCAGTTAAAATGTTAAACATTTGGCAATATTGGGCATTGATTTGAGTTTCTGACAACTTTTGTCTTTTATTGAATGTTGAGCATTCATCGTAGCTTTGGGCTTTATTTATAGAACACTTTATGTTCTTTTAGCGCATATGTGAGGAGCACGTGGCGTGCTTGGCGTTTTGCGCCAGTCAAAGAGCTCAGAGCGCTAGTTTATTAGCGCATTGCGCTTCTGCTGACTAGCGCCCACGTGAGGAGCACGTGGTGCGCTTGGCGCTTTGCGCCAGTCAAGGAGTGCAGAGCGCTTCTGCTGGGCAGCGTACACGTGAGGAGCATGTGATGCGCTTGGCGCTAAGCGCCAGTTAATGGGCCCATTGCGCCAGTTTATGAGCGCAAAGCGCTATTTGATGAGCGCAAAGCTCTATTTGTTCAGTGACGCACACGTGAGGGGCACGTAATGCGCTTGGCGCTGTGCGCCAGTCCAAGAGCGCAAAGCGCTATTTTATGAGCGCAAAGCGCTAACTGATCAACTATATGATCCGAGAAATAAATTCTCATTTATAGAAGACTTTGTCTCAAGATTCTAAGAACAAAAGTTCTTACTTTATATGAAATGCTTCAATTTCTTATATTGATGAAAGGCTTTGTCTTTATGGATCTGTGATCCTTAAGAGAATTGAATTATTTCCCCCATTTTTATAATGAGATGTTCATGATCTCTTTGTATAAAAGACCTTAGTCTTATAGATTTATGATCTGTTAGAAGAATTATATTCTTCTTTTTATTTTATGATGAGATCCTTTGATATCTTTGTGAAAGACCTTGGTCTTGTAGATCTATGCTCTTTAAGAAAGAAATGAATTCTTCTTTTTAAGATAAGATAATTTCATCTCTCTATTTATTTTTACCTTGAATAAAATATTCTTCTTTTACCGAGAGCTTGGCTCTTCTTTCTGAGATTTCTCAAGATTTATGGGGGGGTTACTGTCACGCTCCGCTTCCCAAAATACGGAAAACGAGGGATGACTAGGCCAGCCATGCTCCCACGGTCAAGGAATATTCCCGCCGTAGTCACACTTCGGTTTCTAGAATTACATGGTAATCAGTAAACAAAGCAAAAAAGTAGAGGAAATACATCACTAAATTATTACATCAACTTTCATGTTCACAATTTACAAATAAACAAGAAAAGAGCTACTAACCAAGTTCGAATGCAAGGTCTCTTTAGGGAAAGCAGAAAAGAAGAAAAAGGTACTCTCAACTAGATCTCCGCAAGCTCGAAGGGTAAATCCGACTCCTACGCTGGTCCTTCCTCGAGGTCTGAGCATGCATACTCAGGTCGTCAGAGCGACGTAATAGCAATATAATAATAGTGACATGAAACAGGCAAATAAGGTAATAACAGTGGAAATAAAATGCAGATAATCACTATGTCACCAAATGATGCAAAGTATGATCTGTGCCCCTATCAGTCTCTAAGTCAAGTTTGAAATCGAATTGTGGAAAGGAGGATCATCTTTAACGAGGGTCTCGTACATACCCGAGACAACGGCCCACACGCCCGGGACATAACCCTGTCAGCCAGATCGCTAGATCCTACCTAATATATATAAGAGCCGTTGTTCGAAGGATCATCCTCTAAATCACCGTCCTCGCTAAATACGATACTCTTTCCACTTCGATTTCCCCCTTTTCTCCAGGTTTACACTATTGATGATTATGATTTAGTCGTATACAAGTATGCACCAATAATACGGTTTTGTCACTGATCACTGTAATATTCACTGTCACGAATCATTCACTTTTCCATTGGCGTATTTGACACTCCTAAGCCAATATCATTCACGCACGATAATGCATTGTACACTAAATAATAATGCGTACTATCACTATGGGGGTGGCAATCGGGTAATATATGTGCCTTTATGCAGTTAACGAGTCATGTGTAATGTGAACTATTATGCACCTCATGAGCTTATAAAAATTGCAGTAAATCATATATTCAGAATCCAGTGAAACGATACAAATACAGTAATAAGTATACTCTGTCAGAAGTTCATAAAAATTTGTTTCAGTGCAATCGGATTTCGGGTTTGCAAGTTACAGCCTTTTCATTTTAAGTGTTCGCTGCAGGAAATTCAGTTTCTGAACTGAACGTCCATTTCGCGACACAATTTTCACCCAGTTGGGATCAGAATTTAGCAACTCTACAGTTGAATAAAATTTAGGGTTTTCAATAGGGTTTCCAACGCACCAGATGGATTCTCAATCGCGTCTCTATGTCAGAAGTTATGCACTGTTCAAAACTAGGGTATCAGTTCTGTTTCTGTTTGGGACTGCTATACGTCCTGTTCTTTTAAATTGCAGTTTAAATAGTAAAAGAAATAAAAAGGGGTGAAATCACTTGCATTATTTATCTAACAGTTTCATCTTCAATAAAGTATAGGGTTCTGCAATATACAAGTTCAGTCAGCGAAGTAGTAAGCATTACGAGATAGAAATCAACAGCCAGAGCTGCTCTGGACTGCAGTCCAGAGTCGCTCTCCGAACCGGTTTCTGTCGTATTTTCAGTATAGAAATAATTTAAATCTTGTATGTGGTTCCAGGTAGTCGAGTCGGATTTGATTTGAGCCCTTGAACGCAACATTTCAATGTGTACACAATTAATTATGATTTTAACAAGTCTCAGACGCGGGAAATTTTCAGTTTTAACGGATGTAATTGGGGGTGATCGTTCAAGTCGGTAACGATTAAATTTTCCAGTAAAATTTCACCACAATGTTCGTTGCCACATGGGCCAGCATATATAATCAAGTTCCGTCAATTTAATGGAGATTTTTCATTCGGGTCTTGCATCAAACACTTATGTCTCTTAAGTTTCACGAATTATAAACACGGAATTAATGGTATTTTGGATTGTAACGGAAATAATCTAGCATGTAGCAAGTATGGTACTTTCCTGGAGAATCTTTGGCGACGCCCGACAGCGGCAACGGCACGAACGCGCGACGAACGACACGGTTTGGATTCACGGCCTCGGCTCGCGTTTGGGTTCGGCGTCGGAGTCGCCCGGGGGATGGCTCGTGATCATTGGAAGCGGAGTGGGGTGCTGTGAAGTTCCTGGGGACGTGCTAGGGTTGGCGATGGTCGGCGGTGGTCGCTCTGGCGATGGTGCAGCAAGGGGGTGAAGTTTGCAGCGAGGGGGTGCAGGGGCTGGCTCGTGGCGAGGAAGGGTTCTGGGTTTTGGAGGAGGTGATGCTGACGATGCAGAGGAGTCGACGAGGCAGTGGGGAGCTCGTCGGTGGCGAGGAGGCGTGCAGGGTTCGAAGCTCGACGGTGGGTTGGGTTTGCAGGCGAGGGAAGTGAGGTAGTGTAGTGGGGGTTCAAGTTCTGAGGAGAAGCGACGGAGAAATGGAGAGGTGACAGAGGTGGTCGTCGTCGTCGTCAGGTATAGTGAAGGAGCAGGGAGTTTTTCCTTCGAGAGAGGAGAAGAGTTTGAGAGATCGAGAGTGAGGAGGGAGAGAGGAGAGAGATGGACGAGGGTGAGCTTGAGGAGCTTGAGGGGTGAACGGTCGTGGGGTACGCAGTCGGGGAAACGTAGGGCGGCGATGCGACATGGGCGCGCGACGTGGGAAGCTCGGGGAAAAACGAGCGGGAAAATTTTAGTGAAAACGAGTGGGGAAGAAGGTTAGAACGGGTCGGGTCGGGTTAGGTGGGTGTTTGGGTTAGGGATTGGCATGGGCCGGGCCGGAGACAAATATATATTTAGTTTTAATTAATTTTGGAAAAAGGGAAATGGATATGGGCTGGGCTTGGATATTCTAGTTTAATTTATTTAGTTTTCTGGGCTGAGGAATTGGGATTTAAATATATGTTTATTAAAAGTTGGTTCGTTCTTGATTTTAATTATGATTGTTTAGGAAAAATAAGTACCAAAAAACTTAGGCAACCAATTTTACACGAAATTACGATGAAATGGAAAACATCGGGGAACTAGGAAAATAGAAAAAAATTATTAAAGGAAACGGGGATTTACAGTTCCTCTGTATGTTTCTGTATCAGACTTGAAGTCTTAGGGCCTTTATATAGGGCAAGATAATTTGTTCAATCAGTTAAGAAGATCTTTTCTCCAATTGATTTGGGGATTTCCCCACCGTTGGATTTTTGATCCAAGGGCTTCTGATTTACAGAAGGCAATCTTCTTGTTTTTAACAAGATTGAGAAATCTTTCCATACAGAATTTATTCTGTACTTTTGGTGATTTTTAATCACCATTGGATCATTGATCCAACGGTGCTCTGATTTACAGAGCACAATCTTGTTGTTTGGAAAGATTTTGAGGAATCTTTCCTTAACAGAATTTAATTCTAATTAATTGATGATTTATTTCCTTTATTGGATCTCTGATCTGACGGTGAGGAGCTTTTAGTTCCAGCGCTACCACACCCGTGCTTTGCACGTGGTGCGCTGTTTAGAGCGCAGTGCACTTAGCACTAGCGCACCCGTGCTTTGCACGTGGTGCGCTGCTTAGAGTGTAATGCACTTAGCGCTAGCGCACACGTACTTTGCATGTGGTGCGTTACTTAGGGCGCAGCACACTTGGCGCTGCTAAGAAGCATTTGTTTTATTTCAAAATTTGAATTTTAAATAGAGTTTTGTTCTGATTAGGGGAAACAAATGCCCCCACCATTGCACTCACGTGGCCCACATGTGAGTGCAGCGGTGGCAACATCTGCGTCCTTGGATCAACTCAGAAGTTGAAACGGCATTTTAGTGCCTATAAATAGGACCCTTGGCCCATAAGGTGATTTTTGTTCATCTTCTTCTTTCTGAGAATTATTATTCTCTTGCAGAGCATAGCTCTTTGGTTTAAGAACTTTCTTAAGGACAGAACTCTGTCAAAATCTTAGGTAAAGATTAAATCTTTGAGTAGATCATTTAATAATGTAGGGTTTCACCCATTAACAGAGCTTTGCTCTTCATAGATCTTCGATCTAAAGAAAACCTTTTTTAGGGTTTTTTTGACAGAGCTTTGCTTTCTTGAACCCATAGATCTAAAGAGATCCTTTTTAGGGTCCCTTAGCTCATTAACAGAGCTTTGCTCATGAGGAACTCTTAGAGTTTGTCCATGGATCTTGAAGATCTCAGAATTTTAATTCATTAAAAATTTTATTTTAAGTTTTCTGATGGTTATTCCATCATTTTTACAGAACAAGGCTCTTAGAATTCCCGGAGACTTTTCAATTCCCCTCATAATTGACTTTGACAGGTGTCATTCCTGTCTGCAGAGCATTACTCTCAAGGAGTTTAACTCCTTGGCCCGAGGAACCTTTTTATTGAATGCGAAATCCTTTTTGGGTTTCCTTTCTTAATTGCACAGAATTAAATTCATTGGGTGTTTCAATTAGCACTTATTTCCTCCCTGGGGATATCAAGGGTTGTTTAAATCCGGTGTCTGTTTCAGTAAGCTTTTTCTTAATCAGTCTGTCCACTAACTCCCACTGATTTTCCTTTTCAGATGTTATGGACGCTTATATGTATGATCTCGACGAGATTATTTCTTATGGAGACATTCGCACACTCGGCCGTTCCCAAAACCGAGAATTCACAAACACCCAGTGTGCTGAAATTATGGGTCGCTTTGATGCATACAATGGTCGACTGCTTCCTCGTCGTTCCTCTCTCTTGAAGCTTATTATGGGAGCAATCTGGGGAGCACTTCCTCTATTTTATGCCGGCATGCCGCTTAAGGCATTGGACGACGCTGAAGATAAGGTGCACTCGGTGTATCTGATGAGCTTAATCTCAAAGAAAAGGCGAGACAACCTCGTTGATATCCTGCATCAAGATTTTCAGCAGGCGGCGATACTCGCTGCCTATCGAAGGGTGGAGGACATCAGTGGGGATCCTGACGCTTGTGATCGTGAAAGGATGCACACGAAGATGGTCCGAGAGGCCCGCAAAATTTTGGATGGCCTCACTTTTGAATTTCTCAACCCATGTCCTGGATTTGATGTCTTACCATTGTAATCATTTTAATAATGTTTTTGTTTACTGTTCATCAATATAAGAATTTTCTGAAGTATGAATAGCAAATTCCTCATCTCCATGTGCACTAAATCTTTTGCATATGCATGAGTGGGTACGCTTTGAATGCTTAAACGGATGCGAATCCATCGTTCTTTTACTGTTTTGCATGGTATGTGGTTGTCGTCAGTAGGTTACACCCTTTTCGTTTTGATTTGGTGCAAAGAAGCTTACGCACTCTTGAATAGCATTTCCATTTCTCTGGCGTGTAATTTTGGCAAATGTGGTCTATAGATGATAGAGAACATTCTATCTTGAACTCTTCGAGAGGTAGTGATGGTTTAGGAAGCAGGTTCAGATCTGCTGCCTAAGGCTTTTCAACTTTATGAGCCGTGAGGGTCTCATAAAGACTTTTCTCTCTACGAGTCAAAACTATCTCGTAGATGTATTTTCTCCTTAGGAATCGTGAGGATTCCTAAGTGTGTTTTCTCTTGGGAGTCGTAAGGATCTCACAAGAGAATTTCCCTCTTACAAGTCGAGAGGACTCGTAAGTGGTTGTTTCCCTCCTTGTCGAGATTCGACTTTGGAGAGTGTGGTCCGTGAATAGTATGCAAGAGTCCGTTTTGGACCGACTTGCAGGGCCTCAGTGCTTAGGAAAGAGGTTTTTTAATCCCCATTGCCTAAGGCTTTGCTTTATGAGTCAAGACGGATCGAGAAGTTCTCGCAACACTAATTTCCTCACGAGTCGAGAAGAATAGAGAAGTTCTCGCAAGAATGTCCTAACATCACAGTTAACCTCTGCTCTTTACGACAGAGATCCGTTAGGGTCTGTGGTACTAGGGTTTTGCCCGTCATACCGTCGCGTTGGCTGATGCATTCCTCGATAGGCAATCTTGCTGTTCGAGTAGCCTTGAGACTGTCGTGTCTTTGATCCCTTCGGGGGCTGGACAAGACATCTTCAAGCAATCTTCCTAGACAGTTTGACCGTCGGAAGAGCAAGCGTTAGGAATTTTGCCATGCAGCGTTTTACTTGAGGTTAGGCTCAGTTTGAGGAGCCCCGATGAGTCATAACTACTCCGCGCTGGTGTGGGATGATCTCCGATAGTCTTTCAGGTTTTATTTGAGTTGCCGTCAAGACTCTGAAGCTAGGAATTTGGCCTTTGCTTCGTTTGCTAGCATTGTGTCTACTGTATCGAGACGAATGTCGAGATTGTCTCTAGGTTGCGTGTGAACCGTCGAGGCTTGGAACTAGGGAATTTGCCGTGGCTCCATTGTTGGTGCCGCGTCTTGTTAGAGGAAGAATGCTATGGTGACATCTCGTCTGCTGTATCGAGACGAACGTCGAGGTGGCGACCACTCCGCGCTGGTGCGGGGTGATCTCCGATAGTCTTTCAGGTTTTATATGAGTTGCCATCCAGACCTTGAAGCTAGGAATACTGTCCTTGCTTCATTTGGTTTGGCGTTGCATCTGCTGTATTGAGACGAACGTCGAGGTGGTCTTGGTCATTGGTGAACCGTCGAGATTTGGAACTAGGGACATTGCCATGGCTCCGTTGTTTTGACCCTGGGGTGACATTGCGTCTGCTGTAACGAGACGAATGCTGAAGTGGAGCTGGGGTTTTGCCATCACTCCACTTTGTTTCGACCATGAGGTCTTTCGTTGACGTTGCATCTGCATCCTGGTGGACTGCGAAAGAGCACCGTTGTTGACATTGCGTCTGGTGTAACGAGACGAATGCTGAGGTGGAGCTGGGATTTTTCCGTCACTCCGCTTTTTTTTGACCATGGGGTCTTTTGTTGACGTTGCATCTGCATCCTGCTGGACGGCGAAGGAACGCCGTTGTTGACATTGCGTCTGCTGTAACGAGACGAATGCTGAGGTGGAGCTGGGGTTTTGCCATCACTCCGCTTTGTTTCTACCGTGAGGTCTTTCGTTGATGTTGCATCTGCTTCTTGCTGGACTGCGAAGGAGCGCCGTTGTTGACATTGCGTCTAGTGTAACGAGAAAAATGCTAAGGTGGAGCTGGGATTTTGCCGTCACTCCGCTTTGTTTTGACCATGAGGTCTTTTGTTGACGTTGCATCTGCATCCTGCTGGACTGCGAAGGAACGCCGTTGTTGACATTGCGTCTGCTGTAACGAGACGAATGTCGAGGTGGTCTCTAGGTTGTCTGTGAACCGTCGAGATTTGGAACTAGGGACTATGCCGTGGCTCCGTTTGGTGTTGTCGTGTCTGAATCCTGTTGGAATGAGGAGGATCACCGTTGCTGATTTTTAGGCTGTAGATATTGCTGTTAAAATTTGGAACTAGGGATTATGTCGTGGCTCCGTTTCGTTGTGTCGCTTCCGTGCCTTGCTGTCATAAGGAGGAACGCTGTTGTTGGTCTTCTGGGATGCAGATGTGACCGTCAAGATTTGACTCTCTTTCTGATGAAGCCTGGTGGGATGATATGGTTCCCTCTTTGTTTGCGCCCCTGGATTGTATACAGGGATCGATGTGATCTCACCTGTAGGGCAAAAGTTTCATTTCATATATATACATTTTTTTATTTTCTTTCCGCGATACTCTATCATTTCAGCTTTTATATCGCGAAAGTCGCGATTGCACAATCATTTCGGCTATGTTTCGTGGTGCCCAATCATTTCGGCTATTTTTTTCTATTTACTCGCTGCTTTTTATTGCGAGTTGCCCAACCATTTCGGCTATTTCGTATGCATATATTTTATTTGCTGATTCTGTTGTAAGTTGCCCCATCATTTCGGCTATTTCATATGCATTTGTGGCTTGCTGAATTTTCGTTGCGGGTTTGGGATTTGATACCGATTTAGGCATCAGTATCGCTACAACTGAGATATTACCAGGAGCGAATCATCATTTGCCTCTGTCAATGCCGAACAAAGGTGGCTTAGCGAACAAGGTTAAGATCCTACCAACTAAGGCTTTTGACTTCATGAGCCGTAAGGGTCTCATAAATATATTTCTCCCTATGAGTCGTGAGGATCTCGTAGGTGCGTTTTCTCCTTAGGAATCGTGAGGATTCCTAAGTGTATTTTCTCTTATAAGTCGTAAGGATCTTACAAGAGTGTTTTCTCCTTATAAGTCGAAAGGACTTACAAGGGCTGTCCAATGTGAACATATCCTTAGTCGCGGGTGGGAATTTGTTAGGGAAATGTTTATTCGTGCTCGTGGATTGTATACAAAGGTCTAGACGCTTGTAGGGCAGCATTGGAGATTGTGATGGCTTAAGAACAGGTTCAGATCCCTGTAGCTTAAGGCTTTTGAACCCTATGAGCCGTGAGGGTTTCAAAGGGGAATTCTCCTTACGAGTCGTGAGGATCTCGTAAGTGTAATTTCTCCTTAGGAATCATGGGGATCCCTAAGTGCGTTTCTCCTTTGTAAGTCGTAAGGATCTCACGCGGGTGGTTTCTCCTTGCAGGGTCGAGAGGACCTTGCAAGTGCCTTTTAACGAGATTGCGCCTTTTCGGGTTTTCACAAAACTCGCCGGTAGACCTGCTGTTTTTACTCACGGAGCCCTTTTGGGTTTTCATCCGTGCTCATCTCGCTTATGGACATACCCTTTTTTTTGTCAGCCTTGGGATGCTGCGATCCGTAGTAGTTTATCGACGTCTCGGTCAACATTCAGTTTTAGGACATAGTGGTCCATCGTTAGTTTAAGGACGTTTCGGTCCATTGTTAGTTTAAAGACGTTTCGGTCCGTTGTTAGTTTAAGGACGTTTTGGTCCGTTGTTAGTTTAAGGACGTTTCGGTCCACCGTTGCCATATTCGAGGCGAGTTTTTAGTTTACGGACTTTTCGGTCCATGGGGCTTTCTCTATGAATGAGCACGATGCCTCCGGCATATCCATCTTTTTCGGATTATGTGGTTGTGGCGGCTTCATCTTCCATTTTCAGACAGCGTGAATTTGCCTAGTTGGTATTGGCCCACAATCCAGCCTTTGAAAACGAAGCAATTTTTGATTGGATGACTTACTGCTTGGTGATAAGGACAGTAATTAGGATTGTTGGCATCGCCTGGCTGCAACGGACGTTTTGGATCCGGCAGATTGATAAGTTTGTTGCGCACTGCCAGCTCGAACAATCTCCTCATTTTATCACGGGGAAACGAGTAAGGACATCCCAGTCTCTCCTCGAAGGATGGGCGTGGACGCACATTGTTTTGGCAAACAACCGGCTTTAAGTTGCTCGGCTGTTGTTGAGTATTGGAGACGAAAGTTGATTTTCCTTTCCCTTTTTCATTTCGAGATTCCAGCTTCGAAGGAAATGGTCTATGACCCATCTGATCCATTTGGGCTAGCTTGTCAATTAAGGCCTGGAAATTGGTCGGCTTGAAGAACATCATGAATTGGGAAATGGTCGCCTGAGGGACGAGAGTACCCACGAACATGCCTACTGCAGGTGCCTCTTCGATGCGATGTTCTCACTTCGACCATAGATTCCACCACCGTATTGCATACTGAACCCATGTCTCTCCTGGCTTCACCCTGGCATTGATTAGTGTTGTGATTGGGGTACGTTCGCTAGCGCTCCCAAAATGTTGGGTGAACAGAAATTCCATCTCCGTAAAGGTTTTGACGGACTCATTATGGAGCTCTGAATACCATTCGAACGCCGTCTCCGACAAGCTGCCGATGAATTGGCGAAGCAATAGCTTAACATCCCCTCCAGTGTATCCGCACGAGCCCTAAATTGAGCGACATGCTGATATGGATTTCCATTCCCCTTATATACGTGGAATTTGGGGATCATATATCCTGGCGGGTACTTTATTTGGTCATACCAACCCGGATAGGTTCGTCCAGTTTTAACAATTTGGACGGCCGCTTCATTTTCTTGGTGAGCTCGTATCTGCTGAGCGATGTAATCATCCAGGGAATCTTTGGAGATTTTCTCCTCCTTGGCTGCTGACAGAGCCGGCAGAGGGTTTGATGTCTCTCCTCTATCATCTTCAATTATTACTGGAGGGTCTTCGGCTGGAGGGTCCGGTTGGATCATCATGCCCACCATATCTTGGAACAGAAGGGCCATTTGTTTTATATTGGCCGCTTATCCCGTAGCTTCTTTTTCCTTCTTCTCAAGCATTCTCCGAAGGAATTCAGCATTAGTTTTCTGCTTACGGCGCTGCTCCGAGGATGTCTCCGGGCTTGCTTTCAGTCCCGTAAGTGCGGCCATAACTGTTAGTATTTCTTGGAGCTTTTGTTGTTGCTGCTCCTGAGCCCTAGTCACTGATCGCGTAAGCGGTCGATGAACTGTGGAGATACGGCTATTCTCTTTTCCGGATGCCATATAGATGGTATGCACCGCCATGCCCCCAGACTTGGGGCGTTTGGGTTCAGTGGTCTTGCGACTCGCTGCAGGCTCAGGGATTTTCTCCGGCCTTCTCCTCTTATGAGCGGTCGAGGTTGAGGGGGGCATTGCAGTGGGCACCCAAGTAGCTTTCGCCTTCTGTGGCTTGACAGGATGGTTGTCTTCTCGCTGAACTTTTACCTTTTTCTGTCGGCGAGAGTAATCTTGATCAATCACCGAGTCCTGGACCTATCGCCAAACTTTATAGATTTTAGAGGACAGACGCCGAGGGGGCTGCTCTAGCTTCACCTTACTAGCATTCTCCATGGGTGGAGGAGATCTCTTCAGCACGGCAGTCGGAGAGTTTTTGCGCACCCTCCTTAGCGGTTCAAAGCTGTTCCCAGTTGGAACAACAACATCAATTTCCACCGTTGGAGCCGGCGGAGTCATTCCGGACGGGGAATTGCCCCCAGCCTTCCTTACTCGGCGCCAGTGGCGACGTCGAGCGTGTCGAGCTATTGGGATTGTCTCAGCTGTAGGAGTGACTTCCTCATGCACCCTGTGTTGGTCAGAAGTTGTCGTTGTCAGCCTATTGAAGACAGATGTCCACTGAGTGGGGATAACCAACCTATCGAAGGCAAACTTCCGAGCAGGGGAAGCAGCCTTGACGATTTTGTCTGGAACAGGAGCTGAAACAGTCAGTCTTGTGAAGACTGATCCTTTGGCAGGAGAAGCCGCCTTGACGACTTTGTCCCCGCCAAAAAGTTCTGCGCAAAAGAGCCCAAGATATCAAACGGCAGCGATACGCTTAAGAAAATGTGAACCAGTATTTTTCGGGCTGTATTTTGACAAACTCACGAAGGAGAAATAGCTAAATTCTGATGGTATCGAAAGCATCTCGAAAAATCCTTCGATTTGATATATTATGGGCCTCATAATTCATCCGAGATCAAAAGTTATGAGGCATAACGTGCCCACACGTGACCGAGCATCACATGCCCCCACGTGACCGAACATCACGTGCCCACACGTAACCGAGCATCACGTGCCCACACGTGACCATTTACAGGCAAAGCCTGTAAGCACTGAATAAAATAAATAATTAAATGGGTCACGTGCCCACACGTGATGGGCCTTTAAAAACCCATTGAAGAGAATTAAAAAAACATAATAAAACGGTTAAAGAAAGACCCCAATGGGGCATCACGTGCTGACACGTGATGGTTCTTTACCCCAGTTAAAAGACATAATTTAATTCTGAATAAAGGAGGGCCGCGTGCCAACACGTGATGGGCTTTGAAAGCCTTCTGAATTAATAAAATTAAATTCTAATTAAGGGAAATCAAAGACCCTAACTGGAAAAGTATTTCTCTAAATCTTTCCAAACAAAAAAGATTGTGCTCTGTAAAGTGGAGCACTGTTGGATTAAAAATCCAATGGTGATTAAAAATCACCAATTTATGGAAAGATTTTATACAAGCAAAGATTTCCCTAAATTTCACCAGAAATAACAAACAGAATATCTTTTGGATTGAAAATCCAATGGTGAATAAAATTCACTGTGTGATCTAAAAGATCATATTAGTTATGAAAACAAAAAAATCTTTCAATGAGAGATTTACTAAACAAATTGATTCTTTTCTTTCTCCTATAAATAGGAGCCAAGAAGAAAAGAGAAGGGATCTACTTGTTTTTTAGAGAAGAACAGAGAGAAAAAAAGAGAAGAGAATTTAATTCTCAAGAGAGAAAAGAAGAGAAGAGAATTTAATTCTCAAGAGAGAAAAGAAAATTTCTTCAGAAGAGAAAATAAAACCCTAGGTGAGAAAAGAAAGGGAATCAAAACTTCAATAAAGAGAATTTAATTCTCAAATCTAAGAGTTTAACTCTTCTTCACAAAAGAACTTAGTTCTTCCTCTGATTGAAGATCAGCAAAGAGCATATCTCCCCATAAGTTGAGAATTTAATTCTCATCGGGTTGAGATCCTGCCATGCAGATCCAAAACTTAGAGGGGGAATTGAGTTTAGAGAATTTAATTCTCCCAAAACAAAGTTAGGGTTTAACCCTATATGAGAATTTAATTCTCCCAAAATTACAGAAATTTAATTCCTTCAAGATGGACAGAACTAGGGTTTAGCCCTAGTTGAGAATTTAATTCTCTCAAATTCACAGGAATTTAATTCCTCTTAAAATGAAATTACGGTTTTACCCTATACAAGAATTTAATTCTTTTACATATATGGGAATTTAATTCCTCTAAAAGAAATTAGGGTTTAACCCTACATAAGAATTTAATTCTTTCATAATAGGAATTTAATTCCTCCAAAATCATGATTAGAATTTAACCCTACAGAGAATTTAATTCTTAAAATAAAGAGTCTTGAAAGATCTCCATGCACATAAAGAACATTGGTCACGTGATGACACGTGACCCCAATCCGCAGTGATCAGAAAAGAAGGAATAAACTAGGTCACGTGTCCCCAAGTGACCCCTAAAAAGATCCCCAAAAATAAAAAGGAAACAGCTTTGAGGCAATGCCTCACGTGCTCCCACGTGACTCCCAAAACGCAGAAAGAAAAAGCAAAGGAAATGAAGGCTTTGGGCGCTTTCACGTGTTGCCACGTGACCCCCTGGCAAATGCTTTAACAGTCAGCGCATAAATCCCCATCACGTGCCAGCACGTGATGCTCCAAAATAAAATATAAAAAGTGTTCAACGCTTAATTGTAGAACGAAGAAAAGGAATCTAGTCCCACCTTTAGGCGCCCTCACGTGTCCACATGTGACCCCTTTTTCTTTAGTGTTTAACACTAATTCGAGAGCTTTATTCCAAGTGTTTAACACTGATTATCTTTTAGTGTTTAACACTAATTTGAAAATCTTATTTCCAGTGTTTAACACTGTTATTTTCTAGTGCTTAACACTAATTTGGGATTCTATATTTTTAGTGTTTAACATTGATTGTCTTTTAGTGTTTAACACTAATTTGAGGGATCTATTTCCAGTGTTTAACACTGTTTTCTCTAGTATTTAACACTACTTTTAGCCAAATTGGCTAATTTTCCAGAGGCAAAAGTCCCTCCTCCAAATGAATCTCAAAATTGAGAAAATCAAAGATGAAAATGTTTAGCATTGCTAAATAATGTGGGCTTGAACCCAGACAAATGTCTAATGGTCCAACAAAGGGCCAACACTTCAAATCCAATTGGACTTAGCCCAAGTTGGCCATAAGTCCTCAACTCAGACTCAACTGAGCCAACGTGCTCACAATATAATTAACTAATCTTAGTTCCAAATTGGACTACAGATCACTTAATCCACCTTGGTTCAAGAGTACATCTCTTCACTCCTTTGATATTTGTCGTTGTAATTCCTCAGCGTCTTCAAAGAGGTGACGGGTCCCGATAACCACACATTTCACGGACTGTGGGGTCCTTAAACTCATGGACTACGATGTCCTTAACCTTGACCGCAACGTCTTAAAACTAACATTGGACCGCAATGTCCTTACACTACCTACCGACCGCAATGTCACTAAACAAAACAATAGAGCCCCTAATTGCTCTCTTGTCGGATCTAAACGATCCCGTTAAGTTGATCTTAGTCTAAAATTAGACTAACGTGTCCTTAACGAACGTTTAATTCGATCTTAGCCTCAAATAAGGTTAACGTATCCTTAAACACACACACCCAAACCAAATCTAAGAAAGATACGGATTTGGACTAGTGCACGCCCTACGGGCGACAACATAACTTAGTCTCCGTATACAATCCACGGGCAACCAAACACAAAACAAACACCCACGACACGAAGTGACCATATGGAGAAGGAGAAAGTGGTTACTGCGATGCGGTAGCGTAATTAACTACAGGGGCTTGAGCCTGCAGGGAAGAGCATCCCCACAATCAAAAACCCCTCAAGCGAGGGGGAATCTGACGAAGTCTTCTACATTGGACGCATCCGTTTAAACCTTCGATACTCGGTGCCATAAATCAACTTGGAATCTTCGGAAAGGTGGACGGATTGCACCTATTAGCATCTGCCCCGAATCTCAGGCAAGACGTCTGTCTTGCACGTCTTTCGGTGGGGAACAGATTCTGGCACGCCCGGTGGGACCTCTTCCTCTTTCCACTCCACACTTCGTGTGTCGTGTTCGCGAATGAATCGCGGTTTGCTATGGTTGCCTGTGGATTTGAGGTACTTAGATTTGGTGTCTTGCTCCGTGCAGAAAACAGAAGATCAATGGCTTCAAACTATACTACCTGCAACTGCAACTCTCACTCCGTCCTTGCTGGAAGAGTGACTTACGGGCCCCAAGCGGCCTCCCTTTTCAAGATACCAGTGGAGCAGGTAACTCAAGCCACCACCGGACTATTCTTCGGGACCATGCTCCCACCCATCAGCTTCAACGCCCATGTACCGTTACAAGAAGCTCCCAAGAATTCGGTATTCGATCGGCTTGCTACTACTGTGGCCCCTCTCAACGGGTCGCCCAACTCCACTGCCTCAGTTTTTAACAGACTAGGCCAGAGCTCCAACGGGCCCATGAAGAAGCCTGCAATACCAGAAGGCGTTATCCCGAAGCGGATAGCCATCCATGCTCCCAAAATCGTCAAGGCGGCTTCTCCTGCCAAAGGGTCGGTCTTCACAAGACTGACTATTTCTGCTCCCGTTCCAGGCGAAATCACCAAGGTTGCTTCCCCTACTCGGAAGTCTGCTTTTGATAGGTTAGCCATCCCTATTCAACGGACGTCGGTCTTTAAAAGGCTGATACCAGTGAATTCTGACCAACACAGGGGGCATGAGGAGGTCACCCCTACGGCTAAACCAACTCCAATCGCACGACATGCTCGCCGTCATCACTGGCGCCGGGTAAGGAAGGATGGGGGCAACTCCCCCTATGGACTAACTCCGCCAGCTCCAATGGTGGAAATAAATGCTGCTGTTCCGACTGGGAATAGCTTTGAACCGCTAAGAAGGGTGCGCAAAAACTCGCCAACTGCCGTATTGAAAAGATCTCCTCCACCTGTGGATAATGCCCCAAAGGTGAAGCTGGAGCAACCCCCTCAACGGCTGTCCTCTAAAATTTACAAGGTCTGGCGTCAAGTCTAAGACTCCGTGATGGATCAAGACTATCTCCGCCGACAGAAAAAGATGAAGGTTCAGCAGGAGAAGGACTACTCTGTCAAGCCATAAAGCGACGGCTACTTGGGTGCCCACTACAACGGCCCCCTCAACTTCGACCGCCCACAAAAGAAGTAGGTCGGATAAGATCCCCGCGTCTTTGGAAAATCGCAAAGACACTGAATCTAAACGCCCCAAGTCTGGGGGCATGGTGGTGCACACTGTCTATATGGCATCCGGGAAAGAGGATAGCCGCGCTTCGACGGGTCACCGACCGCTCACCCGATCCGTAACAAAAGCCCAGGAGCAGCAACAGAAGCTTCAAGAAATGCTGAAGCAAATGGCCGCACTCACCGGGCCAAAAGAGAGCTCGAAGGCGTCATCGGAACGTCACAAGCACGAGACTGATGCTGAATTCCTTCGGAGAATGCTCGAAAAGAAGGACAAGGAGGCTGCGGAACAAGCGGCCAATATAAAGCAAATGGCTCTTCTCTTCCAAGACATGGTAGGCATGATGATCCAGCCGGATCCCCCAGCCGAACATCCTCCAGTAATAATTAAAGACGACAGAGGAGAGATATCAAATCCAACCCCAGCTCTTTCAGCAGCCAAGGAGGAAACTATCTCCAAGGCCGCCCTGGATGATTATATTGCTCAGCAAATACGAGCTCATCAGGCGAACGAAGCGGCTGGCCAGGTCGTGGAGACTGGGCGACCATATCCGGGCTGGTATGACCAGATAAAATACCCGCCGGGATACACAATCCCTAAATTCCATGTGTACAAAGGGACAGGAAATCCACATCAGCATGTCGCTCAATTCAGGGCCTTATGCGGCAACACTGGAGGCGACGACAAACTGTTGCTTCGGCAATTCGTCGGCAGCTTAGCAGAAACGGGCTTTGAATGGTATTCGAAGCTACCTAACGACTCTGTTAAAATATTTGCGGAGATGGAGCTACTGTTTACACAAAGATTTGCAAGCGCTAGTGAGCGCACCCCGATCACCGCATTGATCAACGCCAGGGTAAGGCCAGGAGAAACATGGGTTCAATACGCAATACGATGGCGAAACTTATGGTCGAAGTGCGAACAACGCATCGAAGAAGCACCTGCGGTAGACATGTTCATAGGCACTCTGGATCCGCAAGCGACCATCTCGTAATTCATGATGTTCTCAAGCTAACTACTTTTCAGGCCTTGATTGACAAGTTGGCCCAAATGAATCAGATGGGTCATAGATCATCACTTTCAAAGTCGGATCCTTGGAATGAAAAGGGGAAAGGAAAAGCAACTTTCGTCGCCAATACTCAACAACAGCCGAGCAACTTAAAGCCGGTTTTCCATCGAAACAATATGCGTCCACGCCCATCCCTTAAGAAAAAACTAGGACGTCCTTACTCGTTTCCTCAGGATAAAATGAGAAGACTGTTCGAGCTGGCAGTGCGCAACAGGCTCATCAATCCGCCGAGTCCAAAACGTCCGTTGCAGCCAGGCGATCTCAACAATCCTAATTACTGCCCTTACCATCAAGCAGTAAGCCATCCAATCGACGATTGCTTCATTTTCAAAGGCTGGATTGAGGACCAATACCAACAAGGCAAGTTCGCATTATCCGAAAACTGGAAGGTGAACCCGCCACAACCTCATGCCCCTAAAAAAGAGGACATGCGGGGGCATCGTGCTCTTTTATAGAAAAAGCTCCATGGGAGGTCACTCTTTCAACCAAGACGAAAAGAATGCTGAAGGATCTTCACACATGCCCAGCCGTCAGGTGGAAAAGTCCGCCAGGGCCTGAGGTCATTGATGGGATGCTGAAACCACGCCCAACACCGAGAATTGATAGCAGCGGGCAAAACACCCATACGCAGCCGTCAAAGTCTTCGAAGAAAAAGGAGAAGACCCAAAAGCCCGTGAAGTTAGATGACAAGCGCACGGATCTGCAAAAACATGTTGACGCACTGGAAGAGTATACCAGAAGGCGCAGACCCCAGTCACACTCCAAGAATTCCTTAGCCACGTCCTTGAGGACGGAGATGATGATAAAAACTCGCCGGATGAACCTGAGGATTATGTGGCAAGCTGCCATGTGATCTCTCACTCGTCGATGGACGATGAAGGAGCTCCTTGCACCGAGAGACGGGGGGCAAGTCCTGAACCGGAACTTCTATGGCCGTCAGACGAAATGATCGACGCCTTCCTGAATGAAATTCATCTAAATAGTAAAGCCGATCGGGAGCGTGAGATGGCCATATTTGAAAAGGCCAAACGCCGGCGACTGGACAAAAGGGTCGAAACACTCCCACCAGATCAAAGTACATCCGCCGTAAATGAAAGATGGATCAAGACAAGGAAACAATTCGCCAAAGCCATATCGATGGGGATGAGTCTGCCCTCTTTCAGAGAAAATTCTCCTGGTGGTATACATCTTGATGAAGCGGAAGTACATCCTAACTTCTGCTTATATCATCAGAAGATCCCACATCCTACTGAGTACTGCAACTCCTTTAAGTGTTGGTGGCAAGGGTATGTCGCTCACAAGCAACACTTCAACAGGACAAAGCGTGAAACTCGTAGACAGCAGAAAAATGCAACAGTTGAGCGTAAAAGAATTGCCGGCAATTGTCATAGGGTTGATCCTGAGGGACCGCGAGTTCTCACATTCGGGAGTGACTCCGACGAAAAAGTAGCCATCGACCCTTTCTTCAAGGAATCCATCTCTAAAACGAAAGAATTGAGGAGTTGCGAGAACATTCAGCCGTGCAATCGCGCGCTACCCGGAAAGAATCTTGGACCCGCAAACAAGGGATCGAACAAAAAGGATAAAGGGAAGGAAAAAACGGCCTTCGTCGCCAATGCTCAACAACAATCGAGTGGCCCTAGACCGGTTGTTCGCCAAAGCAACAAGCGGCAACCCCTCTATGAAAAGTTGAAATGACCTTACTCATTTCCCCCTGATGAAACTAAGAGGTTGTTCGAACTAGCAGTGCGCAACAGGCTTATCACTCTACCGGAGCCGAAACATCAGCTACAACTGAATGATGTCAATAATCATAATTACTGCCCTTACCACCAAGAATTGGGCCATCCGATCGAAAACTGCTATGTATTAAAAAACTGGGTTGAAGACCAATACCAACAGGGCAAGTTCGCGCTGCCCGAAAACTGGAAGGTGAGCCCGCCACAACCACATGCTCCGAGAAAGATGGACATGCCGGGGGCATCATGCTCATTCACAGGGAAATCCCCATAGACCGAAAAGTCAGTAAACTAGAGATTCGCCTCAAATACGAAGACGGTGGACCACTATGTCCTAAAACTGGCTGCGGACCGAAATGTCCCTAAACTAACAACGGACCACTATGTCCTAAAACTAGCCGATGACCGAAACGTTGTTAAACTACTACTAACCCGCGGCATCCCCAGGCTGACGACATAAAAAAAAAAGAGGAACGGTATGTCCATAAGCAAAATGGGCACGGATGAAAACCCGAAAGGGCTCCGTGAGTAAAAACAGCAGGGCTACCGGCGAGTGTTGTGAAAACCCGAAAGGCGCAACCTCGTAAAAAAAAGAAGAGATTAAAAAAACGGTATGTCCATAAGCAAAATGGGCACGGATGAAAACCCGAAAGGGCTCCGTGAGTAAAAACAGCAGGGCTGCCGGCGAGTGTTTGTGAAAACCCAAAAGGGCGCAACCTCGTTAAAAGACACTTGCAAGGTCCTCTCGACCTTGTGAGGAGAAATCACCCGCGTGAGATCCCTAAGACTCACAAGGGAGCAACACACTTAGGAATCCTCACGATTCCTAAGGAGAAATTACATTTGCGAGATTCTCACGACTCGTAAGGAAAATCCTCTTATGAGACCCTCACGCCTCATAAGATTTGAAAGTCTTAAGTTACAGAGACCTGAATCTTGTGAGGAGAAATCACCCGCGTGAGATCCCTACGACTCACAAGGGAGCAACACACTTAGGAATCCTCACGATTCCTAAGGAGAAATTACACTTGCGAGATTCTCACGACTCATAAGGAAAATCCTCTTATGAGACCCTCATGCCTCATAAGATTTGAAAGTCTTAAGTTACAGAGACCTGAACCTGTTCTTAAGCATCCCCCACAACATCCACTAATTCCCTACAAGCGGTTCAATACTGACCCTTGTATACAATCCACGGGCGCGAATAAACATTTCCCTAACAAAGTCCCATCCGTGACTAGGGATATGTTCGCACGGTGAACAACCCTTGTGAGTCCTCTCGACTCATAAGGAGAAAACACTCTTGTAAGATCCTTACGACTTATAAGAGAACATACACTTAGGAGCCCTCATGATTCCTAAGGAGAAAACGCACCTGCGAGATCCTCACGACTCGTAGGGAGAAACACCTTTATGAGACCCTTACGGCTCATGAAGTCAAAAGCCTTAGTCGACGGGATCCTAACCTTGTTTGCTAAGCCACCTTTGTTCGACATCGACAGAGGCAAATGATGATTCGCTCCTGGCAATATACTAGTTGTAGCGATGCTGATGCCTAAATCGGTATCAAATTCCAAGTCCTTTCATGGAAAATGATGATTCACTCCTGGCTATATTCCAGTCGCAGCGATGTTGATGCTAAGATTGGCATCAGATCCCAAATCCCCTACTCGCGAAAAAAAATCAACGAGCCAAAAATGCATATGAAATAGTTGAAATGATGGGGCAACTTGTAACGAAATCAGCAAGTAAAAATGTATGCATACAAAATAGCAGAAATGATTGGGCGACTCGCAATAAAAAACAGCGAGTAAAAATAAAATAAATAGCCGAAATGATTGGGCAGTCGCGACCTTCGCGATATAAAAGCTGAAATGATAGAGCGTCGCGAAAAAAAAAATGAATGATGAAAGAATGAAACTTTTTGCCCTACAGGTGAGATCACATCGATCCCTATATACAATCCATGGGTACAAACAAAGAGGGAACCATACCTTCCCAACAGGCTCCATCAGAAAGCGAAGCCAAATCTCAATGGTTCATAGACAACCTAGAGACAATCTCGACATTTGTCGCAATATTGCAGACACAATGTCAACAAACGAAGCGAAGGAAGATCTCTAGCTTCAGGGTCTCGACGTCAACATCGACAACTTAGAGATCACCAACGGCGTTTCTCCTCACTCCAACCAGACGCAGACATGACATCAACAACCGACCTCAGAGTCGCAGCGAAACGGAGCCATGGCAAAATCCCTAGTTCCAAATCTCAATGGCCACATCTATAGCCTGGAGACCAACAACGGTGTGCCTCCTCATTCCAGCAGGACATAGATGCTACACCATCAAACGGTGCCACGGTATAGTCCTTAGTTCCAAATCTCGACGGTTCACAGACAACCTAGAGACCATCTCAGCATTCGTCCCGTTACAGCATACGAGATGTCAACGACGGCATTCCTCCGCAGTCCAGCAGGATGCAGATACAACGTCAACAAAAGACCTCACGGTCGAAACAAAGCGGAGCGACGGAAAAATCCCAACTCCACCTCAGCATTCGTCTCGTTACAGCAGACGAGATGTCAACGACGGCGTTCCTCCGCAGTCCAGCAGGATGCAGATACAACGTCAACAAAAGACCTCACGGTCGAAACAAAGCGGAGCGACGACAAAATCCCAGCTTCACCTCAGCATTCGTCTCGTTACAACAGACGAGATGTCAACGACGGCGTTCCATCGCAGTCCAGCAGGATGCAGATGCAACGTCAACAAAAGACCTCACGGTCGAAACAAAGCGGAGTGACGGCAAAATCCCAGCTCCACCTTAGCATTCGTCTCGTTACAGCGGACGCGATGTCAACAACGGCGTTCCTTCGCAGTCCAGCAGGTCGCAGATGCAACGTCAACAAAAGACCTCACGGTCGAAACAAAGCGGAGCGACGGCAAAATCATAGATCTACCTCATCATTCGTCTCGATACAGGAGACGAGATTTCAACAACGGCGTTCCTTCGCAGTCCAGCAGGATGTAGATGCAACGTCAACAAAAGACCCCATAGTCAGCAAAGCGGAGTGACGGCAAAATCCTAGCTCCACCTCAGCATTCGTCTCGTTACAGCAGACGCAATGTCAACAGTAGCGTTCCTTCACAGTCCAGCAGGATGCAGACGCAACGTCAACAAAAGACTTCACGGTCAAAAGCCAACGAAGAAAAGGCCAAATTCCTAGCTTCAGGTTCTTGACGGTAACTCATATAAAACGTGAAAGACAATCGGAGATCATCCCACATGGAGTGGTCACCACCACGACGTTCGTCTCGATACAGCGAACGAGATGTCACTACAGCGTCCTTGCTCCAACAGGATCCGGACACGCCAAAGCAAACGAAGAAAATGACAAATTCCTAGCTTCAGGGTCTTGACGGCAACTCATATAAAACCTGAAAGACAATCGGAGATCATCCCACACCAGCGCGGAGTGGTCACGACCACGACGTTCGTCTCGATACAGCAGAAGAGATGTCATAACAGCGTCCTTCCTCCAATAGGATCCGGACACGCCAAAGCAAACGAAGCGAAGGCCAAAATTCTAGCTTCAGGGTCTTGACGGTAACTCGTATAAAACCTGAAAGACTACCGGAGATCATCCCACATGGAGTGGTCACCACCTCGACGTTCGTCTCGATACAGCAGATGAGATGTCACCACAGCGTTCTCCCTCCAGCAAGATTCAGACGCGAGAATCAAACAACGGAGCCACGGCAAAATCCCTAGTTCCAAACCTCGATGGTTCATCAACAACCTAGAGACAACCGCGACATTCGTCTCGATACAGCAGACGTAATGCCAGCAAACGAAGCGAAGGCCAAATTCCTAGCTTCAGGGTCTTGACGGTAACTCATATAAAACCTGAAAGACTACCGGAGATCATCCCACATGGAGTGGTCACCACCTCGACGTCCTTCTCGATACAGTAGATGAGATGTCACCACAGCGTTCTTCTTCCAGCAGGATTCAGACGCAACAACCAAACAACGGAGCCACGGCAAAATCCCTAGTTCCAAACCTCGATGGTTCATCAACAACTTAGAGACAACCGCGGCATTCGTCTCGATACAGCAGACGCAATGCCAGCAAACGAAGCCAAGGCCAAATTCCTAGCTTCAGGGTCTTGACGGCAACTCATATAAAACCTGAACGACTATCGGAGATCATCCCACACCAGCGCGGAGTGGTTATGACTCATCGGGGCTCTCCAAAATGAGCCTAACCTCAAGTAAAAAGCGGCATGGCAAAATTCCTATCGCTTGCTCTTCCGACGGTCAAACTGCCTAGGAAGATTGCTTGAAGACGTCTTGTCCAGCCCCCGAAGGGATTAGAGACACAACAGTCGCAAGGCTACTCGAACAGCAAGATTGCCTATCGAGGAATACATCAGCCAACGCGACGGTACAACGGGCAAAACCCTAGTACCACATACCCTAACGGACCTCTGTCGTAAAGAGCAGAGGTTAACTGTGACGTTAGGACATTCTTGCGAGAACTTCTCGATTTGTTTCAACTCGTAGGAAAAAGCCTTAGGCAATGGGGATAAAGACTTGTTTCCTAAGAACTGGGGCCCTGCAAGTCAGTCCAAAAGGGACCCTTGCATACTATTCACGGACCACACTCTCCAAAGTCGAATCTCGACAAGGAGGGAAACAACCACTTACGAGTCTTCTCGACTTGTAAGGGGGAAAATTCTCTTGAGAGATCCTTACGACTCTCAAGAGAAAACGCACGACTCCTAAGTAGAAAATACACCTATGGGATCCTCTCGACCTGTAGGGAGAAAATTCTTTATGAGACCCTCATGGCTCATAAAGTTGAAAAGTCATAGGTAGCAGATCCTAACTCTGTCACCTAAGCCATCGCTGTCCTATAAAGAGTTCAAGAGGAACTGTTATTTACCATCTATAGGCCACACTTGCCAAAGCTACATGTCACTGAAATGGAGAAGTTACTCATGAGCATATAAACTCCTTCACACCAGAATAAGACATAAAGAAATAAAAGGGTGCGGCTCATGGGGCTGAGGGTTTGGAACTATATCTCTTAAGAGTTGAGATTTGAGTCAATGATAAATGACGACGCTTGTGTCCGCTCGTTATCTTCTCAGATCAAGATTCTGAAAATTATATACGAACCCGAAACTGGTCATACGCTATGCATAACTCTGCACTACTTCACCCATGTACATACTTACGTGGGCAAAGTAGTTGGGGGCATTTGTTCCCGCCAAAAATTTCTGCGCAAAAGAGCCCAAGGTATCAAATGGCAGCGATACGCTTAAGAAAATATGAACCAGTATTTTTCGGGCTGTATTTTGAAAAACTCCCGAAGGATATACAGCTAAATTCTGATGGTATCGAAAGCATCTCGAAAAATCCTTCGATTTGATATATTATGGGCCTCATAATTTATCCGGAATCAAAAGTTATGAGGCATCACGTGGCCACACGTGACTGAGCATCACGTGCCCCCACGTGACCGAACATCACGTGCCCACACGTGACCGAGCATCACGTGCCCACACGTGACCATTTACAGGCAAAGCCTGTAGGCACTAAATAAAATAAATAATTAAATGGGTCACGTGCCCACACGTGATGGGCCTTTAAAAACCCATTGAAGAGAATTAAAAAAAACATAATAAAACGGCTAAGGAAAGACCCCAATGGGACATCACGTGCTCACACGTGACCAAGGGTCACGTGCTGACACGTGATGGTTCTTTAGCCCAATTAAAAGACAGAATTTAAATCTGAATAAAGGAGGGTCACGTGCCAACACGTGATGGGCTTTGAAAGTCTTCTGAATTAATAAAATTAAATTCTAATTAAGGAAAATCAATGACCCTAACTAGGAAAGTATTTCTCTAAATCTTTCCAAACAAAAAAGATTGTGCTTTGTAGAGTGGAGCACTGTTGGATTAAAAATCCAATGGTGATTAAAAATCACCAATTTATGGAAAGATTTTATACAAGGAAAGATTTCTCTAAATTTCACCAGAAATAACAAACAGAATATCTTTAGGATTGAAAATCCAATGGTGAATAAAATTCACCGTGTGATCTAAAGGATCATATTAGTTATGAAAACAAAAAAAAATCTTTCAAAGAGAGATTTACTAAACAAATTGATTCTTTTCTTTCTCCTATAAATAGGAGCCAAGAAGAAAAGAGAAGGGATCTACTTTTTTTTTAGAGAAAAAAAGAGAGGAGAATTTAATTCTCAAGAGAGAAAAGAGAAGAAGAGAATTTAATTCTCAAGAGAGAAAAGAAAATTTCTTCAGAAGAGAAAATAAAACCCTAGGTGAGAAAAGAAAGGGGATCAAAACTTCAAAAAAGAGAATTTAATTCTCAAATCTAAGAGTTTAACTCTTCTGCACAAAAGAACTTAATTCTTCCTCTGATTGAAGATCTGCAATGAGCACATCTTCCCATAAGTTGAGAATTTAATTCTCATCGGGTTAAGATCCTGCCATGCAGATCCAAAACTTAGAGGGGGAATTGAGTTTAGAGAATTTAATTCTCCCAAAACAAAGTTAGGGTTTAACCCTATATGAGAATTTAATTCTCCCAAAATTATAGGAATTTAATTCCTTCAAGATGGACAGAACTAGGGTTTAACCCTAGTTGAGAATTTAATTCTCTCAAATTCACAGGAATTTAATTCCTCTTAAAATGAAATTAGGGTTTTACCCTATACAAGAATTTAATTCTTTTACATATATGGGAATTTAATTCCTCTAAAAGAAATTAGGGTTTAACCCTACATAAGAATTTAATTTTTTTATAATAGGAATTTAATTCCTCCAAAATCATGATTAGGGTTTAACCCTACAGAGAATTTAATTCTTAAAATAAAGAGACTTGAAAGATCTCCATGCACATAAAGAACATTGGTCACGTGATGACACGTGACCCCAATCCGCAGTGATCAGAAAAGAAGGAATAAACTAGGTCACGTGTCCCCATGTGACCCCTAAAAAGATCCCCAAAAATAAAAAGGAAATAGCTTTGAGGCAATGCCTCACGTGCTCCCATGTGACTCCCAAAACGTAGAAAGAAAAGGCAAAGGAAATGAAGGCTTTGGGCGCTCTCACGTGTACCACATGACCCCTTGGCAAATGCTTTAACAGTCAGCGCATAAATCCCCATCACGTGCCAGCACGTGATGCTCCAAAATAAAATATAAAATGTATTTAACGCTTAATTGCAGAACGAAGAAAAGGAATCTGGTCCCACCTTTGGGCGCCCTCACGTGACCCTTTTTTTTAGTGTTTAACACTAATTCGAGAGCTTTATTCCAAGTGTTTAACACTGATTATCTTTTAGTGTTTAACACTAATTTGAAAATCTTATTTCCAGTGTTTAACACTGTTATTTTCTAGTGCTTAACACTAATTTGGGATTCTATATTTCCAGTGTTTAACACTGATTGTCTTTTAGTGTTTAACACTAATTTGAGGGATCTATTTCCAGTGTTTAACACTGTTTTCTCTAGTGTTTAACACTACTTTTAGCCAAATTGGCTAATTTTCCAGAGGCAAAAGTCCCTCCTCCAAATGAATCTCAAAATTGAGAAAATCAAAGATGAAAATGTTTAGCATTGCTAAATAATGTGGTCTTGAACCCAGAAAAATGTCTAATGGTCCAACAAAGGGCCAACACTTCAAATCCAATTGGACTTAACCCAAGTTGGCCATAAGTCCTCAACTCAGACTAACCTGAGCCAACGTGCTCACAATATAATTAACTAATCTTAGTTCCAAATTGGACTACAGATCACTTAATCCACCTTGGTTAAAGGGTACATCTCTTCACTCCTTTGATATTTGTCGTTGTAATTCCTCAGCGTCTTCAAAGAGGTGACGGGTCCCGATAACCACACATTTCACGGACTGTGGGGTCCTTAAACTCATGGACTACGATGTCCTTAACCTTGACCGCAACGTCTTAAAACTAACATTGGACCGCAATGTCCTTACACTACCTACCGACCGCAATGTCACTAAACTAAACAATAGAGCCCCCAATTGCTCTCTTGTCGGATCTAAACGATCCCGTTAAGTTGATCTTAGTCTAAAATTAGACTAACGTGTCCTTAACGAACGTTTAAGTCGATCTTAGCCTCAAATAAGGCTAACGTATCCTTAAACACACACACCCAAACCAAATCTAAGAAAGATACGGATTTGGACTAGTCCACGCCGTACGGGCGACAACATAACTTAGTCTCCGTATACAATCCACGGGCAACCAAACACAAAACAAACACCCACGACCCGAAGTGACCATATGGAGAAGGAGAAAGTGGTTACCGCGATGCGGTAGCGTAATTAACTGCAGGGGCTTGCGCCTGCAGGGAAGAGCGTCCCCACTATAAAAAACCCCTCAAGCAAGGGGGAATCTGACGATGTCTGCTACATCGGACGCATCCGTTTAAACCTTCGATACACGGTGCCATAAATCAACTTGGTATGTTTGGAGAGGTGGACGGATTGCACCTATTAGCATCTGCCCTGAATCTCAGGCAAGACGTCTGTCTTGCGCGTCTTTCGGAGGGGAACAAACTTCATGAGCAGGAATGGCTATCCGCTTAGGGATAACCCTTTCTGGTTTCGCGGGCTTCTTCATGGGCCCAAATGAGCTTTAGCCCAGTCTATCAAAGACTGAGGCGTTGGAGCTGGACGACCCGTTGAGAGGGGCCGCAGTAGTTGTGAGCCGATTAAGGAACGAGCTCTTCGAAACTTCTTGCAATGGTACAGGGGTATTGAATCTCATCGGTGGGAGTATGGTCCCGAAGAATATCCCAGTGGTGGCTTGAGTTACCTGCTCCACTGGCATTGTGAAAAGGGAGGTCGCTTGGGGCCCGTAGGTTACACCTCCAGATGAGGCGGAATGGGAGTTGCAGTTGCAGCTGGAGAAGTTAGAGGCCATTGATGTTCTTTTTTCTGCACGAGAGCAAAACCAAATCTTAGTACCACGAAACCAAGGGCAATCATTTTAAACCGCAATTCGTCTGCGAACACGACACACGAAGTGTGGAGTGGAAAGAGGAAAAGGTCCCACCGGGCGTGCCAGAATCTGTTCCCCGCCGAAAACAGAGACGGGACCGCGTAGGTCAGTCTTGCCTGAATTTCGGGGCAGATACTATTTGGTGCTATCCGTCCACCTCTCCAAAGATACCAAGTTGATTTATGACACCGTGTATCGAAGGTTTAGACGGATGCGGCCTATATAGCAGACTTCGTCAGATTCCCCCTTGTTGATGGGTTTTTTTATTGTGGAGACGCTCTTCCCTGAGGCGCAAGCCCTTGCAGTTAATTACGCTACCGCGTTGCGGTAACCACATTCTCCTTCTCCAGATGGTCACTTCGTGTCGTGTGTGTTTGTTTTGTTTTTGGTTGCCAGTGGATTGTATACGGAGACTAATTTATGTTGTCGCTCGTAGGGCGTGGATTAGTCCAAATCTGTATCTTCTTAGATTTGGGTTTGGGGTTGGGTTTAAGGATACGTTAGTCTCATTTGAGAATAAGATCAACTTAAACGCTTGTTAAGGATACGTTAGTCTAATTTTTAGACTAAGATCAACTTAACGGAATCGTTTAGATCCAACAAAAGAGCATTTGGACTCTATTGTTTTAGCTTAGGGACTTTGCGGTCCATAATTAGTTTAAGGACGCTATGGTCCAATGTTAGTTTAAGGACATTACGGTCCAACATTAATTTAAGGACATTACGGTCCAGTTTAAAGACATCATAGTCTGTAAAGGTTAAGGACATCCTAGTCCTTGGGCTTAAGGACCCCACAGTCCGAGGTTAAGGACATCATAGTCCATGGGCTTAAGGACTCCACAGTCCAGTTTAAAGACGTCATAGCCTATGAAATGTATGGTTTTCGGGACCTGTCACCTCTCTGAAGACGTTGAAAGATTACAACGACAAATATCAGAGGAGTGAAGAGATGTACCCTTGAACCAATTTTGGTTGAGAGATCTGTAATCCAATTTGGGACTAAGATCTGTTGAAAGATTTATGAGCATATGGGATCAATTAATCTGAATGAGGGGTTTATGGCCAACTTGGACTCAGCCCACTCAGTTAAAATGTTAAACATTTGACAATGCTGAGCATTGATTTGAGTTTCTGACAACTTTTGTCTTTTATTGAATGCTGAGCATTCATCGTAGCTCTAGGCTTTATTTATATAACACTTTATGTTCTTTTAGCGCACACGTGAGGAGCACGTGGCGCGCTTGACGCTTTGCGCCTGTCAAAGAGCGCAGAGCGTTAGTTTATGAGCGCATTGCACTTCTGCTGAGTAGCGCCCACGTGAGGAGTGCGTGGTGCGCTTGACGCTAAGCGCCAAATGATGGGCGCATTACGCCAGTTTGTGAGCACATGGCGCTATTTTATGAGTGCAAGCGCTATTTGTTAAATATCGCACACGTGGGGAGCACGTGGTGCACTTAGCGCTGAGCGCTAGTCTATAAGCGCAGTGCGCTGTATTTGGAGCGCTAAGGCTCTGCAGCGCTTTGCGCTAGTCTTGAGCGTTGAGGCGCTTCTGCTAAGTAGCGCACATGTGAGGTGCACGTTGTGCGCTTGGCCCTGTGCGCCAGTCCAAGAGCGCAAAGCGCTATTTTATGAGCGCAAAGCGCTAACTGATCATCTTTATGATCCGAGAAATAAATTCTCGTTTATAAGAGACTTTGTCTCAAGATTCTAAGAACAAAAATTCTTACTTTATAGGAGATGCTTCAATCTTTTATATTGATGAAAGGCTTTGCTTTTATGGATCTGTGATTCTTAAGAGAATTGAATTATTCTCCCCCCTTTTTTATAATGAGATGTTCATGATCTCTTTGTATAAAAGACCTTAGTCTTATAGATCTATGATCTGTGAGAAAAATTATGTTTTTCTTTTTATTTTATGATGAAATCCTTTGATATCTTTGTGAAAGACTTTGGTCTTGTAGATTCATGATCTCAAAGAAAGAAGTAAATTCTTCTTTTTAATATAAGATGATTTCATCTCTCTGTATATTTTTACCTTGAAGAAAATCTTCTTCATTTACCGAGAGCTTGGCTCTTCTTTATGAGATTTCTCAAAGTTTATGGGGGGGTTCCTCTGTATGTTTCTGTATCAGACTTGAAGTCTTAGGGCCTTTTTATAGAGCAAGCTGATTTGTTCAATCGGTTAAGGAGATCTTTTCTCCAATTGATTTGGGGATTTCCCCACCGCTGGATCTTTGATCCAAGAGCTTCTGATTTACAGAAGGCAATATTCTTGTTTCTAACAAGATTGGGAAATCTTTCCATACAGAATTTATTCCGTACTTTTGGTGATTTTTAATCACCATTGGATCATTGATCCAATGGTGCTCTAATTTACAGAGCACAATCTTGTTGTTTGGAACGATTTTGAGGAATCTTTCCTTAACAGAATTTAATTCTAATTAATTGATGATTTATCATCTTTATTGGATCTCTGATCTGACGGTGATGAGCTTTTAGTTCCAGCGCCACCGCACCCGTACTTTGCACGTGGTGCGCTGCTTAGAGTGCAGCGCACTTAGCGCCAGCGCACCCGTGCTTTGCACGTGGTGCGCTGCTTAGAGCGCAGCGCACTTAGCGCCAGCACACCCGTGCTTTGCACGTGGTGCGCTGCTTAGAGCGCAGCGCACTTAGCGCCAGCGCACCCGTGATTTGCACGTGGTTCGCTGCTTAGGGCGAAGTGCACTTGGCGCTACTAAGAAGTATTTACTTTATTTCAAAATTTGAATTTTAAACAGTGCTTTGCTCTGATTGGGGAAAATAATGATGGTGACGACGAGGTGATCGGCAAAGAGATGGGTTGAGGAGCTAGGGTTTGGGTGTGCAGGGTTCTTTGTGTGCAGGCTCGGGAAAGGAGGAAGAAGAAGAAAATGATGACGAGGAGGAGGAGGAGGAGAAGAGGATGGAGATGAGGGTTGAGTTTTGAGGAGGCAGAGGAGGCTGCTAGGGTTAAGCTTGCATGGGTTTCTCGTGGGGTTAAATAGGGAAAGGAAGAAGGGAGGTGATGCTAAGGAAGATGGCGGTGACTAGATGTGAGAAGCGCACAGTAATCGCGATAGGAGAGAGAGAGCGTTCGAGAGGAGAGAGAAAGGGGGGGAGAGTGAGTCTGCGAGATAGAGAGAGAAAGAGAAAGAAAGAAAAGGGAGAGAGAAATCTGTTATTAGTTAAGATTAAAATTTAAAAATATATTTTGGTTAATTAAATTTTTAATGTAACAGTTTAATAAATATTATATTAATAAAATATTTGATATTCTGGTAAATACAAACTTAGTCCAAAACACGCCCGGGTCGGGTCTAAAAATCCAGTTTTAAAATATGAAAAATATAAGTGTCGACCAAAACTAAAATTAGATATCCGGGTAACGAAAATACATACCCCCAAGAACGGATGCACGTACGTGCGCGTAGCCATCCAAACAAGTCCGTTTCACTGAACGGGACGAGACAAGATGCGCGGATGCTACCACAGGGTCAGGGGTATCATGCAGGCCATGCAATGTATTTTTTGAAATATTTTATTGACTTTAAATGTTATATTTAAAAATACAGATGCCAGATAAATGCCAATATGCAGTATGTAAATATGGAAGTGCACGAGTCCACGTAACAAGTCAGAATAAATCATAAATATGAATTAAGACTGGTTTCAAGCATGTTGGTCGAGTTGAATGCAAATACAGATATCAAAATACTATTCGCACCAAAAACACAGTAAATCAAAAACTACCATAAATAAAAAAAATACTTGACTAGAACTGGTATAAATGAACTAGGGTGTTACAGATTTCCTTCTCTCAAACTTTTCTTATCCTACCCTAACAAGTGAGAAACTACTCACGCATTAAAAAGAGAAAGAAAACAAAACAAGAGGGAAGGTAGAAAGAAATGAAGTTAAGAAGATCACAACTAGCTATTTGAGATCTCACTTTGGCAAGGACCATACTCATGTATCATGGTTGTAAAGATAAAGAAAATGAGAAAAAAGAAAGAAAGCAAAGAAATAACAACTACTAGATTAGCAAATGAAAATTACAAGCAAGTAAAATAACACAATTACAAGATATAAAAAGAAACTCTTCTTTTATTCATTATCACTCATGAAGCTCACTACAATGTTAATGGAGAAAGATGAAGAGGAAGAAGAACTACAAACACTTATCCTAAATCTAATTCAAAGAAAAAGGCACCCTTCACTTGGCTTGGGTCTGGGCTATTTATAGGCAGGCAAATGAAACCCTAGGGATACAATCTGATCGAAAATGAAGTTACAAAAATACCCCTACAAAACGATCCAACACAGTGCTGAGTCGGTCGTGGATCAGCGGCCTAAGTGCCATTTTGGCAGCGGATCCGCGGCCTTTGGTAGAATTGGAGGCTCGTCTTTTCTGGGTTTCTCCATGTTGCTTCACTCTTCTGTTTGGTACAATTGGGTTTCTCAGAATCTCTTCGGTTTTCTTCAAGATTTTCAGCAGTGTAAAAGATAAAATGATGTGGACTTTTTGCCTTGATTTTCTTGAGCTCCGTGTTGAAGTCTTGAATCTTGTACTGCCCTTGTGCTTTGTGCATTGAAATGACCAATGATTTGTCATTTTGTCCCTTGAACTGGTAGGCGGCATCATGCGGATGGTGAGCGGAGATCGGTATTTATCTGTTGTTGGCCGTAGTCCTGGATTTGTTGCGACTTTTCACGATTTTCATTGTAATGAGCTGAGAACCGGTAACCCGTAATTATTTAGCAAATAAGGATCAAATGTACCTATCTATTTGCAATGCGATCAAGAATGGGCGATATGAAAATGCAAAAATCTGATATGAACAAATACCCCCAAACTTATCTTTTGCTCGTCCTGAGCAAAACCAACATATTCACAAAAAGTCCTAACCTCACTTTCGCAGGGAACGCGATTGCACTGAGCTCGTGCAATAAGCCGTTAAACCTCTAGGTTATCTTAGAGGAGGACTGTTGTCTCCTGACCAGAAAAAAGATTCTTTTTTTCCATTCGAGGTTTTCAGTGGATACTACCCACAAAATCCTATCAAATTGACTGTTGACTCTAATTCTACAATTCAGCATTCTAGCAAGAAATTTTATCATCTTCAAGTTAGAAATCAACCCGTATTTTTTCACTCTTCCTATTCATTTAACTTAAGGTCTCTTGAGTTTTCCTTCTAATGTATAATCTCAACTCCGGAATTTTTATCATCTCTATTGAAGATATAAACCCTATCTTTCATTCCTATCTCTCCTCCAAACTCTAATCATATACCCCTACGTGTGTGTAATTATCACCCCTATATTTGGAAATTCAACTCAAGCTATGATACCTTTGTCTTATTACCTAGTACTACTTCTTTTCATTAATGATGGACGGTTTTGCTCATACACCTTTCATACGACTATTAATGCTTCTTGAGGCACTAACATCCGATTACTGAATGTATGAACTTAAAGCGTAAATAGCAGTCTCCGGGTCTTGTATTTTATTCTTTTTTTTCCTTTTTCTTTCTTTTTCTATTTTTTATTTCAAGACCAGATATATTTTCAAAGATGCTCTTATGGTGGTTAGCTTTAAATGGCGTTTTTTCTTTCATACTAGGTTTTCAGGCAAGAGTATTTCTAGGTATCTTTTACTATCCCAAGTTTCAAGGTATGTGTATGTGCGATTTGTAGGGTATATATTTTCAGAATTTGGACTTAAGGTTCAGAATTATTTTTCAGACTTATACTTCAAATAGAGCTTTCAATACTCTTCTCTCATTTCGACTTAGCCCCAGAACTGAACTCAAAATTTGCTTATTTCTAAATAAACTGTAAAGACGTATATTTTATACAGTTATACTTCAAGGAAGGTTATTTTTAGGGTTTTTAATTTACTAAATTTAGGATCTAGTTTTTTCTAACTAATCAACCATCATGTTGAACTCGAGTCAAATATGGCCAATATTGAAATTTTCAATTTTTTTAAAGGATGCAATGCAGAAAAATAAGATACAGAATTAAATATGCAAAGAAAAACAAATATTTATAAAAAATAAAAAAAACGTCCAGGTGCAATGCAAAGATAACTATTTACAACCAAACCTCACCCCTAAACTTATTGATAGCGGTATCCTCACCGCTCCATGCGGCATCTTCTAGACGCGGCCTCACTTGTCCCAGCCTCACCCCTATCTATCCCCCGTCCTCTCGATCGTGCTCGTTCGTCTTTGGCCAGTAGGGTGGACATTCCCTGTTCCAGACTCGTCAGTCGCTGATGAAAGTTTGTCAGCATCCTTATCACTCGTTCTACCCCCTATGGGCTCGTCGTATCAAGCACGCTTGCGCAGCGGGGGTTAGCTCTTCATCGCTCGCTGTAGAAATCGAGCTGGGTGTTTTGGCCATCACATTCTCGGCCGGCTCGGTGCGCGACCATAATGCGTGAAGTCGTGTGTAGGATGTGGAGACACACTCAAGAAGGGGTCGAATGGGAACCCCACCATGCATGTAAAATTCAAATTCCTCAACAGGAAGGAAATGACGACACAGTTGTGTCACCAACATCGGGCATGGATAATTGGCAGCCCTTTTGCCGGCGTCAATCGAGTGTAGCAACACAGTGCACATGTCGTAGCTAGGATTTCTGGTCATTAAAGTGTGCACTATATGTAGGGATGGTGTAAAAAATATTGTGTTGTGCGAACTTCCGAAAATATTGTTTTGTGCCCAACGGCACACAGTTAAAACATTAGCATAAAGCGTGCGAGCCTGAATGCCTTTCCTAGGCTCCCTAGAACAGTCGTCTCCCATTAATGGTAGGTAGTCCTCAAAACGGAGGGTTTGGTCGTGGACGGGGATTCGTGGTATTAAAGTAACTTCATGAATGAATTCCTTATCGATTAAAATTTCCCGATCCCCCAAAAGTAATCTAATGTGCCCGTGTTGTGCTAAACTTCCCTCCTCTACACTATCATAGAAACGTGCAACAAGATCCGGAAGCGCGAATGCGTTCGGATGGTTAAATAACATAAAGTTCCATCCGCGCTTTCGGATCTCGTCGCCGAAATAACTACCGTAAATATTAAGCACAAACAATTGGGAGAAATCCCTTTCAAATTGCAGGATAGGGGCCATGACAGAGAGCAAATGTAGAAAGTAGGAATTTTACAGAGAACAGTTTAGAGCCGCAAATCTCCTCTGAAAATTTCAGAGGGAGAGGATAGTAGATGGCGGCGGATGCGCGGCAGGAGAGGGTGAAGCGCGGCGGCTTGGTGAGATCGAAGGCGCAAACTAAAGAGGCGGCTAGGGTTTTGATTTAGGGTTAGAATGAGGCTCGGAGAATATAGAAGAGGGGTCGGAGTGTTTTTATAGGGGTTGTTTGGTTATATGTACAAAAGCCCCCTTAAAAAGAGGAATTTATTTTGTAAAGAAAAAAGTATTTTTTTTATATAATAGAACTGAATATTTATAAAAACACCCCCCGAAAATTTGAATTTTTTTATTCTATAAATAATTACATGTGGGAAATTTTAAAAAATTGGTATAAACATACCCCCAAACTTATTTGAAACAGTGTTTCCACTGTTTATGGCTGGATAATCGAAGTTTGGTGGTAAGTGGAGAAAGATTAGTCAATGTAAACCGGCTCCTGCAACATCAGGAGCTCCTCCGATGGGTCTACGGTGAGGAATGGTTTTACCCCGTGTCCGTTCTATTTGAATAATGAACCGTCCTCTGAATTTTCCAAATCCACCGCACCATGCGGATATACAGTCCGCACAAAAAAATGGTCCTTTCCAGCGAGATCTGAGCTTCGCAGGATGGAAATGTAGTCGGGTGTCGTAAATAAGCACCTGCTGTCCAGGTGTGAAAGTTTTGCGCGTAAGGTGTTTATCATGAAACACCTTCGTTCGGTTCTTAACGACAACCACGTTTTCGTAAGCTTCATCCCGAAGCTCGTTCATTTCGTTGATCTGCAGCTTCCGATGGCTGCCCGCATCTTCAAGGGTTAGATTCAACTCTTTGATCGCCCAAAATGCGCGATGCTAGATTTCCACTGGAAGGTGGCAAGCCTTCCCGTAAACAAGCCGATAAGGAGACATGCCAAGATCAGTCTTATAAGCTGTTCGAAATGCCCAAAGGGCATCAGTGAGTTTTAAAGACCAATCCTTATGGTTCTTGGAAACCGTTTTCTCCAAAATCTATTTGATTTGCTGATTTGAAACTTCGGCTTGCCCATAAGTTTGGGGGTGATAGGGCGTGGATAGCTTATGATTAATGGAATATTTCCGCATCAAGGCCTCGAAAGTCCTATTACAGAAATGCGTTCCATTGTCGCTAATGATCGCGCGGGGGGGCCTAAACCGGGAAAAGATGTTTTCCTTAAGGAATCTAATGACAAACTTGTCGTCATTCGTCCGGCTGGGCACAACCTCGACCTACTTAGAGATATAATCAATAGCGAGAAGAATATACAGGTTCCCAAAAGAGCTGGGAAACGGCCCCATGAAATCAATTCCCCAAACATCAAAAATCTCGACAACCAAGATTGGTTGGAGCGGCATCTCGTTTCTCCTGGATATCCGGCCCAAGTATTGGCACTGGGAGCAAGTCTTTCAGTAATCATGAGCGTCTTTAAAGAGTTGTGGCCAGTAGAAATCACACTGCAAGATCTTCTCGGCTGTCTTTCTCGAGCCAAAATACCCGCCACACGCTTGATCGTGGCAAAACGACAACACACACTTGAACTCATTATCAGGAACACACCGATGAATAATCTGGTCGGGACAGTACATGAATAGATAGGGTTCGTCTCAGTAAAAGTGTTTTACTTGGGATAAGAATCGAAGTCTGTCCTGACTTGACCATTCGTTCGGTAGTAATCATGTTGCCAAATAGTTCACAATATCTATGAACCAGGGTTCGCACGATACTGTTAAGAGTTGTTCATCCGAAAAAACGTCGTTTATTGAAAGTGGAAGTGTCAGCGAAGAAGGAAGTCATGAAAGATAGTCGGCCACTACGTTTTCACACTCTCTTTTGTCCTTGATGACAAGGTCAAACTCTTGAAGTAAGAGGATCCAACGTATCAACCGAGATTTCGCGTCATTCTTCACAAAAAGATGGCGTAGAGCTGAATGGTCTGTGTAGACAATGACTGGAGAGCCGATCAAGTAAGGCCTGGATTTTTCTAATGCAAACACAAAAACCAAGAATTCCATCTTGGTTGGTGTGTAATTTAGTTGGGCATCGTTCAGGGTCCGGCTAGCATAGTAGATCACGCGCGGCATCTTATCGATGTGCTTTCCAAGGACCGTACTGATAGCAAAGTCGGATGCATTGCACATAATCTCAAAGGGATACGTCCAATCAGGAGAAGAAAGAACGGGAGCAGAAGTGAGTGAGCTTTTTAGTGATTTGAACGCAGTCACACAGCTCGAGTAGAAGTCGAATGTGGTATCCTTGGACAGCAGAAGAGTCAAGGGTCTAGCAATCTTGCTAAAGTCCTTGATAAACCGTCTATAAAAACCGGCATGGCCAAGGAAAGCTCGGATGTCTCTGACGCATCTGGGAGGAGAGAGATTGGAAATGACTTCAATCTTCGCTTTGTCTACCTCAATACCATTTTGCGAAATCATATGTCCTAGGAAAATACCTTCGTGTACCATAAAGTGTCACTTCTCCTAGCTCAAAGTAAGATTTTTATCCTTACACCGGGTAAGGACAACGTCGAGATGTGGCAGACACTCGTCAAAGAAATCGCCGAAGATGGAGAAATCGTACATGAATATCTCCAAGAATTTCTCCACCATGTTTGAGAAGATTCCCATCATACACCGCTGAAAGGTAGCGGGCGCATTGCATAACCCAAAAGGCATGCGGCGATATGCAAACGTGCCGAAAGGACAGGTGAACGTGGTTTTGTCCTGGTATTTTTCGGCGATGGGAATCTGGTTATAGCCGGAGTAGCCATCCAGAAAGAAGTAGTGCTCATGTCCAGCCAATCATTCTAGCATTTGGTTAATGAATGGTAGTGGAAAGTGAAAGACAAGTAGGAAGTGCAGAGCGGGTGGGATATAAACGATCCTGGAGCGCGATTCGCCGTGGCGCTTCAATGGGAGGTGGTTGTGGGTTATTCGCACCCAGATGAGGTGGAATCAGTCCCGGGGAGGTAAAGGGATGTTAGGAGGAAATACTGACATCTCAGAAGAAGAATTTGGTGATGATGATGGTGAAGGTGAGGATGTATAAACAGAATCCCGGTCAACGTTGGAGTTGGCCGGCAAAGGTAAGGGTGAAAGAGGTGTGGAGGGAGTTTCGACGTCGGAGTCGATCGCGTAGTCGGTAGCGACTTACGTAACGCGGACTAGGCGGGCACTAGTGTTCCGAGTCCAACCGGACATACACTAAACGAGTTTAGTATAGTCAAAGCGTAGAATGTGAGGGTAAGAAAACGTCAATAGAGAAATGCGGATGAAAGGTGGGTGAAATGGGATTCTGGTGACAAAGGACAAGTTTTTATAAAATTTTTGTTTTGTTGTTATATATATATATATATATATATATATATATATATATATATATTTTAGAAAGAGTTTTAGCAAAAATATGTACGGACTTATGGCACAACTTCAAACAATCACAGTCAAAACATGCACAATCATACCTAGATCTATGGTCTTCAAAATCCACTAGACTGCTCCTAATTGTTCCGAAGTGACAAGTTGTGAGATAACATTCAAATCGTCTCTTTACTGCCAATTGTGGCCAGATAAGAACAAATGAGAAAAGAAGGGTTCCGCTCACGAATCACCGTGAGACGGGCCTTTTAAAATTACCATTCTCACTTGTCTAGCCTAGGCACCACAAAGTCAAGTTTAGATGAACGATCGAATGCCCACAACCTTCCTCTGTCCTACTGAGCACGACAGTCCTTAGTTAGCCGAGTCTAGATATTTTTTATTAAGCTCAAGGGTAATACGTATGTTTTTAATGATTTTTGGGGTCTTAGGAAGGGTGATGAAATCCCCACCCAATCTGAATTGGTGTTATAGCCCCTTAAAGTCCGTATTATTTATGCAAAAAAGTAACAAACAAAAATCTAAAACACTTGCAAAAAATTTATTTGGCGGCGTCACAAAGAATCCTGCACAAAAACAATTTTATTGGAGAGGGGAAGAGAGTTTGTGCAAAGAATGCTGCAGAAAGAATAGTTCAGTGGAGTTCAGAGGAGTGGAGAAGAGAGTTTGAAATACTCACAGAGGATTTTTGGTTGCTGATGTCAGCAGTTGACCGCGGTTCCGCGGCCAAACAAGCACTTGTGCCGTGGTTCCGCGGCTATACAGTGGAGTTGGGCCTTCAAATTTCTTCCATGTGCTGAGTTAGGTCTCCTCTTCTTATTTAGAGCCCCTGAATCTTGATTTGGTCACTGAGTTTGCTCTAGAATTTTACAGTAAACCTTGGTTCCGTTTTGATCCGCCATGGTGTAGTCGCGAGATATGGGTCTAACTCCCCACGACTTTGGCACTGAACTTAACATTTTTCCTATCCTGCACACTTGCACAAAAACTAATCAACAATAACAAGATGATTTTTATAGGATTCTTTTTTTTGGTTATATGTATATTCATAAATTAACCCGAAATTACACAAACAAATAAACCACCGTCTCCCCGGCAACGGCGTCATTTGATTGTTAGAGTTTTTGCGTGCTTAGTTTTAGTTACCGCAATCAAGACGGCTTCGTTTGGTAGCTAGCCGGTTGAGTACGGGTCGTCCGCAGGGAGATGGGAATCTTTTTCTATGTGTTTTAACGAGTTAAGTCCAGTTTGTCCAGATTTGTTTAGTTTTACTATGTGATGAAATATGTATAAAGAGAGCATGTTAGGGTTAGGATTAGGTTATTTTGAGTTAGAAATTGCTCACTTCTTTTATTGCCGCTCTTAATATCGGTGTTATGGTAATCGACAACAACGGGGATTAGCACGACTAGGAGAGAACTTGCGAGTATAACCTAGGCTTTCCAACGCTTAGTTCCTTCCTTTTGGTCTATGTCCATCCGTTCTTGGCTCTTAGCCTTAACCTCTGGTTAATTCAACCACAACCGGTCTAACTAGGTAATCACCGCTATCATGTAGGATAGGATGCCGTAGGGAGCGGATTGTAGTCCAATTAACGGGAGTCCGAATTAAGATGTTGGGTAAAGAAAAGAGTGAGAGAGATTTCCTTCTCTCAAACTTTCCTTATCCTACCCTAACAAGTGAGAAACTACTCACCCATTAAAAAGAGAAAGAAAACAAAACAAGTGGGAATGTAGAAAGAAATGAAGTTAAGAAGATCACAACTAGCAATTTGAGACCTCACTTTGGCAAGGACCATACTCAAGTATCATGGTTGTAAAGATTGTTTACCTTAATCAGAGCAAAGCTCTGTCTTGAAAATTAAAAAGAAAATTAAAGTTAAAATAAATAAAGTAACGTACCCTATAAGAGCAAAGCTCTAGAAACAAAACTCAAAAAAAAAAAAAAAAAAAAAAAAAAAAAAAATCGCGCGCAACTGCGCGCTGCGCAGTGCGCGCGCAGTTGCGCACTGCGCGCAACTGCGCGCAACTGCGCGCTGCGCAGTGCGCGCAACTGCGCGCTGCGCAGAACTGCGCGCTGCGCAGGGCGCGCTGCGCAGTGCGCGCGCAGCTGCGCAGTGCGCGCGCAGCTGCGCACTGCGCGCTGCGCAGTAAAAAAAAATAAAAAAATAAAAATAATAAAAAAAATAAAAAAAAATAAAATTCTTTATTGGAAAAACAGAATAAAGATTTGAGAAAATCTTTTCTGTTTTTGCTAAAACAATAAGATTTCTTCTGTAAAACAGAGACCTTTGGATTAAAGATCCGACGGTGGGGAAAATTTCCCAAATCACTTAGAGAATAATCTCTTTAACAAACTTTAACTAATTTATGGACACTATAAAAAGGACCCTAGACCTCATTTTAAAAGGAGGAAGATCTTCCTAAAAAAGAAAAGAGAAGGGAACTCTGGAAGAATAAAAAAAAAAGGTAAAAACCTTTTGAAGAAGAGAAAATTCTCTTATGAACAAGATCATAGATCTTTAACGATAAATAAATAAATAAATAAATAAAAATAGTGCCTTGCACTTGTTTTATGAACCATCGGTTCTTGAACCTAAAAGGTTCCTAAATTAATAGTGCTTTGCACTTTTATGAACCTTTGGTTCTCTAAGATAAGAAAAACAAGAAAAACTTGTTTTTTCTTAGATCTAAAAAATGAAATAGTGCCTTGCACTTGATATGAACCTCTGGTTCTAAAAAATAAAAGAATAATAAATAGTGCCTTGCACTTGATATGAACCTCTGGTTCTAAAAAATAAAAGAATAATAAATAGTGCCTTGCACTTGATATGAACCTCTGGTTCTAAAAAATAAAAGAATAATAAATAGTGCCTTGCACTTGATATGAACCCTTGGTTCTGTAGAATCAAAGAAAACAAGAAGAACTTGTTTTCCTTTGATCTAGATTTAGATCAAAAGTGCTATGCACTTTTTGTTCTCAAATCAAGAAAATTCTTGAATTTCTGCACAAGTGCAACTCATCATGCAAAAGGGCCTGGCCCAACTCAAGAAAATTATTGAGTTTCTGCAACTCATTCTTTAAGAGGGCCTAGCCCAATTGCAGGAAAATAAAAGGGCAAAGCCCTATTCAGAAAATTCCTGAGTTTTGTAACTCATTATTTAAAAGGGCCTGGCCCAAATCAGATTGCAAAATAATGAAGGGGCAGAGCCCTGTTTAGGTTGATTCTTTTAATCGGGCAGAGCCTAAAATAAAAATTGGACTTAACCCAATCCTGGCTGTAAGTCCTTAAATTAAATGCCTCTCATAAACCAAGTCACGACCGGTTCGAGGGTACATCTCCGAACTCCTTTGACATTTGTCGCTGTAATTCCTCAACGACGTCAAAGAGGCGACGGGTCCCAACGACCACTCATCTAATATTGGACCGAAACGTCCTTAAACTAATATTTGCCCCAAAATGAGAACATCGGACCGAAACGTCCCTAAACTAATATCGGACCGAAACGTCCCTAAACTAATATCGGACCACCACGTCCCTAAACTGGAACATGGACCACTACGTCTTTAAACTGGCGACGGACCGAAACGTCCCTAAACTAATATCGGACCGAAACGTCCCTAAACTAATAATGGACCACTACGTCCTTAAACTGGCGACGGACCGAAACGTCCCTAAACTAATGGACCACTACGTCCTTAAACTGGCGATGGACCGAAATGTCCATAAACTAACATTGGACCGAAATGTCCCTAAACTAACATCGGACCGAAACGTCCCTAAACTAATATTGGACCACCATGTCCCTAAACCGGCGATGGACCACCACGTCCCTAAACTGGAAAGTGGACCACTACGTCCCTAAACTGGAACAATAGAGCCTCCAAATGCTCTTTTGCCGGATCTAAACGGTCCCGTTTAAGTTGATCTTAGCCCCAAACACGGCTAGCGCATCCTTAGACATTTAAATGAATGATAAAACCCCAAATCAACTCTGGTTCAAGGGTACATCTCTGAACTCCTCTGACACCTATCGTTGTAATTCTTCAACGACGTCAGAGAGGTGACGGGTCCCGACGGCCATAAATGCGATAGACCACCACGTCCCTAAACTGGCAAAATAGAGCCCAAATGCTCTTTTGTCGGACCTAAACGGTCCCGTTAAGTTGATCTTAGTCTCAAACTGGACTAACGTATCCTTAACAAACGTTTGAGTTGATCTTAGCCTCAAAAATGGCTAACGTATCCTCCAAACAGACTTTAGTCCCAAATTGGACTATGAATCTCCCAAACTGGAACAATAGAGCCCAAATGCTCTTTTGTCGGACCTAAATGGTCCCGTTAAGTTGATCTTAGTCTCAAACAGGACTAACGTATCCTTAACGAATGTTTAAGTTGATCTTAGCCGCAACGCGACTAACGTATCCTTAAACTAAAAACACCAAACCCAAATCTAATTAAATACGGATTTGGACTAATCCACGTCCTACGGGCGACGGCATTACTCAGTCTCCGTATACAATCCACGGGCAACCACAAACAAAACAAACACACACGACACGAAGTGAAATTCTGGAGAAGGAGAAAGTTGTTACCGCGATGCGGTAGCGTAATTAACTGCAGGGGCTTGCGCCTGCAGGGAAGAGCGTCCCCACAATCAAAAACCCCTCACCCTGAGGGGGAATCTGACGAAGTCTGCTACATCGGCCGCATCCGTCTAAACCTCCGATACACGGTGCCATAAATCAACTTGGCATCTTCGGAGAGATAGACGGATAAAACCAAAATAGCGTCTGCCCCGAACCTCAGGCACAGGACGTCCTAACGTCTCGGCCGCCGTTCGGAGGGGAACAGATTCTGGCACGCCCGGTGGGACCTCTTCCTCTTTCCACTCCACACTTCGTGTGTCGTGTTCGCGAACAAATCGCGGTTTGCTGTGATTGCCTGTGGATTCAAGGTACTAAGATTTGGTGTCTTGCTCCGTGCAGAAAACAGAAGATCAATGGCTTCGAACTGCATCGTCCGCAGCGATAACTCTCGCTCCGTCATTGCTGGAGGAGTGACTTATGGGCCCCAAGCGGCCTCCCTTTTCAAAATGCCGGTGGAGCAGGTGGCTCAAGCCACCACTGGACTTTTTTTTGGGACCATGCTCCCATTAATGAGCTTCAACGCCCCAATGACATTGCAAGAAGCTCCAAAGAAGTCGGTCTTCGATCGACTCACCACTTCCGCGACCCCTCTCAACGGGTCGTCTAATTCCACTGCTTCAGTTTTAAACGGACTAGGCCAGAGCTCTAACAGGCTCATGAAGAAGCCTGCCATACCAGAAGGCGTTATACCGAAGCGGATAGCCATTCCAACTCCCGTTCTTGGCGAAGTCACCAAGGTTGCTTCCCATGTTCGGAAGCCCGCTTCTGACAGGTTGGCCGTCCCCGTTCAACGGACGTCGATCTTTAAAAAGCTGGTACCGGTATATTCTGACCAACACAGGGGGCATGAGGAGGTCACCCCTATAGCTGAAACAACTCCATCAGAACGACATGCCCGACGTCGCTACTGGCGCCGAGTGAGGAAGGCTGGGGGCAACTCCCCCTCTGGACTTACTCCTCCAACTCCGATGGTGAGGATCGATGCTGCTGTTCCAACCAAGAACAGCTTTGAACTGCTCAACAAGGTGCGCAGAAACTCTCCTACTGCGATATTGAAACGAACTCCTTCACCTGTGGAGAATACTCCAGAGAAGAAGCTAGAGCAGCCCCCTCAACGGCTGTCCTCTAAAATTTACAAAGTCTGGCGACAGGTCCAAGAGTCGGTGATCGATCAAGACTGCCTCCGACGACAGAAAAAGATGAAGGTTCGGCAGGGGAAGGGTTACTCTGTCAAACCACAAAAAGCAAAAGCTACTTGGGTGCCCACTACAACGGCTCCCTTAACTCCAATCACTCAAAAAAGGAGGCCACAAAAAGCCCTTGTGAACATGGCGAAGTATAAAAGCGCCGAACATAAACGTCCCAAGTCTGGGGGCATGGTGATGCACACTGTTTATATGGCTTCTGGAAAGGAGGAAAGCCGCACTTCTACAGGCCACCGACCGCTCACCCGATCCGTGACGAAAGCCCAAGAGCAACAGCAAAAGCTTCAGGAAATGATGACTACAATGGCTGCACTCACTGAGCCAAAAGAAAGCTCTGAAACGTCTTCGGATGAGCGTCAAGAACAAGAAACTGACGCTGACTTTTTACGCAGAGTCCTCGAAAAGAGGGACAAAGAAGCTGCAGAGCAGGCGGCAAACATAAAACAAATGGCGCTCCTCTTCAAAGATATGGTAGGGATGATGTTACAGCCAGATCCTCCTACTGAAGATCCTCCGATTGTCCTTGAAGATGACAAAGGAGAGACATCGAGTCCTCCTTCGGCTCTTTTAGCTGCCAAGGAAGATACCATTTCTAAGGCCGCACTGGATGACCATATAGCTCAACAAATACGAGCTCACCAGGCAAATGAAGCGGCTGAGCAAATTGCTAGAACTGGACGACCCTACCCGGGCTGGTATGACCAAATTAGTTACCCGCCAGGATATACGATCCCTAAATTCCACGTATATAAAGGGACAGGGAATCCGCATCAGCATGTCGCTCAATTCAGGGCCTTATGCGGCAATACTGGAGGCGATGACAAATTGTTATTACGACAATTCGTCGGCAGCTTAGCAGAAATAGCCTTTGAATGGTATTCGGAGCTGCCTAACGACTCTATCAAAACATTTGCAGAGATGGAACTGCTGTTTACACAAAGATTCGCGAGTGCTAGTGAACGCACCCCGATAACAGCACTGATAAATGCCAGGATAAGGCCAGGCGAAACGTGGGTCCAATACGCAACACGATGGCGAAACTTATGGTCGAAATGCGAACAACGCATAGAAGAGGCACCTGCGGTAGGCATGTTTGTGGGCACTCTCGATCCGCAGGCGACCATCTCGCAATTCATGATGTTCTTCAGGCCGACCACCTTCCAGGCCTTGATCGACAAATTAGCCCAAATGGACCAGATGGGCCATAGACCGTCTCCTCCAAGACCCGATCCCCGAAATGAGAAAGGAAAAGCGATCATCGTCGCCAACGCTCAGCAACAGTCGAGCAACTCAAAGCCGGTCGCTCGCCAAAACAACGTGCGTCCACGCCCATCCCTCGAAGAGAGGCTAGGACGTCATTACTCGTTTCCTCAGAATAAAACGAGAAGACTGTTCGAGCTGGCAGTGCGCAACAGACTCATTAATCTGCCGAGTCCAAAGCGTCCGTTGCAACCAGGCGATCTTAATAATCTCAATTATTGCCCTTACCACCAAACGGTAAGTCACCCGATTGAGGATTGTTTCGTCTTTAAGGGATGGATCGAGGATCAATACCTGCAAGGCAAGTTCACGCTGTCTGAAAGCTGGAAGGTAAACCCCCCACAGCCGCACTCTCCAAAGAAGACGGACACGCCGGGGGCAACTTGTTCTTTCGTCGAGGATGAAAACGATGGAGAAAACTTATCGGATGAATCCGAAGACTACGTAGCGACTTGTCATGTGATTTCTCATTGACTGATGGATGATGAGGAGGATCCTTGCGCTGAGAAATCAACGGCGGACCCTGAAACAGAAATTCCGCGGCCGTCAGACAAGTTGATCGATGCCTTCCTAAATGAAATTCGTCTGAAAGCAAAAGCCAATCAAGAGCATGAAATGGCCATACTAGAAAGAACCAAGGTATTCTCGCCAAATCAAAAGCCATACATTGCGGGTAAAAACAAATTCAAGACGAGGAAACGGTTCGCCAAAGCTCTATCAGTAGGAATGAAGCTACCGCCCTCTGAAGAAAATCCTTTCTCTGAGGTAGAGATGCACCCTAACTTCTGTTTATATCATCAGAAGATCATACATCCTACCGAAGACTGCGAATCCTTTAACTGTTGGTGGCAAGGGTATGTCGCTCAAAAGCGACACTTCGACAGGACAAAGTGTGAAGCTTGTGAACATCGGAAAAATGCGATAGATGAGCGCAAAAGAACCACCGCTGACTGTCATATAGCCGACTTCAAGGGATCACAAATTATCACCTTTGGAAGCGACTCTGAAGAAGAAGCTAGCCCCAACTCTTCCCTCGGGGAATCTATTTCAAAAATAAAGGAATTGAGAAGCTGCGAGAACGTTCAGCCATGCAATCGCATGCTACTCGGAAAGAATCCCGGCCCCGTAAACAAAGGATCGAACAAAAAGGATAAAAGAAAAGGAAAAAAGGCCCTCGTCGCCAGCACTCACCAACAATCAGGTGACCCTAGACCGATTGCTTGCCAAAACAACAAGCGGCAATCCCTCCAGGAAAAGTTGGAACGCCCTTACTCTTTTCCGCAAGATAAAACAAGGGGACTGTTCGAGCTGGCAGTGCGCAACAGACTCATTAATCTGCCGAATCCAAAACGTCCGTTGTGGCCAGGCGATATTAATAATCCTAATTATTGCCCTTACCACCAAACGGTAGGTCATCTGATCGAGGATTGCTACGTCTTCAAGAACTGGGTTGAAGACCAATACCAACAGGGCAAGTTCGCGTTGTCCGAAATTTGGAAGGTGAACCCGCCACAACCGCATGCTCCGAAAAATATGGACACGCCGGGGGCATCATGCTTATTCATAGAGAAAGCCTAACGGACCACTACGTCCTAAAACTGGATAACGGACCGAAACGTCCTTAAACTAACAACGGACCGAAACGTCCTTAAACTAACGACGGACCGCAATGTCCTAAAACTTGCAAATGACCGAAACGTCGTTAAACTACTATCAACCCGCGGCATCCTCAGGTCGGCGTGGTAAAAAAAAAAAAAAAAAAAAAAAGAATAAAAAAAAACGGTATGTCCACAAGCAAAATGGGCACGGATGAAAACCCGAAAGGGCTCCGTGAGTAAAAACAGCAGGACTACCGGCGAGTGTTTGTGAAAACCCGAAAGGGCGCAACCTCGTTGAGAAACACTTATAGGGTCCTCTCGACCCTGTAAGGAGAAACCACCTGCGTGAGATCCTTACGACTCACAAAGGAACAACACACTTAGGGATCCCCACGATTCCTAAGGAGAAAATACACTTGCGAGATCCTCACGACTCGTAAGGAGAACTCTCTTGTGGGACCCTTACGGCTCATAAGATTTGAAAGTCTTAAGTTACAGAAGCCTAAATCTGTGCTTAAGCAACCCCCACAACTTTCGACATTGCCCTACAAGTGGTCCGATATTGGCCCTTGTATACAATCCACGGGCGCGAATAAACATTTCCCTAACCAAGTCTCATCCGTGACTGGGGATATGTCCACACGGTGAACAACCCTTGTGAGTCCTCTCGACTCATAAGGAGATAACACTCTTGTAAGATCCTTACGACTTATAAGAGAACATACACTTAGGAATCCTCACGATTCCCAAGGAGAAAACACACCTACAAGATCCTCACGACTTGTAGGGAGAAATACCTTTGTGAGACCCTTACGGCTCATGAAGTCAAAAGCCTTAGCCGACAGGACCCTTAACCCTGTTTACTAAGCCACCTTTGTTCAACATCGATAGAGGCAAATGATGATTCGCTCCTGGCAATCTCCCAGTTGTAGCGATGCTGATGCCTAAATCGGTATCAAATTCCAAGTCCCTTCATGGCAGATGATGATTCGCTCCTGGCAATATCCCGGTTGCAGCGATGCTGATGCCTAAATCAGTATCAAATTCCAAGTCCTTCCAAGGCAAATGATGATTCGCTCCTGGCGATATTCCAGTCGCAGCGATACTGATGCCACGATTGGTATCAGACCACAAATTCCCTACTCGCAAAAAAAAAAATGTATACAAAATAGCCGAAATGATGGGGCAACTTGCAAACAGAATCAGCAAGTAAAAATGTATGCATACGAAATAGCCGAAATGATTGGGCAACTCGCAATAAAAAGCAGCGAGTAAAAATAAAATAAATAGCCGAAATGATTGGGCAACTCGCAATAAAAAAAAACAGCGAGTAAAAATAAAATAAATAGCCGAAATGATTGGGCACCGCGAAAAATAGCTGAGATGATTGGGCAATCGCGACCTTAGCGATATAAAAGCTGAAATGATAGAGCATCGCGGAAATAAAATAATAATATGAAAATGAATGAAACTTTTGCCTTACAGGTGAGATCACATCGATCCCTGTATACAATCCAGGGGCACAAACAAAGAGGGAACCATACCTTCCCAACAAGCTCCGCCAGAAAGCGAAGCCAAATCTCGACGGTTCATAGACAACCCAAAGACAACCTCAACATCTGTCGCAATATCCCAGACATAATGTCAACAGACAAAGCAAAAGGAAGATCCCGAGCTTCAGGGTCTCAATGGCCACGTCTACAGCCTGGAGACCAACAACGGTGTGCCTCCTCATTCCAACAGGACACAGATGTTACACCATCAAGCGGAGTAACGGCAAAATCCCAACTCCACCTTAGCATTCGTCTCGTTACAAAAGACGCAATGTCAACAACGGCGTTCCTTCGCAGCCCAGCGGGGTGTACATGCAAAGTTAACAAAAGATCCCATGGTCGAAACAAAGCGGAGTGATGGCAAAATCCCAGCTCCACCTCAGCATTCGTCTCAATACACCAGACGCAGTGTGAGCAAATGAAGCGAAGGCCAAATTCCTAGCTTCAAGGTCTTAACGGCAAGTCATGTGAGGCCTGAAAGACCACCGGAGATCATCTCACATAAAGTGGTCACCTCCTCGACGTTCGTCTCGATACAGCAGACAAAATGTCAACCCTAGCATTCTTCTTCCAGCAGGGATTCAGACATGATAAAGCAAACGAAGCAAAGGCCACATTCCTAGCTTCAACATCTTTACGGTAACTCATATAAAACCGGAAAGACAATCGGAGATCATCTCGCATCAGCACATAGTGGTCACCTCCTTGACGTTCGTCTCGATACAGTAGACGAAATATCAACCCCAGCGTTCTTCCTCCAACAGGATTTGGACACACCAAAGCAAACGAAGCGAAGGCCACATTCCTAACTTCGACGTCTTAACGGTAACTCACATAAAACCGGAAAGACAATCGGAGACCATCTCACATGAAGTGGTCACCTCCATGACGTTCGTCTCGATACAGTAGACGAAATGTCAACCTCAGCGTCCTTCCTCCAGCAGGGATTCAGACACGACAAAGCAAATGAAGCGAAGGCCACATTCCTAGTTTCAACGTCTTTACGGTAACTCACATAAAACCGGAAAGACAATCGGAGATCATCTCGCACCAGTGTAGAGTGGTCACCACTTCGACGTCCGTCTCGATACAGCAGACGAGATGTCACCCCAACGTTCGTCTCGACACAGCAGACGTAACGTCATCAAACAAACGGAGCCACGGCAAAATCCCTAGTTCCCACCACGCCATTCGTCTCAATACAGAGGACGCAATGCCAGCAAACGAAGCGAAGGCTAAATTCCTAACTTCAGGGTCTTAACGGTAAGTCATATAAAACCGGAAAGACAATCGGAGATCATCTCGCACCAGTGTGGAGTGGTCACAACCTCGACGTCCGTCTCGATACAGTAGACGAGATGTCATCCCAACGTTCGTCTCGACACAGCAGGCGCAACGTCATTAAACGAATGGAGCCACGGCAAAATCCCTAGTTCCAAACCTCGACGGTTCACCAGCAACCTAGAGACAACCTCGACGTCCGTCTCGATACAGCAGACTAGATGTCACCCCAACGTTCGTCTCGATACAGCAGACGCAACGTCATCAAACGAATGGAGCCACGGCAAAATCCCTAGTTCCAAACCTCGACGGTGCACCAGCAACCTAGAGACAACCTTGACGTCCGTCTTGATACAGCAGACTAGATGTCACCCCAACGTTCGTCTCGATACAGCAGACGCAACGTCATCAAACAAACGGAGCCACGGCAAAATCCCTAGTTCCCACCATGACATTCGTCTCGATACAGAGGACGCAATGCCAGCAAACGAAGCAAATGCCAAATTCCTAGCTTCAGGGTCTTAACGGCAAGTCATATAAAGCCTGAAAGACTATCGGAGATCATCCCACACCAGCGCGGAGTGGTTATGACTCATCGGGGCTCTCCAAAATGAGCCTAACCTCAAGTAAAAAGCGGCATGGCAAATTCCTAGCGCTTGCTCTTCCGACGGTCAAACTGCCAAGGAGGATTGCTTGAAGACGTCTTGTCCAGCCCCCGAAGGGATCAGAGACACGGCAGTCGCAGGGCTACTCGAACAGCACAATTGCCTATCGAGGACTATATCAGCTTATGCGACGGTACGATGGCCAAAACCCTAAGTACCACCGACCTTAACGGGCTTCTGTCGTAAAGAGCAGAGGTTAAATGCGACGTTAAGATGTTCTTGCGAGAAACGTTCGATTCGTCTCGACTTGTGAAAAATTGTCGAGGCGGCTCGACTCGTGAGATAAAGTCTTAGACAGCAAGGATTGAAAAGCTTGCTTTTTTAGCAATGGGGCCCTGCAAGTCAATCCAAACTGGTCTCTTGCATACTATTCACGGGTCTCACTCTCCGAAGTCGAATTTCGACGAGGAGGGAAACAACCACTTACGAATCCTCTCGATTCGTAAGAGGGAAAATTCTCCTATAAGATCCTTACGACTTATAAGAGAAAACCACACTTAGGAATCCTCACGATTCCTAAGGAGAAAATCCACCTATGAGATCCTCTCGATCCGTAGGGAGAAAAGCCTCTATGAGACCCTCACGGCTCATAGAATTGAAAAGTCTTAGGCATTAGACCTGAACCTACGGCCTAAGCCATCGCTATTTCCTGAGGAAGTCAGAATACTCGTTTTAGACATCCATCAACCATGGTTATTAAGACAGCCTGCTGACTTTAAAAGAAAGAAGATGACAGAGAGAATATCCGGTCTACATTTGATCTGGCATGCGTGACGCATTCATTTATGCATGGACAGAAAACTCAGGACGGGAAATAAGAGAAGCTGAAGTAAAAAGTTTCCATTCATATTGGCAAAAATTCTTACAATTTTGAAAAGCGGTAAAAGGAAATATTATTACAATGGAATAACTTCAGATCCGGGGCAGGGATTCAGGAATTCAAAAGTAAGGCCGTCCAAACTTCTTTTGGCCTTTCTAATTATTCTTATGCGCAGCCCCTCGCGCTCCTCGGTGTCAATATCATCGGCAGCCCCTCCGGCCTTCGATAAGCAGCAACGATTGTCGTCTGCTGAAAGATTTGATGTAGGATGTCAACGAGGTTGTTTCGCCGTTTCTTCGAAATCAGCCCCGTCAGGTACACTGAATGCACCTTGTCTTCGGCATCATCTAGCGCATTGGGCGGTAAGGCCTCGTGAAGACTTGGGAGTGCTCTCCATATTGACCCCAGCACGACTTTCAGAAGGGCCGAACGACGAGGTAGCAGCCAGCCACCGCTGGCATTCAGGCGACCCATGACCTCTGCACATTGAGCGTCCGTAAACTCCTGATTCTGTTGACGGCCCTGTACACGGATATTCTCATAAGTGATGAACTCGTGCAAGCTGTATAGACGCACCGCCATAATACCTGAAGAAAACAATACAGGGATATTAATAAACAAGAAAATACAGAAAGTTAAAAGTTAAACTCCTCGAGAGCAATGCTCTGCAGACAGGAGCGACACCAGTCAAAATCAGTTATGAGGAGAATTTGAGGAAAATTCCCTGAAAATATTGAGAGCTCCGCTCTGGAAAAAAAATGATATAATAATAATAATATTCTCAAGTGCCATATAAGTTGGGAGAAGCAAAGCTCCATTAATTAAGAAGATATAAGAAAAATCTTTTATAGAGCAAAGCTCTATTAATGGAACCCTAACAGGATTCTCCTGAGCTCTCTTTGGACCTCTTTAGAGCAAAGCTCTGCTAAATGAAGCTCTGCTAAATGAAACCCTAAATAGGTTTTCTTTAGATCAGGGATCTAAGGAGAGCAAGGCTCTATTAATCAGCTTTAATTTAATTTAATTTTTACCTATGATGGTTATGAACTCTGGAGTTCTTAAAAAAAAAAAAAAAAGGCTCTGAAAATTCTTAGGCAAGAGCAAGGCTCTGAGTCAAAATTCTTGAAGTGGTAAAAAATTTTCGAGGACCAAAGGTCCTATTTATAGGCATCAAGTGCCCTTTCAGCTTCCAAAAGATTGCGCGACGGTTCGGAGTCTGCCACCGCTGCGCTCACGTTAGGAAGCCACGTAAGCGCAACGGTGGGGGGGCATTTGTTTACCTTAATCAGAGCAAAGCTCTGTCTTGAAAATTAAAAAGAAAATTAAAGTTAAAATAAATAAAGTAACGTACCCTATAAGAGCAAAGCTCTAGAAACAAAACTCAAAAAAAAAAAAAAAAAAAAAAAAAAAAAAAATCGCGCGTAACTGCGCGCTGCGCAGTGCGCGCAACTGCGCGCTGCGCAGTGCGCGCGCAGTTGCGCACTGCGCGCAGTTGCGCACTGCGCGCAACTGCGCGCTGCGCAGTGCGCGCAACTGCGTGCTGCGCGCGCGCAGTGCGCGCTGCGCAGTGCGCGCGCGCAACTGCGCTGCGCAGTGCGCGCGCAGTTGCGCACTGCGCGCTGCGCAGTTGCGCACTGCGCGCTGCGCACTGCGCGCTGCGCAGTGAGCACTGCGCGCTGCGCGCTGCGCACTGCGCGCTGCGCAGTAAAAAAAAAAATAAAAAAATAAAAATAATAAAAAAAATAAAAAAAAATAAAATTCTTTATTGGAAAAACAGAATAAAGATTTGAGAAAATCTTTTCTGTTTTTGCTAAAACAATAAGATTTCTTCTGTAAAACAGAGACCTTTGGATTAAAGATCCGACGGTGGGGAAAATTTCCCAAATCACTTAGAGAATAATCTCTTTAACAAACTTTAACTAATTTATGGGCACTATAAAAAGGACCCTAGACCTCATTTTAAAAGGAGGAAGATCTTCCTAAAAAAGAAAAGAGAAGGGAACTCTGGAAGAATAAAAAAAAAGGTAAAAACCTTTTGAAGAAGAGAAAATTCTCTTATGAACAAGATCATAGATCTTTAACGATAAATAAATAAATAAATAAATAAAAATAGTGCCTTGCACTTGTTTTATGAACCATCGGTTCTTGAACCTAAAAGGTTCCTAAATTAATAGTGCTTTGCACTTTTATGAACCTTTGGTTCTCTAAGATAAGAAAAACAAGAAAAACTTGTTTTTTCTTAGATCTAAAAAATGAAATAGTGCCTTGCACTTGATATGAACCTCTGGTTCTAAAAAATAAAAGAATAATAAATAGTGCCTTGCACTTGATATGAACCTCTGGTTCTAAAAAATAAAAGAATAATAAATAGTGCCTTGCACTTGATATGAACCCTTGGTTCTGTAGAATCAAAGAAAACAAGAAGAACTTGTTTTCCTTTGATCTAGATTTAGATCAAAAGTGCTATGCACTTTTTGTTCTCAAATCAAGAAAATTCTTGAATTTCTGCACAAGTGCAACTCATCATGCAAAAGGGCCTGGCCCAACTCAAGAAAATTATTGAGTTTCTGCAACTCATTCTTTAAGAGGGCCTAGCCCAATTGCAGGAAAATAAAAGGGCAAAGCCCTATTCAGAAAATTCCTGAGTTTTGTAACTCATTATTTAAAAGGGCCTGGCCCAAATCAGATTGCAAAATAATGAAGGGGCAGAGCCCTGTTTAGGTTGATTCTTTTAATCGGGCAGAGCCTAAAATAAAAATTGGACTTAACCCAATCCTGGCTGTAAGTCCTTAAATTAAATGCCTCTCATAAACCAAGTCACGACCGGTTCGAGGGTACATCTCCGAACTCCTTTGACATTTGTCGCTGTAATTCCTCAACGACGTCAAAGAGGCGACGGGTCCCAACGACCACTCATCTAATATTGGACCGAAACGTCCTTAAACTAATATTTGCCCCAAAATGAGAACATCGGACCGAAACGTCCCTAAACTAATATCGGACCGAAACGTCCCTAAACTAATATCGGACCACCACGTCCCTAAACTGGAACATGGACCACTACGTCTTTAAACTGGCGACGGACCGAAACGTCCCTAAACTAATATCGGACCGAAACGTCTCTAAACTAATAATGGACCACTACGTCCTTAAACTGGCGACGGACCGAAACGTCCCTAAACTAATGGACCACTACGTCCTTAAACTGGCGATGGACCGAAATGTCCATAAACTAACATTGGACCGAAACGTCCCTAAACTAACATCGGACCGAAACGTCCCTAAACTAATATTGGACCACCATGTCCCTAAACCGGCGATGGACCACCACGTCCCTAAACTGGAAAGTGGACCACTACGTCCCTAAACTGGAACAATAGAGCCTCCAAATGCTCTTTTGCCGGATCTAAACGGTCCCGTTTAAGTTGATCTTAGCCCCAAACACGGCTAGCGCATCCTTAGACATTTAAATGAATGATAAAACCCCAAATCAACTCTGGTTCAAGGGTACATCTCTGAACTCCTCTGACACCTATCGTTGTAATTCTTCAACGACGTCAGAGAGGTGACGGGTCCCGACGGCCATAAATGCGATAGACCACCACGTCCCTAAACTGGCAAAATAGAGCCCAAATGCTCTTTTGTCGGACCTAAACGGTCCCGTTAAGTTGATCTTAGTCTCAAACTGGACTAACGTATCCTTAACAAACGTTTGAGTTGATCTTAGCCTCAAAAATGGCTAACGTATCCTCCAAACAGACTTTAGTCCCAAATTGGACTATGAATCTCCCAAACTGGAACAATAGAGCCCAAATGCTCTTTTGTCGGACCTAAATGGTCCCGTTAAGTTGATCTTAGTCTCAAACAGGACTAACGTATCCTTAACGAATGTTTAAGTTGATCTTAGCCGCAACGCGACTAACGTATCCTTAAACTAAAAACACCAAACCCAAATCTAATTAAATACGGATTTGGACTAATCCACGTCCTACGGGCGACGGCATTACTCAGTCTCCGTATACAATCCACGGGCAACCACAAACAAAACAAACACACACGACACGAAGTGAAATTCTGGAGAAGGAGAAAGTTGTTACCGCGATGCGGTAGCGTAATTAACTGCAGGGGCTTGCGCCTGCAGGGAAGAGCGTCCCCACAATCAAAAACCCCTCACCCTGAGGGGGAATCTGACGAAGTCTGCTACATCGGCCGCATCCGTCTAAACCTCCGATACACGGTGCCATAAATCAACTTGGCATCTTCGGAGAGATAGACGGATAAAACCAAAATAGCGTCTGCCCCGAACCTCAGGCACAGGACGTCCTAACGTCTCGGCCGCCGTTCGGAGGGGAACAAAGATAAAGAAAAAGAGAAAAAAGAAAGCAAGCAAGCAAACAAATAACAACTACTAGATTAGAAAATGAAAATTACAAGCAAGTAAAATAACACAATTACAAGATATAAAAATAAACTCTTCTTCTATTCATTATCACTCATGAAGCTCACTACAATGTTAATGGAGAAAGATGAAGAGGAAGAAGAACTACAAACACTTATCCTAAATCTAATTCAAAGAAAAAGACACCCTTCACTTGGCTTGGGTCTGGGCTATTTATAGGCAGGCAAATGAAATCCTAGGGATACAATCTGATCCAAAATGAAGTTACAAAAATACCCCTACAAAACGATCCAACACAGAGCTGAGTCGGCCGTGGATCCGCGGCCTAAGTGCCATTTTGGCAGCGGATCCGCGGCCCTTTGGTAGAATTGGAGGCTCGTCTTTTCTGGGTTTCTCCATGTTGCTTCACTCTTCTGTTTGGTACACTTGGTTTCTCAGAATCTCTTCGGTTTTCTTCAAGATTTTCAGCAATGTAAAAGTTGAAATGATGTGGACTTTTTGCCTTGATTTTCTTGAGCTCCGCGTTGAAGTCTTGAATCTTGTGCTGCCCTTATAATTTGTGCATTGAAATGACCAATGATTTGCCATTTTGTCCTTTGAACTGGTAAGCGGCATCATGCGGATGGTGAGCGTAGATCAGTATTTATCTTTTGTTGGCCGTAGTCCTGCATTTGTTGCGACATTTCACGATTTTCACTATAAAGAGCTGAGAACCTGTAACCTGCAATTATTTAGCAAACACGGATCAAAAGTACTTACCTATATGCATTGCGATCAAGAATGGGCGATATGAAAATGCAAAAATCTGATATGAACATCTCCCTGAATCTCAACTTCTCGGAGATCAAATATCTACCGAACTGAGCGATACTTGCTTTAGTATTTGCCTGGACAGGCGATAGGATCATGTTCATAAATGAACAATTATATCCAGCGAATTCTTAGGCAGTATCCTTTGCTGATTCACAGTCAGTATCTAGAGCCACGACTACCTCGGTATCCCACTTAGAACTCTTTCCAATATACCGCTCCTTAAAAGTGGGTAAACTTATAACTCGCAGCAGACACTCTGTCTTCTATAGAAAGCTAGAATCGGTAATCACATCCTTTAGGAGACTTCCATTACCATACACCAAGAACATCAAATGCTCTTCACTGCTACCCTATGTTTTTCCAGGATTGGACTGACATCTATATCCTGTATAGAGAAAAACATGTGACCACCATTGTTTTACCGATTGCAGCATAAGAACATCACTTCTTATCATGGGTATGTCATCCACATACCATATGAGGAATCTGACAACACTCTATACTATCTTTTTATAAATACCAGGTTCATCTCTCATTTTTATGAAGTCAAACACTTCAACCGTGACATCAAAACAGATGATCTATTTCCGCTATGCATGTTTTAGTCTAAAGATAGACTTAAGCAATTTACATACTTACCGCTGCTCCCACTGACTAAGATAACCCTCTGGCAAATTCATATATACGTATACTTCTAAATCCAATTTAGAAAAATGTTATAGTCATCCACATGCCAGATATCATAGTCATGAAAGACAACAATTGCAAGTTATATCCGTATGGACTTCAGCGCAGACACTAAAGTAATAGTTTCATCATAATTCACAATGGGTATTAGATGAAAAGCTTTTACTACATAAGTCTAGTCTTATTAGGTCAATACCTTTCCATTTTCACCGATCTCGAAAGATCCACTTGCTCCCAATGGGTTTTACCCCTTCAGGAGCACCTAACAAAGTCTACACTATGTTGTAGTGCATGGAATCCAACTAGGATAAATTGGTATCCAACCATCAATCGGAAGTCATCACTTCTCATGGCCTGTTGATAACTAGTAGGGTCATCATTACTTAATGCAAGCCTCCTTATCACCATCAACGAGAAAATCGTAGTATCTCTCAGGTAGCTGAGATCACCTACCAAATCTGTGGAGTAGGCTAAGATTTGTCAGGGTCAATTGAATCTGCAGGTTTTACTAAATCTTCAGTAACAGTTTGTGGTTCTGGAAACACTTCCAGTTCTACCATACTCCTACTAATTTCTTTGCAAGAAATTCCTTTTCTAAAAAAGGCGACATGTCGAGAACAAAACAAATTTTGATCTTGAAAATGGTAAAATGTTAAACCCTCGTTAATACCTAGGATAATCTACAAACTGTTATTACCAAAACGAGCCTTGAGTTTATCCGGATTCTGGTTTTAAGTATAAACTGGACAACTCAATATCTTAACAATCTTAAGATGATAACCCATTCTATATCACATATAGAATTTGAGCCACTGATTTAGGTGGAACCGGTATTAACTGATATGTATCCAGTTCTAGTTCATCTTTTTTTTGAAAAAGGCGATTTAGTATTACTCATCAAGAAGCGTACCCACGGATGAGTAATCTGAGAGAGAATCAAATTCTCGATTATATTATTACGGAATACCTGACATAAGTTTCCACATCTTCGAACACTTCGAAAAATCTTGATACTTCCAACAATTGGTTCTCTATTTTATTCCTATACCCTATGAACTTTTCAAAATCTTTAGACTATGCATTTCAACAAGAATGCGTGTCTAAAATCAGAGAACTCATAGGAAAATGGAACGAAGTATGAGTACCAACCCCTTATGCGTGCGGACACCGGACAACATACATCATTATATATAAGCGCTATGAGTTCACTAACTCATACATTGTATGTTGTAATTTGAAAACTGTATTTTAGTTAAGAATGTATAACCCATTATTCAATGCACCATACCCAATCATCAAATGATAAAGGCAAATGTCCATACCATAATTTTTGAAAATTTATATTCCACTTTATCAAATAATGAGACGGATACATCAGTTTTTAAATGTTGGTGCATAATAACAGATATTCAAAACCAAAAGTTTTCCGAAAGGCAAAACCAGGTGATTTCTCTAATATCAACAATTGCTCCGATTTCCGATATTGAGTATCAAATCACTTTTCCAATAATCTAATCATTCTCAGCATCTGTATCAACTTATAGATGTGGGATGTTAATCTGGTATCTATATATTCAGGAGTCAGAATTAATTAGAAAACACTTTTCGATTACAATCACATAGAAAACATGAAACATCAAAATATTTCAAGGGGTGGCTGGGTATTCAAAGTAATGCCTCTTTCATTACCTAGGGTCATAACAGTAGTTGTATTTTCCTTTTCTCCCACTTCGTCCCCTATTGTTGTCTATCTTTCTTATCTTGTTTATACCAAACTTATGCAAGTTGGTTTTCTTCTTTTCCTTTCTTTCAGCTTTAGCATCGAGATTGGAAGAAGCTTATAAAACAAGCGTAACTGGTATGTTCTTCTTATTTAAGGAGCTCTCAAATTTGAGATAAGGCGGAGAAGAGAGACAAATGAATTTTGTTATATACAATTCACTTTCTTCAGAACCTGTAGCCATTCTTTTATGAAACAATTTCTTCAGGTTTGTATCTAACTATACGATGGCCATCCAAGCAATATGGATCTCTGTATCAGACACAGAGTGTTCTGGAAGAAGCAAAAGGGGAAGTAGGAGGGGTAAAGACATATGTGACTGGGTCATGAAATAGGGCAATCATGACATTCCAAATTCATTGATTGTAAAAAAGGATCGGTTAAGTTGGTTTACGAGATTTTAGTTTAGGGTCAGTATTAGGTCGCAGCCAGAGAGAAAAAAGAAACACTCGTCGTGCACTCTATCAAGATTAGATTGGTATATTTATGTAATCAGGATGGCGCCCACTGTTCCATCGAATCCTCCTTCAAACCCTAAAATAAGAATTAACCTGGATCATATCCCGAGAGTAATTATTACTCACAGTGAGATTCGGAATCCAACCTATCATGGCGTGGTAATCTTGACGAATAATGTCACGCCCCGCTTCCCAGAGTATGCAAAATTGGGCACGTGACATAGCCAACCATGCTACCTGTGGGTAGGACGCATCCGTCCACAGTCACATTACGGTTGTAGAGATATCAAGAACAGTAAAATAAACTAAACTAATACATGTCCAAATCCATAATAACAAGAATCAATAAACAATAAGTGCGGAAGCTAATGATCCAATACAATGAATAAACAGTACGTCCCATAATGCGGGCTCACAACTGGAAATGAAAAGAAATAAAGAAACTAAACCCTAAGGACTCACTGTTCAGCCTGCTGGCTGAAGTACTCCTGCTCGGTCGTCGACAAGGGTACGGAATCTGGGCCATGCAAAACCCAGACGTCAGCGCGTCATGATATCAAGTATATAGTATAACATGGTAATAAGCAATGCAAGTATGAACATGAATAAAGCAGTAAATACAAGCAGGGTAATGTGCAATGGTGTCCAAACTGTCCTATCAGGTTTTCTACTCTATAGTCTTTGAAACCAATTGATGAATCGTCGATGTAACTCAATAGTATCCCGTGCGTGCCCGGGACCACGGTCATGACCCTCGGGGCTGAATCCGAGACGTGCCGCTAAGCAGTAAAAGGTAGTAGGATGGACGAGTGATGTCAGCATCAACACTTCGGAGCTGGCCAAGCCCGTAAGACTGATCAGAACAATGTATCGAACTGTTGAGTTACAAGTCGGTTTCACCTTTGATTTCCCCATACCCCCAAACTATGTATGTCAGGTCAGGTATTCAGTAGTCAAGGACTAATGCCAACATAAAGTCAAGTAAAAGTAAGCCTGTCTGGATCGACAGCAGGAATCGTTAGGTTTGTCGGCATTAGGCACAAGATCAGGAAACAAGTAGTGTCATGGTACAACAGGATGAGTCGGTATGTATGTATATGTCAGGTGTAGCAGGGTCAGGCCAATATGTCGTGCAATCGGGTAAGTGCTCACAACAGGTATATAATCAATAATGAACAGCAGCAGGAAACAATAATTAACCACAATATTCCATATAACTACAGTGATGTTTGTATTCTCTTATTAACAAGTTCAATCATCTTTAGGGTGCAATCGCCACAGGGTGAAGCAATATCCACAATTATAAATTAAGGAAACTACATGAAATTATACTAAATATAATAACTGTCTCATGAATGATTTAACAGTTTAAACAGATATGATTCAGTCGTTTTATTTAGTTGAAATATGGGTTGATGTGGGTTAAATAATTACGAGGAACTGTTGTAACGATTCCATTATAAAGATAACTGCAATAATAATATATCAATTGCCATCATTAAGTTGTGGTATTAAATAGTATGAGTTCAATTGCGTGGCAAGACTAGATCTCGCACACTAGCATGTTAGAGCAAGTATTCAGATACTTGCCTCGACGGTCAGCAAACTGGAACACGGATGCGATGTCGGCAGAAAACCCGATATGATAGCACGGGCCACGGATCGAGTCCCAACAGAGAACAACGGGATCACACGGACCAGGGGGATTCGCTGGAGCGTCGGGTTCGCCAAGACGGCACGGTCGGATTCCGGCAAAACGCGACAACAAGTTAGAAACCGACACAAGATTCAATGCGATCAGCGGGGGGTTTATACTGCACAAAGGAAGGAAGAGGGAACTTACAGAGAGATATACCAGGTGACCCCGGCGAGCTCGACGGCGCTGGAACGCCGGCGAAGCAACGGCAGCGGCTGCAAGGGCTGAAGGGCCTCGGGGGTGCGCGGGATAGGGTTCTGCGGTGAGCTGGAGGAAAGGTTGGTCGGCTCTGGTGGTCGAGGGGAGAAGGAGGTGGCCCTGGTGACGACGGCGAGGTCGCCGGCGCGTTCTCCGGTGAACAGCGGAGGTAAACGATGGGTTTATGGCTCGGGTTGGTGTTCCAGCGAGGGGAGGAGGGCAGCGACGACGAGGTCGGGACGAGGAGGGTGAGAGGGAGTCGCGGGAGTCGTCGACGACGAGGGGTGGCGTCGACGGCGAAGTCTGCAGGGTTGGAGGCGACGTCGGGGTTGGGGTGCAGGTACGGGAAAGAGCGGGAGACGAGGGGACGAAGGTGCGGTGAGGCTCGTGGTGGCGAGGGCGGCGACGGCGAGGTCGCGGGGGAACCGGCGGTGAGGTTGCGGGACGCTAGGGTTAGGGTTCGTGGCGATTTCTCGTGGTGAAGGTGGGTTCGGGGAGGCGGCTGCTGCATGGGTTTTATATATAGAGGAAGAGAGAGAGAGGGATTGGAGAGAGAGAGGGAGATTGGAAAGGAGGAGAGAGATAGAGAGAAAGATTGAGGGAAGAGAGAGAGAGAGATGGGGAAAGGAAGGCGGGGCCCACGAGCTCAATGGGAGCTCGTGATTGGCTGAGGGAAAGGTAAATGAATTATAGGAAAGATTTTAAGAAAGATTTTAAGGGGATTTGAACTGTTAGAATATATATTCGTAAAATATATTAACTTTAGATATTAAATTAAATGGGCCTTTTTGGCGCGAAATGAAACATTTCCAAATCGTGCCCGGGTTGCGCCCAAATGTTCCAAATTCAAATTATAGGATTTTAAGCGGGTTCCAAATTTTGAAAAGAGGTGTTTAATGATTAAAATGCATGCCCCCAAGTCGGACACTTGCACGCGCGCGTAGTCGTCCAAACTTGCCCGTTTAGCCAAACGGAACGGAATCTCGACATGCGGACGCTACCACGCGACTAGTGGCGACGAGTAGGCTAACATGGACATCTTAAATTTTATTTTAGGAGTTAAAATTTGTTATGTGCCAAAATGACTTAACCGGTTAAAATTTAGCAATAAACACCAGAAAATCAGGAAAATTGGAATGAGCAGTATACAACCCTCAACTAGTAATATAAATAGTATTACTGGGCACAGGTGTTACATCATACCCAACTACAAAAAGAATTTCGTCCTCGAAATTCCAAGAATACAAGATAGCTAACTACTGGAAAAGATGAGGGAATTTCTGTCGGATCTCGACTTCTCGCTCCCAAGTGGATTCTCCATGCGATCGATTACCCCAAGAAACTAGCACAAGAGGGATAACCTTGTTCTTAAGAACCTTTTCTCTTCGATCCTTGATTTCAACTGGTCGTTCCTCAAAAGTCAGATCCTCCCGTACGGTCAACTCTGAATGATCCAAGACGTGGGTCTCATCACGAACATACTTCCGTAGTTGAGACACATGAAACACATCGTGAACTCCTGCTAAAGACTGTGGTAACGCCAACCGGTATTATACTTCTCCAACACGCTCCAATATCTCGAAGGGTCCAACGAAACGAGGACTAAGCTTTCCCCGACTTCCAAAGCGAATCACCCCTCTAGTCGGTGATATCTTCAGGAATACAAAATCACCCACGGCGAACTCTAGAGGTCTTCTTGACGTGTCGGCCCAACTCTTCTGTCTGTCTTGAGCTGCCTTCATATGCTTCCTGATCGTATTCACCTTCTCGACTGTCTGCACCACCAAATCTGGTCCTAGTAACCTTCGTTCACCAACATCATCCCAACAAACAGGTGAACGGCACTTACGACCATACAGTGCTTCAAACGGAGCCATCTGAATTGTCGCTTGGAAGCTATTGTTGTACGAGAACTCCACCAGGTGTAGATGATCTTCCCAAGAACCTTTGAAGTCCAACATGCAAGCCCTCAACATATCTTCAAGGGTCTGGATCGTTCTCTCCGATTGTCCATCAGTCTGAGGATGATAAGCTGTGCTAAACTTCAATCGAGTCCCCAAACTTTCTTGTAAACTCCTCCAAAAATGCGACAAGAACCGAGTGTCCCGATCGGACACGATGCTTACCGGTACTCCATGCAATCTGACAATCTCCTGCATGTATCGCTCTGCCAAAGTCTCCGTCGATTGACCAACCCGAAAAGGAATAAAGTGAGCTGCCTTGGTCAACCGATCGACAATCACCTATACTGCATTGTTGCCCTTTGGACTCCGCGGTAAAGCCGTCACGAAATCCATGGTTATATGTTCCCACTTCCATTGAGGAATCGGAAGTGGTTGCAACAAACCAGCAACCCTTTGGTGTTCAGCCTTGACTTGCTGACACACCAAGCACTTAGCCACGAAGCAAGCAATTTCCCGTTTCATACCTTCCCACCAGAAGTGCTGTCGAATATCTCGGTACATCTTTGTCCCTCCTGGATGTACAGAGTAAGCGGAACTATGTGCCTCCTTCATAAGCTCTTCACGCACATCTCCTTTTGGCACACACACACGGCTACCATATCTCAACGAACCATCTTCATGGATCAGTAAATCGGTTCGTAGTCCGGCTTCAACCTGCTCTCGAAACTTTTGCAGTCTAGGATCCTGCGATTGTGCCGCTTTAATCTTCTCAACTAAGGACGACTGTACTTGCAACTGCATCAACTGTCCTGTAGCATGTGGTAGTACAACCTCCAAGTCAAATCTCTGAAAATCCGCAATGATCTCTCTCTGTGCAGTCAAAATCCGGTACGACGTTGACCTTTCCCGGATGGTACTTAAGATCGAGGTCATAGTCGGCCATCAGCTCCACCATCTGCGTTGTCTCATGTTCAAATCCTTCTGAGTGAACACATATTTCAAACTCTTGTGATCTATAAAGACTTCGACTCTCTCGCCCAGAAGGTAGTGTCTCCAAATCTTTAGGGCGAAGATCACGGCTGCAAGCTCTAAGTCATGAGTCGGATGGTTCTTCTCATGAGTCTTCAGTTATCTCGATGCGTAAGCGACGACTTTCCCATTCTGCATCAAAACACATCCCAATCCTTTCCCCGATGCGTCGCTGTGAATCACCAGTCCTCCTGAATTATCCGGTACGGTCAGGATCGGGGCGGTTATCAACTTCTGCTTCAACGTCTCGAAGGCCAATGCACATCCATCCGTCCAAACAAACGGTACCTCCTTACGCGTAAGCTTGGTTAACGGCTCAGCTAAACGAGCGAAGTTCTCCACAAATCTTCTGTAGTAACCGGCGAGTCCAAGAAAACTTCTTATCTCCGCAACATTCTTTGGAACAGGCCAATCCCGAACTGCCGAAATCTTTTCGGGATCAACGGCGATTCCATCGCCTGACACGACATGCCCCAGAAACTTCACTTCTTCCAGCCAGAATTCGCACTTACTCATCTTTGCAAATAATTTCTCTTGTCTCAGCGTCGGCAGTGCGATCCTTCTTCTTCACTAAAAGAACTGGAGCTCCCCACGGTGAGTTGCTGCTTCGAAATGATCCCTTCTCGAGTAATTCACCCACTTGTTTCTTAACTTCTTCCAATTCCACCGGTGCCATCGGATAATAAAATTTCGATACTGGCACTGCACCAGGAATAAGGTCAAACACAACCTCCACATCTCGCTTCGGCGGTAAGCCCGAAATATCTTCAAACACATCCATAAAGTCGCGGACAACAGCCGGCTCTTCATTATTATCCACTATCATAGCCGCAAGAACATTGTTCGTCGGCCTAGCCCTAAACTCGACTGGCCCGACAGAACTGCTTCCTCCAATGAAAGTAAACTTAGGATGTCCGGGAATCTGGAAAATTACCTTCCTTGCCCTACAGTCAATGTGGGCATGGAAAGTGCCAGAAAATCCATCCCCAAGTCAACCTCATAACTGCCCGTATCTATCACCAAGAAATCTGCAAAATCTCCCGTCCGCAAACAACAACTGTACAGTCTCTACATTCCTTACTAGTTATGATTTTCCCATTCCCAGTGTGTATGTCCCAGAAACTAGACAGGGTCGTGCAGGTGATCGAGTGTGTAGTTATAAATTTGTATGACATAAACAATGGGATGCTCCGAAATTAAGTAATGCCAAAGCGGAAAACCATGAACGAGTAAATTACCTGAAACCACTCCTCCCGATGCCTTAGCTTCCTCAGCTGTCAACGTGAACGCTCGAGCCTGATTAGATCCTTGATTCAACTGTCTCTGCCCTTGGAACGGTCGCTGCGGAGGCTCCTGAACATCATCTTTCGTGCGATGCTTCGACGGACAAGCATCAACGGTGTGATCTGCCGCTTCACATCTAAAACAGAGTCCCAGCCTCAAACGACACTTCTTTCGCACATGTCCGGGTTTATGGCAGTATCTACAGATCACGCTCCTCTTCCGATCACCCACACTTGTTTCCTTCATTGGTGCTACGCTGCGCCTGTTCACCGGAATACTGCTACGCACGGACGTGTGGTTCAGCGCAAATGCTGGTTCCAGCTCGATTTGTTCCTTTAGTTTCTCCAGCAATCCCCTTATCACTCTACGCCTGGCGGCTAAGACCGCATGGCCTGGGTCCATCTCTAAACTCGTACCGGCCATAAATCCTGGAAATCAAAGTATCCAACATTAGCATGATGATAGATTCTGAGTATAGATCAAGGCTAGAACTCCAAGATACTTAAATAGAGTGCTGCATTGTAGCTATGCCGCGGTATCATAGCCGCAATTACTTAACTCCACTCAAGTCGCCTAAGTCCTAGAGATAACAAGAAGTTAGGTTTTCGAGTTAACAATGCAAAGTAAGTTTGCATGTCGACATGATCCGGAAGAATGATTCAAGGATGGTAAAACGGTCAAAGTGGCAGGACATGTTTCCTAATCACGGGTATCCTGATTCGTGTATCGGGTGCAATACCCAACTACAAAGAATCAACCCAATTAACCTATGGCTCTGATACCATAAAACCATGTAACGCCCCGCTTCCCAGAGTACGCAAAATTGGGCACGTGACATAGCCAACCATGCTACCTGTGGGTAGGACGCATCCGTCAACAGTCACATTACGGTTGTAGAGATATCAAGAACAGTAAAATAAACTAAACTAATACATGTCCAAATCCATAATAACAAGAATCAATAAACAATAAGTGCGGAAGCTAATGATCCAATACAATGAATAAACAGTACGTCCCATAATGCGGGCTCACAACTGGAAATGAAAAGAAATAAAGAAACTAAACCCTAAGGACTCACTGTTCAGCCTGCTGGCTGAAGTACTCCTGCTCGGTCGTCGACAAGGGTACGGAATCTGGGCCATGCAAAATCCAGACGTCAGCGCGTCATGATATCAAGTATATAGTATAACATGGTAATAAGCAATGCAAGTATGAACATGAATAAAGCAGTAAATACAAGCAGGGTAATGTGCAATGGTGTCCAAACTGTCCTATCAGGTTTTCTACTCTATAGTCTTTGAAACCAATTGATGAATCGTCGATGTAACTCAATAGTATCTCGTGCGTGCCCGGGACCACGGTCATGACCCTCGGGGCTGAATCCGAGACGTGCCGCTAAGCAGTAAAAGGTAGTAGGATGGACGAGTGATGTCAGCATCAACACTCCGGAGCTGGCCAAGCCCGTAAGACTGATCAGAACAATGTATCGAACTGTTGAGTTACAAGTCGGTTTCACCTTTGATTTCCCCATACCCCCAAACTATGTATGTCAGGTCAGGTATTCAGTAGTCAAGGACTAATGCCAACACAAAGTCAAGTAAAAGTAAGCCTGTCTGGATCGACAGCAGGAATGGTTAGGTTTGTCGGCATTAGGCACAAGATCAGGAAACAAGTAGTGTCATGGTACAACAGGATGAGTCGGTATGTATGTATATGTCAGGTGTAGCAGGGTCAGGCCAATATGTCGTGCAATCGGGTAAGTGCTCACAACAGGTATATAATCAATAATGAACAGCAGCAGGAAACAATAATTAACCACAATATTCCATATAACTACAGTGATGTTTGTATTCTCTTATTAACAGGTTCAATCATCTTTAGGGTGCAATCGCCACAGGGTGAAGCAATATCCACAATTATAAATTAAGGAAACTACATGAAATTATACTAAATATAATAACTGTCTCATGAATGATTTAACAGTTTAAACAGATATGATTCAGTCGTTTTATTTAGTTGAAATATGGGTTGATGTGGGTTAAATAATTACGAGGAACTGTTGTAACGATTCCATTATAAAGATAACTGCAATAATAATATATCAATTGCCATCATTAAGTTGTGGTATTAAATAGTATGAGTTCAATTGCGTGGCAAGACTAGATCTCGTACACTAGCATGTTAGAGCAAGTATTCAGATACTTGCCTCGACGGTCAGCAAACTGGAACACGGATGCGATGTCGGCAGAAAACCCGATATGATAGCACGGGCCACGGATCGAGTCCCAACAGAGAACAACGGGATCACACGGACCAGGGGGCTTCGCTGGAGCGTCGGGTTCGCCAAGACGGTACGGTCGGATTCCGGCAAAACGCGACAACAAGTTAGAAACCGACACAAGATTCAATGCGATCAGCGGGGGGTTTATACTGCACAAAGGAAGGAAGAGGGAACTTACAGAGAGATATACCAGGTGACCCCGGCGAGCTCGACGGCGCCGGAACGCCGGCGAAGCAACGGCAGCGGCTGCAAGGGCTGAAGGGCCTCGGGGGTGCGCGGGATAGGGTGCTGCGGCGAGCTGGAGGAAAGGTTGGTCGGCTCTGGTGGTCGATGGGAGAAGGAGGTGGCCCTGGTGACGACGGCGAGGTCGCCGGCGCGTTCTCCGGTGAACAGCGGAGGTAAACGATGGGTTTATGGCTCGGGTTGGTGTTCCAGCGAGGGGAGGAGGGCAGCGACGACGAGGTCGGGACGAGGAGGGTGAGAGGAAGTCGCGGGAGTCGTCGACGACGAGGGGTGGCGTCGACGGCGAAGTCTGCAGGGTTGGAGGCGACGTCGGAATTGGAGTGCAGGTGCGGGAAAGAGCGGGAGACGAGGGGAGGAAGGTGCGGTGAGGCTCGTGGTGGCGAGGGCGGCGACGGCGAGGTCGCGGGGGAACCGGCGGTGAGGTTGCGGGACGCTAGGGTTAGGGTTCGTGGCGATTTCTCGTGGTGAAGGTGGGTTCGGGGAGGCGGCTGCTGCATGGGTTTTATATATAGAGGAAGAGAGAGAGAGGGATTGGAGAGAGAGAGGGAGATTGGAAAGGAGGAGAGAGATAGAGAGAAAGATTGAGGGAAGAGAGAGAGAGAGATGGGGAAAGGAAGGCGGGGCCCACGAGCTCAATGGGAGCTCGTGATTGGCTGAGGGAAAGGTAAATGAATTATAGGAAAGATTTTAAGAAAGATTTTAAGGGGATTTGAACTGTTAGAATATATATTCGTAAAATATATTAACTTTAGATATTAAATTAAATGGGCCTTTTTGGCGCGAAATGAAACATTTCCAAATCGCGTCCGGGTTGCGCCCAAATATTCCAAATTCAAATTATAGGATTTTAAGCGGGTTCCAAATTTTGAAAAGAGGTGTTTAATGATTAAAATGCATGCCCCCAAGTCGGACACTTGCACGCGCGCGTAGTCGTCCAAACTTGCCCGTTTAGCCAAACGGAATGGAATCTCGACATGCGGACGCTACCACGCGACTAGTGGCGACGAGTAGGCTAACATGGACATCTTAAATTTCATTTTAGGAGTTAAAATTTGTTATGTGCCAAAATGACTTAACCGGTTAAAATTTAGCAATAAACACCAGAAAATCAGGAAAATTGGAATGAGCAGTATACAACCCTCAACTAGTAATATAAATAGTATTACTGGGCACGGGTGTTACAAATAATCAACAAATAATTCCACTCCATAGAAAGTGTGAAATCTTATTGCAAGTTTCAACACTTAAAACTCCTGATATCGGTTTTGACCCCCAGGACCTTGACGAATGATCAACAAATCAAAGAGTCCTAGTCAAGTTCAACCCATCATTTCTTGATTAGTCTAGATCCACCCGTATAGGCCCTTGATGAATGATCAATAAAACCATACGACCGTCCTAACCAATAGCATCACATGTAAGCAGGAAGATATCACTTAACTACCACACACTACGTCTTGATGAATGATCAACAAACGCAGAACGAACACTAAGTATTCTACTTCCTGAAATGACAGAGGGTTATGGTTAGTTTTTAAGAAAATCTTTAACGTAATAAACTTGATCTCATTGTAGGAACCGAATGATCTTGCAAATTTATAGTTACGTAGACTATTGCTTAAGTGCGGATTTTCCGTGAAGGGATCATGACTCTTACCTCATTGAATGAGGTGTAGAATATTCCTAACCGAATACCTATGTGCAAAGAAATATGATATAGCTATTCAATTTGCAAAATTATAGTAACACAATCTTTTGCCAAAGAGGTCACTCGCTGTGAAGGGATCTAGGCTCTTTTCTCGTCGAATGAGATGCAAGATATTCTTAACTGAATACCTCGATGCAAAGCAAAAGAATTGACTATAACACTAATGTATAATATTTGGTTTCTACAACGTGTTTTAGATTTATTATCTTTGCATTAATCCAAATCAATGCAATCCCATCAAATAGATAATCTTATATTATCAAGTATCTCCTCACACCATTACAGATAAAGCATGATGTGAAAAGAAAAATAGAATGCATATATACGCCATCCGCATTCGCCACAGGGCTCCGGGTCTTCACCGTAAAGTTACTTAACTTACGGCACGGCTAGCTTACGGCACGGCTAGCGTGGGTGCAAAACACACACACACACACACACACACACACACACACACATATATAATCGCATGCAGATAATCATCATTACAGCTAAACGATAAATATCATCAAAGGCTGGTAATCATATCACAAGTAAGTAATGAAAAATACAAAGATAGAATGGTCGGATTACCTAGAAATCCCGCATTTCATTAGAGCCATCAAACGAAATGTGACATTCCCCGGTCACGTGAATAACCTATGCATAGCCAAAAGCAGACCCCTACAAGTGCGACAAGCTACCATGCAACCTAAGAAACGAGGCAACCCAACATCATCATAATGAGGGGGCCACCCGACACTTTCTTGAATCCAGTGACTTGATCACTCCTCCACGGGTCTATCCTATACGCCCTAAAAACGCGACAAGCAACCCACCAATCCTAGACTCGAGCGACCCAATCTCAACTCTTTGATAAATCTACCCGCTGCAATCTAGAATTCGGTTGCCCGTGCGCTTCTCCGCAGGGTAATCCTAAAACTGTATTGATACAATGACGATAACGATCGCAACATAATCGTGTCTCAATAAATAATAATACATCATGTGGTGACTACGATCATATGTGAACCGCTAAGTCCTGAAACAAAGAATATACATACTGGAAACGGCAGCCACAAGTTGAAGCTCATTCCGAACTAATGAATATACAAGATGGCTACAAGCATGAATGGAAATAACACTTATCACAATTTCGCATGGGGCTATTCATTTCGTGACAATCCAATACATTCAAAACAAGTATCATAATATATCACAATATATATGTGTAACCCCGTCGAATTGATCGCATCAAATCAATGACGTTAAGCACCGCGTACGTATATGCCGACGAGTTATTTCTATTAAACATTGTAATCTATTCAAATGGTTGAATCCCAAAAACTTCAAAACCGAAACGTTAATTTTCAACACTTGAAAAGAATTATTCACCTCTACACAAAAATCATCACATTTTAGCGCCAAGATGTGCCCAAAATTTTTGTGAAGCCCCGTGGAAAAATTAGATCAACATTTCGAAGGCTCGGGGGATACCATGGCCCTAACCCACCAAAACGTGGGCTCGAGTCATAGCTGACTTGAGAGCAGCATAATGGTCCTTTCGGGTGTTCACCCTCCCCTGAGAGCATAAATTGGTGCTCCCGGGTAGGGGTGGCCCCTTCCTAACTTCCGTAACACCTCTAACTTTATATTGAACCCTTCAATTAACTCCGAGCGCGACAAAAAATACTAAAAAGAAATGGTTTTTGAAGCACACAAAAAACAATTTTTAATGTGCATTGTAAAATAGTTTTAGTCATTCATCTCGTCACGAAAACACGTTGTAGTTATTAGACCAGCTCTAATACCACTGTAAGTTCGTTATGCTCTCTACAATAAAGTTTATAATATGGCGGAAGCGGTAATTTTAAAAATCTAGAGAGCAACTACAAGAAAATATAGGATCATGAACAACTGCAACATGCAACAAAACTAGTGAGCTAATTCTACAAGTTTAAAGATAATACAACCTTTGAAGTGCGTTAACTACCTCTCCTTGGACTACGGATAGTCTCTACAAAGCTCGAAACAAGCTTTCTCAATGATCCTCGCCGAAGATGATCCGCTTTGAGATAACTCCAACACAAGTTTTAGCTTTAAATTAATCTCATTAAAATGAAGCAACCCACTAATTAAACTTATTAAGAATGATTAGTAAAAGATGAAGAATAATTAGCTCATTTAATTTTTCTATTTTATTTTTCTACTTTCTCACTTGAAGAAAATCAAGAGAGCTAGCCATGGAGAAGATGAGAATATGAAGAAGATAATGTTTTAGATGAGAACAAATCAATGTGTAAAATGACTCATCAAGGAAGAAACTAAACAAGTCTACATGCATCCATTTTTCATGACTCATTACCATTTTGAAATAAATAAAAGAATAGAAATGTTCTCATTTAAACCATGTAAGTCTTATATACTCATCTCATATGTATTAAAATACATATCATAATATTTATATCAAATATAAATATTAATAAAGAGAAGAAAATAATAAAGTGAGTATGATATTAGTTAATATATAACTATAACAATATATGTAACACCCTAGTGCATTTATACTATATATTTGGGGTATTTCAAATGCTGTAAATTTCTTTTCCTATTGTTGCTTTTAGGTTGCAGATAGTGCAATTGGTAATTATGGTTATTATCCGACCCGACCCGTATGTTTGAAATCCATCATGATTCAAAATTACATTAAATATTTGCTAGTACAGAGTATCCGTGCAAATCTAGATATGATATACATATAATATATTTCACAGATCTTTTAATAATACAAAATAAAAATCAAATAACATATTTTTATATCTAGCCTTATATGTCATCACACCCCATATCATATGGTTGCACATATATATCATGTTCTTATCCTAATTGTTAAAACAGACTCGTTTGGATCGCTACGTATATTTACGTAGTCCGTACTTAGAGGTATACATTTTTATTGACAGAATATCGTATTATGATTTAAACTTTTATGTGTATTCTTCATATTTAAAAACTAGATTTTTGGATGGTTACGGGTAATATTCAGAGCAATCTAATATTATCTGTAAAAACCTATAATTAATATATATATATATATATAATATTACAACTAATAATATACCAACTGTTATAAATATAATATATTAATTAAACTAAAATATATAATCTCTATCCTTCTCTCTCTTTCTCCTCACGTCTCTCTCTCTTTCTGTGTCTCTCTCTAACCTTTTTCGCTTTCTCTATTCATTATATATATATATATATATATATATATATATATATATTAATAATTAACAAAGCAAACTCTCTCTCTATCTCTTCTTCTTGTTCTTCTTTCTTCTTTTCTTCCTTTCTTTCTTTTCTTTTCTTTGATTTCCGCCGTCTCACCGGAGTTACGTGCGTCGCTGACGATCCAGACGACCCAGTCACCATCGTCATCTAACCCGGTTACCACGTTACGTCACTGCTAAGCCAGGTCCAGTCCTGCGCGCGTAAGTTTGCATCACGACGTTATTCCGACATCAGACGTGGTATCTGTATCTCGACGTGAGATCCGATCAGGCAAGTTCTAAACTTACAACATGGTATTTTGATTATATCGATATTTAAATGCTTGATTATAGTGCATGCGTTTTAATATTCAGTAAAAAATAGCGATTTATCATTTTATAGTATCCGTCTGTATCCGTACAGATAATAACTTATCTAGTTGCATGCCGGAATATCACAATGTTATTATACTACTATAACAGTTCAATATGTTATCTGGTTTGCATCTTACATGGTAATGGACGTATAACGGTTATTACAGATAGATACATATGCATTCTAGCATTAGTTGTATCAAGATATTGATTACAGTTTTACATTGGTATCTATTTTGGTTAATATTCAGTATATGATATGTTCACGACATATTACCAGACTTATTACTTGGATCTTATTGCTAGTGCCAACAATCCTGATTGTTGTCCTGTTGGACGTGACTTGTTGTCTGTAACAACCTTAAAATTTTTGTACATAATTTTTCCAAAATACAGAAAGGAATATCTAAGCTTGAGCACAAGTTATAAATTTGATTTGCTTTCGAACAACAAGAAAGCACTTATAGCTCATTGGCAAGGCCTTGCACTACTGTGACGTAGCCCTTGTGTTCAAATCATCCCAGCCCCATATATTTTTAATTGATTTTCTTTTAATCTTTTAGAATCCCAAAGGTTAACACGTGCACTACACGTAAAATGAAAACTCACACAAAAAACAAACACGTGCACTTAGTTATACCAAACGACACCAACACGTGGCTAAAATCCCACCATCCCTCACCAGAATTTGGCCGGCGAGATGGGCTTTGAGACCAGCACCGTCGATCCCGCCGTAGGGAACGGTCTTCAATTTTTTAACCCAGCATCTCTCCGCCTACCCCCACTAACCCCATATTGTTTGCTTACTCTGAAAACATCCAGAGAGTGATAATTACTCTCTTTAATTCATTTTTAATGCACATTTTAATTCTATTCTTCATTACCCTAAACATTAATTTTCGCTATAAATACCACACTCCATTTCACCTCTCTTCATTCAGAATTCCATTACAAAAACTCTCTAAAAATTTTCAAGTCCTAAGTTGTGCAAGTTGAGTTAGCAAATGGCGAAATTCCGACGACGTTTCGAGAAGAATCTGGCGACGAAACGATGCCCCGACGGTTCTGAAAGCTTCCTCCTTCTCCTTTCTATCTTAATAACTTGTAAGTCCTCATTCTCTCCTCTGTCTCTATTCTAAAACTTCTCTTCTTCAAAACTTGTCGGAAGCGGAGTTATTCCGACTTCCGATTCATTTTTTAAAAAAACTCCATTTTTCTTAAATAATAAAATACCATATTCTTCCATAATGTTTAACAAACATATTAGAACAAATTTCACCTCAAAATAATTCATGTTACAAATTTTATTTCACTTTTACAGTAAAATACCATCATGTTACATACAACTTATAATTATTCAATTTAACCGTATTACATTTAGATAACTCACAAGATAATGATCTAGCTCATTAAAAAACGCATTTTTGACATAGCGCGATGAATTTTGGAAATCTAGTTTATGAGAAAATACGAATTTACATTTAAATACCATGAACATTCAAAAACCGTTTTCTTTAAAAAAAAAGTGTGTTATTTAATTCCGTGCAATTATGTCTATACAACCCATTTTGGGGAACCCCGATCGGGATGGTACGGGTTATCACACATTCTCAGTCGTAGTAGAGCGAGATGCAGACCTCCGCAAGGAGTATTCGACCTTGATGGAATTTTTAATGCAATTTTTAAGAAAAATGTGATTTCTATTTAATAAATAAATTCTATATTTTTATAAATATTAGATATATATAAATACTATCAAAATATCTACTTTAAGTATACAATATATATATTCCATATTTTCTAAATCAAAAGAATGTTTAATAAATAAAATTGTTGTTCATTACATGCATGTCTCTTATATACATTTTATTTTATATTGCTTAGATACGCTTAGCGTGTTTACTTCTGAGTAAATACGTAGCTGCCTCGCCGTGTTCCTTTCCCGTACACCGGGAAGCAGGGCGTGACATTGTCTGTATAGAAAAGATCGGTACCTGATTGATCCTGTGGTGGCATTAGATTTATATCGGCAATACCTGACTTGAACACAGAACCTTTGGGAAAAGGAGAAATCAAGAATGTAACCAAAACATAACTCAAGAGAATATTATTATTGTTTGCCGTGATTCCAAGTGTTACGAAATAAATCATTGTTTGCCGTGATTCCGGGCGTTGTGGAATAAATCATTGTTTGTCGTGATTCTGGACGTTACGGAATAAATCATTGTGTTGTGGTCCCATGGGAGTTTGACCGGAATATAAACTGTTGAGTTACGATGAGAATTATATTAATTGATTTTAAAGACTTGTAAAATAGATAATCTAGAATCACGGACTTTAGGGTGCACATCACATACATATAGCTCACTATTTATACATATATTTATTATTCGTACGCATGTTTAATAATGGCATCATATCCTGATTATTACTATTATTTTGATATTTATGATGTACTGACGTCTGGGTTTTGTATGGCCCAGTTCATCTACCTTTATCGCAGGCAGATCATGAGTACTTTAGCAATCAAGTCGAGCAATGAGGAGCTAGCTATTTAGTTTAAAGACTCTTAGTTTATTTATTTCAGCAATTTTATTTTCATCGATGTGAGCCCATATTGGGACGTGATTCAGATACTATTGTTTATTGGATCTTGATTCGTTTCCGCTTTATGCGTTTTCTTGATTCTATTTATCGTGGCAGATGGACATATATTAGCTAGACTATATATTTTACTGTTCTTGATATCCGATTGACAGCCATAATATGACTGTGGAGGGATGATTCCTAACCACAGGTAGTATGGTTATCTCTGTCACGTACCGTGTTTATGTATTTTGGCAAGCGGGACGTGACAATATATAATATATATTTAATTATTAAATCAATACTTGATTTCATAATCCGGTTATATCATATATATACCGGCCAATATCAATTAACACCCGATTAAAATACGTGTATCAAATACACGTGTTTAGTTGAACTCCTGCCTGTATCCCTATACATGCCCTACATCGTTTAGCATGTGTTGTGAAAGCTCTGTGTGGGACTCTAAAGACTCGACAATAAGCTGGCAGTAGGTTAAGATCATATCCATAGTCCACAAGCATGTCAGCGGTACTAGTTGCACGTAACGGCTATCCAGGTATTGATCGAAAGAAAGTCAACGAGCAAGCTCATCCGAACCCTACAAAGTCTATCAGTGACATTACCGTACAGTCCGGTCTTTTCGTCTAAGAGTATCGCATATCGGTTATAGGGTTTGGAATCTGTCGGACTCCAATAACTCGATAAGTCGTGCGACAAAAGACTCATAACCAATTAAAGAAACAACTGATAACACTTATCAGTTTATCTCCACTGCGATGGCTATCAACTTATGGTTGTAGTCATGTCCTGCACAGCGCAACATCAACTCCCCATACCGGGAGAGATGAATCCCCTCGACCGCTTACTGCCTCCACGTGCTTTGGAACTATACCCAACAAAAATCTGTTTGCACGACTTCTTTGAGCCGTGGTAGGGTAGAAGTCTAAGTATAGTGATAACACACATGAGACACTATGGAAATCTCAGGTCTTAGGGACTACCATGTACCAATGTCACCAGAAGTATATTACCAAGTTGGAGTTCTCGGTGAGTTCGTCCGGTGTAACTCATCCAATGAGCATCAGTATAAAATCCTCAATGTCAAATACCTATAGCTGCAGGATCTGCTATCACCCTCCAACCGGATCAGGAAACGTACATGCTAGTCTAAACTGGTGTACCGATGCCCATTCTCGATATTCTTACGACTAAGGACATTTAAGGATGTTCTTATCGACTACCTGGGCCCTACTAGTATGATCTTCATCATTGTCCTTGTAGTCAAGCAAAATCCTAGAGCTTTATCTCGTGTCTAAATGATACGTGATAGTGAATAAAACGCATCACATGAAAGATAAAGACAAAACAGATAGCATACTATCATCTCGAGTAAGATTGCTTTCTCGTATAGGTCCTCCTTCAATTACAATAATTGACTTGAGAGCATATATATCCAACATGAAGCTCCTGCTTCAAATGTCTGGGGACGCTCTGTTGTTTTGAAGACTTCATGGGCAGACGTCTGACAATGCCTTCTTCAAACGTCTGCCGTGTCTTGGGCCGGATAATTGTTAGTTGGGAAATTAATTATTTGAATATATCTTTTCTAATACTATTTATAATATAGTATTTTGTAACCCTATATGAGATAGCCTTTAGGTAGCTTTTGTGATATTTTGAGAGAACCCTTTTGTAATTTGTGAAAGATAGGGTTTTGAGCGGGATTTGTGATTCATCCACCGTTTGTACTCCTCCGTATTTTGGTGATTAATAAAACATTTGCCTTTGCCTTTTGGTTAGTACTTTTATTTTTTGTTTGCCTTTGATTAGTTTGATTACTTATCTATATCGATTGTGTTATTATTTTGTGATCGTTTTGCCGCAATAGGATCTTTCCAGCCTAAAGTCCCTATTTTGCTCAAAACATTATCAGATTGTTTGATGAGAAAACTTTGAAAACTAAAATAGTTTAATGCAGTTATCTAAAGGCTGAATTCCAATAAACTACCTTTAACTATCATTGTTTTTCACTGAACAAAACCTAAGGTTATTATTTTAGTAAATTCCCTTAAACTTTGATGATGAGAGAGTTTTTCTTTCTTACTAAAATATCTTTAAATGTAGAATTTCCAGATAGCTTACATTTTTTAAAGAAAAATATTAAAGTAGTTAACTGAAAATACTCATAGTTAAAAGTAGTTTATTGAAATTTAGCCTTATTGTGTAAACCATACCATAACCTCAAGATCAAGGATACATCCAAGAAAAATCCCAACAGGGAACCAAATCAAGTAATTGACTAAATTGCCCCCATTTGAATTTAGTGGGCCTCGAATAGCAAATGTGATGGAGGTCCTTTTCGGGTCTCCTTCAGATGTTGTCTTTCGTGGATTTCCCGGTAAATCTTGGAGGTGATCTCCTGTTGCGTGTGGGTCTCAATGGGTTTGGAAGAGATTGGTGATTTGAGGAGTTTAGCGCCGAGTACCTGCAAAAAAGTCGCGGGGTGGTTTGGTACCACCGAGGACCCTCCGACGATCAAGTTAGCACGAGATCCGAGCAGAGTAACGGCTAACTGGAGTAAAAAATGGCTTACTTGACCCCTCTGTGATGAGGGTTTATATAGTGGCGGCAGCACGCAGTAGCAGGCGCAAGAATCTCGCCGGCAGTTACGCTCCCGACGTCACACCCGCGTAAAGAGCGGATCTCCCGTTAATAGGGATCATGATGGCACGGAACGTGGGATATTGCTGGCGGAGAATCTGCGCATGGTGAGATTTGCGGATCGGCGGTTACACTTGTGAGTGGTGGAGTTGGTCGGTTAGAGGACCGAGGAAGATGGCCTCGGCTGGGGAGCTCGGGGACGAGCGAGAGGGCCGATGAGTCTTGGTCCTGTGGCAGCTCAAGGCGAGCTGAGAGGCCAAGGAGGCCAATTTTCAGGGGGCTCTGAGGAGAGCCAGCTTGTGCTTGCAGGTCGGGTGCAGGGGTGGCCTGGTCGGCCCCTGTGGGCCCTTTCTTTTGAGTTCTGGGACACGTCATCTTCCACGCGTCTTGATCTTGGAAATCGCCAATATTGGGCATCATCGTTAGCCCACCACTCTTGTCTCGACCAGCTAGCGGGTCGGGTCAGGAGTGGACTGCCAGGCCACCCGGGGTGAGCTCCCTCCTAAGGTTTCGTCGGGACGCGTCCCCGGGCTGTCAACTGTCTTTTCTGCCAGCGAATCAGAGCGAGATCTCGGCATTTAAGGAAGGTGTGCCGGTTTGTGCATCCTTCCACTAAAGCGATGGTCTACGTGTCAAGCGTCGGTTGACCGACGCAACGTGTGCAGACCTGCGGTGTCTGATTGGGTGCGGTCCAGTGTGGGAATGACAAGTGGAGCAATCGAAGCCGTTGGACGCGAGGAGGCATTTTGGCGAGAGATGAAGGGAGCCCTTGGATGAGGATGTTTGCGGTGATAAGTAGGGGTGGGGCCGACTCTAAGGCCCCTACTCTTTCAAATCTTTTTTCTTCTAAGTCTTGGCTGCTCGGTGCTCTTCTTCTTTCTTCTGCTTTCGTTTTCCCGAGGATCTCTCTTCTTCAGATTAGATGTCTTCTTTCGTGGAATCTTTAGATATCGTAGGAGTAAGTTCTAGGGACCCTCTAGTTGAGCCTGAGTCTTCTCGGGGAGCAGGGGTAGGATCCTCTTCCCGGGATCGTGCGGCAGGGGCAGCTACCAGGGAGGAGGCGGTAGACGCTGCCCCCGGCGCGCCGTGTTGGGTGAGGCATGAGGACGAGCTCGCCAATGCTCGGTCTCGCTGCCACATCCCCTCGCGTTATACGCTTCGTCTGGCCAAGGAGGGGGAGAGGGCAGACCAAGTACGGGGTAGGGAGATCGCCTTATACTTGGAAGTTTTTTGGGGTGGAATGCGCCTGCCCTTCTCTCCCGAGGTCGTCGAAGCGCTGAACTTCTTCGGGTTAGCCCCTGGCCAGTTAGTGCCGAACTTATGGAGGATTCTCCTCGGGTTCCTGATCCTCCTGAAGTTACAGGCGGTTCCCTTCAGCCTCTCCCTCCTTGATTCTTCCATCGTTTTCAAAAATCATCCTGGGGGTCGAGCGGGCGACCCGAGGTGGGTCTACCTCTCTTTTAGAAAGCGACAGGGGGCGCCGCCGGGACAAGGGTTGTGACTCTGCCTTCTTCCATTCACGACAGGAAGAAGAACTTCTTCGTTTCCCCTCCCGAGGGCGAGGACTGGCCCGTGCCTACCGAGTGGTCGAGGGAAAAATGCTTGCCGGGGAACCAGTCCAATAACCCCGCCGCGGTGAGAGTGGCGTCGTAGGAGCCCATACCCCGATTCGACGTGCTGCTGTCTAAGAGGGTCCTGAGTTGGGCCGGGCTTATCCCCGCTGAGTTCGTCGGTAAGTTAGGCTTGCTTTCTGGCTTGTATATTGCTTGTGTTGCTGACTTCTTTGCATTTGGTTTTGTGCAGGACCCATGGATATGGACGAGCTCCGATCTTCCATGCACCAGCTGAGGAAGGTCACGAAGGCTGGGGGCGCCAGCTCTTCTCGCACGAACCCTGCCCGGGCTCCCTCTCCTCCAGTGGTCGCGTCCCATGAGCATTCGGGGGCGGATCCCGCCCCGGGTCCTAGCAGAGCGTCGGGTCGGAAACAGGCTCGGATTCTGGAAGACCCGGCCTCGGAGGAGGAGATTGGCTCTCCATCGGAGCCACTCAAGAGGGGTTCCCGGAGGTCTTCCCGGGGCCTACCCTCGCCGATCATGGTGGAGGAGGGGGGCCTCCAGTTCGCGGTGCCCTCGGGGATATCAGTCGCGGATAGCATGCTGCATGACATAGAGAAGTCAGAAGGGGGTAGGGTCCCCGGGGGGACCTTCAGGGCTCAGATGGCATCCATCGCCCAGGAGTCCGTACAGGTTAGTGCTCGGTTATTCGTGAAATTCGGTGCCTCCTTTGTCTTCCTGGCCTCTTTCCCATTTTTCAGGTTCTCCAGCACGTCGTCCTTGCCCTGCGCATAGAGGCCGAGGTGATAGCCCCGGCGATGAAGGCCGCGGACCAGCTTGCCTCGCTGGAAGAGAGCTCCAAGCAGGAGCTGGATATGGTGATGGCGAGGGTTGCCGCCCAGGAGGGCGAGGTGGAGGCCGGGGAACGGGAGGTTGCCCAGTACCGCGAGGCCGCCGCGGCTGCCGAGGCCAAGCTTGAGGATGCTCAGGTGCTCACCGGTAACCTGAAGAAGTCGGTGAAGACCCTCCGGAAGGAGCTGGGGGCGGCGGCTGAGGCGGCGAACTCGGCCGACCTGTGAGCAGTGAAGTTGGCCACCTCTCGGCGGTGAAGGCGGTGAGGGGATATAAGAAGTCGAAGGACTTCTATGATGACTTGGTCGTGGCCACAACACTCATCTGGCACGAGTCCCTCGACGTCGTTAAGGCCCGGATGCCGGAATTTGCCGACGAAGAGCTCCGGGCCGAATATCCCCTCGCGGACGCTGATGAGCAGGGGGAAGAGATTCCTGATGAGGAGGTCGCCGAGGACCCTGCTCGTCCCGTGGTGGATGTCGAGGACCCTGAGGTCGCGCCTGGCCCCGAGGCCTAAAGCCCCCATCTTCCTCCTTTTATTTTGTTGCTTTTGGAATTTTGGTAAGCCTCCGGGCAGTTTGTAAGGCTGGGGAGCCCAAAATACCCTTTGTAAAGACTTTGCCTTTGGTAATAAAACTTTTTTCTTTGGTTTCATCGGTTTTCACTTTATCTTCTATTTGTGAAGAATGCTCGTAAAATATCTCTGCTTGCACTATTGGGCTTCCATGTCAGGTCGACTATCTGTCTAATAATCGTTCCTCGAGTTGATTTCGGTCACTTACCAAGCGCGCCAAGCGCTGCTGGAGGGGCCTTAGGAGGCCTGCTAAGGATAACCGGGCAGTGAAGCTGTGCGGTTGCCTCTTGGCGAGGGCTTCGATCCCTGGCGTTGTGAGTGGGGAAGCTACCGGCCAGGGATAACCGAGAAGGGTAGCTGCTCGGCTGATTCTTCATGAGGTTTTGCCCGACCATCCAGTTGCAGGTATGGGGAACAGGAACGGTCGCGGTGAACGTGCGCGTAGCACACGCATCGATTGTGCGGGGAGGCGAAGCGCCAGAGTCGCATCGTTTCGATTCCGCCAGAGGAGGCTCAATGATCGCCCAACGGACGAGTATCGGCCTGTGAGATCTGTGGCCATGGGGCGTAGCCTGCCGGTGGTCAGCCGTGCCGATGAGGGCAGAGTTTTTTGGAGGCGGAGGAGCGACGATCTGGGGCCCTGGCCTGGCCGTTTGGACTGTAGTCGGTTTATTCGGCCGGCGAGGGCGTTGATGACGGTCACCGGAGGAGGTTCATACGCGCCTCCAATGAGGGGGAGGCGGCGGCTGGTACCTGGATCTTCAGGGTGATTGCACGCCATGTGGATGGAGATCGGAATGCCAACTTTGTTTTTGTGGAGTTTACTTTCCCATAGACGGCGCCAACTGATGGAGGTCCTTTTCGGGTCTCCTTCAGATGTTGTCTTCCGTCGATCTCCCGGTGGATCTTGAAGGTGATCTCCTGTTGCGTGTGGGTCTCAATGGGTTTGGAGGAGATTGGTGATTTGAGGAGTTTAGCACCAAGTACCTGCAAAGAAGTCCCGGGATGGTTTGGTACCACCGAGGACCCTCCGACGATCAAGTTAGCATGAGATCCGAGCAGAGTAACGGCTAAGTGGAGTAGAAAATGGCTTACTTGACCCATCTGTAATGGGGTTTATATAGTGGCGGAAGCACGCGGCAGCAGGCGCGAGAATCTCGCTGGCAGTTACGCTCCCGACGTCACGCTCACGTAAAGAGCGGATCGCCCGTTAATGGGGATCGTAATGGCGTGGAACGTAGGATATTTCTGGAGGAGAATCTGCGCATGGCGAGATTTACGGAGCGGCGGTTATGCCTGTGAGTGGTGGAGTTGGTTGGTCAGAGGACCGAGGAAAATGTCCTCGGCTGGGGAGCTCGGGGACAAACGAGAGGGCCGACGAGACTTGGTCCTGTGGCAGCTCGAGGCGAGATGAGAGGCCGAGGAGGCCGATTTTCAGGGGGGCTCTGAGGAGAGCCAGCTTGTGCTTGCAGGTCGAGTACAGGGATGGCCTGGTCGGCCCCTGTGGGCCCTTTCTTCTGAGTTCTGGGACACTTCATCTGCCACGCGTCTTGATCCTGGAGATTGCCAATATTGAGCATCATCAAGATGTCACCTTCGAAATCTTATATCCTTGTGTTGCCTATTCACATATACAATAGCCGATGTCACCTTAGACTCTTCTTTCTCTCATTTGAGCAGTATAGCAGCTTAGTTGAAGCAACCATCTATCAGTACATGTCATGTTTTCAAAGATGGATTTAATGCAAAAAAACTCAAGAAATATTATATTTCTTCTAGAATAAACAAAGTATTGCAAGTATGGTATAAGAATTTTTTGGATTTTTATACCATACATAAATGTTGATGTCAATTGTAGATTGCCCATAAAATGTATACATACAAAAGTTGGCCCAAATTTTGTAGGCAAACTTAACAAGCAACATGGAGGACCCATAAATTAACACCGCCGCAGGATGGGGATTTTTTCACTATTTAAACCGTGAACAAAAGTCATTTTGGTCACGGTTTAAACCGTGACCCTAATTTATCTCAAAAATATTTAGTAACCGCAATCAAGAACGGCGTCGCTTGTAGTTAGCCGGTAAGTACGGATCGGTCCACAGGGATTTTGTGAATTTCCTAATCGCTCTTACGAGTTAATTCCGATGGGAGCCGGATTGATTAAATCTAAAAACTAAATTAATCTAGATCTAAATCTTGCTAGGGTTAGGTCTAGGTTAAGTTTGGAAAGTCTATAAATCTCACCGCTTTCTATACCCATATTAAAGATCTATTAGGAGTTATGGTAATTATTAATAAAAGGGATTAGAACCATCGGGAAGATATTTCTTCCTCTAGCTTCTTGTCCTTCCTTTATCAATCCTTACCCTAACCTCCATGGAAAACACGTGCAACCGGGCCTTTATACTACGGTATCACCGCTACCTCGTGGGATAGGGTGCCGTAGGGAGCGGTATGTGCATATATGCATGGAGTCCTATTAATTATATGCGATGGGCAAAAAAGAGGTGAGAGATCTTCATCTCTCAAATCTTCCCCAAATCTAACCCTAACAAGCAAGGAGACTACTCGCTCATTAGGGAATTGAAAAACATTTATCTAGGGCAGAGAATAAAAGATCTAACTATTTAACTAGGGCAAGAATAGAAATTACCTAGGGCAGAAAATAAATTAAGAACTTACAAATTGATGCTCTCCAAAGAAATTTTAATTTTATTAATGAAGGGAGACATCACCTAATACAAGGAATTGGGCTTCTATTTATAGGACATAGAAAACCCTAGGTTTACAATTGCCGCATGTCTGCATTTACCAAAATACCTCTAGGTAGACTAGTCTACTCTGCTTTGAATTATGGTAAAATTTTCCTCCACTCCAGGCTTAGTACGGCCGCGGAACCGCGGTCGCAGCCAGGGTTTGGCCGCGGTTCCGCAGCCCAATAAGAAGTTTGCTGGCTCAATTTTCTTTTACTGGCTCTGGGTTGTTTGTTCTTCCCATTTCTTCAGTGCTTTTCTCAAATTGGCTTCTAGGTTTCTTCCAGATCTCCCAGTGAACAATTGCAGTGGACTTTTACCGTTGCTACGAAATCTTGGACCTTGCGTTGCCTTGTACTTTGTGAACTGATCTTTGTGTAGGCTTTATTAAGATCCTTCTATTTGTTGGTCGTAGTCTCACTTTTGCATCTTCTTTTATCTTTTTCATTGTTTTTGCTCCAAGAACCCGTAACATGTAATATGTAGCAGACATGGGTCAAAAGCACTTGTTTATTTGTAAAAAGAATAAGAATGGGGAATACAATTATGCAATATTATGATATGAACAGACCCAAACCTGCGTAAGCAAAGGATGGGTCACAGTTCTGACCGTGAACAGAAGACGAAACATTCACGGGTGTAACCATGAACATTTCTAAGCCTGAAAAGTTAAAAAAAATCAGTTACCAGATGGGCCTCAGATTTTTGTTCACGGTTCTAACCGTAAACAAAACTAGTTATGGGTCATGGTTACAACCGTGAATAAAAATTGTAACCGTGACCCATAACACAGACCTGCTCCAGTTATATCTGGAGCAGCCTTTTGTTCATGGTTGTAACCGTGAACAAATGTATTTAATCACGATTACAACCGTGACAAGTTATTTTGTTTCTTTTTTAAATAATTAAATTTTTAGCGCTCCACGCGTGTTAATTTCAATCACAAGCAATATATAATTTTCATTCACAAATATCAATATATAATTTTCATTCACGCAATATATTTAAATCTCACACAATTAATATACGATAATCAAATTAATAAGCTCCGAATCACAAGCAAATATAAACAGAAATAATACATTTAATCAATATGATCAATACTCTACTAACCAACAAATCAAAAAATTTACGTGTCAAAAAATCATCCAATATGATCAATACTCTACTAAAGTCCTATTGTATGTGACAACAAATCAAAAAATAGAACTAACGTCGTTGGGACGACGATCCACCACCATCGTCTCGTGGTCTAAAAATGCGATCAACTAAGTCTGTACGACCTGCTGAACGGAATCGGCGTGTGATTGTCTCATGTCTCGGATCTCAGCCCTAAGCTCCTGCGGCTCGTGACGCGTCTCCTGAACCTCTTGCCGCGTCTCCTGAAGCTCCTGCCGCGTCTTCTTTTGCATCTGATGCTGCTGCTCCACATGCTTACGGAGTCGATGGATCTTCTGCTGCGACGCAGCTGCCGCATCCGTCTGCGTCTGTGTCGCGGTGTACTCATGCGTGGTCGAACGTCCATCAAAAAATCGATGGGCTCCGGGACCAACCCCGAGTCATACCCACCGTGCCCGCCGGATATCGAATGCAGGACAGGGATAATGGCGGTGATTGTCACGCCCCGCTTCCCAGAGTACAATAAGATGGGCACGTGACATAGCCAACCATGCTACCTGTGGATAGGAAAAATCCTTCCACAGTCACATTACGGCTGTAGAGATATCAAGAAACATGAAAGTAAACTAAACTATCTAGTACATGTCCATGAGCCAGAATAAATGAGTCAAGAAATGATAATATGCGGAAGCAAAAGATACAATAAAAGAAATACCTGGAAAGTAAAACTGCATACTGACAGGATCTTCACCGCTCGGTCTAACAGCGGCAATACTCCTGATCAGTCTGCAACAAAAGTAGAGGATCTGGGCCATGCAAAACCCAGACGTCAGCGCGTCATAACATCAAGCAATAATATAAACAGGGTAGCAAAACATGCATGTATGTGTATGAACAGTAAAACAAATATAACAGTAATATAAGTGAGGACAGTGGGGTAATATGTAGTGAGTGATCTAAACTGGTATATTGGGTTAACTACTCTCAAGTCTTTGAAATCAATTTGATGGATCATCGATGTAACTCAATAGTATCCCGTGCATGCCCGGGACCACGGTCTAAGACTCTCGGGCAGAACCGAGACGTGCCGCTAGGAATTAAAACAGGGAATATCTAAAAATGAATGATGTCAGCAGCATCATCCCGAGGTGGGCCTAGCCTCTAAAACTGATCAGTAAAAGCAAGCAACTGTCGAGTTACAATTCAGGTTTCATCATTGATTTACCCATACCCCTAAGTTATGTGAGTTCAAGTCAGGTATTAAGTAATCATGAACTAATGCCAACTCAGGATCAAGTAAGTGCAAGTTTGTCTGGATAGACAACAGGAACGGTCCGTAAGGACTACAGGTCAGGTTTGTTGGCATTAGACACAAGATCAGGTAACAGGTAAAGCCATGGTATATCAGGTCAGGTCAAGTAGTGTAATTAGGTGTCATGTCATGTCAAGAGTGTACGGTACCATGTCGGGTTAAGTAATAGGTGTAACAAGTCATGTCATGGTGTACAAGATATCATGTGGGTGCTCATAATCAAACTAGCATAATCATGGGTATACAGAACAAGCATGTGTACTAATAAACAACAAACTGAAACATGTAATATGATATGCAAATAGGTACAGACTAAACTATATGGATGTACAGTCATCAATTAGAGTCAGGGTTATAGTTCCAACATGAAGTATCAGACCTTACATGAACATAGAATATTACAATCACACTATCATGTATTAAAAGACCGCTAGATGCAGTTATATATAAAAGGGTTAAATGGATGCAATAATATGTATAAAATAGGTTGGGTGGATGCAAACGGGTGTTGCACAGTTACGAACTATTTAAAGGGTACTATGGCTATGCGACCAAGAACTATGTTATAAAAATATAGGCATGGGCATACAACATTATAATCTATCATGCAACCGGGTGTGTTTCATAATTAACTCAAAATGATATAAACGGACATCGGATGGTGAAATGTGATATAGGCACCAATTCAAACTTCATGTTTAATATATATATATATATATATATATATATATATATATATATATATAAATGCAAATAAATATAGAATACTGTAAATAGCATGTAGCAAGTTTCACTTGCCTTAGAACAAAGGTCGAGATGCAGGTGGCCTGATGCGACATGACACGATACGGTGTGTGAAACGGCACGACACGGTACTGGGTCTAGTCGTGATCTGGTGCATGGACTGGGCGCGATCTGGACACGATCCGGTGCACGGTCTGGACGCGATCTGGTGCACGATCTGGGCGCGATCTGGACGCGGTCAGGTACACGATCTGGACGTTGTCTGGTACACGATCTGGGCGCGATCTGGACGCGATCTGGGAATGGTGCTCTGGATCCGAGACGATGCGAGGGGGTGTCATCGATAATGAGTCGTCGACAGCAAGGTGCAGGCGGGTTTTCCGGCGATGGTCGGAAAAACAAGAAGGAAAAAGAAGAAGAAGTAGTAGAAGAAGAAGACTAGGGTTGCTCGGCTCTAGGTTCTGGAGTCAGAGAACATAGGAGAAGGTGACGACAACGAGGGGCTGCCATCGTCGACGAGGAGTAGTGGGTTCTCTGGGGTTGCTGTCGGGGTCGTCGGGAAGGTGGTGAGGTCAATGGTGGTGGTGTTTTGTGGTGCCGGGGAGAGGAGAAAGGTACAATGAGACGACGGTGGTGATGATGACAGGTCTCCGGCGATGAGTAACGTCGAGGTTAGGGTCGAGGTTTGCTGCAGGAGTTCGTCAGGGGTTGTCGAGGGTTTGTAGGGTGGTGGTGGTTTCGGGAGTTGGAGAGGGGGGTGAGGAGGTGAAGACAGGGTGAGGGCTAGGGCGATGGAGACGGCGGGTCGTTGGCGATGAGGGTGCAGGTAAAGGAGGAGATGGTCGCGTTGTGTTTGATCGGAGTAGGGTTTCTCATCGTCGAAGAAGAAGAGAGGAGAGGTGAGGTGGTCGCGGAGAGGAGGCGACGTCGAGGGTGGAGGCGATGGTGGCGACGACGGCAAGCGAGGGGCGTGGGTTCGAGAAGAAGACGAGGCGGAGGCAGGAAAATGGAAACAGAGAAGGGGAAGGAACAGTGAGACGTGGGGGGGGTTTGCATGGAAATGGGGTTTAATTAATATATAAATATATAAGAGAGAGAGAGAGAAAAATATATGCAGCAGTTAGAATAAGATTTGAAATATTTAAATGATATTTTTAGTTTAAGAAATATATATATATATAAACGTATATTAAATATTTAACTATATCGAATACATTATTATAATACTAGTCCATTTGAGATTTTAGCAAATACAAATTTACTCCGAAACAAGCCCGGGTCGAGTCTAAAAATTCAGATTTGAAATATGAAAATTATATGCAACTTCCAAATTTCAAAATGAAAGATCAGGTAATGAAAATGTATACCCCCAAGAACGGATGCACGTACGTGCGCGTAGCCATCCAAACACGTCCGTTTTACTGAATGGGACGAGAACAAGATGCGCGGACGCTACCACGGGGTTAGGGGTATCATGCAGGCTATGAAATGCAATTTTAATTTATTTTACATGACCTAAAATGTTATATGATATAACATGCGATGTCGGATGAAATGCCGGTATGCAGTTTACACTAGATGCACGTGTCCATGCAACAAGTCAAGGTAATCTATGAATAAGAATTAAACAGGTTCAAGCAAGTAGGTCGGGCCGAATGCAAAGTAAAGTGTAAAATACCATTCGCACCCACAATACGTTAAATCAAGAATATCACGAATAAAGAAATACGAGAACTGTAATTGGTATAAATGAACTCGGATGTTACATTATACCCAACTACAAAAAGAATTTTCTCCTTGAAATTCCAAGAACAGAAAGGATAAACAATCAAGACACTACAAGAATAGATGTGGAAACTTCTGCCGGATTTCATCTTACGTTCCCAAGTTGATTCTCCGTGCGAGCGATTTCCCCAAAAAAACAAGTACGAGAGAGATAACTTTTTTCTTAAGAACCTTTTTCCTTTCGATCCACAATCGACATCAGTCATTCCTCAAAGGATAAATCTTCTCATACAGTCAGCTCTGAATGATCCAGCATGTGTGTTTCATCTCGAATATACTTACGGAGTTGAGATACATGAGACACGTCATGAACATTCTCCAACGATTGCGGTGATGCCAAACGATACGCCACTTCTCCAACATGCTCCAAAATCTCGAAAGGTCCAACAAATCGAGAACTAAACTTTCCTCGACTTCCGAAACGAATCACCCCTCTAGTCGGTGATACCTTCAAGAATACCAAATCACCAACGGCGAACTCTAGAGGTCTTCTCAACTTATCTGCCCAACTCTTTGTCGGTCTCGTGCTGCTTTAATAGGATTCCAAAATCTATTAACCTTCTCAACTGTCTGCACAACCAAATCTGGTCCCAACAAATTTCATTCACCAACATCGTCCCAACAAACAGGTGAATGACATTTGCGACCATATAAAGCTTCGAATGGAGCCAACTGAAAAGTCGTCTGGAAACTGTTGCTGTAAGAAAACTCCACCCAATGTAGATGATCCTCATATGAACCCTTGAATTCCAACTTGCAAGCTCTCAGCATGTCTTCAAGAGTTTGGATCGTTCTCTCAAACTAACCATCTGTTTGAGGATGATAAGTTGTACTAACTTCAATCGAGTCCCCAAATTTTCCTGTAAGCTCCTCCAAAAGTGTGATAAGAAACGAGTGTCACGGTCGGACACGATGCTCACCGGTACTCCATGCAATCTCACAATCTCCTGCATGTACCGTTCTGCTAACGCTTCCGTTGATTGACCAAGAATCATCAATCACCCAACTGCATTATTGCCCTTTGGACTCCGCGGTAAAGCCGTCACGAAATCCATGGTTATATGTTCCCACTTCAATTGAGGAATCGGAAGTGGTCGCAATAAACCAGCAACTCGTTGATGTTCGGCCTTAACTTGCTGATACACCAAACACTTTGCTACAAAGCGGGCAATCTCCCGTTTCATGCCTTCCCACCAGAAATACTGTCGTAGATCTCGGTACATCTTTGTGCCTCCTGGATGTACGGAATATATGGAACTGTGCGCCTCCTTCATAACTTCTTCGCGGATGTCTCCCTTTGGAACACACAACGACTACCATATCGTAACGAACCCTCTTCAAGAACCAATGAGTCCGTTCGAAGTCCAGCTTCAACCTGTTCTCGAACTTCTGTAATCTTGGGTCATGTGACTGCGCTGCTTCAATATTCTCGATCAACGACAACTGTACTTGCAGCTGCATCCTCTATCCCGAAGAATGCGGTAGCACGATCTCCAACTCAAATCTTCGAAAGCCTTCAATAAGTTCCCTTGTACAGTCAATATCTGAGTTGCTGGCAACCGACTAAGCGCATCCGGCACAACATTAACTTTTCCCGGATGGTACTCAAGATAAAGATCGTAGTCAGCCAGCAGCTCCAACCATCTACGATGTCTCATGGTAAGCTCTTTCTGTGTGAACACCTACTTTAGTCTTTTATGATCGATGAATACTTCGCCCCTTTCGCCCAATAAGTAGTGTCTCAAAATCATCAAAGCGAAAATCACAGCTGCTAACTCCAAGTCATGAGTTGGGTAATTCTCCTCATGGGTCTTCAACTGTCTCGATGCGTAAGTTGTAACCTTCTCATGCTGCATCAAAACACATCCCAAACCTTTCCCAGGTGTGTCGCTGTGATTCACCAATACTCCGGAACTGTCTGGCACGGTCAAAATAGGAGCGGCTATCAATCACTGCTTCAACACCTCAAAAGTTGGCGCATACATATTTGTCCACACAAATGGTACTTCCTTGCGCGTAAGCTTGGTCAGAGGCTCTGCCAAACGAGCAAAATTCTCTACGAACCTTCTGTACTACCCGGCAAGTCCAAGAAGGCTTCTGATCTCTGCTACGTTCTTCGGAATCGGCTAATCTTGAACTGCTGCAATCTTCTCAGGATAAACGGCGATTCCATTTCCAACTACGACATGTACCCAAAACTTCACTTCTTCAAGCCAAAACTCGCACTTGCTCATCTTTTCACATAATCTTTCTCGCCTCAATGTCTGCCGTGCAATCTTCAAGTGTTCTGCATGCTCTTCAATGCTCCTTGAGTAACCAGAATATCATCAATGAACACCACTATAAACTGGTCCATGAATGTTGAAGAGATTCGGTTCATCAAGTACATAAATATCGTCGGTGCATTCGTTACTCCGAAGGGCATCACTAATACTCGTAATGTCCATACCGAGTTCGGGACAACGTCTTGCAAATATCTTCTGTTTTAACTCGGACCTGATGATATCCGAATCGCAAATCCAGCTTCGAGAATACCCTCGCGCCACTAAGATGCTCAAATAATTCACCAATGCGAGGGATCGGGTACTTGTTCTTTAATAGTCACCCGGTTTTATTCTCGATAATCGATGCGCATCCTCCTTGTGACATCATCTTCTTTACTAGAAGAACTGGAGCTCTCCAAACTGAGTTGCTGCTGCGAATCCACTCCTTCTCTAGCAATTCGGTAACCTGCTTCTTTACTTCTTCCAACTTCACTGGTGCCGTCGGATAGTACGCCTTTGAGATTGGTGCTGCACCAGGAACAAGATCAATCGTAAACTCCACGTCTCGTTTTGGCGATCAACCCGAGGTGTCTTCAAGCACGTGCATGAATTCTCGAACTATAGCCGGCGCTTCATTCTTATCAACTTCTATCGACGAAAGAACATTGGTTGTCGGCCTAGCCCTAAACTCGACTGGCCCGACAGAACTGCTTTCTCCAGCAAAACAAACTCCAGATGTCCGGGAATTTGGAAAATCACTTTCCTTTCCTTACAATCAATATGAACGTGGAAAGTGTCACGAAAATCCATTCCCAAGACAACAACAAACAAGGGATGCACCAGAATTGAATAATCCTAATGCGGGGAAAACAAGAACAAGTAAGATACCGAGATGACTTCATCCGAAGTCAAGTTACCGAAGAGGATTAAGCACGGTAGACATGACTCAAGCTGGCGAAAAAACAAGAACTGGTAAGCAATGAAATCGAAGGAAGCAAGGTAATATAACGATCATGGAATAAGGAAGTGAATCAAGACTAGGACTCCAAGTTACTTAAATAGAGTACCGCATTGTAACCATGCTGCAGTTCATGGGTACAATTACATAACTCCAATCAAGTCACCCAAATCCTAGTATCAGAATCAAGGAACATGGAGAAACAATAGAGAATCCAAAGGTTTCAAGTCGAGATGCAAAGTTGTTTGCATAACTTCAAGACGAAGGATAAGAGAAAGATAAGATTCAAGAATAACGATAACAAGGTGGCAGAACATGTTCCTAATCACGAGTATTCTGATTCGTGTATTGGGTCCAATGCCCAACTACAAAAGAATCAAACCCGAATAACCTATATCCTATGGCTCTGATACCAAACAAACCATGTCACGCCCTGGTTCCCAGAGTACGCTAAGATGGGCACGTGACATAGCCAACCATGCTACCTGTGGATAGGAAAAATCCTTCCACGGTCACATTACGGCTGTAGAGATATCAAGAAACAGGAAAGTAAACTAAAATATCTAGTACATTTCCATGAGCCAGAATAAATAAGTCAAGAAATGATAATATGCGGAAGCAAAAGATATAATAAAAGAAATACCTGGAAAGTAAAACTGCATACTGACAGGATCTTCACCGCTCGGTCTAACAGCGGCAATACTCCTAATCAGTCTGCAACAAAGGTAGAGGATCTAGGCCATACAAAACCCAGACGTCAGCGCGTCATAACATCAAGAAATAATATAAACAGGGTAGCAAAACATGCATGTATGTGTATGAACAGTAAAACAAATATAACAGTAATATAAGTTAGGACAGTGGGGTAATGTGTAGTGAGTGATCTAAACTGGTCTATTGGGTTAACTGCTCTCAAGTCTTTGAAATCAATTTGATAGATCATCGATGTAACTCAATAGTATCCCGTGCATGCCCGGGACCACGGTCTAAGACTCTCGGGCTGAACCGAGACGTGCCGCTAGGCACTAAAACAGGGAATATGTAAAGACGAATGATGTCAGCAGCAGCATCCCGAGGCGGGCCTAGCCTCTAAAACTGATCAGTAAAAGCAAGCAACTGTCGAGTTACAAGTCAGGTTTCATCATTGATTTCCCCATACCCCTAAGTTATGTGTGTTCAAGTTAGGTATTAAGTAATCATGAACTAATGCCAACTCAGGATCAGGTAAGTGCAGGTTTGTCTGGATAGACAACAGGAACGGTCCGTAAGGACTACAGGTCAGGTTTATTGGCATTAGACACAAGATCAGGTAACAGGTAAAGCCATGGTACATCAGGTCAAGTCAAATAGTGTAATTAGGTGTCATGTCATGTTAAGAGTGTACGGTACCATGTCGGGTTAATTAATATGTGTAACAAGTCATGTCATGGTGTACAAGATATCATGTGGGTGCTCATAATCAAACTAGCATAATCATGGATATACAAAATAAGCATGTGTATTAATAAACAACAAACTGAAACATGTAACATGATATGCAAATAGGTACGGACTAAACTATATGGATGTACAGTCATCAATTAGAGTCAAGGTTATAGTTCCAACATGAAGTATCATACCTTACATGAACATAGAATATTACAATCACACTATCATGTATTAAAAGACCGCTAGATGCAGTTATATATAAAAGGGTTAAATGGATGCAATAATATGTATAAAATAGGTTAGGTGGATGCAAACGGGTGTTGCACAGTTATGAAGTATTTAAAGGGTACTATGGCTATGCGACCAAGAACTATGTTATAAAAATATAGGCATGGGCATACAACATTATAATCTATCATGCAACCGGGTGTGTTTCACAATTAACTCAAAATGATATAAACGGACATCGGATGGTGAAATGTGATATAGGCACCAATTCAAACTTCATGTTTAAAATATATATATATATATATATATATATATATATATATATGCAAATAAATATGGAATACTGTAAATAGTATGTAGCAAGTTTCACTTGCCTTAGAACAAAGGTCGAGATGCAGGCGGCCTGGTGCGACATGACACGATACGGTGTGTGAAACGGCACGACAAGGTACTGGGTCTAGTCGCGATCTGGACACGATCTGGTGCACGGTCTGGGCGCGATCTGGACGCGATCGGGACGTGATCTAGGCGCGATCTGGACGCGATCTGGGAATGGTGCTCTGGATCCGAGACGATGCGAGGGGGTGTCGTCGACAATGAGCCGTCGACAGCAAGGTGCAGGCGTGTTTTCCGGTGATGGTCGGAATAACAAGAAAGAAGGAGAAGAAGAAGTAGTAGAAGAAGAAGACTAGGGTTGCTCGGCTCTAGGTTCTGGAGTCAGAGAACATAGGAGAAGGTGACGACAACGAGGGGCTGCTATCGTCGACGAGGAGTAGTGGGTTCTCTGGGGTTGCTGTCGGGGTCGTCGGGAAGGTGGTGAGGTCAATGGTGGTGGTGTTTTGTGGTGCCGGGGAGAGGAGAAAGGGACAATGAGATGACGGTGGTGATGATGACGGGTCTCCGGCGATACGGCGAGGTTGGGGTCGAGGTTTGCTGCAGGAGTTCGTCAGGGGTTGTCGAGGGTTTGTAGGGTGGTGGTGGTGGTTTCGGGAGTTGGAGAGGGAGGTGAGGAGGTGAAGACAGGGTGAGGGCTAGAGCGATGGCGACGACGGGTCGTCAGCGATGAGGGTGTAGGTAAAGGAGGAGATGGTCACGGTGTGTTTGATCGGAGTAGGGTTTCTCATCGTCGGAGAAGAAGAGAGGAGAGGTGAGGTGGTCGCGGAGAGGAGGCGACGTCGAGGGTGGAGGCGATGTTGGCGACGACGGCGAGCGAGGGGCGTAGGTTCGAGACGAAGACGAGGCGGAGGCGGGAAAATGGAAACAGAGAAGGGGAAGGAACAGTGAGACGGGGGGTTGCATGGAAATGGGGTTTAATTAATATTAAAAGGTAATATATAAATATATAAAAGAGAGAGAGAGAAATATATGCAGCAGCTAGAATAAGATTTGAAATATTTAAAAGATATTTTTAGTTTAAGAAATATATATATATATATATATATATATATATATATATATAAACGTATATTAAATATTTAACTATATCGAATATAATATTATAATACTAGTCCATTTGAGATTTTAGCAAATACAAATTTATTCCGAAACAAGCCCGGGTCGAGTCTAAAAATTCAGATTTGAAATATGAAAATTATATGCGACTTCCAAATTTCAAAATGAAAGCTCAGGTAATGAAAATATATACCCCCAAGAACGGATGCACGTACGTGCGCGTAGCCATCCAAACACGTCTGTTTCACTGAACGGGACGAGAACAAGATGTGCGGACGCTACCACGGGGTTAGGGGTATCATGCAGGCTATGAAATGCAATTTTAATTTATTTTACATGATCTAAAATGTTATATGATATAACATGCGATGTCAGATGAAATGTCGGTATGCAGTTTACACTAGATGCACGTGTCCATGCAACAAGTCAAGGTAATCTATGAATAAGAATTAAACAGGTTCAAGCAAGTGGGTCGGGCCGAATGCAAAATAAAGTGTAAAATACCATTCACACCCACAATACGTTAAATCAAGAATATCACGAATAAAGAAATACGAGAACTGTAATTGGAATAAATGAACTCGGGTGTTACAGTGATCGAGTCGCCGGGGATAAATCCTAAGGCATCTGTCTGCTCCTGGAACTAGGTTTGTATGATATATATGTATGTGTGTACAGATGCTAACTTAAAATACGTAATCAATTTGATTATATGAAACTTACGATGTATGCGCACGTGCCCTTGTGTAACGCGGCCCGCCTCTTGGCTTCATTGTAGTTGGCGGGGTCTTTCTTTCTCTGCGATAAAATTAGAATTTAGTTTAACAATTAATTAACGATATAGAAAGCATATGGAAGTAAGCATCGAAATACTCACTAAGTGCCACTGAATATTAGCCGGTGAGCGCTTCTTTTGGATTGGAATAACACGTTCTTGCACGCCGTTGTTCTGATTCTGCTTATTTCGAACCGATATCGTCTTGCAAAAATAAATATTATAATATATTTTAGAATATGATTTCATGTTATATTGTTAAAATCTTAAAAATTAAATCGATACCTGCACATTATCGCGTTCAAAATAGACGATAAGAAGCGGCCTCTCCTCTCTCGGGATCTCCAGCATTATGACCTCCATCAAGTGCATCCGCTAATTCTCGGTCGACGTGACCCAGGAAAGGTAAATTTCACTCTTCACTTCCCATCGGCGATGTCGCTTAATCACTTGACACTGGTCTAGGAAGTGAGCGAGGGCGCGATCTATATCATTTGGCCTGTACATACCATCCTCGCCGGGCTCGCCAATGAATTTGTAAATCTTCATGTTCTGAAATTGAAATATATTAAACAAATAATTATATGTATATACATATGTATATGTATACGTATATAACGATGATTAAAATTTAAATATGTGAAAGGGTATGTCATACCACCTCCAACCCAAAAAACCACGTAGCACGCTCAGTCTGGATCTTGTTCTACTGAATATGGAGCGGGCACTTGTAGTAGGTATGAACCTCCTGCCTAACATAATCCCCTACTGGGTCGCGTGCTCTCCAACAGGCACATCTGTCGCGTCAAAAATCAGATCTCATGGGCCAATATCAGCCCGCGGCCTGCAGCAGTCGGGCCCAGTAGGTCCCCTTATCCTAAAACTGCTCGAGCCTACGAAAAAATAGAGATACACACACACACACACACACACACACAATATTATAATATTTAGAATATGAATATAGAATTTGAAGAATTTAAATTACAATCGTTATTTAAAATCTTTTAAAAAATAACGATTATACCTGTCATACCTAGCGTGACGGTAGAACCGGCGTTAGACGCCATCCTGCTAGTAGAATACGGATCTGTAAACAATCAACTGTTAGATGATTCAATATCCACTTATATTGTAATGATGTGTCAAATTTTAAATGAGTAAACTACGCACCATACGAAGAAGTGATTGGGGTATAAGGACCCGCTGACACACTAGTAGGGATAAGGGGAGGCTGCGACGCTGCTTAGCAGTTTTATGGGGAACGCTAATAAGGATAGGGGACAGTCGGGGATGATGCGGTATGAGTATGGGGCATGAGGGATGATGTGGCGGTAATAGGAGAAGCGCTAGTTAGGATAGGAGGACAGTCGGGAGCGATGTTGTAACTCCCCGCTTCCCAAAGTGCGCTAAGATCGGCACGTGACAGAGCCAACCATGCTACCTGTGGTTAGGAAACATCCTTCCACAGTCACATTACGGCTGTCTATAAGATATCAAGAACGGTAAAATAAAATAAACTATCTAGTACATGTCCATATGCCAGAATAAACGAGTCAAGAAATATAAATATGCGGAAGCAATAAATCCCAAAAGCAATAACATCTGGAAAGTACGTCCCAAATACGAGCTCACATCAAGAAATGAAAAATATGGAAATAAAACTAAACTAAACTAAATACTAACAGGAACCTCACTGCTCGACCTGTCGGCTGAAGTACTCCTGGTCAGCCTGCAATAAAGGTAGAGGATCTGGGTCATGCAAAACCCAGACGTCAGTGCGTCATAATATCAACAATAAAATATAATCAGGAAGTAACAATATATGCAGGCATGAGTATGAACAGCAATAAGAGTATAACAGTAACACGAATATGGAACAGTGAAGTGTATAAGCACATGTGACGTGTGGTGAGTAATCTGAACTAAACTACTGGGTTAATTACTCTCAAGTCCTTGAAATCAATTTAATGAATCGTCGATGTAACTCAATAGTATCCCGTGCATGCCCGGGACCACGGTCAAGACTCTCGGGCTGAATCTGAGACGTGCCGCTAGGCAGTAAACAGGTAACATGTACAGACGAATGATGTCAGCAGCAGCATCCCGGGGCTGGCCTAGCCCATAAAACTGATCAGTATAAGCGTCGAACTGTTGAGTTACAAGTCAGGTTTCATCATTGATTTTCCCTTACCCCCAAGTTATGTGTTCAAGTCAGGTATTGATAAATCTGGAGCTAATGCCAATATAAGATCAAGCAGGTACATGTTTGTCTAAAATAGACAACAGGATATGTCCATCAGGACAACATGTCAGGAATGTCAGCATTAGGAACAGGATCAGGTTTCAAGTCAAGCAGTGGTGCATCAGGTCATGTCAGGGGTGCACAGTGTATCAAATAGGTGCCCAACAGTGAAATGTATCAAGTATCGAATCACGGTGACAGTACGGATGTACGGTAAAAGCATGGATGCACAAATATCTATCAGGGGTTACATCTACAACTCCATGACTACGTAGGATGCACATTATCAAGCATAGGGTACTAATGTAACAGTAATATGAATTTATATGACATGGCATGCAACTAGATATATAGAAATAATGGTATGGATACACAATAAAACACGGATGCACAAATATCTCTCAGGGGTTACATCTACAGCTCTATGACTATGTAGGATGCACATTATCTAGCATGGGGTACTAATACAACAGTAACATGAAATAATATGATCTGTAGATGTAGTTACATATATAATAATTGATATGGATGCATACGGGTATCCGAAAATAGTAAAACATTAATATGGATGTACAATGCAATCAACATGTGATATTTTTATTCATATAGATGCATAACATGTATCATAGCATGTAGCAAGGTGAACTTGCCTGAACCGATCTCACGACGGGGTGTATACGCAGCGTCCGACATCGGGTAAATATCTCAATGTGCACACGGGACAGGTCCAGGCAAAGCAAGAAGGTGACCACGCTGGTTAGGGATGTCCACTGGGTCGGCCTAACCGTCAGCGACGGCACGACTGCTGCGATGATCGAAAAACACGGATCAAGAAAAAGAAAAGAAAAGAAAAGAAAAGAAAGAAGAAGAAGAAGAAAAGAAAAGGGCTGTGGTGGTTGCAGGGTGTACGGGAGTTGTTCTGGGGTTCTGGGACAGAGGCGAGGGGGTGACGATGAGAGGCGTGGGTTTTCCGGCAAGGTTTCACGGCAAGGCGGGTATCAAAATTAAAGAGGTCGGGATCAGGTTCTTGCGCAGGGGAGAGGGCTCAGTTGCAGGGAGAGGGAGGAGAGAGGGGAGAAGGTGTCGACGGGGGAAGGTCGACAACGAGAACGGACGTCGTCGGGGTCAGAGGCGATGGGTTGCTCGGTTGGGGATTCACGTCGGGGTTCTGGTCGGGGGTGCAGGGAGGAGGCTCTGGTGTTGGGAAGAGGGAGATGAGTGGGGAGAGGCGACGATGAGGTGGTGGCACGGATGTCGACGGCAAGGATCGGAGGTGATGGGTGTCGTCGCAGTGATGGGTACGTGGTTTCTTTGAGTTCGGGATCTTGGGGAAGAGGAAGTGAGGAGGTGGTGATGAAGGGAAGTGGAGGAGAAGGTCGAGGAGATGGGGATGCTGGCGGTGAGGAGACGTCGACGAGCGCGACGCGCAGGCGTGGGCGCGGCGAGGACGAGGCGATGAGGCGGGAGAAAAATGAAAGAAGAAAGATGGGAGAGTGCGTGGGGGAACAGTGGGTGCAAAAGCAAAAAAATAGGTTTAAAGAAAATTATAAGCAGAGGAGAGAGAGAGAGAGAGAGCTGTTACACTTTGATTTTAAAAATCTTTTTGGTTAAAAAAAATTTTAAACGTATAATTATAATAACAGTTAGATATATATATTAAAAATATATAATATTAGTTAATTTTGAGTTTTTGGCTAATACAAAATTGTTCTAAAATACGCCCGAGTTGGGTCTAAAATTCTGATTTGAAAATACTGATAATATGCGTATCAACCAAAACCAAAATAGGATATCCGGGTAACGAAAATGTATACCCCCAAGAACGGATGCACGCAACGTGCACGTAGCCATCCAAACGGGTCCGTTTCACTAAACGGGACCAGAACAAAATGCGTGGATGCTACTGTTTCCGCCAATCAGAGCAAAGCTCTGTTTTGAATTTCAAAATTCAAAAGCTGAAGCAACGCTTCAGATCCAGTGCTCTGCACTGCGCGCCACGTGTCAAGCACGGGCGCGCTAGCGCAGTTGCGCTAGCGCCAAGTGTCAAACGTAGGTGCGCTTGCGCCAAGTGCGCCGGCGCTGGAATTAAAAGAATTCCCCACTGTTAGATCAAAATATCTAATAATAATAAATTATTAATTAATCAGAATTAAAATTCTGTTATGGAAAGATTTTTCAATCTTATTAAAACAAAAAGATTATTTTCTGTAAAACAGAAGCCTTAGGATCAAAAGTCCAACGGTGGGAAATATTCCCAAATCAATCAGAGAAAGATCTCTTCAACTGATTTAACAAATCAATTGGCCCTATATAAAGGCCCCAAGACTTCAAGTCTCAGATAGAGAAAACCCTCTGCAAACTTTGAGAAAACTCAGAGAAAAAAGAAAGGCAAGCCTTTAGAAGAAAGAAGATCATTTCTTCATCTTTAAAGGTAAAGAATTAATTCTTGAACAACAGAGATGAAATCATCTCGTAAAAAGAAGAAACATCTTCTAAAAAGATCTTAGATCTATAAAAAAAGACCAAGATCTTTGATTAAAAAAGAAAATATCAAAAGATCTAATCATAAAAACATAAAAGAAGTATTTTACTTTATTCACAGATCTTTTGATCTATAAAGGCAGAGCCTGTTAATAAAAACAAGAACTGTTGTTCTTGGATCTTGAGGCAAAGCCTCCCCTGAAGAACATAAGTTTGTTCTTTGTCTTTAAAATTGATCAAAATGCGCTTTGCGCTATTAGACAGTGCCTTGCACTCATGAACTGCTCCCTTGCGCTCATTGGACGGGTGCACAGCGCCAAAACATGCCATGTGTCAAATATAGACACGATCTGCACTTTGCGCTCCTGAAAATAGCGCACTGCGCTCTTAGGTTGGCGCTCACCGCCAAGCGCGCCACGTGTCATTCACTGGCACATCCATAAACTAGCGCAGCGCGCTCATAAATTAAAAGCGCAGTGCGCTAACAAGCTAGCGCTTAGCGCTAAGCGCGACACGTGTCCTCCTTGTGTGCGCTAACCGACAGAAGCGCAACGCGCTCTTTGACTGGCGCAAAGCGCCCAGTGCGCCACGTGGCGCGCTGTCAGAACATACTTTGTTCTGATAAATGCTATGCATTAAATATAAGACAAAAAATGTCAGAGCCCAATGCTTGGCATTATTAAAAGGGCAGAGCCCAAACAAAGGCCTAACAAGCAGAACAAAAATAAAATGTTAAACATTTTTTTTAACTGGACTTTGCCCAATTCTGGCCTTAAGTCCTCAATTTAAATTGAACAGAGCTCATCTGCTTTTCCAATCAATTTACACCCGGTTCGAGGGTACATCTCTTCACTTCTTTGATATTTGTCGTTGTAATTCCTCAACGTCTTCAAAGAGGTGACGGGTCCCGACAACCATACATTGCTACGGACTGTGGGGTCCTTAAACTCATGGACTATGATGTCCTTAACCTCGATCGTGATATCTTAAAACTAATATCGGACTGTGGAGTCCTTAAATCCACGGACTATGATGTCCTTAATCTCGAACGTGATGTCTTAAAACTAACGTCGGACTGTAGAGTCCTTAAATCCATGGACTATGATGTCCTTAACCTCGACCGTGATGTCTTAAAACTAACACCGGACTGTGAGGTCCCTAAACTCACGGACTATAATGTCCTTAACCTCGACCGCGATGTCTTAAAACTAACAATGGACCGTAATGTCCTTAAACTAACTATCGACCGTAATGTCATTAAACTAAACAATAGAGTCCAATTGCTCTCTTGTCGAATTTAAACGATCCCGTTAAGTTGATCTTAGTCTAAAATTAGACTAACGTGTCATTAAAAAACGTTTAAGTTGATCTTAGCCTCAAATAAGGCTAACGTATCCTTAAACACAACCTTCCCAAACCAAAATCTAAGAAAGATACAGATTTGGACTAATCCACGTCCTACGGACGACAACATAACTTAGTCTCCGTATACAATCCATGGGCAACCGAACACAAAACAAACACCCACGACGTGAAGTGACCATCTGGAGAAGGAGAAAGTTGTTACCGCGATGCGGTAGCGTAATTAACTACAGGGGCTTGCGCCTGCAGGGAAGAGCGTCCCTACAATCAAAAACCCCTCAAAAGATGGGGAATCTGACGAAGTCTGCTACATCGGCCGCATCCGTTTAAACCTTCGATACATGGTGCCATAAATCAACTTGGCATCTTCGGAGAGGTGGACGGATAGCACCAATTAGTATCTGCCCCAAATTTCAGGCAAGACGGACCTACGCGGTCGCGTCTCTGTATTCGGTGGGGAACAGATTCTGGAACGCCCGGTGGGACCTTTTCCTCTTTCCACTCCACACTTCGTGTGTCGTGTTCGCGAACCAATCGTGGTTTGCTAATGGTTTCCCTTGGGTTTTCTAAGTACTATGATTTGGCATTTTGCTTGGTGCAGAAAGCAAAGGATCAATGGCGTTCACCTGCTCAAAGTGTTCAACATGAAACTGCAACCCACATCCTGCCTCAACAGGGGGCATAGCATACGTGCCCTGATTAGTCCAAAAATACTTGTTTACCGTAATCAGAAACGGCATCGCTTTGCAGCTAGCCGGTGAATACGGGTCGATCCACAGAGATGGGTAATTTTCTTAATGTGTTTTTACGAGTTGATTCCAGATGTTGTTTTGGTTGGTTTATTAAATCTATAAAAACCTAGATCTATCAATAAACTAAATTAATCTAAATTAAAGTCTTGCTAGGGTTAGGTTTAGGGGAAGTTTGGAGATTAAGGGTTTCCTCACCGCTTTCATTGCCCTATTTTAGATCTGTTAGATGTTGTAGTAATTATCAATGAAGTGGATTATAATCTTTTGGGAAGATGTTTCTTCCTCTAGATTCTTATCCTTCCTTTATCAATAATTACCCTAACCTCCATGGAAAACACGCGCAACCGGGCCTTTATACTACGGTGTCACCGTTACCTCGAGGGGTAGGGTGCCGTAGGGAACGGTTGTGCGTGTATGCATGGAGTTCTAATTCTTGTGAGGGGGCATCAAAGGGGTGAGAGATCTCATCTCTCAAACCTTTCCCTAAGGCTAACCCTAACAAGCGAGGAGATTACTCGCTCATTAGAGGATGAAAAAACATTTTAATTAAAGAGAATTAAAAGCACAGAAATAAAATTACTTACTAATTTGATGTCTCCCTCAAAGCAAGAATACAGAACAGATCTGAATTTTATTTATTGAAAAGAGGCATGAGTTTTACAGATCTGTGATTACAATTTATAGGAAAACTAGGGTTACAGACTCTCGCACATGTGAAATTACAGATTTGCCCACGGAGAATCCCAACACCCGCACCGACGCACCAACTCAGAAAGTTTGCGCCGACACGGGCATTAGACGGCCGCGCAACCGCGGCAATAGGGCGCTTGGGCCGCGGTTCCGCGGCCCTTTGGTGAGCTTAGCTCACCCAACTTCTGGGCTTGGTTCAGGACTTCTTGGTCTTCCTATTTTTATACTTCTTTTCTCTGTTGGGCTTTTTAGTCTTCTCCAGATCTTCAGTGAAAACTTGTAAGGATCTTTTGACCGTTTCACTTTCGTCTTTTTGGACTTTGCACTGTTCTTCGTCTCGGCTTGAGTAAGATCCGTCTGCTTGTTGGTCAAAAGTCCCTTTTCTGTATCAACTTTCGTCTTTTTCACTGTATTTGCTCCAAGAGCCTGTATCCTGTAATATGCAACAAACGTGCGTCAAGAGTACTTGTTTATTTATAAAAAGGATAAGAATAGGGGAATGAAAAATGCAATATTATGGTCTGAACAAATACCCCCAAACTTATTTTTTGCTCGTCCTCGAGCAAACTTATTATTTTATTCACTAAAATCCTAACCACACTTTCGCAGGGAAACACGATTGCACTGAGCACGTGCAACAAGCCGTTAAACCTTTAGGTGTCCCTAGTAGGAGGAGTGTTGTCTCCTGAGGGTTTTCAGCGGATACTACCCACAAAATCCTATCAATTCGGCCCATTGACTTTTGTTTTCCAATTAGGTCTTCTAACAAGGAATTCTATTATCTTCTCCTTGTAAATTATCCACCCATATTCTTCACACTTCCTCATTATTTAACATAAGATTATATATGTTCAATAGATTTACTTAGCTTTCGGCATCTCTTAAGTTTTTCTTCTAGGGTTCCATCTCCACTTAGGAATTTCTATCAACTCTACTAAAGATACAAGTTCTATCTTTCATTCTTCTCTCTTATCTAAATTCCAATCACATATCCCTACGTGTGTGTATAGATCACCCCTACACTTGGAAATTCAAATCAAGCAATCGTACTCTCGTCCATTGTCCAAAGTACTTATTAGTGAATTTATAATTGAATTTCTCTTACACATCCTTCATGCGACCGTTAATACTTCTTGAGGTACCAACGACCGATTACAAAATGTGTTTGCATATTTAAGCGTAATTCCTAGTCTTGCAACACCCAAGGCTTTAGCAGTGACTCCCAAACCAGTTGGTCTAAGGCACTAGGTGATGAAGCACCCTCGCTAAATATTTTTCTATTTTTTATAGCCTTAAGTAATCACAAGAACCAGTGTCCATTTTTTTATTCTTTATTCACACTGATATATATTTTTTTATTTTCATTGCACTTAGGACTTTAGACAAGAGCATTTCAAGGTCTCTTCTACTATTCCAAGTTTCAAGGTGCATGATTGTGCAAGTTGTAGGGAATACATTTTCAGAATCTAGATTTAAGCTAGGAACTATTTTTCAAACTTATACTCTAATAAGAATATCAATACTCTTCCCTTGTTTCGACTTACCCCAAGAAGTGAACCCAAAATTTGCCTATTTCTAAATAAACTACAAGGCATATACTTTCTACCGTTAAACTTTAAGGAATGTTATCTTTAGGGTTTTTAATTCACTAAGTCTAAGATCTAGTTGTTCCTAGCCAGTTAACCTATTTGTCAAACTCAAGTCAATTATAGCCAAAATTGAATACAATAATTTTTATAATTTTTGAAATTTTTCAATTTTTATGGGTTTTCAAATAAATATGCAAATGCAAAAATATATACAAATGAATGCGAAAGAAGAAGACGTACCGAGCATACCCCCAAACTTGAACTTGACAGTGTCCTCACTGTCATGCTAAACCAAGAGGGTCAAAATGCCAGCACATCCCTGTTTATTTATTTATAATTTTTTTTATTGTTAAGAAAAACAAAAATATATACAGAAAGGCCCTCCCCGAAACTTCATTTAAACTATGTCAGACATTACTGCCAAACCTTGCATAGACCAAACGTTAACACCAACCAGTTGAAAAATTTATCAGTAAAGAGTATTAGTTGGTGGAAGAATAAGTCGTAGCGATCCATAAAGAATTGGGGAAGATAGAAGTGGTGGTATGGAAGGTATGGAGGTGAATAGACAGGAGGTGGTGATGAATCAAAACGAGAATGCGAATGATCAGCAATCAGTGGTATGTTGGCATTCTCGTAGCTTCTCAAAAGAAATGAGGGTGGTTCAACTTCTAAAGGAGGAGGTTGACTAACCACAATATACCAAAATGTTCCTGTGGGTCCTCTATTGACGTGGCATCATCCATCAATTTCATATGATATTTAATTATAAGGGAACTGATCTCCTCGATGTCCGCCATAGTCCAACCGAAAACTTGCCGCCTATCTTGTAAGACTTTTAAAATAGCGTTCTCTTGCTCAAAGGCTAGAGAGGCTGATATTATAATGGGAAAATTCTCATTCTCACCTATGTAAGCATATTTAAGGTGAGGCGGTAAGGACATGAGTTCGAGTTTCGAAGGCGAAAGAATCATTGCGGAATCTACCTCGAACTCAAAGGACTCCAACACAGGTTCGAAATCACTGCAAACAACCGATTCGGATGGTTCAACTAACTCATCCAAAAATTCAAAAGACTCATATTCGGGCTGTGAGTTGTCATCATCCGAAAAAGTGAAACATTCATAATCCATATCGGTTGTGTCAACGGTGGTAGGCTCAAGGAGGGACACACTAGTGGTGTCAAAACTGTTTTCATCAAACAAGAATCTTTCAAGCTCGCAGTCCTCCTGCGTGATTTCGTGAATAGAGCAAACTTCTCGTGTACTAGTTTTAGGCACGGGGGGCAGACTTCCCATCTTATAAATATTGAACTCACTAGACATCTTCCCAAAGGATAGAGTCATGGAGCCATTGCGACAGTTTATTATAGCATTGGAAGTGGCCAAAAATGGTCGACCGAGGATCACCGGAATTTGATTTCTTGGGTTAGCAACAGGTTGTGTATCCATAACAATAAAATCAACGGGGAATATGAACTCCCCAACTTTGATCAACACATCCTCTAGCTAACCCCTTGGATGGGTGATTGATCGATCAGCCATTTGGAGAGTACAACGAGTGGGTTTCAACTCTCCAACCCCTAATTGTTCGTACACGGAGTAGGGAATCAGGTTAACACTAGACCCAAGATCTAAAAGTGCTCGATTAATTTTCTTATCCCCAATTGTGATTGAAATCGTAGGACAGCCGGGGTCCTTTCGTTTTTGGGGTAAGGTTTGATGGTGGTTAATAGCATTGCTCACTGCACTAGCCAGTAGCACTTTCTTGGGTACTTGAGATGCCTTTCTCTTCGAGGTGCATAAGCCCTTTAAGATTTTCGCGTATGAAGGGACTTGTTGGATAGCATCTAAGAGAGGTATATTTATGCTAACCTGCTTAAATAATTCCACAATCTTCTCCACTTGTGCAGTTGGTTTATTGGGACTCAACCTGTTTGGAAATGGAGCATTTTGAAAATTTGTTGAGTCAAATGTCTGTGGAGTAGAATGTGGAGTAGGAACGGATCCTGGTGTAGAAGTGTTCATGTTGTGAGAAATGGGTCCGTTCGAGCTAGAAGAAGTAGAGCCGTGTGAAGGGTGGAGAATAGGCTCTAAAGAAAAAGGTGAAGAAGAAAGTGAAGAAAATGAAGAAGGGGAAGATGACGATGGAGAAAAAGAAGAAGAAGAACCACCGGCGGAGATGTCATTACTAGTTCCCACATTATTTTGCACCACTCTTCCGGATCTCAACGTGGTCACCGTATTTACATTGTGATTGGGATATGCGTTTTGTGTGTGACCGGGATTTGGCAATGGTTGAGATGGAAGCTTTCCCTTTTCTCTCTCGCTCAACGCAGCAGTTAATTGTGCAATTTGTGCCTCAATAGATTTGATATTTTGATCGTGTGAGTCATTGTTATGCATCAAAGACTGAACATAATTTTCAAATCTTGCTGCGGATTCTGTAGATTGCTTGAGAAATGCATCTAGACTTTTTTCGAGCGAGATAACCTTATCATCATTTGGTTGAACCAAATTGTTCGTTTGATTTGTATAAGATTGTTGTTGGAAAGGTTGTTGGTTTTGAGTTTGTGAAGGTGCTTGTTGTTGTTGTGGAGGGGGTCTTTGAAAATTGTTATTCCCTTGGAACTGTTGATTTGGGTGACTCCTCCACCCCGGATTGTATGTCGAAGAGTACGGATCGTTTCTTTGTCGTTGCTGAAATGCAGCATTGACTTGATCCTGTCCTTGAGTAGATGCATTATAAGGACACTCTTCGGTTAGATGTGATGGATTCGCACAACAAGCACAAACAGTTCGTGGAGGTAAAGCAGGGGCAGGAGAAGACGATGAGATTTTGGTCTCAATGGCTTCTAGATTTTTCATAAGTGCGGCCATCTCGGCCTTCATAGCAATCGACATATCTACTTGATGTATGCCTACCCTAGATTGACCACTAGAAGAAGATGATGTGGTCTTGGTACTCTCCTACTGAATTGTTTGCTCACTAAGATCCTCAAGAAACTGCCACGACTCGTCGCTAGACTTGGAGAGAAAATGACCTTGACATATGGTTTCTAGCAACTGCTTCGTTGCCGAGTTCAATCCCTCGTATAATATTTGGCAAAGTTGCCAACTTTCGATCCCATGATGAGGGCATTGAACAAGTAGGTCTTTAAATCTCTCGAAGCACTTCCAAAATGGTTCGGAAGGAAGCTGTGAAAATTGTATAATCTCGTGATGGATTCTAGCAGTTTTGTGATGAGGATAGAACTTTTTCAGAAAAGCTCTCAACAAACTCGACCCAATTTCTAATGGAATGTGATGCGGTGCTGTATAGCCACTTCTCGGCTAGGTCATATAAGGTAAAAGGAATGACCCTTAGCCTTATAGCGTCATCACTTAATTGGGTCGTTTTCATCATAGCGCACACATTTTGGAATTTATTAATAAAAATATACGCATCTTCCGATTCCAAACCATGAAATTTTGGCAGCATATTGATGAAATGTGGTTTTATTTCAAAGTTGTCCCCATTTGCCGGTGGGGGTGAAAGACATGTAGGTAAAGAAGTGCGGACGGGGTAGAAGAGATCCTGGAGCGCAACTCGTGCGGGCGCTACAACAGGCGGAAGATTCGGGTTATTCGCACCTAACGGAGGTGGAATCATTCCCGTCGGTAAGGTATCGTTGGGGTTGAATCCCGACATACCTACGAAAGAAGAATTTGAAGGTGGAGGTAAGGAAATGGAGGGAATTTCGACTTCGGTGTCGAAAGGTTCGTCGGTCGGTACCAACGAAACACGGACTAATCGGGCGTTAGTATCCCTAGTCCAAAGTGACATATACTAAAAGGGGTAGTGTAGTCAGAGAAAAAAGAAAAAAACAGAATGTGGAGGTAAGATAACGTCAATGAGAAGAAATGGTAGAAGTGAGGTGCAAGTTTCCTTTAGCGACAAGTTGCAAGTTTTGAAAAGATTTTTCTCTTCTTTTTTTTTATGTAAGAGTTTTGCAAAGAGGTTTTGAAAAGAGACTTGTGACACAAATGTATCAACCACACATGCACAATCAGGCCTAGATCTAGGGTCACCTAGGTCTGCTAGACAGCTCCTAACTAGGGCTAGAAATAGGACCTCAAACCGCCTCTTCACCGACAAGTACGGCCAGGTAAGTACCAGGTAAGTGGGAAGGAACCACAGTAGTGGGCCTAATTAATAACCACTAGCCTAGACACACTTGCCTAGACACCGCAAAGTCAGTTAGGATAAACGGCCGATGCCTATACTAGTCCTTTTTCTATTGAGCTCGATGTCCTTAGGGCTGAGTCTAATATTTTTTAATTAATTGTGGTCAATGCAAAATGCCTTTAAGCGTTTTCTGGGGTCCTGGGAAAGGTGATGAAATCCCCACCCAATCTGAGTTTGGTCAATTAGCCCCTTAAAGTCCGATTAAATTATGCAAAACAATAAATTCACTTGCAATCAAATTTTTAGCGCGGCACAAAGAAACCTGCAGAAAATCTGTTATTTAGAAGGGGAGAGAAGATTTTTAGCGCAAAGAAATCCTGCAGAAAATTTTCACAAAAGATATATGGGGATTTTCAGAGGAGAGAAGGAGAAAACAGACCAGAAAATATCGCGCACTGAAGGGCCAAAGTGTCCGCGGTTCCGCGGCTATTGGTATGTCAAAACCGCGGTTCCGCGGTATTCTGGTAGAATTAGGGCTCTGTAAAAATTGTACGGCTCTGTTGTGATGTTTCTCCTCTGTTCTGATATGCACTTTTCTAATTTGCCCTCTGTAAAATTCCAGATCCGAGCTTCTTCGCTATTCCTGCAAAATTCAAAAGATACACCCTTCAAACAGATCAAAATTGATAATTTTTTTATTTCTTTTTTTTTATTTTCATATTTTTATAATTTTTTAAAATTTATATCAACCCGAAATCACACAAAAGAAATTTTACGCCATCCCCGGCAACGGCGCCATTTGATTAGTCCAAAAATACTTGTTTACCGTAATCAGAAACGGCGTCGCTTTGCAGCTAGCCGGTGAATACGGGTCGATCCACAGAGATGGGTAATTTTCTTAATGTGCTTTTACGAGTTGATTCCAAATGTTGTTTTGGTTGGTTTATTAAATCTATAAAAACCTAGATCTATCAATAAACTAAATTAATCTAAATTAAAGTCTTGCTAGGGTTATGTTTAGGCGAAGTTTGGAGATTAAGGGTTTCCTCACCGCTTTCATTGCCCTATTTTAGATCTGTTAGATGTTGTAGTAATTATCAATGAAGTGGATTAGAATCTTTTGGGAAGATGTTTCTTCCTCTAGATTCTTATCCTTCCTTTATCGATAATTACCCTAACCTCCATGGAAAACATGCGCAACCGGGCCTTTATACTACGGTGTCACCGTTACCTCGAGGGGTAGGGAGCGGTTGTGCGTGTATGCATGGAGTTCTAATTCTTGTGAGGGGGCATGAAAAGGGTGAGAGATCTCATCTCTCAAACCTTTCCCTAAGGCTAACCCTAACAAGCGAGGAGATTACTCGCTCATTAGGGGATGAAAAAATATTTTAATTAAAGAGAATTAAAAGCACAGAAATAAAATTACTTACTAATTTGATGGCTCCCTCCAAGCAAGAATACAGAACAGATTTGAATTTTATTTATTGAAAAGAGGCATGAGTTTTACAGATCTGTGATTACAATTTATAGGAAAACTAGGGTTACAGACTCTCGCACATGTGAAATTACAGATTTGCCCACGGAGAATCCCAACACCCGCACCGACGCACCAACTCAGAAAGTTTGCGCCGACACGGGCATTAGACGGCCGCGCAACCGCGGCAATAGGGCGCTTGGGCCGCGGTTCCGCGGCCCTTTGGTGAGCTTAGCTCACCCAACTTCTGGGCTTGGTTCAGGACTTCTTGGTCTTCCTATTTTTATACTTCTTTTCTCCGTTGGGCTTCTTAGTCTTCTCCATATCTTCAGTGAAAACTTGTAAGGATCTTTTGACCGTTTCACTTTCGTCTTTTTGGACTTTGCACTGTTCTTCGTCTCGGCTTGAGAAAGATCCGTCTGCTTGTTGGTCAAAAGTCCCTTTTCTGTATCAACTTTCGTCTTTTTCACTGTATTTGCTCCAAGAGCCTGTATCCTGTAATATGCAACAAACGTGCGTCAAGAGTACCTGTTTATTTATAAAAAGGATAAGAATAGGGGAATGAAAAATGCAATATTATGGTCTGAACAGGCCCCAAGCGGCTTCCCTGTTCACGATGCTCGTGGAACAGGTCACTCAAGACACCACAGGGTTGTTTTTCGGGACCATGCTCCCGCCAACGAGCTTCACCGCTCCTCTATCAACACCGGAAGCTCCCAAGAGGTCGGTCTTTGATCGGCTTACAGCTACTGTGGCCCCTCGCAGTGGGTCGTCCAGCACCGGCGCCTCGGTCTTCTCCAGATTGGGCCAAAGTTCAGGGGGGGTCCATGATGAAGCCTGTACCTCAAGAAAAGGTTATTCCGAAGAGAGTAACCAACCCTTCTCCCGAAGTCGTCAAGGTGGCTTCTCCTGCCAAGGGCGGTCTTTACGAGACAGACTGTCCCAACTCCCACTCCCGCTCCTACCACTCAAAGGACATCAGTATTTAACAGGCTGACACTAGCAGCAGTCCCTCACCTTAACAGGGGGCAAGACGAAGCCATCCCCGTCACCGATCCAACTTCATCGGCTCGATGCGCTCGACGTCACCACTGGCGCCGGGTAAGGAAAGCCGGGGGAAACTCCCCTCTGGGATAACTCTACCAGCCCCAACGGCGGAAATTAATGCTGTCGTTCCAACCGGGAACAGCTTCGAGCTGCTGAATAAGGTGCGTAGGAATTCTCCTACCACCGTACTGAAAAGATCTCCCCCTCTGATGGAGAATGTTGCGGAAGCAAAGCCAGAACAATCCCCTCAGCGGCTGTCTTCCAAGATCTACAAAGTCTGGCGGCAGGTTCGTAACTCAGTGGTTGATCAAGATTACCCTCGCCGACAAAAAAAAGGGCGAAGGTTCAACAAGAAGAAAGACATCCTTGCAAGCCACGAAAAGCTATTTAGGTGCCCACAGCGACGGCCCCCTCAACTTCGACCGCTAATAAGAAGAGAAGGCCGGAGAAGATCCCCGTGCCTGCGACAAATGTCAAAGGCACTGAGCCTAAACGCCCTAAGTCTGGGGGCATGGTGGTGCATACCGTCTACATGGCATCCGGGAAGGAGGATAGCTGCGCTTGTACGGGCCACCGACCACTCACCCGATCCATCACAAGAGCTCAGGAACAGCAACAGCAGAAGCTTCAGAAGATGCTGACTGCCATGGCCGCACTCACCGGGACAAAAGAAAGCCCAAAGGTGTCATCGGAACAACGTCACGAACACGAGACTGATGCTGAATTCCTTCAGAGAATGCTCGAAAAGAAGGAAAAGGAGGCTGCGGAACAAGCGGCCAATATAAAGTAAATGGCTCTTCTGTTCCAAGACATGGTGGGTATGATGATCCAGCAGGAACCTCCAGCTGAAGATCCTCCGATTATCCTCGAAGACGACAGAGGATAAACATCAAATCCACCTCCGGCTCTTTCAACAGCCAAAGAGGAAACTATCTCCAAAGCTGCCCTGGATGATTATATTGCTCAACAAATACGAGTTCACCAGGAAAATGAAGCGGCTGGCCAAATCGTCAAAACTGGGCGACCATATCCGGGCTGGTATGACCAGATAAAATACCCGCGGGGATACACAATCCCCAAATTCCATGTGTACAAGGGGACGGGCAATCTTCACCAGCATGTCGCCCAGTTCAGAGCTCTGTACGGCAACACCGGGGGCGATGATAAGCTTTTTCTCCACCAATTCGTCGGCAGCTTATCAGAGACGGCGTTTGAATGGTACTCCGAACTTCCAAACGACTCCGTCAAAACTTTCGCAGAAATGGAGTTATTGTTCACCCAGCGATTCGCGAGCGCAAGTGAACGTACCCCGATAACAGCATTGATCAATGCGAGAGTAAAGCCGGACGAAACTTGGGTTCAATACGCAATCCGATGGAGAAATCTATGGTCGAAGTGCGAACAGCGCATCGAAGAAGCACCAGCAGTGGGCATGTTCGTGGGCACCCTAGACCCTCATGCAACTATTTCACAGTTCATGATGTTCTTCAAACCGACCACGTTCCAGGCTTTAATCGACAAGTTGGCCCAGATGGATCAGATGGGTCACAGACCGTCTCCTCCGAAACTGGAACCACAGAACGAAAAGGGTAAAGGGAAAGCGACCTTCATTGCGAACACCCAATAACAGCCCAGTGCTCCAAGACTAACGTATCAGTTGGAAGAGAGACGGCTCTATTACAATAAGAAAATGAAGCGCCCTTACTCATTCCCGCAGGATAAAACGAAGAGGTTGTTCGAGCTGGCGGTGCGCAACAGGCTCATCAATTTGCCGAATCCAAGGCGACCACCGCAACCCAGCGAAGTGAATAATCCCAATTATTGCCCTTACCACCAAACGGTAAGCCATCCGATCGAGGATTGTTTCATCTTTAAGGGATGGATCGAGGATCAGTACCTACAAGGCAAGTTTGCGCTGTCTGAGAAGTGGAAAGTAAACCCACCACAACCGCACACTCCTAAGAAGACGGACACACCGGGGGCAACATGCTCTTTTGTTGAAGAAGCTCCATGGGAGGTGGCTCTTTCGGCCAAAACCAAAAGGATGCTGAGTGATCTTCAGACATGCCCGGCGATCAGGTTGAAGAACCCACTGGAACCCCAGATTATCGAAGGGATGCTGAAACCGCACCCAACTCCAAAGATTGGTGGTGATAGCCAAAGTGCTCACACCTAGCCGTCGAAATCTTCGAAAAAGAAGAAGAAATCCAAGAAGCCCATAAAGCCTGGCGACCAGTGCACAGACCTGCAGAAACAGATTGACGCGCTGGAAGAGTATAACCAGAAAACGCGGACTCCAATCACGCTCCAAGAGTTCCTTGGCCACGTCCTTGAGGACGAAGATGATGGAGAAGACTCATCAGATGGATCTGAGGATTACGTAGCGAGTTGTCATGTGATCTCTCACTCGTCTACAGACGATGAAGAAGATCCTTAAACAGAGAGACTGGGGGCAGGTCCCGAGCCGGAACTTCCAGGGCTATCTGATGAGATAATCGACGCATTCCTAAACGAAGCTCTTCTGAAAAGCAAAGCCGATCGAGAGCGTGAGATGGCCATATTTGAAAAACCCAAATGCCGGCGACTGGACGAAAGAGTCGAGACACTCCCGCCAAATCAAAAGACATCCGTTGCGAATAAAAACAAGTTCAGGACAAGGAAAAGGTTCGCTAAAGCCATATCAATGGGAATGAAGCTACCACCCTCTGAAGGAAACACTCGTGGTGAAACAGAAACACATCCTAGCTACTGCTTATATCATCAGAAGATTTCTCACCCTACCGAAGAGTGCGATGCTTTTAAAATATGGTGGAAGGGATATATTGCTCACCGGCAACATTTTAAGCGGATGAAACGCAAAACTCATCGGGAGCAAAGAAGTGCGACTGAGGAGCATAAAAGAAATACCGGTAACTGTCGCATGGTCAACACCGGAAGATCGTAGATTCTCACTTTCGGAAGCGACTCTAACGAAGAGATGGCTCTTGGCCCTCTCTTTAAAGAATCCACATTGGGGAAGGAGGAAGAACCGAAGGCCTGTGAAAACATTCAGCTGCGCAATCGCATGCTTCAAAAAAAGAATCTCGGACCCACGAGTAGAAAAGATAAGGGAAAAGAAAAGGTCTCCGAGGATATTGCCCTGGACGACCAAGTCATGAAAGAACTGACTGCCAAGGACCCGCCAAAGAAGAGTAAGGTGGACTATAACGTTCTAGCACACTTGAGGAAGTTACCTTCGCAGCTCAGCGTTCTCGATGCCATTTTACTATCCAAAGAAGCGAGAGATTCATTGATCAAGGCGCTACAAGAACCAGAGCAATTCCAAGCTTTTCTCGCCGAAGAAAAGATGAAGGACGAGCTGGAGGAAGTACACACAGCCGATATCACCTTCGGTGATGAAGACCTCCTCCTTGCGACGTGCGAGCACAGCCATCCCCTCTATGACTCAGGGTACTGCCATGATATAAAGATAGGAAAAATCCAGGTCGACAATGGGTCTTCCGTCAATCTTCTCAACGTGCGAGTGTTGAAGGAAATCTGCATGAGCGTCCAGCATCTCGCTCATGATAAAATCACCATCTCTGGTTTTGACTCCCAGTCATCGCGGACTCTCGGGTCTGTGATATTGACATTACGATTCGGGCTACTTGTCACGGATATTAAATTTCATGTCATTGAGCCAAGACATGCTACAACGCTTTACTCGGCCGGCCTTGGTTACACGAGTACGACATCATCCCTTCTACACAACATCAGTGTATGAAATACTTTAAGGATGGTCTTGAGTATACCGTAACAGGATAGCTGAATCCATTCTCTGTGAACGAAGTCCACAAGTACGAAGATGCAAAATACTTTTTGCCAGATTTCGAGGACACAGAGAGATGTCGCAAGCCGGAGAACAAAGCTATCACCACCATTCCTGTCTTCGGGAGTGATACTGAGGAAGAAGAAGAGATAGTTTATTCAGGCCCACCCCAGTACAACAAGCCAGGACTGTCCGCTCCCATGTTGATCTTTGGCAGTGACTCGGAAGATGAGGTCCATGCTATATTCTCCGCTCGGCCTTCAATACAAACATTCGCTGATGAAGAGCAAAGTTTGCATGTTGCCATGGTTCCGTCCAAACATCATAAAGAACTAGACGCGCTTGATACCAACAGTGTGGAAGAGCTGCAGACGTTCTATGTCCCTCCCAGGCGAGAAGGCAAAAAGGCGATCCTATTCTACCGCTCCGGGGAAACCAATGTGGAGAAAGAAATCTGGCACGGCACGGATTCTACACTTACAGGCTCCAGCCCATCCGTCTGCCTAGATATTATACAGAAGGCTTGAAAAGGCTATTGAAGCGCCAAGGGATACCCTTCAAATAGACCGCTCGAAAAGCTAAGTTCTATGACAGGATCTGGAACGTTCCCGGAACTCAGCGCAAGTTGTCCATTGGGAGAATGGAAGCGATCGGGCTTGGATATGTTCGGTCCAAGAAACGGGAGCTACTCCGCGACTGCTATGTCGTACATGACTTTGATGAAGAAGGAGATGCTCAATGGGAGAATGCTAACCCTGAACCAGAAAGAACCCCCGACGTGAAAATGCCCAGTCCGTCGTTCGAAGAACAAATGGACAAGCTTATAAGGGAACCAGGTCAAAAAGTTCGAAACGACCATAATCGCGAAATGACCAACTACGAGAAAGCCAGGACGCAACGCCTTCTTCAACAGGCTGCGAAGGATGAAAATGCCCCTCCCTGTCAACCTGTCATACAAAAGGCTCGACGCAGAGGCAGAAACAAGTCAAAGAGCGGAAAAGGCGTTCGACAGCGACAAAGCGGGACCAAGAAGTCACGCGATCGGGAATCGAGCAGTCCGGATTTGTCTCTTATGAAGAAGATGAGTCGAGCATACTCTTTTCCTCAAGACAAGACAAAGAAGATACTTGACCTCGCTATAAAACATCAAATGATTACACTTCCGGAATCTAAACACCCCGAGCAAGCAGGCAAAGTCTCTCACCCAGACTATTGCTCTTATCACCGAGCAATAGGACATCCTCTCGAAGATTGCTTCACCTTCAAGAACTGGGTCGAAGATCAATATCAGCTTGGCAAATTCGCTCTATCCAGTAGTTGGAGGGTAACACCGCCGCAGAAGCATGAACCCAAAGCCATAAGAGTAGAACCAGATCCACATCGGTCTTGGAAGCGAGCTCGTACTTGTCATATGATAACGATATCAAAAGATGAACCCGAGAATATGGATGACCTCCCCTGGTGCTTCAAAAGGAATGATGACGAGGTGATCTCAGAATGCCACCGGCACCGAAAGAGATGGAAAATGGAATACATACTACAGCAGATAACCTCAAGAAAATTGATTTGGAAACGGCAAGTGACCCGCGACCGACATTCGTCAGTGAGTTGCTGTCTGAAGAAAAGGTGGCTACGCTAAAAGACATGCTTATGCAACATAGAGATTGCTTCGCATGGAACTATTCCGAAATGCCAGGATTAGATCCAGAGATTGTTGTCCACAAATTGGCAATATCCCCGGACGTCAAGCCAGTCAAACAAACACTGAGAAGAATGCGGCTCGAGCTTGAGATGAGCATCAACGCCGAGATCAAGAAACTAATCGACTCTGGCTTCATCCAAGAGGTTCAGTATCCTGACTGGATCACCAACATCGTCCCGGTGATGAAGAAAAATAGGACAGTGCGCATATGTGTAGACTTCCGGGATCTCAACAAAGCTTGTCCAAAAGACGACTTTCCAGTACCGGTCGCTGAGCTGATGATAGATAACACGTCCACTCACGAAGTCTTCTCCTTCATGGACGGGTCATCAGGATACAATCAGATAAAGATGCATCCAGAGGACCAGAAGCACACCGCTTTCCGGACCCCTCTGGGCATATTCTGCTACAAGGTGATGCCCTTCGGTCTAAAGAACGCCGGTGCCACCTAACAGAGGGCCATGACAAAGATCTTCGATGACCTCATACATAAAATCGTTGAATGATATATTGACGACCTCGTGGTGAAAAGCAAATCATACGAGGAACATCTTGAGCATCTGAAGATCGTATTTCAACGCCTTCGGCAATACAACTTGAAGATGAACCCTCTCAAATGCGCATTCGGAGTTTCCTCGGGCAAATTCCTAGGATTCATTGTCCGACACCGAGGCATCGAGATAGATCCGTCAAAGATCAAGGCGATTATGGAAATTCCCCCGCCAAGGACTCTCAAACAATTGCGTTCTCTCCAAGGAAAGCTCGCGTATATTCAGCGATTTATAGCCAATCTCTCCGGCAAGTGCCGCCCCTATAGTCACCTGATGAAGAAGGGAACCCCGTTCGTCTGGATCACAAATGCCAAGGCGCGCTGGACGAAATCAAGCAGTATCTGCAGAACCCGCCAGTGTTGGTCGCTCCGATCAAGGTAAAGCCCCTTATTCTTTATACAACAGCCCTCGAAGGTTCTTTAGGCGTAATATGGGCACAAGAGAATGACCAAGGGAAGGAGAGAGCCCTCTACTATTTAAGTCGAGTTCTACTGGGGGCAGAAAGCAATTACTCTTCCATCGAAAAACACTGCCTGGCATTGATCTTCGCGATAACGAAACTCAGGCAATATGCATTGGCGCATGAAGTCCGTCTCATATCGAAGGTGGACCCTCTCAAATATTTGATGTCAAAGGCCATACTGACATGGCGACTCGCTAAATGGGCCCTGCTCTTGATGGAGTTCTCAATAACTTATCAGCCTCTTAAGGCAGCGAAAGGCCATGTCATCGCCGATTTCCTCGCCGAACATCCGATACCAGCTGATTCTCCCTTGAATTGCGAACTGCCAGACGAACATGTGTTTGATCCGATCGACGGTGGTGATGCCCGATGGGAACTTTATTTTGATGGAGTGTCTTCCATGAAGAAGCACAAACAGAACATGCCCATAACCAAATCGGGGGTAGGCCTCATCTTCGTGACCCCACAAGGAGGGATAATGCGCTTCGCTTTCTCCTTAACAGATCCGAGGACAAACAATGAAGCTGAGTATAAAGCTTTGATAGCATGCCTCGAGATCGCCATCGACATGGGAATTGAAAACCTCCTCATATACGGAGACTCCCAACTGGTCGTTAGCCAAGTAAACGGCGACTATCAAACGTGCAAACCAGAACTACTAAAGTACGGCGAGAGGGTATAGCAACTGCTGACCCAAATACCTTCCTACATCTTGGAAAGCATACCGCGTGCAGAAAATAGCAAAGCAGATGCACTAGCTAAGCTCGCTAAAGAACTAGCTGACGAGAACCTCGATGACGTGAGAATCTTTGTGCAAAGCCGGCAGGTTCTTGCGTCGGCGGAAATATCTCCGGAGTTGTCCGAAGAAAAAGGAGCGACTGAGCAAATGGCTATGCAAATAAAAGACCAGGAAAAGGCTGGGGATTGGAGAGAAGTCTTTAGACTACTTCAAATCCCTTCGAACGCCTGAAGATGCGTCCTCAAAACACCAGCTCATGAAGCGAGACCTATCTTTTGCCTTCGTCAATGATACTCTGTACAAGAGGTCATTTGATTCTCTGTGGTTGAGATGTCAGGGACCTGAAGAAGCAAAAAGAGCCGTCCAAGAAGTTCACGACGGACTCTGCGGTTCTCACCAAGCAGGCCCGAAGATGAAGTTGAAGATTAAACGGATGGGCTACTACTGGCCCACGATGATTCAGGACTGCCTCGAATATGCGAAGAAATTCCACTCATGCCAGATCCATGGGGACTTCATCCACCAGCATCCAAATCCACTACACCCGACAGTGGCCAGCTGGCCATTCGAAATGTGGGGAACTGACATAATCGGCCCCATCGAGCCAGCATCGTCCAGAAGACATCAATTCATTTTGGCGACAACTGATTACTTCTCCAAATGGGCAGAAGCAGTACTGCTGAGGGAAGTGAGGACAGAGAATATCCTCTACTTCTTCAAGACGCACGTTATTTATCGGTTTGGAACTCCGCGACGGATCATCTCCGATAACGGACCAGCCTACAGAAGCCACAAGATCAGCCGCTTCGCAAAGCAGCACAACATAGACTGGAGATACTCCTCAGTTTATAATCCCAGAGCTAACGGTCTAGCTGAGGCTTTCAATAAGACCTTGACAAAGATCGTGAAGAAGACGGTGTCCCGAAATAAGAAGGACTGGCACGAGAGACTGCATGAAGCTCTCTGGGCATATCGAACTACGTTCAAGACAGCCACGAACACAACGTCGTACGCGTTGGTATTCCGTACAGAAGCGGTTCTCCCCCTCGAGATAGAGTTACCCTCTCTACGAGTGGCAGTCCATTATGAGCTAACAGACGAAGAGAATGTTCACCTTCGGCTTGAGGAGCTCGATGCCCTTGATGAAGCCCGGCTCATAGCGCAACAAAATCTGGAGGCTTATAAAGCAAAGATGATGCGCTCTTACGAAAGATTGACTAGGCCGAGGACATTCCGCCAAGGCGAACTCGTACTAGTGGTCAAAAGACCTATGATCCCCAATTACGCCAAGCGGGGAAAATTCGAGCCGAACTATGAAGGCCCGTACATCATAGACAAGGTCTACCAGGGTGGAGCCTATCTACTCATGGACATGCATGGTGAAAGACCTTTCAGGCCAATAAACAGTCGCTTCCTGAAGAAATACTACGCTTGACGAGTCATGGCCTAGGTCAATGATAGATGACGACGACTATGTCCGCTCGCTATCTTCGTAAGCCTAAACTCCGTAGGTAATAGCCGGCTTCCTTTACAGCGGACCGAAACGTCCTTAAACTAACGACAGACCGAAACGTCCTTAAACTAACGACAGACCGAAACGTCCTTAAACAAGCTGTTGACCGAGATGTCGATAAACTACGGTGGATTGCAGCATCCCAAAGCTGATACTAAAATAAAAAAAAAAGAAAACGGTATGTCCATAAGCAAAATGGGCACGGATGAAAATCCGAAAGGGCTCCGTGAGTAAAAACAGCAGGGCTACCGGCGAGTCTTGTGAAAACCCGAAAGGGAGAAACCTTGTTAGAAAAAAAAATAATAAAAAGAAAACGGTATGTCCATAAGCAAAATGGGCACGGATGAAAACCCGAAAGGGCTCCGTGAGTAAAAACAGCAGGGCTACCGGCGAGTCTTATGAAAACTCGAAAGGGCGCAACCTCGTTAAAATACACTTACAGGATCCTCTCGACCTTGTAAGGAGAAACCACTTGCGTGAGATCCTTACGACTCACAAGGGAGCAACACACTCAGGGATCCCCACGATTCCTAAGGAGAAATTACACTTGCGAGATCCTCACGACTCGTAAGGAGAATCCTCTTATGAGACCCTTACGGCTCATAAGATTCAAAAGTCTTAAGCTACAGGGACCTGAACCTATTCTTAAGCAGCCCCCACAACCTCCGCTACTGCCCTACAAGCGGCTCAATGTTGACCCTTGAATAAAATCCACGGGCGCGAATAAACATTTCCCTAACAAAGTCTCATCCGTGACTAGGGATATGTCCATATGGTGAACAACCCTTGTAAGTCCTCTCGACTTATAAGGAGAAAACACTCTTGTAAGATCCTTACGATTTATAAGAAAATATACACTTAGGATTCCCCACGATTCCTAAGGAGAAAACACACCTACGAGATCTTCACGACTCGCAGGGAGAAATACCTTTGTGAGACCCTTACGTCTCATGAAGTCAAAAGCCTTAGTCGACAAGATCCTAACCCTGTTCGCTAAGCCACCTTTGTTCGATATCGACAGAGGCAAATGATGATTCACTCTTGGCAATATTCTAGTTGTAGCGGTGCTGATGCCGAAATCGGTGTCTGATCCCAAGCTTGCAGCAAAAAGACAGCAAGCTATACATGCATACGATATAGCCGAAATGATGGAGCAACATGCAAATAAAAATCAGCAAGTAAAAAAAAGGTATGCATGCAAAATAGCCGAAATGATTGGGCAACTCGCAATAAAAAGCAGTGGGTAAAAATAAAATAAATAGCCGAAATGATTGGGCACCGCGAAAAATAGCCGAAATGATGGGGCAATCGCGACCTCCGCGATATAAAAAGCTGAAATGATAGATCATCGCGGAAAGAAATAAAATAAAAAATATATAAAATGAAATTTATGCCCTACAGGTGATATCATGTCAATCACTGTATACAATCCAGGGGCGCAAACGAAGAGGGAGTCACACTCCTCCTCCCCAGGTTTCATCAGAAGAAGAAGCCAAATCTCGACGGGTCGCAGATAGCCTAGAAATCATCTCAACATTCGTCTCATTACAACACACACAACATCAAGCAAAACGGAATAGCGGCAACTCCCAGTTCCATGACTCGGCGGTGTATAGATGACCGAGAGTCAGACTCCGTGAAATGCGGATAAAGTCAACCCTTCCTAGCTACGTGGAACGCGGATTATATCACTTTTGACCCCGTGGAAAACGTCCAGAGCGGAGCCTGTTCCTCGCAGAACACGGCAGTGAACCCGTGGGAAGCATCTAGAGCAAAATTTCTGGCTACATGGAACGCGGATTATGTCACTTTTTACCCCGTAGAAAACGTCCAGAGCGGAGCCTGGTCCTCGCAGAACACGGCAGTGAACCCGTGGGAAGCATCCAGAGCAAAATTCCGGGCTACGTGGAACGCGGATTATTTCACTTTCGACCCCGTGGAAAACGTCCAGAGCGGATCATGGTCCTCGCAGAGCACGGCAGTGAACCCGTGTGAAGCATCCAGAGCGGAGCCTGGTCCTCGCAGAACACGGCAATTAACCCGTGGGAAGCATCCAGAGCAAAATTCCTGGCTACGTGGAACGCGGATTATGTCACTTCTGACCACGTGGAAAACGTCCAGAGCGGATCCTGGTCCTCGCAGAGCACGGCAGTGAACCCGTGGGAAGCATCCAGAGCAAAATTCCTGGCTACGTGGAATACGGATTATGTCACTTCTGACCCCATGGAAAACGTCCAGAGCGGATCCTGGTCCTCGCAGAGCACGGCAGTGAACCCGTGTGAAGCATCCAGAGCGGATCCTGGTCCTCGTAGAGCACGGCAGTAAACCCGTGTGAAGCATCCAGAGCGAAGCCTGGTCCTCGCCGAACACGGCAGTGAAACCGTGGGAAGCATCCAGAACAAACATCGGACTGTGGAGTCCTTAAATCCACGGACTATGATGTCCTTAACCTCGATCGTGATGTCTTAAAACTAACATAGGACTGTGAGGTCCTTAAACTCACGGACTATGATGTCCTTAACCTCGACCGTGATGTCTTAAAACTAACAATGGACCGTAATGTCCTTAAACTAATTTTACCTTGGTTCAAGTGTACATCTCTTCACTCCTTTGATATTTGTCGTTGTAATTCCTCAACGTATTCAAAGAGGTGACGGGTCCCGACAACCACACATTTCATGGACTATGAGGTCCTTAAACTCATGGACTATGATGTCCTTAACCTCGACCGTGATATCTTAAAACTAACGACGGACTGTATAGTCCTTAAATCCATGGACTATGATGTCCTTAACCTCGACCGTGAGGTCTTAAAACTAACATCGGACTGTGAGGTCCTTAAACTCACGGACTATGATGTCCTTAACCTCGACTGCGATGTGTTTAAACTACGGTATCCTGGAAAACGTCCAGAGCGGAACCTGGTCCTCGCCAAACACGGCAGTGAACCCGTGGGAAGAATCCAGAGCAACCCCTGACTCCGTAAAACACGGATAAGGACAACTTCACCCATCATTTGCGGGTCCTTACGACTCGTAAGGGAGTAAATTCTCTTGTGAGATCCTTACGACTTTTAAGAGAAAACGCACTTAGGAATCCTCACGATTCTTAAGGAGAAATTACACTTACGGAATCCTCTCGACCGGTAGGGAGAAAATTCTTTATCAGATCCTCACGGCTCATAAAGTTGAAAAGTCTTAGGTGACAGATTCTAATCCTGTCTTCTAAGCCACCACCGCCCTACAAAGAATCCAAGATTGATAGCTATATGCTACCTACAGATCGCACTTGCTAAAATCACATTACAACAACACAGCAAGGAGAAGAAAGCATCAGTATAACAAAAAGAATGTCTTTATTCATGAAACTCAATTGAATACAAGATACATCATATAAAGGAATAAAAAAATAGATACATATTATTCAGAGATTACAAGTGTATGATACAAAGGCAGCTACTGAGAAGGAAGCGTTTTCAACAAGTCCGCAAGCTGCTCTCGCACTTCTTTCAGTGCCTTCTCATGATCAGCCGCCGCGTCTAACTCCGCTTCGATTCGAGTCCTTTGCTGCAAGCATGATGAAATCTTCTCATCAATTTCCCGCTGGGCAGCTTCGCGACTCTGCGTAACCCGCTCGATAGAGTCGAGCTTCTGTCTCAATACAAGCCCGTCTGAGATACATTGCTGCAAGGTGTCAAAGACAGCTCTCAGTTGTGCAACGTTCGCTTCGACCTGGGCACGCAACTGGATAGACTCAGCGGAAGCCTCCTCGCATTCCTTCCGTCTCAAGGTCACTTCTTGTTCGAAATAGCGGAGGAAGGAAGCACTCTGCTCGACCCATGCGGCCCGCTGTGAGTTCAAAGCCTGAGTCTAAGGGCCAAGACGCATAAATTCAAGTTGATGCAGACAGGCTTCGATCTTCCTGCAGTGACTAACCCAAGACTCGATGACGTCTTCATTATAGAAATTTACAAGCGTCGCCAGTATTGGATTGACCTCGGCAGCGAAATCTACGGCAGATGTAGGAGCTTCCGCGTCAAGCTTCTCGACGTATTCGCTCAACATGCGCAGAATCGTCACAGCACCCTTTGAGGATGGACATCTGGAGAAGGGGCCTGCTGGCATCATAATGCAAGATTCGAAAAACGCCGGAGTCGAAGCGACCGCTGAAAAAAAAGTCACAATCAGATGACGGATCTAGAAATATAAAAGATTCATGAACAATGGAATTTACTATACCAGCTGCAACAGGTGGCAAAGCCGGTCGGACCGGTGACGCAACTGATCTCTCATCTCCTCCTTCAATCTGTACCACTGCAATCAGGGCAAAGAAGAATCAAAAATAATTTCATTATCGGTGAAAGAAAGAGCATTAATTGAAAGCTATATTCACCAGTGCCACTGGATGAAGCAATCTCCGACGGGAAGGAGAAGTGGGAGTGCAGCACCTGGTACAGGTGGTCAAAAAGGACTCCTGCAAAAACGCAATAACGCAACGTCATTACATGAATTATACGCCTGAGAGATAAGACTAATGGGTTACAAATCCATACCTTTCAGCATTTGCGACGGTGCGAGAGAAGGCAGAGAGGTGGTCACCGTCAGGGCGGTAACTGACGGCGCTGTCTCGAGTAGCTTGATTTCAGCACCAGTCGCACCTGCATTAGAAGCAAGATAAACTTTATTAGGAAAGATTGCAGAATAAAAAAGAGGGGCGGTGACCCAAAATTTACCTGATGAATCGCCAGCCGGAGCCGTGACGAGGGCGTCACTTGATACAACGGTGGCGTCTCCCTCCTCCATTTGGGTGGTCTCACCTCCTGTTGCCTCATCCCCTGACTCTACAGGAGCCGTCGTCACTCTCGCGACGCCAGGAGACGACAAGGAACCGTAGGCGAGGAGAGCGATAATCGGAGCGGTGCTCGACTCTTGAGAAAGAGTGGCCATCTCGTGCCCAACGATCGTACCCGTTTCGCCCGCTACCACCTCGGGCTCAATGGTCGCAGCCGTCTCGTCCATCGCTGCCTTAGGATTGTTCGTAGCATCCGTTTCGTCCACTGTTTCCTCAGGCTCGGCCGTAGTAGCCGTCTCACCTGCCGCCACCTCGGGCTCGGCAGTGGTAGCCATCTCGGGCATAGCAGCCGTGACTGTCTCGTCAGCCACTATCTCGGGCCCGGCAACTATGGTTACATCGCCTACCGTCGTCTCGGGTTCAGCAGATACCTCCTCCACCGCCCCCTCAGTCTCAACGGTCGCCGCCACTCCTTCAGTAAGGCTCGGCCCTGCAGGACAAAATATATAAGAACTGATAGTTTAAAGCTTTGACAACGAAGCCTCAAAACACATTACCTGGGGTTAATTTACTGTTGGCTTCCTGAGCTGCACGTGCCGCCCGTCTATGAGCAGTAGAAAAGGCAACCGGGAGCTCCTCTGAAGGAGTAGCAGCGGGAGTAACGGCGCTTGAACCTACTCCTGCAGCCAAAGCGGCACTACGCTCCCTTGCTGCGCGCCTCAGGCGCTTCCTTTCCTCCCGGGCCGTCACGACGGTCCTTTTAGAAGCCTCCTTCAGCAAGGTGTCGTCGTCCGCATTCAGGGTTACCTCCAGAGCCGTCAAGGCTTCCATCATCGGTTTTTTAAGTAGGGCCTCTTGCGGCAATGCCAAAAAGGCCGGGACTTCAGTATCTGGCCCGGGGAGAATTTCCGCATCAGCTTGCGGGATAGGCCTTGTGGTCCCTGCGATAAGACAAAGAGAGGGTTAGATTGCTCATAGGAAATGGAAGCAGAAACATAGCGAACCGAAATGTACCAAGGCCTAAGGATGCTCGAAGTCGTTCCTCCTTCTCAAAAGTCTTGAGAGAAGCAGCGAGAGCTTCTTCGGTAGAAATGCCTATTGAAGGAGGAAAGGCGTTAGTTAAAAAAAACAATGATAGAGGTATGATGCAATGACGAAAAATACAACTAATGATTACCTGATCGCGCGAGTTTAGCCAACCACTCTTCGCGTCTTTCCAATCGCTCGAAAGCTGTGATGGTAGCCGCCAAATCAGTGTCATCTGGCGGCATAAATAGGCCGGCATCGGTCCCGTACTCACTCAAGCCCTCGCTGTAAGGAGCATGAGGTTCCTGACCAAATACAACGTCAGCAGAGAGGATCAATTTCTTCTTCCTCTTCTGCGCGCAAACTCCGGTTGCAGCCAGCACCAGCTTGCGTTTCGTAGGCACCTTGGGACGGCGAGTCCCAATATCCGAGCCCACGCCAGATTCGGGTGAAACCACGTTTACCGTTTCCACGGGAGCACGGGGCACTGATGGCACGTCCATATGATCAAGAGGCAATCCACGAATAGGGCTTAGCACATGTGGAGGCTCAACTACAGCATCTCCTCTTAGTGGAGGAGGGACAGGGGTCCTTCGGTTTAAAGGGACATTGCGATCGCTGGCGGGGGACGCACTCTTGCGATCTAGCAGCAGCCGCTTCTCTTCCCTGATGACAACGCCCATCGCGTGTTGATACCAAGCCCCGTATACGTTGAGGGCCCTTGGAATGCAACTCGGCTCGCTAATGAAGAAGTGGGAGCCCGTATTTAACCGCATAAAGTGATGTAGTGCACTCCGTATTCCCTCTCTGGTGGCCGCAGTCTCTTCCAAAAACGCCTCCAGTGGGACCCCCTGGTTATAACTTAGCTGCTGGGCAAAACGATGGGGGTTGTATCTCATAAAAAGCACCGCCTCATTTTGCCTGAATACGAGGAAGCCCGGCCTGATGGAGTATAGATGTAGAATCTCCCGGGCTTTCAACAAAGAGGCCCCGTCCTTGAAATTGTCGCGCAACGCCAGCACCGTCTTGGAAGTTTCCTGGCCGATCGTCAGGACCTTGTCTGTGAAAGACATACCCGCTCCGATCGTGCGCGGACGAAGAAGCAACCCACTAGCCTCCCACTGAGGCAGATTCACGATAGAAGCGTCGATCAGCCGCATAATTCTCGGGAATCTGCACTTCTCGTAAAACGAGGGTCTTTTGTGAATACCAAACACCCTGAGCACGTGCATTTCCATCCACGAAGTAAAGTAGTGCATCGGGAAATTGGCAGCTTGCACCCCCGGTTTAGTTGTATCCGCCGCCATGCTAAGACTGTGGTACAGGTGGGCCAACCCGGCAATCCCAATGGCCAATTGTATGCCAGCCACCATTCGATATGCTGGGTAGAAGACGGAAGGCCTCATATAGCGAGGGTGAATGGGGAGCGCGAACCAGAACAACCATAGCCCCAGAAACCCGAGAAAGAAAGCCTCCTCGTCGATGCCCGGAGCAGCGATTTCTGACAGAGGGATGATCACAGCATCGGGGAGATAAAAGCCTTTTTGATCATCTTCCAATACTGGTCGACGATCTAAGCCGAAGCCGAAGGGATCGTCGAGCTTGGCAAATTTTTCGCCCCGTTGCGATAGAATCTCCGGTCGAAGAAAACCGGCAATGAAGTCTGCGAAACTAACTCCCCGGCCTCCGGATTCTAAGAAAAGACTCTCGTACATATTCGGCACCTTTATGAGACTCGGCAACTGGTGCTGAATAGTGTTCTCTGGCATCAGGTCCATCACCAACGACTTGGTGGCAAAAACGTATTCATCCGGAGGAAGCAGCTCCTCATAGTGCTCCCCCCTCACCGGCAGACCAGAAATCTCAGCAAATTCTTCTGGAGAGATAGAAACTTCTCTGTCCATTAGAAGAAAGGTATGGGTTGGGATATTCCATTGCTCCACGAATGCCTTAATTCACCATGTCGGAGGAGCAGAATACTGGAACAGCGAGGCGTAAACCGCAGGGTATAGACCGATCTTCAGCAGGTGCGCCTTCTTCGCTGACAAAATGTACCTGGCCCACTGCAAATACCCGGCCGAATGTTGAGGAGTCAACCCGATATTGTAAGGTTGTCCCCAAGGGCGCGACACGCCCTGGCATATGCGCCGCCCTAAAATATCCAAAGTTGTCGGCAGCTGCATGGGTATGGAGGCAATCGAAGGTTGAAGAAGACCCTCCGAAGTCCAATTAACGACCTCCATGGCATAATTCACCGGTGGTACATCTGCATACGAGATCGATGAGATCGGCTCTGACGGCGTCGCACAAGAGAACCTTCGGAGACCTTTGATAATTTGGTCGTACCACCTACCCCACAGGTGAATGTTTTTGTATTTCGGGTCATAATCTCTAATGAGTGCAAGAACCTCCCGGTCCACCGGTGCTTCAGGGAATCCTCCCTCTGAGCGGAAAAACGGGAAAGAAAGATCAGAAGACATGTCGCCTGCGAGAAAGAACGAAATTCAATTATCAGTGTCATAATTTAATTTTAAAAATCCCGACGCTCGGTACTTTAAAATTTGTACCACACTGCAATGCAGTTGAGAGGGGACCAAAGGGGGACCCACAAAATCCAGATGACAATGTATCAATTAATAAGACAGCCTTATCATTGGATGAGACTGTCAATTAATGAGGAAATCCTCAAAGAATATTCTCATTGAATGAGAAATCCCTCAGGAGAAGGAAAAAATCTCCCTTTCAGAGCAAAGCTCTATGACAGAGTGACACTTGTCAAACTCTGATCACGAGGGAATAAAATTCCTTAAAGAGCCTAGCTCTGTAATGATGATGGAAAATCCATCAAAGATTAATGAAAATTAATTCTTGAGAATTAAAATTCTGGGATCTTAAAGATCCATGAAAAAACTCTTAAGAGTTCTTCATCAAAAGATCAAAAGATCTATATATTGTCAAAAGAGCAGAGCTCTTACTCATGGGCTAAGAAACCCTAAGAAAAGATCTGTTTAGATCTATGGGTTCATGAGAGCAAAGCTCTGTTTATGAAACCCTAAAGGGGTTTTCTTTAGATCAAAAGATCTATGAAGAGCAAAGCTCTTTTAATGGGTAAAAACCCTAATTTATTAGAATTAATTTAATTTAATATAATTTTACCTATATTTAGTAGAGTTCTAACTCTTGAAAGTTCTTGAACAAAAGAGCAAAGCTCTGAATAAAATTCTTAAGAAGAAGATGAAAATAATCTGAGGACCAAAGGTCCTATTTATAGGCGCTGAACCGTCTCCTCAACTTCTGAGTTGATCCAAAGGCTCAGATGTTGCCACCGCTGCACTCACGTATGCGCCACGTGAGCGCAACGGTGGGGGGGGGCATTTGTTTCCCCCAATCAGAGCAAATCTCTGTTTTGAATTTCAAAATTCAAAAGTTGAAGCAACGCTTCAGATCCAGCGCTCTGCGCTGCACGCCACGTGTCAAGCACGGGCGCGCTAGCGTAGTTGCGCTGCACGCTACGTGTCAAGCACGGGCGAGCTAGCACAGTTATGCTGCGCTCTGCGCTGCGCACCACGTGTCAAACGTAGGTGCGCTCGCGCCAAGTGCGCCAGCGCTGGAATTAAAAGAATTCCCCACCGTTAGATCAAAAGATCTAATAATAATAAATTATTAATTAATCAGAATTAAAATTCTGTTATGGAAAGATTTTTCAATCTTATTAAAACAAGAAGATTATCTTCTGTAAAACAGAAGCCTTAGGATCAAAGATCCAATGGTGGGAAATATTCCCAAATCAATCAGAGAAAGATCTCTTCAACTGATTTAACAAATCAATTGGCCCTATATAAAGGCCCCAAGACTTCAAGTCTCGGATAGAGAAAACCCTCTGCAAACTTTGAGAAAACTCAAAGAAAAAAGAAAGGCAAGCCTTTAGAAGAAAGAAGATCATTTCTTCATCTTTAAAGGTAAAGAATTAATTCTTGAACAACAGAGATGAAATCATCTCGTAAAAAGAAGAAACATCTTCTAAAAAGATCTTAGATCTATAAAAAAGACCAAGGTCTTTGATTAAAAAAGAAAAGATCAAAAGATCTAATCATAAACACATAAAAGAAGTATTTTACTTCATTCACAGATCTTTGGATCTATAAAGGCAGAGCCTGTTAATAAAAACAAGAACTGATGTTCTTGGATCATGAGGCAAAGCCTCCTTTGAAGAACAAAAGTTTGTTCTTTGATCTTAAAATTGATAAAAATGCGCTTTGCGCTATTAGACAGTGCCTTGCACACATGAACTACGCCCTTGCGCTCATTGGACCGGCGCACAGCGCCAAAACAAGCCACGTGTCAAACATAGACACGACATGGGCTTTGCGCTCCTGAAAACAGCGCACTGCGCTCTTGGGTTGGCGCTCAGCGCCAAACGCGCCACATGTCATTCACTGGCGCATCCATAAACTAGCGCAGCGTGCTCATAAATTAAAATCGCAGTGCGCTAATAACCTAGCGCTTAGCGCTAAGCGCGACACGTGTCCTCCTCGTGTGCGCTAACCGATGGAAGCGCAACGCGCTCTTTGACTGGCGCAAAGCGCCTAGTGCGCCACGTGGCGTGCTGTCAGAACATACTTTGTTCTGATAAATGCTATGCATTCAATATAAGACAAAAAATGTCAGAGCCCAATGCTTGGCATTATTAAAATGGCAGAGCCCAAACAAAGGCCCAATAGGCAGGAAAAAAATAAAATGTTAAACATTTTTTTAACTGGACTTAGCCCAATTATGGCCTTAAGTCCTCAATTTAAATTGAACTGAGCTCATCTGCTCTTCCAATCAATTTACACCCGGTTCGAGGGTACATTTCTTCACTCCTCTGATATTTGTCGTTGTAATTCCTCAACGTCTTCAAAGAGGTGACGGGTCCCGACAACCGCACATTGCTACGAACTGTGGGGTCCTTAAACTCATGGACAATGATGTCCTTAACCTCGACCGTGATGTCTTAAAACTAATATCGGACTGTGGAGTTCTTAAATCCACGGACCATGATGTCCTTAACCTCGACCGTGATGTCTTAAAACTAACGTCGGACTGTGGAGTCCTTAAATCCACGGACTATGATGTCCTTAATCTCGACCGTGATGTCTTAAAACTAACACCGGACTGTGAGGTCCCTAAATTCACGGACTATGATGTCCTTAACCTCGACCGCGATGTCTCAAAACTAACAATGGACCGTAATTTCCTTAAACTAACTATCGACCGCAATGCCATTAAACTAAACAATAGAGTCCAATTGCTCTCTTGTCAGATCTAAACGATCCCGTTAAGTTGATCTTAGTCTAAAATTAGACTAACGTGTCTTTAACAAACGTTTAAGTTGATCTTAGCCTCAAATAAGGCTAACGTATCCTTAAACACAACCCCCCCAAACCCAAATCTAAGAAAGATACGGATTTGGACTAATCCACGTCCTACGGACGACAACATAACTTAGTCTCCGTATACAATCCATGGGCAACCGAACACAAAACAAACACCCACGACGCGACGTGGCCATCTGGAGAAGGAGAAAGTTATTACCGTGATGCGGTAGCGTAATTAACTACGGGGGCTTGCGCCTGCAGGGAAGAGCGTCCCCACAATCAAAAACCCCTCAAATGAGGGGGAATCTGATGAAGTCTGCTACATCGGCCGCATCCGTTTAAACCTTCGATACATAGTGCCATAAATCAATTTGGCATCTTCGGAGAGGTGGACGGATAGCACCAATTAGCATATGCCCCGAATTTCAGGCAAGACGGACCTACGCGGTCGCGTCTCTGTATTTGGCGGGGAACAGATTCTGTTACCACAGGGTCAGGGGTATGATGCAAGCCATGTTATATATTTTTAAAATATTTTATTTGACTTTAAATTTTATATTAAAAAAATGCAGATGCCAGATATAATGCCAGTATGCAGTATATATAAAAAAAATGAAAGTGCACGGATCCTCATAAATAGCCGGGAGAAATCATAAATGAGAATCAGGACGGGTTTCCAGCAAGCGGGTTGGGTCGGATGCAAATACAGATGCTAATTATACTATTCGCACCAAAAACACAATAAATCAAGAATAGCCACAAATAAAGAAGTACTCAAAATATAACTAGTATAAATGAACTAGGATGTTACATTATACCCAACTACTAAAGAATTTTGTTCTCGAAATTCCAGGAACAAGAAAAGATAAACAAACATGAATCTACAAGAATAGGTGTGGAAACTTCTGTCGAATCTCGTCTTCTCATTCCCAAGTCGATTCTCCGTGCAAGAGATTTCCCCAAGAAATAAGTACTAGAGGGATAACCTTGTTCTTAAGGTCCTTTTCTCTTCGATCAACAATCGACATCGGTCGCTTTTCATAAGTCAAATCCTCTCTTACAGTCAGCTCCGAATGACCTAGCATGTGTGTTTCATTTCGAACATAATTACGGAGTTGAGATACATGAAACACGTCATGAACACTCGACAAAGATGATGGTAACGCCAATCGATAAGCCACTTCTCCAACACGCTCCATAATCTCGAAAAGCCCAACGAATCTGTCACGCCCCGCTTCCCAGTATACGGGCAGAGGACGCGATGAGCCTGCTACGTATTTACTGTGATGTAAATACACTAAGCGTATCTAAGAAATATAAAAGTAAATGCATAAGAGACGAGATATAATAAAACAGCAACTTTATTTATTCACATTCATTTGTACAATGCATGGAAAAGTAAATACAACTGGAATAAAGCAATGCCTAAACAGTGGCATAACAAAAATGGAAAGTACTGAAATGAAAGTGTACAATGAACTAAAGCTCTGGGTCTTCAACGAAATGGTCTAATTCTTCAGCGCTGGGCTCGATCTCTGACGTTTCCAGATCACCTGGCGATATTCAAAGAAGAAAGAAGAGAATGTTGTCAGCGAACAGATCGCTCGGTAAGTCCTAAAGATAAGGGAGAAATAGAATAGACAGAATAAGAAGGTAGATTTTAAAGTTATAATATATTGTTATAATGTGTTGTTAACGCTGTTGTTTGTAGCTTGGTAGAGAATGATGCCAGTGTATACGAGAGGAGTCTTTATATGCTAGAGATTAGGACAAACGGAATGTACAAGGAACTGTTGGGCCACGGTAAAACAGCAACGGAATATAGGTTAGGCGTCTTAATCTTACTGTCTCGTTCCACTTCTAACACCTTCCGTACCAATCTACCTCTTAAACCCCGAGATGTTTTGTTTGTATAGTTATATTGTATTGTCTTGTATTGTAAACTGTTTAGATTGTATAATTGGATGACTTACCGAAACCATGATATCAGTAAATGGATGTAACTTTAGAATCATGGATGTAACTGGAGAATCATGTAAATGGAAATATATCCATGGTTCGGTTCGGTCAATATAGATTTGAATGGATTCATGTTGAATTTTAATATTGTAGATTGCAGATTGTAGATTGTACTTGAATCATATTCAAGTCAGTTTATTAATGAGACTCAGTCCGAGTCAGACAATTAGAAAAGTAAATTGAAGTCCCGATGGTTTTGATGCTATCGGTAAGCTCTGCACATGGGCGGCGGGATTTGTGTCTTTTTCAAAGACGATTACCGTATTGATAACACCGTTGTTAAGTTGTCTACCTTACATAGGCAAGCACCCACTTCTCCGGCTCCCTAAGGCTCAAGAGATTGGTCCCGCTTAAACCTATGTTTACTAGGGTCCTTAGGGTAATTTATATAACTTGAGGGGGTTTTATGTAAAAATACTTTTATATACTTTTCAAAATACTCCCCAAGTATTTAGTTATTGTCTTTAGAGTTATCATGAATGTAGATTTTATAATTGTGATATTTTTAGCTAAAATATCCTAAATTCATAATAAAGGGTATTTATTTGTAATATTAACTTGTATGGAATTCATGGTATATTAATGTAAAGTGATTCTTGTGATTTTTGAAAAGAGTTGGAATATTTATATTATTTCAAAATAGATATTTTTAATATTACATATATACATAATTATATAAAAATAATTTTAATATATATTTTATATTTCTAAAAATCTCATTTTCTTAAGATGTCGTATTTTAAATCTCTCGAGACCGAATGCTCCTTGCGGAGGTCTGCATCTCGCACTACTAGGCCCAGGGATGTGCGATAATCCGCACCATCCCAGTCGGGTTCCCCAAAATGGGTTGTAGCGGCGATTTGCAAAGATTTGTGTAAAATACTAATTTTTTAGAAAACGGTTTTAATGGTAATGGTATTTATTTGAAATGTTTCGTTTTCCCGTATTCTATATTCCCCAAAGGTATTGTGCTATGTTGCATATGAGTGTTGTGAGGAGGTAGGTCATTACCTCGTGATCTACTTAAAGGTATAGTAAGTTTGTGATGTTTAAATATCGAAAATGAAACTATATGGTATTTTAATGAAAAAGTACGGTAAAATGGAAATAGCAATTTCTTTTGATATGGAACTTGTTCAATATATTTAGTTAGTGCTTAATAGTCAATATGTAATGGTTTAAAAAGATTGTATTAAAGGAAAAGTGAGATTTTAGGAAGAACCAAATCGGAAATCGGATTTGCTCCAATTCCGTCGGGTTTTAGAATTTCGTATTTTCAGAAAGAGTAAAGAAGGGGGAAGGTGGGACTTACGGGTTTAGCTTAAAGAGGAGAGGGAGAGGGATCGGGAGGAGGCGCCGGTGCGTCGTCTCGTCGCCGGGATCTTCTAGGGCTGTCGTCGGAAAAATCGCCGGAGTATCGCCTGTTTGTTCACTTCAAATGCATACTAGGGTTTTTTAGGAATTTCTTGAGAGTTTGCTCAGAATTTTGGAGTGAGGGGGTAGTGTTTAGGGGTTGTATTTATAGGGTTAGGGTAGATGAAAGGTTAAAAAGAAAAAATGTGATAAAATATATTAAAATGTATTAAAAGTGGAGTAATTGGGGTTTAAAGAAGGATCTGTTACTGGTCTAGGTATTTAAACTATACAGATGTGCAGGGGAGGTGAAAAGACAAATCTTCCATATTGGTGAATCGCCGGAATCGGCTACTCCGGCCGGCGGCGGCGGCCCGAGTCGGCCGGTCCGCCGGCCGAGTTGGCCGATTCGGGCCGAGTCAGGCGGCCGGAATCGCCCTCGACGCCTCACATGGCCTCTGGTACAGTTAGATTTTTATGTGTAGTGGTTTTTTATGAGATATGCACGTGTAAACTCTTGGTATTATAAAAATTCAAAATAAAACAATATTAAAAATAATATGGGGTATGGGATTTGAACTCTGGTGGCTTGGTTCAGCAGTGCAAGGTATTACCAATGAGCTATAAGCTCCTTCTTGTAATTAATTAGCAAAACAAATATTTAACTTGTACTCGGGCAAATGTACCCCTTTCTTTAAATTTTAAAAAAATTCTACAGAAAGTTGTACATTATGAGCCTTGAAAATCTCATTCCTTAACCTAGGGCTGGGTCTCCCCATCTCTCCTCAACTTCCTCCGGTCTTCGGCCCGAGCTGTATGAGGAAGAAACTCGTCCCACGTATGGTTCGGAGGCCGAGACCCACCCCCGAGCAATAATGGTGCGATCGTCGGCGCGGTCCCGAATTGGATGGGTATGATAAGGAACCCAGTGGCTTTGAGCAAGGTAATTGAAGCTCCAAGGATTGCCATTGCAAGTTTTCCTGCAAGCAAAACAAAGATCCTCCTCAATAATGAAAATGTAGTTCGAATGGATTCAAGTTCCCTTTTATAGAACAGCCCAATAGCTTTCACGAAAGCAGGCAAATGATGTTGTTTTTCTGCTTCAAAGGACTTCGGGTTGTTACAGAATCGAGGACTAAGCTTGCCTCGACTTCCAAAACGAATCACTCCTCTACTCGGTAATATCTTCAAGAATACCAGATCACCAACAGCGAACTCTAGAGGTCTTCTCGATGTATCGGCCCAACTCTTTTGCCAATCCTGTGCTGCCTTCATGTGATTTCGGATAGTATTAACCTTCTCTACTATTTGCACGATCAAATATGGTCCCAACAATCTTCGTTCTCCAATATCGTCCCAACAAACGGATGAGCGACACTTGCGACCATACAATTCTTCGAATGGAGCCATCTGAATAGTCGCCTGAAAGCTGTTATTGTAAGAAAAATCCACCAAGTGTAGATGATCCTCCCACGAACCCTTGAAGTCTAACATGCAAGCTCTCAACATATTTTCAAGAGTTTGGATCGTTCTCTCCGACTGGCCATCTTTCTGGGGATGATAAGTAGTGCTAAACTTCAATTGTGTTCCCAAACTTTCCTATAAACTCCTCCAGAAGTGCGATAAGAATCAGGTATCACGATCGGAAACGATGCTCACAGGTACTCCATGCAATCTCACAATCTCCTGCATGTACCGCTCGGCCAATGCTTCCGTCGATTGACCAACTCGAAACGATATGAAATGAGCTGCCTTGGTCAATCAATCAACAATCACCCAAACTGCATTGTTGCCCTTTGGACTCCGCGGTAAAGCTGTCACGAAATCCATGGTTATATGTTCCCACTTCCATTGAGGAATCGGAAGTGGTTGCAATAAACCAGCTACCCTTTGATGTTCAGTCTTAACTTGCTGACACACCAAACACTTCGCTACAAAGCGGGCAATCTCCATTTTCATGCCTTCCCACTAGAAATGTTGTCGTAGATCACGGAACATCTTCGTGCCTTCTGGATGTACGGAATACGCGGAACTGTGCGCCTCTTTCATAACTTCTTCACGAATGCCTCCTTTCAGCACACACAAATGGCTACCATATCGCAACGAACCATCTTCATGAATCAACAAGTCCGTTCGAAGTCCCGCTTCTACCTGTTCTCGAAACTTCTGCAACCTTGGATCGTGCGACTGTGCTTCTTTAATATTATCGATCAATGACGACTGTACTTGCAGCTGCATCGACTGTTCCGAAGAATGCGGTAGCACAATCTCCAACTCGAATCTCCGAAAATCTTCGATAAACTCTTTCTGTGCAGTCAACATCCGAATTGCTGTCAACCGACTAAGTGCAGGGTTGAAACTGCCAGAACTGAATGGAGACCATCCGGCACTACATTAACTTTCTCCGGATGGTACTTGAGATCAAGATCATAGTTAGCCATCAACTCCAACCATCTACACTGCCTCATGTTAAGCTCTTTCTGCGTGAACACGTACTTTAGGCTTTTGTGATCGGTGAACACTTCGACCCTTTCGCCCAGTAAGTAGTGTCTCTAAACCTTCAAGGCGAAAATAGCAGCTGCTAGCTCCAAATCATGAGTTGGGTAATTCTTCTCATGGGTCTTCAACTGTCTCGATGCGTAGGCTATAACCTTCCCATGCTGCATCAAAACACATCCCAAATCTTTCCCAGATGCGTCGCTGTGAATCACCATTCCTCCGAAACCGTCTGGTACGGTCAAAATAGGAGTGGTTATCAACCTTTGCTTCAACGCCTCAAAAGATGACGCACAACTATCCGTCCATACAAACGGTACCTCCTTCTGTGTAAGCTTGGTCAAAGGCTCAGCCAATCGAGCAAAATTCTCCATGAACCTTCTGTACTATCCTGCAAGTCCAAGAAAACTTCTTATCTCCGCTATATTCCTCGGAATCATCCAATCTTGAACCGCTGCAATTTTCTCAGGGTCAATGGCGATTCCATTTCCGGATACGACATACCCCAAAAACTTCACTTCTTCAAGCCAAAACTCATAATTGCTCATCTTTGCATATAATCTTTCTTACCTCAACGTCTGCAGTGTGATCTTCAAGTGTTCAACATGCTCTTCTAGGCTCCTCAAGTAGACCAGAATATCATCGATGAACACCACTATAAACTGGTCCAAGAACGGTGAAAAGATTCGGTTCATCAAGTCCATAAATATTGCTGGTGTATTCGTGACTCCGAATGGCATCACTAAATACTCGTAATGTCCATATCGAGTTCGGAATGCAGTCTTACAAATATCCTCTGATTTAACTCGGACCTGATGATATCCGGATCGTAAATCCAGCTTCGAGAATACCCTCACGCCACTAAGTTGCTCGAACAATTCGCCAATGCGAGGGATCAGGTACTTGTTCTTAATAGTCACCCGGTTCAATTCTCGATAATCGATAAACATTCTCCTTGTGCCATCTTTCTTCTTGACTAGAAGAACTGGAGCTCCCCAAGGTGAATTGCTGCTGCGAATCCAACCTTTCTCTAGCAATTCGATAACCTGCTTCTTTACTTCCTCCAACTCCACTGGTGACATTGGATAGTATGCCTTTGAGATTGGCACTGCACCAGGAACAAGATCGATCGCGAACTCCACATCTCGTTTTGGTGGTAAACCTGAGATGTCCTTGAACACGTCCATGAACTCTCGAACTACAGCTGGCGCTTCCTCCTTATCAACTTCCATTGACGAATGAACGACGCTTGTCGGCCTAGCCCTAAACTCGACTGGCCCGACAAAACTGCTACCTCCAGCAAATATAAACTCTGGATGTCCGGGAATCTGGAAAATCATTTTCTTTGCCCTACAATCAATGTGAGCGTGGAAAGTTCCGAGGAAGTCCATTCCCAAGACAACATCATAAATGCCGATATCGATCACTAAGAAATCTGCAAATAACTCCTGTTCGCAAATAACAACAGAACAATCCTTACACTCACTACTAGATATGATCTTCCCGTTCCCAGTGTGTATGTCCCAACAACTAGATAGGGTCGTGCAAGAAATCGAATGTGCAGCAATAAACTTGGATGACATAAAACAATGGGATGCACCAGAATCGAATAATGCTAATGCGGGAAAATCATGAACAAGTAGGATACCTGAAACAACTTCATCTGAAGCCTTGACCTCTTCGGCCGCCAGAGTAAAGGCTCGAGCTTGATTAGGTCCCTGAGTTATCTGCTTCTGCCCCTAAATCTGCCTCTGCGGTGACTTGATTGAATGATTCTCAGTGTGTAGGTAGAAAAATTATAGAAATCATAACCAAAGAAATTTTTAAACAGCAATCAATAACGGTGTCGATGTAGGCTCGTTAGCGAGTGCGGATCGTCCATAGGAAAAGTGTGATTTGATCGTATTTGATTTAGATGAATTGAAAATTAAAGAGAAAAGAAAAGACAATTCGATTCAAGATTTAATAAAGTGAATTTCAAGAATTATCTAGATCTAATAACAAGAACACTAAAAATCAAGAATCAAGAATTGATGATATCCAATCGAATTAGGTTTCAAGAATCGAAGTGAAGCTCGTAGGAATCGATTGAATCGATAGTAGAGATGAAAACTTGTGATTACGTTTTCTTATCCATTAATGATTTGATACTAGATCGATAATTATCAACGAGAATTAGGGATTTCTTGCGGAAACTAGGATTTCATCATCTATCCCTTGTCCTTTCGTTGATTTCATTCATACTCTAGCCTCTAGTAAATTGAATCACCAATCGTCGATCTCTAATTAAGAGCGAAAAAATTCAAGAAAGCATCGCTCGAAACTAGATTGCCGATGATTCAATTTACAAGAGTTTACAAAACTTATAGGAATTAAGAATCGTTTCAAGATCTAATCGTCATCATCTATTGATTCTCTCGATTCCTCCACGAGCGGAGTTTTTACTCAAGCATCATAACAAGAAACACAATCAAGAATTGAGATCTAATCATAATGCTCAAATATAGAGATAAGCAAGATAAAGAAATTTCACCTTTTATTTATCAACAATTTTGTTACAATTCTGTAATACCCAGCCCCTTTTATACCAAATTTGTATTCTGTTACTTTAGAATTCTATTTATTCTTAGTTATAAATTATTTATTTTATTTATAATTTTATTTATTTTATTTATAAATTTATTGCTTCTAAACCCCATTTTCTTCTATCAATAAAACCCAAACCCTCATTCCCTTCCTCTTTTATTATCCCCTTTCTTGTTCATTTTTAGCCCTGCCGTTACTTTTCCCAAGCCCAAAGCCGGCCCACTTCTCTAATCCTTTTCTCATTCACTTAAAATCCCAAGCCCGGCTCCTTTCTTTTCTTTACTATCTTATCCCTTGGCCTGAGCCCATTTTCCCTCCCCAGCCCATTAAAATAACAATTATCCCACCTCATTTCTTTTAAATCCCTTCAAATCCAAACCCAAATCTCCTCTATAAATTCCTATTAAACCACCAAGTTAATGGATCTTTAATCCCAATAAATTTCCCCCATTAATCCCTTTTAAAATCCTATTAATCACCACTTAATTCTCATTCATTCTAATCGCTCTCTCTCATCTCACCCATGTTCTTTCTCTCTAATTCCCTCTCTCTCTCTCTCTCTCAATTTCTCTAATTCTCTCTCTCTCTTTCTAATTCCCCCCCCCTCTCTCTCTCTAATTCTCTCTTCCTCTCTCTCTAAATTTCTCTCCCTTTATCAGCATCTCACCCTCCCTCACATCAAATCAAGGAACAGCGTGAAGCAGTGAAGAAAAGGAGGGCACGAAGAGCAGCTAGATCGAGTGAAATTGTCGGATTCCAAAGGACTGAGCCGGTGCTGCGTTCGTGGCGCGATCGTGCTGATACCACTGTAGTATTATTGTCGACACATTTCCAGACAAGTTCTCTACTTGCTACATGCTACTTTATGATAATTACAAATTACAATCGTGTATACCCCATGTTTTACTTTTCTGTTAAATATTACGTCGCAACTGTTCGATGCATGTTCTCAATGGAAATCATCATTTAAATTGGCGGAATTCAATTGTATAATCTGGCCCGTATGGCTATGAATCTAGTGTGTGAATTTCGTTGGAAAATATGACCGTTAATGACTAAAACGACTACCCCCAAGTTTACTCGTGAAACTGGAATATTATTGTACCTGAAAACCGTTAAAATCTCCATAAATTGTATACACACTGGAATGATGCGTTCGAGGGCTTAAATCGAAGATGACTCGACGAACTTTAACCCTATGCTAGTTTCCAAATATTTTTGTACTCAAAATGTGTCAATAATTGGATCGGAGTGCGACTCTGGACTGCAGTCCAGAGCTACTCCAGTTGTTGTTTACTGTCCCGTAATGAACACCACCCTGTTTCCTTAACTCGTAGATTGCGGAACTCCACTGTTTATTATAGTTGAAGCTGTTAGCCAGACAACTTAAGTGGTTTCATCCTATTTCGTTATCGTTTGTTAATTAATCTGTAATTTAATAGATGTGGACGTATAACAGTCCAGAACAGATTCTGAGATGACATATTAATGTTAAACAGTGTATAACTCGTGACGTACAGATGAGATTGAAGATCCGTCTATTGCATTGAAAACCTTACTGAAAACCCTAGATTTCATCTAACTGTAGCATCGCTAAAATCTGATCCCAATTGGGATTAAAATGCGTTGCGAAACAGACTTCTGATTCTGAAACCGGATTTCCAGCCGTGAACGCTTAAAATGAAAGGGCTATAATTAGTGATCCTGGAACCTGATTGGCATGAAACTAAATTCGATAGATAGATAACTGAACATACTAATTATTACCTGTTCACTGTTTCACTAAATTGTAACCGTACGATTCATGATAAATCGTGCAACTGATAGAATACTATTTTATGACACCTTAATCATGCTTTACATACTGTTCACGCATCATATCATATACATGTCACTGCATTTGATAACATAGTGATAATGTGCATTTACCCAGTGTTAAGTTTTAGTGATGATTGTGGCAAGTACGTTAGTGTTCGTGTATCAGTGAATAAGTGAAAGTGATACGTACTTGTACACAATCAGTGAACCTTATTATTATATTGCATTGTCGACGTCTGTGGGACACATGTACGTGTGACTATAAGTGGTATGGGACACTTATGGAAGCTCTTGCACGGGTGTCACAGATAAGGCACCAGACACTTCCATTTATCTTAGGTATTAGTCGGGATGTGCTTGATGGAGGTCCTGCTTTCAGTTCTCGCGCAGACTTGTCACAGACCGATTGGTATTTAGGGTTATGGTTAGCGTTTGATGTAGACCACGGGGTGTGGGGTGGTTTAAGTATGAGTTCAACAGAATCTCGGGAGTCCCATACCGGCTTATATATTTAGGGAGATATATGGAGATTTACATGGTATGTGATTATTACCGTGATATACATGTTGGGCTCATGGTCCCTTACCCTTGGGTTCTACTCTTGGGTGGAGGACACTCGCGAGTGGTTGACTCTCACACTTGGACTGACGATAGGTTTAGTGACATGTACAGTGAGACTTAGAGACTGATAGGGATGATAGCATCGATATACATACTTACTATGTTGACATACGTGGCATATCATTCTACTGCTTTTACTGTTCCGCTGCATTGATTACTGCATGTTCATACCCATACTGCCATTGATCTACTGTTATTTATTATCATTGTTAGAATTGTCACATGAATTTATATATTATATTGCTATTGTGTCGCTCTGACGACCTGAGTATGCATGCTCAGTGTGAGGAGAAGATTTAGCCTGGACCAGGACTAGACTTACATCACGGACATCTTGATTAGCTATCCAGAGTTATATTCGTTTGTTTCCCCTCAGGTGAGTTCTTTACATTGTTTCTTTCAGTTACTGCATTTCTCATTACCTGCGCATCATTTACTGTTTACCATGAAAAACTAGAAGCCGAAGTGTGACTACGGCAGGACATTTCCTTGACCGTAGGAGCATGGCTGGCCTTGTCTACCCTTCGTATTCCGTATTTTGGGAAGCGGGGCGTGACATGGTTTAGTTGGTATCAGAGCCCAGGTTTTGCTTCGATTGGGATTGCAGTTTTCCGCGTATAGCTTGACAATCGGTCTAGATGTTAAACTTGATATTCTTAATCCATATTCACATTGAGTGTTCTGCTATCCATTCACTAGAGTTTCAGGTGACTTGGCAAAGTTTCGTGGTTGTAATTGTGAACTACATCACGATTACACTACCATACTCTGTTTAAGTGACTTGGAGTCACACAGTTGATTTTCCGCTTGTAATAAATTTCATCACATCTGATATTCTTAAATCTTTGTCCAATCCATATTATATCCTTATAGCTTGTGCCTTATATCATCCTCAAAATTATTGTTTCAGGATCATGTCTTCCAGCAACTCTTCCTTTATCTCCACTCCCCAAAATCAGACCGTTGAGATCCTGAGTGTACTGCAAGGTCTGAAGGAAGCCCAGGAGCGAACGAACGACTTGTTAGCTGAAGGACTGAGAAGGCAGGTGAATCAAGCACCAGCGGGAGTCTCCAATCATAAAGGGATCCCCGTTAGACGAGGAAAAGAGAAGATGATGAAGCGCCAATTTGTTTCCCCGCGACAGAAGCAGCAGAAGACCCCATGTTGTGGGTACTGTAAGAGGCCAGGACATCTTCAGAGGGATTGTCGCAGCGCCCAAGGGAAATGTCTGATTTGCGGGTCCAGCGGACATCTTATCAACGGTTTCCCAAAAAGGAAAGAGCTACAGGGAGGAGATTCGTCCACACTCCCCACTTCTGCCGAGTGACGATTATTGTGTAGTTTGCGCTTCGAGGATAAAGCGGACCCAACACAGGATTCAATTCGCGTGACGAGGATGCAGCGGTCGAGCAATCAAAGAAGAATTTTCATGTTTTCTAATTTCAGTAATAATGTTATCACCCTCTTATAAATATTTCTTTCCGTTTGAAATCTTGTATCCGTCGAACTTTTAGTTGAATGAAATAAAAAATTTGAATCGTAATGTTCGAATCATTCTCTTGCTTTCCCCTTATTTATAATATTCATTATCACAGCATTTTAATCCTGATCTTTCAGTTCCTTCCACCGCACATTTTCCTATACTTCGTACACTGAGCTATTTTCTTGATGTATTCCACTGTCTAATAATGACTCTTTCTTTTCAGGCCATGGCCCACCCTGGAGCAGCGCCGCATCTAGATGAGGATGCATAGTCATGCGTTTCCTTAGACCACACGCCGATGAATTCTGACGATGAGATCAACGGTCCCCAAATCAATTTCGAAAACAACGATTCAGAGGACGAAGGAGCAGCCGTCCCAGAGTTTAACATGATAGGCGATCCCGACGAAGAGGAAGAAGATCCTGAAGAGAACCCGATAGAGGAAGATCCCGAGGAAGACCCGATAGAAGGAAATCAGCGGAGGAAAATCCCATAGAAGAGAATCCCATGGAATCAGATCTTGATGAAGAAGATCCAGCCGAGGAAGAAGGACCAGATGGACAAGAGCCTGCTGTGGAAGAATTCCCAATGGCGGCCCCCGCGAGGCGCTATGGAAATGGACGTCTCTACCTGAGCGCGCGAGCCTACCGCAACCTGCTGAATCTCCACTACCGCGACTTACGGGATTTCTTTTAGATGTTGTCTTTTTCTGGCCAAATAAAACTGTGTATAGTTTAGGGCCACTTCTCGTCTTTGAGAATGCTTTGTTTAAAATCTTTTGAAATGAAATAAATTGTTGAGTTCGCTAATCCATCGATCTTCTTAGTTCCCTTGATGTTTGATATTTCTTCTATACAATTATTCTTCCTACTGAGATCTGTCCACTCCTACTCCTTACATTGTCTTAACACTCACTGAGATTAACCAGTACCACACTCGATCTTCTAGAGATCCACCCTTCATCCCTCGTCTGTGCCCCGTTTGAGATCCTTCTGGGTGGGGAACATTTCTTGTGAAACTTCCGAGTTCGTTAACCATTCAAATTCTTGATTCATGGGATGTACCGACCGTTATCCTCCCCATACTTTCCCCTTGTAGTCCTTTGTTGCTCACCCTTACTTCCTGTGCTGACCCGATCCCAATCCCCTTGATCCTCAGCCTAAAGCCGCCATACGCCGACCTTCTGAATGAGCCACCTTCCCTTGTAATCGTTACCCTAGCTAGCCCTATACCTCTTTGTGTTTTTCCTGTTATCCTAACTATATTTAGGGACACTGTTATTCGAAAATTTAGTTTTCATTACTTTGTATTTATCAAAGAGTACGTGTTATTGATTACTCCGCTTTATGTATTTTAAGTACACTATTATTATTCTCATTTTCAGTAGCGCAACCTTACACCGCGCATATTTTTATTCCATGTTTCTTATTTTCACGAAATGAGTTTTCTAAGTTATTTTAAAACTATTTGATCGATATATAGTCCTAAAATGTTTTAACCTACCGACAAATCTTTCACTATTTTATTGTCGTTACTTTATTTTTCGAGTAGGGTGCCTTATACTTACTATTTCTGATGTGCTACTTTTGATATACGTATATGTGCATATATTTGAGTTTCGATTTTATCGAGTACGCCTCGAATATCATTATTCATTATTGTTGTTATTGCAATTCTCATAGGTTGCCTTTGTAGTTGTTCTTGTCTTATACTTATTTAAACCTATATTTTTCTATGATGTTCTTACATATATAAACCTTTAAATTTCTTCATCCGCCTATTTCAAGTAAAACTTTATGTGTTAGTTGCAATATAATAGCTTTCGCCTATATTTGTATTATTTATCGTTTATTTTAAATTTCGAGAACGAAATTTTTGTAAGGGTGGTATGATGTAATACCCAGCCCCTTTTATACCAAATTTGTATTCTGTTACTTTAGAATTCTATTTATTATTAGTTATAAATTATTCATTTTATTTATAATTTTATTTATTTTATTTATAAATTTATTTCTTCTAAACCCCATTTTCTTCTATCAATAAAACCCAAACCCTCATTCCCTTCCTCTTTTATTATTCCCTTTCTTGTTCATTTTTAGCTCAGCCGTTACTTTTCCCAAGCCCAAAGCCGGCCCACTCCTCTAATCCTTTTCTCATTCACTTAAAATCCCAAGCCCGGCCCCTTTCTTTTCCCTACTATCTTATCCCTTGGCCCGAGCCCATTTTCCCTCCCCAGCCCATTAAAATAACAATTATCCCACCTCATTTCTTTTAAATCCCTTCAAATCCAAACCAAAATCTCCTCTATAAATTCATATTAAACCACCAAGTTAATGGCTCTTTAATCCCAATTAATTTCCCTCATTAATCCCTTTTAAAATCCTATTAATCACCACTTAATTCTCATTCATTCTATTCCCTCTCTCTCATCTCACCCATGTTCTTTCTCTCTAATTCCCCCCCTCTCTCTCTCTCAATTTCTCTAATTCTCTCTCTCTCTTTCTAATTCCCCCCCCCTCTCTCTAATTCTCTCTTCCTCTCTCTCTAAATTTCTCTCCCTTTATCAGCATCTCACCCTCCCTCACATCAAATCAAGGAACAGCGTGAAGCAGTGAAGAAAAGGAGGGCACGAAGAGCAGCTAGATCGAGTGAAATTGTCGGATTCCAAAGGACTGAGCCGGTGCTGCGTTAGTGGCGCGATCGTGCTGATACCACTGCAGTATTATTGTCGACACATTTCCAAGCAAGTTCTCTACTAGCTACATGCTACTTTATGATAATTACAAATTACAATCGTGTATACCCCATGTTTTACTTTTCTGTTAAATATTACGTCGCAACTGTTCGATGTATGTTCTCAATGGAAATCATCATTTAAATTGGCGGAATTCAATTGTATAATCTGGCCCGTATGGCTATGAATCTAGTGTGTGAATTTCGTTGGAAAATATGACCGTTAATGACTAAAACGACTACCCCCAAGTTTACTCGTGAAACTGGAATATTATTGTACCTGAAAACCGTTAAAATCGTCATAAATTGTATACACACTGGAATGATGCGTTCGAGGGCTTAAATCGAAGCCGAATCGACGAACTTTAACCCTATGCTAGTGTCCAAATATTTCTATACTCAAAATGTGTCAATAATTGGATCGGAGTGCGACTCTGGACTGCAGTCCAGAGCTACTCCAGTTGTTGTTTACTGTCCCGTAATGAACACCACCCTGTTTCCTTAACTCATAGATGGAACTCCGCTGTTTATTATAGGTGAAGCTATTATCTAGACAAATCAAGTGGTTTCATCCTATTTCGTTATCGTTTGTTAATTAATCTGTAATTTAATAGATGCGGACGTATAACAGTCCAGAACAGATTCTGAGATGACATATTAATGTTAAACAGTGTATAACTCGTGACGTGAAGATGCGATTGAAGATCCGTCTATTGCGTTGAAAACCTTACTGAAAACCCTAGATTTCATCTAACTGTAGCGTCGCTAAAATCTGATCCCAATTGGGATTAAAATGCGTTGCGAAACGGACTTCTGATTCTGAAACCGGATTTCCAGCCGTGAACGCTTAAAATGAAAGGGCTATAATTAGTGATCCTGGAACCTGATTGGCATGAAACTAAATTCGATGGATAGATAACTGAACATACTAATTATTACATGTTCACTGTTTCACTAAATTGTAACCGTACGATTCATGATAAATCGTGCAACTGATAGAATACTATTTTATGACACCTTAATCATGCTTTACATACTGTTCACGCATCATATCATATACATGTCACTGCATTTGATAACATAGTGATAACGTGCATTTACCCAGTGTTAGGTTTTAGTGATGATTGTGGCTAGTACGTTAGTGTTCGTGTATCAGTGAATAAGTGAAAGTGATACGTACTTGTACACAATCAGTGAACCTTATTATTATATTGCATTGTCGACGTATGTGGGACACATGTACGTGTGACTATAAGTGGTATGGGACACTTATGGAAGCTCTTGCACGGGTGTCACAGATAAGGCACCAGACACTGCCATTTATCTTAGGTATTAGTCGGGATGTGCTTGATAGAGGTCCTGCTTTCAGTTCTCGCGCAGACTTGTCACATACCGATTGGTATTTAGGGTTATGGTTAGCGTTTGATGTAGACCACGGGGTGTGGGGTAGTTTAAGTGTGAGTTCAACAGAATATCGGGAGTCCCATACCGGCTTATATATTTAGGGAGATATATGGAGATTTACATGGTATGTGATTATTACTGTGATATACATGTTGGGCCCGTGGTCCTTACCCTTGGGTTCTACTCTTGGGTGGAGGACACTTGCGAGTGGTTGACTCTCACACTTGGACTGACGATAGGTTTAGTGACCTATACAGTGAGACTTAGAGACTGATAGGGATGATAGCATCGACATACATATTTACTGTGTTGACATACGTGGCATATTATTCTACTGCTTTTACTGTTCCGTTGCATTGATTACTGCATGTTCATACCCATACTGCCATTGATCTACTGTTATCTATTATCATTGTTAGAATTGTCACATGAATTTATATATTATATTGCTATTGTGTCGCTCTGACGACCTGAGTATGCGTGCTCAGTGTGAGGAGAAGATTTAGCCTGGACCAGGACTAGACTTACATCACGGACATCTTGATTAGCTATCCAGAGTTATATTCATTTGTTTCCCCTCAGGTCAGTTCTTTACATTGTTTATTTCAGTTACTGCATTTCTCATTACCTGCGCATCATTTACTGTTTACCATGAAAAACTAGAAGCCGAAGTGTGACTAGGGCAGGATATTTCCTTGACCGTAGGAGCATGGCTGGCCTTGTCTACCCCTCGTATTCCATATTTTGGGAAGCGGGGCGTGACAAATTCTCTCAAGATCTACAAGATTCGAGGAAAGAACTAGATCGTCGATTTCGCTCCGTACCGTCTCCGTGAGTCGCGGATTGTCTTGGATCACTTGCTCGGTTGAAGATCGGTTTCTCTTCTAAAAGGTTGAAGGCTTCTTGCTTGATTTGTACTCGGAGATCTTGAATTTGGCGTTGGTGATTGGATTAGGGTTAGGGTTTGAATGCACAAGTTGTGTCACTCAACTTGTGGGTGGAAATTGATCAACAATCAACAACCTTAGAATAGAAGCTTTAGGGTCCCTTTTATAGCCTTCACATTTTGATTAGCTTCCTTTAGAACCTAGGTTTAGTTTAGCTTCACTTGTAAGCTTAGTAGTTAGGTAGAAGGTTCTAGAGATAGTTAGTTAGGGCTAGCTTCTTTGATAAGCTTGGAGGTTAGAGAGAAGCTTCTAGGCTTAGGTAGTTATTTGAGAGGCTTGCTTGAAAAGCTTGAGAGTGTTTAGCTTAAACAAAGAGCTTTGCTGTTCGGACAGAAGGTTCTGGAGATTTCTGGAATTTGCAGTGGCTTGAAGAAGTGTGGGCCTTGGAAGGAGAATTCTGAAGCGAAGCGACGCTGACGTCATCACCACGTGGCCGCGGATCCGCAGAAGGAAGGGGCCTTTGGCCGCGGATCCGTGGCCCATTGGTGGCCTTGGGGCTTGAAACTTCTGTGCTGATTTTTTGCTGTTCTTGTGGCACTTTTATAATGTGTGGAATCTTCTAAATATTTCTTGATCACTGCTAGATTTCAAGTATTGGACTTGGCGTATTTTTATCAGCACTTTTGACAGTTTCGGCTCTTTGACTGGAATTTCCTGCAATATTTTCGACTGATCAAATTCCCCCAAACTTATTTTCGGTCGTCTCGAGCGAACTTTTTATTAAAAAGAGAAGGAGAAAATAAAGAAAATGAAAAACTAACTAGCACACTTTCGTAGGCAACCCGATTGCACCGAGCACGTGCAACAAGCCTTTAAACCTCTAGGTGTCCTTAGTAGGAGGAGTGTTCTCTCCTGAGGGTTTTCAGCGGATTGCACCCACAAAATCCAATAATAAAAGGAAGACCGTGAAAGTTACATATAAAGATAAGAATTGTAAAAGAAAGACTTTGAAAATTAGAGTTTCCAACTATGCTAGCTTTTCAGTTGTCATGAGTCCTATCTTAATAGTTATGAAAAGATGTCAGAAATCACATCATCTCTCAATAAAACATTGTCTTTATTCTTCATTCCTATCTTTCTTCCAAACACCGATCATATAACCCTACGTGTGTGTAAAGAACATCCCTACACTCGGAGAATTCAATTCAAGCTATCATACTCTTGTCCATCTGCCTCAGTACTTTTTAATTTGATGAATATTTAGATGAATTTGCTCATACATTTTTCATGCGACCGTTAATACTTCTTGAGCTACTAACCGACCGATTACTCATGTGCTTACTTATTAGGTGTATTTTCCTCGTCTTACACCACCTAAGGCTTAGCGGTGACTCCCAGACCAGTTGGTCTAAGGCACTAAGTGATGAAGTACCCTCGCTATATTTTTTATTGCTGCCTTGGCGATAACAAAACCAGTGTTCATTTTTTTCTTCACCATTTTATATTTTATTCAATTTTTTTTATTTCCTTCATACTTTGGGTTTTAGACAAGAGCATTTCAAGGTATCCTCTACTATCCCGAGTTTCAAGACGTGTGTAAGTGCGAATAGTAGGGTATCAACGTTCAAATGTTTGGCTTTCAGAATAGGAACTATTTTTCAGACTTATTTTTATCCTCAGATTAGTGACTTCCTTCATCTTACTAACCCTTGGGACAACGGCTCATAACTACTTATTACTAGTTCGTTTAAGAAAACTTCTAATTTTCTTGGTTTTCTTAAATTTTTCCAATCTTTTGGATGTGATTTTCCACTATCTAATCTTTTATTATCTTATTTATTTACAAAAATTTTTATTAAATATTTTTATCTTTTGAATTTTTTTTAAAATTTTTATAGGTTTTAGAAAATGTTTTGTGATTATACAAAGTATGATCCAAATGATGCGAAAATAAGCACAAATCTCCCCCAAACTTGTTTTCAACAGTGTCATCACTGTTGCCTTCTGCTAGATCTCAAAAACCTGTAATCCTGAGAGGAAATTTATTAATGGGGGGCAATAAATATGATCGTGTAAATCCTCCTCCAAACTTATTCTTTGGCTCATCATTTTTTGTAAAAAAATTTCTTTTCAAGAGCCAGATTATACCCCTCCAAACTTGAGTTAAACAATGTTAAGTTTTGAAAATCATAAGAGGGGGTCAAAATTATTGGTCGATGCCAAGCTTTGCAAAGACTGAACGTCAACACCAACCATTCGAAAATTTTATCAATGTAGTGCATCGGTTGGTGGAAGAAGAAGTGGGGAAAAGGTAAGTGGTGGAATAGAATGTGTTTGCGTCTCATTTTGGAGAGACGATACAGTGATTATGATGGATTACTCGCATTCTCTTTATAGTCCAGAAGAAGGGTTGGAGGTTCAATTTCAATGATTGGGAGATGATTCATCTCAACACCCGTGCTTTTCAAAAATGCGAGTTCATCAGCGAAGATCTCCTCAAAAGTTTCATCAATACCCCGAAGAATAATGTCATCACAAAGCGTGGGGTGATCTTCAGACTCTAAAAGCAGTTCATAATCAGTGTTAGTTGTTGACCCGGACAACTCGGTGGAAGAGTCCGTATGTGTATGATACATAGTTGGGTCAAACAATAACATATGAAAAGAGTCAAGATCAGTATCATGAAGATCGTCAATTTCGCTGCTGTCGACATCCATTAATTCGACGGAACAGACTCGAGCATGAGGATCGGAGGGTTGACTTCCCAACTTGTAAATGTTGAGCTCAATTGACCTATTCCTGAAAGATAGGTTCATAGAGCCATTTCTACAGTTGATTACAGCGTTGGAAGTAGCCAAAAAGGGACGACCTAGAATCACCGGAATTTGGTTCCGTGGGTTCGCTACAGGCTGTGTATCGAGTACAATAAAGTCCACAGGGAATACAAATTCCCCGACTTTTATCAACACATCCTCAAGTTCATCCCTAGGTTTTGTGATTGATCGGTCGGCCATCTGAAGAGTTTTCGAGGGCTTTAACACTCCGATACCTAGTTGCTCATAGACCGAATATGGAAGCAAGTTAACACTAGCGCCAAGGTCAAGTAAAGCACGGTTAATGTGTTTTTCCCCAATAGAAATAGAAATAGTAGGACAGCCAGGGTCCTTACATTTCCGTGGTAATTGTTGGGGAAAAGCCGTGTCTACAGTACTCGACATAAAAACTTTTTTCGGCACTTGAGTCTTCCTCTTCCTAGTGCACAAGTTCTTAAGAGTTTTTGCATAGGACGGAACTTGTTGGATAGCATCTGGGAGAGGGATATTGATGTTAACTTGCTTAAACATGTCCACAAGCTTCTCCATTTGGGTATTGGGTTTGTTGGACCTCAACCTATTTGGAAATGGAGCTCTATCAATAAGTGTTGGGTCCCACATTTGTGGAGAAGTTTGTGGGGGTAGAAAGGATGAAGTGGGTGAAGGGTTCGAGCCTTTGGGAAAACAGAGAATAGGCTCGGAAGAAGACGGTAAATTAGACGAAATATGGTAAGAAGTAGAAGTGGGAGTGGGAGTGGAAGTGGAAACCGGGGTGTTAATGATCAATTCATCATTATCAATTTGTTCACCCACATGATTGTCTAGCACTCTTCCAGATCTCAACATGGTTGTTCCCCTCCGAAAGGCGGCGCACAAGACTGCGATGTCCTGACGCTGAGATTCGGGGCAGATGCTATTTGGTATTATCCGTCTACCTCTCCGAAGATGCCAAGTTGATTTATGGCACCGTGTATCGGAGGTTTAGACGGATGCGGCCGATGTAGCAGACTTTGTCAGATTCCCCCTCGCTTGAGGGGTTTTTGATTGTGGGGACGCTCTTTCCTGCAGACGCAAGCCCCTGCAGTTAATTACGCTACCGCATCGCGGTAACAACTTTCTCCTTCTCCAGAATTTCACTTCGTGTCGTGTGTGTTTGTTTTGTTTGTGGTTGCCCGTGGATTGTATACGGAGACTGAGTAATGCCGTCGCCCGTAGGACGTGGATTAGTCCAAATCCGTATTTACTTAGATTTGGGTTTGGTGTTTTTAGTTTAAGGATGCATTAGTCACGTTGCGGCTAAGATCAACTTAAACGTTCGTTAAGGATACGTTAGTCCTGTTTTAGACTAAGATCCACTTAACGTAGTGATTAATTTAATGTATGGCCATCGGGACTCGTCACCTCTCTGACGTCGTTGAAGGATTACAACGACATGTATCAGAGGAGCTCGGAGATGTACCCTCGAACCAGAGTTGATTGGGAGTTTTATAATCCATGTGAATGTTTAAGGATACGTTAGCCGTGTTTGGGGCTAAGATCGACTTAGACGGGACCGTTTAGATCCGGCAAAAGAGTGTTCGGGCTCTATTGCGCCAGTTTAGGGACGTAGTGGTCCATCGCCAGTTTAGGGACGTAGTGGTCCATATTCCAGTTTAGGAACGTGGTGGTCCGATATTAGTTTAGGGACGTTTCGGTCCGACATTAGTTTAGGGACGTTTCGGTCCGACATTAGTTTAGGGACGTTTCGGTCCGATATTAGTTTAGGGACGTTTCGGTCCGATATTAGTTTTAAGGACGTTTCGGTCCAATATTAGTTTAAGGACGTTTCGGTCCAATATTAGTTTAAGGATGTTTCGGTCCACGAGTTTAAGGACCCCGCAGTCCATATGGGTGTATAGTTGTTGGGACTCGTCACCTCTTTGACGTCGTTGAGGGATTACAACGATGGATGTCAAAGGAGTTCGGAGATGTACCCTCGAACCGGACGTAAATTGGTTTAGGAGAGCCATTTTGCTCAGTCAATTTAATTTAAGGACTTACGGCCACGATTGGGCTAAGTCCATTGCTTTTGCATTTCTTTTGCTTTTATTTGGGCTTTGCCCAAAAAGGATGCAGAGCATCAATTTTATTTGGGCCCAGCCCTTTTATTGCTTTGCAATTTATTCTGACCTGCTAGGTCTTTTTGACTTGGGCCTGGCCCTTCAAATAATGTATTGCACTTGTGCAAAGCACCAAGAATCTTTTAGATTCAGGAAAAGAAGTGCAGAGCACTTTTGAATTTCTTGATCTAAATTTAGATCAAAGAAAAGAAGAGAAGAGAAATCTTTTCTTTCTTTCTGTTTCAGAGAACCAGAGTTTCATAGCAAGTGCAAGGCACTATTTTTATTATTTTTATTTATTTATTCAAGAAAGGAAGTGCAGAGCACTTTTTATCCCCTGATTTGGATCAAAGAAAAACAAGTTTTTCTTTGTTTCAGAGAACCAAAGGTTCAAAACAAGTGCAAGGCACTATTGGATTTAGATCTAAGAAAAAACAAGTTTTTCTTGTTTTTCTTATCTCAGAGAACCAAAGGTTCATGAAAGTGCAAAGCACTATTAATTTAAGAACCTTTTAGGTTCAAGAACCGATGGTTCATAAAACAAGTGCAAGGCACTATTTTATTTTTTTTATTTATTTATTGTTGAAGATCCATGATCTTGTTCATAAGAGACTTTTCTCTTCTTTTAAAGGTTTTTACCTTTTTTTTATTCTTCAAGAGTTCTCAAGAGTTCTCTTCTCTCTCTTTTTTTTAGCCAGATCTTCCTTCTTCTTCTTTTGAAATGAGGTCTAGGGTCCTTTTTATAGTGCCCATAAATTAGTTAAAGTTTGTTAAAAAGATCTTTTCTGAGTGATTCGGGGAATTTTCCCCACCGTTGGATCTTTGATCCAAAGGCCCCTGCCTTATACAAGAAAATCTTCTTGTTTTAACAAGATTTACTCTGTTTTGCGCAACTCTCCCAGTGAGTGACACGTGTCGCGCAGTGAAGCGCTTGCGCAACTGCGCAGACACGTGTCGCGCAGCCGTGCGCTTGCGCAGTTGCGCTTGTGCAACTGCGCAGACACGTGTCGCGCAGCGGTGCGCTTGCGCAGTTGTGCTTGTGCAACTGCGCAGACACGTGTCGCGCTGCGGTGCGCTTGCGCAGTTGAGTGTTGCTTATGTTTTAAAGAGCCTTGCTCTGATTGGACGTACTGCCTTGGGCGTTGTGCTGCCGTGTCAACTTTTGACACCTGGTGCGTTGCGCGCAGCGCACGGGATCTGAAGCGTTGCTTCAAAATTAAAGTTTAAATTTTCAAAGCAAAGCTTTATTTCTGATTGGGGGAAGATGAAGTGTTGCTTCTTCTCCCGCCTTGGAATTTGAACAGAGCTTTGCTCTGATTGGGGTAAACAAATGCCCCCCCACCGCTGCGCTTACGTGGCCTCCAAACGCAAGCGCAACGGTGGCAGAATCCGAACCGTCGCGGCACCTTTTGGCAGTTGAAGAGGCGATTGATGCCTATAAATAGGACCTTTGGTCCTTAAAAAATTCTTTACCACTTCAAGAATTTTGACTCAGAGCCTTGCTCTTGCTTAAGAATTTTCAGAGCCTTGCTCTTGATTTTTTCCCAAGAACTCCAGAGTTCATAACCATCGTAGGTAAAAATAAAATTAAATTAAATTAAAGCTGATTAATAGAGCTTTGCTCTCTATAGATCCCTGATCTAAAGAAAACCCGTTTAGGGTTTCATTTAGCAGAGCTTTGCTCTAAAGAGGTCCAAAGAGAACTCAGGAGAATCCTGTTAGGGTTCCATTAATAGAGCTTTGCTCTATAAAAGATTTTTCTTATATCTTCTTAATTAATGGAGCTTTGCTCCTCCCAATTTATATGGCACTTGAGAATATCATTATTATTATATCATTTTTTTTTTAGAGCGGAGCCCTCAATATTCTCAGGGAATTTTCCTCAAATTCTCCTCATAACTGATTTTGACTGGTGTCGCTCCTTTCTGCAGAGCATTGCTCTCAAGGAGTTTAACTTTTAACTTTCTGTATTTTCTTGTTTATTAATATCCCTGTATTGTTTTCTTCAGGTATTATGGCGGTGCGTCTATACAGCTTGCACGAGTTCATCACTTATGAGGATATCCGTGTACAGGGCCGTCAACAGAACCAAGAGTTTACGGACGCTCAATGTGCAGAGGTCATGGGTCGCCTGAATGCCAGCGGTGGCTGGCTGCTACCTCGTCGTTCGGCCCTTTTGAAAGTCGTGCTGGGGGCAATATGGAGAGCACTCCCAGGTCTTCACGAGGCCTTACCTCTCAATGCGCTAGATGATGCCGAAGACAAGGTGCATTCAGTGTACCTGACGGGGCTGATTTCGAAGAAACGGCGAAACAACCTCATTGACATCCTACATCAAATCTTTCAGCAGACGACGATCGTTGCTGCTTATCGAAGGCCGGAGGGGCTTGCCGATGATATCGACGCCGAGGAGCGCGAGAGGCTGCGCATAAGAATAATTAGAAAGGCCAGAAGAAGTTTGGACGGCCTTACTTTTGAATTCCTCAATCCCTGCCCCGGATCTGAAGTTATTCCATTGTAATAATGTTTTCCTTTTACTGCTTTTCAAAATTGTAAGAATTTTTGCCAATATGAATGGAAACTTTTTATTTCAGCTTCTCTTATTTCTCGTCCTGAGTTTTCTGTCCATGCATAAATGAATGCGTCACGCATGCCAGATCAAATGTAGACCGGATATTCTCTCTGTCATTTCTTTTTTTTATTGTCAACAGGCTGTCTTAATAATCATGGTTGATGGATGTCTAAAACGAGTATTCCGACTTACTTAGGAAATAGCGATGGCTTAGGCCGCAGGTTCAGGTCTACTGCCTAAGACTTTTCAATTCTATAAGCCGTGAGGGTCTCATAGAGGCTTTTCTCCCTACGGATCGAGAGGATCTCATAGGTGAATTTTCTCCTTAGGAATCGTGAGGATTCCTAAGTGTGGTTTTCTCTTATAAGTCGTAAGGATCTTATAAGAGAATTTTCCCTCTTACAAATCGAGAGGATTCGTAAGTGGTTGTTTCCCTCCTCGTCGAAATTCGACTTCGGAGAGTGAGACCCGTGAATAGTATGCAAGAGACTAGTTTGGATTGACTTGCAGGGTCCCAATGCTTAGGAAACAGACTTCTTTTATGCCCACTGCCTAAGGCTTTATCTCACGAGTCGAGCCGCCTCGACAATTTTTCACAAGTCGAGACGAATCGAACGTTTCTCGCAAGAACATCTTAACGTCGCATTTAACCTCTGCTCTTTACGACAGAAGCCCGTTAAGGTCGGTGGTACTTAGGGTTTTGGCCATCGTACCGTCGCATAAGCTGATATAGTCCTCGATAGGCAATCGTGATGTTCGAGTAGCCCCGCGACTGCCATGTCTCTGATCCCTTCGGGGGCTGGACAAGACGTCTTCAAGCAATCCTCCTTGGCAGTTTGACCGTCGGAAGAGCAAGCGCTAAGAATTTGCCATGCCGCTTTTTACTTGAGGTTAGGCTCATTTTGGAGAGCCCCGATGAGTCATAACCACTCCGCGCTGGTGTGGGATGATCTCCGATAGTCTTTCAGGCTTTATATGACTTGCCGTTAAGACCCTGAAGCTAGGAATTTGGACTTTGCTTCGTTTGTTGGCATTGCGTCCTCTGTATCGAGACGAATGTCATGGTGGGAACTAGGGATTTTGCCGTGGCTCCGTTTGTTTGATGACGTTGCGTCTGCTGTGTCGAGATGAACGTTGGGGCGATATCTCGTCTGCTGTATCGAGACGAACGTCAAGGTGGTGACCACTCTGTGCTGATGCAAGATGATCTCCGATTGTCTTTCCGGTTTTATGTGAGTTACCGTAAAGACGTTGAAGCTAGGAATGTGGCCTTCGCTTCATTTGCTTTGTCATGTCTGAATCCCTGCTGGAGGAAGAACGCTGAGGTTGACATTTCGTCTACTGTATCGAGACGAACGTCATGGAGGTGACCACTTCATGTGAGATGGTCTCCGATTGTCTTTCCGGTTTTATGTGAGTTACCGTCAAGATGTCGAAGTTAGGAATGTGGCCTTCGCTTCGTTTGCTTTGGTGTGTCCAAATCCTGTTGGAGGACGAACGCTGAGGTTGACATTTCGTCTACTGTATCGAGACGAACGTTAAGGAGGTGACCACTTCATGTGAGATGGTCTCCGATTGTCTTTCCGGTTTTATGTGAGTTACCGTAAAGACGTTGAAGCTAGGAATGTGGCCTTCGCTTCGTTTGCTTACACTGCGTCTGGTGTATTGAGACGAATGCTGAGGTGGAGCTGGGATTTTGCCATCACTCCGCTTTGTTTCGACCATGGGGTCTTTTGTTAACTTTGCATGTACACCCCGCTGGACTGCGAAGGAACGCCGTTGTTGACATTGCGTCTGTTGTAACGAGACGAATGCTAAGGTGGAGTCAGGATTTTGCCGTTACTCCGCTTTGTTTCGACCGTGAGGTCTTTTGTTAACTTTGCATGTACACCCCGCTGGACTGCGAAGGAACGCCGTTGTTGACATTGCGTCTGTTGTAACGAGACGAATGCTAAGGTGGAGTTGGGATTTTGCCGTTACTCCGCTTTGTTTCGACCGTGAGGTCTTTTGTTGACGTTGCATCTGCCTCCAGCTGGACTGCGAAGGAACGGTGTTGTTGACATTGCGTCTACTGTATCGAGACGAATGCTGAGGTGAAGCTGGGATTTTCCCATCGCTCCGCTTGATGGTGTAACATATGTGTCCTGTTGGAATGAGGAGGCACACCGTTGTTGGTCTCCAGGCTGTAGACAGGGCCATTGAGATTTGGAACTAGGGACTTTGTCATGGTTCCGTTTCGTTGCGATTCTGAGGTCAGTTGTTGACGTCATGTCTGCATCTAGTTGGAGTGAGGAGAAACGCTGTTGGTGATCTTTAAATTGTCGATATTGACGTCGAGACCCTGAAGTTAGGGACCTTCCTTTGCTTCATTTGTTGACATCGTGTCTGTAATATTGCGACAAATGTCGAGATGGTCTTTAGGTTATCTATGAACCGTCGAGATTTGGCTTCGCTTTCTGGTGGAGCCTGTTGGGAAGGTATTGTTCCCTTTTTATCTGTGCCCCTGGATTGTATACAGGGATCGATGTGATTTCACCTGTAGGGCAAAAAGTTTCATTTTTTCATTTTTTTTTATTCTTTCCGCGATGCTCTATCATTTCAGCTTTTTATATCGCGAAAATCGCGATTGCCCAATCATTTCGGCTATTTTTCGCGGTGCCCAATCATTTCGGCTATTTTTCTTTTTACTCGCAGCTTTTTATTGCGAGTTGCCCAACCATTTCGGCTATTTTTCTTTTTACTCGCAGCTTTTTATTGCGAGTTGCCCAACCATTTCGGCTATTTTGCATGCATACATTTTTACTTGCTGATTTTGTTTGCAAGCTGCCCCATCATTTCGGCTATTTCGTATGCATATATATATATATATATATATATATATATATATATATTTTTATTTTATTTTTTTTTGCGAGTAGGGGATTTGGGATCTGATACCAATCTTGGCATCAGCATCGCTGCGACTGGAATATTGCCAGGAGCGAATCATCATCTGCCGTAAAAAGACTTGGAATTTGATACCGGTCTAGGCATCAGCATCGCTGCAACTGGGATATTGCCAGGAGCAAATCATCATCTGCCATGAAAGGACTTGGAATTTGATACCGATTTAGGCATCAGCATCGCTACAACTGGGATATTGCCAGGAGCTAATCATCATTTGCCGTAAAAGGACTTGGAATTTGATACCGGTCTAGGCATCAGCATCGCTGCAACTGGGATATTGCCAGGAGCGAATCATCATTTACCGTGAAAGGACTTGGAATTTGATACCGGTCTAGGCATCAGCATCGCTGCAACTGGGATATTGCCAGGAGCGAATCATCATCTGCCATGAAGGGACTTAGAATTTGATACCGATTTAGGCATCAACATCGCTACAACTGGAATATTGCCAGGAGCGAATCATCATTTGCCTCCGTCGATGTCGAACAAAGGTGGCTTAGTAAACAGGGTTAAGGGTCCTGTCGGCTAAGGCTTTTGACTTCATGGGCCGTAAGGGTCTCACAAAGGTATTTCTCCCTACAAGTCGTGAGGATCTTGTAGGTGTGTTTTCTCCTTGGGAATCGTGAGGATTCCTAAGTGCATGTTCTCTTGTAAGTCGTAAGGATCTTACAAAAGGGTTTTCTCCTTATAAGTCGAGAGGACTTACAAGTGTTGTTTGCTGTACAAGCATATCCCTAATCACGGATGGGACTTGTTAGGGAAATATTTATTCGTGCCCGTGGATTGTATACAAGGGTCAATATGAGCCACTTGTAGGGCAATATCGAAGGTTATGGGGATTGCTTAAAAACAGGTTAAGGTTTCTGTAACTTAAGACTTTCAAATCTTATGAGCCGTGAGGGTCCCATAAGAGAGTTCTCCTTACGAGTCGTGAGGATCTCGTAAGTGTAATTTCTCCTTAGGAATCGTGAGGATCCCTAAGTGTGTTGCTCCTTTGTGAGTCGTAAGGCTCTCACACAGGTGGTTACTCCTTACAGGGTCGAGAGGACCCTATAAGTGTCCTTTAACGAGGTTGCGCCCTTTCGGGTTTTCACAGACACTCGCCGGTAGTCCTGCTGTTTTTACTCACGGAGCCCTTTCAGGTTTTCATCCGTGCCCATTTTGCTTATGGACATACCGTTTATTTTTATTTTTTTTTATTCTTTTTATTTTCTTTTTCTCTCTTTTTTTTTTACGAGGTCGCGCCCTTTCGGGTTTTCACGAACCCTCTCCGGTAGCCCTGCTGTTTTTACTCACGGAGCCCTTTCGGGTTTTCATCCGTGCCCTTTTTGTTTATGGACATACCGTTTGTTTGTTTTTTGTTTTTTTTTTATTATTTTTTTTTTGATATATTTTTTTTTATCTCGTCAGCCTAAGGATGCTGCGGTAGTAGTTTAAAGACATTTCGGTCATTTGCAAGTTTTAGGACATTGCGGTCCATCATTAGTTTAAGGACATCTCGGTCCGTTGTTAGTTTAAGGACGTTTCGGTCCGTTATCCAGTTTTAGGACGTAGTGGTCCGTTAGGCTTTCTCTATGAATGAGCATGATGCCTCCGGCGTGTCCATATTTTTCGGAGCATGCGGTTGTGGCGGGTTCACCTTCCAAATTTCGGACAACGTGAACTTGCCCTGTTGGTATTGGTCTTCAACCCAGTTCTTGAAGACGTAGCAATCCTCGATCAGATGATCTACCGTTTGGTGGTAAGGGCAATAATTAGGATTATTAATATCGCCTGGCCGCAATGGACGTTTTGGATTCGGCAGATCGATGAGTCTGTCACGCACTGCCAGCTCGAACAGTCCCCTTGTTTTATCTTGCGGAAACGAGTAAGGACGTTTCAACTTTTCCTGGAGGGGTTGCCGCTTGTTGCTTTGGAGAGCAACCGGCCTAGGGTCACCTGATTGTTGTTGAGTGCTGGCGACGAGGGCCATTTTTCCTTTTCCTTTATTCTTTTTGTTCGGTCCCTTGTTTACGGGGCCGGGATTAATTTCTAGTACCATGCGATTGCATGGCTGAACATTCTCACAGCTTCTCAGTTCCTTTGTTTTCGAAATAGATTCCCCGAGGGAAAAGTTGGGGATAGCTTCTTCGTCAGAGTCGCTTCCAAAGGTGATAATTTGTGATCCCTTAAAGTCGGCTATATGACAGTTTGCGGCTGCTCCTTTGCGCTCATATATCGCATTTTTCCGATGTCCACAAGCTTCACACTTTGTCCTGTCGAAGTGTTGCTTTTGAGCGACATATCCTTGCCACCAACAGTTAAAGGACTCGCAGTCTTCGGTAGGATGTATGATCTTCTGATGATATAAACAGAAGTTAGGGTGCATCTCTACCTCAGAGAAAGAATTTTCTTCAGAGGGCGGTAGCTTCATTCCTACTGATAGAGCTTTGGCGAACCGTTTCCTCGTCTTGAATTTGTTTTTACCCGCAGTGTATGGCTTTTGATTTGACGGGAATACCTTGGTTCTTTCCAGTATGGCCATTTCATGCTCTTGATTGGCTTTTGCTTTCAGACGAATTTCATTTAGGAAGGCATCGATCAACTTGTCTGACGGCCGCGGAATTTCTGTTTCAGGATCCGCCATTGATTTCTCAGCGCAAGGATCCTCCTCATCATCCGTCGGTGAATGAGAAATCACATAGCAAGTCGCTACGTAGTCTTCGGAATCATCCGATAAGTTTTCTCCATCGTTTTCATCCTCGACGAAAGAACAAGTTGCCCCCGGCGTGTCCGTCTTCTTTGGAGAGTGCGGCTGTGGAGGGTTTACCTTCCAGCTTTCAGACAGCGTGAACTTGCCTTGCAGGTATTGATCCTCGATCCATCCCTTAAAGACGAAACAATCCTCAATCGGGTGACTTACCGTTTGGTGGTAAGGGCAATAATTGGGATTATTAAGATCGCCTGGCTGCGACAGACGCTTCGGACTCGGCAGATTGATGAGTCTGTTACGCACTGCCAGCTCAAACAGTCTTCTCGTTTTATTTTGAGGAAACGAGTAATGACGTCCTAGCCTCTCTTCGAGGGATGGGCGTGGACGCACGTTTTGGCGAGCGACCGGCTTTGAGTTGCTCGACTGTTGCTGAGCGTTGGAGACGATGATCGCTTTTCCTTTCCCTTTCTCATCTCGGGAATCGGGTCTTGGAGGAGACGGTCTATGGCCAATCTGGTCCATTTGGGCTAATTTGTCGATCAAGGCCTGGAAGGTGGTCGGCCTGAAGAACATCATGAATTGCGAGATGGTCACCTGCGGATCGAGAGTTCCCACAAACATGCCTACCGCAGGTGCCTCTTCTATGCGTTGTTCGCATTTCGACCATAGGTTTCGCCATCGTGTTGCGTATTGGACCCACGTTTCGCCGGGCCTTATCCTGGCATTTATCAGTGTTGTTATCGGGGTGCGTTCACTAGCACTAGCGAATCTCTGTGTAAACAGCAGTTCCATCTCTGCAAATGTTTTGACAGAGTCGTTAGGTAACTCCGAATACCATTCAAAGGCTGTTTCTGCTAAGCTGCCGACGAATTGACGTAGCAACAATTTGTCATCGCCTCCAGTATTGCCGCATAAAGCCCTGAATTGAGCGACATGCTGATGCGGATTCCATGTCCCTTTATATACGTGGAATTTAGGGATCGTATATCTTGGCGGGTAATTGATTTGGTCATACCAGCTTGGATACGGTCGTCCGGTTCTAACAATTTGCCCAGCTGCTTCATTCGCCTGATGAACCCAGATCTGCTGAGCTATATATTCGTCTAGGTCGATTTTGGAGATTGCCTCCTCCTTGGCTGTTGATAGAGCCGGCGGAGGATTTGACGTTTCTCCCCTGTCGTCTTCAAGGACGATCGGAGGATCTTCAGCAGGAGGGTCCGGCTGTAACATCATCCCTACCATATCTTGGAAGAGGAGCGCCATCTGCTTTATGTTAGCCGCTTGCTCTGCAGCTTCTTTGTCCCTCTTTTCGAGGACTCTGCGTAAAAAGTCAGCGTCGGTTTCTTGTTCTTGACGCTCATCCGAAGACGTTTCAGAGCTTTCTTTTGGCTCAATGAGTGCAGCCATTGTAGTCATCATTTCCTGAAGCTTTTGCTGTTGCTCCTGGGCTTTCGTCACGGATCGGGTGAGCGGTCGGTGGCCCGTAGAAGTGCGGCTTTCCTCCTTTCCAGAAGCCATATAAACAGTGTGCACCACCATGCCCCCAGACTTGGGACGTTTGTGTTCGGCGCTTTTATACTTCGCCATGTTCACAGGGGCTTTTTGTGGCCTCCTTTTTTGAGTGATTGGAGTTAAGGGAGCCGTTGTAGTGGGCACCCAAGTAGCTTTTGCTTTTTGTGGTTTGACAGAGTAATCCTTCCCCTGCCGGACCTTCATCTTTTTCTGTCGTCGGAGGCAGTCTCGATCGATCACCGACTCTTGGACCCGTCGCCAGACTTTGTAAATTTTAGAGGACAGCCGTTGAGGGGGCTGCTCTAACTTCTTCTCTGGAGTATTCTCCACAGGTGAAGGAGTTCGTTTCAACATCGCAGTAGGAGAATTTCTGCGCACTTTGTTGAGCAGTTCAAAGCTGTTCTTGGTTGGAACAACAGTATCGATCCCAACCATTAGAGTTGGACGAGTAAGTCCAGAGGGGGAGTTGCCCCCAGCCTTCCTTACTCGACGCCAGTGGCGACGTAGAGCGTGTCGTGCTGATGGAGTTGTTTCAGCTATAGGGGTGACCTTCTCATGCCCCCTGTGTTAGTCAGAATATACTGGTACCAGCTTTTTAAAGATCGACGTCCATTGAACGGGGACAGCCAACTTGTCAGAAGCGGACTTCTGAATATAGGAAGCAACCTTGGTGACTTCGCCAAGAACGGGAGCTGGGATGGCTATCCGCTCCGGGATAACGCCTTCTGGTATGGCAGGCTTCTTCATGGGCCCGATGGAGCTCTGGCCTAATCCATTAAAACCTGAAGCAGTGGAGTTGGGCGACCTATTGAGAGGGGTCACGGCAGTGGTAAGTCGATCGAAAACCGACTTCTTTGGAGCTTCTTGCAATGTCATTGGGGCGTTGAAGCTCATTGGTGGGAGCATGGTCCCGAAGAATAATCCAGTGGTGGCCTGAGTTACCTGCTCCACCGGCATTTTGAAAAGGGAGGCCGCTTGGGGCCCATAAGTCACTCCTCCAGCAATGACGGAGCGAGAGTTATCGCTGCGGGCGGTGCAGTTCGAAGCCATCGATTTTCAGTTTTCTGCATAAAGCAAGACACCAAATCTTAGTACCTTGAATCCACAGGCAATCACAGCAAACCGCGATTTGTTCGCGAACACGACACACGAAGTGTGGAGTGGAAAGAAGAAGAGGACCCACCGGGCGTGCCAGAATCTGTTCCCCTCCGAAAGGCGGCGTACAAGACTGTGATGTCCTGACGCTGAGATTCGGGGCAGATGCTATTTGGTTTTATCCGTCTACCTCTCCGAAGATGCCAAGTTGATTTATGGCACCGTGTATCGGAGGTTTAGACGGATGCGGCCGATGTAGCAGACTTTGTCAGATTCCCCCTCGCTTGAGGGGTTTTTGATTGTGGGGACGCTCTTTCCTGCAGGCGCAAGCCTTTGCAGTTAATTACGCTACCGCATCGCGGTAACAACTTTCTCCTTCTCCAGAATTTCACTTCGTGTCGTGTGTGTTTGTTTTGTTTGTGGTTGCCCGTGGATTGTATACGGAGACTGAGTAATGCCGTCGCCCGTAGGACGTGGATTAGTCCAAATCCGTATTTACTTAGATTTGGGTTTGGTGTTTTTAGTTTAAGGATGCATTAGTCGCGTTGCGGCTAAGATCAACTTAAACGTTCGTTAAGGATACGTTAGTCCTGTTTTAGACTAAGATCCACTTAACGTAGTGATTAATTTAATGTATGGCCATCGGGACTCGTCACCTCTCTGACGTCGTTGAAGGATTACAACGACATGTATCAGAGGAGCTCGGAGATGTACCCTCGAACCAGAGTTGATTGGTAGTTTTATAATCCATGTGAATGTTTAAGGATACGTTAGCCGTGTTTGGGGCTAAGATCGACTTAGACGGGACCGTTTAGATCCGGCAAAAGAGCGTTCGGGCTCTATTGCGCCAGTTTAGGGACGTAGTGGTCCATCGCCAGTTTAGAGACGTAGTGGTCCATATTCCAGTTTAGGGACGTGGTGGTCCGATATTAGTTTAGGGACGTTTCGGTCCGATATTAGTTTAGGGACGTTTCGGTCCGACATTAGTTTTAGGACGTTTCGGTCCGATATTAGTTTAGGGACGTTTCGGTCCGACATTAGTTTAGGGACGTTTCGGTCCAATATTAGTTTAAGGACGTTTCGGTCCACGAGTTTAAGGACCCCGCAGTCCATATGGGTGTGTGGTTGTTGGGACTCGTCACCTCTTTGACGTCGTTGAGGGATTACAACGATGGATGTCAAAGGAGTTCGGAGATGTACCCTCGAACCGGACGTAAATTGGTTTAGGAGAGCCATTTTGCTCAGTCAATTTAATTTAAGGACTTACGGCCACGATTGGGCTAAGTCCATTGCTTTTGCATTTCTTTTGCTTTTATTTGGGCTTTGCCCAAAAAGGATGCAGAGCATCAATTTTATTTGGGCCCAGCCCTTTTATTGCTTTGCAATTTATTCTGACCTGCTAGGTCTTTTTGACTTGGGCCTGGCCTTCAAATAATGTATTGCACTTGTGCAAAGCACCAAGAATCTTTTAGATTCAGGAAAAGAAGTGCAGAGCACTTTTGAAATGAGCACTTTTTGAAATGAGGTCTAGGGTCCTTTTTATAGTGCCCATAAATTAGTTAAAGTTTGTTAAAAAAATCTTTTCTGAGTGATTCGGGGAATTTTCCCCACCGTTGGATCTTTGATCCAAAGGCCCCTGCCTTATACAAGAAAATCTTCTTGTTTTAACAAAATTTACTCTGTTTTGCGCAACTCTCCCAGTGAGTGACACGTGTCGCGCAGTGAAGCGCTTGCGCAACTGCGCAGACACGTGTCGCGCAGCCGTGCGCTTGCGCAGTTGCGCTTGCGCAACTGCGCAGACACGTGTCGCGCAGCGGTGCGCTTGCGCAGTTGCGCTTGCGCAACTGCGCAGACACGTGTCGCGCTGCGGTGCGCTTGCGCAGTTGAGTGTTGCTTATGTTTTAAAGAGCCTTGCTCTGATTGGACATACTGCCTTGGGCGTTGTGCTGCCGTGTCAACTTTTGACACGTGGTGCGTTGCGCGCAGCGCACGGGATCTGAAGCGTTGCTTCAAAATTAAAGTTTAAATTTTCAAAGCAAAGCTTTATTTCTGATTGGGGGAAGATGAAGCGTTGCTTCTTCTCCCGCCTTGGAATTTGAACAGAGCTTTGCTCTGATTGGGGTAAACAGTGGTGAGTGCATCCACATTAGTGTAATATGAAGGTCCAGGATCAGGTCGGGGTTGAGCTGGAAGATTCCCTTTTTCTCTAGCACTCAATTAGGCTTTTATTCTTGCAATTTCTGCTTCCATCGATTTAATACTCTCAGCTTGAGAGGTGGAGTTTTTTTTATATCATCGCCGAAAGTCTTTATTTCAGCCGACACTTGCATGAGATTTGTCAGAAGCAAATTCATGAGTGAAGAGGATTCACCAATACCAGTCAACTGCAAAGGATTATATGGTGCAGGTGTGTTGACCGGATTTTGAAAGTTTTGTGATTGGTAGGGGTGCTGACTCAATTGAAGTGGTTGCTGTTGTGGTGGAGGAGCTCTTTGGAAGTTATTCTGGTTTAGATCCGTGTATTGAGTTTGGTGTTGGATCCAAGAAAGATCAGGGTGATTCCTCCAATTGTGATTATATGAGGAAGAAGAAGGATCGTTTCCAGGTCTTTGCTGAAATGCAGCATTAGTGTGACCTTGAAACTGTACATTCAAAGGACATTCTTCCGTCAAATGTGATGGGTTTGAACAGCAGCCACACACGGTTTTGGGAAGTGTGTATTGGTTTAGGGATGCTGAAGAGATTTTGTTTTCTATAGCGTCGAGTTTCCTTTGTATTGCGGCCATTTCGGCTCTTATTGTGACGGAAACATCGAGCTGGTTGACATCTTCCCCAGACAGTGGTGGTCTAACACTTTCCCATTGTAAAATGTTTTGAGCTAAATCTTCTAAGTATTTCCAAGTTTCACCATCATTTTTAGACAGGAATTGGCAATGACACATGGTTTCAAGTATCTGTTTAGTCGTGAGATCAATACCCTCATAGAGAATTCGATACAGATCCCATCTGGAGATTCCGTGATGAGGGAATTGTGAAAGAAGATCCTTGAACCGTTCAAGCATTTCCAGAATGGTTCATTGGGAAGTTGGGTAAATTTGAAGATTTCGCTCCGAACACGGCTGGTCTTGTGATTAGGATAAAATTTCTTAAGGAATGCTGCAACATATTCATCCCATTTTGAAATAGAATGTGCGGTTGTATTATAAAGCCACTTCTCGGCTAAATCGCATAAAGTGAATGGAAGAAAACGTAAACGCAGAGTATCCAAAAACAGTTGTGACGTTCTAATCATTGCGCATACATTTTCAAATTTGGAAATAAAAACGTATGCGTCTTCGGAATCAAAACCGTGAAATTTGGGTAACAGTTTGATGAATTGGGGGTTGATTTCAAAATTTTTCCCGTTGGCAGGTGGTATAGAAAGACAGGTGGGAAGGGGAACACGTGAAGGATAGCATCTCTCTTGGAGAGAAATGCGTAGAGGATTCTGCGCACCTGCGGGCGGTGGCAGAGTGGTGTTAAAGTGTGATGGATAACCGTCCATCGCGGTGGTGGTGGGAAAAAGAAAATGTAGAAATACCGACTTTGGGATCGATGGGGGAAACGCGAACAAGACGGGCACTAGAATCCCGTGTCCAGCCGAGCTTGCACTAAAGGGTTTAGCAAAAGTGGCAGCGTTAAGATAATTAGGGGAAAGATGAAGTGGTGTTTATTTTGAAAAAGATACGGGTTTTTGAAAAATGCAAATCACAAACAATGCACACACAACCCTAGATCTAATGGTCACCTAGGTCAAGTCTCTAGACCGCTCCTAACTGCCGGAAGACAAGTCGCAAGATCAATCCTCTACTACCTCTTTGTCCCTCCTGTAGCCAGGTAAGTGCCAGGTAAGTGGGAGGTTCTCCACTACGTAAGTAGTGGGCCTAATTAAGTAACCACTTGCCTTAGACACACTTGCCTTAGACACCACAAAAGAAACGCGGATAAGCAATAGATTACCCACGACCACTTTCTGTCCTAAGTGAGTGCGACGGTCCTTAGAGTCATTTCTAGATATTTTTTAGTTAATGAGGGTAATACGGATGCAGTTTTGTGATTTTTGGGGCTTAGGAAGAGTAATGAACTCCCTACCTAATCTGAATTTGGTCTTTGCCCCTTAATTTCCGTATTAAAAATGCAAACAACCAAGATCAAACACGCACAATTTTTATTTTTTGCGGCGCTGCGAATTTTTGCAAAGAAACCTGCAGAAAATGGTTATTGGAGCAGATCAAGGAGGAGATAAGAAAGTACAGAAGATAACAGAGAACTTTCAAACAGTGAAGACCTAGGCCCACCGCGGATCCGCCGCGAGATGCACTTAATGACGCTGAAACGCGGTCCATTGTTCAGATCTCTGCACAAATTTCGCTGCAGATGCTCCTGTTCACTTACTCAACTCTCTGGAATGCACTGAAAATTTTCCCTTCGCTCTATAGATTCCAGATTTCCTCGCAACAAATCACAACAAATCGTTTAGTGTTTGTGTGAATTTTGATCTAAAAATTCTGATGGAATAAATTTTTTCAACTCAAATTTCAAAAACGAACAAATTAGCACACGATCCCCGGCAACGGCGCCATTTGATTGAATGATTCTCGGTGTGTAGGTAGAAAATGTATAGAAATCACAACCAAAGAAATTTTTAAACCGCAATAAATAACGGTGTCGATGTAGGCTCGTTAGCGAGTGTGGATCGTCCACAGGGAAAGTGTGATTTGATCGTATTTCATTTAGATGAATTGAAAATTAAATAGAAAAGAAAAGACAATTCGATTCAAGATTTAATAAAGTGAATTTCAAGAATTATCTAGATCTAATAACAAGAACACTAAAAATCAAGAATCAAGAATTGATGATATCCAATCGAATTAGGTTTCAAGAATCGAAATGAGGCTCGTAGGAATCGATTGAATCGATAGTAGTGATGAAAACTTGTGATTACGTTTTCTTATCCATTAATGATTTGATACTAGATCGATGATGATCAACGAGAATTAGGGATTTCTTGCGGAAAATAGGGTTTCATCATCTATCCCTTGTCCTTTCGTTGATTTCACTCACACTCTAGCCTCTAGTAAATTGAATCACCAATCGTCGATCTCTAATTAAGAGCGAAAACATTCAAGAAAGCATCGCTCGAAACTAGATTGCCGATAGTTCAATTTACAAGAGTTTACAAAATTTATAGGAATTAAGAATCGTTTCAAGATCTAATCATCATCATCTATTGATTCTCTCGATTCCTCCACGAGCGGAGTTTTTACTCAAGCATCATAACAAGAAACACAATCAAGAATTGAGATCTAATCATAATGCTCAAATATAGAGATAAGCAAGATAAAGAAATTTCACCTTTTATTTATCAACAATTTTGTTACAATTCTCTCAAGATCTACAAGATTCGAGGAAAGAACTAGATCGTCGATTTCGCTCCACACCGTCTCCGTGAGTCGCGGATCGTCTTGGATCACTTGCTCGGTTGAAGATCGGCTTCGCTTCTAAAAGGTTGAAGGCTTCTTGCTTGATTTGTACTCGGAGATCTTGAATTTGGATTTGGTGATTGGATTAGGGTTAGGGTTTAAATGCACAAGTTGTGTCACTCAACTTGTGGGTGGAAATTGATCAACAATCAACAACCTTAGAATAGAAGCTTTAGGGTCCCTTTTATAGCCTTCACCTATTGATTAGCTTCCTTTAGAAGCTAGGTTTAGTTTAGCTTCACTTGTAAGCTTGGTAGTTAGGTAGAAGGTTCTAGAGATAGTTAGGGCTAGCTTCTTTGATAAGCTTGGAGGTTAGAGAGAAGCTTCTAGGCTTAGGTAGTTATTTGAGAGGCTTGCTTGAGAAGCTTGAGAGTGTTTAGCTTGAACAAAGAGCTTTTTTGTTCGAACGGAAGGTTCTGGAGATTTATGGAATTTGCAGTGGCTTGAAGAAGTGTGGGCCTTGGAAGGAGAATTCTGAAGCGAAGCGACGCTGACGTCATCACTACGTGGCCGCGGATCCGCCGCGGGAAGGGGCATTTGGCCGCGGATCTGCAGCCCATTGGTGGCCTTGGGGCTTGAAACTTCTGTGCTGATTTTGTGCTGTTCTTGTGGCACTTTTATAATGTGTGGAATCTTCTAAATATTTCTTGATCACTGCCAGATTTCAAGTCTTGGACTTGGCGTATTTTTATCAACACTTTTGACAGTTTCGGCTCTTTTACTGGAATTTCCTGCACAGATTCTCGAGACAAGTGTTGCGCTATACAAAGATGATGCATGCAATGATAAACACTCAATTTCCCTCAAAAATGTTGCTTATAATATATAACACATGTTATTCGGTATTTTACGGATGATTTGCTAATATGTGATATATTCATACCGAACACCTCTAGATGAGTGCAAACAGTAGGGAAATTGATGTGTTAAAAAATGCAATATTTTCGACTGATCATGACTTCTGAATATCATCCTTCAAACGAAGCTTCGACGGTGATAGTATGATCCGTTGATTCACAAACCAAACAGAGTCCAAGCCTCCTTAGACACTCCCTCTGCAAGTGTCCGGGTAGACGGCAGAAGTCATAAAACAACCTTCCTTTCTGCTCGGGTACGACGGGATTCTTCATCGGTACTACGCCACGTCGGTTCACCGGAATACCTTTGCGTATAGGCGCTCGGTTCGGCGTAAACTCCGGCTTCCGTACCACAACTGCCTGCTGCTGCACATCCCTTGTCTTCACTGATAAGCTATGCTGCTCTCTGCCTGCTTTAAGAACTTGCGCGAAAGTGGTCAGTCCCAGAGATATAATGTGCCTCTGGATTTCCACGTCCAAACTGTGCATGAACCTTCGTGCCCTATCAGCATCGTTGGAAACCAAAGGTCCCGCGAATCGACTGAGTCGTGTCTACTCAACCGCATGCGTATCCACGGATCCGCCATTCTGCTTCAAGCTGATAAACATTTCTTCCATTTCCTCCCGTGCAGTCTGCGGAAAGAACTTCTCCAAGAAACTCTGCGAGAAAGCATCACAAGTGATCGGCTTGGACAAATGGGGCTCTTCCACAAGCCACCACTCATGGGCATAGTCCACCAATTGGATGCGTACAACATCCACTCTTTTGTCCTCCGGATTCTGTGTCACAACGAGCAGATTCTCCGTATCGACTAGCCACTGCTCTGCTGGCAACAGCTCCTCCAAACCAGTGAAAGTGGACGGACCAAGTCTCCTGAAATCCGCCACGGTACCCACACGCTGTACTGGTTTGGCCGCAACATTGTCTACGGACTGCTGGACGGTCCGCAAACCTTCCTGAAAAGTTTTGGCTTGCCGCTGGTTCAGCTCGGTTTGCCGCTTCTGGTTCTCCAGCATCCCACGAATTACTCCAAGCAATGCGGCGTCATCAACACGCCTCTGGTATGATCGCAGTTCTCTATCCGCCATGATTCTGAAGTCAAAACACTGAAGAGGATTAGCATGATAAACAAGATTCAATAAACAGGATACAAGAAGTAAGATAGTTATGGATTCAAGGATGGCAAGATAGCAATAAGGCAGGACATGCTCCTAGTTACGAGTATTCGGATTCGTGTATTGGGTCCAATATCCAATTACAAAAGAATCAAATCCGATTAACCTAAATCCTATGGATTTGATACCAAACAAACCCTGTCACGCCCCGCTTCCGAGAGTGCGCTAAGATGAGCATGTGACAGAGCCAACCATGCTACCTGTGGCTAGGAAACATTCTTCCACAGTCACATTACGGCTGTCTATAAGATATCAAGAACAGTAAAATAAAATAAACTATCTAGTACATGTCCATATGCCAGAATAAACGAGTCAAGAAATATAAATATGCGGAAGCAATAAATCCCAAAAGCAATAACATCTGGAAAGTACGTCCCAAATACGGGATCACATCAGGAAATGAAAAATACGGAAATAAAACTAAACTAAACTAGATACTAACAGGATCCTCACTGCTCGGCCTGTCAGCTGAAGTACTCATGGTCATCCTGCAACAAAGGTAGAGGATCTGGGCCATGCAAAACCCAGACGTCGGTGCGTTATAATATCAACAATAACATATAATCAGGAGGTAACAAGATATCTAGGCATGAGTATGAACAGCAATAAGAGTATAACAGTAACACGAATATGGAACAGTGAAGTGTATAAGCACATGTGACGTGCGGTGAGTAATCTGAACTAATCTACTGGGTTAATTACTCTCAAGTCCTTGAAATCAATTTAATGAATCATCGATGTAACTCAATAGTATCCCGTGCATGCCCGAGACCACGGTCAAGACTCTCGGGCTGAATCCGAGACATGCCGCTAGGCAGTAAACAGGTAACACGTACAGACGAATGATGTCAGCAGTATCATCCCGGGGCTGGCCTAGCCCGTAAAACTGATCAGTATAAGCGTCGAACTGTTGAGTTACAAGTCAGGTTTCATCATTGATTTCCTCTTACCCCCAAGTTATGTGTTCAAGTCAGGTATTGATAAATCTAGAGCTAATGCCAACACAAGATCAAGCAGGTACAGGTTTGTCTAAAATAGACAACAGGATATGTCCATCGGGACAACATGTCAGGAATGTCGGCATTAGAAACAGGATCAGGTTTCAAGTCAAGCAATGGTGCATCAGGTAATGTCAGGGGTGCACGGTGTATCAAATTGGTGCCCAACAGTAAAATGTATCAAGTATCGAATCACGGTAACAGTACGGATGTACGGTAAAAGCATGGATGCACAAATATCTATCAGGGGTTACATCTACAACGCCATGACTACGTAGGATGCACATTATCAAGCATGGGGTACTAATGTAACAGTAATATGAATTAATATGACATGGCATGCAACTAGATATATAGAATTAATAGTATGGATACACAATAAAACACGGATGCACAAATATCTATCAGGGTTACATCCACAGCTCTATGACTATGTAGGATGCACATTATCTAGCATGGGGTACTAATACAACAGTAACATAAAATAATATGATCTGTAGATATAGCTACATATATAATAAATGATATGGATGCATACGGGTATCCGAAAACAGTAAAACATTAATATGGATGTACAATGCAATCAACATGTGATATTATTATTCATATAGATGCATAATATGTATCATAGCATGTAGTAAGGTGAACTTGCCTGAACGGATCTCATGACGGGGTGTATACGCAGCGTCCGACGTCGGGTAAACGTCGCAATGTACACACGCGCACACTGGACAGGTCCAGGCAAAGCAAGAAAGTGACCACGCTGGCTGGGGACGTCCACTGGGTCGGCCTGACCCAGCAACGGCACGGCTGCTGCGATGATCGGAAAACACGGATCAAGAAAAAGAAAGGAAAGAAGAAGAAGAAGAAAAGAATAGGGTTGTGGTGGTTGCAGGGTGTACGGGAGTTGTTCTGGGGTTCTGGGACAAAGGCGAGGGGGTGACGACGAGAGGCGTGGGTTTTCCGGCGAGGTTTCACGGCAAGGCGGGTATCAAGGTTAAAGTGGTCGGGACCAGGTTCTTGTGCAGGGGAGAGGGCTCGGTTGCAGGGAGAGGGAGGAGAGAGGGGAGAAGGTGTCGACGAGGGAAGGTCGACAACGAGAACGGAGGTCGTCAGGGTCAGAGGCGATGGGAAGCGATGGGTTGCTCGGTTGGGGATTCACGTCGGGGTTCTGGTCGGGGGTGTAGGGAGGAGGCTCTGGTGTTGGGGAGAGGGAGACGAGCGGGGAGAGGCAACGACGAGGTGGAGGCGATGATGTCAACGGCGAGGATTGGAGGTGATGGGTGTCGTCGCGGTGATGGGTACGTGGTTTCTTTGGGTTCGGGATCTTGGGGAAGAGGAAGTGAGGAGGTGGTGATGAAGGGAAGTAAAGGAGAAGGTCGAGGAGATGGGGATGTCGGCGGTGAGGAGACGGCGACGAGCGCGACGCGCAGGCGTAGGCCCGGCGAGGACGATGCGATGAGACGGGAGAAAAATGAAAGGAGAAAGAAGAGAGAGTACGTGGGGGAAACAATGGGTGCAAAAGCTTAAAAAAATAGGTTTAAAGAAAATTATAAGCAGAGGAGAGAGAACGCCGTTACACTTTAATTTTAAAAATCTTTTTGGTTAAAATTTTTTTTAAAGGTATAATTATAATAACAGTTAGATATATATATATTAAAAAAATATAATATTAGTTAATTTTGAGTTTTTGGTTAATACAAAATTGTTCCAAAATACGCCTGAGTTGGGTCTAAAATTACGATTTGAAAATACCGATAATATGCGTATCAACCAAAACCAAAATAAGATATCCGGATAACGAAAATGCATACCCCCAAAAACGGATGCACCCAACGTGCACGTAGCCATCCAAACGGCTCCGTTTTACTAAACGGGAAGAGAACAAGATGCCACAGGGTCAGGGGTATAATGCAAGCCATGCTAGATATTTTTAAAATATTTTATTTGACTTTAAATTTTATATTAAAAAATGCAGATGCCAGATATAATACCAGTATGCAATATATATAAATAAAAATCAAAGTGCACGGATTCTCATAAATAGCCGGGAGAAATCATAAATGGGAATCAGGACGGGTTTCCAGCAAGCGGGTCGGGTCAGATGCAAATACAGATGCCAATTATACTATTCGCATCCAAACCACAATAAATCAAGAATAGCCACAAATAAAGAAATACTCAAAATAAAACTGGTATAAATGAACTAAGGTGTTACAGATGCGGTGTGAGTAGGGGGCCATGGGGGATGATGTGGCAGTAATAGGGGAGCACTGCTGGTGCGGCTCCCATGTCTGCTGAGGGTCCTGGGACAGTCTCGTCGGCGGGTATAGATCGACTCAGAATGTTTTGTAGACGTTGCCTCTTGTGGCGTTTAGTTTTATGTCACGACTCAGAATGTCCTGATGTTTAACAACTTTCTTGTAGTTTTATGTCACGACGAACACCGAACATATGTTAACTGATATACGGGAACTAAGCCACATTTTCATTTTCACATATGATTAATTATCGATGAGAATATGAAAATTTTATATTATCATTGAATGTCATACATTTAGTTTAGGATTTGATGTCAATTAGTTTTACGTTTACATTTCAAATATAAGGTTTTGAGGTTCTTAGTTTAGGGCATTTTTTAAAAAAATGAGAGTTTTCTTAATTGAGTTTAAGATTTTGGATTTAGGGTTTGTTTTAAGGTGGGATTTGACAAGAGTTTAATATAGAGAAGAACGATAATGAATTAAGGTTCGACATTATTTGTATGTATGTGTATGTATGTGTGCGTGCGCTTGTGTGTGTGTGTTTGTGCGTATGTGCATACGCACACAAGCGCGTGCTCCCCTTTAAGCAACATATTTTTTCTAGTTTACTAAATTACACTAAAATATCCTCAACTATTCTTATGTTTTCACTAACTATCTTAAATTAAATAAATTATTATGAGTTCCACTAAAATACACTTAACTATTGTTATTTTTCACTAAACTACCTTAAAATTAACTAGACGATTCATCTTAGTAAATTAACTAAATTACTATAGATTTCACTAAAATATCCTTAAATTTTTCTGTTTTCACTAAACTATCACTAAATATTTCAATAAAAAAAACCATTTGATCAATGTTACTTATTTACACTAAAATACCCTTAACTATTGTTGCTTTCCACTAAATTACTTACAAAAATTCACTAAATTGCCCTAATACTAATCCTAATCTATCCTTAAGTCTATCCCTATCCTAACCCCGACCCTAACCCCGACCCTCACTCAATCCCTAACCCTGACCTTATCCCTATCCCTAATCCATAATCCAACCCAAACCCTAACTCTCCCCCAACACCACCAACATCAATAACTACAACACCACCACCAACAATAATATCATCAACAATAACAACAACAACTACAACAACACCAACAATAACACCATCAACGACATCAGCAGCATGCAGTAGGGGGGAATTGGGTAACTGGAAAAAATAAAAATAAAACCAAAAAAGACATAAAATTTACCTCTTGACAACGATGGCGACAAGCTTCGACAACGACAGCGACAGCGACAACCTAAGGCTTCGAACAGATACGACGATGACCTAAGGCAAAAATTAAAATTAAAATTAAAGCAAAACAATTCAAAATTAACTTAATCCTAATCAATTTTACATACCTGTAGACGAAGACGGCGAGCTTTGACGATGGCGAGCTTCGACGGCGACCAAACTTCAACGACAGCGATGACGAGCTTCAACGACGTGCTCGACCAGGGGGGCTTCGTCTTCTAAGAAGCCAAGCCTCAACTATTGCGGCGAGGCAGCGCCGGCAGCGGAGGACACAAGGGGTGTTAAGGGTGGAAGAATTGGGAATGCGGGGGGAGGGGGGGAATTTTGGGAAGGGGAAAATAAAAGATCTAAGTCGGGTAATTAGGGGTATGGTGTTTTATAGCTACAGGGTTGTGGGGCCCGCTTTATTTTTGGTTTGGCCATGGATATAACCGTGAACATAGCTTTTGAAACTGTGACTCAAAATATGTCACGGTGGTAATCATGAGAAATTACCCGTTGATATTAGCCATATCTGGAGTAGTGAAATATCAAGGATCAATATACTCCTATAAGATACTCTTAATCAATATTGAAAAAAAATAACTCGTTACCTTAACTCGTTATTTTACGTTACGTAACATAACCCAATCTATTTGCTATGTAACTCAACCAAATAATTTAGATACAAACTAACTTACGCTATTTTACCTTATTTATATAAAAATCTTATATTATGCTACAAATTGATAGCAATAGCATAGTCTATATTTGTACATAAGATTTGACATACTAATTTTTGTTATTAAAATGGATTTGAATTTCAATATATCAAAAAATCTAGTAATTATGTATTAAACTTAATTTCACTTGATTACTTTGATTACCTAACTATATATATATATATATATATATATATATGAATGTGACCCTGTTAAATTGAAAATTAGGAATTTGTTAGTTTAATTCTAGTAAGTTTTGCATTATTTTCTTGATTAGTTAAAGAATGCAATCTACTTTTTTAATTTAAAATTAATTAACTTAAATTTATGATTTAAAATGAATAAATATAATTATTAAAATTAATTGATAATAAGTCATATAATTTATGAGCACGCTATTTGGGCCTTTAAACGGAACGTTACCGCTATCGTTATTTTCAAACGTTGCTCTTAATTAATTAGCATGGGAAAACAGTTGGCGAGGGGATCATGTTAGTCAACTAGCCACATCCATTAATTAATGCTTGTCTCCACATATATTAAAGAGGCAATACTTTTCCTACCCGCTATATCCATACAAAAGTTAACCCAAATCTTGCAGTCCAACTTTGCAAGCAACATGTAGGACCCATATATATCAAGGATCAATATATATGATACTCTTAATTAATTAGCATGTGAAAGCAGTTGGGCGAGGAGATAACTAGCCACATCCATTAATTAATGTTTGTCCCCACATATTAAAGCAATAATTTTTCTATCTGCCTTTGTAAATTCAAAAGTTCATCAAAAGATAAAATTGTAAGAAACACGATATTTAGATAATAGTGTTTAAGAGGTGGGCCCATGGTGTTTGTCTTGTTGGTAAACTTTTGGATAGACAAATTATGATATAAAAAGTATTTTTGCATATTAAATGATTATCAAATACTAGAGAAGACAATAAAGGAAAAGTTCAACTTTTTCTACCTGGTCGTTGTCCTTATCATCATCTTACTAGAAATGCAACAGAAAGACTCCCTTTAGGGCTGTTTGGTTGCAAGATTATGAAATTTGGATTCCAAAATAGTACGGTTGAAAATTTCTGGATTTGGTAATTTGTTGTTTGGTTGGCTTTGGATTTTTAGTATTGGATTTGTGGATCCTTATAATTTTTGTTTGGTTGGTGAAGAAAAAGGGATTTGGATTTGAGGATTTTAGAAAGAGATGGATAGAGAGATGATTATTAAATAAATAAAGTACCACGTGTCTCATCTAAAAGTACAATGTAAAGTTCTAAATCCTTCAAAATTCTTTAAAAAATTTAGGATTCAGGAATCCATGTTTTGTGGTGGACCCTCCATAAAAAAACAAAGGAATTCTGGAAATCCTAATTCTCCAACCAAACACAAAATTATGGAAACACAAAATTATGGAATTCAGGATTCTACTATCTAACTCCTATAAAATCCTGCAACCAGCCCTAATCAACTTCTTGGTATAGGGGACAAATCCACGTACAAGAAGATTTTTTTGAAGATTTTTTCAAAAAAGAAAATAGTCTTCAAGACCCAAAATCCAAGCAACACATAAAATAAATATGAATTCTTATCAACTTCTTTCAAATCAAATCATAGATAAACAAATAGATACATGAGCAAATATAAAGCTAATTTACTCCCAGCTTATGATCGGTTTAGTTATTCCAATGGGGAAGAGGATCAAAACATGCCGCTGAAAGACTCTACTAAGACAAAACGATGGGCTGTCAAGAACGTAGAGGAGGTAGGATGGGCAGTTGGTCAGATCTAGTATGGATCGTGCATGGACGATTGTTGGAGTCGGCGGCTCTCCTAGGGTTCCATCATCTGGGATCCCTGGAGAAGAGGATCAAGTTGGCCCTTGCGAATAGCTTGATGCACTATCTCCCTTCAACCCTTTGAGCGAAATGATAATTAATTCTATCGTTCATGAATAAAATATGAATGGTTTTGTCTTTTACAAGAAAAGAGAGAGAACGTGTGTGGATAATCTTATAAAAATCCTATGAGATTCTCTCTCCATTGTATTAATCATTTGTCTCATTAATTACAAGATCATCTACTTTTTCTATTCTTGTAAATGACAAAACTATTAAATTTTTATTTATTTATATGAGGGCACAAATGAGCTTTCGACATAGACATGTTCCATTTAATAAGAGTCGGGTATTATGGAGGTTTGTCTCATCATATATTTTATACTCATATACCTCTCATGGTTTTTCTAATGTAGGACTATACTATCACAAATCCCATCACTTCTCCTCACATGCAATGTGATTGTCGCGTAGATCGTACAACACATATAAATGTGAGCCTTTCAGAGACAAGTGTATGGCTCTTTCAAAGATGCAACACAGCACAAAGATACTAGTCTATTAAAGACATGTAGATGGCTCTCTATCAGAAGTGCTTTTAAGTGCTAATCCGCGAATGTTATCAACAAGGCTCTGGTACCATATTAAAACTATTGTTCACAATCCACGAATCATATTTCAACAAAAACCATCCTTATTTTAACCATGAATGAATAAAGAGTAAATAAAATAATTATCCACATTGTATAACTAAGCAAGCTGCTTATTGCATGCGACTAAATTAGCCTTACTAAAAAATAATTGAGAAAAGAAAATTCAAATGCATGACCAAATCAATTCTCAACTATTGACCCACCTACTTGAGCCAAATCTCAAACCCCCGGCATCTCCAACTCGGTCCAAATTCAAAAACCTAGCTGACTCACTCACCCTCTCTCTCCTCACCCTCCCTCTCTCCTCCTCCTCCACCGCCTTCCCTACTCTTTCTCTCACCTCCCTAACCTCCTCCCAAAACCCATCCCAACCTTTCCATTTCCCTTTACACCCCTCCAACCTCCTAAGCAAGCAAAGCAACTCCACACAATCACCAAACCCTAGCTCCCCTACCCTCTCCTTCACTTCTTGAACCCTAACCCTAACCCTATGCTCCGTTCTCACCCTCTCCTCTCCCACCACCCTCGCCACCTCGAACACGAGCTCGTTCTCTCCCAGCATCTGCATGTCGGGCTGCCGGTTGATCTCCTCGAGGACGGAGACCACCGCGTCGAGTTCAGAGATGAGGTCTTTGTTCAAGAGAGAGGTTAGCCGGTCGGATTCGTCGACTTTGTCGTTAAGGCCGAGCGCATGAGTCGAGAGAAGCAATTCTAAGACACAAGCATACCTGTTAGATGTTATATATGTCAGCCCGATATATATACACTGTCATCCTACAACTATTAGTTATTCGATCTAGACATGATACCAGCACATAAGTACAACAGGATTTTAGGTTCATAGCAACCTCAACATTTTTTAATTAAAAAGTACATTTTTTTAAATTAAACTCTAAAAGCTAGAGTTTGCAGAACTTAATTTGGACCGAAGTTTTCGAAGTTCCATTTATCTCAGCTTTATATATATATATATATATATATATATATATATATATATATATATATATATATATATATATAACCGGGTTTGATAAAATTTAAACGGAATATGAATGTTATATCGGCTTGATATACGTTATTATTTCAAAACCCATGAATTAATTGACAACTAGCTAAATTAAACTTTAAGGGAGAGCATATACCAGCGGACCCAGGAAGACAGGGAAAGGGAGCTAGGGCTCCTAAACGATGAGAAATTGAGGGGGCTTCTTCGTCCCGATGAGGGTACAAGAGACGATACCAACGAGTCCACAAGCACGAACGAAGCATGCGAGAGGAGGTGGTGGAGTGAGATTAAGCACTTGAGGGCGACAGATGCCGTTCCCGCAGAGGAGAGGCGGGAAGACAGCGCACGGACGAGGGCGGTAGCCGACAAACGGGACGACCGGCCGAAGGCAAGGAGGGCGGAGAGACGGTGCAGGGAGGGAGGGGCGGAGGAAGGGTGGTGTGGGGTGGCAAGGAGGACGGCGAGGGCCGGGGAGGAGGTGGTGGTGGTGAGGGAGGCTTTGTCTCTCAGGGAGGCCAAGAGGTTGTGGAAGGTGTGATGGCCCATATGTATTGCAGATATGCAAGGGTGTCAATGGATCGAATAGGTTTAGTGTTCGCATTGTAAGCGTGTTTTTATATGATTCGTGGGATAAGAAAAGTGGAGACAAAGAAGCTTCCTTCTATGATTGAAATTGTTTTACTTTCAAATTACCCACGTGAATTTTTGTTACAGAATATTTTGACAAAAGAAACCTACTCCCCTGTGCTTTTTTGTATGATTATGTCAACTCCTCGGGCCCTGTTTGAATGTAGAGTTCGGATCACTATAGCTCGTCTTAAAGTGGAGAGGGAATGCAAATTATGTTTTGCAAGTTTTCGAACTATAAAATTATAGTTTGCAAAACTTTAATCGGATTGGAGTTGAAGTTGAGATAACCGCATTTGGACTGAGATGGTTATCTCAACTCCAAAACTGTCTCCAAACAGAATTCAGCTTACATTTTGGAGATTAGTTTTCTAAACTTCATGAAACTCCAGTTTACCAAAAAGCTAAATTGCCTTTCCAAACGGTGCCTTAACTTTAAAAACCACTGCCCCGAGGTAGATACATAAAATCCCAAAAGTACTAAGATAATTACCTGCTCTTCGTTTACAGTTTATATGTAGGTTCTGGAGACCATAATTTTGGGCATCATTGTAGAATTTTTTTTCTTCAAGAACTGTTAATCCGTATTCCACTTCAGTTTTTTCTAAGGGTAAAAAAGGACAAATCGTCAACAACAACAAAAATAAAAAATCCGACAAACTTTCCTGATGTCAAAATCGTTAGCTACAATATATCTATAGTTTCTTGCAATATTGCATACATATTGTATAAACTAGTATGTGTGTAAAATTTAGCAGTATGCATATTGCATAAAAACCATAAAAATATGCAGCTAGCAAGATATTTCAAGGAACTATAAAGATATGTAGCCCTATTAATACTCTTATCAGCCTTCTTAGACGGACACGGAATGACGTGAAATTATTCAGTGTCCGGTCATGAAATTAAGAGAAAGAAATAAGAACACAGACACAATCAAAATGTTTAAAAGGTGCCCGAAATTCTTGATCTCTTCCTGTCCGGACGTATTACAGAATAATTTTTCCAGTGAGCGACTTCTTTCCAGCAGTTAGGATTCTTTTGTGAACAACGATTAGAAGAAACCAACACATGGGGCTTTCTAATTGGGCGAGCCAGCTGGTTTTCTCAAGGATAGTGAAAGCATCCCAATATCGAACACACTGAAGAATTTCACTTGTTAATTATCGAATATAATAATAAGAGTGATATTTTTTCTACCGGTGCGGTAGTGATGGGGCTCCTTCTCGGGTCTCCGTCAGAAGTTGTCTTCCGTTGATCTAGAGGTGAACTTGACCGATTATCCTTCGCTGTGTATGGATCTCAATGGGTTTTTGGGGGAAGATGTGAGATGTGGAAGTTGCCGCCGAATACCTGCAAAGAAGTCCCGGGGTGGTTTGGTACCACCGAGGACCTTCCGACGCTCAAGTTAGTGATGAAATTCGAGCAGAGTAACGGCGTAAAAGTGTAAGGAATGGTTTGCTTAACCCCTCTGTGATGGGGGTTTATAAAGCGGTGGTGGCACGCAACGGCAGGCGCGAGAATCTCGCTGGCAGTCACGTTCCCGACATCACGCCCACGTGGAGAGCGGATCGCCCATTAATGGGGATCGTGGAGGCGTGGAACATGGGATGTTGCGGGCGGAGAATCCGCGCATGGCGAGATTCGCGGAACGGCGGTTACGCCTGTGAGTGGTGGAGTTGGTCGGAGGGACGAGGAAGACGGCCTCGGCTGAGGGCTCGGGGAAGAGCGAAGAGGCCGAGAAGTCTTTGTCCTGTTGCATCTCGGGCGAGCTGAGGGGCCGAGGAGGCTAATTTGCAGGGGGGCCCCGAGGGGGCCAGTTTGCACTTGCAGGTCGGGCACATGGGACGTGGTCGGCCCCCGTGGACCCTTTCTTCTGAGTCTTGGGACACGTCATCTGCCACGTGTCCTGATCTTGGAGGTCGCCAATATCGAGCGTCATCATTAGCCCCCCACTCTTGCCCCGTCCAGCTAGCGGGTCGGGTCAGGAGTGGACTGTCGGGCCCCCCGAGGTGAGCTCCTTCTTAGGGTTATGCCGGGAAGAATCCTCGAGCCGTCGGTTGTCTTTTCCGCTAGCGAATCGAGGCGAGATCTTTGCATTTAAGGAGGGTGCGCCGCTTCGTTCACTCTGCATTCGAAGCGACGGTCCACGTGTCGAGCGCCAACTGGCTGATGTGACGTGCGCAGGTCTGCGGCGTTTGACGGGACGCGGCCAATCCCTGGGCTGCCACGTGGAGCGATCGGAGTCGCTGGGCGTGAGGAGCCGTTTCGGCGGGAGACGATGGCCGCCATTGGATGAGGCCGTATGCGGTAATAAATACGGGTGGGGCCCGCCCTAGGGCCCTTACTCTCTCATATTCCTCATTCTCAAGCCCCAGCTGCTCGGCGCTCGTCTCCCTTCTCTTGTTCCCAACCTTTGAAGAGTTTCCTTCCCAGGTTAGATGTCTTCCCCGGTAGAATCAGTACACGTCGTAGGAGAAGATGATAGGGTTCCTTTAGATGCGTCCGAGTCTCCTCGGGGAGCAGGGGCTGGGCTCACTCCCCGAGGCTGTGAGGCGGGGGCCGCCTCCAGGGAGGAGGCGGTAGATGTAGCCCCCAGCACCCCGTGCTGGGTGAGGCATGGGGACGAGCTCGCCAATGCTCGAGCTCGCTTCCACATTCCCCCGCGCTATATGCTTCGTCTGGCCGAGGAAGGAGAGAGGGCAGACCAGGTACGGGGCAGGGAGATTGCCCTGTATTTGGAAGCTTTTTGGGGCGGAATGCGCTTGCCCTTCTCTCGTGAGGTCATCGCCGCTCTGAATTTCTTCGGCTTGGCTCCTGGCCAGTTGGTGCCGAACGCGTGGAGGATCCTCCTTGGGTTCCTGATCCGCCTGAAGCCGCAGACGATTCCTTTCAACCTTTCCCTTCTCGATTCCTCCCTCGCTTTTAAGAGTCACCCCGGCGGTCGAGCTGGCGACCCGAGGTGGGTTTATATTACTTTTAGGAAGTGGCCCGGGGTCGCCGCCGGGACGGGGGTCGTGGCCTTGCCCTCCTCCATCCATGACTGGAAGAAGAAGTTTTTGTAACACCCAGCCCTTTTTATACCAATAGTTGTGTTCTCGTTAACTTATAAGATTTTACTTTATTTATAATTAATTATTAGTTTATTTATTTTAAAAACCCCTTTTTAAACCCTAACCCAAACTATAATGCATTCCTCAGCCGTTTTCCTTTTATTGAAATTAAACTCAAAACAAACCTTATGCATATTTTTCCCGACTAAAGTCAGCCCCTGAACCCAAACCCTAGTTCTAATTAATTATCCTAAACCATAAACCCAGGCCCATGCTTAATCATATTTTCTTTACTCTAAAATTTCCCAAGCCCATTCATTTTTATAACAAAATTTTCTTTTCCTTTTCAAACCCTCAGCCCATTCCTTCATTTCTCATAAACTTAAAATTTATCCCCCGGCCCGGCCCCCTACTTCTAATTTATTCTTTGATTATAAAATCTTTGGCCCAGCCCACTCACTCCAGCCCACACCCTTCACTATTTCCTTTTTTTTTTTCTCCGGCCCACTCCCGTTTCAGCCCTCAACCCCACGCCCGCTTCAAAATCGAACCCGACCCGCCTCCTACAGTATCGTCTCCTCCAACGGCTCTTCCCGCCTTCCTCGCTCGCGATCCACGATCTCCGTCGCCTTCTCACCAACGCTCGCACACTCTTCGCCGCACCTCGCGCCTCGTCTCTCTTTCTCTTTCCCCTCTATCATTCCCTCTCTTTTCCCCCTCTCTCTGTTTTCTCCCTCTACTCCCTCACCCAACCCACAGCACCCCTCGAGCTCCCCACTGCCTTCGTCACTCCGCCGTCAACGACGACGACTTCGACCACCATTCACCTCCTCTTCCTCCGCCTCTAACCATCACCACAACCCTCACCACCATCAACCACAAACCCCTACACCGTCATCCTCATACTCGAACCCATCTCCTTCCTCCTCATCAAAACTCGCCCCACCACCGTCGACGACTGCCGACACCTCGTCTTTTCTCGCCTCGCCTCCATTCTCTCCACTTGATCTCCCCCACCATCATCCACCGAGCTCGCCTCCTCCGTCCATCTCCATTGACGGGGCACTCCTTCAATCACAACCCCATTTCCCCGCACACCATCACCGGAGGCACACCTTCGACGACACCACCCCTGCAATCTCCCTCTCTCTCTCCCTTGATCTCTCTTTCCCGATCTCTCCCTCACTCCCGATCTTCCCCTCTCTTTCTCACTGTCTCTCCTTCTCTCTCTCTCTCTCTCTCTGCTTGCTCCCTCTCTGTTCTCTCTCTCTTTCTCATTCTATCCTCTCTGTCTCTCTCTCTCCCTGCATCTCATTTCTCTCTCTCTCTTCCTTAATACACTCTCTCCCTCTCTCTCTCAGTACTCTCCCTCTCTCTCACTCAGTACACTCTCCCCCCCTCTCTCAGTACTCTCTCTCTCTCTCTCTCTCAGTTCCCTCTCTCCCTCTAACTGTTTCTCTCTCTCTAACTCTTTCTCTCTCAATACCTCTCTCCCTCTGCAATCCCTCACCATCGGCCTCGACACACCAACGATCACCACCCTCGCCGTCAAGACCCCAGCAACCAAGCCACTGCCGAGACTCGAGTTCGAGCCAAGTCAAGTTTCCGTGCCGTGCGTGTGTCGCGATCGTGACGTTACCGTCACCGTACATCCCTGAGACGTGTCCAGGCAAGTTTTATACTTGCTACATGCTAATTGGTATTAATTACGAACTACAATTTTATAAATTCTATACTAAATATGCTCGATAAATTATACGATGCAACTGTTTGATGTGTGATCCCAATGAAATTACTTGTCTAATTTGACGGAACTAGATTGTATAATCTGGCATGTATGGCTATGAGTATAGTGTGTGAATTTCGTTGGATAATTTGACCGTTAATGACTAAAACGACTGCCTCCAAGTTTACTCGTAAAACTGGAATTTTATTGTACCTGAAAACCGTTAAATTCGCCATAAATTATATACACACTGGAATGATGCGATCTAGGGCTCAAATCGAAGCCAACTCGACGAACTTTAACCTAGACTAGTTTCCAGACATTCCTGTACTTAAACTGTGACAATAATTGGATCGGAGTACGATTCTGTATATAAATTCGCCATAAATTATATACACACTGGATTGATGCGATCTAGGGCTCAAATCGAAGCCAACTCGATGAAATTTAACCTAGACTAGTTTCCAGACATTCCTGTACTTAAACTGTGACAATAATTGGATCGGAGTACGACTCTGGACTGCAGTCCAGAGTGACTCCAGTTGTGGTTCACTATCCCGTAATGAACACCACCCTGTTTCCTTAACTCGTAGGTTGCGGAACTCCGCTGTTTATTATAGGTGAATCTGTTAGCTAGACAACACAATTGGTTTCATTCTGTTTCGTTATCGTTTGATATTTAATCGGTAATTTAATAGTTGTGGACGTATAACAGTCCAGAATAGATTCTGAGATGACATATTAATGTAAAACCATGTATAACTCCTGACGTGCAGATGCGATTGAAGATCCGTCTATTGCGTTGAATACCTTACTAAAAACCCTAGATTTCATCCAACTGTAGCGTCACTGAAATCTGATCCCAACTGGGATTAAAATGCGTTGCGAAACGTACTTCCAATTCTGAAACCGGATTTCCAGCCGTGAACGCTTAAAATGAAATGGCTATAATTAATGATCCTGGAACCCGATTGGCATGAAACTAAATTCGATGGATAGATAACTGAACATAATAATTATTACCTGTTCATCGTCTCACTAAATTGTAACCGTATGATTTATGATAAATTATGCAAGTGGTATATTATTGATTCAGGACATCCTAAACATGCTTTATATACTGTGCACGCATCATATTAGATACATGTCACTGCATCGATAACCTAGTGATAACGTGCATTTACCCAGTGTTAGGCTTTAGTGATGATTGTGGCAAGTACGTTAGTGTTCGTGTATCAGTGAATAAGTGAAAGTGATACGTACTTATACATAATCAGTGAACCTTATTATTATATTGCATTGTCGACGTCTGTGGGACACGTGTACGTGTGACTATAAGTGGTATGGGACACTTATGGGAGCTCTTGCATGGGTGTCACAGATAAGGCACCAGACACTGCCATTTATCTTAGGTATTAGTCGGGATGTGCTTGATGGAGGTCCTGCCTCCAGTTCTCGCGCAGACTTGTCACAGACCGATTGGTAGTTAGGGTTATGGTTGGCGTTTGATGTAGACCACGGGGTATGGGGTAGTTTGAGTGCGAGTTCAATAGAATCTCTGGAGTCCCATGCCGGCTTATATATTTAGGGAGATATATGGAGATTTACAGGGTATGTGATTATCACCGTGATATACATGTTGGGCCCGTGGTCCCTTGCCCTTGGGTTCTACCCTTGGGTGGAGGACACTCGCGAGTGGTTGACTCTCACACTTGGACTGATGATAGGCTTAGTGACATGTACAGTGAGACTTAAAGACTGGTAGGGATACTGGCATTGATATAGCTTACTTACTGTGTTGACATACGTGGCATATCGTTCTACTGCTTTTACTGTTCCGCTGCATTGATTACTGCATATTCATATCCATGTTGTCATTGATTCACTGTTATACATATCTATTACTACTGTTAGAATTGTCACATGATTTTATATATATATTATATTGCTATTGTGTCGCTCTGACGACCTGAGTATGCATGCTCAGTGAGAGGAGAAGATTTAGCCTGGACCAGGACTAGACGTACATCACGGACATCTTGATTTACCATCCAGGGTTATACCCTTTTGTTTCCCATCAGGTCAGTTCTTTACATTGTTTGTTTCAGTTACTGCATTTCTCATTACCTGCGTGTCATTTAATGATTGCCAATTAAAACTAGAAGCCGAAGTGTGACTACGGCAGTATATTTCCTTGACCGTAGGAGCATGGCTGGCCTTGTCAACCCCTCGTATTCCGTATTTTGGGAAGCGGGGCGTGACATGGTTTAGTTGGTATCAGAGCCGGGTTTTGCTTCGATTGGGATTGCAGTTTTCCGTGTAAAGCTTGACAATCCAAGACATCCCTCAGTCAGGATTGTAAACTTGATATCCTTGATCCATGTTCATATTGATTGTTCAGCTATCCATTCGCTAGGGTTTCGGGTGACTTGACAAGGTTACGTGGTTGCAATTGCACTACCGTATTCTATTCAAGTGACTTAAAGTCATACAGTTGATTCCCCACTTGTAATAAATTCATCACCTCTGATATTCTTGAATCTTTGTCCTATCCATATTATATTTTGATTCATTTAGCTTGTGACTTATATCATTCTCAAAATTGTTGTCTCAGGATCATGTCTTCCAACGACTCTTCATCTATATCCGCTCCCCAGAATCAGACCATTGAGATTCTGAGTGTACTGCAAGGTCTAAAGGAAGCCCAGGAGCGAACAAACGACTTGTTGGCTGAAGGACTGAGAAGACAGGTGAATCAGGCACCAGCGGGAGTCACAAATTATAAAAGGATCCCCGTTAGACGAGGAAAAGAGAAGAAAATGAAGCGCCAATTTGTTTCCCCATGACAGAAGCAGCAGAAGACCCCTTGTTGTGGGTACTGTAAGAGGCCAGGACATCTTCAGAGGGATTGTCGCCTCGCCCAAGGGAAATGTCTGATATGCGGGTCCAACGAACATCTCATCAACGGTTGCCCAGAAAGGAAAGAACTACAAGGAGGAGACTCGTCCACACTCCCCACTTCTGCCAAATGAGGATTACTGCGTAGTTCGAATTTCGAGAATAAAGCGGACCCAACACAGGATTCAACTCGTGTAACGATGATGCAGCGGTCTAGCAATCAAAGAAGAATTCTCTTCTTTATCTACTTTCAGTAATAATGTTGTCATCTTTTTATGAATATTTCTTTTCGTTTGAAATCTTGTATCCGTTGAAAATTTTAATTGAATGCAATAAAATTTGAATCATAATACATGTATCATTCTCTTGTCATTTCCCCTTGTTCATACTGTTCATTAGCACAACATTTTAATTTTGATTTTTCAATTCCTTCCACCGCATATCTTCCCATACTTCGTACACTTAGCCATTTTCCTGATGTATTCCATTGCCTAATCATGACTCTTTTTCTTTCAGGCCATGGCCCACCCTGGAGCAGCGCCGCATCTAGATGAGGATGTACAGTCTTGCGTTTCCTTAGACCGCACGCTGGTGAGTTCTGACGATGAGATCAACGGTCCCCAAATCAATTTCGGAGACCACGATCCAGAGGACGAAGGAGCAGCCGCCCCCGGGTTTGACAAGATAGGCGATTCCGACGAAGAGGAAGGAGACCCTGAAGAGAACCCGATAGAGGAAGACCCCGAGGAAGAACCGATAGAAGAAAATCCAGTGGAGGAAAATCCCATGGAAGAGAATCCAGGAGAAGAGAATCCCATGGAATCGGACCTCGATGAAGAAGCTCCATCCGAGGAAGAAGGACCAGAAGATCAAGACCCTGCGGTGGGAGAACTCCTAATGGCGATACCTGCGAGGCGCTATGGAAATGGACGCCCCTACCTGAGTGCGCGAGCCTACCGCAACCTGCTGAATCTCCACAACCGCGACTGACGGGATTTCTTTTGATGTTGTCTTTCCGGCCAAATAAAAATCTGTGTATAGTTTAGGGCCACATTTTGTTTCTGATGATACTTTGTTTAAAAAAATTTCTAGAATGGAATAAATTGCTGAGTTCGCTAATCTTTCGATTTTCTTAGTTTACTTGCTACTTGATCATTTCTAATGAACAATTATTTCCTCTACTGAGATCTGTCCACCTCCACCCCTTACTTTGCTTTAACCCTCATTAAGTTTAACTCGTACCACACCCGATCTTTTGAGGTCCACCCTCCATCCTTCGCCTGTGCCTCGTTTGAGATCCTTCTGGGAGGAGAAAATGTTGGAGAAACTTCCGAGTTCGCTAACCCTTCAAATTCTTGATTCATAGGATGTACCGACCGTTATCCTCCCCATACTCCTTCCCTTGTAGTCATTTGTTGTTTACCCTTACATCCTGTGATGACCCGATCCTAATCTCCTTGATCTTCAGCCTAAAGCCACCATACTTCAACCTTTGAATGATCCACACTTCCTTGTAATCATTACCCTAGCTAGCCCTATACCTATTTGTATTCTTCCTTTTACCTTAACTATATTTAGGGACAGAGTTATTCGAAAATTAGTTTTCATTATTTTGGTATTTATCAAAGAGTGTGTGTTATTGATTACTCCGTTTTATGTATCTTGAGTACACTATTATTATTCTCATTTTCAGTAGCGCACCCTTACACCGCGCAAATTTTGTTCCATGTTTCTTATTTTTCACTATATGAGTTTTCTAAGCTATTTTAAAACTTTTTGACCGATACATTATCCTAAAATGTTTTAACCTACCGACTAATTTTTCACTACTTTATCGTCGTTACTTTATTTTTGGGTATTGGGTCTATGGTTACTATTATAAATGGTTATGCCTTATACTTATTATTTCTGATGTGCTATTTTTGATATACTTATATGTGCATATATTTTGGTTTCGATTTTATCGAGTACGCCTCGAATAATATTGTTCATTATTGTTGTTATTTATATTCCCGTATATATGTAGTTTGCTCTTATAATTATTCCTGCCGTATACCTACTTAAACTTATCTTTTGTATGTTGTTTTTTTACATGTTTATACCTTCAAATTTCTTCGTCCACGTATTTCAAGTAAAACTTTATGTGTTAGTTTGCAATATAATAGCTTTCGCCTATGTTTGTATAACTTATCTTTTATTTTAAATTTCGAGCACGAAATTTTTATAAGGGTGGTATGATGTAACACCCAGCTATTTTTATACCAATAGTTGTGTTCTCGTTAACTTATAAGATATTACTTTATTTATAATTAATTATTAGTTTATTTATTTTAAAAACCCCTTTTTAAACCCTAACCCAAACTATAATGCATTCCTCAGCCGTTTTCCTTTTTTTGAAATTAAACTCAAAACAAACCTTATGCATATTTTTCCCGACTAAAGTCAGCTCCTGAACCCAAACCCTAGTTCTAATTAATTATCCTAAACCATAAACCCAGGCCCATGCTTAATCATATTTTCTTTACTCTAAAATTTCCCAAGCCCATTCATTTTTATAACAAAATTTCCTTTTCCTTTTCAAACCCTCAGCCCATTCCTTCATTTCTCATAAACTTAAAATTTATCCCCCGGCCCGGCCCCCTTCTTCTCATTTATTCTTTGATTATAAAATCTTTGGCCCAGCCCACTCACTCCAGCCCACACCCTTCACTATTTTCCTTTTTTTTTCTCCGGCCCACTCCCGTTTCAGCCCTCAACCCCACGCCCGCTTCAAAATCGAACCCGACCCGCCTCCTACAGTATCGTCTCCTCCAACGGCTCTTCCCGCCTGCCTCGCACGCGATCCACGATCTCTGCCGCCTTCTCGCCAACGCTCGCGCACTCTTCGCCGCACCTCGCGCCTCGTCTCTCTTTCTCTTTCCCCTCTATCATTCCCTCTCTTTCCCCCCTCTCTCTGTTTTCTCCCTCTACTCCCTCACCCAACCCACAGCACCCCTCGAGCTCCCCACTGCCTTCGTCACTCCGCCGTCAACGACGACGGCTTCGACCACCATTCACCTCCTCTTCCTCCGCCTCTAACCATCACCACAACCCTCACCACCATCAACCACAAACCCCTACACCATCATCCTCATACTCGAATCCATCTCCTTCCTCCTCATCAAAACTCGCCCCACCGCCGACGACGACTGCCGACACCTCGTCTTTTCTCGCCTCGCCTCCATTCTCTCCACTTGATCTCCCCCCACAATCATCCATCGAGCTCGCCTCCTCCGGCCATCTCCATCGACGGGGCACTCCTTCAATCACAACCCCATTTCCCCGCACACCATCACCGGAAGCACACCTTCAACGACACCGCCCCTGCAATCTCCCTCTCTCTCTCCCTTGATCTCTCTTTCCCGAGCTCTCCCTCACTCCCGATCTTCCCCTCTCTTTCTCACTGCTTGCTCCCTCTCTGTTCTCTCTCTCTCTCTGCTTGCTCCCTCTCTGTTCTCTCTCTCTTTCTCATTCTATCCTCTCTGTCTCTCTCTCTCCCTGCATCTCATTTCTCTCTCTCCTCCTTAATACACTCTTCCCCCCTCTCTCTCAGTACTCTCCCTCTCTCTCACTCAGTACACTCTCCCCCTCTCTCAGTACTCTCTCTCTCTCTCTCTCAGTTCCCTCTCTCCCTCTAACTGTTTCTTTCTCTCTAACTCTTTCTCTCTCAATACCTCTCTCCCTCTGCAATCCCTCACCATCGGCCTCGACACACCAACGATCACCACCCTCGCCGTCAAGACCCCAGCAACCAAGCCACTGCCGAGACTCGAGTTCGAGCCAAGTCGAGTTGCCGTGCCGCGCGTGTATCGCGATCGTGACGTTACCGTCACCGTACATCCCCGAGACGTGTCCAGGCAAGTTTTATACTTGCTACATGCTAATTGGTATTAATTACGAACTACAATTTTATAAATTCTATACTAAATATGCTCGATAAATTATACGATGCAACTGTTTGATGTGTGATCCCAATGAAATTACTTGTCTAATTTGACGGAACTAGATTGTATAATCTGGCCCGTATGGCTGTGAGTGTAGTGTGTGAATTTCGTTGGATAATTTGACCGTTAATGACTAAAACGACTGCCCCCAAGTTTACTCGTAAAACTGGAATTTTATTGTACCTGAAAACTGTTAAATTCTCCATAAATTATATACACACTGGATTGATGCGCTCTAGGGCTCAAATCGAAACCAACTCGACGAACTTTAATCTAGACTAGTTTACAGACATTCCTGTACTTAAACTGTGACAATAATTGGATCGTAGTACGACTCTGGACTGCAGTCCAGAGTGACTCCAGTTGTGGTTCACTGTCCCGTAATGAACACCACCCTGTTTCCTTAACTCGTAGGTTGCGGAACTCCGCTGTTTATTATAGGTAAATCTGTTAGCTAGACAACACAATTGGTTTCATTCTGTTTCGTTATTGTTTGATATTTAATCGGTAATTTAATAGTTGTGGACGTATAACAGTCCAGAATAGATTCTGAGATGACATATTAATGTAAAACAGTGTATAACTCCTGACGTACAGATGTGATTGAAGATCCGTCTATTGCGTTGAATACCTTACTGAAAACCCTAGATTTCATCCAACTGTAGCGTCGCTGAAATCTGATCCCAACTGGGATTAAAATGCGTTGCGAAACGGATTCCAATTCTAAAACCGGATTTCCAGCCGTGAACGCTTAAAATGAAATGGCTATAATTAATGATCCTGGAACCCGATTGGCATGAAACTAAATTTGATGGATAGATAACTGAACATACTAATTATTACCTGTTCATCGTCTCACTAAATTGTAACCGTATGATTTATGATAAATTATGCAAGTGGTATATTATTGATTCAGGACATCCTAAACATGCTTTATATACTGTGCACGCATCATATCAGATACATGCCACTGCATCGATAACCTAGTGATAACGTGCATTTACCCAGTGTTAGGCTTTAGTGATGATTGTGGCAAGTACGTTAGTGTTCGTGTATCAGTGAATAAGTGAAAATGATACGTACTTGTACACAATCAGTGAACCTTATTATTATATTGCATTGTCGACGTCTGTGGGACACGTGTATGTGTGACTATAAGTGATATGGGACACTTATGGGAGCTCTTGTACGGGTGTCACAGATAAGGCACCAGACACTGCCATTTATCTTAGGTATTAGTCGGGATGTGCTTGATGGAGGTCCTGCCTCCAGTTCTCGCGCAGACTTGTCACAGACCGATTGGTAGTTAGGGTTATGGTTGGCGTTTGATGTAGACCACGGGGTGTGGGGTCGTTTGAGTGCGAGTTCAACAGAATCTCGGGAGTCCCATGCCGGCTTATATATTTAGGGAGATATATGGAGATTTACAGGGTATGTGATTATCACCGTGATATACATGTTGGGCCCGTGGTCCCTTGCCCTTGGGTTCTACCCTTGGGTGGAGGACACTCGCGAGTGGTTGACTCTCACACTTGGACTGACGATAGGCTTAGTGACCTGTACAGTGAGACTTAAAGATTGGTAGGTATACTGGCATTGAAATATCTTACTTACTGTGTTGACATACGTGGCATATCGTTCTACTGCTTTTACTGTTCCGCTGCATTGATTACTGCATATTCATATCCATGTTGTCATTGATTCACTGTTATACATATCTATTACTACTGTTAGAATTGTCACATGATTATATATATATATATATTATATTGCTATTGTGTCGCTCTGACGACCTGAGTACGCTTGCTCAGTGAGAGGAAAAGATTTAGCCCGGACCAGAACTAGACGTACATCACGGACATCTTGATTTACCATCCAGGGTTATACCCTTTTGTTTCCCATCAGGTCAGTTCTTTACATTGTTTGTTTCAGTTACCGCATTTCTCATTACTTGCGTGTCATTTCCTGATTGCCAGTTAAAACTAGAAGCCGAAGTGTGACTACGGCAGGATATTTCCATGACCGTAGGAGCATGACTGGCCTTGTCAACCCCTCATATTCCGTATTTTGGGAAGCGGGGCGTGACAGTTTTTCTTCGTCTCCCCTCCCGAGGGCGAGGACTGGCCGGTGCCCACCAAGTGGTAGAGGGAGAAGAGTCTGCCGGGGAACCTGTCCGACGACCCCGCCGCGGTGAGAGTGGCGTCGTGGGAGCCCATCCCTCGATACGATGTGCTTCTGTCCGAGAGGGCTTTGAGCTGGGCCGGGCTTAGCCCCGTCGAGTTCGTTGGTAAGTTAGGCTTGCTTTCTGGGTTTATGTTTTACTCGCATTGCTGATAAGTGGGGTATTTGTTTTGTGCAGGATCCATGGACTTCGGCGTTCTCCGAGATGCTATGCGCCAACCGAGGCAGCCTGCTAGGGCTAAGGGAGCCATCTCTTCCCGGACGCAGGCTGCCCCCACTCCCACCGCCCCGGTAGTGGTGCCCTGAGGACGCTCGGCGATGGATCCCGCCCCGGGCCCCAGCAGAGTGTCGGGCCGGAAGCGGGCTCTGATTGTGGAGGACACGGCCTCGGAAGAGGAGATCGGCTCCCCCACGGAGACGCTCAAGAGGAGTTCCCGGAGACCCTCCCGGGGCCGGTCTTTGCCGACTGTGGTGGAGGAAGGGGGCTCCGGTTCACGGTGCCGTCCGGGCTGTCGGTCGCGGACAGCCTCCTCCACGAGTGTCACGCCCCGCTTTCCAAAATACAGAATACGAGGGGCTGACAAGGCCAGCCATGCTCCTACGGTCAAGGAAATATCCTGCCGTAGTCACACTTCGGCTTCTAGCTTTACGTGGTAATCAGTAAACAATGCGCAGGTAATGAGAAATGCAGTAACAGAAACAAAATAAATACAAAGAACTGACCCGATGGAGGTAAAAAGAGTATAGCTCTGGATAGCTGATCAAGATGTACGCGATGCACGTCTGGTCCTGGTCTAGGCTAGATCCACTCCTCACTCTGAGCATGCATACTCAGGTCGTCAGAGCGACACAATAGCAATATATATATAAAGATGCAAGTGGCAACTCGAACAGTGATAATAGATATATAACAGTAAATCAAGACGGTACAGATATGAATATAGAGTAACCAATGAAGTGTCTAATAGATCAGGTGAACAGTAAAGCAGTAAAATAGTATGCCAGGTATGTCAACACAGTAATTAATGTATATCAATGCCATTATCCCTATCAGTCTCTAAGTCTCACTGTACAGGTCACTAAGCCTATCGTCAGTCCAAGTGTGAGAGTCAACCACTCGCGAGTGTCCTCCATCCAAGGATAGGACCCAAGGGCAAGGGACCACGGGCCCAAAATATAACTCACGGTAATAATCATGTACCATGTAAATCTCCATATATCTCCATATATATAACCCGGCATGGGACTCCCGAGATTTTGTTGAACTCACACTCAAACTACCCCACACCCCGTGGTCTACATCAAACGCCAACCATAACCTCAAATACCGGTCGGTCCATGACAAGTCTGCGCGAGAACTGGAGACAGGATCTCCATCAAGCACGTCCCGACTAATACCCAAGATAAATGGCCAGTGTCTGGTGTCTTATCTGTAACCCCCATGCAAGAGCTTCCATAAGTGTCCCTTACCACTTATAGTCACACTTACATGCGTCCCACAGACGTCGACAATGCATTAGAATAATAGGGTTCACTGATTGTGTACAAGTACGTGTCACTTTCACTTATCCACTCATGCACGAACACTAACGTACTTGCCACAATCACCACTAATACCTAACCCTGGGTAATGCACATGATCACTAGGCTACCAATGCAATAACATATACATATGATGTGATGAGAAAACAGTATGTAAGGCAGGATTAAGATGTCATATGTCGGTGTCCTATCACTTGCATAATTTATCATAAATAATATATGCCAAAATTTAGCGAAACAATGAACAGAGGATAAGTAGTATGTGTGATTATCAATCCAGCGAATTTGGTTTCACGTCTAACGGGTTTTAGGATCACTAGATATGGTCATTTCATTTTAAGCGTTCACGGCTGGAAATCCGGTTTCAGAATCGGAAGTCCGTTTCGCAACGCATTTTAACCCCAGTTGGGATCAGATTTTAGAGACGTTACAGTTGAATTAAATCTAGGGTTTTCAGTAAGGTTTTCAACGCAATAGACGGATTCTCAATCACGTCTGTACGTCAGGAGTTATGAACTATTCAACCTTAGGGTATCCGTTCTGGTTCTGTTTGGGACTGCTATACGTCCCGATCTTTCGAATTGGATTTTAAATAGTAAACGACGATGAAACAGGGTGAAATCACTTGAGTTATTTAGTTAACAGATTCAACCTTAATAAACTGCAGAGTTCCGCAACATATGAGTTCAGGAAACCAAATGGCACACATTACGGAACAGTAAATAGTAACCAGAGTTGCTCTGGGCTGCAGTCCAGAGCCGCACTCCGATCCAAATATCGCCATAATTTCAGTACAGAAACCAATAGAAACTTGCATAGGGTTATAGTTCGTTGAGTCGGATTCGATTTAAGCTGTCGAACGCATCATTTCAGTATGTATATAATTTATGGTGATTTTAACGGTTTTCAGATACGGGATAGTTCCAGTTTTACGGGTATACTTGGGGGTAATCGTTTTAGTCATTAACAGTCGTATTTTACAGTGAAATTTATACAAAGTATTCATCAATACATGGGCCAGCATAGACAATCCAATTTCGTCAAATTAGATGAATATTTTCATTGAGATCACACATCGAACAGGTATATCATGTAAGTTATCATGAATTGTAAGTTTGCGATTTATACGATTTGAGTTTGTAACATGAAAAGATTAGCATGTAGCAAGTAAAAATACTTGCCTGGAAACGTTTCGTGGATGCACGGCGACAGTAACGTCACGAACGCGCGACGAACGGCTTGAATTGGTTTGCACGGCCTTGGCTCGCGATTCGGGTTTGGCGTCGGAGTTGCCCGGAGACGTCAAGTGCTTGCTGGAAGTGGAGGTGGTGCTCAGTGGTTGGCCTGGGATGTGCTGGGGTCGACGACAGCTGGCGGCGTCGCTCCGGCGATGGCAACAGTGGGGGCGTGGGTGTGTTGTGGGTTTTGAGAGAAAGAGAGAGAGAGAGAGAGAGAGGTAGTGGGCTTGGTTTGTAGGCTTAGGAGGCGTTGGTGATGATGCTGATGACGAGAAGGGTGTAGGGTGGTCGACGATGTGGTGGGGAGTTCGCCGGTGTCGTGGGTGCCGATGGTCGGGTGGATGCAGGTGAGCTCGGGTGTACAGGGGTTGGGTGTGTAGGGGTTCTCGATAAAGCGGTGAGAGGAAAGATGATGGCTTGGGTTTGTGAGAGGGAGTGATAAGGTCGACGAGGAGGTTGTCGTCGTCGTCGGTAGGATGAGAGAGGTTGGGTGCTCGGTGGGGGTTTTCTGTGGATAGAGAGAGGTGAGAAGTTTGAGAGTAAGAGTAATGAGGGGAGGAGTAAGGGAAGATGAGGGGAGGAGGTTGAGTGGATCGAGTCGTGGGGTGCGCGAGTCGGGGTAACGGCAAGGCGTGGGCGTGGGCGTGGGCGCGGGCGCGAGGTGCGGCGAAGATAGTGGATCGAGTGAGCGGGAAAGGAAATAGCTGTTGGGGAAGAAGGAGAGTTAGGGTGTGGGCCGGGTCGGGTTTGAGTGTGGGAGCGGGCTTGGAGTTGGGAAGGTAGGCCGAGACTTAAATTTAAATCCTATTTTATTTTTAACGTGGGCTCAGGAGGGTGACGAGCTGGCGGCTAAGGGTTGGATTTTAATTTTTAAGAGGGAAATTGATTTATTTTGTAGGGGAAAAATTAGGGTGGGCCGGCAGGGAAAAATAAAAATGGGGAATTTGGGAATGGGCTGGGGGTTAAAGGATTAAGGAAAAAGAAAAAGAAAGATTTGGGTTTGGTGTTTAATGGGGTTTTAAAATATATAAATAATTGTAAGTAAAATAAATAAATTTTATAAGTGAAATAGAAATACAGATATTGGTATAAAAAGGGGCTGGGTATTACAACGAGATAGAGACCTCGGCCGGGGGTCGGGTTCCCGGGGGAACCCTCAAGGCTCAGCTGGCGTCGATCGCCCAGGAAGCCGTGCAGGTAAGCCCCCAATGCGCGGTGAGATTTAGTGTTTTCCTTCATATTTCCTGATCCTTCTCCTTCTTATGCCCTCCCAGACTCTCCAGAACGAAGCCCTCGCCCTTCGCATGGAGACCAAGGTGGTAGCACCGGCGGTGGAGGCCGCGGGCCAGCTCGCCGCGTTGCAAGAGAGCTCCAGACGGGAGCAGGAGGCGATGTCGGCGAGGATCGCCGCCCTGGAGGGCGAGGTGAATGCCGGGAAAAAGGGAGGTCGCTCGGCATGGTGAGGCCACCGCAATCGCCGAGGGCAAGTTCGAGGACTCCCAGGTGCTCGCCGGCAACCTCAAGAAGACGGTGAAGACCCTCCGGAAGGAGCTGGGGGCGGCGGTCGAGGCCTATAAGTCGGCGGAATCGAGAGCCGTGGCAAGCTACAAGGGGTCGAGGGGCTTTTATGACGATCTGGCCGTGGCCATGACTCGCATTTGGCACGACGCCCTTGATGCCGTCAAGTCTCGGATGCCGGGGTTCGACGACGCGGATCTGCGGGCTGAGTTCCCCCTCGTGGGTGTCGACGAGCAAGGGGGAGAGGCTTCCGGCGGGGAGGGGGCCGAGGACCCAGCGCCCCCAGTGGTGGAGGTTGAGGACCTCGAGGTCGTGCCCGGGCCAGAGGTGTAGAGCCCCCGCTCTCCTATCTTCACTTTGTTTTCCTTTTGAATTTTGTAAGGCTGAGGAGCCAGAAAATACCTTTTGTAAAAACTTGTGTTTGGCAGTAGTAATAAAGTTTTTCTTCTTCAGCTGTGATAAAGTTTTCCTTTCTGCCATCTGTTTGTGAAGAATACCCGCTTTGGGATATTTTTACTTGCGCCGTTGTGCTTTCATGTCAGGTTGGCTCTCTGTCCAACGATCGTCCGTCGAGCTGACTGCAGTTGTTTGCCGACGAGCGTCTCTGAGGAGGTATCTCCTTGGGCCCCGAGGTCGAGCGGGAGATCGTTTAGGCTTGGGCAGACCTGAAATTTGTTTCTGATTTAGAGTATCGTCTGTTATCTAGCGGGGTAGTTGCGCCACCATTTCCCGCTAAGGCTTCGCGCATCTGTTGCTGCGTTAGGTGGGTTACCCGCCAGTGGGGGCCGAGCAGGGTAGCTGCTCGGTCGCCTTCTTTTCAGGGCTTGGTTCTTTAGAGTTGTTGGTAGGAGACTACTATCCTTAGGGGGTCGAGCTGGGTAGCTGCTCCGATGTTTTTGTGAGGGCTTTTGAGCCTTAAGGACGGTGGTAGGAAGCTACCGGCCGTCGATAGCCAGGCAAGGGCCCGATAGCCTCGGGGGTGATTTTTGATCCCCGGCGTGTGGCAGGGAAGCTGCCCGCCGGGGATAGCCGAGCGAGGGAACCTCGGTCCCGGCTGCCTCTGGGAGGGATTTTAAATCCTACAGGACGGGGACCGAGCAGGGTTACTGCCCGGTGCCTCTTGGAGAGGACTTTGATCCTTGTCGGTTATGGTAGGAAGCTACCAGCCGGGGATAGCCGGGCAAGGACCCGACTGCCTCTGGGAGGACTTCGGCCTTTGGCGCGAGGAAAGCTATAAGGCTGTAGGAAGCCAACCAAGGACCTTTGGCCGGGCAGGGTTACTGTCCGGTGCCTCTTGGCGAGGGCTTTTGTCCTGAAAGATAGCCGAGTGAGGGAACCTCTGGCCTCGACTGCCTCTGGGAGGGCTTTTGGATCCCCGGCGTTGTGGCAGGGAAGCTGCCCGCGGGGGATAGCCGAGCGAGGGAATCTCTGGCCTCGACTGCCTCTGGGAGGGCTTTTTGATCCCCGGCGTCGTGGCAGGGAAGCTGCCCGCGGGGGATAGCCGAGCGAGGGAACTTCGGGCTTGGCTGCCTCTGGGAGGGCTTTCTGGTCCCCGGCGTTGTGGCAGGTAAGCTGCCGGCCGGGGATGTTTGAGCAGGGCGGCTGCTGGGTTGAACCTTTGACGAGGCGCAGCCTGGTCGTTCGGCTGTAGGTGCGGGGAATGGGAACGGTCGGGGCAACGGCTCACGCATCTAGTGTATTGAATGCGGGGGGAGGCGAAGCGACGGGGGCGCATCGCTTTGTTTCCACCGAGTAACGTTGAAGGACGCCGCGTGGCGCGTCGCTTCGTTTCCACCAGGTAACGATCGATGGACGCCGCGTGGCGGCCGTTGGGCTGCACAGCGGGTTATATAAGGAGTATCGGTTCTTCCCTCTTCGTAGATAGGCTATCGAAAATGGAGGATATCCCGTTCACTATCCCCGAAATCATCAGTTCTGCGGATGTGTACCTTTATGACCGCGACCGCACCGAGGACACAGTGCAGTTGGTTGTTGCTCGCATTGAGGAGCACTTCGGTCGGCTGCTCCCCAGGCGCTCTTCCCTGCTGCAGCTACTGATGTACTTCATCTGGAGGGCATCGCCGGGGCTTTACAACTCCCTGTCGGAGCAGCTCTTCGACGAGGCCGTGGGCAAGCTGCGGTCCTTAAGGCGCTTCGGCTTGATCTCTGCGAACCGGCTGGCGTGCTCGGAGGCGCTCGTCCGCGAATGCTACGAGCTGAGGCTCGGGGTCAGCGCCCGCGGGGGGAATCGGGAGCAGAGGCTGGAACTTGCGCGGCCCCGGTTGGCGGAGATCTTCGCCGAGTACCACGAGCAGTGCTCGCTGCACCCCTTACCCCCGCTATTGTAACTTTTTTTTTACATGTACGGCTGAGGAGCCCATAATACCTTTTGAATAAACAAAGATTTCCTTTCTTTTTCGCAATGCTCCATTGATCCTTATTCAGTCAACAGTAGATTCTAGGAAGAATTTACATTGCTTAAAAAAAAAAAGAACAGGTACAGGTTAAAGGATGACTTTGTTGGCTCGGGCCGAGCCCCCTGAAGGGCTGCCGGCCCCTACGCTTGGCATAGGGCATAGGGCTCCCTGAGCCCCGGGCTGGCTGTCCGCCGAAACGAGCATGATATGGCCGATGGTCAGGTCGGTGGTTGGGCGAGGCTGTTCCTGCTCACGGTCGGTCTGCCGTTTGTCCCTTAAGTAAGTGGCGAGGTGCCCGGACCGGATGAGCACCTTGATATAGTCCCTCAATTGTTTGCAGTCCTCCGTGGCGTGGCCCATCACCCGGTGGAAAGAGCAGTAGGGGCCCCGGGTTCGCTTAGCGGCCTGACGTGGAACCGGGAGGAACTTGAAGAACCCCTTATTCTGGGCCTCCTCCAGCAACACCGCGAGGGAGACGTTGAGGGCGGTATACTCCTGGTACTTCGGGTGGTAGGGCTGCTGACGCTCCGGCCTGTCCTCCCGAGTCCTTTTCTTCTGATCGGGCCGGTCCACCCGGGGAAGGTTAGCATTCACTTCGGATTCTAGCTGGACCTCGCGCTCGGTCCACGCCTTGACTTCGGCCATGGTCTTAGGTTGAGCCAGCGCAAAGGAGCGCAACCATTCTTTGTGCCTCAGACCAGATCTGAGTGCCGTTATGACGGTCTCGTCCCGGTGCTCGGGCAACTCGAGGAGGGCGTTGTAGAAGTGTGTAATATAGGCCTTGAACATTTCCTTGTCCCCGCTCTTAACCGTGAAGAGGTAGTCGACCGTGCACTTCTGTCGACGGTTCCCCATGAAATGGCCGAGGAACTGGGTGGCCAGCTCATCGAAGGTCGAAATTGAGCGGGGCTCGAGCCCCCGGAACCAGTCCCGACCCGCGCGGATGAGGGTGGCCGGGAAGGCCCTGCACTGGGCGACGTCGGAGTGATCTTGGAAGCTCATTCCCGCGGTGAAAGCGTCCAAGTGGTCCTTCGGGTCGGTTTTCCCGTCGAATAGAGAGACCTTCGGGGGCTTATTATGCGAGGAGATGCGCACGGCGAGCAGTCCCTCGGTGAATGGCTTCGTAAGCGAGTCAGAGGCGTATTTAGCCCCGTCGCTCGAGAAGTCAGCTTCTCGGCGCATGCCCCCGATCTTCTTCTCGAGGGCGTCGAGCCGACCGTGATACCTTGAGGAATCGGCGCCTCGGGATTCCCGAGTCCCGCTGCGGGTGGACTGCGTCTGTAATACCCGGTTCTCTTTTGTACGCCAATGTCCGTATTTATATAAATTACCACTTACAAGTTTGTTAGTTTACATTCAAAATTATTTTTAGTTAGTTTAAATACCTTATTACCTATCTAGTATATTCTTTCCCAGATTCTTGTATTTGCTATTTCCGCCCTTTTCCCTAGTTTCCCTATCCTTATTTATTTCCAAACCCAAGCCCATTCTTATCATTTTCCTTACCTTCCTCCACCCCATTAACAAACCAAGTTCTTCAAAACTATTTAGTTTAAACCCTCCAAATCTATTCAAAGTTCGGCCTATGTTTTCCCTCATCAGCCCATTCTTTCTTTTTAAATAAACCTATTTTTGAACGAACCCACAGTACCAGCCCACACTAATAATTATTTTATTTTTAGTTAAGCTTCTGGCCCGTTTCTATTTATTTTCCCTAATCAATTTATTTTATTCCTAACCCAACAGTCCCTGGCCCGTTCTCTTTCTTTAATTCTGTTATCACTAATTTCTTCGGCCCGGCCCAGCCCCATTTCCTTTATTCCTTCTAAATTACCAGCCAAAACTCTCCGGCCCGCTTTCATTTTATGTTCTCGGCCCATGCCCACATCCCTATTTTCTAAATTCTTTAATATTTCTTCCAGCCCACACCAGCGGCCCGTGATCAAAACCCACTCACCCCTACCCCATTACTGTTCCTCTTCTTCAAATCTCCAATGGCTATATCCCTCATCGCCGCGTGCGCTCGACACAACTCCGTCGCCTCCGCCGACGCTCGCGCCTCGTCGCTTGCATGCGTTACCGCCCTCGACGCGCGACCCGTCTTCACTACCTCTCCTCTCTTCACACCTACACCCTTTTTTCTGGATCTCATTCCTCTACCCTGCCTCGTTCCTTCTCCTCCTCTCTCAACCACTCCCGCTCCCACTCCTTCCACCAGCGACGACGACGACGACCAATTCCCACTCTTCCATCACCTCATCGTCGCTCGCCTTCACCTCACCATCTTCACCCTTGCCCTCAACTTCGCTCACCCGCAGCTAACCGCCCTGCACCGAGCTCGACCATCCCTGCACACCACCCCCGCCGACGACGGTGACCTCAACTGCGACCGCCTCGTCCCCACTTCCCTTCACCCCCTCGCATCATGAGCCCGAGGCCTTTCTCCACCCACGCACCCACCTCCTCTGTCATAGCCACGCCCTCGCCTGCTCTGTCGCCGACGTTCACTCCCTTCGTCGTCGACCAGCGCCTCCGTCCACCTCCTTCTCCCTCACTTCCAGCACCCCGAGCTCCCTCCTTCATCCTCTACGAGATCCTCTCTCACCCGAGCCTTCACCCTCTCCTTCATCTCTCTACCCCCTTCTCTCTCTCACTCTCTCAGCTCTCACTCTCCCAGTGTCTCTCTGTCTCACACACATTCCCCTCTCTCTCTCTTCCCCTGCTCTCCCTCTCTTACACTCTGCATATTCTTTCTCCCTCTCTGTCCTCTACCTCACTCTCTCTCTTCATCTACTCTCTTCTCTCTTTCTCTCAGCTCACTCTCACTCCCTCTCTCTCAATTCCCTCTCGATTCTCTTTTTCTCTCTCTCTAACACCGCTCTGTGAACCACCACCCTTACCGTCAAGACCCCAGCAACCGAGTCTTCGATGCCAAGCTCGAGCTTCTAGCCTAGTCCAAGCTCCGAGGCCGAGCCAAGATCGAGCCGAGGCCAATACTTGTCGTGATCGCGTCGGGCTATCACAATAGACCGCGTCGCTGCCGTGCATCCCCGAGACGCCTCCAGGCAAGTTTCCTACTTTCTTACATGCTATTTACCTAAGTTACGATCTTTAATTACATATATCATAAAGTTGCAAGTTTAGATAAATTATGTGTCGTAACTGTTCGATGCTTGTTCTCTTAGGAAATCATTATTAAATTTGGCGGAACTAAATAGTTTTGATTGGCCCGTATGGCTTTGAACGTAGTGTATGAATTTCGTTGGATAATTTGATCATTTACGACTAAAACAACTGCCCCCAAGTTTAACCGTAAAACTGTAATTCTGTTGCACCTGAAAACCGTTAAATTCACTATAAATCATATACATGGTAGAATGGTGCGTTCGAGGGCTCAAATCGAAGCCATCTCGACGAACTTTAACCCTATACTAGTTTTCAGACATTCCTGTACTTAAACCGTGATGATATTTGTATCGGAGTGCGACTCTGGACTACAGTCCAGAGCGACTCCAGTCGTTGCTTGCTGTTCCGTATTAGATACCATAGGATTTCCTTAACTCATAGGTTGCGGTACTCTACTGCTTATTATAGGTAAATCTGTTAGCTAGACAACACAATTGGTTTTATTCTGTTTCGTCACCGTTTGATAGTTAATCTGTAATTTAGAAGATCGGGACGCATAACAGTCCCGACAGAATCAGAACTGACATATTAGGGTTAAACATTGTATATCTCCCGACGTGCAGATGAGATTGAAGATCCGTCTATTGAGTTGAAAACCTTACTGAAAACCCTAAAATACATTCAACTGTAGCGTCGCTAAATTATGATCCCAACTGGGGTCAAAATGCGTTGCGAAACGGACTTCTGGTTCTGAAATTGGATTTTCAGCCGCGAGCGCTTAAAATGAAATGGTTATAATTAATGATCCTGGAACCCGATTGGCTTGAAACAAAATTCTATGGATGGATAACTGAACATACCAATTATTGCCTGTTTATCGTTTCGCTAAATTATATATGTACGTTTCATGATAAATCGTGCAAGTGATAAAATACTGTTTCATAACATCCTATACTGTTCATGCATCATATCATACCTATATCATTGTAGTGATAACCTAGTGATATCGTGCATTCACCCAGTGTTAGATTTTAGTGATGATTGTGGCAAGTACATCAGTGTTCTTGTATCCGTGATTGAGTGAAAGTGATACGTACTTGTACACAATCAGTGACCCTATTGTTCTATTGCATTGTCGACGTCTGTGGGATGCGTGTACGTGTGACTATAAGTGGAATGGGACATTTATGGAAGCGTTGCACGGATGTCACAGATAAGACACCAGACACTGCCGTTTATCTTAGGTATTAGTCGGGACGTGCTTGATGGAGGTCCTGCCTCCAGTTCTCGCGCAGACTTGTCACGGATCGATTAGTATTTAGGTTGATGGTTAGCGTTTGATGTAGACCACGGGGTGTGGGGTAGTTTAAGTGTGAGTTCAACAGAATCTCGGGAGTCCCATGCCGGCTTATATATTTAGGGAGTTATATGGAGTTTTACAGGGTACGTGATATATACACCGTGATATTCTTGTTACATGTTGGGCCCGTGGTCCCTTGCCCTTGGGTTCTACCCTTGGGTGGAGGACACTCACGAGTGGTTGACTCTCACACTTGGACTGACGATAGGCTTAGTGACCTGTACAGTGAGGCTTAGAGACTGATAGGGATACTGGCATTTTATTCTTGATATACTGTGTGGCATACGTGACATATCGTTATACTGATTTACTGTTCCGCTGCATTGATTACTGCACATCCATATTCATGCTGTCGTTGATTTACTGTTATTCATATCCATTACCACTGTTAGAACTATCACTTGATTATATATATATATATATTATTGCTATTGTGTCGCTCTGACGACCTGAGTATGCATGCTCAGTGTGAGGAGAAGATTTAGCCTGGATCAGAACTAGACGTGCATCACAGACTTCTTGACTTGCTATTCCGAGATTCATTTGTTTGTTCCACTTCAGGTCAGTCTTTACATTGTTCTTTCCAGTTACTGCATTTCTCATTACCTGTGCATCATTTACTGTTTACCATGACAAACTAGAAGCCGAAGTGTGACTACGGCAGGACATTTCCTTGACCGTAGGAGCATGGCTGGCCTTGTCTACCCCTCGTATTCCGTATTTTGGGAAGCGGGGCGTGACAGTGTCTGGGAGCGGCCCCGGTTTCTCTCAATAAGGTGCCTCGGGTCCCGGGATGGGGTAGCTCTCGAGTCGCCGGGACGGACCCCTTCTATGCGTTCCCGCCGATCATGGTGGGGTCGGCCACGCTCGTGGATAGGAGAGGTGACCGACATTTCCTCAGGAGGGTAAGGGTCGCGAGGAGGCTCGGGGCGAGGCTCCCTGGCGGCGGATCTTGGCGTGGAACCCTGGGGCGCCCAGCAGGCCTCAGGGAGCACCGGTTTGAGGGACCGGTGGCGAAGGGATGCAGCCTGCTGGTGGTTGGCCGTCCAGACAGGGACAGAGTCTTCTGGAGGCGGAGGAGCAGCGATCTGGAGCCCGGGCGCGGTCGTTTGGACATGGACGAGGGCCTCCACGAGGGATTGCAGGCGATCTATCCGGCCTGCGAGGGCGTTGATGACGGTCATGGGGAGAGGTTCATCCCCACCTTCGGTAAGCGGAAGGCGGCGGCTGGTACTGGGATCCCCAGGATGGTCGTCTGCCATGAGAGAGGAGATAGGAAGGCCAACTTTGTATTTTGTGGAACGTTCCCACAGACGGCGCCAACTGATGGGGCTCCTTCTCGGGCCTCCGTCAGATGTTGTCTTCCGTTGATCTCGAGGTGAACTTGACCGATTATCCTTCGCTGCGTGTGGGTCTCAATGGGTTTTGGGGGGAAGATGTGAGATGTGGAAGCTGCCGCCGAATACCTGCAAAGAAGTCCCGGGGTGGTTTGGTACCACCGAGGACCCTCCGACGCTCAAGTTAGTGATGAGATTCGAGCAGAGTAACGGTGTAAAAGTATAAGGAATGGCTTACTTAACCCCTCTGTGATGAGGGTTTATATAGCGGTGGTGGCACGCAGCGGCAGGCGTGAGAATCTCGCTGGCAGTCACATTCCTGACGTCACGCCCGCGCGGAGAGCGGATTGTCCATCGTGGATCGCCCATTAATGGGGATCGTGGAGGCGTAGAACGTGGGATGTTGCGGATGGAGAATCCGCGCATGGCGAGATTCGCGGAGCGGCGGTTACGCCTGTGAGTGGTGGAGTTGGTCGGAGGGACGAGGAAGACGGCCTCGGTTGAGGGCTCGAGAAAGAGCGAAGAGGCTGAGGAGTCTGTCCTATGGCAGCTCGGGCGAGCTGAGGGGCCGAGGAGGCTAATTTGCAGGAGGGCCCGAGGGGGGCCAGTTTGCGCTTGCAGGTCGGACACAGGGGACCTGGTCGGCCTCGGTGGGCCCTTTCTTATGAGTCTTGGGACACGTCATTTGCCACGTGTCCTGATCTTGGAGATCGCCAATATCGAGCATTATCAGGTAGAATCCATATACGCTATATGGATTCTTATTAAATAATATTTGTATTCAATGGGAATTCATATAGGCTACATGAATTCCACCGCATCGGTAGAAAAAGTATTACTCTAATATTAACATCATCGAGTATCGGAGCATGGCATGAAGGATAATATAGATGGGTACTTATTGATCTACATAACACTAAACTGATTTTAGATATTTGCTAAATGTCATAAATTAATAATTATTATTAATAACCTCTTGATATTTGTTATCTCTATCTGTTCTTTTACTATTATAACTACAACTCTTGATGTCATCAATTTTAGATTCCAACAGTCACTAACAAACATCTATTGAGTGTCGCATGTCAATTCAAACAAACAACTATTGTATACCACATGTCATTTTAATCCACGTCATCGACTTTCCACGCATGCAATATACGCGGATATATTTCAATATCCTTGACAAAAGATTTGAAATGATTTTAGAGACATTTTGTTAAGATAATAAATTTATTTTAGAGACTTGTAGTTAAGGAAATGAATACATCCGTATTAAATCTTAATTTTAATACATATGTGCATCACGCGTGCAAATACTAGTTAATTACTTATGCCATTTTATGCAACCACTCTTAAAATCATTCATATTTATTTATTTCTTTGAATAAGAAACAGGATGGTGATTTATTTGGCTCTCATAATTGGGAAAACAACTAGGATTTTTTCTATTATTATTGTTTTTTATAGGAATTTAGTGTTTGAAGCAACAATTTACAATTATAACTATCGATCGGTAGTGAAATTCTATCCACTTTCAAGTTGTAAGCTGCAAATATATACACCAATCAGCCCATCTTAGCGAGTGACACTATAGCTATTATTAACAAATTAGTGCTAAATTGGTTTCTTTGCAGCTTAGTGAGAGGCTTAGTAAGAGGTCTACCGTTTGAATTTTATTTGCGATATATCATATTGCAGTCTATTTGATGGAGGTCTGGATCTCCTTCGGATGTTGTCTTTCGTTGTTTTGTAGCGAGCGTTGATAGATGACTGAGATTGGGTTTGAGGGTTGCCCCTTGAAGCGTGTGAATCTCGGTGGGCTTGATTTGGAATGAAGTCGAGCTACCTCCAAGGAAGTCCCAGGGTGGTTGTACCACGTGGATCCTCCGACGTTCAAGTTAGTCAAATTATTTGGGCAGAGTAGCGGCCTATTGGGTAATAATTGCCTTATTTGAGTCGTCTGAGAGGGGGTTTATATAGTGGCAGTCATGGGCTGGCGGGCGTGAGATTTATGCTGGCCGTTACGCCCTTGGAGCCGCGTCTGCGCAAATGGCGGGATCCTCCATTAATGGCGAGATACACCCGTTAACAGGGGAACGCGATGGCGTGGGACGCGGGATCGTGGGGCGGCGGATATCTCGCGTATGGCGAGATTCGCGGGGCCATGTCCGGGACGCTGATGATCTACGATCTGGGTCGGTCGATGAGACCGAGGAAGCTGAGCTCGGCGGGAGGCTCGGGGGCGAGCGGGAGGCCGGATAAGCTTGGTTCTTTGATAGCTCAGGGGCGAGCTGGGAGAGCTGAGGAAGCTCAGCGTGCAGGAGGGCTCGGAGGCGAGCCAATGGTTATTTGTAAGACGAGCATAGGAGTGGTCTGGAAGGCCACCGAGGGTCGGGAACATCCCCGGGAGGAAGGCCCGGGACATGCCTTCAACGTACCGTTCTTACTCCTTTCTCGTAAGCCGTGGGATACGTCATCTGCCACGTGTCGTGATCTGGGGAGTTCTCAGTATTGAGCATCATCATTAGCCCCCCACTCTCGTCCCGACCTATTTATGGGTCGGGTCGAGAATGGTCTGATCGGTCACCCGGGCTAAATTCTTATTTGAAGACATCGTCGGCGCGGATTCCCGGGCCGTTAGTCGTATTTTTTTATGACGTCAGCGGATCAGAGAAGAGATCGTGAATTAAAGGGGAAGCGCTGATTCAATCATACGTCCGTTGAGATGCCAGGCCACGTGCCCGACGCTGGTTAGCTGACGTGACGGGCCGCCGGTGTCCTTGGCGCTTGAAGGGACGCGTCCAATGCTCTTGTGACACGTGGAAAGTTGATGGTCATCGAACGCGAAGCGTCTGCTTTGGCGAGAATCGATCGGCGCCGTTGAATGCGCTTGCTGAATGCTATAAACAGAGGTGGGACCCTCTCAGGGTCCACACTTCGCCATAATTTCCTCATCGTTGTGTGTGTTAGCTCGGCGCTCTTCGCTTTAGGTCGGATTTCTTGCATTTTCACCTCGGATGTCTCCTTCCTTTGCTCAGGTTAGATGTCTTCCTCTGGGGAGTCTGTTGAGGTAGTAGAGGTAGAGTCAAGGGAGTCTTCTTCAGCTTCTTCCTCCGCCTCTTCCTCTTCCTCATCCGAGTCGGAATCCCCCCAGGGAGCTAGGGTTAGTCCTTCCCCCCGGGGTCGCGCGGCGGGGACAGTCCCCAAAGCACGTGTCAGGAGCGTCCGTGATGCGCCTTCCCTCCTGAGACATGTGGACGAGCTCACTACAACCCGGGCTCGCTTCCACATTCTCTCGGGCTACTCGCTTCGCTTGGCCAGAGAGGGAGAGAGGACAAACCAGGTACGGAGTAAGGAGATTGACTTGTACTTGGAAGCCTTTTGGGCCAGAATGCATCTGCCCTTCTCCCCCGAGGTGAGTGTCGCACTGCGTTGCTTTCAATTAGCCCCAGGCCAGCTAGTGCCGAACTCGTGAAGGATTCTTCTCGGGTTCCTGGTCCAGTTGAGACTGCAGGAGATCCCTTTCAGCCTGAACCTTCTCCTTCCTTCCCTCTGCTACAAAAATCATCCCGGTACTCATAGGGACGAGCCTAGCTGGATACACGTTTCTTTTAGAAAACACAGAGGAGGGACGGACGGGTCGGGGGTCGTAGCAGTACCTTCTTCCATTCATGAATGGAAAGAGAAGTTCTTGTTTGTCGGGCCACCCGAGGGTGAGGATTGGCCTGTGCCTGTCCAGTGGCACAGGGCCAACTGCCCTCGGGTGAGGTGATCGTCCGATCCTGATGCGATGGCGGTGTCGGCATGAGAGCCCGTCCATCGGGTCGATGTGTTGCTGTCCGAGCAGGCCCTCAGTTAGGCCGGGCTTAGCTCCGCTCAGTTTGCGGGTAAGTTAGGAGCTTAGGCGACTTGTTTAGACTTGTGTATTCTTCCATTCTTTCTGGAATTGCTAACCCCCTTTGTATTTTCGCTTCTTTGTAGAACCGATGGACCGATCTAAATTTCGGGCTGCCATGGCCGAGAAGAAAGGGAAGAAGGCCGGAGGCGCCGGCCCGTCACGCCCCGCTGCGAGCCCGGCCCCGTCGGCGGCCGCTTCGGCTAGGCGTTCCACTACTCCCCGGGCTCAGGAGTGTTAGTGATATATGCCCTAGATGCCATTATTTTATCATACTGGATTGCATATTACTTAATGGAAGCTTGGGATATACACGGATATAGTAACAGTCTTGCTTGAAATAGTAGTATGCTACCTGGTTTGTTTCTACATCAATATGTGCATGTGTTTTCTTAGCATATCGCTTATACATATTGGTAGAGCTTTTAGGATCTTTGCTTGATTACCAGCGTTGTGATGACAGTCACACTGGTGGGGGCTGGATAGTTTATAAGCACACCCTATACAGGTCCCGAGTCGAAGGATTATCGAGACGGGGCATCGATACCCCACAGTAGACTAGTGTATACGCTTCTCATCCCAGCATGGGAGATGGACTGTCCTACAGCCATTAGTACGTCGTACTGGAGATAGTATGCAGGTGATCATTAGGTTATGAGTACACTGGACATAACTCGTCGGGAATTGTTGGTAGGTATTATACCTATTGTCGGGTAGCAGTTCTCAGGTAACATGAGTACAGCTTAATCCGTCGACTTGACACTGCTACTTCGTCTCGAGTCTGTTCCTACTGTATTTTGATTACTACCCTACCACGGCTCAAAGGAGTTGTGCAAACAGGTAGTAGTTGGGTGCAGTCCCGAAGCACTTGGATGCAGTGGCGGTTAGATAGGATTCGTCTCTCCCGGTATTGGGGGATGATATCGAGCAGTGTTCGGAAGGCCATTACACAAAGACCTTGGTCAAGGCAAGTGAGATTTACTGATTGGTGCTCCAGTAGTTTTTTAGGGTGTTTTAGGCTATTCTCCAACACGACTTATTGCGCTATTAGGGGTTTGACGTTTACCGGCCCCTAGGCCCAATAGGCGATTCTCTTAGATGAACAGACCGGATTGTACGAAAATTGTCACATACAGGCTCAATAGGAGTTCGGATGAGTTAGCTCATCGGCCTTCTTATCGACACATATCTAGGTAGCCATTACGTGCAGCTAGTACCGCTTGCGGCTTGTGGTTAAACCTACTGCCAGTGTAGTGTCGAGTCTTTAAAGTCCCACACAGAGGGTTTTCCTGCACTGCGAAAAAGGTGTAGAGGCCGTATGGTTTTATGGCAGGGCTTCGATCACGTACGTGCACTTGTGCGCGTATGATGATCGGGCAGGTAATACTAGTGGGTTTTGGATTAAGCCGGATCCTAATATTATATTGATGGATTGTTTTGTCTCTTTGTATTCATGTTCTTCGGAATGCGGATGCGGGTATGTATATACGGATGAGGGCCATTCTCTTAATTATTCGGGAAAGCTTCTAGAAGAGGGGACACCTATTAGGGTTTATTCTTTTTGGATTAAACAAAATGGGTAAAGGAAATGAGGTGGATTTGAGCATTGAACCTTGCATGGCTACTTGGTGACTCATGGTCATGGGTCACCATAAGATATTTGTGAAGGGTTATTGATATTTTAGTGTGATATTTATCTCATAAAATATCATATATTATTCATTCTATCAAAAGAGGGCAGCCAAACCTAGTCTAAGGTTCACTTCTCCTTTCTCGTTTCCTCAATTCTCTACTCTTCATCACAAATCCTAGATCTCTCATGAGTTGAGAAACCTAGGGTTCAAAGAGACAAATCTCTCCATCTTCTCACTCTACACAACCTAGGACTTCTAGTTTAGCGAACTAAAAGCCGTAGTTATCTCAGATTCGAGATAGGAGCTCGGACTATAGACTCTCGGGTGGATCTTCTTTGATTCGAGGAGGCCGTCGAGGTAGCCGTGATCCGTTCCGATCCTTGGAGCTGACGGCGAGTAGAGGATAGCGATGAAGACTCAAAGGACTTGGTATCGTGAGGTATAACTTCTAACCGAGTAGGTAAACCTCATACAATATTGTGTTAGCTAGGGTTTAACATCGATCCTGGAGTTCGAGTCGGTGTTGCGAGCTTTAAAAAATCGTTTTTGAATATTCCGCCTCCCCGCGGACACACGGGGTGCGCAACATCGACTTATAAGGAGACAAGCCACGGGGAGAGCCGCAAACATGCTCGGGAGCAGGAACCCCGGGTTGTGGATGTGGCGGATGAGGCCGACCCTATCGTGGCCCCCCTCAGGCTGTGCAAGAGGACGGTGTCCCAAGCTCCGTCTTCCCCGATCTTCATGCAGGAAAGGGATCTTCGCTACGAGGTGCCCTCGGGGTTTTCTATCGCCGATAGCTTTCTTTCGGAGATGGAGTGGTCGGCTAGGGGCAGAAACCCCTGGGGGATCCTCAAGGCCCAAATCGCGGCCATAGCTCAAGAGGCCGTACAGGTTAGTGTCCGCCTCCCATTCGGGTTTTCATTAAGCCTTTTTGTTTGCAGGATTGTATACCTTTTTAACCCCTCCTTTTGTTTTCCTGAGGTCCTCCAGCACTGCGCCCTCATCGTCAACATGGAGCACGAGGAAATAGCCCCGGCGCGGCAGTTAGCGGGCGAGTCTTCCTCACGGGAGGAAAGCCTGAACCGGGAGCTACGTCAGGCGAAGGAGAGGATCGCCGCCCTCGAACACCGGGTGGCTGCCGAGGAGGGGGTGAACGCCAACTACCGGGAGACCATCCGAGTTTTAATGGAGTCCAACAAGGTCGTTGAAGCCAAGTTGGAGGATGGCAGGGTGCTCGCCGCCACTCTAAAGAAGATGCGGGACATCTTCAAGAGGGAGAATGAGGCGCTGAAAGAAGGGATGAGGCACTGACCTCCGGGCTGCGAAGGAGGTATAGAGCTACAAGACGTCAGATCAATTCTACGCCGACCTCACCGAAGCCTCAGCCCTAGTCTAGCTTGATGCTCTCGACGCCGTCAAGGCGCTGATGCCGGAGTTTCCCGATGATAAGCTCCGGCTCGAGTATCTCCTAAGGGTGAGGTGCAGGGGGATGCCACCGTAAGCGTCGCCGGAGGAAGGCCCCTGGTGGGGGCGTTGGGAAGAAGGCGGTCACCCCGGCTCCCAGTGCCGAAGCTCCTGCGGTGGGCACCGAACCTCAAGCCTCCACCTCGGCTCCCGACGTTGCCGCGGAGCATGTCGAGGTCCTCCCCGGCCCCGAGGCATGAGTCTCCCTACCCTCTTTTTTGTATATTTTTTGTTTTCATTTTGGAATTTTGTAGGCCTTCGGACAATTTTGTAAGGCCAAGGAGCCCCCAATACATTTGTAAAGGTTCTCGAGTTGTAAATAAAGCTCTTTTGCAGAATTTTTGTGGCAATGTTTCCATTGCGCGATAACGTCTTCATTTAGTTGTCAGGGACCGATCCTTTAGTTGGTGATCGCGCGTCGAGTTAAACCCAATTATTTGTCGAAGTGTACAGTGGCCGGTGTAAGGTCGGCATCGTTATGGCCCCGGAGTTGAGGTGGCAATCACACGTTGAATGTATGCCGGTTGGTACCTCCGAGTAGAAAGGCATAGACTCGCCCATTTCCTTGAGTTGGACTGGAGACCATCTCTCTGAAGATAGGTCGGCGTAGATGAGGTTGGGGCTTCCGATCCTCAGTATAGAAGGGTGTTTCCCCCAATCAGAGCAAAGCTCTGTTCAAATTCCAAGACTGAAAACGAAGCGACGCTTCTGCGTCCCCGAATCAGAGCAAAGCTCTGTTCAAATTCCAAGACTTGAAATGAAGCGACGCTTCTGCTCCCCCAATCAGAGCAAAGCTATGTTTAGAAATTTAAGGGCCATAATTGAAGCAACGCTTCAGGTTCTGCGCCAGGCGTTGTACTCCACGTGTCTAACAAAGGTGCGCTGGCGCAGTTGCCCTGCGCGCTGCGCTGGCGCAGTTGCCCTGCGCGCTGCGCTGCTCGCCACGTGTCTAACACTGGTGCGCTAGTACAGTTGCGCTACGCTCTGCGCTGCGCGCCATGTGTCGAGCACGAGTGCGCTAGCGCTAGGCGCGCTACGCGCCACGTGTTAAAACACGAATGCGCTAGCGCTAGCGCAATTGCGCTGTGCCCCCCAAGTTAGAGCAAAGCTCTGTTTCCAAGATTGAAAAACGAAGCGACGCTTCATGATTATGCAGCGCATAAACATCTTATGGAGGAATAACAAAGAATTGAAAACAAGAGAACACTTAACAGATAATGAAATACTGAATTAAAAAAAATTAATTTTATTATTATTATTATTATTATTACATTTAAAATAGATCACCAAACAAGAGATCAATAGCACAAGGATGAACAAAGCAATAAACAAAATTTTCTAACTCCCTCGCCGCCTTCTCCAGCACATCAAAACGGCGATTCTCATGAAGAGTGGCTCCCCACCGATTGGCGCCGTGCTCATCCGCAAAAGTAGACATGATAGCCCGCCGGACTCTTATTTGGCTCAACAGGTGAACCGAGCAATCTTTCAGAGCCCGAGTAATCAGGCACGCCTCATGGAAACACTCGAGCTTGTCTTCAGCCGCATCGAGCATCGCCAAGGTTATATCCGCTGGGTGAGGGGGGATGTCATCAAGCACCGACGCAAGGATCATCCGAAGCCAGATAGAGTGTGGAGGAAGAGGGGACCCCACACGAGTCAAAAGATCGTGCACCGCAGCGTCGCACTGCTCATCCGTGAAAGAAGGATCCACCAAGCGCGCAGCAAAGCGAGGAACAAGGTCCTGAATGGGCACTTCCCATGGTTGTCTACGAGCATGAGGGCGGTTACAAGCCATAGTTGAGAAAGTTCTTTGGGGATGAGAAAAGGAAGAAGCTTTGCTTCGAGTTATAAAGACGAAGCACATAAAATTTTGTGCACAATGGAACTATTTCCAAAATTGGGAAGTGAAAGATTCTCGGGAATATAAGTTTGACTTAAAAGGAAGGTGAAAAGACACGCAACGCTTCAGATCCAGCGCTCTGCTGAAGCAACGCTTCAGATCCAGCGCTCTGCGCGCTGCGCGCCACGTGTCAAGCACGAGTGGACTAGCGCAGTTGCGCTGTGCTCTGTGCTACGCGCCACGTGTCTAACGTAAGTGCGCCAGCGCTGGAATTATAAATTCCCACCGTTGGATCAAAGGATCTGATAATGATGGTAAATCATTGATTAACCAGAATTAAATTCTGTTAAGGAAAGATTTCTCAAAATCTTTCCAAATAACAAGATTGTACTTTAAGCACCGCTGGATCAATGATCCAATGGTAAATAATGAATTACCAAAAACAGAACAAATTCTGCATGGAAAGATTTTCCAATCTTGTTAAAATCAAGAAATTGCCTTCTGTAAAACAGAAGCTCTAGGATCAAAGATCCAATGGTGGGGAAATATCCCCAAATCAATCAGAGAAAGATCTCTTCAACTGATTTAACAAATCAATTGGCCCTATATAAAGGCCCCAAAACTTCAAGTCCAGAGAGACAGAAGAGCGATAGAAAAAACTCTCTGAAAACTTTGAGAAGAATTCAAAAGAAAAAGAAAGGTAAAGAACTGACTTCTTGAAAAACAGAGATGAAACATCTCGTAAAAAAAAAGAAGAACTCTCTTCTAAAAAGATCTTAGATCTATAAAAAAGACCGAGATCTTTGATTAAACATAATGATTAAAAGATCCAATCCTTAAAATAAAGAAGTACTTTACTTCATTCACAGATCTTTTGATCTATAAAGGCATAGCCTTTTGATAAGAATAAGAACCTTTGTTCTTGGATCTTAAGGCAAAGCCTCCTTAGAAGAACATAAAAGTTGTTCTGTGATCTTGAAATCGATCAGATGCGCTTTGCTCTATTGAACAGTGCTTTACACTCATGAAATGCGCCTTTGCGCTCCTTGGACCGGCGCTCAACGCCATAACTTGCCACGTGTCAACCATAGACACGATCTGTGCTTTGCGCTCCTGAAAACAGCGCAATGCGCTCTTGGGTTGGCGCTTAGCGCCAAGCGTGCCACGTGTCACTCACTGGCGCACCCATAAATTAGCGCAGCGCGCTCATAAATTAAAAGCGCAGTGTGCTAACAAACTAGCGCTTAGCGCTAAGTGACACGTGTCCTCCTCGTGTGCGCCAACCGACAGAAGCACAACGCGCTCTTTGACTGGCGCAAAGCGCCTAGTGCGCCACGTGGCGCGCTGTCAGAACGTACTTTGTTCTGATAAATGCTGTGCATTCAGTATAAGACAAAAAATGTCAGAACCCAATGCTTAGCATTATCAAAAGGGCAGAGCCCAAACAAAGGGCCCAACAGGCAGAACAGAAATAAAATGTTAAACATTTTAAACTAGACTTAGCCCAATTCTGGCCATAAGTCCTCAATTTAAATTGAACTGAGCTTATCTGCTCTTCCAATCAATTTACACCCGGTTCGAGGGTACATCTCTTTACTCCTCTGATATCTGTCGTTGTAATCCCCCAACGTCGTAAGAGAGGTAACGGGTCCTGACAACCACACATTACTACGGACTGTAGAGTCCTTAAATCCACGGACTATGATGTCCTTAATCTCGACCGTGATGTCTTAAAACTAATATCGGACCGTGGAGTCCTTAAATCCACGGACTATGATGTCCTTAACCTCGACCGTGATGTCTTAAAACTAATATCGGACTGTGGAGTCCTTAAATCCATGGACTATGATGTCCTTAACCTCGACCGTGATGTCTTAAAACTAACGTCGGACCGTGGAGTCCTTAAATCCACGGACTATGATGTCCTTAACCTCGACCGTGATGTCTTAAAACTAACACCGGACTGTGAGGTCCTTAAACTCACGGACTATGATGTCCTTAACTTGACCGCGATGTCTTAAAACTAACAATGGACCGTAGTGTCCTTAAACTAATTATCGACCGCAATGTCACTAAACTAAACAATAGAGCCCAATTGCTCTCTTGTCGGATCCATACGATCCCGTTAAGTTGATCTTAGTCTAAAATTAGACTAACGTATCCTTAACAAACGTTTAAGTTGATCTTAGCCTCAAATAAGGCTAACGTATCCTTAAACATAACCCCCCAAACCCAAATCTAAGAAAGATACGGATTTTGACTAGTCCACGCCCTACGGACGACAACCTAACTTAGTCTCCGTATACAATCCACGGGCAACCAAACACAAAACAAACACCCACGACATGAATTGACCACATGGAGATGGAGAAAGTTGTTATCGTGATGCGGTAGCGTAATTAACTGCAGGGGCTTGCGCCTGCAGGGAAGAGTGTCTCCACAATCAAAACCCCCTCAAACGAGGGGGAATCTGACGAAGTCTGCTACATCGGCCGCATCCGTTTAAACCTTCGATACATGGTGCCATAAATCAACTTGGCATCTTCAGAGAGGTGGACGGATAGCACCAATTAGCATCTGCCTCCAGATTCAGGCAAGACGTCCAGTCTTCCCGGCTTCCGGCGGTGAATAGATTCTGGCCCGGTGAGACATTTTCCTCTTTCCACTCCACACTTCGTATGTCGTGTTCGCGAACCAATCGCGGCTTGCTAATGGTTGCCCTTGGGTTTCGAGGTACTAAGATTTGACGTTTTGCTTGGTTAAGAAAGCAAAGGATCAATGGCGTTCACCTGCTCAAAGTGTTCCACATGCAACTGCAACCCACGTCCTACCTCAACTAGGGGCATAGCCTACGGGCCCCAAGTGGCTTCCCTGTTCACGATGCCCGTGGAACAGGTTACTCAAGCCACCACAGGGTTGTTTTTTGGGACCATGCTCCCGCCAACGAGCTTCACCGCTCCCATGCCTGTACCAGAAGCCCCCAAGAAGTCGGTCGTTGATCGGCTTACAGCTACTGCGGCCCCCCTCAACGGGTCGTCCAGCACCGGCGCTTCGGTCTTCTCCAGATTGGGCCAAAATTCCTGTGGGCCCAGAATGAAGCTTGCAATCCCAGAGAAGGTTATTCCGAAGAGAGTAGCCAACCCTTCTCCCAAAGTCGTCAAGGCGGCTTCTCCTGCCAAGGGGTCGGTCTTTACAAGACTAACTGTCCCAACTCCCACTCCCGCTCCTTCTACTCAAAGGACATCAGTCTTCAAAAGGCTGACACAAACAACAACCCCTCACCTGAACAGGGGGCAAGACAAAGCCATCCCCATCACCGAGCCAACTCTAACAGCTCGACAGGCTCGACGTCGCCACTGGCGTCGAGTAAGGAAGGCCGGGGGCAACTCCCCTTCTGGGCTAACTCCCCCAGCTCCAACGGTGGAAATTAATGCTGTTGTTCCAACCGGGAGCAGTTTTGAGTTGCTGAATAGGGTGGCAGGAATTCTCCTACCACCGTACTGAAAAGATCCCCTCCATCTATGGAAAATGTTGAGGAAACAAAGCCAGAACAGTCCCCTCAGCGGCTGTCCTCCAAAATCTACAAAGTTTGGCGGCAGGCTCGGAACTCAGTAGTTGATCAAGATTACCCTCGCCGACAGAAAAGGGCGAAGGTTCAACAAGAAGAAAGCCATCCTGCAAAGCCACGAAAAGCTATCTGGGTGCCCACTGCGACGGCCCGCTCAACTTCATCCGCTCATAAGAAGAGAAGGCCGGAGAAGATCCCCATGCCTGCGACAAATGTCAACGGCACTGAGCCCAATGCCCTAAGTCTGGGGGCATGGTGGTACATACTGTTTACATGGCATCCGGGAAAGAGGATAGCCGCTCTTCTACGGGCCACCGACCACTCACCCGATCCATCACAAGGGCTCAGGAATAGCAACAACAGAAGCTCCAAGAGATGCTGACTGCAATGGCCGCACTCACCGGGCCAAAAGAACGCCCGGAGGCGTCATTGGAACAACGTCACGAACACGAGACTGATGCTGAATTCCTTCGGAGAATGCTCGAAAAAAAGGACAAGGAGGCTGCAGAACAAGCGGCCAATATAAAGCAAATGGCTCTTCTGTTCCAAGACATGGTGGGGATGATGTTACAGCCGGATCCCCCAGCTGAAGACCCTCCAATCATTATTGAAGATGACAGAGTGAAGACGTCGAACCCTCCTCCGGCTCTTTCAGCAGCCAAGGAGGAAACCATTTCTAAGGCCGCCTTGGATGACTATATTGCTCAGCAAATAAGAGTTCACCAGGCAAATGAAGCAGCCGGCCAAGTTGTCAAAACTGGATGACCGTATCCAGGCTGGTATGATCAGATAAAGTACCTACCGGGATACACGATCCCCAAATTCCATGTATACAAGGGGACAGGCAATCCCCACCAGCACGTCGCCCAGTTCAGATCTCTGTGCGGCAATACCGGGGGTGATGATAAGCTTTTGCTCCGCCAATTCGTCGGCAGCTTATCAGAGACGGCGTTTGAGTGGTACTCCGAACTTCCAATCGACTCCGTCAAAACTTTCGCGGAAATGGAGTTATTGTTCACCCAGCGATTCGCGAGCGCAAGTGAACACACCCTGATAACAGCATTGATCAATGCAGGGGTAAAGTCGGGTGAAACTTGGGTTCAATACGCAATCCGATGGTGAAATCTGTGGTCAAAGTGCGAACAGCGCATCGAAGAAGCACCAGTGGTGGGCATGTTCGTGAGCACCCTAGATACTCATGCAACTATTTCACAGTTCATGATGTTCTTCAAACCGACCACGTTCCAGGCTTTAATCGATAAGCTAGCCCAGATGGATCAGATGGGTCACAGACCGTCTCCTCCGAAACCGGAACTGCGGAACGAAAAGGATAAAGGGAAGGCGGCCTTCGTTGCGAACACCCAACAACAACCCAGTGCTCCAAGACTAACGGATCAATTGGAGGAGAGACGGCGCTATTACAACGAGAAAATGAAGCGCCCTTACTCATTCCCGCGGGATAAAACGAAGAGGCTGTTCGAGCTGGCAATGCGTAACAAGCTTATCAATTTGCCGAATCCAAGGTGACCACCGCAATCCAACGAAGTGAATAATCCCAATTATTGCCCTTACCACCAAACGGTAAGCCATCCGATCGAAGATTGCTTCGTCTTTAAGGGATGGATCGAGGATCAGTACCAACAGGGTAAGTTCGCGCTGTCCGAAAAGTGGAAAGTGAGCCCACCACAACCGCACACTCCTAAGAAGACGGACACACTAGGGGCAACGTGCTCTTTTGTTGAAGAAGCTCCATGGGAGGTCTCTCTTTCAGCCAAAACCAAAAGAATGCTGAATGATCTCCAGGCATGCCCGGCGATCTGGTGGAAGAATCCGTTGGAGCCTGAGATCATCGAAGGGATGCTAAAACCGCGCCCGACTCCAAAAATCGGTGGTAATAGCCAAAGCACATACACCCAGCCGTCGAAATCTTCGAAAAAGAAGAAGAAATCCAAGAAGCCCGTAAAGCCTGGCGACAAGCGCACTGACTTACAGAAGCAGATTGACGCGCTGGAAGAGTATAACCAGAAGACGCGGACTCCAATCATGCTCCAAGAGTTCCTCAGCCACGTCCTTGAGGACGAAGATGATGGTGAAGACTCGTCAGATGGATCTGAGGATTACGTAGCAAGATTGCATGTGATCTCTCATTCATCGCTAGACAATGAAGAAGCTCCCTGCACAGAGAGACTAGAGGCAGGTCCCGAGCCGGAACTTCTATGGCCGTTAGACGAAATGATCGACGCCTTCCTGAATGAGATTCATCTGAAAAGTAAAGCCAATCGGGAGCGTGAGATTGCCATATTTGAAAGAGCCAAATGCCGGCGACTGGACGAAAGAGTCGAGGCACTCCCGCCGAATCAAGGAACATCCGTCGCGGATAAAAACAAGTTCAAGACGAGGAAAAGGTTTGATAAAGCCATATCAATGGAAATGAAGCTACCACCCTCTGAAGGAAACACTCCCGGTGAAGCAAAAACACATCCTAGCTACTGCCTATATCATCGAAAGATTTCGCACCCCACCGAAGAGTGCGACGCTTTTAAAAGATGGTGGCAGGGATATGTTGCTCATCGGCAACATTTTAAGCGGATGAAACACAAAACTCGTTGGGAGCGAAGAAATATGACCGAAGAGCGTGGAAGAATTGTCGGTGACTGTCGCATGGTTAACGCCGAGGGATCGCAAGTTCTCACCTTCGGAAGCGACTCTGACGAGGAAATGGCTCTGAGCCCTCTCTTTAAAGAATCCACCTTGGGGAAAGAGGAAGAACCGAATGCCTGTGAAAATATCCAGCTGCGCAACCGTACGCTTCCAGAAAAGAATTTCGGACCCACGAATAAAAAAGACAAGGGAAAAGAAAAGGTCTCTGAGGATATCGCCCTGGATGACCAAGTCATGAAAGAGCTGACTGCCAAGGACCCGCCAAAGAAGAACAAGATGGATTACAACGTTCTGGCGTACTTAAGGAAGTTACCCTCGCAGCTCAGTATTCTCGACGCCCTTTTACTATCCAAAGAAGCGAGAGATTCATTGATCAAGACACTACAAGAGCCAGAGCAATTCCAAGCTTTTCTCGCCGAAGAAAAGATGAAGGACGAGCTGAAGGAAGTACACACAGCCGATATCACCTTCGGCGATGAAGACCTCCTCCTTGGGACGTGCGAGCACAACCGTCCCCTCTATGTCTCAGGGTACTGCCACGAGATAAATATAGGCAAAATCCTGGTCGACAATGGGTCTTCCGTTAATCTCCTCAACGTGCGAGTGTTGAAGGAAATCTGCATGAGCGTCCAGCATCTCGCTCGTGATAAAATCACCATCTTCGGTTTTGACTCCCAGTCATCGCGAACTCTCGAGTCTGTGATATTGACATTACGATTCGGGCTACTTGTCACGGATATTAAATTTCATGTCATTGACGCTAAGATATGCTATAACGCTTTGCTCGGCCGGCCTTGGTTACACGAGTACAACATCATCCCTTCTACACAACATCAGTGTATGAAATACTTTAAGGATGGTCTCGAGTATACCGTAACGGGAGAGCTGAACCCATTCTCCGTGAACGAAGTCCGTAAGTACGAAGATGCAAAATACTTCTTGCTAGATTTCGAAGACACAGAGAGATCACAAACCGGAAAACAAAGCTATCACCACCATTCCGGTCTTTGGGAGTGATATTGAAGAAGAGGAAGAGATAGTTTATTCAGGTCCACCCCAGTATAACCAACCAGGACCGTCCGCTCCTATATTGATCTTTGGCAGCGACTCGGAAGATGAGGTCCATGCTATATTCTCCGCTCGGCCACCAATACAAGCATTCACTGGTGATAATCAGAGTTTGCAAATTACCATGATTCCGCAGGAGCACTACAAGGATCTCGACACACTTGAAGCTTATAGCGTGCAAGAGCTACAAACATTTTACGTCCCTCCCAGGCGAAAAGGTGAACATGCAATCCTATTCTACCGATCCACGGAAACAAGAGTGGAGAAAGAAGTTTGGCATGGCGCGAATTCTACACTTGACAGGCTCCAGCCCATCCGTCTGCCTATATGTTACACAGAAGGCTTGAAGAGGCTATTAAAGCTCCAAGGGATACCCTTCAAACAGACCGCTCGAAAAGCTAAGTTCTATGACAGGATCTGGAACGTTCCCGGAACTCAGCGCAAGTTGCCCAATGGGAGAATGGAAACGATCGGGCTAGGATATGTTCGGTCTAAGAAACGTGAGCTACTCTGCGACTGCTATGTCGTACATAACTTTGATAAAGAAGGAGATGCTCAATGGGAGAATGCTAACCCTGAACCAGAAAGAGCCCTCGATGTGAAAATGCCCAGTCCGTTGTTCGAAGAACAAATGGAAAAGCTTATAAGGGAAGCTGGTCAAAAAGTTCGAGACGACCATAATCGCGAAATGGCCATCTACGAGAAAGCCAGGACACAACGCATTCTTCAACAGGCTGCGAAAGATGAAAATGCCCCTCCCTATCAACCTGTCGTACAAAAGGCTCGACGCAAAGGCAGAAACAAGTCAAAGAGCGGAAAAGGCGTTCGACAGCGACAAAGCGGGACCAAGAAGTCACACGGTCGGGAATCGAGCGGTCCGGATTTGTCCCTTATGAAGAAGATGAGTCGAGCATACTCTTTTCCTCAAGACAAGACAAAGAAGATACTTGATCTTTCCATAAGACATCAAATGCTTACACTTCCGGAGTCCAAACACCCCGAGCAAGCTAACGAGGTCTCTCATCCGGACTATTGCTCTTATCACCGAGCAATAGGACACCCCTTCGAAGAATGCTTCACCTTCAAGAATTGGGTCGAAGACCAATATCAGCTCGACAAGTTCGCTCTATCCAACAGTTGGAGGATAACACCACCGCAGAAGCATGGACCCAAATCCGTGAGAGTAGAACCAGATCAACATCGGTCGTGGAAGCGAGCTCGTACTTGTCATATGATAACACTATCAAAAGAAGAGCCTGAGGATAGGGGTGACCTCCCCTGGTGCTTCGAAAACAATGACGACGAGGTGATCTCAGAGTTTCCACCGGCGCTAAAAGAGCTGGAGGATGGAATACATACTACTGCAGATAACCTAAGGAAAATTGATTTGGGGACGGCGAGTGACCCGCGACCGACATTCGTCAGTGAGCTGTTATCTGAAGAAAAGGTGGCTACGCTAAAAGACGTGCTTATGCAGCATAGAGATTGCTTTGCATGGAGCTATTCTGAAATGCCAGGATTAGATCCAGAGATTGCGGTCCACAAATTGACAATATCCCCGGACGCCAAGCCAATCAAACAAGCACCGAGAAGAATGCGTCTCGAGCTCAAGATGAGCATCAACGCCGAGATCAAGAAGCTAATCGATTCTGGCTTCATCCAAGAGGTTCAGTACCCTGACTGGATCGCCAACATCGTCCTGGTGATGAAGAAAAATGGGACGGTGCGCATATGTGTGGACTTCCGGGATCTCAATAAAGTCTGCCCGAAGGACGACTTCCCAGTACCGGTCACCGAGCTGATGATAGACAATACGTCCACTCACGAAGTCTTCTCCTTCATGGACGGCTCATCAGGATATAATCGGATAAAAATGCAGCCCGAGGACTAGAAGCACACCGCGTTCCGGACCCCTCTGGGTATATTCTGCTACAAGGTGATGCCCTTCGGTCTAAAGAACGCCGGTGCCACCTATCAGAGGGCCATGACGAAGATCTTCGATGACCTCATACATGAAATCGTCGAATGCTATATCGACGACCTCGTGGTTAAAAGTAAATCATACGAGGAACATCTCGAACATCTGAAGATCGTATTTCAACGCCTTCGGCAATACAACTTGAAGATGAACCCTCTCAAATGCGCGTTCGGGGTGTCCTCAGGTAAATTCCTAGGATTCATCGTCCGACACCGAGGTATCGAGATAGATCCGTCAAAGATCAAGGCGATCATGGAAATGCCTCCGCCAAGGACTCTCAAGCAATTGCGGTCTCTCCAAGGAAAGCTCGCCTATATTCGGCTATTTATAGCCAATCTCTCTGGCAAGTGTCGTCCTTATAGTCACCTGATGAAGAAGGGAACCCCGTTCGTCTGGGATCACAAATGCCAAGGCGTGCTGGACGAAATCAAGCAATACCTGCAGAATCCGCCGGTGCTAGCCGCTCCGGTCAAGAGAAAGCCTCTCATTCTTTATACAACGGCTCTCGAAGGCTCTTTAGGCGCATTATGGGCATAAGAGAACGACCAAGGGAAAGAAAGAGCTCTCTACTATTTGAGTCGAGTTCTACTAGGGGCAGAAAGCAATTACTCCCCCATCGAAAAACACTACCTGGCATTGATCTTCGCGATAACGAAGCTCAGGCACTATGCGTTAGCGCATGAAGTCCGTCTCATATCGAAGGTGGACCCTCTCAAATATTTGACGTCAAAGGCCATATTGACAAGTCGGCTCGCTAAATGGGCCCTGCTCTTGATGGAGTTCTCGATAACCTATCAGCCTCTTAAGGCAGTGAAAGGCCAGGCCATCGCCGACTTCCTTGCTGAGTATCCGATACCTGCCGATTCCCCTTTGAATTGCGAACTGCCAGACGAACATGCATTTGATACGATCGACGGTGGTGATACCCGATGGGAACTTTATTTTGATGGAGCGTCTTCCATGAAGAAGCGCAAACAAAGCATCCCTTTCATCAAATCAGGGGTAGGCCTCATCTTCGTAACGCCACAAGAAGGGATAATGCGCTTTGCTTTCTCCTTAACAGAGTCAAGGACAAACAATGAAGCCGAGTATGATGCTTTGATAGCAGGCCTCGAGATCGCCATCGACATGGGAATCGAAAACCTCCTTATATACGGAGACTCCCAACTTGTTGTTAGTCAAGTGAACAACGACTATCAAACGTGCAAGCCTGAGTTGGTGAAGTACGGCGAGAAAGTACAACAACTGCTGACCCAAATACCTTCCTACATCTTGGAAAGCATACCGCGTGCGGAAAATAGCAAAGTGGATGCATTAGCCAAGCTCGCTAAAGAACTAGCCGACGAAAACCTCGATGACGTGAGGATCGTTGTGCAAAGCCGTCGGGTTCTTGCACCGGCGGAAATATCTCCGGAGTCGTCCGAAGAAAAGGGAGCGACTGTGCAAATGGCTATGCAAATAAAAGACCAAGAAACGGTTGAGGATTAGAGAGAAGTCTTTATAGACTACTTCAAATCCCGTCGAACGCCTGAAAATGCGTCCTCAAAACATCAGCTCATGAAGCGGGCCCTATCTTTCGCCTTTGTCAATGATACTCTGTACAAGAGGTCATTTGATTCTTTGTGGTTGAGATGTCTGGGACCTGAAGAAGCAAAAAGAGTCGTCCAAGAAGTTCACGACGGACTCTGCGGTTCTCACCAAGCAGGCCCGAAGATGAAGTTGAAGATTAAACGGATGGGCTACTACTGGCCCACGATGATTCAGGACTGTCTCGAATATGCGAAGCAATGCCACTCATGCCAGATCCATGGGGACTTTATCCATCAGCATCCAAATCCACTACATCCAACGGTGGTTAGCTGGCCGTTCGAAATGTGGGGGACTGACATAATCGGCCCCATCGAACCAGCATCGTCCAGAGGACATCGATTCATTTTGGCGACAACTGATTACTTCTCCAAATGGGCAGAAGCAATACCGCTGAGGGAAGTGAAGACGGAGAATATCCTCCATTTCTTCAAGACGCACGTCATTTATCGGTTCGGAACTCCGAGACGGATCATCTCCGATAACGGGCCAGCCTACAGAAGACACAAGATCAGCCGCTTCGCACAACAACATAACATAGACTGGAGATACTCCTCAGTTTATAATTTCCGAGCCAACGGTCTAGCTGAGGCTTTCAACAAAACCTTGACGAAGATCGTAAAGAAAACGGTGTCTCGAAATAAGAAAGACCGGCATGAGAGACTGTAAGAAGCTCTCTGGGCATATCGAACTACGTTCAAGACGGCCACGAACACAACGCCGTACGCATTGGTATTCGGTATAGAAGCAGTACTTCCCCTCGAGATAGAGTTACCCTCTCTACGGGTGGCAGTTCATTACGAGCTAACGGACGAAGAAAATGCTCACCTTCGCCTCGAGGAGCTCAATGCCCTTGATGAAACCCGGCTACTGGCGCAGCAAAATCTGGAAGCTTATAAAGCAAAGATGACGCACTCATATGAAAGATTGAGCAGGCCGAGGACATTCCGCCAAGGCGAACTCGTGCTAGTGGTCAAAAGACCTATGATCCCCAATCGCGCCAAGCGGGGAAAATTCGAGCCGAACTATGAAGGCCCGTACATCATAGACAAGGTCTACCAGGGTGGAGCCTATCTACTCATGGACATGCATGGTGAAAGACCCTTCAGGCCAATAAACGGTCGCTTCCTGAAGAAGTACTACGCTTGACGAGTCACGGCCTAGGTCAATGATAGACGACGACGACTATGTCCGCTCTCTATCTTCCTAAGCCCAAACTCTATAAGTAGTAACCGGATGACTTTACAACGGACCGAAACGTCCTTAAACTAACAGCGGACCGAAACATTCTTAAACTAACGACGAACCGAAACGTCCTTAAGCTAACAACAGACCACTATGTCCTAAAACTAGCTGTTGACCGAGATGTCGAGAAATTACGGCGGATTGCAGCACCCAAAACTGACACAAAAAAAGAGGGAAAAAAAGGAAGAAAAAAAAAGAAAAAAAACGGTATGTCCATAAGCAAAATGGGCACGGATGAAAACCCGAAAGGGCTCTGTGAGTAAAAACAGCAGGGCTACCGGCGAGTCTTGTGAAAACCCGAAAGGGCGCAACCTCGTTAGAATAAAAAAAAAGAATAAACAAAAAAGAGAGAAAACGGTATGTCCATAAGCAAAATGGGCACGGATGAAAACCCGAAAGGGTTCCGTGAGTAAAAACAGCAGGGCTACCGGCGAGTGTTTGTGAAAACCCGAAAGGGCGCAACCTCGTTAAAAGACACTTGCAAGGTCCTCTCGACCTTGTAAGGAGAAATCACCCGCGTGAGATCCTTACGACTCACAAGGGAGCAACACACTTAGGGATCCCCACGATTCCTAAGGAGAAATTACGCCTATGGGATCCTCTCGACCCGTAGGGAGAACCCTCTTATGGGACCCTCACGGCTCATAAGATTTGAAAGTCTTAAGTTACAAAGACCTGAACATGTTCTTAAGCAGACCCCAGAACCTCCAATACTGCCCTGCAAGCGGTGAAACACTGACCCTTGTATACAATCCACGGGCGCGAATAAACATCTCCCTAACCAAGTCCCACCCGTGACTAAGGATATGTTCGCACGGTGAACAACCCTTGTGGGTCCTCTCGACTTATAAGGGGAAAACTCTCTTGTAAGATCTTTACGACTTACGAGAAGCCATACACTTAGGAGTCTTCACGATTCCTAAGGAGAAAACACACCTACGAGATCCTCACGACTTGTAGGGAGAAATACCTTTGTGAGACCCTTACAGCTCATGAAGTCAAAAGCCTTAGTCGACAGAATCCTAACCCTGTTTACTAAGCTACCTTTGTTCGACATCGACAGAGGCAAGTGATGATTCGCTCCTGGAAATATCCCAGTTGTAGCGGCGCTGATGCCGAAATCGGTGTCTGATTTCAAGCTTGCAGCGAAAAGCCAGCAAGCCACACATGCATACGAAATAGCCGAAATGATGGGGCAACTTGCGACAAAATCAGCAAGTAAAAATGTATGCATGCGAAATAGCCGAAATGATTGGGCAACTCGCGATAAAAAGCAGTGAGTAAAAATAAAACAAATAGCCGAAATGATTGGGCACCGCGAAAAATAACCGAAATGATGGGGCAATCGCGACCTTCGCGATATAAGTGCTGAAATGATAGAGCATCGCGGAAAGAAATAAAATAAAAATAAAAATGAAATTTATGCCCTACAGGTAATATTACATCAATCCCTGTATACAATCCAGGGGCGCAAACAAAGAAGGAATCACACTCCTCCTCCCCAGGTTTCCTCAGAAGAAGAAGCCAAATCTCGACGGCTCATAGACAGCCGGGAGAGCATCTCAACATTTGTCTCATTACAACAAACGCAACATCAAGCAGAGCGGAACAATGGCAACCCCCACTTCCATGATTCGGCAGTGCACAGATAACCAAGAGTCAAATCTCGACTCCGCGAAATGCGGATAAAGTCAAAATTCCTGGTTACGTGGAACGCGGATAACGTCACTTCTGACCCCGTGGAAAACGTCCAGAGCAGATCCTGGTCCTCGCAGAGCATGGCAGTGAACCCGTGTGAAGCATCCAGAGCGGAGCCTAGTCCTCGCCGAACACGGAAGTGAACCCATGGGAAGCATCTAGAGAAAAATTCCTGGTCATGTGGAACGCGGATAACGTCACTCCTGACCCCGTGGAAAACGTCCAGAGCGGATCCTGGTCCTCGCAGAGCACGGCAGTGAACCCGTATGAAGCATCCAGAGCGGAGCCTGGTCCTCGCCGAACACGGCAGTGAACCCGTGGGAAGCATCCAGAGCAAAATTCCTGGTTACGTGGAACGCGGATAACGTCACTTCTGACCTCGTGGAAAACGTCCAGAGCGGATCCTGGTCCTCGCAGAGCATGGCAGTGAACCCGTGTGAAGCATCCAGAGCGGAGCCTAGTCCTCGCCGAACACGGCAGTGAACCCGTGGGAAGCATCTAGAGCAAAATTCCTGGTCACGTGGAACGCGGATAACGTCACTCCTGACCCCGTGGAAAACATCCAGAACAGATCCTGGTCCTCGCAGAGCACGGCAGTGAACCCGTATGAAGCATCAAGAGCGGAGCCTGGTCCTCGCCGAACATGGCAGTGAAGCCGTAGGAAGCATCCACAGCAAAATTCCTGGTTACGTGGAACGCGGATAACGTCACTTCTGACCCCGTGGAAAACGTCCAGAGCAGATCTTGGTCCTCGCAGAGCACGGCAGTGAACCCATGTGAAGCATCCAGAGCGGAGCCAGGTCCTCGCCGAACACAGCAGTGAACCCGTGGGAAGCATCTAGAGAAAAATTCCTGGTCATGTGGAACGCGGATAATGTCACTCCTGACCCCACGAAAAACGTCCAGAGCGGATCCTGGTCCTCGCAGAGCACGGCAGTGAACCCGTGTGAAGCATCCAGAGCGGAGCCCGGTCCTCGCCGAATACGGCAGTGAACCCGTGAGAAGCATCCAGAGCAAAATTCCTGGTCACGTGGAACGCGGATAACGTCACTCCGGACCTAATGGAAAACGTCCAGAGCGGATCCTGGTCCTCGCAGAGCACGGCAGTGAACCCGTGTGAAGCATCCAGAGCAGAACCTGGTCCTCGTCGAACACGGCAGTGAACCCGTGGGAAGCATCCAGAGCAAAATTCCTGGTCACGTGGAACGCGGATAACGTCACTTCTGACCCCATGGAAAACGTCCAGAGCGGAGCCTGGTCCTCACAGAGCACGAAAGTGAACCCGTGGGAAGCATCCAGAGCAAACAATGGACTGTGGGGTCCCTAAAGCCATGGACTATGATGTCCTTAACCTTGACCGTGATGTCTTGAAACTAACAACATTGGACTGTGAGGTCCTTAAACTCACGGACTATGATGTCCTTAACCTTGACCGTGATGTCTTAAAACTAACAACATTGGACTGTGAGGTCCTTAAACTCACGGACTATGATGTCCTTAACCTTGACCGTGATGTTTTAAAACTAACAACATTGGACTGTGAGCTCCTTAAACTCACGGACTATGATGTCCTTAACCTTGACCGTGATGTCTTAAAACTAACAACATTGGACTGTGAGGTCCTTAAACTCACGGACTATGATTTCCTTAACCTTGACCGTGATATCTTAAAACTAACAACATTTGACTGTGAGGTCTTTAAACTCACGGACTATGACGTCCTTAACCTCGACCGTGATGTCTTAAAACTAACAATGGACCGTAATGTCCTTAAACTAATTTTACCCTGGTTCAAGGGTACATCTCTTCATTCCTTTGACATTTATCGTTGTAATTCCTCAACGACTTCAGAGAGGTGACCGGTCCCGACAACCACACATTTCACGGACTATGATGTCCTTATCCTCGACCGTGATGTCTTAAAACTAACATCGGACTGTGAGGTCCTTAAACTCATGGACTATGACGTCCTTAACCTCGACCGTGATGTCTTAAAACTAATATCGGACTGTGAGGTCCTTAAACTCACGGACTATGATGTCCTTAACCTCGACCATGATGTCTTAAAACTAACATCGGACTGTGAGGTCCTTAAACTCACGGACTATGATGTCCTTAACCTCGACCGCGATGTCTTTAAACTACGATACCCTGGAAAACGTCCAGAGTGGAGCCTGGTCCTCGCCAAACACGGCAGTGAACCCGTGGGAAGCATCCAGAGCAACCCTTAACTCCGTGAAATGCGGATGGTGACAGTTTTACCCATCACTTGCGGGTCCTCACGACTCGTAAGGAAGTAAATTCTCTTGTGAGATCCTTATGGCTTTTAAGAGAAAACGCACTTAGAAATCCTCACGATTCTTAAGGAGAAATTACACCTACGGGATCCTCTCGACCGGTAGGGAGAAAATTCTTTATGAGACCCTCACGGCCCATAAAGTTGAAAAAGTCTTAGGTGACGGATCTTAACCCTGTTTTCTAAGCCATCACCACTCTACAAAGAATCCAAGACTGACAGTTATATACTATCTAAAATCACATGGCAACAATACAAGAAAGGGAAGAAAGCAACTAGGAGAACATCTGATCTGCATTTAATTAAGCGTTCGAGGCACACCCCATCCATGCATTAGCAAAAGATTCAGAATATGAAATAAAGCACGCTAAAATGAGAAATTTGCCATTCATATTGCAAAAAGGTTCTTACAATTATGAAAGCAATGAACAAAGACAGTACTAAAGTAATTACAATGGCAAAACCTCAAATCTAGGACATGGATTGAGGAACTCAAAAGTGACCTTGTCCAGAATTTTCCAAGCTTGGCGAACCATCCTAGTGTGCTTTCTTTCGCGATCATAAGCGTTGGGATCCCCATGGATGTCCTCCACCCTCCGATAAGCAGCAAGTATGGCAGACTGTTGAAAAGCCTGGTGCAGGAGATCGACAAGATTGTCTCGCCGTCTCTTCGAGATTAGGTTCATCAGATACACTGAGTGCACCTTATCTTCAGCGGCATCCAATGCTCTAAGTGATACACCGGTACAAAATAGAGGGAGCGCTTCCCAGATCGCTCCCACAATAAGCTTTAGAAGAGGGGAACGCCGAGGAAGCAGTTGACCATTATATGCGTCAAAGCGACTCATAATTTCGGCACACTCGGCGTTTGTGAATTCTCGATTCTGAGAACGGACGAGTCAGCGGATGTCTCCGTAAGAGATAATCTCTTCGAGATCATACATGTGAGCGTCCATTACTCCTGTAAAAGAAAATCAGCAAAGATCAGCAAACAGACGGAATAAGCAATTTCTTATTCAAAATAGGCACGTGGAGTTAAACTCCTCGAGAGCAATGCTCTGCAGACAGGAGTGACACTTGTCAACATCAGTTATGAAGGGAAGTTAAAGAAGGCCCCCGAGAACATTGAGAGCTTTGCGCTAAGAAGATGATATAATTCATCAAAAATAAAAAATCCATCTTAAATCTTCAAGATCCATGAAAAACTCTCAAGAGTTCTTCAATATGATTTGAAAGGAGGAAAGATCCATTAATGAAATAAGGGATCACAAGAAAAATCATTTTAGAGAGCAGAGCTCTATTAATAAATTCTCCATAGGGTTCTCTTTAGTTCCCTTTAAATCTCTTTAGACCTATGGAGCAAAGCTCTGCTAAATAAAACCCTAAATGGGTTTTCTTTAGATCAAAGATCTATAAAGAGCAAAGCTCTGTTAATGGGTAAAACCCTGGTTTATTAAAGTCTTAAACTATACCTAAGTTTTGGAAGAGTTTTACTCTTGAAAAGTTCTTAAAACTAAAGAGCAGTGCTCTGAATAAAGAGAAAATTCTCAAGAAAGAGGATGAAAATCATCAGAGGGACCAAAGGTCCTATTTATAGGCATTGAGAGCCGTTTCAACTCCCTAAAAGTTGATCCAACGACCGAGATGCTACCACCGCCGCACTTACGTTTGGGGCCACGTAAGCGCGACGGTGAGGGGGCATTTGTTTCCCCCAATCAGAGCAAAGCTCTGTTCAAATTCCAAGACTGGAAACGAAGCGACGCTTCTGCGTCCCCGAATCAGAGCAAAGCTCTGTTCAAATTCCAAGACTAGAAAAGAAGCGACGCTTCTGCTCTCCCCAATCAGAGCAAAACTCTGTTTAGAAATTTAAAGGCCATAATTGAAGCAACGCTTCAGGTTCTGCGCCAGGCGCTGCGCGCCACATGTCTAACAAAGGTGCGCTGGCGCAGTTGCCCTACACGCTGCACTGCTCGCCGCGTGTCTAACACTGGTGCGCTAGCACAGTTGCGCTGCGCTCTGCGCTGCGCGCCACATGTCGAGCACGAGTGCGCTAGCGCTAGGCGCGCTGCGCGCCACGTGTCAAAACACCTAGCGCAATTGCGCTGCGCTAGAGCCCCCCAAGTTAGAGCAAAACTCTGTTTCCAAGATTGAAAAACGAAGCGACGCTTCATGATTATGCAGCGCATAAACATCTTACGGAGGAATAACAAAGAATTGAAAATAAGAGAACACTTAACAGATAATGAAATACTGAATTAAAACATTTTTTTATTTTTATTATTATTATTATTACATTTAAAAAAGATCACCAAACAAGGGACCAATAGCACAAGGTTGAACAAAGCAATAAACAAAATTTTCTAACTCCCTCGCCGCCTTCTCCAGCACATCAAAACGACGATTCTCACGAGGAGTGGCTCCCCACCGGTTGGCGCCGTGCTCATCCGCAAAAGCAGACATGATAGCCCGCCGGGCTCTTATTTGGCTCAACTGGTGAACCGAGCAACCTTTCAGAGCCCGAGTAATCAGGCACGCCTCATGGAAACACACGAGCTTGTCTTCAGCCGCATCGAGCATCGCCAAGGTCATCTACGCTGGGTGAAGAAGGATGCCATCAAGCACCGACACAAGGATCATCCGAAGCCAGATAGAGTGTGGGGGAAGAGGGGACCCCACACGAGTCAAAAGATCGTGCAGCGCAGCGTCGCACTGCTCATCCGTGAAAGAAGGATCCACCAAGCGCGCAGCAAAGCGAGGAACAAGGTCCTGAATGGGCACTTCCCATGGTTTTCTACGAGCATGAGGGCGGTTACAAGCCATAGTTGAGAAAGTTCTTTGGGGATGAGAAAAGAAAGAAGCTTTGCTTCGAGTTATAAAGACGAAGCGCATAAAATTTTGTGCACAATGGAACTATTTCCAAAATTGGGAAGTGAAAGATTCTCGGGAATATAAGTTTGACTTGAAAGGAAGGTGAAAAGACACCTCTGTTGAAGCAACGCTTAAGATCCAGCGCTCTGCTGAAGCAACGCTTCAGATCCAGCGCGCCGCGCGCCACATGTCAAGCACGAGTGCGCTAGCGCAGTTGCGCTGCGCTCTATGCTGCGCGCCACGTGTCTAACGTAAGTGCGCCCGCGCTGGAATTATAAATTCCCACCGTTGGATCAAAGGATCTGATAATTATGGTAAATCATTGATTAACCAGAATTAAATTCTGTTAAGGAAAGATTTCTCAAAATCTTTCCAAATAACAAGATTGTACTTTAAGCACCGCTGGATCAATGATCCAATGGTAAATAATGAATTACCAAAAACAGAATAAATTCTGCATGGAAAGATTTTCTAATCTTGTTAAAAACAAAAAGATTGCCTTCTGTAAAACAGAAGCCCCAGGATCAAAGATCCAATGGTGGGGAAACATCCCCAAATCAATCAGAGAAAGATCTCTTCAACTGATTTAACAAATCAATTGACCATATATAAAGGCCCCAAGATTTCAAGTCTAGAGAGACAGAAGAGCGATAGAAAAAACTCTCTGAAAACTTTGAGAAGAATTCAAAAGGAAAAGAAAGGTAAAGAACTGACTTCTTGAAAACAGAGATGAAACATCTCGTAAAAAAAAGAAGAATCCTCTTCTAAAAAGATCTTAGATCTATAAAAAAAGACCGAGATCTTTGATTAAACATAAAGGATTAAAAGATCCAATCCTTAAAATAAAGAAGTACTTTACTTCATTCACAGATCTTTTGATCTATAAAGGAAGAGCCTTTTGATAAGAACAAGAACCTTTGTTCTTGGATCTTGAGGCAAAGCCTCCTTAGAAGAACATAAAAGTTGTTCTGTGATCTTGAAATCGATCAGATGTGCTTTGCTCTATTGAACAGTGCTTTGCACTCATGAACTAGGCCTTTGCGCTCCTTGGACTGGCGCTCAACGCCATAACTTGCCACGTGTCAACCATAGACACGATCTGCGCTTTGCGCTCCTGAAAACAGCGCACAGCGCTCTTGGGTTGGTGCTCAGTGCCAAGCGCGCCACGTGTCACTCACTGGCGCACCCATAAATTAGCGCAGCGCGCTCATAAATTAAAAGCACAGTGCGCTAACAAACTAGCGCTTAGTACTAAGCGACACATGTCCTCCTCGTGTGCGCCAACCGACAGAAGCGCAACGCGCTCTTTGACTGGCGCAAAACGCCTAGTGCGCCACGTGGCGCGCTGTCAGAACGTACTTTGTTCTGATAAATGCCGTGCATTCAGTATAAGACAAAAAATGTCAGAACCCAATACTTAGCATTATCAAAAGGGCAGAGCCCAAACAAAGGGCCCAACAGGCATAACAGAAATAAAATGCTAAACATTTTTAACTAGACTTTGCCCAATTCTGGCCATAAGTCCTCAATTTAAATTGAACTGAGCTCATCTGCTCTTCCAATCAATTTACACCCGGTTCGAGGGTACATCTCTTTACTCCTCTGATATCTGTCGTTGTAATCCCTCAACGTCGTAAGAGAGGTAACGGGTCCTGACAACCACACATTACTACGGACTGTGGAGTCCTTAAATCCACAGACTATGATGTCCTTAACCTCGACCGTGATGTCTTAAAACAAATATCGGACTGTGGAGTCCTTAAATCCACGGACTATGATGTCCTTAACCTCGACCGTGATATCTTAAAACTAATATCGGACCGTGGAGTCCTTAAATCCACGGACTATGATGTCCTTAACCTCGACCGTGATGTCTTAAAACTAACGTCGGACCGTGCAGTCCTTAAATCCACGGACTATGATGTCCTTAACCTTGAACGCGATGTCTTAAAACTAACAATGGACCGTAATGTCCTTAAACTAATTATCGACCGCAATGTCACTAAACTAAACAATAGAGCCCAATTGCTCTCTTGTCGGATCCATACGATCCCGTTAAGTTGATCTTAGTCTAAAATTAGACTATCGTATCCTTAACAAACGTTTAATTTGATCTTAGCCTCAAATAAGGCTAACGTATCCTTAAACATAACCCCCCAAACCCAAATCTAAGAAAGATACGGATTTGGACTAGTCCACGCCCTACGGGCGACAACCTAACTTAGTCTTCGTATACAATCCACGGGCAACCAAACACAAAACAAACACCCACGACACGAAGTGACCACATGGAGAAGGAGAAAGTTGTTACCGCGATGCGGTAGCGTAATTAACTACAGGGGCTTGCGCCTGCAGGGAAGAGCGTCCCCATAATCAAAAACCCCTCAAACGAGGGGGAATCTAACGAAGTCTGTTACATCGGCCGCATCCGTTTAAACCTTCGATACATGGTTCCATAAATCAATTTGGTATCTTCGGAGAGGTGGACGGATAGCACCAATTAGCATCTGCTCCCAGATTCAGGCAAGACGTCCAGTCTTCCCGGCTTCCGGCGGTGAATAAAGGGTAGGGAGTTACCCACTGAGGATAGACCGAGCAGGGAAGCTGCTCGGTGACCTCTTGGGAGAGTTAAATTCCTTAGCATTGATGGGTACGAAGTTACCCACTAAGGATGGACCGAGCAGGAAATCTTCTCAGCGGCCTCTTGATAAGGGCTTCGATCCTTGCGTCGGTGGTTAGTAAACTACCAGCCATGGATGGACCGAGCAGGAAAGCTGCTTAGTTGCCACTTGACGAGGGCTTCGATCCTTAGGTAGACGGGTAAGGAGTTACCCACTAAGGATGGACCGAGCAGGGAAGCTGCTCGGTTGCCTCTTGACGAGAGCTTCGATTCTTGGCATTGGTGGGTAATAAACTACCAGCCATGGATGGACTGAGCAGGGAAGCTGCTCGGTCCACTCTTGACAAGGGCTTCGATCCTTAGAAAGACGGGTAAGGAGTTACCCACTAAGGATGGACCGAGCAGGGAGCTGCTCGGTTGCCTCTTGACGAGAGCTTCGATCCTTGGCGTTGGTGGGTAGTAAGCTACCAGCCAAGGATGGACCGAGCAAGGAAGCTGCTCGGTGGCCTCTTGACGAGGGCTTCGATCCTTAGCGTCGACGGATAAGGAGTTACCCACTAAAGATGGACCGAGCAGGGAAGCTGCTCGGTTGCCTCTTGACGAGGGCTTCGATCCTTAGCGTCGGTGGGTAGTAAACTACCAGCCAAAGATGGACCGAGCAGGGAAGCTGCTCGGTGGCTTCTTGACGAGGGCTTCGATCCTTAGCGTAGACGGATAAGGAGTTACCCACTAAGGATGGACCGAGCAGGGAAGCTGCTCGGTTGCCTCTTGACGAGGGCTTCGATCCTTGGCGTCGGTGGGTAGTAAACTACCAGCCAAGGATGGACCGAGCAGGGAAGCTGCTCGGTGGCCTCTTGACGAGGGCTTCGATCCTTAGTGTAGACGGGTAAGGAGTTACCCACTAAGGATGGACCGAGCATGGAAGCTGCTCGGTTGCCTCTTGACGAAGGCTTCAATCTTTAGCGTAGACGGGTAAGGAGTACCCACTAAGGATGGATCGAGCAGGGAAGCTGCTCGGTTGCCTCTCGACGAGGGCTTCGATCCTTGGCGTCGGTGGGTAGTAAACTACCAGCCAAGGATGGACCGAGCAGGGAAGCTGCTCGGTGGCCTCTTGACGAGGGCTTTGATCCTTAGCGTAGACGGGTAAGAAGTTACCCACTAAGGATGGACCGAGCAGGAAAGCTGCTCGGTTGCCTCTTAACGAGAGCTTCGATCCTTGGCGTAGACCGGTAAGAAGTTACCCACTAAGGATGGACCGAGCAGGGAAGCTTCTCGGTTGCCTCTTGACGAGAACTTCGATCCTTGGCGTCGGTGGGTAGTAAACTACCAGCCAAGGATGGACCGAGCAGGGAAGCTGCTCGGTTGCCTCTTGATGAGGGCTTCGATCCTTGGCGTCGGTGGGTAGTAAACTACCAGCCAAGGATGGACCGAGCAGGGAAGCTGCTCGGTGGCCTCTTGACGAGGGCTTCGATCCTTAGTGTAGACGGGTAAGGAGCTACCCACGAAGGATGGACCGAGCATGGAAGCTGCTCGGTTGCCTCTTGACGAGGGCTTCAATCTTTAGCGTAGACGGGTAAGGAGTACCCACTAAGGATGGATCGAGCAGGGAAGCTGCTCGGTTGCCTCTCGATGAGGGCTTCGATCCTTGGCGTCGATGGGTAGTAAACTACCAGCCAAGGATGGACCGAGCAGGGAAGCTGCTCGGTGGCCTCTTGACGAGGGCTTTGATCCTTAGCGTAGACGGGTAAGAAGTTACCCACTAAGGATGGACCGAGCAGGAAAGCTGCTCGGTTGCCTCTTGACGAGAGCTTCGATCCTTGGCGTAGACGGGTAAGAAGTTACCCACTAAGGATGGACCGAGCAGGGAAGCTTCTCGGTTGCCTCTTGACGAGAGCTTCGATCCTTGGCGTCGGTGGGTAGTAAACTACCAGCCAAGGATGGACCGAGCAGGGAAGCTTCTCGGTGGCTTCTTGACGAGGGCTTCGATCCTTGGCGTCGGTGGGTAGTAAACTACCAGCCAAGGACGGGCCGAGAAGTGAAGTTGCTCGGTTTTGCCCGGCCTTGCTAGATGTGTGAATACCTAGAAGAGTGACCGTCGCGGGCGGCACGTGGCAGAAACGCATAGGTGAGGTGAGGCGTTCCAAGATCCATGTCGTTCTAACTTCGATTAGCTGGGAAATACGGGATGGCCGCCACGTGGCGGAATGGCATTTGAAGAATTGAGCGAATCCCTAGATTCACGCCCATGCGCGCGCAAATTTGGACCCTTGGGGATTCTATGGAGGCTATAAATAGGGAAGGAGATAGGTTTGTTTCAGCATTGCTTCTTCGAGATGGCCGGGCATATTTACTCGATTGAAGAGATTATCACCCCCAACGATGTCTACCTGTACGAGCAATCCGTTTCGAAGGATAGGCACCGGGGTGTGGTCCAGCGCATCGAGGATCACATCGGCCGTCTACTCCACGCCGTTCCCCCTCCTCCAATTGTTGATGTACGCAATTTGTAGGAGGTCCCCGGGTTTATACAACCCCCTTGCTGAGGAGCTGCTGGACGAAGCCCTCAACAAGGTCTATACGATTTATGTCATCGGCCTTATCTCGAAGACCAGACATGACCGATCTGTGACCCTCGTTTTGGAGTGCTTCCAAAAGAGACAAATCGTGAGCTAGGGCTCGGCAGATGGTGAGCCCGGCGTTTCCGTAGCATTCCGAGTTCATGGGCTGCATCAGCGGGAGCGGGCCGAAGAGGCAAGGGCTCTTCTGGCGGAGATCTCCAGAGAGTATCACCAACAGTGCTTCCTTGACCCTGTTCCCCCTCTTTTGTAATTTCAATTTTTATGTAAGGCTGAGGAGCCCACAATACCTATTGATAAATGAAGTTATCCTTTTTGCGATGTTCGATTGTTTCCTTTTTGTCTTCTGGGTGCATTTGAGTATTTTTGCGAAACGAAATCCGTGAGCTTTGAGCCGAGGAAGAGGGAAACACATAGGGGAAGTTTCTTCTTATTATTAAGAAACTTAGAAAAATTTATATCGCTTTGTCAAAGAAGAAACATGCATCCATAGATATACTTTCAAAGGTACAACATGAGCTTTTTGGCGTTGTAAGGCCGTGGAAATTTGCGACCCACAGCGTCTTGTAAGCGATAGGCCCCGCCGGGCAAGACTTCGGAGACGAGGAATGAGCCGCCCCATTTCGGAGAAAACTTGTGCAACTTGCCCTGATCAACGAACTCGTTCCTCTTTAGGACCAAATCAACGAACTCGTTTCTTCGGGGTGTGTACATAGGGTTGGCGAGATTCGCGGCCTCCTACCAGTCGAAGGAACAAGCGACCAGCCCCGGAAGAAATGCAAGACCGCCGAGCCCATCATCTTCACTGATGAAGACCTCCACGGTATATTCTTGCTTCATAATGACCCCCTCGTGATTACGGCACGGGTCCACCGCTACGAGGTTCAAAAGATATTAGTCGACTCAGGAAGCTCGGCAGATATCCTTTTCTATGACTGCTTCCAGCGTATAGGGCTCGGCCCATCCGACCTACGGCCAACCTCCCACATCCTATAAGGGTTTACCAACTACTCCATCCCGGCCGAGGGGGTGGTCACCCTCCACCTCAACATTGGGGAAGCGGGCCATACGAAGACCGTACCGGTGGAATTCATCATCGCCGGGATCCCCTCGTCCTACAACATCCTCCTGGGACACCCGACGCTAAACTCTCTTCGGGCTCAAATCTCGACCTACCACCTCGCGATCAAGTTTCCGTTAGATCAAGGTGGGATAGGCTGGGCCTAAGGGAACCAGCAAATCGCCAAGATTTGCTTCACAGCGACATCTACCACTGAAGAGCAAAGCGACGACCTCGGAAGTGCAAATGATTTCTGGGGGTCCTTGGATACCCTTGACGAACAGAAGGAAATCCGAGGGGCTCCGGTGGAGGCGCTAACAGAGGCCCCTTTCGTCGAGGGGAACAAAGAACGAACTGTCCAGATCATATCTCTTTTAACGGGAGCCCGGCGCGAAAACTTGATCCACTTTCTCTGAGGAAACTTGGACGTGTTTGCCTAGGCGCCTGCTGACATGCCCGGGATCGACCCCAAGGTAATCTCGCACAAGCTCGGGGTCGACCTGACGGTCCGACCCGTCAGACAAAAGAAGCGAAGTTTCGCTCCGATAAAACAAAAGGCAATCGAGAACGAGGTCGATAGGTTGTTTGCAGCCAACTTCATTCGAATTATGGCCTACTCAGAATGGCTGGCGAATGTGGTCATGGTTAAAAATACGAGCGGGAAGTGGCGCATGTGCATCGACTTCACAGATTTGAACAAGGCTTGCCCGAAAGACAACCATCCCCTTCCTCGGATAGACCAGCTTGTGGAAAGCTCGGCAGGCCACGAATTGCTCAGTTTCATGGACGCTTTCTACGGCTATAACCAGATCCGTATGAACCCAGCAGATAAAGAACTAACCGCGTTCACCACGGACCGGGGGTTATATTTCTACAAAGTGATGCCCTTCGGCCTAAAAAATGCTGGGGCTACATACCAGTGCCTGGTTAACAAAATGTTCAAACCACAGATCGGGAGGAACATGGAGGTTTATGTTAACGACATGCTCGTGAAATCAACTTCATCGGACGAGCACGCTAAGGATCTTGGCGAGACATTCGACATCCTCCGCAAGTACAACATGAAACTGAATCCAGCCAAATGCGTGTTCGGAGTCACTAGCAGGAAATTCCTCAGGTTCATGGTTACCCACCGAGGAATCGAAGCTAACCCGGAGAAGATCAACGCCATTGTCAACATGGCCACGCCAAAGAGCAACGTAGAGATCATGCGACTCATGGGGAGAGTGGCTGCTCTTAGTCGCTTCATGTCAAGATCCGGAGAAAAGTGCTTCACATACTTCAAAGCCCTGAGAAAGATCCCAAGGTTCGAATGGTCGGAAGAGTGTCAAAATGCTTTCGAGCAACTCAAAGTGCACTGGCAATTCCCCCACTGCTCACCCGGCCAATCGAAGGAGACGAGATGTTACTGTACCTTGCGGTATCCGATCATGTTGCTGGCTCGATGCTCGTCCGAGAAGTCGAAGGAGTACAGAAGCCGGTCTACTACGTGAGCCATGTCTTTAAAGACGCGGAAATGAGGTACTCGTCCATAGAAAAGATAGTCTTGGCGCTTATCGTCGCCTCAAGGAAGCTACGACAGTACTTCCAGGCACACACCTTTCTCGTCCTCACCGAGCGGCCCATAGAGGCTATTCTCGCCTCCCCCGAGTCGTCTGGTCATCTGGAGAAATGGAGGAAGGAGTTATCACAATTCGACATCAAATACCGCCCCAGGAAAGCTATCAAAGCACAAGTCCTGGCATACTTCGTTGTCGAGTGTACTATCCCTAACAAGGAAGCAACATCGGCACCTGTCCCCGGGTCCCGACCCTCAGTCGAGGAAGTGCCCGACTCCGTCCCCGACTGGGTCCTCTACGTCGATGGATCCTCTACCAAAAAGGGGAGAGGTGCCGGCCTTATCATTCGAGGCCCGAACGAAGAAGAAATGGAGTACTCTTTGAAACTCGGGTTCAAAGCATCAAACAACGCCGCGGAATATGAGGCGTTGCTAGCCGGGTTGCGAATCGCTTTCGGAGTGGGGCTGAAGAAGATCCGAATTCGCAGCGACTCCGCCCTAGTCGTCGGCCAAGTGACCAGGCGGTTCGAGGCCCGAGAGCCGCTCATGGTGAAATACTTAGCCGAGGTGAAAAGACTACGAAAATGTTTCGACGAAGTTCAAGTGGAACAAAATCCCCAGCACCTGAACACCCAGGCTGACGCCCTGAGCAAGCTATCCTCTTCCTATATGGCCAACAATAAGAGGAATATCCTCTTCGAAGTCTTGCTACGGCCCAGCGTGGAAGACAGAGAGGCAACACTTCAAGTATACACTACTCAAGAGGAAGGCCGAGATTGGAGGAAGCCCCTCGTAGAATTCCTGAAGGAGGGTACACATCCAGAGGACCGAGGGGAAGCGCGTTGCCTTCGAGCTAAAGCCCGCCATTTCGTCTGGAGCAAAGGAAACCTTTACAAGAAGTCATACACATAACCTCTGCTCCGGTGCGTCGACCCCCATGAAGCTGACTACGTCCTGCGTGAGATACACGAAGGGGTCGGTGGAGCGCATCAAGGGGCCCGTACCTTAGTCCAGAAGACGCTGCTCCAAGGGTATTATTGGACAACAATTCACCAAGACGCTCAAAAGCTCGTCAGAAGATGCAAAAGTTGTCAACTCCATAGCAGCATACCCCGTCTTCCGGCTACCGAGCTAACGGCTCTCACCTCCCCCTGGCCGTTTTCCCAGTAGGGGATGAACTTGGTAGGCCTACTCTTCACTGGTACGGGCGGGAATAAATGCATCCTCGTCACGGTAGACTATTTCACGAAGTGGATTGAGGCCATCCCCATCAGAAAACCGGACGCCACCATGACCATCAAATTCCTGCAGAACAACGTAATCTCCCAATTCGGGATCCTGAGATGCATCATTACCGATCACGGGACGAATTTAGAAAACGACAAAGTCAAAGAGTTCTGCAAAGAATACCACATACTGATGAAGTTTGCCGTGGTCGCGCATCCTCAATGCAATAGGCAGGCCGAGGTTGCTAACCAAGACGTCATCCGAGGTCTTCGAACTCATTTAGAAGGAAGGCAGGGCACATGGGTCAAGGAACTACCACGGGTGTTATGAGCCTTACGCACATCGAAGAAGACGCCCACAGGAAAGACCCCTTTCAGCCTCTGCTACGGTACCGAGGCAATGGTCCCAGCAGAGATCGGAGTACCCAGTTACAGAGTCGAACACTTTGATGACGAAGCAAACACCTCAACGTTCCGGACTAATTTGGATATTTTGCTAGAGAAGCGGGACCGGGCACAGATCAAAACCGCCGCTTATCAACAACAAGCAGCTCGCTACTACAACGCACGAGTTAAGCATTAGGCCTTCAAGACGGGAGATTTAGTCTTGAGGCGGAACGAATTTGTAGACCAAGGCAAGCTGCACAAGTTCTCCCCGAAGTGGGACGGCCCATTCCTCGTCTTCGAAGTATTGCCCGGTGGAGCCTATCGCTTACAAGACACGGGAGGATGCATGTTTTTTTGGCCCTACAACGCTGAGAAACTCAAACTATACAAATGAATGTATTTACCTCTTTTCGAAGCAATGTAATTTTTATTAAGTCTCCCAAGTTATAAAAGACTTCTATAAATTTTGTTCTCCTTCACGTTTCCGAGATCCCTAAATTCGTTTTTGAGAAAATATGCAAAAAAATAAAGGGATAAAAAGGAGACAAAAGCACATCGGAAAAGAAGAACTTTATTCATTGAGTGGTATTATGGGCTCTTCAGCATTACAAAAAAAAAATATACAAAAATATTACAGTAAAGAGGGCCGGGGGTTAAGAAAGAACTGCTGGTGGTACTTGTTCCCCTCCGAACGGCGGCCGAGACGTTAGGACGTCCTGTGCCTGAGATTCGGGGCAGATGCTATTTGGTTTTATCCGTCTGTCTCTCCGAAGATGCCAAGTTGATTTAAGGCACTGTGTATCGGAGGTTTAGACGGATGCGGCCGATGTAGCAGACTTCGTCAGATTCCCCCTCAGGGTGAGGGGTTTTTTGATTGTGGGGACGCTCTTCCCTGCAGGCGCAAGCCCCTGCAGTTAATTACGCTACCGCGTCGTGGTAACAACTTTCTCCTTCTCCAGAATTTCACTTCGTGTCGTGTATGTTTGTTTTGTTTATGGTTGCCCGTGGATTGTATACGGAGACTGAGTAATGCCGTCGCCCGTAGGACGTGGATTAGTCCAAATCCGTATTTACTTAGATTTGGGTTCGGTGTTTTTAGTTTAAGGATACATTAGTCGCGTTGCGACTAAGATCGACTTAAACGTTCGTTAAGGATACGTTAGTCTTGTTTTAGACTAAGATCAACTTAACATCATGATTGATTTAATTATCCGGCCGTCGGGACTCGTCACCTCTCTGACGTCGTTGAGGGATTACAACGACAGGCGTCTGAGGAGTTCAGAGATGTACCCTTGAACCAAAGTTAATTTGGATTTTTATCGTTTATTTAAATATCTAAGGACACGTGAACCGTATTTGGGGTTAAGATCAACTTAGACGGGACCGTTTAGATCCAACAAAAGAGCGTTTGGGCCCTATTGTGCCAGTTTAGGGACATGGCGGTCCATCGCCAGTTTTAGGGACGTGGTGGTCCATTATTAGTTTATGGACGTTTCGGTCCGTCGCCAGTTTAAGGACGTAGTGGTCCATACTCCAGTTTAGGGACGTGGTGGTCCGTCGCCAATTTAAGGACGTAGTGGTCCATATTCCAGTTTAGGGACGTGGTGGTCCGATGTTAGTTTAAGGACGTTTCGGTCCGATATTCCAGTTTAGGGACGTGGTGGTCCAATGTTAGTTTAGGGACGTTTCGGTCCGATATTAGTTTAGGGACGTTTCGGTCCATAGTTAATTTATGGTCGTTGGGACCCTTCACCTCTTTGACGTCGTTGAGGAATTACAACGACAAATGTCAAAGGAGTTCGGAGATGTACCCTTGAACTGGTCGTGAATTGGTTTATGAGAGCCATTTAATTTAAGGACTTACAGCCGAGATTGGGTTAAGTCCAATTTTTTTTATTTATCTTAGGCTCTGACTGACTAAAAGAATCAGTCCAAACGGGGCTCTGCCCCCTTTTTTTTTTTTTTGCAATCAGATTTGGGCCAGGCCTTTTTAAATAATGAGTTACAGAAACTCAAGAGTTTTCCAAACAGGGCTTTGCCCTTTTATTATTCTGCAATTGGGCTAGGCCCTTTTAAATAATGAGTTGCAGAAACTCAAGAGTTTTCCAAACAGGGCTTTGCCCTTTTATTATTCTGCAATTGGGCTAGGCCCTTTTAAATAATGAGTTGCAGAACTCAATAATTTTCTTGAGTTGGGCCAGGCCCTTTTAAATGATGAGTTGCACTTGTGCAGAAATTCAAGAATTTTCTTGATTTGAGAGCAAAAGTGCATAGCACTTTTGATCTAAATTTAGATCAAAGGAAAACAAGTTCTTCTTGTTTTCCCTGATTTTATAGAACCAAGGGTTCATATCAAGTGCAATGCACTTTTTATTATTCTTTGATTTTTCAGAACCAGGGGTTCATATCAAGTGCAAGGCACTGTTTATCTTTTTCTTTTATTATTCCCTTTTTAATTTTCTGTTCTTCAGAAATTTTACCTTCTCTTTTTTTTGTTCTTAATTAATCTTCAAGAGCTCTTCTTTTTTTTCCAGAAGTTTATCCTTCTCTCGATGATGATTGATGATGCCTTTTGAATGAGGCTTGGGGTCTTATTTATAGTGCGCACAAATTTGTTGGATTTGTTAACAAAATCTTTCCTGAATAATTTTGGGAATTTTCACACCATTGGATCTTTGATCCAAGGGTTCCTGTTTTACAGGAGAACAGAAAAGATTTATCTAAATCTTCATTCAGTTGCTGCGCAACTCACCAGCGCGTGACACGTGTCACGCATCTGTGCGCTTGCGCAGTTGCGGTTGCGCAACTGCGCAGACACGTGTCGCGCATCCGGGCGCTTGCGCAGTTGCGGTTGCGCAACTGCGCAGACACGTGTCACGCATCCGTGCGCTTGCGCAGACACGTGTCGCGCATCCGTGCGCTTGCGCAGTTGCGATTGCGCAACTGCGCAGACACGTGTCACGCATCTGTACGCTTGCGCAGACACGTGTCACGCATCTGTGCGCTTGCGCAGTTGCGATTGCGCAACTGCGCAGACACGTGTCACGCATCTGTGCGCTTGCGCAGTTGCGCTTGCGCAACTGCGCAGACACGTGTCGCGCTGCCACGCATCTGTGCGCTTGCGCAGACACGTGTCGCGCTGCCATGCATTTGCGCAGTTAAGTCTTAATTATGTTTTCTGAAGAGCCTTGCTCTGATGGGACGCACCGTCTCGGGCGTTACGCTGCCGAATTGGCTTCTGCCATGTGGCAAATTGCGCACTGCGCATGGAAACCGAAGCGTTGCTTCAAATTTTGAATTTTCAAAATTCAGTAGAGCCTTGCTCTGATTGGGGGAAACAGATGCCCCCCCACCGTTGCGCTCACGTGGCGCGCGTGTGAGTGCAGCGGTGGCAAGATCCTGACCGTCGGATCTAGGGGTCATCTGAACAGGCGCAGGCGCCTATAAATAGGACCCTTGGTCCTTGGTAATTTTTTACCATTCTCAAGAAATTGAATTTCAGAGCCTTGCTCTTACTTGAGAACTTCCAGAGCCTTACTCTTGTGATTTCCTTAAGAACTTCCAAGTTCTAACTTCAGAACCATTATAGGTAAAATTAAATTAATTTAATTTAAATTAAACTTAATTAACAGAGCCTTGCTCTTATAGATCTTTGATCTAAAGGAAACCCCTTTGGGGTTTCTTCAACAGAGCCTTGCTCTTATAGATCTTTGATCTAAAGGAAACCCCTTTGGGGTTTTTATTCACAGAGCCTTGCTCTCAAAATCTGCAGAGACCCTGTTCTTAGGTTTTAACCCATGAACAGAGCCCTGCTCACAGATCAATTAGAAAACTTTTTAAAGGTTTCCATGGATCTTTAAGGTCCCAAAATTTTAATTCTTAAGAGTTATAAATATTTATTACTGCTACAGAGCTAGGCTCTCTTTTTTTTAGAAGTTTTATTCTTTTGAAACAGGAGTTTGACAAATGTCACTCTGTGACAGAGCTTTGCTCTGAAAAGAGGAGATCTTCTCCTTGTCTCTAAGGGTCCCCCCCAATGAGGATATTCTCTTGGGGGTCTTTTTTATTGACTGATAGTCCCATTCAATGGTGGGATTGTCTCATCAAATGATGCGCCGTCATCTTGATTTTGTGGGTCCCCCCTTGGTCCCCTACCCACTGCATCACAGTGTGGAGCCAGCTTTTTATTTATTATTATTATTATTATTTTTTGTTTTATATATTATTTTTTATTAAATGTCAAGTGTCAGGCCATTAATGATATATACATATTTTATGCAGGAAAGATGTCTGACGACTTGTCTTTTCCCTTCGTTCGCTCAGAAGGAGGGTTCCCACACGCACCAGTGGACCGGGTAGTGTTTGCCTTGATTAAAGATCGTGATCCTGAGTGCAAACATCTCCACCTATGGGGAAGGTGGTATAGCCAAATCATCCAGGGTCGTCGCAGTTTTAGTTCCGCCTCGCCCTCCGAACCTATAGTTACGATCCCCTATGCGGATAAACCCCCGGTGGAGTATGCCGTGGAGGTTAAAAATTGGAATTCGGACGATCTTCTCCAGCCTGCAATCGGCGCTATTCCGGTACAGCCGCCGCCGGCCATAGATATCTTAGGAGGGCGAATCTGTCAGGGTGAAGCACGCCCTTGGGGACAGGCTTACAATATTGGATTGAATCCGCGACCGCTTGCTGGATACCTGCCATGGGCCCGGTACATTTTAGCGGTGAAAAGAGCTCATCTGACAAAGATTGGTTTGTACTCCGCTGTCTACGTCTAGCTTTTCGAGTATCCCACTCCTCCGACGTGGTGGACAAAGGCTTTCATCGAACAATGGAATATCCCCACGCATACTTTCCTGACAGCGGATAGGGAAGTCTCCATTTCTCTAGAGGAATTCGTTGAGCTTTCGGGTTTACCGGCGAGGGGGGAGCATTACGAGGAGCTGCTTCCTCCTGACGAGTACGTCTTTGCCACCAAGCAAGTGGTTCTCGACTTAACTCCGGAAAATGCCATCCAGCATCAGCATCCGGGCCTGGTGAGGGTGTTGGAGATTTACGAGGAGCTTCATTTGGAATTGGGCGACCGAGGCGTTAGTTTTGCGGACTTCATTGCTCATTTTATCCGTCCGAAATTTTTATCAGAGCAAGGTGATAAGTTCGCCCAACCTGCTGACCCTTTTGGTTTCGGCCTGGACCGCCGACCTTCATCAGAAATTGATCAGCGAAGTTTTTACCTTCCCGGCACTGCCAGCGTCTCCTTCTCAGAGATCGCCGTTCCTGGCATGGATGAGGAGACCTTCTTCATCGGGTTCTTAGGTCTGTGGCTGTGCAGCTTCGCGCTTCCCATGCACCCACGCCTTATGCGGTCTTCTGTCTTTTACCCGGCGCATCGAATGGTGGCCGGTCTGCAGTTATCAGTGGGGATCGCCGGGTTGGCTTACCTCTACAATGGACTTAGCGTAGCGGCGGACGCTAATGAACCTGGGGTACAGCCTGCTAACTTCCCGATGCACTACTTCACTTCTTGGATGGAGCTGCATGTTCGAGGAGTGTTCGGTGCCCATAAAACTCCTCCGTTCTTTGAGAGATTCAAACTTCCAAGAATCATGCGATTGGTCGGGGCTTCCATCGTGTTTGCACCTCCGCGGGAGTCCAGGGGACTGCTTCTGCGTTCGCATTTAGTCGGGGCGAAGACCTCTTTTGTGGATAAGGTCATCACCATGGGTTCCGAGACCGCTAAGTCAGTGGTGCCGCTGCGTGATGACTTTAAAGGCGGTGTTTCCGTGTTGAAGGCTCGGGAAATTCTTCACCTTTATTCCATTCGGCCGGGCTACTTGGTATTTAGGCAGAATGAAACGGCCCTCTTCATGAGGTATAACCCGCATCGATTTGCCCGGCAATCGAGTTATAACCAAGGAGTCCCGTTGGAAGCCTTCTTGGGAACACCTGCAGTCGGTCCAGAGGGGGTACGGAATGCAATGCATCACTTCATCTGGCTCAATACAGGCTCCTACTTTTTTATCAGTGAGCCCAGCTGTACCCCTAAGATACTCAATTCGTATGTGGCCTGGTACGCGCACGCGATGGGCCCGATCATCTTGATGGAGAAACGCCTACTGGTTGATCGTAGGGCTGCACCTCCCAGCGGCGATCGCAAGGCTCCGTTGCAGCCCAGGGTTCAAGTTATCCCTCCGACGAAAGAGGTCGGAGCTGATCGACCACGCGTGTTGGCCCCTCCGCGTGGACTGCCACTGCCTACCACGGTGGATGCCCCAACGGCACCCCGTGCTCCGACAAAGACGGTTAAAGCGGCATCGCCGGAGTCGGGTGCAGGAGCGGACATCGGGACTCGCCGCCCGAAAGTGATTGCCAAAACTGGCAAGCGCAAAGCTGCTCCGAGTGGATCCAAGGCTGGTGAACAGAAGAAGAAGAAGTCCACCTTATCCCTCGACGCGATTCTTAACTTAGGGCCCGCGGCTCATCCTGCCGAGACTATATGTGAGTACGGCAGCAATGAGGGTTTCGTGGTGGACCCTAAGGACACCAACCTAGCCGCCGCCATTGCAGCTTCGGAGCGATCGGCGAGGCTCGAAGCAATGTTAAGCAGACTCGCTGAGTCGGGTAATCCTCAGCCTCCTTATTTGTCATTTTATCCCACTTTTTATTATTATCTTTAGCTAATATTTGCCTCATTTTCAGCAGGTGGATCTACTAAAGAGGCCGTTGCTGCCTCTCTGAAGACCTTCCAGGCGGAGGAGAAGAAGCTTGCCCTAGCAAGCGTCGGTATGTTTTACCCCGTTCTCTTTTATAAGGAAAGTTTGTTGTCTTTTTATGATAGTGAACCCGATCTTCTTTTGTTTCTTTGCAGGGGTTGTATTAATCGACGCGAGGGTCCTTCCCAAGCCCGTCGTCGAAGTCCCGGCTTCGCTGCAGTTGCCACAAGAGCCTCAGCTCGATAGAGCGACGAGGGATGCCTTGAAGAATCTAGAGGCATCCCTGTATACGGGCGAAGAAGCCTCCCTTAAGGAGGCCCTGGTGGCATCTGTCTCATCGGCTCGAGAGGAGCAGAAGCGGTCTAGACGCGAAGCTAAGGCGCGCAGAGCTACTTTGGCCGCAGGAGCGGGCCCTAGCACTATTCCTCCCGCTAGTACTCCTTCTGAAGAGCCCCCTGTGGCCCTGTCTACTGCTCGTCGGCAAGTGGCGCGCGCGGTTCGGAGTGCCAATGACAAATCCACTTCAGGTAGTACTCCTTTCAGAATCTCGTCGTACGAATTGTAGATCTATTGGCTTATACGTATCCCATTTTGTAGGGTCAAGTCCAACTGAGGGGGAGGCGGAAACGACCGTAGAGCCCAGGGGAGCGGAGGAAGCGGTACTCGCCGAACCCGAACCGACAGTGGACAACTTTGTCGAGGTCATGGGGCTTAGAGCCGAGACTGAGGAACCTCCCGCGGAGAAGGTCATTGATGCCGTACCCGAAGTGGCGGCAGATGAGATGATTGTCTCAACCGAGCCGAAGGCGGTAGAGAGCGAGGTACTTGAGGCTGGGGACCTCGTGGTGCCGATGGACGGGGCAGCTGTAATCGCTGATCCTGAAGGAGCAGCAGGTGAGGCGGCCATGGTTCCTGAGGACGAGCTAGGCGTTTCTTCTCAGGAATCTGGCAATGTTCCTATCTTGGCCCTCCCTGTCTATGGTTCCCCGCCGCCTGCGGAGCTTGAGAGCGTAACAACGGTTCCCCTTGAGTCGGGTGACGAAGCTACAGGCGGTGGTCTTCCGTCAGTGGAGGAAGGGACTACCTCAGTTTCTGCTGGCAGCTCGTCAGGTAAATTTTCGAGTCACCAGCGTTTCCATTTTTTTTGTATATATCTTGTGATCTCTTCTAACAAGCTTGTTCTTGCAGGTGTGGCCAGTACCGATGCTCCATTGCTCGAGGGGGCACCGTCAACTACTGCTTTGGCAGTAGTTACCTCCCCGTCTTCCCTTGTACCGTCATGGATGTTGGAAGGTATGGATTCACGACTCATGCATTAATCTTTCAAAAATGCGGCTTTTGTACTAACGTTACACTATTGTGCCTTTATAGGAGTGCTTTTTGATCACTTATATCAAGTGTTGCTCCCGCACTTCTCTTTCCCATCCGAACTCGCTTCTCCCTCCAGTGGCGCCGGTGAGTATACTTTCACCATAATGTCTTTATTTACCCCCCCTTTTTTTTAGCAATGGGATAATTTCTGACTTTTCCTTTTCTTTATTGCAGTGCCACAAATCGAAGGAGGGGATGCAAGACCTGCCGCGCTACCGGCCCTTCCGGCTCTGCCGTCCGTTGCTGCTGGTATAGTAGATTTCCTTTTTGGTAACCCTTTAACATCTTTTGCACCATCGTTTAACCCTGTTTTGTTTTGCAGCTATTGTTCCGGCTCCAGTTCCCTTCGAGGCTCGCGTCTTTTCACCGGCAGGCCCCTTTTTGAGACGTCCGTCTTCAAAGGGTGCTGTGATGAGTCTAGGCATGCTGAGCGGGTATATCGAAGAGCTCAGCATGGACGCTCTCCCTTCCGCTGCAGATTTCGCTGTGGATGTTAACCCCATGTTAGCGGCGCTCGTAACTTTTCACAGCGAAGGCGTCGTTGAATCTTGGGTTAATCATTGCAGGGAGATCGAGGCCTGCTTGTACCGGCTGGAGTTGACGCGCCCTGCTCCCGAAGTTTTAGCTCTGAGCGCCCAACGCACAACTTGGCTCGAGCAAAGCACTTCGCACTCCCGCCACTTGGAGCAAGAAGCAGCTCAAAGACTAAGGGAATGCCAAAAGACCTCAAACGAAACGGCCCATCTGCGCGCTGAGGTTGAGGCAAATGCTGCCGAAGTGAAGACTATCTTTGAGGGTCTCCTGGAGCGCATCTCCCATGGGCTAGACTTAAAGAGGAAGCTTGACGTGGCTGAGCGCCATATCCCAAGTCGGGAGGCTGCTTATCAAGGCGTGAGGGAGCAGCTTGCATTGGTCTTGCGGCAACGAGCCCAAGTGGAGTCAGAGTTGACGGCGGTAGCCGAGCAGGAGAAGGCGTGGAAGGAGATATGCGAGCGATTGCTACATCTGTGCAAGACGCTTCCTTCTCAATAATCCTCCTTGTATCATTTGTTTTTTGTAAAGTATATGTATACGTTTTTTTTTTATTCTTTTAGCACAATGTATCCTGTACTCAATCAATATTTATGAATAAAAGATACACATTTTGTAATGTCTTGTGTCATTTCTCCGTCTTTCCTTTCTTTTATTATCAGTATGCCACCCTAATAACCATAATTGACGGACGATTGGGACGGGTATCCTGACCTTCTTAAGAAATAACGATGGCTTAGGCCGCAGGTTCAGATCTGCTGCCTAAGACTTTTCAACCCTATAAGCCGTGAGGGTCTCATAGAGACTTTTCTCCCTACGGATCGAGAGGATCTCGTAAGTGGATTTTCTCCTTAGGAGTCGTGAGGATTCCCAAGTGTGGTTTTCTCTCATAAGTCGAAAGGATCCTATAAGAGAATTTCTCCCTCTTACGAGTCGAGAGGGCCCGTAAGCGGTTGTTTCCCTCTTTGTCGAGAAACGACTTCAGAGAGTGAGACCCGTGAATAGTATGCAAGAGACCATTTAGGATTGACTTGCAGGACCCCATTGCCCTCTTACGAGTCGATAGGGCTCGTAAGCGGTTGTTTCCCTCTTTGTCGAGAAACGACTTCAGAGAGTGAGACCCGTGAATAGTATGCAAGAGACCATTTAGGATTGACTTGCAGGGTCCCATTTGTTCAGGAAGCAGGTTTTTGAATCCTTACTGCCCAAGATGTGAGTCAAAGAAGCTCTCGTCACGGAGTGTTTGTATCCGTGAGTTGAGAAGTTTTGCGAGGGATTATTTGTTTCCCAAGCGCCAAGGATTATTTGTGTCCTTGGGGTTTGAAACGAGTCGATGGTTCCCACGGAGGCGCTGGTAGCTCTGCGAGTCGACGCGGATCAGGAGGCTCTCGTCAAGGAGTATTTGTATTCGTGAGTTGAGAAGTTTGCCGGGATTATTTGTTTCCCGAGTGCCAAGGATTATTTGTGTTCTTGGGGTTTGAAACGAGTCGAGGGTTCCTACGGAGGCACTGGTGGCTCTGCGGGTCGACGCGGATCAGGAGGATTTCGTCAAGGAGTGTTTGTATCCGTGAGTCGAGGAATTTGCCGGGATTATTTGTTTCCCGAGCGCCAAGGATTATTTGTGTCCTTGGGGTTTGAAACGAGTCGAGGGTTCCTACGGAGGCACCGGTGGCTCTGCGGGTCGACGCGGATCAGAAGGCTCTCGTCAAGGAGTGTTTGTATCCGTGAGTCGAGGAATTTTCGTTGAAGTCACTGGGTTCTTCGGTTGAAATGAACCGTTGAGGCTTGGTTTCGTCGTTTGACGGAATCCGCTGGGGAGGTATGGTTTCTTCTTTGTTTACGCCCTTGGATTGTATACAGGGATCGATGTGATCTTAACTGTAGGGCCGAAGTTTTATCATTTCTTATTTTTTTTGTTTTATTTTATTTCCGCGATGCTCTATCATTTCAGCTTTTATATCGCGAAGGTCGCGATTGCCCAAACATTTCGGCTATTTTTCGCGGTGCCCAATCATTTCGGCTTTTCATTATTTTGTTTTTTACTCGTTGCTCTTTATTACGAGTTGCCCGATCATTTCGGCTATTTTGCATGCATACATTTTACTTGCTGCTTTTTATTGCAAGTTGCCCTATCATTTCGGCTATTTCGTATGCATGAGCGGTCTACCGGCTTTCGCCGTCAACCTGAAATTGGACACCGATTTCGGCATCAGCACCGCTGCGACTGGGATATTACCAGGAGCGAATCATCATTTGCCTCTATCGTTGTTGAACAAAGGAGGCTTAGCGACCAGGGTTAGGATCCCGTCGGCTAAGGCTTTTGACTTCATGAGCCGTAAGGGTCTCGTGAAGGTATTTCTCCCTACAAGTCGTGGGGATCTTGTAGGTGTATTTTCTCCTTAGGAACCGTGAGGGTTCCTAAGTGTTTTGTTCTTCTGTAAGTCGTAAGGATCCTACAGGAAGGTTTTCTCCTCATGAATCGAGGGGATTTATAAGGGTTGTTTACCATACGAACGTATTCCCAGTCATGGATGGACCTTCGTTAGGGAAACGTTTATTCGCGCCCGTGGATTGTATACAAGGGTCAGTATTGAGCCACTTGTAGGGCAATATTGGAAGTTTGTGGGGGTTTGCTTAAGCACAGGTTTAGGTCTCTGTGACTTAAGACTTTTAAATCCTATGAGCCGTGAGGGTCCCATAAGAGAATTCTCCTTACGAGTCGTGAGGATCTCGCAAGCGTATTTTCTCCTTAGGAATCATGGGGATTCCTAAGTGTGTTGTTCCCTTGTAAGTCGTAAGGATCTCACGCGGGTGGTTTCTCCTTACAGGGTTGAGAGGACTCCATAAGGGTTCTTTAACGAAGTTGCGCCCTTTCGGGTTTTCACAAACATTCGCCGGTAGTCCTGCTGTTTTTACTCACGGAGCCCTTTCGGGTTTTCATCCACGCCCATTTTGCTTATGGACTTACCGTTCTTTCTTTTTTTTTTTTTTTTATCTCGTCAGCCTAAGGATGCTGCGGTATTAGTTTAAAGACGTTTCGGTCTGCTATTAGTTTAAGGACATTTCGGTCCAGCATTGAGAGGGCTGGCTACCGCTTATAAAGCTTGAGCTTAGGAAGATAGCGAGCGGACATAGTCGTCGTCATCTACCATTGACCTAAGCTGTGGCTCATTAAGCGTAGTATTTCTTTAGGAAGCGACCGTTTATCGGCCTGAAAGGCCTTTCACCGTGCATGTCCATGAGTAGATAGGCTCCACCTTGGTATACCTTATCTATGATGTACGGGCCTTCATAGTTTGGCTCGAATTTTCCTCGCTTGGCGCGATTGGGGATCATAGGCCTTTTGACCACTAGTACGAGCTCGCCTTGGCGAAATGTCCTCGGTCGGGTCAGTCTTTCATATGAGCGCGTCATCTTTGCTTTATAGGCCTCCAGATTTTGTTGCGCTATGAGTCGGGTTTCCTCAAGGGCGTCAAGCTCTTCAAGCCGAAGGTGAGCATTTTCTTCGTCCGTCAGCTCGTAATGGACTGCTACTCGTAGAGAGGGTAACTCTATCTCGAGGGGGAGTACTGCTTCTGTCCCAAATACCAACGCGTACGGCGTTGTGTTTGTGGCCGTTTTAAACGTAGTTCGATATGCCCAAAGAGCCTCTTGCAATCTTTCGTGCCAATCTCTCTTATTTCGTGACACCGTTTTCTTCATGATCTTTATCAAGGTCTTGTTGAAGGCCTCAGTTAGACCGTTAGCTCGCGGGTTATAAACTGAGGAATATCTCCAGTCTATATTATGCTGCTGTGCGAAGCGGCTAATCTTATGACTTCGGTAGGCTGGCCCATTATCAGAGATGATCCTTCTTGGGGTTCCAAACCGGTATATGACATGCGTCCTGAAGAAATGGAGGATGTTCTCCGTTTTCACTTCCCTCAACGGTACCGCTTCTGCCCATTCGAAGAAGTAATCAGTCGTCGCCAGGATGAAACGATGTCCCTTTGACGATGCTGGTTCGATGGGGCCGACTATGTCAGTTCCCCACATTTCGAATGGCCAACTAGCCACTGTTGGATGCAGTGGATTGGGATGCTGATGGATGAAATCCCCATGAATTTGGCATGAATGGCACTGCCTCGCGTATTCCAGGCAATCCTGCATCATCGTGGGCCAGTAGTAGCCTATTCGTTTTATTTTCAACTTCATCTTAGGGCCTGCTTGGTGGGAACCGCAGAGTCCGTCGTGAACTTCTTGGACGACCCTTCTTGCTTCGTCAGGTCCTAAGCATCTCAGCCACAGAGAATCGAATGATCTCTTGTACAAAGTATCATTGACGAAGGCGAAAGACAGAGCTCGTTTAATGAGCTGATGCCTTGTGGACGCCTCTTCAGGTATTCGGTGGAACTTGAAGTAATCTATGAAGACTTCTCTCCAGTCCCCGGTATTTTCCCCGTCTTTTATTCGCAGGGTTGTCTCCTCTTTCGCTCCTTTTTCTTCAGACGATTCGGAGATATTTCTGTTGGGGCGAGCACCCGACGGCTTTGTATTACGATTTTAACGTCATCGAGGTTCTCGTCAGCCAATTCTTTAGCAAGTTTGGCCAGTGCGTCCGCTTTGCCGTTTTCCGCGCGCGGTATACTTTCCAACGTGTAGGAGGGAATTTGGGTTAGCAATTGCTGCACTTTTTCACCGTATTTTACCAATTCCAGTTTGCATGTTTGGTAATCGCCGTTCACTTGACTGACAACCAGTTGGGAGTCCCCGTATATGAGGAGGCTCTCAATCCCCATATCGATGGCGATCTCGAGGCCTGCTATCAGAGCTTCATATTCAGCTTCATTACTCGTTCTCGGCTCTGTTAAGGAAAAGGCGAAGCGCATTATTCCTCCTTGGGGAGTCACAAAGATGAGCCCCACCCCTGATTTGATCGTTGGCATACTTTGTTTGTGCTTTTTCATGGAAGATGCTCCATCGAAATAAAGCTCCCAACGGGTATCACCACTGTCGATTGTGTCAAACGCATGCCTATCCGGCAAATTGCAATTTAAAGGAGAATTGGCAGGTATGGGATGCTCGGCAAGGAAGTCGGCGATGGCCTGGCCTTTTACCGCCCTGAGAGGTTGATATGTTATCGAAAATTCCATCAATAGCAGGGCCCATTTAGCGAGTCGTCCTGTCAATATGGCTTTTGACATTAGATATTTAAGAGGGTCCACTTTTGAAATAAGACGGACCTCGTGCGCCAACGCATAGTGCCTAAGCTTTGTTATTGCGAAGATCAACGCCAGGCAGTGTTTTTCAATGGGAGAGTAATTGCTTTCTGCCCCCAGCAGAACTCGACTTAAGTAGTAGAGTGCTCTTTCTTTCCCTTGATCGTTCTCTTGCGCCCATAAAGCGCCCAGGGAACCTTCGAGGGCGGTTGTATAAAGAATGAGAGGCTTCCCTTTAACCGGAGCAGCTAGCACTGGTGGGTTATGCAGGTATTGCTTGATCTCATCCAGTGCGCTTTGGCATTTTTGATCCCAAACGAATGGGGTTCCCTTCTTCATCAGGTGGCTGTAAGGACGGCACTTTCCTGACAGGTTGGCTATAAATCGCCGTATATATGCGAGTTTCCCTTGGAGAGACCGCAGCTGTTTGAGAGTCCACGGCGGAGGCATTTCCATGATCGCTTTAATCTTTGACGGATCTATTTCAATACCTCGGTGCCGAACAACGAATCCCAGGAATTTGCCCGAGGAAACCCCGAATGCACATTTAAGAGGGTTCATCTTCAAGTTGTATTGCCGAAGACGTTGAAACACGGTCTTCAGATGCTCGAGATGTTCGTCGTATGATTTGCTTTTAACCACGAGATCGTCGATATAGCATTCAACGATTTCGTGTATAAGGTCGTCGAAGATCTTTGTCATGGCCCTTTGATAGGTGGCACCGGCATTCTTCAAACCGAAGGGCATCACTTTATAACAAAATATACCAAGAGGAGTCCTGAAGGCTGTATGCTTCTGGTCTTCTGGATGCATTTTTATTTGATTATACCCGGACGAGCCGTCCATGAAGGAGAAAACCTCATGAGTGGATGTATTGTCTATCATCAGTTCAGTGACCGGCACTGGGAAATCATCCTTCGGGCAAGCTTTATTAAGATCCCGGAAGTCTACGCATATGCGCACTGTCCCATTTTTCTTCATCACTGGGACGATGTTGGCGATCCATTCAGGGTATTGGACTTCCTGGATGAAGCCAGAGTCTATCAGCTTTTTGACTTCGGCGTTGATGCTCATCTCAAGCTCGAGTCGCATTCTTCTCAGCGCTTGTTTGACTGGCTTGATATCCGGGGATATCGCCAACTTGTGTACAGCAATTTCTGGATCTAGTCCCGGCATTTCGGAATAGTTCCACACGAAGCAATCTTTGTGCTGTAGAAGCACGTCCTTTAACGCAGCCACCTTTTCTTCAGATAGCAGCTCGCTGATGAATGTCGGTCGCGGGTCATTTTCCGTCCCCAACTCAATTTTCTTGAGATTATCTGCAGTGGTATGTATTCCATCTTCCAGCTCTTTCGGCGCTGGGGGAAATTCTGAGATTACCTCATCACTGCTGTTTTCGAGGCACCAAGGGAGGCTGTCCAGGTTCTCGGACTCTTCTCTCAATGTCGTTATCATACGACAGGTGTGAATTTTCTGCCAACCCCAATGTGGAACTGGTTTTTCTTTCGCGGCTTCGGGCTCGTGCTTCTGTGGTGGCGCTACCCTCCAGTTATCAGACAACGCGAATTTGCCAAGCTGATATTGATCTTCAACCCAATTCTTGAAGGTGAAGCAATCTTCAAGAGGGTGGCCCATTGCTCGATGGTAAAAACAATAATTTGAGTTGAACATCTCGCTTGAGTGCTCGGGGTGCTTGGACTCTGGCAACGTAAGCATTTGATGTTTTAGAGCGAGATCAAATATCTTCCTTGTTTTGTTCCGAGGAAATGAGTATGCTCGACCCATTTTCTTCCTGAGGGCTAAGTCAATAACGCTCGACTCTCGGATGCGTGGTTTCTTAGCTCTGCTTTGTGGTTGTCGAGCGCCTCTCTTGCCTTTCGACTTGTTTTTGTTTTCGGGTCGAACCTTTTTTGTAGCAGGTTGACAAGGAGCGGTATTTTCATTTCTCACTGCCTGTTGAAGGAGGCGCTGTGTCCTGGCTTTCTCATAGATTGCCATTTCACGATCGTGATCATCTCGGGCTTTTTGACTGGCATCCTTTGTAAGTGTGTTCATTTGGTTTTCAGACGATGGGTTGGGAGGTCTTGCATCAGGAACTTTTGCTGATTCAGGATTAGCGTCTTCCCATTGAGCGTCCGCCTCTTCATCGAAGTCATACATGGCATAACAGCTGTTTACTAGCTCCCGCTTCTTTGGCCGGATGTACCCAAGCCCTTTGGTTTCTACTCTCCCGTTAGGCAGTTTGCATTGGGTCCCGGGAATGTTCCAGACCTTGTCATAGAATTTGGCTTTTCTGACGATCTGTGTGAAGGACATCCCCTGGCGTTTCAGCAGTTTCTTCAAACCTTCGGTATAATATCGGGGAAGACGGATAGGCTGAAGCCTGTCGAGCGTGGGATCCGCGCCATGCCAAATTTCTTTTTCTACTTTGTTTTCTTCAGAACGGTAGAATAGGATTGCCTTCTCGCCTTTTCGTCCGGGAGGGATATAGAATGTCTGCAATTTTTCTACGCTGTTGGTGTCGAGTGCGTCCAGTTCTTTGTAATGTTCAAGTGGCACCATGGTTATCTGCAGACTTCGCTCTTCATCAGCGGAAATCCGTATCGAAGGCCGAGCAGGGAATACAGCATGAACTTCATCCTCTGAATCACTACCGAAGCTCAACGAAGGAACGGATGGTCCTGGCCTAGTAGATTGGGATGGACCTGAACAAATTATATCCTCCTCCTCGGTGTCACTGCCGAAGACAGGGATGGTGGCATTAGTTTTGTTCTCCGGTTTGTGACACCTTTCCGTGTCCTCGAAGCTCGGCAAGAAGTATTTGGCATCTTCATACTTGCGAACTTCGTTCACGGAAAACGGATTCAACTCTCCGGCCACAGTGTACTCGAGGCCATCCCTGGAATGCTTCATGCACTGATGCTGTGTAGAAGGGATGATATTGTACTCGTGTAGCCATGGTCGGCCGAGCAGAGCATTGTAGCACGTCTTGGCGTCTATAACATGGAATTTGATGTCTGTGACGAGCAACCCGAAGCGTAGCGTCAATATCACAGATCCAAGAGTCTTTGAGGATTGAGAGTCGAAACCGGAGATAGTAATCTTGTCTCGGGCGAGGTGTTGGACACTCATGCAAATCTCCTTTAACACTCGTACATTGAGTAAATTGACAGACGATCCGTTATCAACCAAGATTTTGCCTATCTTTATGTCATGGCAGTATCCTGAGACATAAAGGGGGCGATTGTGTTCACACGTCCCGAGGAGAAGGTCTTCATCACCAAAAGCAACGTCGGCTGTGTGCACTTCTTCCAATTCGTCTTTCATCTTTTCTTCGGCTAAGAAGGCTTGAAACTGATCCGGATCTTGTAGCGCCTTAATCAAAGAGTCTCTGGCTTCCTTTGATAGTAACAAGGCATCAAGGATACTGAGCTGAGAGGGTAGTTTCCTCAGATGTGCCAGAACGTTGTAATCCACCTTACTTCTCTTCGGCGGGTTCTTGGCGTTTAGCTCTTCCAGAACTTGGTCATCTAAAACGATGTCTTCAGAGACCTTTTCTTTCCCTTTATCTTTTCTATTCGAGGGTCCGAGGTTCTTTTCAGGCAGTGTCCGATTCCGCAGCCGGATATTTTCGCAAACCACTGGCTCCTCTTCTTTTTCCGAAGTTGACTCCTTAAAGAGAGGGGCAAGCTCTAGCTCCTCATCCGAGTCGCTTCCAAATGTAGGCACTTGTGACCTGGTAGTGTTAACCATGTGACAGTTGCCGGCAGTTCTTTCAAGCGCTTTGGTCGTGCTTCTTTGCTCCCGACGAATCTTATGCTTTTCTCGTTTAAAGCGTTGTTGATTAGCGACGTATCCTTGCCACCATCTATCGAACGCTTTGCACTCTTGGGTGGGGTGCGAAACCTTCTGATGATATAAGCAATAGGAGGGGTGCATTTCTATTTCACCAGTAATTTTTTCTTCAGAGGATGGTAGCTTCATGCCCATTGATATGGCCTTAGCAAACCTTTTCCTCGTCTTGAATTGGCTTTTGTCAGCGGTGGGGGCATTTTGCTCCAGGGGGATCATCTCAGCTCTTCCCTCAAGTCGCTGGCGCTTGGCCGTTTCGAATATCGCCGTCTCGCGTTCTTGATCAGCTTTACTTTTCAATCGAGCTTCACTAAGGAACGCGTCAATCATTTCTATTGATAATTCCGGAACTCTTGACTCAGTATTTGCCCCCGGCGTTTTGGTGCCAGAAGTCCCTTCATCGTCCGAGGTCGAGTGAGAGATCATATGACAGCTTGCCACATATTCGTTGGATTCATCCGATGAAGTTTCTTCCTCATCTTCTCTTTGAAAGACGTGATCAAGGAAATCTTGGAGCGTAATGGGAGTCCGCGCCTTTTGGTTGTACTCATCCAGTGCGTCGATTCGCTTTTGTAAGTCTGTGCGCTTGTCGCCAGGCTTCACGAGCTTCTTAGATTTCTTCTTCTTCTTTTTCGAAGATTTTGAAGGCAGGTAATGAACGCTTGAACTACCACCATCGGCCTTCGGAGTCGGACGTGGTTTCAACATCCCCTCAATAACCTGCGGCTCCAAGGGGTTCTTCCATTTGACCGCTGGACAGGTCTGAAGATCATTTAGCATTCTCCTCGTTTTGGCTGATAATACAACCTCCCAGGGAGCTTCTTCAATGACGGAGCATGTTGCCCCCGGCGTATTCGTCCCCTTATAGGTGTGGGGTTGTGGAGGATTCACCTTCCATTTGTCCGATAGCGCAAACTTGCACTAACGGTACTGGTTCTCAAGCCAATTTTTGAAGACGTAACAGTCTTCGATTGGATGTCCTAGCACTCGATGATAAGGGCAGTAATTAGGCTCGTTGACGTCACTTGGCTGCGACGGACGTTTTGGATCTGGCAGATTTATGAGCTTGTTGTGCAATGCCAGCTCGAATAGCCTCCTTGTTTTATCACGGGGGAAGGAGTAAGCACGTTCCATCCTGTCTTCAAGGGATACGTATGGGCGCATATTGTTTGGACGAGCAACTGGCTTCGAGTCGTTTGGTTGTTGTTGGGCATTAGCGACGATGATCGCTTTTCCTTTTCCTTTATCGTTTCGAGAGTCCGGCTTCGGGAGAGGGGGTTTATGGCCCATCTGGTCCATCTGCGCCAATTTGTCGATCAAAGCCTGGAAAGAAGTCGGCTTGAAGAACATCATAAACTGCGAAATGGTTGCTTGTGGATCAAGGGTCCCAACAAACATTCCCACCGCAGGGGCTTCTTCTATACGCTGTTCACATTTAGACCATAAATTACGCTACCGTATAGCGTACTGGACCCACGTCTCGCCGGGCTTTACCCTGGCGTTAATCAGCGCCGTCATCGGAGTACGCTCGCTGGCACTTGCAAAGCGTTGGGTGAAGAGCAGCTCCATCTCCGCGAAGGTTTTAATAGAGTCGTTGGGGAGCTCGGAATACCACTCGAAAGCCGTATCTGATAAGCTTCCAACAAACTGGCGCAGCAAGAGCTTATCGTCGCCTCCAGTGTTACCACAAAGCGCCCTGAATTGGGCAACATGTTGATGGGGATTGCCGGTCCCCTTGTAGACATGAAACTTAGGAATTGTGTAACCTGGCGGGTACTTGATTTGGTCATACCAGCCCGGATACGGCCACCCCGTTTTTACGACTTGGCCGGCTGCCTCGGCCGCGTGATGAACCTTTATTTGCTGGGCTATATATTCGTCCAGATCAGTTTTAGAGATTGTGTCTTCTTTAGCCGTCGATAGAACGGGCTGTGGGTTTGATGTTTCTCCCCTATCATCCCCAAGGACGATCGGGGGTTCTTCAGTCGGGTGCTCTGGTTGTATCATCATCCCTATCATGTCCTGGAAGAGGAGGCCCATACGCTGTATATTGGCTGCTTGTTCAGCAGCCTCTTTGTCTCTCTTTTCCAATACTCGGCGAAGGAACTCCGCGTCAGTCTCTTCCTCTTGGCGTTCGTCTAGGGACGTCTCAGGATTCTCTTTTGGCCCCGTGAGTGCAGCCATTGTAGTCATCATCTCCTGGAGCTTTTGTTGCTGCTCCTGAGACTTGGTCACTGACCGGGTGAGCGGTCGGTGACCCGTAGAAGTACGACTTTCTTCCTTCCCCGAAGCCATGTAGACCGTATGAACTGCTATGCCCCCTGACTTGGGGCGTTTAGGTTCACCGCTTTTAAACTTTGTCAGCGTCACGGGAGCTTTTTCTGGCTTCTTCCTTTTATGGACCTTTGAGGTTGAAGGAGCCGTTGAAGCGGGCATCCTAGCATTTGTTGCCCCCTGCTGTTTAATGGGGCGGTTCTTATCTTTTTCCACCCTCGCCCTTTTCTGGCGACGGAAGTGGTCTGAGTCAATCACGGAGTCTTGAACCCTCCGCCAAACTTTATAAATTTTTGACGACAGCCGTTGAGGGGGCTGTTCCTGTTTCGTCTCCGGAGCTTTTTCCATGGGTGGGGGAGACTTTTTCAATGTAGCAACCGGGGAGTTCTTTCTCACCTTTCTCAGCAATTCAAAGCTGTTCGCAGTTGGAACAGCAGCATCGACCTCCACCACTGGAGCAGGTGGGGTTAGTCCTGAGGGGGAGTTGCCCCCTGCCTTCCTTATCCGCTGCCAATGGCGACGTCGCGCACGACGAGCCATTGGGACTGGCTCGGAAATCGAGATGGTTTCTTGCTGCCCCCTGTTTGAGCGTGGGGTAACTGCTGATGTCAGCCTATCGAAGACTGATGCCTTCTGACCAGCTGGAGGAGGAGTAGGGACCATCAATCTTGTGAAGACCGACTCTCTGATGGGAGAAGCCGTTTTAACGACTTCCAAAGCAGCGGCCGTTGCCCTCTTTGGGACAGCCACTTTACAGTTCTGACCCAGCCTGGTGAAAACAGAGGCTGTCAGCTTAGTAGCGGGTGACCCGTTGGCAGGGGTCGTGGTAGCAGTGAGCCGGTCGAATACCGACTTCTTGTTCGCTTCTGGTGTGGATATCGGCGCAGAGAAGCTTGTAGGTGGGACCATGGTCCCGAAGAACAATCCGGTGGTGGCCTGAGTCACCTGGCCTACTGGCAGAGTCAGGAAGGAAGCCGCCTGGGGCCCATATGCTACACCTCTCGGTGAGGTGGAACGTCCGTTGCAGTGGCATTTCGAGCAGTTGGTGCAGTTGGTGGCCATTGAATGCTTGAGTTCTGTACCAAACAAAAGACCAAATCTTAGCAACTTGAAATCCGAAGGCAATCATTTAACAAACCGCGATTGGTTCGCGAAGACGACACACGAAGTGTGGAGTGGAAAGAGGAAGAGGTCCCACCGGGCGTGCCAGAATCTGTTCCCCTCCGAACGGCGGCCGAGACGTTAGGACGTCCTGTGCCTGAGGTTCAGGGCAGATGCTATTTGGTTTTATCCGTCTGTCTCTCCGAAGATGCCAAGTTGATTTATGGCACTGTGTATCGGAGGTTTAGACGGATGCGGCCGATGTAGCAGACTTCGTCAGATTCCCCCTCAGGGTGAGGGGTTTTTTGATTGTGGGGACGCTCTTCCCTGCAGACGCAAGCCCCTGCAGTTAATTACGCTACCGCGTCGCGGTAACAACTTTCTCCTTCTCCAGAATTTCACTCCGTGTCGTGTATGTTTGTTTTGTTTATGGTTGCCCGTGGATTGTATACGGAGACTGAGTAATGCCGTCGCCCGTAGGACGTGGATTAGTCCAAATCCGTATTTACTTAGATTTGGGTTCGGTGTTTTTAGTTTAAGGATACATTAGTCGCGTTGCGACTAAGATCGACTTAAACGTTCGTTAAGGATACGTTAGTCTTGTTTTAGACTAAGATCAACTTAACATCATGATTGATTTAATTATCCGGCCGTCGGGACTCGTCACCTCTCTGACGTCGTTGAGGGATTACAACGACAGGCGTCTGAGGAGTTCAGAGATGTACCCTTGAACCAAAGTTAATTTGGATTTTTATCTTTTATTTAAATATCTAAGGACACGTGAACCGTATTTGGGGTTAAGATCAACTTAGACGGGACCGTTTAGATCCAACAAAAGAGCGTTTGGGCCCTATTGTGCCAGTTTAGGGACATGGCGGTCCATCGCCAGTTTTAGGGACGTGGTGGTCCATTATTAGTTTATGGACGTTTCGGTCCGTCGCCAGTTTAAGGACGTAGTGGTCCATACTCCAGTTTAGGGACGTGGTGGTCCGTCGCCAATTTAAGGACGTAGTGGTCCATATTCCAGTTTAGGGACGTGGTGGTCCGATGTTAGTTTAAGGACGTTTCGGTCCGATATTCCAGTTTAGGGACGTGGTGGTCCGATGTTAGTTTAGGGACGTTTCGGTCCGATATTCCAGTTTAGGGACGTGGTGGTCCGATGTTAGTTTAGGGACGTTTCGGTCCGATATTAGTTTAGGGACGTTTCGGTCCATAGTTAATTTATGGTCGTTGGGACCCTTCACCTCTTTGACGTCGTTGAGGAATTACAACGACAAATGTCAAAGGAGTTCGGAGATGTACCCTTGAACTGGTCGTGAATTGGTTTATGAGAGCCATTTAATTTAAGGACTTACAGCCGAGATTGGGTTAAGTCCAATTTTTTTATTTATCTTAGGCTCTGACTGACTAAAAGAATCAGTCCAAACGGGGCTCTGCCCCCTTTTTTTTTTTTTGCAATCAGATTTGGGCCAGGCCCTTTTAAATAATGAGTTACAGAAACTCAAGAGTTTTCCAAACAGGGCTTTGCCCTTTTATTATTCTGCAATTGGGCTAGGCCCTTTTAAATAATGAGTTGCAGAAACTCAAGAGTTTTCCAAACAGGGCTTTGCCCTTTTATTATTCTGCAATTGGGCTAGGCCCTTTTAAATAATGAATTGCAGAACTCAATAATTTTCTTGAGTTGGGCCAGGCCCTTTTAAATGATGAGTTGCACTTGTGCAGAAATTCAAGAATTTTCTTGATTTGAGAGCAAAAGTGCATAGCACTTTTGATCTAAATTTAGATCAAAGGAAAACAAGTTCTTCTTGTTTTCCCTGATTTTATAGAACCAAGGGTTCATATCAAGTGCAAGGCACTTTTTATTATTCTTTGATTTTTCAGAACCAGGGGTTCATATCAAGTGCAAGGCACTGTTTATCTTTTTCTTTTATTATTCCCTTTTTAATTTTCTGTTCTTCAGAAATTTTACCTTCTCTTTTATTTGTTCTTGATTAATCTTCAAGAGCTCTTCTTTTTTTTCCAGAAGTTTATCCTTCTCTCGATGATGATTGATGATGCCTTTTGAATGAGGCTTGGGGTCTTATTTATAGTGCCCACAAATTTGTTGGATTTGTTAACAAAATCTTTCCTGAATAATTTTGGGAATTTTCCCACCATTGGATCTTTGATCCAAGGGTTCCTGTTTTACAGGAGAACAGAAAAGATTTATCTAAATCTTCATTCAGTTGCTGCGCAACTCACCAGCGCGTGACACGTGTCGCGCATCCGGGCGCTTGGCGCAGTTGCGGTTGCGCAACTGCGCAGACACGTGTCGCGCATCCGGGCGCTTGGCGCAGTTGCGGTTGCGCAACTGCGCAGACACGTGTCGCGCATCCGGGCGCTTGCGCAACTGCGCAGACACGTGTCCCGCATCCGTGCGCTTGCGCAGTTGCGATTGCGCAACTGCGCAGACACGTGTCACGCATCCGTGCGCTTGCGCAGACACGTGTCGCGCATCCGTGCGCTTGCGCAGTTGCGATTGCGCAACTGCGCAGACACGTGTCACGCATCTGTGCGCTTGCGCAGACACGTGTCGCGCATCCGTGCGCTTGCGCAGTTGCGCTTGCGCAACTGCGCAGACACGTGTCACGCATCTGTGCGCTTGCGCAGACACGTGTCGCGCTGCCATGCATTTGCACAGTTAAGTCTTAATTATGTTTTCTGAAGAGCCTTGCTCTGATGGGACGCACCGTCTCGGTCGTTACGTTGCCGAATTGGCTTCTGCCATGTGGCAAATTGCGCACTGCACACGGAAACCGAAGCGTTGCTTCAAATTTTGAATTTTCAAAATTCAGTAGAGCCTTGCTCTGATTGGGGGAAACAGTACTCCGAGGAGATTTTCGCCAGCCGAGCCTAGATTCTACGGCCTGCTCCCTGTCATGATGCCCGCGGACCAGAGACGCCACGGATGGACCAGAGGCCGTACCAGCAGGGCAGGAGTCGGCGATTAGCCTCTTCTAGAAACATTCCAGAAGAAGAGCCTCCGAGCAATCGCGCCTTCTCTTCGAGATCGGGCCGAAGTGATGGAGCGTGTGCAACTTGTCAATCGACTCGTCCTGCAGCTGCTCGGACAAGGTATTGTTCAGACCGGGGGACATCCTCCAAATCGCGTACATGAGAAATTGGAGAAGAGAAGATCACCAAGGGAGTAGGTGGCCGAAGTGGCTCTCTACACGCTCTATCACCCCTTGGTACGTCTCCTCGGTGCACTCCGGGTCATAAAGGTACACGTCGTCGAAGGAAATGATCTCCTTGATGCTGTAAATAAACCCAGTCATTTTTAAAAAGTGCAAGGGTGTGTTTATTTGACCGAAATGCCTTCGTTATTTATAAGCCCCATGCGAATCCCTAAAGGACGAAGTTTTCGTGTGCAACAACGCGAATCACGGGATATTTACAAGTTTCCCAATACAGAGCTGCCGCGTGGCGACCATGCCGTCCTTCACGGGCCCCAAGCGGTCAATGGGATTTAGAACGACGCGCACTACGGAGTGACGTGCCTCGGCTGTGCGTTTCTGCCACGTGTTGTTCGCGACGGTCTCTTTTCAAGGTTTTACGGGTCAAGGGAGACTAACCGACGCAGGAGCCCACCGAACAACTTCCCTGCTCGGTCAATCCTTAGCAGGCACATCCTGCCCACCTACGCTAAGGATCGAAGCCCTCCTCACGACGCCACTGAGCAGCTTCCCTGCTCGGTCAATCCTTAGCGGGCACATCCTGCCGACCTACGCTAAGGATCGAAGCCCTCCTCACGAGGACACCGAGCAGCTTCCCTGCTCGGTCAATCCTTAACGGGCACATCCTTCCCACCTACGCTAAGGATTGAAGCCCTCCTCACAAGGCCACCGAGCACCTTCCCTGCTCGGTCAATCCTTAGCGGGCACATCCTGCCCACCTATGCTAAGGATCGAAGCCCTCCTCACGAGGCCACCGAGCAGCTTCCCTGCTCGGTCAATCCTTAGCGGGAACATCCTGCCCACCTACGCTAAGGATCGAAGCCCTCCTCACAAGGCCACCGAGCAACTTCCCTGCTCGGTCAATCCTTAGCGGGCACATCCTGCCCACCTACGCTAAGGATCGAAGCCCTCCTCACGAGGCCACCGAGCAGCTTCCCTGCTCGGTCAATCCTTAGCGGGTAGATTCCTACCCACTGATGCTAAGGATTGAAGCATTCATCAAGAGGCCACCGAGCAACCTCCCTGCTCAGTCGATCCTTGGCGGGTACACTTCTACCCACCAACGCTAAGGATCAACGCCCCACCAAGGGGCAATTGCGCAGATCCCTACTCGGCTAACCTCGGAATGGTGAATTCTTACCATTCCAAGACAGAGGTCTTGGAACTGCGTCAAGGGAGAACCCGCCGACGCTGACCAACTCTGACTTGGCTATTGTTCACCTAACGCTAAGAACCGACTCTAAGGAATGGCTTACACTCCTTCTTACTCGGAGGATTCTCCCGATGTATCCTAAGTGAACGATCGTCACTTCGACTTCGGGGGCGGGAGGACACCGGCCTTCCTATACTTGACAACTAATTGGCTTACTTTCGACGCGCGATCGTCATCTAAAAGGTTGTTCATTGACCTACGGCTAAACATTTGCGTCGAGGAAGAGACCGACAAACTCAAGTACTCACACAAGAAAAACATTGCCATGCAGAGGAAGATAAACCCATTTTTATTTATGTTCTAAAATCCTTTACAGGGTATTCGGGGCTCCTCAACCTTACAAAAATTGCCCGGAGGCTTACAAAATTTTTTGGATCTAAAGAAAAAAAAAGGAGCTCAGGCAGCAGGCTCTTCCGGGACCTCGCCTTGTTCGGCACCGCCCTCAGGGGTCGGGGTTTCTGTTTCCGTAGCCGTCCCGCCTCCGGCGCCAGCCGCCTGCAGCGCTTCCACCGAGAGAGGGACCCGAGCATGGAGCTCACCGTCGACAAACTCCGGCATCAACTCCTTGACAGCATCAAGGGCTGCATGCCAAACGATAGCGGAGGCTTCGCCGAGGTCGGTGTAGAACTGGTCTGACGCCTTGTACGCGTCCACCGACTTGCGGGCCCGAAGCTCGGCGATATTCGCCGCCTCAAGAGCAGCCTCGGTCTCCCTCTTGCTGGCGTCCCTCGCCTTCTTCATTAAGGCATGGAGCTTACCCAGCTCCTCCAACTTGCCCTCCACGGCTCAGTGGGACTCGCCCATGAGCCGGTAGGACTCCTGGCACTTGGAGATCATGAGCTTTGTTCAGTTGATAAAACTGCACATTTGTTATTACATTTTTCCTACTATTTCTATACTAGAAAAAGTGTTTATTATAATATATGATACATATGAGGGTTTATCTGTAAAAATACTATTTTCATGTGTTTATGTATTATAATTAACATTTGGTAGGAAAATGTATGCAAAAATATCATTGACCAAATCTTAATGTTGAAATCAATATCTCAATAAAACAAAACTCCACTAATATTATTTGTTGAGATTATGCAGAATTTTTCAGGGCTAAAAATCAAGAGAATCAAAGTTGTTAAGAGCAAACCTGCCTAATTAAGAAAGAAAACTAAGAAATCAATTCTGGCAGAAACAAAGAAAAGATTTCCAATTTCCATAGGTTCCAGAGATCGCCACGTGTCATAAAGAGAAAAACCCAGAAAACCAAATCAAAGGATCGCACCATAGGGCCGCGGATCCACCGCGTGCCAGATGGGTTAGGAGCTGGGATTTCTTCTGTTGAATTTTAACTGTTGGGTTCCAAATTTGGAAGCTAGGGTTCTGGCTTTTGGAGTATAAATAAGGACCGAGAGCCTCTTGGAAAAATCATCAAGTCGACGCGATCACGAAGTCCAAGACGGCTCACGCATCCAGGCGGATCATCAACGGTTCATCTACCTCCTTAGAAGAGATCGAGAAGCAAACTACTATTTGTAATCATTTTCTAAGGAAACAAAGTGTAAATGAGTTTTGTTGATTAATAAAGGTAGTTCTTTTTCTTATTCTATTTCTTTGTAGTTTCATTATGAATTCTCTCTCCTTCTCTTCTTCTCCCAACATGCGCGAGTAATTCTCCGCTTGTTAGGGTTCGTAGGATTAGTGTAGGTTAATGGATGATGAAGATCTTTAAACCCTTTTTACGTCCTATAAAGTTTATAAACTTTATCAAAAGAATCATTAACATCTTAATCGGGCACGCTACCAATTTATTGTTAGTCTTGACCGCGATTAGAGATTAGATTAATGATTGTTTTGGTAAAGGCTAGATATGAACGGAGTTCCATATCGAGATAGGGGTTAAGAGTGGGAACCCTTTTTCCCACCAGAAACCCTAATCTACATGCATCACTGTCGTTCTAGTTTTAAATCTATTAAAGTATAAAAAGGGTAATCTTTAATTAATCATCCATAACTACTAAATCCTAATGAACCCTACAAGCTCCCTTTTATTATTAAATCTACATCCGTAGTTAATCTAGATCTATATTTTGCATCAGTGTTTAACGTAGATCTAGATCCTACAACCATTCTTCAATATTCATTATTCTTCCTCCTTTCTTTTTCAACACGCCTAAAGTAAGAATAAAATATTCCACATTTCCCAGAGGATGACCCGTACTCATCTCGGTCTAGCTACACGTGACACCGTTATTGATTGCGGTTAAACTACTACACATAGATCATATCAATCAAGCTCCCCGGCGGCCAACCGGGTCTCAAGGGCGGCCGTCTTCTCCTTCTCCTGCCGCAGCTGAAAGTGCAGATCCTCCGCCTCCAAAGAAGATTCCCCCACCTTCCTCATAGCCGGGACGATCTCTTCGGCTTCCATGTTGACGATGAGGGCGCAATGTTGGAGGACCTAAGAAAAGCAACAGATGGATTTAGAGGTGTCCGGGCTAAGAGAGGGCAATTAAGACAACACTTAAACGAATACCGACCTGAACAGCCTCCTGAGCGATGGCAGACACTTAAGCCTTTAGGGTCCCCTGCGGAATCTTTCCCCCGGCCGACAGCTCCATGTCCGCGAGCAAGCTATCGGCAACGGAAAGCCCCGAGGGGACCATGAAGCAGACGTCCCCCTCCTGCATCGGAATCCCTTCGTGGATATCAGTCAACGGCGTGCGGGAGACCGTCCTTTTCCTCTTGAGGGGGACCTCGGTCACCTCCTCCTCCTCCCTCGCCCGGGTTTCGGGTCTCATGCGTGCTTCTGGCTGCCCCCGCGACGGTCATCGGGGGCCCGGGGCGCTGCGGAAGACTTCGTCGGTAGGGACGGTTTTAGGGCCGAACTCGGGCCTTCTCAGGACAAGGCCACGCCCCTGGCCTTCTTCTGGGCCATGGCGGAAATAGCAGCTAGAATCTTGGACCGGTCTATGTGTCCTGGAAAGGGAGAAAGCACAGAGAAGTTAGTGATGCAGGAAGAGCAAAAATTAAATTACTCAAGTCTAAATAGGTCGTCTAATCTCCTAACTTACCCACAAAGCACGCGGGCTGAGCCCAACCCAGCTAAGGACCTGCTCGGAAAGCAAGACATCGGCCCGCTAGATCGGCTCTCATATGGACACCGCCCTCGTCTTGGGAGAGGACGACCGCTTCGCCCGCGGGCAGTCAGCCCCGTGCCACTGTAAAGGCACAGGCCAGTCCTCACCCTCGGGTGGCGCGACGAATACAAACTTCTCCTTCCAGTCATGGACAGAAGAAGGAACGACCACCACACCCGACCCGGCCACCCCACCCTTGCATTTTTTAAGAAAATACACCCAGCTCGGCTCGTTCTTGCTGGTGCCGGGGTGATTTTTCTAGCAAAAAAAGGAAGTAAGAAGGGTCAAGCTGAAAGGGATGTTCTCAAGCTTCAACCAGACCAGAAACCCGAGGAGGATTCTCCACGAGTTCGGAGCAAGCTAGCCCGGCAAGAGTTGGAAACAACAAAGTATCCCGCATACCTCGGTTGGAAAGGGCAGACGTAGTCCCGCTCGGAACACCTCGAAATACATGGCAATCTCCTTCCCCTGCATCTGGTCCGCCCGTTCGCCCCTCTTTGCCAAACAGAGCGAATAGTTAGAGGGGATATGGAAACGAGACCGAATCTCGGCAAGTTCGTCCAGATCCCTCAAGACGGAGGGCGCATCGCAGGCGTTCCCGATGCGCACCTTAGGGATTTTCGTCGCAGCCGGACGGCTAGCGGTGCGGGTATCCCTGACTCTACGGGACGGGCCAAACGATGAGGAAGCAATAAGGGAATTTCTCTTGACCGTCAGCAGCCGAAGGGGTGGAAGACTCCCTATACTCTACCCTAACAATTTCAACAGACTCCTTGGAAGAAGACATCTAACCTGATTCAAAGGAAGGAGTTCTCCGAGGAAAGAGCGCGAAGGATCCGATCTAAAGGATGGAGCGCCAAGCAATCTCTCACAGGAAAGGAAAATAGTGGCGAAAGTATGAACCGTAGGGGATCCCACTCCAATTTATACTGCTTGAGGGAAGCATCCGACGGCTCAGATCATTTCCAGTCAAAACGAAGCTTCGCGTCTGCCAGCCGTCGAAGCCCCTACGTGTCGAACGACCATTAGAGACGTCCTTTCGGGCGCAGGTGGCAGCGACAACCTGTCACGTCCCCCAATCCGCGTCAGACGCGTGGCCTGCGTCTCAACTGACGTATAAGCAAATCGGCACCCCTCTTTAAATGCACGATCTTTTCCCCTGATCCGCTGACGTCATCCAAGATACGCGCAGAGATCCAAGCGTCCGGAATACGACACACGGGCTCAAAGATCTGAACGACGCAACCGCCCTACGCCGAGTCATCCCAGAAATCCGCGCTGACAAATTCTTGATAACAGCTTGAGCCCGGAAAACCGATCCAGACCACTCTCGACCCGACTTATAAATAGGTCGGGACGAGAGTGGGGGGCTAATTATGATGCTCATAAGTAGGAACTCCCCAGATCATGACACGTGGTGGGAACTCCCCAGAACATGACACGTGGCAAATGACGTGTTCCGGGGCTTACGGAAACAGGGCAAGAACCATGCATTGGAAGCATTCCCGGGGCAAAAAATAAGAAAATAAAAAGTCAACAACCCTCTCTCTCTCTCTCTCATCATTACATATTCTCTCTCTTACTCAAAACTCCCAAAAATAAATGACTCACAAATTTATACATAAACCTTTATATTTTTATTATTTTGCATAACTCATAAATTTCAAAATTCTAATATTATTACTGGCCATGTTAATTTAATTTAAATTTAGAAAAACTATAGTTATCTTTAGAAATTTCCATGTAATATCCAGAATAAATAAAATTTATACATGCCCTCAGTATATAAGTTCAAAATATGTGATTGCACGTGCAAAATACGAGTAATAGTAACTGCCCAATCATCCTAATGTGCTTCGATGATTTATTAAATAATTTTAGACTGAAATGGCCCTGTGGAGCTCCGCAAACCCATTGCCTGCAAAAGCAGTCAAAAGGGTGTCGGGAGTCCCACTCATGTGAGTGGGACCGACCCTCCACGGTAAACTTTTGCATGGATTTGTCGGCACTAGACCTGCAAAATTTCACAGGCCCAGTTAGCTCTACAAAGTAACATGTTCACCTTTTATTAAAATATTGCATACAACCAATGTTAGCATGTTTTTTTCTTCAGTAAACCAAAAAGGCCTCCAAGTGTAGTCTATATTTTACCTCTTCAATGTAATTTACTAATTTGGTTTCATTTAGATGTAGTATAATTAATTAATCAGGTTATAGTCATTCTTGAGAATAAGTTTGAAACCCAAGGAAATCCTTATGAATGTGATATCCTTAAGAATATCTTTGCAAACTGTTTGTAAAGTATCACATTATATCTTTACTAATTGATGTGCATTCTATACTTTTTCAGCGCGGATGGTCCTTTTAATGTCATATGGCTCTATTCTCATAGAATTTGAATCAGTACTGAAGAGTCCAATATTGAAAGATCAACCATTCAATACATAAGATCTAGCAGAAGGCAACAGTGATGACACTGCTGAAAACAAGTTTGGGGGAGGTTTGTGCTTATTTATGCATCATTTGCATCATACTTTGCATAAGCACAAAACATATAAAAAATATAATAATAATTAAAAAAATTGTACATAAATAAGATAATAAAAGATTAGATAGTGAAAAATTACATCCAAAAGATTGGAAAAATTTAAGAAAACCTAGATAATTAGAAGTTTTCTTAAACGAACTAGTAATAAGTAGTTATGAGCGGTTGTCCCAAGGATTAGTAAGATGAAAGAAGTCACTAATCTGAGAATAAAAATAAGTCTGAAAAATAGTTCATATTCTGGAAACCAAACATTTGAACGTTGATACCCTACTATACGCACTTACACACGTCTTGAAGCTCGGGATAGTAGAGAATACATTGAAATACTCTTGTCTAAAAGCCAAAATATGAAGGAAATAATAAATGAATAAAATATAAAATAGTGTTAAAAAAAATGAACACCGATTTTGTTATCGCCATGGCAGTAATAAAAAATATAGCGAGAGTGCTTCATCACCTAGTGCCTTTGACCAACTGGTCTGGGAGTCACTGCTAAGCCTTAGGTGGTGCAAGACGAGGAAAAAACACCTAATAAGCAAGCACATGAGTAATCGGTCGGTTAGTACCTCAAGAAGTATTAACGGTCGCATGAAAAATATGTGAGCAAATCTATCTAAATATTCATCAAATTAAAATGTACCGAGGCAGATGGACAAGAGTATGATAGCTTGAATTGAATTCTCTGAGTGTAGGGATATCTATTACACACACGTAGGGGTATATGATCGATATTTGGAAGAAAGGTAGGAATGAATAATAAAGACGATATTTTATTGGGGGATAATGTGATTTCTGACATCTTTTCATAACTATTAAGATGGGGCTCATGACAACCGAAAAGCTAGTATAGTTGGTGTAGGGTGTTTTTCGTCACCCCATTGAGATGGGAATACGCGTGCGCTTGTCAGGCGCATTACAGATTCCCCCTGCTTAGGGTAGGACCGGGTTTAATGATTGTGAGGATCCGAATCTCCGGCAGCCGCGGACTACGCTGCCGTTAATTACCTCTCGCCTTTTGGAGTGAGAGAACCTCCGATTAACGGGTTAAACTGGTCATGCGAACTCAATGTGCAGTGTTGTGTTTTGAAGGGGTATTGGATATATCGGGGGCCCCGCAGAGTTTTTACGGGGGTCCCGCTACCCTGATAGCGGGCTGGGGGTCAATAGGGCTAGCAGCCCCTTTGCGGGGTGCGGGACAGCGCCCCGTTAGAAATTTTTTTCTAACGGAGGACAGTGTCGTGGAGTATGTGTGTGTGTATATATGTATACATATGTGTGTGTGTGTGTGTGTGTATAAAGAAGGGGGAAAGGCATCCAAAGGATGCGTGGGGCCAGCGCCGGCACTTTGAGCGCAAGAGCGCTAGCGCACCTCGTGTCAGCACGTGGGCGCTCGGGCGCTGGCGCACTGAGCGCAAGAGCGCTAGCGCACCACGTGTCAGCACTTAGGCGCTCGGACGTTAGCGCTTTGGGCACTAGCGCTCGAGCAGCAAAAGGGACTTGGTCCCTGCAATGGGAGTTGTATTCCCAGAAAGAAGCACTTATTATTCTCTCTGTGTGTGTGCGCGCGCGCGCGTGTCTGTGGAGTTAAACTCCTAGGATGTTTTGAAGCTGATGAAGGGCTTCTCCCCTTGAGCCCTAGCTCTCCCCCAAAGTGGGGTTTCTGGAGATGGGTCTCCTTCTTCTTCCTTTGTTGGTCGGATCTTGAAGATCAAGAAGTAGAAGATTTTAAAAATCTCTCCTTTTGAGATCTGATGGGAGATCTGAGTTCCCCTTTGTGGGTTTTGTAGTGGAAAACTACTTAGTTTTTGAAAAAGAAAGAGTAAAACTCTTGATTTAACTCAAAAGAAATGAGAAGGTTTAGAACCTTGGAGAAGGAGCAGGAGGCACAAAAGAACCCTAGTTTTTTGGGAAATGAAAAAGTATATTAGATATTTTCATCATGTTGCCTTATATAGGCTTACATGTTTACATGTAGCCCCTTGGGCTTTTCAAAATGGCATTTTGCCTATCCCATGGCTCATGTGTCATTTTCTTTTGCACATAAGCCATGGGCTTACAAAAATTTGGTTTTATGCCCATTTTGTTTACATTCATGCATAAAAAATTACATAAAAATAATTTATTACATGATTTTGTTGTTGGCATGGGGAGGCTTGGCGCGGGCTCGGCTTGGGCATGAACCCGCTTGACCTGGGCTTGGGTCCACCTGGCTTGGGTTGACCTTGACTTTGACTTGGTCAACCGGGATGCAATTTTCGACCCCAACAGATGGAAACTCTAATTTTCAGTCTTTTTTTTACAATTCTTATTTTTATATGTAACTTTCACGGTCTTCTTTTTATTATTGGATTTTGTGGGTGCAATCCGTTGAAAACTCTCAGGAGACAACACTTCTCCTACTAGAGACACCTAGAGATTTGAAGGCTTGTTGCACGTGCTCAGTGCAATCGTGTTGCCTACGAAAGTGTGCTAGTTAGTTTTTCTTTTTCTTATATTTTCTCCTTCTCTTTTTGAATAAAACAAGTTTGCTCGAGACGACCAAAAATATGTTTGGGGGAATTTGATCAGTCGAAAATATTGCATTTTTAACACACCAATTTCTCTACTATTTGCAATCATCTAAAGGTGTTCGGTATGAATATAGCACATATTAGCAAAACATCTGTAAAATACCTAATAACATGTGTTATACATTATAACCGGTATTTTTAGGGAAATTGAGTGTTTATTATTGCTCGCATGATCTTTTGTATATTGCAACACTTGTCTCGAGAATCTGTGCAGGAAATTCCAGGTAAAAGAGCCGAAACTGCTAAAAGTGCTGATAAAAATACGTCAAGTCCAAGACTTGTGATCTGACAGTGAACAAGAAAGAGTAAAAATATTTCAGATATCAGAAAAAATACCACCAGGCCAACATCAAGCAACTCAGGAATTTTGATGCACCAAGGCACCCAAAAGGCCGTAGATCCGCGGCCGCAGGGCCCTATTGGCGGCGGATCCGCGACCACATCAGTATGACGTCAGCAGTTCTTCATTTCAGGCTTCTCCTTCCAAGTTCCAAACTCATTCAAGCCACTTTAAATTCCAGAGATCTTCAGAAGCTTCTGTCCGAACAGCCAAGCTTCTTGTACAAGCTAAACACCTCCAATCTTCTCAAATAAGCTAGCTAACTAACTATCTCTAGAAGCTTCTACCTAACTACCATGCTTGCAAGAGAAACTAAACTAAACCTAGCTTCTAAAGGAAGCTAATCCTAATCAAGCTTCTAGAGGAAGCTAAAGGAGAAAGGCTATAAAAGGGGACCAAGAGCTTCATTCAAAGGTTGTTGAAGGTTGTTCTCCAATTCCAAACACAAGTTGAGTGACACAACTTGAGCATCCAAACCCTAATCCAATTACCAAAAGCCAAATTCATGATCTCCGAGTACAAATCAAGCAAGAAGCCTTCAACCTTTTAGAAGCGACGCCGATCTTCAACCGAGCAAGTGATCCAAGACGATCCACGACTCACGGAGACGATGCGAAGCTAATTTGATGATCGAGTTCTTTCCTCAATTCTTATAGTTCTTGAGCGAATTGTAACGGAATTGTTGAATAATAAAAGGTGAAATTTCTTTTTCTTACTTATCTTTATATTTGAGCATTATGATGAGTTCTCAATTCTTGATTGTGTTCTTTGTCATGATGTTTGAGTAAAAACACCGCTCATGGAGGAATCGAGAAAATTGATAGATGACGATGATTACATTCTTGTACGATTCTTAAGTCCTATAAATTTTGTAAACTCTAGTAAATTGAATCATCGACAACCTAGTTTCGAGCGAGATGCTTTCTTGATTGTTTTCGCTCTTAACTAGAGATCAACGATCGATGCTTGAATTTCCTAGAGGCTAGAATTTGAATGAAAATCAACGAAAGGACAAGGGATAGATGATGAAACCCTAGTTTCCGCAAGAGATTCCTAATTCTCGTTGATCATTATCGATCTAGCAACAAATTATCAACGGATAAGAATACGTAATCATAAGTCTTCATCCTCACTATCGATTCGATCGATTCCTACGAGCCTCTCTACAAATCTTGATAACTAATTCAAATTGGATGATTCTTGATTCTTGATTCTTGATCTTTAGTATTTCTTGATAATTAGATCTAGTTCTTTAAAATTCTTGAAACTAAATTTCAAAATTCTTGAAGCATTTTCTTTTCTTTCCTTTAATTTTCGACTCAACTAAAACAAATACGAGCAAATCACACTTTCCCTGTGGACGATCCGCACTCGCTAACGAACCTACAATTGACACCGTTATTGATTGCGGTTTACAAATTTCTTTGGTTGTGAAACATCTTTTCTATATACACACCGAGATTTAAAGATCAATCAGAGCCCACCGAGCAGCTTCCCTGCTCGGTCAATCCTTAGCGGGCACGTCCTGCCCACCTACGCTAAGGATCGAAGCCCTCCTCACGAGGCCACCGAGCAGCTTCCCTGCTCGGTTAATCCTTAGCGGGCACATCCTGCCGACCGACGCTAAGGATCGAAGCCCTACTCACGAGGCCACCGAGCAGCTTCCATGCTCGGTCAATCCTTAGCAGGCACATCCTTCCCACCTACACTGAGGATCGAAGCCCTCCTCACGAGGCCACCGAGCAGCTTCCCTGCTCGGTCAATTCTTAGCGGGAACATCCTTCCCACCTATGCTAAGGATCGAAGCCCTCCTCACGAGGCCACCGAGCAGCTTCCCTGCTCGGTCAATCCTTAGCGGGAACATCCTGCCCACCTACGCTAAGGATCAAAACCCTCCTCACGAGGCCACCGAGCAGCTTCCTTGCTCGGTCAATCCTTAGCGGGCACATCCTGCCCACCTACGCTAAGGATCGAAGCCCTCCTCACGAGGCCACCGAGCAGCTTCCCTGCTCGGTCAATCCTTAGCGGGTAGATTCCTATCCACTAATGCTAAGGATCGAAGCCTTCATCAAGAGGCCACCGAGAAACCTCCCTGCTCGGTCGATCCTTGGCGGGTACACTCCTACCCACCAACGCCAAAGATCAACTGTAAGTCCATATTGCGACCCCCGGTGCTTACGGGGAGGCGGAAACGGTATAAAAACGAATTTTTATCGCAAGAGGCAACATGGACTAAACATGGTCGGGATCGTTGTCTAAACTTGAACTAGTATTCTAGCTAAAGAGAGTTAGCTACTATGGAAGATGGTTATACCTAACTTGAACTCCTTCTTCTTCAAACCTTGTAGAGGTTGATGGTTCTCTTTACGTCGCCTTCTCCCGTCGAAGATGGATCCACCTCGAAGGTTCGTCTTTGGGCTCTTCCTCGATCTTTGAGTGAACTAGGGTTTCCGGTTTGCTAAACCATCATCCTAGAATGAGTAGAGAGAGATTATGGTTTGCTTTTTTATCTAAAGAGAATGATTCTCATCACATGAGAAGGTTTCTCTTTTCAAGAGGAAGAAGAAGAGGAAAATGAGGAGAGAGAGAGGTTATGATAGAATGAGCTCAATTATTTCTTCTTGCAACCATATTGCAAAAGAAATGAATTATCTAAATGATAATAATTGAAAATGAGAATAGTTGATGGTAGTATTTTGAATGACCACAACCATGCTTCATTTAATGAAAAGTAAGCATGAATCAAGGAAGACTTTCAAGGCATGAAAGTGGTCAATGGTCAACAAGTCAACCAAGGTCAACAAGTCAACAATAACAACCATAACATAATTCTCATTTAATTATTATTATTAATAGATAATATATAAATCCATTAGGGTTTGGAAAATGATAACTGTCAACTGTGCATACGCACCCGATCCGAAACCCTAATGAAAAACCTCATTCTCCGCCTCAAGCAACTGTGCATACACACCTGCATTCTCGTTCCGAAAAACAAGAATACCAAGATATAAAAGCAACCCCATAAACTTATACCAGTATCTGGCTCAAACCAGAGCCTGCCAGTATAATCCGTCCGGACTCCAAACGTGCACAAGTGCGCGGATGAGAACGAACCCTGTCGCAAAACCATGCGACCTCTACTCTGTTTTGCCCAGAGGCGAATACCCTCTGTGTGGGACTCTAAAGACTCGACACTACGCTGGCAGTGGGTTTAACCACAGACCGCAAGCGGCACTAGCTGTGCGTAACGGTCCCCAGGTAGATGCCGACAAGAAGGCTGACGAGGTGAAACCCCATCGGAACTCCTACTGAGTCTGAATGTGACATTCTCCGTACAGTCCGGTCTGTTCGTCTGATACATCGCATGGCGGGCCTAGGGGGCGGTAAACGTCAGTCCCCCAATAGCGGTACAAGTCGTGCCGGAGCGAAGCCCAAAACACCCTGAGATAACACTGGAAACCTACCAGTATATCTCGTTTGCCCTGGCCAGGGACTACTCGTGTAATGGCTCTCCTAGACACAGCGCGATGTCAACCCCCAATACCGGGAGAGACGAATCCTGTCTAACCGTCACTGCCTCCAAGTGCTTCGGGACTGCACCCAACCACCACCTGTTTGCACGACTCCTTTGAGCCGTGGTAGGGTAGTGATCAAAGTGCAGTGGGAACACACTCGAGGCGAAGTGCCAGTGTCAAGTCAGCGGACTAAGCTGTACTCATGTCACCTGGGAACTGACGACTGACGATAGGTATAATACCAACCTGTCAGTTCCCGACGAGTCCTGTCCAGTGTACTCGTAACCCAACGAGCACCCGTATACTATCTCCAGTACGACGTACTGATGGCTGTGGGACAGACCATCTCCCACACTGGGATGAGAAGCGCATACGCTAGTCTACTCCGGAGTATCGATGCCCTATCTCGATAGTCCTGCGACTAGGGACCTGTATAAGGATGTGCTTATAGATTACCCAGCCCCCACTAGTGTGACTGCCATCACAACGCTGGTAATCAAGCAAAGATCCTAAGGGCTCCACTAATGCGTATAAGTGATATAGTAAAATAAACACAAGTACACATTGAAGTAGAGACAAACCAAGTAGCATACTACTATTTTGAGCAAGATTGTATATACAAGGTGAATATCCCAAGCATCCATTAAGTAATATACAAACTAGTATGATACAGTAATGGCCTCTAGGGCATATACACTAACAATCTCCCACTTGCACTAAGGCCATGTACTGGCGTATCGAAGACCTATCATCTCGATCAGCCGCTCGAACTGAGTCTGGGGCAGGGCCTTGGTGAATGGATCTGCAGTGTTGTCTTCTGAAGCAACTCTCCGAACCTCGATCTCCTTGCGATCCACGATCTCCCTGATCAGGTGATACCGCCTCAAGATGTGCCTGGATCTCTGATGGGACCTGGGTTCCTTTGCTAAAGCTATAGCCCCGTTGTTGTCGCAATACAGAGGTACTGGGTCAACAATGGACGGAACCACCTGAAGTTCTTTTAAGAACTTCCTTATCCAGACAGCTTCTTTTGCGGCATCAGATGCAGCGATGTATTCCGCTTCCATAGTCGAGTCTGCAACGGTTTCCTGTTTGGAACTCTTCCAACACACCGCCCCTCCATTGAGGGTAAAGACAAAGCCCGACATGGATTTGGAATCATCCTTGTCACTCTGGAAGCTGGAGTCAGCAAAGGCCTCAATCTGGAGGTCTTTTCCGCCATACACCAAGAACATCTCCTTAGTCCTCCTCAGGTACTTGAGAATGTTCTTTACCGCTATCCAATGTTTCTCCCCAGGGTTTGACTGATACCGGCTTACCACACTCAGTGCATAAGCTACATCCGGTCTGGTACACAACATCGCATACATTATAGAGCCTACCGCAGAAGCGTAGGGTATAATAGACATGCGATCCCTCTCCAAATCAGTCTTGGGAGACATCTCTTTAGAGAGGGTGATCCCGTGACAAGCCGGTAGATTACCGCGCTTGGAATCTTCCATACTGAATCTCTTCACTATGGTGTCGATGTACCTGGACTGAGAGAGTCCTAATATCCTCTTGGATCTATCACGATGGATCCGGATCCCCAGGATGTATGAGGCATCACCCAGGTCTTTCATGGAGAACCTGTGTGACAAGAACCCCTTGACAGATTGTAGCATAGGAATGTCATTTCCTATTAAGAGAATGTCATCCACGTATAAAACGAGGAATACTACAGTTCTCGCTACAAATCTACTATAGATGCATGGTTCATCTGGATTTTTGATAAAGCCAAATTCTTTGACCGTCTCATCAAAACAGATGTTCCAACTCCGCGATGCCTGCTTTAGTCCATAGATGGACTTAAGCAACTTGCACACCTTTCCGCTGCTCCCACTCTGAATGAAACCCTCTGGCTGGTCCATATAGACACACTCCTCTAAATTTCCATTTAGAAAAGCTGTCTTTACGTCCATTTGCCAGATCTCATAATCGTGGAAGGCAGCGATGGCAAGAAGGATCCGAATGGATTTCAGCATGGCTACTGGAGAAAAGGTTTCGTCATAGTCCAAGCCAGGTCTTTGACGGAAACCCTTTGCTACCAGCCTAGCTTTATAGGTCTCAACCTGTCCATCTACACCAATCTTCCTTTTGAAGATCCACTTGCATCCTACGGGTTTTACCCCGTCTGGAGCAATGTCCAACGTCCATACCTTGTTGGTGTACATGGACTCCATTTCGGTCCGCATTGCATCCAGCCACTTCACTGAGTCAACGCTCTGAACGGCCTGCTGGAAGCTAGTAGGCTCATCATAATCTATGATGCAATCCTCTCTATCCCCGTCTATGAGAAAACCGTAGTATCTCTCGGGCGGATGAGACTGCCTACTACTTCTGCGGAGTGGCGTAGGAATGTCCTGTTCTTCCGAACCCTCTGGTTCCACTAAACTTTCAGTAATAGTCCGTGGTTCTGGAATCTCTTCCAGTTCTACTGTGCTCCCACTTATTTCCTTTTCTATGAACTGGTGTTCTAGAAAGTGGGCATGACGAGAAACAAGAACTTTTTGTTCCTCTTCGCAGTAGAAGAAATATCCCTTGGAATTCTTTGGATATCCCACAAACTTGCACAGTACTGAGCGTGCCTCAAGTTTGTCCGCATGCTGCTTTTTGACAAAAGCCGGACTTCCCCATATCTTAATGTGATTAAGATGGGGTCTCTTCCCACACCACATCTCAAATGGCGTAGTAGGCACAGTCTTAGTGGGAACTCGGTTCAAAAGGTATGCGGCTGATTCTAGCGCATATCCCCAGAATGATCGCGGCAACTCAGCGTTACTCATCATGGACCGAACCATATCCAATAGGGTTCGGTTCCGTCTCTCCGATACACCGTTATGTTGCGGAGTGTATGGAGGAGTAAGCTGAGAGAGAATACCATTCTCTTTTAAGTAATTCAGGAATTCGGCACTTAAGTATTCTCCACCTCGATCCGATCTTAGAATCTTAATACTTTTGCCGGTCTGTTTCTCTACTTCATTCTTATACTCCTGGAATTTTTCAAAAGCCTCGGACTTATGTTTCATTAAGAAAACATAACCGTACCTTGAGAAGTCATCCGTAAAAGTAATGAAGTAAGAATGTCCGCTTCGGGCATGTGTAGACATTGGACCGCACACGTCACTGTGTACGAGTCCCAAGAGCTCGCTCGCTCTTTCTCCATGTCCAGTAAACGGAGTCTTTGTCATCTTTCCCTTGAGACAGGATTGACAAGTGGCATACGACTGATATTCGAACGCATTCAAATACCCTTCTGTATGTAACTTCGTCAACCTTCTCTCATTGATGTGACCCAATCTACAATGCCATAAGAAAGTCTGGTTTATTTCTGGAGACTTTCTTTTGTGTGTATTCTGGACATTAAAAATCTGTGGTTGGTTCAATACGTATATACCATTACTCAAAGTACCTGACCCAATCAAAACTTGATTAAGGCGAATGTTTACAACATTACTTACAAACGCAAATTCATAACCTTCTTTAGAAACTAAAGATACAGAAATGATATTACAAGTTGCGTTGGGTACAAAAAAGCAATTACGCAAAACCAAAACATGTCCATCTGACATTCCCAGGTGATAGTCCCCCACGGCTTTAGCATCCATGCTCGCTCCGTTTGCAACTCTGAGGGTCATGTCACCTGCTTTCAAAACACTACGGTTTCTCAACGCCTGCAAAGAATTACAGATATGAGATCCTGATCCGGTATCCAATACCCAGGAAGTAGAGTTTATAGAAAGACAGTTTTCAATAACATACACACCTGAAGCTGAAGCTGCAACCTGCTTCAATTCCTGTGTTCTGGCCTTCCAGGCCCTGCAATCATTCTTCCAGTGTCCTTTCTTATGACAAAAGAAGCATTCTTCCTTATCCACAAGCTTCCCAGCTATCTTTGTTGCTTTACCTTTTCCCTTCGTATCCACTTTACTAACACCGCCCCTTGGTTTGGCGGGGGCTTTATTCTTCTTTCCCTTGGCTTTCGCCTTGGACCTAGAAGAAGATGATCCTCCTACAAACAAAGTGGATGTTTCCCTACCTTTCTGTAGGGTGCCCTCTGCGCTCCTCAGCAGGTTGAGGAGCTCTGAAAGTTCAACCTCCTTTTCTTGTAGGTTGAAGTTCATTATAAACTGGGCGTAAGTGGAAGGAAGGGACTGGAGAACTATATCCGTATATAGCTCACTCTCCAATGTGATCCCTAGGTCAGCGAGCTCCTCAATGTAACCGATCATCTTTAGCACGTGCTCGGCTACTGATGATCCGACGGCCATTCTTGTCGAAAACAACTTTTTCGACGCTTCGTATCTTGCGATACGTGATTGCTCTCCATACAGTTCTTTTGTATGAAGCAATATGGACTCCATGTCCATATTCTCATGCCTCCTCTGATGTTCGTTGTCCATCGAGGCAAGCAAGAGGCACTTGGCCTTCGCGCTATCAATCTCCCAAGTCTTATGGATTTCCTTATCCGCGACGCTGGAAGTTGGACCAGGGACAGGGGGAGCTTTGGTGGTAAGAAGATACCCCAGCTTGTCATAAGTGATTGCTATCTTGACATTCCTGAGCCAATCTTTGTAGTTTGGCCCTGTCAGCTTGTTTTTATCTAGGAGTAACTTAAGTCCAGTCATGTTGATTGGTCGCTGCAATTAGGAGAGAGAAGAAGAAACACTCAGCATGATGCTCTTGCAAGTTTAGAGTGGTTTTTAGTTTGTCTAAACAGGATGGCTCCCACTGTTTCTCGAATCCCTCCTCAAACCATAAAGGAAGAATTAGTCAGGATCAATCCCACCGTACAATACTTGCTTAACCGTTCAGCCAGGCTGGTGTCGGTACTTCGAGGGAGGTTTTCCAACGCTTTCGCGAAGTTCCTTAATTAAAGAACCTCTTTTCCCTGGGGGCGTAGCCCCGCTAACACCTTTCTAGGCACCTACTAGGTTTATAGCATTGATCGTTAAGTGAGAAATTTCCCGAGGAGTAGCATATACTCACAGTAGGATCGGGATCCAAATATCATCGCGTGACGAAACTGAAGGAATCCTACCAGAATCACCACACTCCAAATGGTATGCAAATCTAGCAAGTTTCAGTACTTATGAAACTCCCGATGTGGATTTTTGCCCCATGCTCTTATGACCTTGACTTTGGCCAAAATATCATAAGTCACATGTCAAGTTCTACCCGTCATTATCCAGGTTAATTTGGATCCATCCGTATCTACCCTTGACTTTGGCAAAAATGGCAGTACGACTGTCCCAAACCAACGCATCTATCTATGCTACACATGAACACCCAACAGCTACCAATCACTGTGCCTTGACTTTGGCCAACATACACAGCTTGAATACTATTGACTATTCATGCGAAACGACGGAGGGCTACGGATGGTTTTGGCAAAACCGTGAACGTAGTGAACTTGATTTGGTCGATGGAACGAGATAGCTTTTAAATGGAGTGGCTCAAGCTCCGCATTTTAAAAGTTAGTTTTGAAAAGAACCGAGTGGTTTTTCGAAAGTGTTCCAACGACTTTAAACTTGGTTTATTATCTTGCATTAGTTCTTTTAATGCGTGATATTCTTGCATTAGTTCTTTTAATGCGTCCCATCATTTAAATCCTACCATTGCAGAAAACAACCAAAATATGACGTACGCTTATGCCATATGCATTCGCCACGGGGCCCCGTCATCACCCGTTAGGTTACTTAACTAACGACAGAGCGGGGGCTGGGCTAGCGCGGCTGTAAAACATAAGCAACGCCTAAATAGAAAGCAATGATAGACATTACAGATCACAGATGAATACATTGGATATACTAGCAATCCGCATTTCTTTCGAGCCTGAAACGAAAAGCGGATAACACGGTCGCGGTGAATAGCAAATACCCCACCCAAGACCCCTACGGGTGCGGCAAACTACCCGCCAAGTTCCCGGTAGTTTGTGCACCCCACCATGGGTCTATCCTAGGAGCAAAAACAGTAAAAAGAATTATACAATGACGGCTACAACCCCGACCCGGTTGTGCGGCCAAACAAATAATATAATTACATCAATTTACATTTACAAATGAATGAAAGAAAAACAAAAGCTCATCTCACATCCAACCCCGGCTATTCACCCGCGACAGTCCAACACATTCATATACACATTCCAGCACATTACAGATCATGTATAACCCCGACTAATCGACTTATAGCGATTAGTCGACGTTCAATACATGCAAACATCACAGATATAACCAATATAGCCAAAGTGTAGTGAAGTTCGGAAAAATACGGAATTATAGGACCCCAAAAGGAAATTTCTTTTCTGGAAAATCTGGGTACATATAATATATCTCAAAAATCCCAAAACCAAAACCTACAGACACTGCACAAAAATCGAGGCGCAGAAGAGGACAAAGCGCGGCGGTTCCGCGGCACGAGCCTACCTCGTGCCGCGGATGCGCGGCGCTTTGAGCTCCAAACTGGATCGTTTTTCATGTGTGTTTTTAGAAAACCCTGAGATGATTTTACAAATATAAATTTTTTCATTTTGAGCCAAAAAAATTTCAACAGAAACTCAGGTTTTAGAAAAATACGGTTTTTGGGTTTTTGCGGTTTCGAACTTCGTTACACTTCACTACCAAGCTAGTTTAAGTTTAGTTAGGCTCTGATACCACTGTAAGTCCATATTGCGACCCCCGGTGCTTACGGGGAGGCGGAAACGGTATAAAAACGAATTTTTATCGCAAGAGGCAACATGGACTAAACATGGTCGGGATCGTTGTCTAAACTTGAACTAGTATTCTAGCTAAAGAGAGTTAGCTACTATGGAAGATGGTTATACCTAACTTGAACTCCTTCTTCTTCAAACCTTGTAGAGGTTGATGGTTCTCTTTACGTCGCCTTCTCCCGTCGAAGATGGATCCACCTCGAAGGTTCGTCTTTGGGCTCTTCCTCGATCTTTGAGTGAACTAGGGTTTCCGGTTTGCTAAACCATCATCCTAGAATGAGTAGAGAGAGATTATGGTTTGCTTTTTTATCTAAAGAGAATGATTCTCATCACATGAGAAGGTTTCTCTTTTCAAGAGGAAGAAGAAGAGGAAAATGAGGAGAGAGAGAGGTTATGATAGAATGAGCTCAATTATTTCTTCTTGCAACCATATTGCAAAAGAAATGAATTATCTAAATGATAATAATTGAAAATGAGAATAGTTGATGGTAGTATTTTGAATGACCACAACCATGCTTCATTTAATGAAAAGTAAGCATGAATCAAGGAAGACTTTCAAGGCATGAAAGTGGTCAATGGTCAACAAGTCAACCAAGGTCAACAAGTCAACAATAACAACCATAACATAATTCTCATTTAATTATTATTATTAATAGATAATATATAAATCCATTAGGGTTTGGAAAATGATAACTGTCAACTGTGCATACGCACCCGATCCGAAACCCTAATGAAAAACCTCATTCTCCGCCTCAAGCAACTGTGCATACACACCTGCATTCTCGTTCCGAAAAACAAGAATACCAAGATATAAAAGCAACCCCATAAACTTATACCAGTATCTGGCTCAAACCAGAGCCTGCCAGTATAATCCGTCCGGACTCCAAACGTGCACAAGTGCGCGGATGAGAACGAACCCTGTCGCAAAACCATGCGACCTCTACTCTGTTTTGCCCAGAGGCGAATACCCTCTGTGTGGGACTCTAAAGACTCGACACTACGCTGGCAGTGGGTTTAACCACAGACCGCAAGCGGCACTAGCTGTGCGTAACGGTCCCCAGGTAGATGCCGACAAGAAGGCTGACGAGGTGAAACCCCATCGGAACTCCTACTGAGTCTGAATGTGACATTCTCCGTACAGTCCGGTCTGTTCGTCTGATACATCGCATGGCGGGCCTAGGGGGCGGTAAACGTCAGTCCCCCAATAGCGGTACAAGTCGTGCCGGAGCGAAGCCCAAAACACCCTGAGATAACACTGGAAACCTACCAGTATATCTCGTTTGCCCTGGCCAGGGACTACTCGTGTAATGGCTCTCCTAGACACAGCGCGATGTCAACCCCCAATACCGGGAGAGACGAATCCTGTCTAACCGTCACTGCCTCCAAGTGCTTCGGGACTGCACCCAACCACCACCTGTTTGCACGACTCCTTTGAGCCGTGGTAGGGTAGTGATCAAAGTGCAGTGGGAACACACTCGAGGCGAAGTGCCAGTGTCAAGTCAGCGGACTAAGCTGTACTCATGTCACCTGGGAACTGACGACTGACGATAGGTATAATACCAACCTGTCAGTTCCCGACGAGTCCTGTCCAGTGTACTCGTAACCCAACGAGCACCCGTATACTATCTCCAGTACGACGTACTGATGGCTGTGGGACAGACCATCTCCCACACTGGGATGAGAAGCGCATACGCTAGTCTACTCCGGAGTATCGATGCCCTATCTCGATAGTCCTGCGACTAGGGACCTGTATAAGGATGTGCTTATAGATTACCCAGCCCCCACTAGTGTGACTGCCATCACAACGCTGGTAATCAAGCAAAGATCCTAAGGGCTCCACTAATGCGTATAAGTGATATAGTAAAATAAACACAAGTACACATTGAAGTAGAGACAAACCAAGTAGCATACTACTATTTTGAGCAAGATTGTATATACAAGGTGAATATCCCAAGCATCCATTAAGTAATATACAAACTAGTATGATACAGTAATGGCCTCTAGGGCATATACACTAACATCAACGCCCCACCAAGGGGCAACTGCGCAGATCCCTACTCGGCAAACCTCGAAATGGTGAATTCTTACCATTCTAAGACAGATGTCTGGGAACCGCGTCAAGGGAGAACCCGCCGACGCTGACCAACTCTGACTTGGCTGTTGTTCACCTAATGCTAAGAACTGACTCTAAGGAATGGCTTACACTCCTTCTTACCGCGTCAAGGGAGCTAACCGTCGACAAACTCCGGCATCAACTCCTTGACAGCATCAAGGGCTGCATGCCAAACGATAGCGGAGGCTTCGCCGAGGTCGGTGTAGAACTGGTCTGACGCCTTGTACGCGTCCACCGACTTGCGGGCCCGAAGCTCGGCGATATTCGCCGCCTCAATAGCAGCCTCGGTCTCCCTCTTGCTGGCGTCCCTCTCCTTCTTCATTAAGGCATGGAGCTTACCCAGCTCCTCCAACTTGCCCTCCACGGCTTAGTGGGACTCGCCCATGAGCCGGTAGGACTCATGGCACTTGGAGATCATGAGCTCCCCGGCGGCCAACCGGGTCTCAAGGGCGGCCGTCTTTTCCTTCTCCTGCCGCAGCTGAAGGTGCAGATCCTCCGCCTCCGAAGACGATTCCCCCACCTTCCTCGTAGCCGGGACGATCTCCTCGGCTTCCATGTTGACGATGAGGGCGCAATGTTGGAGGACCTAAGAAAAGCAACAGATGGATTTAGAGGTGTCCGGGTTAAGAGAGGGCAATTAAGACAACACTTAAACGAATATCGACCTGAACAGCCTCTTGAGCGATGGAGGACACTTGAGCCTTTAGGGTCCCCTGCGGAATCTTTTCCCCGGCCGACTGCCCCATGTCCACGAGCAAGCTATCGGCAACAGAAAGCCCCGAGAGGACCACGAAGCAGACGTCCCCCTCCTGCACCGGAATCCCTTCGGGGATATCAGTCGACGGCGTGCGGGAGACCGTCCTTTTCCTCTTGAGGGGGACCTCGGTCACCTCCTCCTCCTCCCTCGCCCGGGGTTCTGGGTCTCATGCATGGTTCTGGCTGCCCCCGCGACGGTCATCGGGGACCGGGGCGTTGCGGAAGACTTCGTCGGTGGGGACGGTTTTAGGGCCGAGCTCGGGCCATCTCGGGACAAGGACACACCCCCGGCCTTCTTCTGGGCCGTGGAGGATATAGCAGCTAGAATCTTGGACCGGTCCATATGTCCTGCAAAGGGAGAAAGCACAGAGAAGTTAGTGATGTAAGAAGAGAAAAAATTAAATTATTCAAGTCTAAATAGGTCGTCTAATCTCCTAACTTACCCACAAAGCGCGCGGGCTGAGCCCAGCCCAGCCCGCTGGATCGGTTCCCATATGGACACCGCCCTCGTCTTTGGAGAGGACGACCGCTTCGCCCGCGGGCAGCCAGCCCTGTGCCACTGTAAAGGCACAGGCCAGTCCTCACCCTCGGGTGGCCCGACGAAAACAAACTTCTCCTTCCAGTCATGGATAGAACAAGGAATGACCACCCCACCCGACCCGGCCACCCCACCCTTGCATTTTTTAAGGAAAATACACCCAGCTCGGCTCGTTCTTGCTGGTGCCGGGGTGATTTTTATAGCAGAAAAAGAAAGTAAGAAGGGTCAAGCTGAAATGGATGTTCTCAAGCTTCAACCGAATCATAAACCCGAGGAGGATTCTCTACGAATTCGGCGCAAGCTTGCCCGGCAAGAGTTGGAAACAACAAAGTATCCCGCATACCTCGGTTGGAAAGGGCAGACGTATTCCCGCTCGGAACACCTCCAAATACATGGCAATCTCCTTCCCCTGCATCAGGTCTGCCCGTTCACCCCCCTTTTCCAAACGGAGCGAATAGTTAGAGGGGATATGGAAATGAGACCGAATCTCGGCAAGTTCGTCCAGATCCCTCAAGACGGAGGGCGCATCGCGGGCGTTCTCGATGCGCACCTTAGGGACTTTCGTCGCAGCCGGGCGGCTAGCGACGCGGGTATCCCTGACTCTACGGGACGGGCCAGACGATGAGGAAGCAATATGGGAATTCTCTTGGCCGTCAGCAGCCGAAGGGGTGGAAGACTCCCTAGACTCTACCCTAACAATTTCAACAGACTCCTTGGAAGAAGACATCTAACCTGATTCAAAGGAAGGAGTTCTCCGAGGAAAGAGCGCGAAGGATCCGATCTAAAGGATGGAGCGCCAAACAATCTCTCACAGCAAAGGAAAATAGTGGCGAAAGTATGAACCGTAGGGGGATCCCACTCCAATTTATACTGCTTGAGGAAAGCATCCGACGGCTCAGATCATTTCCAGTAAAAACGAAGCTTCACGTCTGCCAGCCGTCGAAGCCCCCACGTGTCGAATGACCATTGGAGACGTCCTTTCGGGCGCAGGCGAAAGCGACAATCTGTCACGTCCCCCAATCCGCATCTCGTGAGAAAGAGATGAAATGCACTCACAAGGTCCTCTCGACTTTGTGAGGAGAAAATTCCCGCGTGAGATCCTTACGACTCACAAAGGAGCAACACACTTGGGAGTCCCCACGACTCCCAAGGAGAAAATACACTTACGGGATCCTTACGACCCGTAAGAAGAAAATGCTTTGTGAGACCCTTACAGCTTACAAAATTGAAAAGTCTTAGGCGATAGGGACCTAAAACTTGTCTCCTAAGCCATCGCTTCCTGATAAACAAACGCAAATGATGATTCGCTCCTGGTACCATATTCCAGTGTAGCGATGCTGATGCCAAACAACAAAAAAACAGTTCCCAAGTCCTCCCGGGGCAAATGATGAGTTGCTCCTGGCATTATTCCAGTTCAGCAATGCAGATGCCAAACCAAAACCGAAATCCTCATATCCACTCATGGAAAATAATGATTCGCTCCTGGTACCATATTCCAGTGTTGCGATGCTGATGTCAGCCCAAATCAAATCAACCAACAAGCTCTGCGTCGGAATCATGCTTCGTCTCAGAATGTGCAACCCGTGTCGAAATCATGCTTCTCCTTGGTGTATCTGCCTTCCCTGTCGGAATTATGCTTCGGCTCGGAATCAACCAACGACCTCCTCGTCGGAATTATGCTCCGCCTCGGAATCAAGTCAACCAGCAAGCTCTGCGTCGGAATTATGCTTCGTCTCAGAATGTACCCCGTGTCGAAATGATGCTTCGCCTCGGCGTATCTGCCTTCCCTGTCGGAATTATGCTTCGGCTCGAAATCAACCAGCGACCTCCTCGTCGGAATTAAGCCCCGCCTCGGAATCAAGTCGACCAATAAGCTCTGCGCCGGAATCATGCTTCGTCTCAGAGTGTACACCGTGTAGAAATCATGCTTCGCCTCGGCGTATCTGCCTTCCCTGTCGAAATTATGCTTCATCTCGGAATCAAGTCTGCCAACAAGCTCTGCGTCGGAATCATGCGCCGTCTCAGAATGTACCCCGTGTCGAAATCATGCTTCGCCTCGGAGTATTTGCCTTCCCTGTCGGAATTATACTTCGCCTGGGAATCAACCCCTGCATCGAAATTATGCTTCGGTCAGAATGTATGCCACTCTTCGGAATGATGCTCCGACCTCTGGAATCATGCTCCACCCTTCGGAATGATGCTCCGATCCTTGGAATCATGCTCCGCCCTTCGGAATGATGCTCCGATCCTTCGGAATGATGCTCCGACCCTGGAATTATGCTCCGCAAATTGGAATTATACTCCGCTCTTCGGAATGATGCTCCGAATCCTGGGATCATGCTCCGCTCTTTGGAAAGATGTTTCGATCTCTGGAATCATGCTCCGCTCATCGGAATGATGATCCGATCCCCTGGAATTATGCTCCGCTCTTCGGAATGATGCTCCGATCTCTGGAATCATGCTCCGCTCATCGGAATGACGATCCGATCCCCTGGAATCATGCTCCTCTCTTCGGAATGATGCTCCGATCTCTGGAATCATGCTCCGCTCATCGGAATGATGATCCGATCCCCTGGAATCATGCTCCTCTCTTCGGAATGATACTCCGATCTCTGGAATTATGCTCCGCTCATCGGAATGATACTCCGATCTATGGAATTATGTTCCGCTTTTTGGAATGATGCTCTGATCTCTGGAATTATGCTCCGAGAATCAGAATGATGCTCCGATCCCCGGGACTCATGCTCCCCGTGATGATGCTCCGCCCCTGGATTGATGTTCTACCTCTAAGTCCAACTTCAAGATCCATCAATTTCATGCACACAACTCAAATGTGCGGTGTGCATTTATTGATGGGGGGCACTTTGTTGGGGTAAAAATTTACACCCCGGTTGATCGAGTCAAAGTCAAGGTCAACCCCCAAGCTAGGTGGCCCAAGCCCAGGTCAAGCGGGCCCATGCCCAAGTCGAACCCGCGGCCAGCCTCCTCCATGCAAAAATATAGATCATGTAATAAATAATTTTTTATGTAATTTTTTTTTTATATACATGAATGTATACAAAACGGGCAGAAAGCCAAATTTTTGTAAGCCCATGGTTTATGTGCAAAAATAAATGGCACATGAGCCATGGGATAGACAAAATACCATTTTGTGAAGCCCAAGGGGTTATATGCAAATATGTAAGCCTATGAAAGGCAACATGATGAATAAAAAAATATGATACTTTCATTCTCTCAAAAAACCTAGGGTTTGTATCTCTTTCCCTTTTCTGAAGGTCTCAAACCTTCTTCTTTCTTCTGAATTAAATCAAGAGTTTTACTCTTCCTTTTCCAAAACAAAATAGTTTTTCACCACGAAACCCACAAAGGGGAACTTGGATCTGTCATCAGATCTCAAAAAGAAGAGATTTTGAGATCTCACATCTCTTGATCTTCAAGATTCAGCTAAGGGAGGAGAAAGAAGAAGAACCCCTTTCACTAAACCCAAAAAAAACACACTCAGGAGTCCAACTCCTCTCTGATTTCTCTTCCGAGAAATTTTTTATGGCTAAAAGCCTCTTTTTCTCGCCAGCGCTCAAGCGCAGAGCGCCCGCTTGCCGACACGTGGCATGCTTGCGCTCGAGCGCTCAGCGCTCGAGCGCAAAGAGCCCACGTGCCGACACGTGGCGCGCTTGCACTACAGCGCCCTGCGCTCAAGCACAAAGCGCCCACGTACCGACACGTGGCGCGCTTGCGCTCAAGCACAAGCGCTAGAGCGCAAGTCGTCCCGGTGCTGACACGTGGCGCGCTTGCGCTCCAGCGCAAGCGCTCAAGCGCAAGTCGCCCCCGTGCCGACACGTGGCGCACTTGCGCTCGAGCGTCAGGCGCTGAAGCACAAAGCGCTCACGTGCCGACACGTGGCGCGCTTGCGCTCAAGCACCCAGCGCAGAGCGCCCACATGCCGACACGTGGCACTCTAGCGCCTGAGCGCACAGCGCCCAAGGTGCTGCCCCCACGCATCCTTTGGATGCCTTTTCCCCCTCTTTTTTTTCCTTGTATATATATATATATATATATATATATATATATATACATATGTGCACACACACATACATATGTGCATACACACATACTCCACGACACAGTCCCTGTTAGAAAAAATTTCTAACGGGACGCTGCCCCGCACCCCGCAAGGGGGCTGCTAGCCCCCTTGACCCCCAGCCCGCTATCCGGGTAGCGGGCCCCCTGTAATAACTCTGTGTGTCTCCCGATATATTTAAACCACCCATCCAAAACAAAACACACGTACACTGCACATTGAGTTCGCATGACCAGTTTAACCCGTTAATCGGAGGTTCCCTCGCCCCAAAGGCGAGGGGTAATTAACGGCAGCTTAGTCCGCGGCTGCCGGAGATTCAGATCCCCACAATCATTAAACCCCAGCCTACCCTAGGCAGGGGGAATCTGTAGTACGCCTGACAAGCACACGCATTCCCATCTCAATGGGGTGACGAAAAACACCCTACAGGCCCGACGAATACAAACTTCTCCTTCCAGTTATGGATGGAAAAAGGAATGACCACCACACCCGACCCGGCCACCCCACCCTTGCATTTTTTAAGGAAAATACACCCAGCTCGGCTCGTTCTTGCTGGTGCCGGGGTGATTTTTATAGCACAAAAAGGAAGTAAGAAGGGTCAAGCTGAAAGGGATGTTCTCAAGCTTCAACCGGACCATAAACCCGAGGAGGATTCTCCACGAGTTCGGCGCAAGCTGGCCCGGCAAGAGTTGGAAACAACAAAGTATCCTGCATACCTCGGTTGGAAAGGGCAGACGTATTCCCGCTCGGAACACCTCCAAATACATGGCAATCTCCTTCCCCTGCATCCGGTCCGCCCGTTCACCCCCTTTGCCAAGCGGAGTGAATAGTTAGAGGGGATATGGAAATGAGACCGAATCTCGGCAAGCTCTTTCAGATCCCTCAAGACGGAGGGCGCATCGCGGGCGTTCCCGATGCGCACCTTAGGGACTTTCGTCGCAGCCGGGAGGCTAGCGACGCGGATATCCCTGACTCTACGGGACGGGCCAGACGATGAGGAAGCAATAAGGGAATTCTCTTGCCCGTCAGCAGCCGAAGGGGTGGAAGACTCCCTAGACTCTACCATAACAATTTCAACAGACTCCTTGGAAGAAGACATCTAACCTGATTCAAAGGAAGGAGTTCTCTGAGGAAAGAGCGCGAAGGATCCGATCTAAAGGATGGAGCGCCAAGCAATCTCTCACGGCAAAAGAAAATAGTGGCGAAAGTATGAACCGTAGGGGGATCCCACTCCAATTTATACTGCTTGAGGGAAGCATCCGACGGCTCAGATCATTTCCAGTCAAAACGAAGCTTCACGTCTGCCAGCCGTCGAAGCCCCCACGTGTCGAACGACCATTGGAGATGTCCTTTCGGGCGCAGGAGAAAGCGACAATCTGTCACGTCCCCCAATCCGCGTCAAATGCGTGGCCTGCGTCTCAACTGACGTACAAGCAAATCGGCACCCTTCTTTAAATGCACGATCTTTTCCCCTGATCTGCCGACGTCATCCAAGATACGCGCAGAGATCCAAGCATCCGGAATACGACACACGGGCTCAAAGATCTGAACGACGCAACCGCCCTACGTCGAGTCGCCCCAGAAATCTGCGCTGACAAATTCTTGACAACAGACTGAGCCAGGGAAACCGATCCAGACCACTCTCGACCCGATCCATAAATAGGTCGGGACGAGAGTGGGGGGCTAATTATGATGCTCATAAGTAGGGACTCCCCAGATCATGACACGTGGTGGGAACTCCCCAGAACATGACACGTGGCATATGACGTGTTCCGGGGCTTACGGAAACAGGGCAAGAACCATGCATTGGAAGCATTCCCAGGGCTATCGTCCCGAGGTATGACCCGACCTTCGATGGATCCCTGAACACTCCTATGCATGCCTTACGAATAACCGCGGGCTTGCCTCCGAGCCCTCCTACACGCTGAGCTTTCTCAGCCTTCCCGGCTTGCCCCCGAGCTATCACAGAACCGAGTTTACATGGCCTCCCGCTCAACTTGAGCCTCCTGCCGAGCTAAGCATCTCCGGTTCTACCTAGCAACCTAGAACGCAGATCGCGAGCACCTCCAACACGGCTCCGCGGATCTCACCAGGCGCGAGATATCCGCCACCCTACGATCCTGCGTTCCACGCCGTCATATCCTCCCATTAACGATCATATCTCGTCATTAACGAGGGGATCCCGTCATTCACGCAGGCGTAACGACAGGGACGTAACCGACGGCGAAGATCTCGCGCCAGCTCGCTCCATGCGACCACTATAAAAAACCCTCTCCCAGACGACTCAGATAACGCAATTTTATTCCAATACGCCGCTACTATGGCCAAATTCCTCGGCTAACTTGATCGTCAGAGGGTCCACGGACCGAGACTTCTTTTGCAGATTGCTCGGCTTCACCTCAAAATAAGCCCACTGAGATCCACACGCTCAAGAAGACAACCCTCAACACCAATCTCAGCCGTTCACCAACGCACGCGACAGATCGATAGAGCACAACATCTGAAGGAGATCCCAACCTCCATCAGGACCCAAACGAAATTCAGATAATCTTCCTATTATTCTCAATCCCGATTGAGATTTCTATCTTAATTAGCATCATGTTCAATTTATTCATTCCATCAACAAAGCCCCTGCTTTAAAACAATTAACAATATAGCATACATCATCCATTCTCATAGGAAATTTCATATATCAAATCCTTAAGGTATCAAGGATAGATTTCTCCTTGAGCCTTTTGCTCTGTTGGCACTCGATGAACTCTTTATACGTTATCCCTCGGAACTTCGCTGGAGTTTCGTCGCTCACCAAGTCCGGCGCAGGGAGGACAACTGCATCGGCTGCGGGGCATGCGGTTGTAACGACAGTCATTCTTGTGTCTTGCTGGTTAGTTACGACACGATGTATCACGCTCTTGTACTTTCCATTGCTTGCTATCTGCAATTTGTGAAACGCACACTTTTTATTATGGCTTACAAATTTGTACATATTCTCTCTCTCTCTTATTATTACATATTCTCTCTCATGCTCAAAATCACAAAAATAAATATGACTTACAAATTTGTACATAAACCTTTATATTTTTATTATTTTGCATAACTCATAAATTTCAAAATTCTAATATTATTACTGGTCATGTTAATTAAATTTAAATTTAGAAAAACTATAGTTATCTTTAGAAATTTTCATGTAATGTCCAGAATAAATAAAATTTATACATGCTCTCAGTATATAAGTTGTTCAAAATATGTGATTGCACATGCAAAATACGAGTAATAGTAACTGCCCAATCATCCTAATGTGCTTCGATGCTTTATTAAATAATTTTAGACTGAAATGGCCCTGTGGAGCTCCGCAAACCCATTGCCTGCAAAAGCAGTCAAAAGCGTGCCGAGGAGTCCCACTCATGTGAGTGGGACCTACCCTCCACAGCGAACTTTTGCATGGATTTGTCGGCACTAGACCTTCAAAGTTTCACAGGCCCAGTTAGCTCTATAATTTTATATGCTATTACTCAATATATCTCAATATAGCTCTAGAATCTAGGAACTCTAAAACCCAATTTTATATTTATATGCTATATGATTAAAAGCATTTAATAAGAAATGAGGATTTGTTGGGTTCTAGATTTAGCCAATGTATGTCAAGCTAATTTAACTCCGAAAAAGAAAATAGCAAGTACCTCCAGATGGTCGCCGGTGTTGATAAGAAAAGAGTTAGGGATCCCCTTGACACGGACCCATTTACCATCATGGATCAATTCAAGCCCGTCGATATCGTTTTGGTAGAGGATTCCAAGGAGGCCATGGTCGGAGTGGGGCGGCAAGCCAACAGCCAACTCCGGCTGTGGACATCGAGGATAGACATTGCAAATGAGCATTTGGAAGCTCGAGTCGAATTTCAATGTCTCGGTTATGTACTTCTCGTCGACTCCCAAAGTCCTGCATACTGCTTGTAGCATTTTTCTTCCCACTTCTCTTATCGATTTTGTGAACTCTTGTAGCAATTCCCTGTAATTAAATAAAAGTGAAGTTTAAAAGATAGATAATATTGAAAAATATTAGTTCCTTAAATGAAGAAGTAATTTATGTAATTAGGAAAAATTAAATATCCTATTTTATGCTTTTGCACTCACACTCTCGACGTTGGATATGCGTTTGCTTCTATGAAATACCTTTAATTCGATTGGATCTAGGAGGTACATATATTTTGGTATATAAAATAATAATGACATGCATGTTTATCATATATTCGACTTGCTGAAAATGGAGCTGCAATAGTTAATATTATACCCATTTTTCAATATTTCTATTTTCTACAACATATATATACAACCATTTATCGTACGTCAAATACACTGCCCAGTATATAGTACATATATGATATATACAAGACCAAAATAAATGTTAATTTGATTCTTGTCCGTAACATGTTCACCTTTTATTAAAATATTGCATACAACCAACGTTGCATGTTTTTTCTTCAATAAACCAAAAAGACCTCCAAGTGTAGTCTATATTTTACCTCTTCAATGTAATTTACTAATTTGGTTTCGTTTAGATGTAGTATAATTAATTAATCAGGTTATAGTCATTCTTAAGAATAAGTTTGAAACCCATGGAAATCCTTATGAATATGATATCCTTAAGAATATCTTTGCAAACTGTTTGTAAAGTATCACATTATATCTTTACTGATTGATGTGCATTCTATACTTTTTCCTTTTAAATGTCATATGGCTGTCTTTTTATAGAATTTGAATCAGTACTGAAAAGTCCAATATTAAAAGATCAACCATTCAATACATGGGATCCATTATGAAGACTGATGTTCTTGGTAGGACCGGCCTGGGTACCGCATAACACCCTTAGATAAAGGTAAAAGGGGTTAATTATTTACTTTAATTTGCCAAATAAATTATGAAAGGAAATTGCTGGGCAAAATACATCAATTGTTAATGACTAACCCATGGATATACACCTTATAACCCTTTTTTGTTCCCGTTACAAGTGTATATAAGCAAATCTATTGACTTGACCCCAATCCAAAACCTAAACCTACCTAGCTTCGCCCTTGCTTTATATCATCTCTTTACTATGGGATTTTTCCACATTGATCATCTTTTATATGTCAGATGATGATCTTTCCTAGAATTTAGATCTTCTCCAGCACCGAAGAGTCCAATACTAAAAGACCAAACCCATCTAATACATGAGATCCATTATAAACTCGGATGTTCACAATCCGGCCGATCTGGATACCACACAACATCCTTAGTAAAGGTAAAAGGGTTTAATAATTGTTTTGATTTTCACAATTAATGAGGTATCATGAAAGGAAATTGGAGGGCAAACACAGGATTGGAACTATTATTGTCTAACCCATGTATATGAAAATGCCATATGGTCATTTTTTTAGAATTTAAATTTTCTTGAATACCGAAAAGGTGCAATATTGAAAGATCAACCATTCAATGCATGGGATCCATTATGAAGTCTGATGTTCTCAACGAGCTGGCCCGTTCCGGATACGGAACACCACCCTTGGGAAAAAGGTAAAAGGGTTTAATTAACAATTTAATTTGATTTGAATAATAAATGGAGAATCATGCATGAAGGGAAATTGTGGGCAAAACATGCACAAAATGGGAATAATTAAAGTCTAACCTAAGCTTAGGAGGATCAGTAGGGCAGTGCAGCTCAGGATGAAGGATGAGCTTAAGGAAATCCCTCCAATATTTGACATCATCTTCTTTCAAATTGAAGCTGGTTCCATATCGGATCGGGTCCAAAACATGAGTATCCGCAAACTTATCTGCATACTTGTGCTTCTCTTCCAATGGTAGATCAAAGAATGCTTGGAATGCATCCATCAACTCATCCCTTAACCTCTTGGATACACCATGGTTCACAAGCTAAAATCAAGAAAAATATAATGATTTATGATGAACAAAATCGATTATTAATTAATTTGATGACGTATAAGATAAAACTTAGAAAACTTAGAAAAACATAATAAGTATGAATTATTTGATTTTCTTTTTTTCTTTTTCGGCTAAATTCCATGAAACCTCTTTTTTCTTGGAATTATTTTTAATTTTGGGCTTTGACCTTACATAAGTTGGCCTTGAATTTTTTATTTTATTTTTCGGGCGTTATTTTGCTATTTATTTGTTAAAAACCATTCTTATTTTTATGTCATTTGCAGGGACTTACTCATGTTTTGTTGAGGGGCCATGGAATATTCTATAGAAGCAAAGTGCCAGGACAGTTTCGTGCAATTTAGCATTGTTTTCACAAAGGTTTTGTTTAATACAAGAAAAATAATTACCATACGAAAACCAAATTTCTACTTAATTATTTTTTACTCAAAAGAGATAAAAATGAAAATTGATTTGATCTACTGCTAAAATGCCTTTTGGGTGCTCACAAGCAACTTGCTTGCGGCCAAACCACAAATTTGTAAGATATGCAATGCCCCAGGTTTTAATCCATTGAAATATATATCCAAACGCTTCCGTAAGTTTCATTAAGTCTAGTGATCTATTTAAGAAATATATTATAGCATAGCATAAACAAGTCTTTCAAAATTTAATCTAACACGATGACATATAGACAATAACATAATAATCATATATACACGTACCTGAAAGAAGCCCCAGTCCTCCAAGGCCTTGCGGAGATCCTCAAGTGCCGTAGCTTGCTCCTCTGGAGTTCCATCTGATAGCATCGAGAGATCGATCACGGGAAGCTCGACCTCTTCTGCCGATCCAAGATTAATGGCCTTTTCTTGTGGTTGTTTCGTAGAATAAATCGAAGGCACCGACGAGAGCTCAGTAGAGGCTGCAAACTCTTTCACTGACTCATTTGGAAGCGGTGCGTCCAATCGAGCAGCGCTAATGATAACCGGAGGAGGCATAAGAGAAATCAATCTAGCACTTTAAAATGTAGTTTAATTTGCTTGAACGTCTATGATTATATATGCATATGGTTAAGGTGGTTAGGGGTATATATAATGAGGTTTTGAGTGTAATTAACTAACGATTCGATTGTTAATTGGTTACAATTGATGAGAAAATACAAATGTTGAAAGGAGGCATCTCAAAGTGTTGATGATGTGATCCAATTCCAAGGATTTTGGAGGGCGGTCCCAATGCACTTGGAATGATGAAGAGGTTGACATTAACAGTTGAAAAAATAATCAAGGGTTGAAACAATTCTTGTGCTTTGTTTGCATCGAAATTAAAGACTAATGAGTTGGAAATGGAGGTGAGAGAGTTAATGACAAATTTATAATGGGATTTATAGAATGTTTCCAAGGAATATTCAACCTTGATTTAATCACAAACAATGCATATATAACAAAGCTTCATCTCCATCAAATTCTTAACAACGGAACCATAATTCATATAAAATTTAATGATTATTATTGTTTTTTTTCCTTTTTGGAATACAACCCTTTCACAAATCATTCTTGCGCCTCTCATTTGAGAAAGAAAAGTTTTATCATATGAGTTATTACAACTGGTGAATAATATTATTAATTGCCATGAGCAGTTGTTGATCCTTAATACAATACAGATTCTCGATTTTCTTATCTGCATGGAATTTCTATTCTTTTGTTACATGAATTTGTTCGTGAAATTGAGGGTGTTGTATTCCGCCGTTTGATTGTTGATGGAGGTCAGATCTCCTTCAAATGCTGTCTTCCGTCGATCTGTAGCGAGCGCTGTTGAACGGCTGAAATTTTGTTTGAAGGTTGTCTCCTTAGATGTGTGGATCTCAATGGGTGGATTTTGAGGTGAAGCCGAGCTATCTGCAAAGATGTCCGGGGGTGGGTGACCACCGTGGGACCCTCCGACGATCAAATTAGCCGAGGAAAATGAGCAGAGTAGCGGCTTATTGGATTAAAATTGTCTTACCTGAGTCGTCTGAAAGAGGGGTTTTTATAGCGGTCACATGGAACGAGCAGATGCGAGATATTCGCCTTTGGTTACGTCTCTGACGTTACGCCGGCGTGAATGACGGGATCCCCCTATTAATGGCGGGATACGCCCATTAATGGAGAGATGCGCCAGCGCGGGACGTGGGGTGACAGATATCTCTTTTTGGCGAGATACGCGAAGCCGTTGCGGAAGCGCTAGGGCGTCGCGTTCTCGTTTGTCCGGAAGAGCTGAGGAAGCTTAGCTCAGCGTGAGGCTCGGAGACAAACCGGAAGGCCGAGGAAGCTCGGCTCCGCAATAGCTCGAAGACGAGCACAGGAGGATGGACGCCAGTTTGACGGCTAGGTCGCTCTTGGGTAAGAGACGGAGTGTAAGCTCGGAGACGAACAGAGGAAGGTCATCAGTGCTCCATATTGATTTTGTCTCGATAGCCCTTAAGGAATCTAGTGAGCTGCCGCGGGTGACGCGTCATTCGCCACGTGTCATGATCTGAGGAATTCTCACTTATGAACCTCATCAGTTGTTAAATAAAAATTGGGAATTGATTTTGGTTAGGGACAGGGGAAATGATGTTAGCTTTCATATCCCACGATATGACAAAATTAAAAAGGAAGAGAGATAAAGGGAATGAGAAAAAGAGGCAAGCATAACTCAATAAATAAATAAATAGCCATGTAGACGTGTCATTGCTAATTGGTAAATTCCTATGGAAAAAAGGTCCTAATTGGAATTTTCACAAAAAAAGAAAAACTAAAGTTATTGATGTCGCTTCTCATATCGTATCTTCCCAATCCCTCGCAAATAGACGGAGAAATAAGAATTCAGCCCTAATTTCATACCCCATGAAGAATGTTTTGTCTCTCTATTTTTAAAACCAATTCCGATCCCTATCAAGCAAGCAACCTTTAAATGGAAAGATGAGAAGGATGTTGTTGCACTAGTTGAATACAATGGTTAGAAAAATACAATAAATTGAGTTGAGCCACGTGATCGCCATCTTTAAACCAATTTTCGCTCCCTATAATGCAACAACGGTGTGTGCGAATCGCTTTCAGGATATAACAACCCAATCTTGTGTTTCAATCCCCCGCGTTGCACTCGCAGAGAATTGCTCCGAAAACTTGATCTTTTGAATACCAAAAACCAAAAAGAGAAGAGAAGAAAATAATTGTTATTGTGAGTATGAAACAAAGAAAACAAGTTGGTATAAGTAAGAGTTGAAAGGATCCGAATGGAATTCTTTCACCATTTGAATTCAAAATTTAAATCCCCATAACTCCCTATAACTCCTATAACTACTCCCCCCAACAAAATAGGAGGGAGATTTGAATTCAAATGAGTTTGACTACAGTCAACTATAAAAAACCAAAATAAAAAATTTAATTTATTGAAATTATTTATATTATACAAATAATATTACATTCCCCATCAATTTCGAAAAATTCCAAAACCAAACAAAAGTTGGTACTAAATGTACAAACATACCTATGAAAATGTCTTCCAAACTTGAATCTTCACTTGGTGTATTTACATCAAAGTTCAATCAAGGTGCATAATAACTGAAGTTTTGAACCGAAGGCCCGTTTGCGAAAGTACCGGATATAAAGCAAATACGTACATTTTAAAGATTAAGTTATTATAAGTCTGTACTATTATAACCATGTGCATGTCCTGATTTCATTAATACTTCTAAGAAAACCTTTTAATCTCATTGAAGACGGACGCACCCCCACATTCATATAGATTGGTGATCTAGTGTGTCTTGTAGTATCACACTTTATGATATCACCCATTAAGATTATAATGCATCCTCTTTCTTTTCCTACAAGATCCAAGCTTGGTCATTTCAGGGATACATGCTTATTCAATCAATCGTATCATCTTCTTTTTCTTTGAACTCACAGTACTTGGAGCACAAATATCGAGTAGGACTTCAGTGATAGTTGATCTACTTGTAAGGTTTTAACCATATCCCCAATGATAATTTCAGTATCAAATTTCTTGACAATCTTTTAGTAAAAGGGTTGGCAAGATTTCAATTTGCACAAATATAGTTAATCCCAATTATTCCCTCATCATTAAGTAACTGTCGTATATAATCATGTCTAACACTTAGATGTCTAGATTTTCCATTATAAACTTTATTATGGGCTACTAATCTAGCAGTCTCACTGTCACAATTGATGACAATCGGTGGCATAGGCTTAGGCTACAAAAGTATCTCTAAAATAAGATTTCTTAGCCACTCTGCTTCCTTACCACAATCAGCAAGAGCAATAAACTCTGATTCTATTGCGGAATGAGTAATAATGGTTTGCTTTTTTATTTCCAAGAAATCGCAGAACCCCGTAGAGTAAAACCCAGCCACTAGTTGATAATGACTCACCCAAAATTGAGTTCCAACCAGCATCACTATATCCTTTTAAAACCGTAGGTTGTTGGGTTACGCTAGCGCCGTGGCCATCTAATGCGGCCGGTGCGGAACATAAACTGGCGTTTAAAACTTGGCGCTAACGAAACCCGCCAGACCGAACCATAAACCATAAACTAGCAAACTAAAGAGGAGTTTAGAATGGTTATACCGAATGATCCGAGTCCTTCGGTCTTTCTACCATCTTCCTAAGCTCCTAGAAGCCACCATGATCAAGCTTGATCGCCGGTCTCCCTCTATCGAAGATGATCCACCTGAGAATTTGAAGTTCAAGCTCCAACCTCGTAGCCGAGTTAACTAGAGTACCTAGTTCGCTAAACTAGATAGCTTAGAGGATGTAGAATCTAAAGATGGATTAATTTGCCTCCAAACACCCTAGGTTTCTCAACACATGAGACTTGAAGGGTGGAGGTAGAAGAAGAAGCTTGAGGATGAGAGTGTGTAAGCATCCATGGAAAAAATAGCTAAGTGCTGTGAATGAAAGAAAATGAATCATGCCACACAAAAATCTCACAATACCAAATATCAAGCATGCCATAACAGTAACTCATGAGTCACCCCATGAGTCACCAAGTGAGCCATGCTTCATTTAAAGCCAATCAATACATCTTCCTCCACCTCATTAATCATTTATCCTAAATGGTTAAAAACTAAATGAGGTGTCTTCTTTTAAAAGCATCTTGTAATAAATTATAAGAATACCCCTCATCTGTATATACATACCTGTATCCGTATTCCGAAAAATACGAATACAAAGAGACGAAAATAATCCAACAATATAATACTAGAATCCGGCTTAAACTAAAGCCCACTAGTATTATCCGTCCGAATTATGATACATGCATAAGTGCACGTATATGATCGAACCCTGCCGTAAAATATACGGCCTCTACATCGTTTTGCTCGAAGCAGGGAAACCCTCTGTGTGGGATTCTAAAGACTCATCAATACGCTGGCAGTGATGTTTACACCGGTTTAAGTTTCGTTTACAGATATGTATGAAATCGGGCTCATTCATATACGCACATGCACACATCAAAGGAAGAACAGGTGTTAGAAAGAGAGCACTTTGTGGTCAACGACAAAAAGAAAGCATTTAATTGAACATTCTATTCTACATGAAATAGATCACCAAATATAGGATCGAAAGTATAGGGGTTCACAAAACTATGGATAAAATTCTCTAACTCCCTCTCTGCCTTCTCCACCATATCAAAGCGGCGATCTTCATGAGGAATCTCTCCCCACGTCAGCGCTGTACCTATCAGCAAAAGCTGACATGACGACTCGTTGAGCCCGCATCTGGCTTAGGAGCCGAACAGAGCGATCCCTCATAGGCTCGGTAATTAAAGTGCCTCATGAAAGCAATCGATCTTGTCCTCTGCTGCGTCGAGTATCGCCGGAATCATCTCCGCTGGATGAGGGGGAATGTCATCGAGCACGGACAAGAAGGCCATCCGGAGCCAAATGGAGCCGATGGGAAGAGGAGATCCTCTACGATTCAAGAGCTTGTGCAACACCGTATCGCATTGATCATCTGTAAGAGCAGGGTTCACCAAGCGTGCATCAAAATGAGAAACAATTTCCTCAATAGGCACCTCTAATGGCTGTCGGCGAGCATGTGGACGATTACAAGCCATAGCTCTTCTCTGTTAAAATGATCCTCTGAAAGTATGAGAGAAAAGAAGTATTGCTTCAGATTATGAAGGGAGACATTTAATTCTAGGCATAGAAAATGTTGTGCATGATGGAACTATTTCCAAACTCTGTTAAAAGAAGGCATTGGGAAAAGAAAAGTTTGACTCGGGAAAAGCAGAGAAAGAAGGTGAAAATACATCTTCAGTAATGAGACAGCGCCTCACGTGCCTTGTACGAGAGCGCCAGCGCCAAGAGTTAAAAACTCTGAGGCAACGCCTCACGTGCCTCGCATGAGGGCGCCGACGCCAGAATGAAAATCTCTCTGTTAAACAGAGCCATTGGATCAAAAATCCAACGGAGATGATAAATCATCAAAATACAGAATTAAATTCTGTCGAGAAAATATTTCTTAAATCTTTCTAAACAAGAAAGATTACTCTCTATAAAACAGAGTACCGTTGGATTAAAAAATCCAATGGTAATTAAGAATCACCTATATACAGAAAAATTCTGTATGGGATTTCTCTAATCTTGTTAAAAACAAGAAAAATATCTTTTGTAAAACAGAAGTTCTTGGATCAAAGATCCAACGGTGGATAAAGTCCCTAAATCAATCAGGATCTCTCAACGAGAGATTTCTTTAACTAAATCAACAGACTAGCCTCTACCATAAAAAGGACCCAAGACTTCAAGTCTTGTACAGAGGAACCCCCCATAAGCTACAAACTTTAAAAAAAAAGAGCAAGCAAGAAGAAAGCGTTAAGAAGGAAAGAAGATCACATCTCTTCGAGGTAAATAAAAATAATAGAGATCAGAGTATCTCATCTGCATATCCAAGGGTTCAACCCTCATAAAAGTACTTAGTTCTTTCTGTGGATCTGAGATCCATGAGACAAATCTCCCACAAATGAGAATTTAATTCTCATAGGGATGAACTCGTTCTTAGGGATCAAAGATCCAGAAAAGAACAGAGAATTAAACTCTTCAGAATAGAATATACGAAGAAAACCCAGCGCCAAGCGCCTCACGTGTTCCTCACATGGGCGCTACTCAATAAAGAGTGCTTAGCACTCAATGGTTGGCGCTCAGCGCCAAGCGTTTCACGAGTGCTTAGCACTCAATGGCTGGCGCTCAACGCCAAGCGCCTCACGTATTCCTTATGTGGACGCTGCTCAATAAAGAGTGCTTAGCACTCAATGGTTGGCGCTCAGTGCCGAGCGCCACACGTATCCCTCGGGTAGGTGCTGCCCAATAAAGAGTGCTTAACACTCAATGTTTGGTGCTCAGCGCTCCACGTGCTCCGCACGTGGGCGCCATAAAGAGTTTTTAACGCTCCAAAAAAGTGGAGAAAGTAAAGTAAAGTATGAGCGTCAAAACCCATATAAATGCTCAACATTGTCTGCACAGAAAATGGGCTAAGCCCAAGCAAGTGTTCAACACTTTATTCAAATGAAATGTCAAAGACTGAGTGGGTTGTGCCCAAGTTGACCAAATCCCTAATTCAGATCAACCGAGCTCATGGGCTCATCATTTTCCAAATTGGTCTTAGTCCCAAACATGACTAATGACCTTCCGACGGATTTTCATCTCACATCTCTCTTCAATCTGGAAATTGGTTCAAGGGTACATCTACTCACACCTCTGATATATGTCGTTGTAATTCTTCAACGTCTTCAGAGAGGTGGCGAGTCCCGACAACCACCAACTATTTGGCGCACTCCCAAACCACAACGGACCGTAACGTCCTTAAACTAAAACAATAGAGCCCAAATGCTCTTTTGTTGAATTTGAATGATCCTAGAATCTTGTTAAGTAGATCTTAGTCTAAAATTGGACTAACGTATACTTAACAAACATTTAAGTTGATCTTAATCTCAAACGAGATTAACGATCCTTAAATCAAACTAAACCCTGTTCCCCTCCGAAAGACGCGGCGGAGACGCGATGTACGTCTTGCCTGAAATTCGGGGCAGATGCTAATTGGTACTATCCGTCCACCTCTCCGAAGATGCCAAGTTGATTTATGGCACCGTGTATCGAAGGTTTAAACGGATGCGGCCGATGTAGTAGACTTCGTCAGATTCCCCCTCGTTTGAGGGGGTTTTGATTGTGGGGACACTCTTCGCTGCAGGCGCAAGCCCCTGCAGTTAATTACGCTACCGCATCGCGGTAACAACTTTCTCCTTCTCCAAATGGTCACTTCGTGTCGTGGGTGTTTGTTTGGTGTTTGGTTGCCCGTGGATTGTATACAGAGACTAATTTATGTCGTCGCCCGTAGGGCGTGGACTAGTCCAAATCTGTATCTTTCTTAGATTTGGGTTGGGTTTAAGGATATGTTAGCCTCATTTGAGACTAAGATCAACTTAAACATTTGTTAAGGATACGTTAGTCTCATTTTAGACTAAGATCAACTTAACGGGATCGTTTAGATCCGACAAGAGAGCAATTGGGATCTGTTGTTTAGTTTAGTGACATTGCGGTCGGTAATTAGTTTAAGGACATTACGGTCCAATGTTAGTTTAAGGACATCTCGGTCCAATTTTAGTTTAAAGGTCGAGGTTAAGGACATCATAGTCCATGGGTTTAAAGACCCCACAGTCCAGCGTTAGTTTAAAGACATCACGGTCGAGGTTAAGGACATCATAGTCCGTGGGTTTAAGGACCCCACAGTCCGATGTTAGTTTAAAGACATCACGGTCGAGGTTAAGGACATCATAGTCCATGAGTTTAAAGACCCCACAGTCCGTGAAATGTATGGTTGTCGGGACCCGTCACCTCATTGAAGACGTTGAGAAATTACAACGACCAATATTAAAGGAGTGAAGAGATGTACCTTTGAACCAAGGTGGATTAAATGATCTGTAGCCCAGTTTGGAACTAAGACCAATTAATTATATTATGAGTACATTGGCTCAGTTAAGTCTGAATTGGGGACTTATGGCCTACTTGGGCTAAGTCCAATTAAGTTTGAAGTGTTGGCCCTCTGTTGGTCCATTAGACATTTGTCTGGGTTCAAGCCCATATTATTCAGCAATGCTAAACAAGAGGTTGAGGGCTTTGGCAACATTTTTATCTTTGATTTCCTCAATTTTGAGATTCATTTGGAGGAAGGACTTTTGCCTCTGGAAAATTAGCCAATTTGGCTAAAAGTAGTGTTAAACACTGAAGACAGAACTCTCAAATTAGTGTTAAACACTAAAAGACCATCAGTGTTAAACACTGGAAATATAGAATCCCAAATTAGTGTTAAACACTAAAATAACAGTGTTAAACACTGAAAATAAGGTTTTCAAATTAGTGTTAAACACTAAAAGATAATCAGTGTTAAACATTGGGAATAAAGCTCTCGAATTAGTGTTAAACACTAAAGAAAAAGTAGTCACGTGTGGACACATGAGGGCGTCCAAAGGTGGGACCAGATTCCTTTTCTTCGTTCTGCAATTAAGTGTCAAACACTTTTTATATTTGTATTTTGAGCATCACGTGTTGACACGTGATGGGGATTTATGCCCTGACTGTTAAAGTGTTTGCCAAGGGGTCACGTGGTAACACGTGAGAGCGCCCAAAGCCTTCATTTCCTTTGCTTTTTCTTTCTGCGTTTTGGAAATCACGTGGGAGCACGTGAGGCATTTCCTCATAGCTTCTTTTCTTCAGGGATCTTTTCAAGGGTCACGTAGGGACACGTGACCTTGGTTCTTTGCATGCATGAAGATCCTTTAAGTCTCCTTATTTTTTTAAGAATTGAATTCTCTGTAGGGTTAAACCCTGATTATGACTTTTAGAGGAATTAAATTCCCATTTTGAAAGAATTAAATTCTTATGTAGGATTAAACCCTAATTTCTTTTAGAGGAATTAAATTCCCAAATATATAAAAGAATTAAATTCATGTATAGGGTGAAACCCTAATTTCATGCTAAGAGGAATTAAATTCCTGTGAATTTGAGAGAATTAAATTCTCAATTAGGGTTAAACCCTAGTTCTATCCATCTTGAAGGAATTAAATTCCTATAATTTTAGGAGAATTGAATTCTCATATAGGGTTAAACCCTAGTCTTATTTTGAGAGAATTAAATTCTCTAAACTCAATTCCCCCTCTAAGTTTTGGATCTGCATGGCAGGATCTCAACCCGATGAGAATTAAATTCTCAACTTATGGGGAGATGTGCTTCTGCAGATCTTCAACTAGAGGAAGAACTAAGTTCTTTTACAGAAGAGTTAAACTCTTAGATTTTGAGAATTAAATTCTCTGTTTGAAGTTTTGATTCCCTTTCTTTTCTCACCTAGGGTTTTCTTTGTTGAGAATTAAATTCTCCTTTCTTTTCTCTCTGAAATTTTAAGATTCCAAAACTCTATATCTCCAAAATTCCCTTCTTTTTTTTTCTTTCATTCTTGGCTCCTATTTATAGGAGAAGGAAAAGAATCAATTTGTTTAATGAATCTTTCATTGAAAGATTTTGTTTGTTTTCATAATTAATATGAGCCTTTAGATCATTCAGTGAATTTTATTCACTGTTGGATTTTCAATCCAAAGATATTCTGTTTGTTATTTTCGGTGAGATTTAGAGAAATCTTTCCTTGTCAAAGATTTTTCCATAAATTGGTGATATTTAATCACCCCTGGATTTTTAGTCCAACGGTTCTTCCTAATCCTTTCCCATTTGGAAAGATTTTAGAGAAATTTAGAATTTTAATTCTATTAAACTGTAAGGCTTTCAAAGCCTATCAAGTGCTGGCACGTGACCCTTGGTCACGTGTGAGCACGTGACCCCCAATCGAGTCCTTTTCTCAGCCGCTTATTTATGCATCTGTTTTAACCATCACGTGTTGACACGTGACCATTGGTCACATGTGAGCACGTGATACCTCATTGAGGTATTTCCTTCAGCCGTTTTTTTTGTTTCTGTTTGTTTGGAGTTTTAACTATCACGTGTCAACACGTGACCATTGGTCACGTGTGAGCACGTGACCCCTAATTGGGTCCTCCTTCAGCCGTTTGTTTTTATTTCCGTTTTAACTATCACGTGTCAACACGTGACCATTGGTCATGTGTGAGCATGTGATACCCAATTGGGTAATTCCTGATTTTTAATCAGGGAACAAATGCCCCCACAGCGTTGCTCTCACGTGTCTGCACGTGAGTGCAACGCTGTCACTTTTGTGACCGTTGGATCCATCTAGGAAATCGGGGAGATGGAGCGTTTCTATCACATCCTATAAATGCAGGGGTCTCTTCAGAAGCGCCTCCACTCTTTCATCTTCTTCCTTGCAAACGTTTTTTATTTTGAGAATTTAATTCTCCTTTCCAGAGCTTAGTTCTCTGCCTTGAATATTTTCAGAGTTTAACTCTATTCAAAAAGACCATTTCTTCAGGTAATGATCTTTGAACGATCGAAGAATCTTCACAGAAACCTTCACCGGATTTTAAATCAACACCAAGGGTTTTCCCTTTTAACAAGAACCCATTTTTTTAAAGTTCTTTAACAAGAAACACATTCATTCTTTAATCAACAGGCCCTTTAGGGTTTCTCTGATTTTCAGGAGGTTGATGGTGTTGTTTGTCTTTCCCCTGGAATTTAATTCCATCCACAAAGAGCTTTGGCTTTGGAAAAAGAAGTTTCTGGGAATTTAATTCCCTTTTTCAAAAGGAATTTAATTCCTATGAAGAACTTAGTTCTTCCCGGGGGACTTCTTGGGGTCTTTTTGCCCTGAGTTGTCTTTCTGTAACCAAGAAGAAGAGGCTTGTAGTGGTGCTTTTCTGGGAATTTAATTCCCTTGATTCTATTTGATTTGTCACAGAGTCCAAGATGGATTTCTTTCAGGGGAATGTGTAGGGTCATTTGAAATCCACTGTCTATTTAATGAGAATCTTCCTTTTGTCTCATTATAGTCGCTTTGCCTCATCATTAGCCAGCCGTCATCTTGATTTTGTGGGGCCCATGTGTTTTGTAACCAATGGTCCCATAAAATGAGACCTTTGTCGGTTTCTTCCACTGTCTTTTTATATATATGCATTTATAAACATATATATATATATATATACTGTTGGCTTTGCTTTAACAGTTTCCCCCTACTTCATTTCAGGTACAATGACGTCTGTTACATACTTCCCTTTCACTCGCTCGGTAGCCGCTTTTCCCCAGTCGCCATCTGACGAGGAAGTGATGGCGATGATCAGGGCTCATGACCCGAATCACACCAACTTACTTCTATGGGGGACCTGGTACGGTCACATCATCCGTGGTCGCCGGAGTTTCCTTTGCAAAGTACCGACGGAGCCTACCTATCCGTTCCTACCGATGGATCCCCCAAGGACTGTCTTTGCCGTGGAGATGCCGAATTGGACCCCTATGGAGTGGCTTGAGCCTTCAACGACTGGTATTCCGAACCATACAGTCCCGGCTATAGATATTCTGGGACGCCGCATTTGCCAGGGCGAAGCCCAGCCATGGGGGCAGATTTACAAAATAGGGCTTACCCCTCGACACCCAACAGGCTACCTTCTTTGGGCGCGCTACATCTTGTCTGCCCATCACGCGCGGCTGCAAAGGGTTGGGCTTTATCAGGCGATCTATGCGTCTCTTTTCCACTACCCGTATCCTCACGTCTGGTGGGTTAAGGCCTTCTTGAACCTGTGGAATCTCCCCACCAACACTTTCCTCCTAGGGGATCGCGAAGTTTCGATTTCCTTAGAAGAATTCCGTAAGATCTCGGGGCTACCGATCATGGGGAAACTTTATGAGGAATTGCTGCCTTCTGACGAATACGTCTTTGAAGCTGAGCCTGCAATGCTTGACGGCTTGTCTACCGAGAACGCCGTCCGTCACAAGCGTCCAAGTTTGATCAAGGACTTGGGCATCTTTGACAAGCTGTTCACAGAATCTGAGGGGCAAGGCGTCACTTTTAAGATCTTCGTCGCTTGCTTCCTCCGCGAGGATGTCCTGTCGAAGACGGCTCCGAAGTTTGCAAACATCAATGACCCCTTTGGGTTCGGTTCGAACAGGCGGCCGACTAAGGAATCGGATTTACCACAGTACTACATTCCTATTACGTCGCCGGTATCTTTCGAGTCGATTGCAGCTCCCGGCATGGATGAGGAGACATTCTTTGTGGGTTTTATCAGTGTCTGGCTCAGCTGGTTCGTCATTCCTATTCATCGCCGCTTCATGAGAGTCTCGGTGATCTATCCAGCTCATCGTATCGCTGAGGGGACACGGCTAGCCGTAGGCATCCCGGAGCTAGCGCACCTCTATCATGGGTTGGGTGTCGCGGCTAATACTTCGACTCCCGGCGTGGACGTAGTAAACTTTTCTCTCCATTATTTCACGTCTTGGATCGAAATGCACGTGTTGGGGGCCTTTGCTGCGCACCAGCGACCTGCATTTTACGACGCTTATACTTTCCCGCGACTCATGCGACTAGTAGATGCTTCTGCCCCTGACCCGACTCAATTTGGGGCCATTCGCGTGTTGATTGCTCCTTACGCTACCACGGGCGGATTGGTATTCGTTGATCGGGTTCTATCCTCTCCTTCAGGTCCAATCCAACAACTCCACGACTTGTCGAAAGAGGGGGCACCTTCTCTGAAGCCCCGAGAGGCCACGCACTTTACACGATCAGACCAGGTTATCTGGTATTCCGTCAAAACAGTGCGGCCCTCTTTATGCGGTACAATCCGCATCGCTTCGCCCGGCAGCTTGGATATGATCAGGGCATTCCCTTTGAGGCTTTTACAGTTGCGCCGGTTCCTTCACCTGAAGCTGTTCGCGATGCTGCTTACCACTTTGTGAGGCTGAACACTGGTTCCCGCTTCATGATCGCTGAAGCTGACGATATTCCCCGATGCGTGGGGTCCTTTATGGGCAGGTACCTTCATCGGGTCAGCCCGATTATTGCTGAGGAGAAGAGGGTGATTCTTGGATATGGCGCTCCTGCTCCGGTTCAGGCCACGGGAGTTCCGTTGCAACCGCGAGCACTGGTCCGCTTTTCCCTGAGGGACACCAATGTTGCGCTCATTCAGGGGGAGTCGGAGGTGGACCTCACTCCCACAATTGGTATGCCATTGGATACCCGGGCTCAGTCGAGGGGTAAAAGTGCGCCATTAGCAGTACCACCGCCCACGGCATCGACAATGGCCGTGTCGTCCTCAGTCGCAGCGCCAAACGTGGGCGTTGGGAATGAGGGCGTTGAAGGCGAAGTGGGTCGGCGTCGCGCCAAGGCTCCACAGGGGAGGAAACTGTCGTCCTCGGCGGTCAGCTCTGGATCCAAGCGGCGGAGGAAAGCGGCTACCAACTTGCTCGATTCCTTAGTAGAGTCTGAGCCCATTCTTCAGGACGAACCGTTGGCTCTACAAGAATCGGACGCTGGCTTACTTTTTCCCAGTTCAACTGCCGAGGAAGCCGCACAATTAGCCGAGGTATAAGACGTTCTCAAGACGAGTCAGAGAACGTAAGAATTCCGAAAAAGCCCTTCCCATCCGTCATTTTTTATGAAGACCCTTCGTGGATCCGGCGACGATTCATCGGCCCTTTGGAGGAATGGGGCGAAAGGGCCCTTAAACAGGCTGCTTCGGAGGACGCTGCGGATGCGCTTTCATTGTGGACTGGCGGCCACGAGTCTACCCTTGAACCTCGGCGAGCACACCTCCTTGAGAAGGAGTGTCGGCTTGATCGAGCCATACAGAAAGCTTCCTTGCGCATCGGTATGTTCCGGTATTTCTTTGTAATACTTCATATTGTCTGCACTTGTATATATATATTCTTATCCTTTGTGTGAACTATGCAAAGACTTCGGCGATGGGGGAGGTTCCCACGGGTTTACTGAACGTAGAGCCTGCTGATACCCTTAGTGAAACACTGCTCAATGTGGAAGGGGCTGATGAAACTGTCCCTCCTGCGATAGAGCTTCCTGCGGTGGTTCCTGCTCCCGAAGCACTTGCTCCCTCAGGGGAGGCACCTTTGGTGGTCGCCGTTCTAATGGATCTCCCTGAGGGCGGCCCAGAGGCTAGGATGGTGGTGGTCGGGGCTACCTTCCTTTCGTTGGCGCCTGCAGCGGTAGCCGCTGCTCCTTCCTCAGAGGCCATTACACCAGCCGGCGTCCCTAATATTGTGCCCGAGGTCGCGGCGGAGGCCGTTGAAGCTGCTATCCCTCCAGCTCAGAATGGGAGGAGCGTCGAAGGTAACCTTCTACATTTTAAATTAGTAATCTTTCCGTTATCTGAACTCTTCTGTCTTTTCAGAATTGCGCGGGTTGGCAACTTCGATTGTCGATCTGTCTCCCCAGTAATCCTTTCAGCGTCTGCTGGAAATGGCCGCTCCGCAGGAGATATCTCCTCAGCGCATCGTCCTTTCTTCTGGGCAAGGTTAGTGTTGTTTACCCTCTTTTCACAGCATTGCTATTATTTCGCAAAATGACATTGATGTCCTTCACAGTCATGGAGGCCGATGATGAGGTTGAGGTTCTTGAAGGGCCAGGGGAGTCTTCATCTCCTTCTTGCATGACCGTGGGTAAGTAAAGTCCCAACATTGTTCCATTTGTTCTTTTGCTTACGCATTCAGCTGACTGTTTATAAATCTGAACAGCTTTGCCATTTCCTACTGCGTTGGAGTCGCGCATCACCATGCCACCCGGCCCCTACGCTCTGAGAGCCTCGGAACGGATGGCCAAGCTAAGCATCGCCTCTCTGTCATCTTTGATCGAGGAGCTTCGTACTTGCAACGTAATTACGGCCGAAGCATTTTTTGTTGAGGCTAACGGCTCTCTCCCCTTTCTTGCCACCTATCATAGCGAAGCAATGGTGCAAGTCTGGGTTGAGTTTTGCCGGCAGGTGGAAGCTTGCTTGCACGTGCTTGAATGTACCCGCCTTTCTTCGGAGGCTGTGGTTGTGAAGGCGGGCTTGCGGGGTCTGATAGAACGGTGCGCGGCGAACATGGTGTCGTGCGAGAAGAGGCTCGGCCGCAAATTCTCAGAGAGGGAGCTGGCTTCTAAGGCACTGAACGAGCTCCAAGACAACCTTACGGCCAAAGCTAACAAAGCGTATGAACTCTGGCGAGTGCTTCAAGAGGCCATCAAGGAGGTGGTGGCCATCGACAAAGCCGCCGTGTTCACTCGTGAACGGGTTGAGGCTCATAAGGCTACCGAGAAAGAGCTCAAAGGCCGGCATGCCTCATATCAGGCCCAGCAAGCTCAAGCGGAGGCCCGTCTTTTGGCGATACTGAATCATGAAGGCGAGGCCCAGCGAAAGAGGGATGAGCTGACCAATCTGCTAAATCGCCCGCCGGCTTGAAGACTTGCAGATGTATTTTTTTTTATTCTTTCTTTGTACATACTCCTGAATAAGAGTATATATTTTTTGTTTCTTCCACGAATTGTACTTTGTATTCATTTTGGTTCATGAATAAAAAACATATTTCTTTTTCACGATGGTGTATCTCTTTGACTGAATGTATTCTGTGGATAGTCTATCTCAATTTCTCTGCAAGACAACGATGGCTTAGGATTCAGGGTTAAGCCTCCTAAGACTTTTCAACTTTATGAGCCGTGAAGGTCTCATAAAGAATTTTCTCCCTACCGGTCGAGAGGATCCCATAGGTGTGGTTTCTCTTTAAGAATCGTGAGGATTCCTAAGTGCATGTCTTCTCTTAAAAGTCGTAAGGATCTCACAAGAGAATTTGCTCCCTTACGAGTCATGAGGACCCGCAAGTGATGGGTGAAATTGCCCTTATCCGTATTTTACGGAGTCAGGGGTTGCTCTGGATGCTTCCTACGGGTTCACTGCCGTGTTCTGCGAGGACCAGGCTCCGTTCTGGACGTTTTCCAGGATACCGTAGTTTAAAGACATCGCGGTCGAGGTTAAGGATATCATAGTCCGTGGATTTAAGGACTCCACAGTCCGTTGTTAGTTTTAAGACATCACGGTCGAGGTTAAGGATATCATAGTCCATGAGTTTAAGGACCTCACAGTCCAATGTTAGTTTTAAGACGTCACGGTCGAGGTTAAGGACATCATAGTCCATGGGTTTAAGGACCCCACAGTCCAATGTTAGTTTTAAGATATCATGGTCGAGATTAAGGACATCATAGTCCGTGAGTTTAAGGACCTCACAGTCCAATGTTTGCTCTGGATGCTTCCCACAGGTTCCCTGCCGTGTTCTGTGAGGACCAGGCTCCGCTCTAGATGCTTCACACGGGTTCATTGTCATGTTCTGCGAGGACCAGGATCCGCTCTGGACGTTTTCCACGGGGTCAGAAGTGACATAATCCGCGTTCCACGTAGCCAAGAATTTTGCTCTGGATGCTTTCCACGGGTTCACTGCCGTGTTCGGCGAGGACCAGGCTCCGCTCTGGATGCTTCACACGGGGTCATTGTCGTGCTCTGCGAGAACCAGGATCCGCTCTGGACGTTTTCCACGGGGTCAGGAGTGACATAATCCGCGTTCCACGTAGCCAGGAATTTTGCTCTGGATGCTTCCCACGGGTTCACTGCCGTGTTCGGCGAGGACCAGGCTCCGCTCTGGATGCTTCACACGGGATCATTGCCGTGCTCTGCGAGGACCAAGATCCGCTCTGGACGTTTTCCACGGGGTCAGGAGTGACATAATCTGCGTTCCACGTGAACAGGAATTTTGCTCTGGATGCTTCCTACGGGTTCACTACCGTGTTCGGCGAGGACCAGGCTCCGCTCTGGAAGCTTCACACGGGTTCACTGCCGTGCTCTGCGAGGACAGGATCCGCTCTGGACGTTTTCCACGGGGTCAGAAGTGACATAATCCGTGTTCCACGTAGCCAGGAATTTTTCTCTGGATGCTTCCCACGGGTTCATTGCCGTGTTCGGCAAGGACCAGGCTCCACTCTGGATGCTTCACACGGGGTCATTGCCGTGCTCTGCGATGACCAGGATCCGCTGTGGACGTTTTCCACGGGGTCAGGAGTGACATAATCCGCGTTCCACGTAGCCAGGAATTTTGCTCTGGATGCTTCCCACGGGTTCACTGCCGTGTTCGGCGAGGACCAGGCTCCGCTCTGGATGTTTCACATGGGGTCAGAGTTGACATTATCCGCGTTCCACATGACCAGGAAGGGTTGACTTTATCCGCATTTCATGGAGTCGGAGTTTGACTCTCGGTCATCTGTACACCGCCGAGTCATGGAACTGGGAGTTGTCGCTGTTCCGCTTTGCTTGATGTTGTGTTTGTCTTAATGAAACAAATGTTGAGATGATCTCTAGGCCATCTGTGAACCGTTGAGATTTGGCTTCTTCTTCTGATGAAAACCTGTGGAGGAAAGGTGTGATTCCCTCTTTGTTTGCGCCCCTGGACTGTATACAGGGATTGATGTGATATCACCTGTAGGGCATAAATTTCATTTTTCCATTTATCATCATTTTTTTTATTTCCGCGATGCTCTATCATTTCGGCTTTTATATCGTGAAGGTCGCGATTGCCCAATCATTTCGGCTATTTTTCGCGGTGCCCAATCATTTCAGCTATTTGTTTTATTTTTACTCGCTGCTTTTTATTGCGAGTTGCCCAATCATTTCGGCTATTTCGCATGCATATATTTTTACTTGCTGATTTTGTTTGCAAGTTGCCCCATCATTTCAGCTATTTCGTATGCATGTGTGGGTTGCTGGCTTTTCATTGCAAGCTTGGATTTAGACATCGATTTTGGCATCAGCACCGCTACAGCTGGGATATTGCCAGGAGCGAATCATCATTTGCCTCTGTCGATATCGAACAAAGGTGACTTAGTGAACAGGGTTAGGATCCCATCGACTAAGGCTTTTGACTTCATGAGCCGTAAGAGTCTCATAAAGATATTTCTCCCTGCGAGTCGTGAGGATCTCGTAGGCGTGTTTTCTCCTTAGGAATCGTGAGGACTCCTAAGTGTATGATCTCTTATAAGTCGTAAGGATCTTACAAGAGTGTTTTCTCCTTATAAGTCGAAAGGACTTACAAGGGTTGTTCACCATGTAGACATATCCCTAGTCACGGATGGGAATTTGTTAGCAAAATGTTTATTCGCGCTCGTAGATTGTATATAAGGGTCAGTATTGAGCCGCTTGTAGGGCAGTATCGGAAGTTGTGGGGGCTGCTTAAGAACAGGTTTAGGTCCCTGTAGCTTAAGACTTTCAAATCTTATGAGCCATGAGGGTCCCATAAGAGGGTTCTCCTTACGAGTCATGAGGATCTCGCAAGTGTGTTTCTCCTTAGGAATCGTGGGTATCCCTAAGTGTGTTTCTCCCTTGTGAGTCGTAAGTATATCATGCAGGTGGTTTCTCCTTACAAAGTCGAGAGGACCTTGCAAATGTCTTTTAACGAGATTGCGCCCTTTCGGGTTTTCACAAAACTCGCCGGTAGCCCTACTGTTTTTACTCACGGAGCCCTTTCGGGTTTTCATCTGTGCCCATTTTGCTTATGGACATACCGTTTTTCTCTTTTTTTTTATTCGAACGAGGTTGCGCCCTTTCGGGTTTTCACAAGACTCGTCGGTAGCCCTGCTGTTTTTACTCACGGAGCCATTTCGGGTTTTCATCCGTGCCCATTTTGCTTATGGACATACCGTTTTCTTTTTCTTATTGTTTTATTCTTTTTTTTGGTATCAGCTTTGGGACACTGCAATCCACCGTAGTTTATCAACATCGCGGTCAACGGCTAGTTTTAGGACATGATGGTCCGTTGTTAGTTTAAAGACGTTTCGGTCCGTTGTTGGTTTAAGGACGTTTCGGTCCGTTGTTGGTTTAAGGACGTTTCGGTCCGCCGTTCGTTTAAGGACGTTTCAGTCTGATAAGCCAGCTACTACTTATAGAGTTTAGGCTTAGGAAGATAGCGAGCGGACATAGTCGTCGTCGTCTATCATTGACCTAGGCCGTGACTCGTCAGGCGTAGTATTTCTTCAGGAAGCGACCGTTTATTGGCCTAAAAGGTCTTTCACCATACATGTCCATGAGTAGATAGGCTCCACCCTGGCAGACCTTGTCTATGATACACGGGCCTTCATAATTAGGCTCGAATTTCCCTCGTTTAGCACGATTAGGGATCATAGGTCTTTTGACCACTAGCACGAGTTCGCCTTGACGGAAGGTCTTCGGCCTGGTCAATCATTCATATGAGCGCGTCATCTTTGCCTTATAAGCCTCCAGATTTTGTTGCGCTATGAGCCGGGTTTCATCAAGGGAATCGAGCTCCTCAAGCCGGAGGTGAGCGTTCTCTTCGTCCGTTAGCTCGTAATGAACTGCCACTCGTAAAGAGGGTAACTCTATCTCGAGGGGGGGTACCGCTTCTGTACCGAACACCAATGTGTATGGAGTTGTGTTCGTGTCCTTTTTGAACGTAGTCCGGTACGCCCAGAAAGCTTCATGCAAACTCCCGTGCCAGTCCTTCTTATTTCGGGACACTGTCTTTTTCACGATCTTTGTCAAGGTCTTGTTGAAATCCTCGGCTAGACCGTTAGCTCGGGGATTATAGACTGATGAATATCTCCAGTCTATGTTATGTTGTTGTGCGAAGCGGCTGATCTTGTGGATTCTGTAGGCTGGCCCGTTATCGGAGATGATCCGTCTCGGAGTTCCAAACCGATAAATGACGTGCGCCTTGAAGAAATGGAGGATATTCTCCGTCTTCACTTCCCTCAGCGGGACTGCTTCTGCCCATTTAGAGAAGTAATCAGTTGTTGTCAAAATGAATCGATGTCCTCTGGACGATGCTGGTTCAATGAGGCCGATTATGTCAGTTCCCCACATTTCGAACGACCAGCTGGACACCGTCGGATGTAGTGGATTTGGATGCTGATGGATAAAGTCCCCATGGATCTGGCATGAGTGGCATTGCTTCGCATACTCAAGGCAGTCCTGGATCATCGTGGGCCAATAATAACCCATCCGTTTGATCTTCAACTTCATCTTCGGCCCGGCTTGATGAGAATCGCAGAGTCCGTCGTGAGTTTCTTGGACGACTCTTCTTGCTTCTTCAGGTCCCAGGCATCTTAGCCACAAAGAATCAAATGACCTCTTGTACAGAGTATCATTGACGAAGGCAAAAGATAGGGCTCGCTTCATGAGTTGATGTTTTGAGGACGCATCTTCAGGGGTTCGACGGGATTTGAAGTAGTCTATAAAGACTTCTCTCCAATCTTCAACCGTTTCTTGGTCTTTTATTTGTAGGGCCGTCTGCTCAGTCGCTTCCTTTTCCTTGGATGATTCCGGAGATATTTCTGCCGGTGCGAGGACCCGACGGCTTTGCACAACGATTCTCACGTCATCGAGGTTCTCGTCGGCTAGTTCTTTAGCGAGCTTGGCTAATGCGTCCGCCTTGCTATTTTCCGCACGCGGTATGCTTTCCAAGGTGTAGGAAGGACTTTGAGTCAGCAGCTGCTGTACTTTCTCGCCGTACTTTACCAACTCTGGTTTGCACGTTTGGTAATCGCCATTTACTTGACTAACGACCAGTTAGGAGTCTCCGTATATGAGGAGGTTTGCAATTCCCATGTCGATAGTGATCTTGAGACCCACTATCAAAGCTTCATACTCAGCTTCATTGTTTGTCCTCGGCTCTGTTAAGGAGAAGGCAAAGCGCATTATCCCTCCTTGTAGAGTTATGAAGATGAGGCCTACCCCTGATTTGATTATGGGGGTGTTTTGTTTGCGCTTCTTCATCGAAGATGCTCCATCGAAGTAAAGTTCCCACCGGGTATCGCTTCCATCGATCGTGTCAAACGCATGTGCGTCTGGCAGTTCGCAATTCAAGAGAGAATCGGCAGGTATCGGATGCTCGGTGAGGAAGTCGGCAATGGCTTGGCCTTTCACTGCCTTAAGGGGACGATAAGTTATCGAGAACTCTATCAATAGCAGGGCCCATTTAGCGAGCCGTCCTGTTTGTATGGCCCTCGACATCAAATATTTGAGAGGATCCACCTTCGATATGAGATGGACCTCATGTGTCAACGCATAGTGTCTGAGCTTCGTTATCGTGAAGATAAAAGCCAAGCAAGGTTTTTCGATGGGGGAGTAATTGTTTTCTGCCCCCAGGAGGACTCAACTCAAATAGTAGAGGGCTCTCTCCTTCCCTTGGTCATTCTCTTGTGCCCATAATGCACCTAAAGAACCTTCAAGGGCGGTTGTATACAGAATGAGAGGCTTTCCTTTGACCGGAGCGGCCAGCATTGGCGGATTCTGTAGGTATTACTTGATTTCGTCCAGCGCGCCTTGGAATTTATGATCCCAGACGAACGGGGTTTCCTTCTTTATCAGGTGACTGTAAGGACGACACTTGCCTGAGAGATTGGCTATAAATCGCCGGATATACGCGAGCTTTCCTTGGAGAGATCGCAATTGCTTGAGAGTCCTAGGCGGGGGCATCTCCATGATCGTCTTGATCTTCAACGAGTCTATCTCGATGCCTCGGTGTCGGAGGATGAATCCCAGGAATTTACCTGAGGACACTCCGAACGCGCATTTGAGAGGGTTCATCTTCAAGTTGTATTGCCGAAGGCGTTGAAATACGATCTTCAGATGCTCTAGATGTTCCTCGTATGATTTGCTTTTAACCACGAGATCGTCGATATAGCATTCAACGATTTCATGTATGAGGTCATCGAAAATCTTCGTCATGGCCCTCTGATAGGTGGCACCGGCGTTCTTCAGACCGAAGGGCATCACCTTGTAGCAAAATATACCCAAAGGGGTCCGGATAGCGGTGTGGTTCTGGTCCTCGGGATGCATCTTTATCTGATTATATCCTGATGAGCCGTCCATGAAGGAGAAGACCTCGTGAGTGGATGTGTTATCTATCATCGGCTCAGTGACTGGTACTGGAAAGTCGTCCTTTGGGCAAGCTTTGTTGAGGTCCCGGAAGTCCACACATATGCGCACCGTCCCATTTTTCTTCATTACTGGAATAATGTTAGCGATCTAGTCGGTATTGAACCTCTTGGATAAAACCGGAGTCGATTAGTTTCTTGACCTCGGCGTTGATGCTCATCTCAAGCTCGAGCCGCATTCTCCTCGGTGCTTGTTTAATTGGCTTGGCGTCTGGAGATATTGCCAATTTGTGGACAGCAATCTCTGGGTCTAGTCCTGGCATCTCGAAATAGTTCCATCCAAAGCAATCTTTATGCTGCATGAGCACGTCCTTTAGCGTAGCCACCCTTTCTTCAGACAACAGTTCACTAACGAATATCAGTCGCAGGTCATTTGCCGTCCCCAAATCAATTTTCTTGAGGTTATCTGCTGTAGTATGTATTCTATCTTCCAGCTCTTTCGGCGCTGGTGGAAACTCTGAGATCACCTCGTCATAATTGCTTTCGAAGCACCAGGGGAGGTCATCCATATCCTCAGGCTCCTCTTTTGATAGTGTTATCATATGACAGGTACGAGCTCGCTTCCAAGACCGATGTTGATCTGGTTCTATTCTCGTTGTATGCATAGCTTGTGGTTCGTGCTTCTGTGGCGGATTTATCCTCCAACTGCTGGATAGAGTGAACTTACCGAGCTGATATTGGTTGTCATGCCCCGCTTCTCAGAGTACGCTAAGATAGGCACGTGACATAGCCAACCATGCTACCTGTGGATAGGAAAAATCCCTCCACGGTCACATTACGGCTGTAGAGATATCAAGAATAGGAAAGTAAACTAAACTATCTAGTACATGTCCATGAGCCAGAATAAATGAGTCAAGAAATAATATAATATACGGAAGCAAAAGATCCAATAAATAAAACACCTGGAAAGTAAAACTGGATACCAACAGGATCCTCACCGCTCGGTCTAACAGCGGCAGTACTCCTGATCAGTTTGCAACAAAGGTAGAGGATCTGGGCCATGCAAAACCCAGACGTCAGTGCGTCATAATATCAAGAAATACTATAAACAGGGGTAACAAGATGTGCAGGTATGAGTAGAAAATGGTAAAACAGGTATAACAGTGACATAAGTGAGGATAGTGAGGGTAATGTGTAGTGAGTAATCTAAACTGGTCTACTGTGTTAACTACTCTCAAGTCTTTGAAATCAAATCGATAAATCATCGATGTAACTCAATAGTATCCCGTGCGTGCCCGGGATCACGGTCTATGACTCTCGGGCTGAATCCGAGACGTGCCGCAAGGCAGTAAAGGGTGGTAGGTAATGACGAGTGATGTCAGCAGCATCACCCCGGGGCTGGCCTAGCCCGTAAGACTGATCAGAAAAGGTGTCGAACTGTCGAGTTACAAGTCAGGTTTCATCATTGATTTCCCCATACCCCCAAGTTATATATGTTCAAGTTAGGTATTAAATAATCTGGAGCTAATGCCAACACAGGATCAGGCAGGTACATGTTTGTCTGGATAGACAACGAGAAATGTCTGTAGGGACAACAGGTCGGGTTTATTGGAATTAGTAACAAGATCAGGTAACAGGTAAAGCAATGGTACATCAGGTCAAGTCAGGTAGTACATAGGTATCATGTCATGTCAAGAGTTGCACGGTATCATGTCGTGTCAAGTAGTAGGTGTAACAAGTCATGTCAGGGGTGCACAAAATATCATATGGGTGCTCATAATCAAACTAACATAAGTATGGGTATACAAAACAAGCATGGGGTACTAATGGAACAATAAAATGGAACATTATAATGTGATATGCAATCAGGTACAGATTAAGGCATATAGATGCACAGTTATGATTAAGATTAAAGTTAAAGTTCCAATACTAATTAAACTACAATTTATCAAATGTGGAATGTTAAAATCTCGTTATTTTGTATTAAATGATCTAGGGATGCAATTATACATAAAATAGGTTAAATGGATGCAAACGGGTGTCCGATAGGGTAGAAACTATTAAAAGGGTACTATGTGCTATGCAAATAGTTATTATGTGATTTAAATATGGACGCGGGTACACTATATTGTAATCTAACATGCAACAAGGTATGTTTCAAGATCCAAATCTAAAATGATATATGGAACATCGAAATGGAAAAATGGAACAAATGGCCTTCGGTTTAATTTATAGGTTTAATCATGCAATTAAATATGTATAAAAATAATATAATAGCATGTAGCAAGTTTTACTTGCTTCGGGGATCACGATACGGGATGCGCACGCAGCGTCCAATGTCGGCAAATGTTGCAACATCCACACGCGCACACGGGACAGGTCCAGGCACAGCAAGAAGGTAACCACGCAAGTAGGGGACGTCCACAGGTTGCTCGGATCGTCGGCAGCGGCACTGCTCCGGCGATCGTCGGGAAACACGGATCAAGAAAGAGAAAGAGAAAGAAAAAGAAAAAGAAAGAAGAAGAAGAAGGAGGAGGAGGAGAAGGTGTGCCTCTGGGGTTTGGAACAAAGGCGAGGACAGAGGGTTGCGAGGGTGTGAGGTAACGGTAAGGGATCGCCGGCAAGTATCGACAGCATGGCAGTGGGTGTACTTGGTGGTTGTAAGGGTCGGGTTTGATTGTTGGGGTGTGCAGGGAAAGAAGAGAGAGGAGGAAGGAGAAGGTGGCCGCGAGGGGTGAAGCGACGACGACGTGGTCGCCGGCAAGGAGGGTGCAGTGAGGATGGGTCGCGGGCTCTTGGGTCGTGGGGTTCTCACCGGGAAAGGTTGCAGGCGGAGAGAGAGATGAGCGGGGAGAGAGAAAGTGAGGTCGAGGAGATGAGGCGACGACGACGTGGTCGCCGGTGGTGAGACGAGGCGTGGGTTCGAGCGAGAATCAAGGCGGGAAAATGAAAATGAGAGAGGAGAGAGAAGACGTGGGCCGGGAAAAAGAAGCATGGGGTGTGAAAGGAATATATATATAGTAAGAGGAGAGAGAGATAGAATGAGATTGGGTTGTTGAGATTAGATTAAATATTAGTTAAAGAAATATTTTATACACTTAAACTAACTGTTGGTATTAGATTAGGATAAGATATATATAAAAAAAATATATAGAATAATATAAAACGTAAAACAATTTAAAATATATAAGAAGAATATAATATTATAATATTAGTCCGTTTTGAGATTTTGGCAAATATAAACTTACTCCAAAACACGTCCAGGTCGGGTCTAAAAATCCGGTTTTAAAATATGAAAAATATATGCGACTTTCAAAATCCAAAATGAATGCTCTGGTAACGAAAATGCATACCCCCAAGAACGGACGCACGAACGTGCGCGTAGCCATCCAAACACGTCCGTTTCGCTGAACGGGACCAGAACAAAATGCGCGGACGCTACCACGGCGTTAGGGTATCATGCAAGCTATGAAATGCAATTTTAATTTATTTTACAAAACCTAAAATGTTATATGATAAAACATGCGGTGCTAGATGAAATGCCAGTATGTACTAATCATGAGATGCACATGTCCATGCAACAAGTCGAGGTAATCTATAAATAAGAATCAAACAAGTTCAAGCAAGCGGGTTGGGTCGAATGCAATGTAAAATGTAAAACAACATTCGCACCCAAACACGAAAGATCAATAAAATGCCACAAATAAATAAATACGGAAACTGGAATTGGTATAAATGGACTCGGTTGTTACATTGGTCTTCGACCCAGTCCTTGAAGGTGAAGCAGTCTTCGAGAGAATGCCCTGTCGCTCGGTGATAAGAGCAATAGTCTGGGTGAGAGACCTCGTTAGCTTGCTCGGGGTGCTTGGACTCCGGGAGCGTAATCATTTGATGTCTTATGGCGAGATCAAGTATCTTCCGTGTTTTCTTCTGAGGAAAAGAGTATGCTCGACCCATCTTCTTTATAAGAGACGACTCCGGGTTGCTCGATTCCCGATCGCGCGGCTTCTTGGTCCCACTTTGTCATTCTCGAACGCTTTTCCCGCTCTTTGATTTATTCTTGCCTCTGCGTCGGGCTTTTTGTATGACGGGTTGATAAAGAAGAGCATTTTCATCTTTCGCAGCCTGTTGAAGAAGGCGTTGCGTCCTGGCTTTCTCGTAGATGGTCATTTCGCGGTTATGGTCATCTCGAACCTTTTGACCCGATTCCCTTATAGGCTTGTCCATTTGTTCTTCGAACGACGGACTGGGCATTTTCATGCTGGGAGCTCTTTCTGGTTCAGGGTTAGCATCTTCCCACTGAGCATCCCCTTCTTTATCAAAGTCATGTACGACGTAGCAGTCACGGAGTAGCTCCCGTTTCTTGGATTGAACATACCCAAGTCCGGTCGTTTCCATTCTTCCGTTGGGCAATTTCCGTTGAGTTCCAGGAACGTTCCAGATCCTGTTATAGAATCGTGCTTGTCGAGCAGTTTGCTTAAGGTATACACCTTGGCATCTCAAAAGTCTCTTTAATCCGTCCATGTAATACCTGGGCAAGCGGATGGGCTGGAGCCTGTCAAGTGTAGAATCTGCGCCATGCCAGATTTCCCTCTCCACTTTAGTTTCCCCTGATCAGTAGAATAGGATTGCCTTTTCACCTTCTCGTCTGGGAGGGACATAGAACGCCTGCAGCTCTTCCACACTGTAGGTATCAAGCGCGTCTAGTTCTTTATGATGCTTGGGCGGAACCATGGCAACTTGCAAACTTTGCTCTTCATCAGCGAATGTTTGTATTGAAGGCCGAGCGGAGAATATAGCATAGACCTCATCTTTCGAGTCGCTGCCAAAGATCAACATAGGAGCGGACGGTCCTGGTTTGTTGCACTGGGGTGGACCTAAGTAAACTATCTCATCTTCCTCCTCGGTATCACTCCCGAAGACCGGAATGGTAGGGATAGCTTTGTTCTCCGGTTTATGACATCTCTCCGTGTCCTCGAAATCTGGCAAGAAGTATTTTGTATCTTCGTATTTTCGGACTTCGTTCACGGAGAATGGGTTTAGCTCTCCTGTTACAGTATACTCGAGACCATCCTTGAAATACTTTATACACTGGTGTTGTGTAGAAGGGATGATGTTGTACTCGTGTAACCAAGGCCGGCCGAGCAAAGCATTATAGCAGGTCTTGGCGTCAATGACGTGAAATTTAATATCCGTGACGAGTAGTCCGAAGCGTAACGTCAGTATTACAGACCTGAGAGTCCGTGATGACTGAGAGTCAAAACCGGAGATAGTGATTTTATCACGAACGAGGTGCTGGACGCTCATGCAGATTTCCTTCAACACTCGCACGTTGAGGAGATTGACGGAAGACCCATTGTCGACCAGGATTTTGCCTATCTTGATATCGTGACAATATCCGGAGACATATAGAGAACGGTTGTGCTCGCACGTCCCGAGGAGGAGATCTTCATCGCCGAAGGTAATATCGGCTGTGTGTACTTCTTCCAGCTCGTCCTTCATCTTTTCTTCGGCGAGAAAAGCTTGGAATTGCACCGGCTCTTGTAGCGCCTTGATCAATGAGTCCCTTGCTTCTTTTGATAGTAAAAGAGCGTCGAGAATGCTGAGCTGCGAGGGTAACTTCCTCAAGTGTGCCAGAATGTTGTAGTCCATCTTACTTTTCTTTGGCGGGCCCTTGGCGGTCAGCTCTTTCATGACTTGATCATCTAGGGCGATATCTTCAGAGACCTTCTCTTTTCCCCTATCTTTTCTATTTGCGGGTCCGAGATTCTTTTCGGGTAGTATACGATTGAGCAGCTGGATATTTTCACAGGTCTTCGATTCTCCCTCCTTTCCTGAGGTGGTTTCCTTGAATAGAGGGCCAAGAGTCATCTCTTCATCGGAGTCGCTCCCGAACGTGAGAACTTGCGATCCCCCAGCGTTAACCATGCGACAGTTGCCGGTAGTTCTTCCACGCCCTTCGGTCGTATTTCTTCGCTCCCGACGAGTTTTGCGTTTCATTCGCTTAAAATGTTGCCGGTGAGCAACATACCCCTGCCACCATCTTTTAAAAGCGTTACACTCTTCGATGGGGTGTGCGATCTTTCGATGATATAGGCAGTAGCTAGGATTCATCTCTGCTTCACCGAGAGTGTTTCCTTCGGCGGGTGGTAGCTTCATTTCCATTGATACGGCTTTAGCAAACCTTTTCCTCGTCCTGAACTTGTTTTTATTCGCGACGGGTGTCCCTTGATTCAGCGGAAATGTCTTGACTCTTTCGTCCAGTCGCCGATGCTTGACCTTTTTAAATATGGCCATCTCACGCTCCCGATCGGCTTTACTTTTCAGATGAATTTCTTTTAGGAATGCGTCGATCATTTCGTCTGATGGCCCTGGAAGTTCCGGTTCAGGACATGCCCCAGTCTTTCGGTGCAAGGAGCCTCTTCATCGTCTATCAATGTGTCACGTCCCGCTTCCCAAAATACGGAATACGAGGGGTAGACAAGACCAGCCATGCTCCTACGGTCAAGGAAATGTCCTGCCGTAGTCACACTTCGGCTTCTAGTTTTTCATGGTAAACAGTAATTAATGCGCAGGTAAAGAGAGATGCAGTAACTGAAGGAAACAATGTAGAGAACTGACCGGAGGGGGAACAAATATAGATATAACTCTGGATATCAAATTGAGACGTCTGTAATGTACGTCTAATCCTGGTCCAGGCTAGATCTTCTCCTCACACTAAGCATGCATACGCTGGTCGTCAAAGCGACATAATAGCAATATAATATATAAAATCATGTGACAATTCTAACAGTGGTAACAGATATGTGAAACAGTAAACCAATGACAGCATGAGTATGAATGTGCAGTAATCAATGCAGCGGAGCAGTAAAGCAGTAGAACGATATGTCACGTATGTCAACACAGTATATAATAAGGTATATAAATGCCAGTATCCCTATCAGTCTCTAAGTCTCACTGCACAGGTCACTAAGCCTATCGTCAGTCCAAGTGTGAGAGTCAACCACTCGCGAGTGTCCTCCACCCAAGGGTAGAATCCAAGGGCAAGGGACCACGGGCCCAACATGTAACATGTATATCACGGTGAATATCGCATACCCTGTAAATCTCCATATATCTCCCTAAATATATAAGCCGGCATGGGACTCCCGAGATTCTATTGAACTCACACTTAAACTACCCCACACCCCGTGGTCTACATCAAACGCCAACCATAACCCTAAATACCAATCGGTCTGTGACAAGTCTGCGCAAGAGCTGGAGGCAGGACCTCCATCAAGCACATCCCGACTAATACCTAGGATAAATGGCAGTGTCGGATGCCTTATCTATGACATCCGTGCAAGTGCTTCCATAAGTGTCCCATACCACTTATAGTCACACGTACACGCCCCCCACAGACGTCGACAATGCAATAGAATAATAGGGTCACTGATTGTGTGCAAGTACGTATCACTTTCACTTATTCACGGATACACGAACACTGACGTACTTGCCACAATCATCACTAAAATCTAACACTGGGTAAATGCACAATATCACTAGGTTATCACTACAATGATATGGGTATGATATGATACGTAGACAGTATATGAAGCATGATTAAGGTGTCATCAAATAGTATTCTATCACTTGCACGATTTATCATGAATCGTACGTGTACAGTTTAGCGAAATAATAAACAGGTAATAATTAGTATGTTCAGTTATCTATCCATCTAATTTGGTTTCATGCCAATCGGGTTCCAGTATCACTAACTATAGCCATTTCATTTTAAACGTTCACGGCTGGAAATCCGGTTTCAGAATCAGAAATCCGTTTCGCAACGCATTTTAATCCTAGTTGGGATCAGATTTTAGCGACGCTACAGTTGAATGAAATCTAGGGTTTTCAGTAAGGTTTTCAACTCAATAGACGGATCTTCGATCGCGTCTGTACGTCAGGATATATACACTATTCAATACCAATATGTCAGTTCTGATTCTGCTGGGACTGTTATGCGTCCCGATCTATTAAATTACAGATTAAATATCAAACGGTAACGAAACAGAATGAAACCAACTGTGCTGTCTAGATAACAGATTCAAATACAATAAACAGTGGAGTTATGCAACCTACGAGTCATGGAAATCTTATGGCACCCAATACGGAACAGCAACCAACAATTGGAGTCGCTCTGAACTGCAGTCCAGAGTCGCACTCCGATCCAATTATCGTCACAGTTTAAGTTTAGGAATATCTGGAAACTAGCATAGGGTTAAAGTTCGTCGAGTTGGCTTCGATTTGAGCCCTCGAACACACCATTCCAGTATGTATATAAATTATGGAGATTTTATTAGTTTTTAGGTACAAGAAAATTCCAGTTTTACGGTTAAACTTGAGGGTAGTTGTTTTAATCTTTAACGGTCATAATTTCCAGCGAAACTTGCACAAAGTATTCATCACAGCAAGGGCCAAAGTAATTAATCCAGTTCCATCATTTTAGAAAAGTATTTTCTTTGGGAACACGCGTCGAACAGGTATGGCACATAATCTATCTAAACTTGCAACTTTATAATATATGTAATTAAAGATCGTAACCTAGGTAAATAGCATGTAAGCAAGTAAAATACTTACCTGGAGACGTTATGGTGATGCACGGCAGCGGCAACGACGATCTCTTGTAGGTGCTCGACGGAATGCCGGGTCTCAACTCGTGAATGTTGGAAGCGGAGAGGTGCTCTGTGGGTCTCCTGGGTGTGCTGGGATCGTCGACGGTCGGTGTCGCTCCGATGATGGCAGCAGTGGCTCGCAGTTTGGTGGTCGGTGCTCGGCTGTGGAGCTTGGGCCTTGCACTCCAATGGGTTCGACGATGGGTGACAGAGAGATTAGAGAGAGGGAGAGAACCGAGGGGTTGCGGGAGAGAGAGAGATCTGAGATGAGAGATGAGAGAGAGAGGGCACAGAGGGAGAGGGAGAGAGAGCTGAGAGAGAGACAGCACAGAGGGAGAAAAAACAGAGGAAGGTGAGAAAGAGAGAGAGAGAGATTGGGGAGTGAGGGTGAAGGCTCGGGTGAGCGAGGGGAGTGAGGAAGAGATCAAGAGAGTCGAGGATGGTGGCGACGGTGACGATGATGATGACGATGGGGTCGACGAGAAGCAGTGGGCCGCCGTCGAGAGGTTGTAGGGGTGGAGCTATGGTGGTCGCGGTGTCGAGCGGAGGCGGATGAAGAAAGGAGGTGGTCGGCTGGGGTGTCGACGAGATGCGATGGGTTCTGGTGAGGGGGTGCAGGTGAGGGTGCTCGGGGATGATGGTGGCGGCCGTCGACGTGGGAATCGAATGAGGGAAAACGGGGTGCAGGGGTCAGTTGATGGGTGCATGGGAGATCGGTCGGTGGGAGAGAGGAGGAAAGAAAGAGAGGGAGACAGGAGTTTGAGTTGAGGAGGGTTGAGGAAGAAGGAGGAGGCTAGAGATGGGTGCCGACAGAGGTGGTCGGTGATGTGGTTCGGGAGTGTAGCGAGAAGAGGAGGAAAAAGGAGCACGATGGCGATGGTGATGGAGGTAGAAGGAGGAGAGAAAGAGATTGAGGAGATGGGGTGCGCGTCGTGGGGTAACGGTGAGTGGGGCACGGCGCGTGTCGGGCGGCGACGTGGGCGCAACGGCAGAAAACGCGCGCGGAAATTATGTGGAGGTAGCCGTTGGGGAGAAGAAAGAGGTGTAAGGTGCGGGTCGGGTTTGGAGAAACGGGTGCGGCAAGGGTGAGGAGAGTGGGCCGGGCCTGCTGCAAAAGAAAAATAAAGTGAAATGAATTCCAAAGGGGGGATGGGCTCAGGTGAGAATGGGCATGGCTGAATGCTTGGGCTGAGAGAATTATTAAGGAATTGAAGTGAGAAATGTGGGAGTGGGCCGAGGTTAGGGATTAATAAAAATAATGGAGTTCTGGGCTCGGGAAATTAAGAAAATTTAGGAGAATCTTCTGGAGTGGGCTTGGGAATAAAGAGAAAAATATAAAGGAAATTGAGGAGGGAAGAGAGATGGGCTGAGGGATGAACGGGATTAATTAATAATGAAATAAAGAATGGGTTGAGGCAATGGGCTGAGATTTTGTAAAAAGAAAATGATATATTTGGTTTGGGTTTAATAGAATTTTGAAATAAATAAATAATTATAAATAAAAAAATAAAATCTTATAAGTTAATGAAGAACACGAATATTGGTATAAAAAGGGGTTGGGTGTTACACAATGAGTGAGAGATCACATGATAACTTGCTACGTAATCCTCAGATCCATCTGATGAGCCTTCTCCATCATCTCCGTCTTCAAGGACGTGGCCAAGGAATTCTTGGAACGTGATTGGAGTTCGTGCCTTCTGGTTGTACTCCTCCAGCGCGTCGATCTGTTTCTGCAGGTCCGTGGGCTTGTCGCCAGGCTTCACGGACTTTTTGGATTTCTTCTTCTTTTTCGACGATTTCGACGGCTGGGTGTGAACACTTTAACTATCGCCACCAATCTTTGGCGTTAGGCGCGGATTCAGCATTCCTTCGATGATCTGGGGTTCTAGCTGATTCTTCCACCTGATCGTCGGGCATGTCTGGAGATCATTCAGCATTCTTTTGGTTTTGGCCGAAAGAACGACCTCCCATGGAGCTTCTTCAACAAAAGAGCCTGTTTCCCCCGGTGTGTCCATCTTCTTAGGAGTATGCGGTTGTGGTGGGCTCACTTTCCACTTCTCAAACAATGCAAACTTGCCTTGTTGGTACTGATCCTCGATCCATCCCTTAAATACGAAGCAATCTTCGATTGGATGGCTTACCGTTTGGTGGTAAGGGCAATAATTGGGATTATTCATTTCGCTGGGTTGCGATGGTCGCCTTGGATTCGGCAAATTGATAAGCTTGTCGCGCATCGCCATCTCGAACAACCTCTTCGTTTTATCCCGCAGGAATAAGTAAGGGTGCTTCATTTTCTCATTTTAATAGCGTCGTCTCTCCTCTAATTGATCCGTTAGTCTTAGAACACTGGGCTGCTGTTGGGTATTCGCAACGAAGGTCGCCTTCCCTTTACCTTATTCATTCCGCGGCTCCGGCTTCGGAGGAGACGGTCTATGACCCATTCGATCCATCTAGGCTAGCTTGTTGATTAAAGCCTGGAACGTAGTCGGTTTGAAGAACATCATGAACTGTGAAATAGTGGCATGAGGGTCTAGAGTTCCCACGAACATGCCCACTGCTGGTGCTTCTTCAATGCGCTGTTCGCACTTCGACCACAGATTCCGCCATCGGATCGCGTACTAAACCCATGTCTCGCCCGACTTCACCCTGGCATTGATCAATGCCGTTATTGGGGTGCGTTCACTAGCACTTGTGAATCGCTGGGTGAACAACAACTCTATTTCCATGAAAGTTTTGACAGAGTCATTTGGAAGTTCGGAGTACCACTCGAACGCCGTCTCCGATAAGCTGCCGACGAATTAGCGAAGCAAGAGATTATCACCGCAGCCGGTGTTGCCACAAAGAGCCCTGAACTGGGCGACGTGCTGGTGAGGATTGCCTGTCCCCTTGTACACATGGAATTTGGGGATCGTGTATCCCGACGGGTATTTTATTTGATCATACCAGCCTGGATACGGTCGCCCAGTTTTAACAATTTGCCCAGCCGCTTCATTCGCCTGGTGAACACGTATCTGCTGAGCGATGTAATCATCTAGGGCAGCTTTGGAGATTGTCTCTTCCTTGGCTGCTGATAGAGCCGGTTGAGGGTTTAATGTTCTCCTCTATCATCTTCAATTATCACTGGAGGATCTTCGGCTGGGGGATCCGGCTGGATCATCATGCCTACCATATCATGGAATAGAAGGGTCATTCGTTTTATATTGGCTGCTTGTTCCGCAGCCTCTTTGTCCTTCTTCTCAAGTATTCTCCGAAGGAATTCGGCATCAGTTTCTTGCTCATGGCGTTGCTCCGAGGATGCCTCTGGGCTTTCTTTTGGCCCGGTGAGTGCGGCCATCGCAGTCATCATCTCCTGAAGCTTCTGCTGCTGCTCTTGAGCTTTTGTCACGGATCGCGTAAGCGGTCGATGACCTGTGGAGATACGGCTATCTTCTTTTCCGGATGCCATATAGACGGTATGCACCACCATGCCCCCAGACTTAGGGCATTTAGGCTGAGTGCCTTTGACATTTGTCGAAGGCATGGGGATTTTCTCCGGCCTTCTCCTCTTATGAGCGGTCGAAGTTGAGGGGGCCGCTGCAGTGGTCACCCAAGTAGACGTCGTCTTTTGTGGCTTAACAGGACGGTTTTCTTCCTGTCGGACCTTCAGCTTCTTCTGCCGGCGGGGATAGTCTTGATCAACCACCGACTCTCAGACTTGTCGCCAGATTTTGTAAACTTTAGAAGACAGTCGTTGAGGGGACTGTTCCGGCTTCATTTCTGTGACAGTCTCCACCGGCGGCGGAGATCTTTTTAGTACGACGGTAGGCGAATTCTTACGCACCTTGTTCAGCAGCTCAAAGCTGTTCCCGGTTGGAACAGCAGCATTAATTTCCACCGTTGGAGCCGGTGGAGTTAGCCCAGAGGGGGAGTTGCCCCCGGCCTTCCTTACTCAGCGCCAGTGGCGACGTCGAGCGTGTCGAGCTGTTGGGGCTGGTTCGGCGATGGGGATGGCTTTGTCTTTCCCCCTGTCTAGATGAGGCGCCGCTGGTGCCAACCTCTTGAAGACGGACGTCTTTTGAGTAGCGGTATCCAATCTGTCAAAGACAGACCTTCGAGCAGGAACGGGAGTCGGAATAGTCAGTCTTGTAAAGACCGACTCTTTGGCAGGAGAAGCCGCCTTGACGACTTCAGGAGCATGGGTGGATATCTTCTTTGGGATGGCCACTTCAGGTATCATGGGCTTCTTGGCAGGCCCATCGGAGTTCAGGCTCAGTCTGGCGAAGACCGAGGAGTTGGAGCTGGACGACCCGTTGAGAGGGGCCGTGGTAGTAGCAAGCCGATCGAAGACCGACTTCTTGGGAGCTTCCGGTGCTTGCATAGGAGCGCTGAAGCTCGTTGGCGGGAGCATGGTCCCGAAAAACAATCCTGTGGTGGCTTGGGTGACCTGTTCCACCGGCATCGTGAACAGGGACGCCGCCTGGGGCCCGTAAGCTATGCCCCCAGTTGAGGCAAAACGTGGGTTGCAGTTGCATGTAGAACACTTTGAGCAGGTGAACGCCATTGATCTTTGCTTTCTGCACCAAGCAAAACCCCAAATCTTAGTATCTCGAACCCAAGGGCAACCATTATCAAACCGTGATTCGTTCGCGAACACGACACACGAAGTGTAGAGTGGAAAGAGGAAAAGGTCCCACCTGGCGTGCCAGTATCTGTTCCCCTCCGAAAGACACGGCGGAGACGGGATGTACGTCTTGCCTGAAATTCAGGGCAGATGCTAATTGGTGCTATCCGTCCACCTCTCCGAAGATGCCAAGTTGATTTATGGCACCGTGTATCGAAGGTTTAAACGGATGCGACCGATGTAGCAGACTTCATCAGATTCCCCCTCGTTTGAGGGGTTTTTGATTGTGGGGACGCTCTTCCCTGTAGGCGCAAGCCCCTGCAGTTAATTATGCTACCACATCACGGTAACAATTTTCTCCTTCTCCAGATGGTCACTTCGTGTCGTGGGTATTTGTTTTGTGTTTGGTTGCCCGTGGATTGTATACGGAGACTAATTTATGTCGTCGTCCGTAGGGCGTGGACTAGTCCAAATCCGTATCTTTCTTAGATTTGGGTTTAGGGGTTGGGTTTAAGGATACGTTAGCCTCATTTGAGACTAAGATCAACTTAAACGTTTGTTAAGGATACGTTAGTCTCATTTTAGACTAAGATCAACTTAACGGGATCGTTTAGATCCGACAAGAGAGCAATTTGGCTCTGTTGTTTAGTTTAATGACATTGCGGTCGGTAATTAGTTTAAGGACATTACGGTCCAATGTTAGTTTAAGGACATATCGGTCCAATTTTAGTTTAAAGACATCGTGGTCGAGGTTAAGGACATCATAGTCCATGGGTTTAAGGACCCCACAGTCCAGCGTTAGTTTAAAGACATCACGGTCGAGGTTAAGGACATCATAGTCCGTGGGTTTAAGGACCCCACAGTCCGATGTTAGATTAAATACATCACGGTCGAGATTAAGGACATCATAGTCCATGAGTTTAAGGACCCCACAGTCCGTGAAATGTATGGTTGTCGGGACCCGTCACCTCTTTGAAGTCGTTGAGGAATTACAACGACAAATATCAAAGGAATGAAGAGATGTACCCTTGAACCAAGGTGGATTAAATAATCTGTAGCACAGTTTGGAACTAAGACCAATTAATTATATTATGAGCACATTGGCTCAGTTAAGTCTGAATTGGGGACTTATGGCCTACTTGGGCTAAGTCCAATTAAGTTTGAAGTGTTGGCCATCTGTTGGTCCATTAGACATTTGTCTGGGTTCAAGCCCATATTATTCAGCAATGCTAAACAAGAGTTTGAGGGCTTTGGCAACATTTTTATTTTTGATTTCCTCAATTTTGAGATTCATTTGGAGGAAGGACTTTTGTCTCTGGAAAATTAGCCAATTTGGCTAAAAGCAGTGTTAAACACTAAAGAACAACAGTGTTAAACACTGGAGACAGAACTCTCAAATTAGTGTTAAACACTAAAAGACCATCAGTGTTAAACACTGGAAATATAGAATCCCAAATTAGTGTTAAACACTAAAATAACAGTGTTAAACACTGGAAATAAGGTTTTCAAATTAGTGTTAAACACTAAAAGATAATCAGTGTTAAACACTGGGAATAAAGCTCTCGAATTAGTGTTAAACACTAAAGAAAAAGGGGCCACGTGTGGACACGTGAGGGCGCCCAAAGGTGGGACCAGATTCCTTTTCTTCGTTCTGCAATTAAGTGTCAAACACTTTTTATATTTTTATTTTGAGCATCACGTGTTGACACGTGATGGGGATTTATGCGCTGACTGTTAAAGTGTTTGCCAAGAGGTCACGTGGTAACACGTGAGAGCGCCCAAAGCCTTCATTTCCTTTGCTTTTTCTTTCTGCGTTTTGGAAGTCACGTGGGAGCACGTGAGGCATTGCTTCAAATCTTCTTTTCTTCAGGGATCTTTTCAAGGGTCACGTGGGGACACATGACCTTGGTTCTTTGCATGCTTGAAGATCCTTTAAGTTTCCTTATTTTTTTAAGAATTGAATTCTCTGTATGGTTAAACCCTGATTATGACTTTTGGAGGAATTAAATTCCCATTTTGAAAGAATTAAATTCTTATGTAGGGTTAAAACCTAATTTCTTTTAGAGAAATTAAATTCCCATATATGTAAAAGAATTAAATTCTTGTATAGGGTGGAACCCTAATTTCATGCTAAGAGGAATTAAATTCCTGTGAATTTGAGAGAATTAAATTCTCAATTAGAGTTAAACCCTAGTTCTGTCCATCTTGAAGGAATTAAATTCCTGTAATTTTAGGAGAATTGAATTCTCATATAGGGTTAAACGCTAGTCTTATTTTGAGAGAATTAAATTCTCTAAACTCAATTCCACCTCTAAATTTTGGATCTGCATGGCAGGATCTCAACCCGATGAGAATTAAATTCTCAACTTATGGGGAGATGTGCTTCTGCAGATCTTCAACTAGAGGAAGAACTAAGTTCTTTTACAGAAGAGTTAAACTCTTAGATTTTGAGAATTAAATTCTCTGTTTGAAGTTTTGATTCCCTTTCTTTTCTCACTTAGGGTTTTTTTTTGTTGAGAATTAAATTCTCCTTTTTTCTCTCTCTGAAATTTCAAGATTCCAAAACTCTATATCTCCAAAATTCCCTTCTTTTTTTTCTTTCATTCTTGGCTCCTATTTATAGGAGAAGGATAAGAATCAATTTGTTTAATGAATCTTTCATTGAAAGATTTTGTTTGTTTTCATAATTAATATGAGCTTTTAGATCATTCAGTGAATTTTATTCACCGTTGGATTTTCAATCCAAAGATATCCTTTTTGTTATTTTCGGTGAGATTTAGGGAAATCTTTTCTTGTCTAAGATTTTTCCATAAATTGGTGATATTTAATCACCCCTGGATTTTTAGTCCAATGGTTCTCCCTAATCCTTTCCCATTTGGAAATATTTTAGAGAAATTTAGAATTTTAATTCTATTAAACTGTAAGGCTTTCAATGCCTGTCACGTGCTGGCACGTGACCCTTGGTCACGTGTGAGCACGTGACCCCCAATCGAGTCCTTTTCTCAGCCGCTTCTTTATGCTTCTGTTTTAACCATTACGTGTTGACACGTGACCATTAGTCACGTGTGAGCACGTGATACCTCATTGAGGTATTTCCTTCAGCCGTTTTTTTTTGTTTCTGTTTGTTTGGAGTTTTAACTATCACATGTCAACACGTGACCATTGGCCACGTGTGAGCACGTGACCCCCAATTGGGTCCTCCTTTAGACGTTTGTTTTTATTTCCGTTTTAACTATCACGTGTCAACACGTGATACCTAATTGGGTAATTCCTGATTTTTAATCAGGGAACAAACCCAAATCTAAGAATATATGGATTTGGACTGATCCATGCCCTACGGGCGACAACATAAATTAGTCTCCGTATACAATCCATGGGCAACCAAAAAGAAAACAAACACACACGATACGAAGTGAACCTCTGGAGCAGGAGAAAGTGGTTATCGCGATGCAAAAACGTAATAAACTGCAGGGGCTTGCGCCTGCAGGGAAGAGCGTCCCCATAATAAAAAATCTCTCACAACGAGGGGGATTCTGACGAAATCTGCTACAACGGACGCATCCGTCTAAACCTCCGATACACGGTGCCATAAATCAACTTGGCATCTTCGGAGAGGTGGACGGATAAACCCAAATAGTATCTGCCGCCAAATTCAGGCAAGACGACCTACACGGTTCCGTCTCCTATTTTCGGCGGTGAACAAGTGGGTTTAACCACAAGCACGTCAGCGGCACTAGCTGTACGTAACGGCTACCCAAGTATTGAGCGAAAGGAACGCCGACGAGCAAACTCATCCGAACCTCTACTGAGCCTGTCCGTGACAATCTCCGTACAGTCCGATCCATTCGTCTAAGAGTATCGCATATCGAGTCTAGACGGGTGGATAAAGTCAGACCCCTAATAACGCGATATTTCATGTCGATATGAAGCCCATCACCAACTGAGAAACTACTGATCCAAATCAGTAATTCTCGACTACCTTGGCTAAGGATTTCTGGTGATGGCCACCCGTGCACTACGCGACATCAACCCCCAATACCGGGAGAGACGAATCCCTGACGATCCGCTCACTGCCTCCATGTGGCTCGGGACTGTACTCAACTAAAACCTGTTTGCACGGCTCTTTTGAGCCGTTGTAGGGTAGTAATCAAAGCACAGTGGGAACTTACACGAGACAAATGACGATCTCAGGTCAACAGATTAACATGTACACATGTCACCTGGGAACTGCTATCTGATAATAGGTATAATACCAACTAGCATATTCCCGGCGAGTCCATCCAGTGTACTTATAACCCAATGAGCACCTATAAATTATCTGAGGTGACTAACAAACACCAATGGCTTGTCAGACCGGCCATCGCCCCTCGTCGGGGTCTCGATAAGTATACACTAGTATACTCTGGAGTATCAATACCCAGTCTCGATACTCTCTCGACTAGGGACATTTAAGGATGTGCTTATAGACCACCCAGCTCCCACGTATATGATCGCCCTCATAATGCTGGTAGTTAAGCAAGAATCATCTTGGCTCTATCAACGTGTAATAGTGATCTGTAATACCACATAATGCATGTACATGATGATAAAGACAAACCAGATAGCATACTATCATTTTGAGTAAGACTGTTCTATCCGTATAGGTCCTCCCTTAATCATCATAATTACCTGCTTATGATTACAATAATTGCCTTGAGGGCACTATAACCAACAATCTCCCACTTGCACTTAAGGCTAATAATTGCGGTGTCGCATACTCACAGCCCGTGTGATACCGAACACGCAACTTCTCTACTAATCAGTCTCACAAAACTCGTTTGTGAAACTATTGCGTTCGAGAAATAGCCTCAGTGAGTGGATCCGCTCCGGTGTTTATATCTTTATCTCTCTATATCTCAACTTCACGGAGAAAGACTATCTCCCGAAATGAGCAATACCTGTCTTAGAATTTTTCTGGATATCTGATGGGACCCAGTTCACAAATGAACTCCAAATCCAACAAACTTCTTAGATTGTATCATCCACTGGATTTAATCAGTATCCTGCGACATGCCTTCCACAGTATCCACTTGGATCATCTGTCCAACATACTATCCCTCAAAAGAGAGAAAAATATAACTCTGACAGTCACTCTGTTATCCAGGTCACCTTGGAAGCCACAAATGATAACCGCCTCTAGAAGGAGGCTGCCGTTACCATATACCAAGAACATCCACTTATGTTCATAACAGTTTCCCAATGTTTTTCCATGATTGGATTAATATATACTTATTGCAGCCTGTGCAAAATCAATATCTGGTGTTGTACTTGACATCTCATGATTGACTCAATTTCCTAAGCAAATGATATGCCAATTATGCAAATCCCTCTCCTCATCAGTCTAAAAGACATCTTTTTAGAGAGGGTGACTCCATCACCTGCGGGTATACCACCACGCCAGGAGTCGTCCATTCTAAAACACTTTGGAATAATGTCAAAGTATCCAAATTGGGACACTTCCCAAATCTAGATCTAAAATCATAAATCCAGTCACCAGAATCCCTGATATTTTATCCAAATCTTATATGGAGAAAATCCTTATGACAACCAAAGTATAACCGATCGTATTATAGAAAGATCACTTCCTATCAAGAGTATGTCATCCATGTACCAGGACATCGCTCTCTACTATCTTCTTACAAGTTCCATCTCTTGTTCTGATAAAGTTAAACTCTATGACTATCACATCAAAACTAGATGATCTATCTCCGCTATACATGCTTTAGTCTATAAATAGACATAAACTACTTGCCCACTATACTTCCGCTGCTCCCACTGACTACAACAACCCTCTGGCAGAGTCATATACACGTGCACTTCTAAAGCTAATTTAAAACGATGTTATACTCATCCTCCTTCCATATCTCATAGTCTAGAACAGCAATAGTGGCAAGTTTGGGTAATCATAAACTTCCATGTTACCGTCTTTGAGGATACCGAAGTACCTCCCGGGTGTCTGAGCTTACCCACCAAATCTGCGGAGTGTCTAATGGATCATCGAAACCATTTGAATCGTTAGGTTCTTCTAAATTTTCAGTAATCGTTTATGGTTCTGGAATCACTTCCAATTCTACCATACTTCTACTAATGTTTTCTGAAAAGAATCCATTTTACTAAAACTGGTGGTGAGTCAAGAACAATATAACTATTTATCTTCCAGATGGTAGAATGTTATCTCTCGTCAAAACCCGGGATAACCTACAAACTGCCATTACTGAAACGTGCATTGAGTTTGTCCAGATTCTAGTTTTAAGTATCAGCCGGACTACTTCATATACCTTAACATCGTTAAAATATGAATCCATTCTATATCCAGTATATAGAAACAGAGGCAATAATTTAATTGGAACCAGATTAAAAAATCATGCAGCTGTTTCCGGTGCATATCAACCAAATGGAAGAAGGTCATGCAACATTACTCATCAAGGAATGCATCTACGCATGAGTAACCTGAAAAAGAAGCAAGTTCTCAAAACTATTACTTACAACAGAATACCTAACACAAGTATCTAAATATTCGATCATCTTGAAGAATCCTGATACTTGCATCATATGGTTCTTTACTTTATTCTTATACCTATATCTTCTCAATATTTGGACCTTATATTTTAACGAAATACTTGTCTAAAACTAGAGAAGTCATGAGTAAACAGAATATAGTACGAGTACCAACCCCTTTGTCCTAACGGACATCGGACAACATACAATATTTTGTATAAGTCCTCTAAGGTTTAATAACTCAAACCCTGTGCGTCGTAGGTTGAAAACTGTACTATGGTTAAGAAGAATTACACCGTTGTTGAATGCACTTTACCTAACCATCAACTGATATAGGTAAACGTCATAAACATAATTTCAAAAAGTTATATCTTACTTTATAAAATAAACGTACAGATATATCAGTTTGAAATTGGTGCATAACGACGGATATTCAAAACCAAAAATTTGTCGTTAAGCAAAACCTAGGTGATTTCCTCAAATATCACCAATTACAAAGAATTCCGATATATAGAGGATCTAATCACCCAATTCCCAATATCTTACTCCCACCCACTATCTGTAACGCCATACAAATGTGAGAATCAAATCTTGTAAATACATACCCTGAAGTTAGAATCTAATTGGGAGAACAGTTTTCAATTAACACCGCACAGTAAAACTGAAACATGAAAATATTTCGAAGAGGTAAGTGGGTATTTCTAGTAACGCCTCTTCCACTATCCAGATTCATGACTATAACCGTATATTTCCTTGTTCTCACTCCAATCCCTTTATATGTCTTTACTTATTACCTTCTGTACACCATACCTAGGCTAATTGATTTTCTTCCTTCCCTATACTTCGGCACCAGCCTAAGGTTTGGAAGAAGACTATCCAATAAGCGCAATAGGTGTACTCTCCTAATACCAGGAGCCCTCGCAACCTGAGAGAAGGTAAAGAGAAAAGACAATTGAATAATCATATTCTATTTCTCCCGAACCAGAATCCATCCTCGAACTGGAACAAGTTCCTTCGAGTTCGTATGTAACTATACGATGGCATATCCAAGCAATATGGATCTTCGTAGTGATATGAAGTGTTCTGGAGAAATCCAAAGGTGAAGTAGGAATGGCAGGGGTATACGCGGTTTTGTCGTGAATAATAGCAGTCGCAATTTTCTTTGCCCTTACTCTAATCCCTTTATATGTCTTTACTTATTACCTTCTGTACACCACACTTAGGCTAATCGGTTTTCTTCCTTCCCTACCTTTCGGCACCTGCCTATGGTTTGAAAGAAAACTATCCAATAAGCGCAATAGGTGTACTCTCCTAATACCAGGAGCCCACGCAACCTGAGAGAAGGTAATAATAAAAAACAACCGAATAATCCTATTCAATTTCTCCAGAACCAGAAACCATTCTCGAACTGAAACAAGTTTCTTCGAGTTCGTATGTAACTATACGATGACATATCCAAGAAATATTGATCTTCGTAGTGATACGGAGTGTTCTGGAAAAATGCAAAAGGGATGTAGGAGCGGCAGTGATATATGCGACTAAATGACAATCCAAAAGCCAAAGTGTTTTAAGAAGTTTCGGTTAACTTGGTTCATGAGTTTTAGTTTAGAGTCAGGCCATAGTCGCTGCCAAAGAGAGAGAGAAAAGAAATACTCAACGTGCACTCTAACATAGATTAGATTGGTTAATCACTTTATCTAATCAGGATGGCTCCCACTGTTTCCTCGAATTCTCCTTCAAACCCTAAAAGAAGAATTAGTCGAGATCATCTAAAATCACCCGAGGAGTAACACTTACTCATCAGTAGGAATCAGGATCCAACTATCATCGCATGATAACTTGATGGAAGCCACTCAAGTCACCACACTCCAGAAGGTATGCGCATGCCTGGCAAGTTTCCTGTATGTTTGAAACTCACGATGTGGGTTTTACCCTTAGGACCGAAGTGAGCCAACATATCAAAAGGTGCTAGTCAAGTTCAACAGGTCATTATCTTAATTGCGTTAAACCCACCCACATGAGTCCTTGACTGAGCCAAAATGACCGTATGACTGTCCTAACCAATCACATTACCATGCAACAGAAAAGCACTACATAGCTACCGAACACTACGCCTCGGCTAAGCACGACATATGTAGCACGAATACTAAGCAATACTAATCTGAAATGATGGAGGGCTATGGCTAGTTTTTGGCGAAAAACCTTTAATGTAATGAACTTGATATCGTTGAAGGAACCGAGTGGTTTTACAAATATATAGTGGCGCAAACTTTTGCTAAAAAAGTCACTCCCTGTGAAGGGATCTCGGCTCTTTTCTCATCGAACGAGGTGCAAGATATTCCTAACCGAATATCACGATGCAAGGCAAAAGAATTGACTATAGTGAAGTTATTACAATGACACAAACTTTTGCTCAAGAGGTCACTCCCGATGAAGGGATCTCAACTCTTGCCTCGTCGAATGAGGTGCTGGATATTCATAACCGAATACCACTGTGCAAAACAAAAGGAAACGTCTACAATATCAGTTTTTAAAAACTTGGTTCCAACAACATCATATAGGTTGTTTTCCTTGCATTAATCGGAATTAATGCAGTCCCATCAATTAATCCATATCACACCAGAAAAGAACGAAAATACAATGTACATATATGCCATCCGCATTCACCACGGGGTCCCGTCATGCACCGTTAGATTACGTAACTAACGGCAGAGCGGGGGCTGGACTAGAGCGGATGCAAAACATATATAACATCTACTAGTATATATATAAATATATATAACATTCATCCAACATCACAAAATCTCAGCAAGCAACACAGAATGGTGGATAATCTTGGAGCCTCGAGTTTCATTTGAGCCGCGAATGAGACCCGACGTTCCTTGTCGTGTGGGTAGCCTGTGCAATGAAAACCTGGAACCCTACGAGCGCGGCAAGTTACCCGCCAATCCCAGAAGTGAAGCAACCCCAATCAACAAAGTGAATGGGTCACCCAGCACTTCACGGAATCTGGTAACTTGAGCACCCCTCCGTGGGTCAACCTGTACCCCCTACGAGTGCGACGAATAGCCTACCAATTCTAGAGTGAGACCCCCTCCGTCTCAACGCCATGAGATGCAGGCTCGTTGCCCTCTAGAATCCGACTATTCGAGCACTCCACCGCGGGGTAATCCTAATACAAAAAAGAAAAGTATATACAATGGCGACATCGACCTCAACCGAGTCATGACACAATAAAAGAATATACAAACTGGAAGAGATGGCATTCCACATGTCGGACGCTCGTCCCGCAATACTGAATATACAAATGAATCTGAACTGTACTACTACTGCACCATAGGTTATCCACCATGACAACCGATCCATAATATCAGCACAACTCAGAACATCAATGTGAATATCATGTTCGCAAACCCGTCTAGTCGAACATATAGCAACTAGTCGGGTTTTACCGCTCAAATAATATTCACGGTCATAGATATATCACATGCACTGATAAACACACACGCTTAAAATTTCGATCGACTAAACTTTCCCAAATTGGCCCCAAATGTAAATTCATCACTCAAACAAATCTAGGCAAAAACCATATATCACAAAAATCATATCATGAACTAGAGCCCCAGAAAAAATTTAGGGCACTGTAGCCCAAAAAGCGTGGCGGTTCAGCGGCAAAATTTGCCATTTTGCTTAGGTTCCACAGCCGAATTTTGGAGTTAGGTGCCTAAATTTTTTTCTTAGCTCTAGTTTTGCCTGCACATATTTTTAAGATGCTATGAAAAAATTTTGAATAAGTTTTAAAATCGACGGCAAACATGGCAACATGGAATTATGATTCGGAAAAAAGAGTCGATCGACATTTTAACCTTGTGCAAACTAGCTAATAAAGGTTTATAGGGTAGCTCTGATACCATGTTGGGTTACGCTAGCGACCTGGCCATTTAATGCGGCCGGTACGGAATATAAACTGGAGTTTAAAACTTGGCGCTAACATAACCCGCCGGACCGAACCATAAACCCTAAACTAGCAAACTAAAGAGCAGTTTAGAATGGTTATACCAAATTATCTGAGTCCTTTGGTATTTCTACCATCTTCCTAAGTTCCTAGAGGCCACCATGATCAAGCTTGATCGTCGGTCTCCCTCCTTCGAAGATGATCCACCTGAAAATTTGTAGTTCGAGCTCCAACCTCGTAGCCGAGGTAACTAGGGTACCTAGTTCACTAAACGAGATAGCCTAGAGAATGTAGAATCTAAAGATGGATTAAATTGTCTCCAAATACCCTAGGTTTCTCAACACATGAGACTTGAAGGGTGGAGGCAGAAGAAGAAGCTTGAGGATGAGAGTGTGTATGCATCCATGGAAAAAATGGCTAAGCGTTATGAGTGAAAGAAAATGAATCATGCCACATAAAAATCTCACAACACCAAATATCAAGCATGCCACAATAGTAACTCATGAGTCGCCCCATGAGTCACCAAGTGAGCCATACTTCATTTAAAGCCAATCAATACCTTATCCTCCACCTCATTAACCATTTATCCTAAATGGTTAAAAACTAAATGAGGTGTCTTCTTCTAGAAGTACCTTATAATAAATTACAAGAATACCCCTCATTCGTATATACATACCCGTATCCATATTTCGAAAAATACAAATACAAAGAGACGAAAATAATCCAACAATATAATACTAGAATCGGACTTAAACTAAAGCCCACTAGTATTATCTGTCCGAATCATGATGCGTGCACTAGTGCACGTATATGATCGAACCCTGCCGTAAAACCATACGACCTCTACATCGTTTCGCCTGAAGCAGGGAAACCCTCCGTGTGGGACTCTAAAGACAATTCAATACGCTGACAGTGGGTTTAACCATAAGTGCGTCAGCGGCACTAGCTGTACGTAACGACTATTCAGGTATTGAGCGAAAGGAAGGCCAACGAGAAAACTCATCTGAACCCCTACTGAGCCTGTCCGTGACAATCTCCGTACAGTCCAATCCATTCGTCTAAGAGTGTCGTATATCGAGTCTAGGGGGTGGATAAAGTCAGACCCTTAATAACGCGATATTTCGTATTGGTATGAAGCCCATCACCAACTGAGAAACTACTGATCCTAATCAATAATTCTCGAATATCTTGACCAAGGATTTTTGGTGATGGCCACCCATACACTACGCGACATCAACCCCCAATACCGGGAGAGACGAATCCGTGACGATCTGCTCACTGCCTCTATGTGGCTCGAGACTGTACCCAACTAAAACCTGTTTGCACGACTCCTTTGAGCCGTGGTAGGGTGGTAATCAAAGCACGGTGGGAACTCACACGAGACAAATGACGATCTCAGGTCGACAGACTAACCTGTATACATGTCACCTAGGAACTGCTATCTGACAATAAGTATAATACCAACTAGTATGTTCCCGACGAGTCCGTCCAGTGTACTCATAACCCAATGAGCACCTATATATTATCTTAGGTGACTAACAGACACCAATGGCTTGTGAGACCGGCCACCGCCTCTCGTCCGGGTCTCGATAAGTATACACTAGTCTACTCTGGAGTATCAATACCCAGTCTCGATATTCCCTCGACTAGGGACATTTAAGGATGTGCTTATAGACCATCCAGGTCCCACGTATATGATCGCCCTCATAATGCTGGTAGTCAAGAAAGAATTCTATAGGCTCTATCAACATGTAACAGTGATCCGTAATACCGCATAATGCATGTACATAATGATAAAGACAAACCAGATAGCATACTATTATTTTGAGTAAGACTATTCTATTCGTATAGGTCCTCCCTCAATCATCATAATCATAGGTAACCGGTATAATGTAGACCGTAGTCTATGGTTGTCCTCAAATATGCAAATACTATTGATATTGCTATCCAATGCTCATTACTCAGACAACTAGTATACCGACTAAGTCGTCCAATAACATATGCTAGCTCAGGTCTTGTAGTATGCATAATATATATAAGACAGCCAATGACACTAGCATATTCCAATTGAGAAACTGCTCTACCCCTATTAGATTCTAATTTAATATTAGGATCTAAAGGTGTAGATACAGTTCTTCCACTCAATTCATTGTATTTCTGCAATACATTATTTACATAATGAGATTATGATAATATCAGAGTATCATCATTTCTGATAATCTTAATTCCTAAGATAATCTCGGCTAACCCTAAATCTTTCATATCAAATTTTGAAGAAAGAAAAGATTTAGTGTCGTTTATAAGATCCATATCGGAAATGAATATTAGCATGTCATCTACATAGAGACATATAATAACCACATTATTATTAATTACTTTGCTATAAATATATTTATCAGATTCATTCGGTTTGAAACCATATGAAACAACAACACTTTCGAATTTATCATGCCACTATTTTGAGGCATGCTTTAAACCATACAAAGTCTTAAGCAATTTGTAAACTTTATGTTCTTTCCCCCATAACGACACAACCCTCCGGTTATTCGATATAAATTTCCTCCTCTGAGTTACCATTTAAAAATACAGTTTTCACATCTATTTGATGCACATGAAACTTAAAAATAGAAGCAAGCAAAATTAATAATCTAATAGATATAATTCTAGTAACAGGAGCGTACGTATCAAAGAAACCAATCCCTCCCTTTTTTTCTATATTTCTTAACAACAAGTCTAATTTTATATTTATCTATGGTTCCATCAGATTTTTAAGTTTTCTTTTAAATATCCATTTAAAACCAATAGGTTTAGTCCCCTTCGAAAGTTCTACTAATTTTCATATTTGATTAATCATTAAAGAATCCAACTCATCATTAATAGCATCTTCCAATATTGATATGCAGAATCTTGAGAATGAATAGCATCATTATATGTTAATGGATCACTTTCTACAGAATATGTAAAAAGCATTTCCACTAACTGTTTATTTCTAGATACTTCAATTAAATACATTTGAAAATCCAGACCATAAGTTTTTTTCTTTCTATTTTTGCTCTTTTACTTCTTTTAGGTTCTAATTCCTCATCATTATAATTTGAATTAATAGTCGATTCATTTGCCATGAAGAGTTGTCGGCCATAAGTTTCCTCTTTGAAAGGTGCAAATATAGATCTATTATTCTATACATGTCTAGTGGCATCCGAATCCAAGTATCATTCTATGATGCTTTCAACTGCATTGATTTCAGAAATCGTTGCGACGAATCCACTTCCGACTATGTTTGCTTCTGATTACCTCTCCTTTTTGAGGAGTTAACAATCATTCTTGAAATAATTGGGTCTTTTGCATGGAAATATTTTAGATCTTTCTTTTGGCCATTCTTTTTGAATTCGGTAGTCTTTCAAGTCTTCATTATCGTTGCTTTGCACAATATAGGCCTTCGAAGTTATTTTCTTTTGCTCATCTTTCTTGTCACGAAGACGCAATTACTTTTCTACTCGAAAATGGTGGTATAATGACTCAAAAGAAAATTCTTTAGTATCATATTTAAGAATTTTTCTGTAATCTTTCCAAGAGTTAGGTGATTTATGAATAATAGCATGAATATGGAATGTTTCAAAAGAAAGACCAAGCTGACGAATTTCAGTAAGATAATTATGTAATTCATAAACTTGATCAAGAATGGGCTTATTATCGGTAAATTTAAAATCTAGATACTTGTTTACCAGAAAGTTCTTCTCTCCCGAATCTTCGGTATTGCATTTATCTTCAAGTGCCTCCCATGATTCCTTCGTCGTTTCTATGTGTTAGTGCCCATCGAAAAAAATGTCCGCCATTGAATTTAGGATGTGACCCTTATAAAGATAATCATCTTGTTCCCATTTCTGCCGCTTCCTGCTTTGTGCGAACGTTTCATTCTCTTCATTTTCTGGTGCCGTAGGATTCAAAGTAGTGAGTATATAGAGGATGTTTAGAGTTGCTAGAAGGAAATGAACCTTCTTCTTCCAGCGTTTGAACTTGGTACCATTGTAGCGGTCGAGTTTTACAAGTTTGTGACTTGTCCTCTTCATCGTAAATATTTTCGGTGTCATTGATAAATACAAAAAATTGTTTTAAATTGTTGTTGCACTAGTTGATTACATTGGCTAAAAAAGCTATAAATTGAGTTGAGCCACGTAATCGCTAACTTTAAACCAATTTTCGCTCCCTATAATACAACATGGGTTTGTGTAAAATGCTTTCAGGATACAACAACTCAATCTTGTGTTTCAATCCTTCACTTTGCACTCACAGAGAATTGCTCCGAAAACTTGATCTTTTGAGTACCAAAAACCAAAAAAGGAAGAGAAGAAAATAATTTCTATTGTGTTTATGGAACAAATAAAACAAGTTGGTATAAATAAGAGTTGAAAAAATGCGAATGGAATCATTTCATCATTTGAATTCAAAATTTAAATCCCCATAACCATTTATAACTCTCATAGCTACATATAACCCGCATAACCACTCTTTCCAATAAATTGAGAGGTATATTTTAATTTAAATGAGTTTGACAGCGTTCAACTATAGAAAATCAAAATAGAAAATTTAATTTATTGAAATTACTTATATTATACAATTAATATATCAAAGGAGGGCTAGAAAGTGATGGTAAATAGTACTTTCCTTGTTTGGAGACGTAAGAAAGTGGATTTTTTTCATAATTTCACTTCACAGAAACAAAATGGAAAAAGAGAGAGTTTAATAATACCTTATTTTATTGTTTTCTTCAGGCTTTAGTTATTTTATTTAGGCATGACTTCATAATATTGATAAATTAATACAATCTATATCATTAATCTTATTGCTACATAAACTCCAACTCATCATCCATTCAGTGCATTTTAGACCAATCAAACAAGTTTTGCTTCTTTTTAAATAATTTCACTCTTTTACTTTCTCATTTTTTTTCTATTTTCCAAACATGCTTAAGAAGTAGATGCTCTATTTTCTTCTAGTATTTAAGATGGCTGTCTTAGTAATTAAAAATATTTTTGGGGCCCATGTAGAAAGAAAGATGTACAGAGAAATCTAGAAAATTTTGAAATATTCTTTTGTTTTGTCCAAACTACTTTTAATTTTGAATTCAAGCTATTTCACTCCTCTCTTTTTATTATAACTCAATCACGTGGCATATTAAAAATAGAGACGGAGAAAAAATGAATAATAAACATGGTATATTACACTAAAATACCCTCAACTAGTGTTTTTCACTAAAATACCTAAAAAAAATTATTACGGTTCAATACTTTAATTGCTATTTATGAGGGTTTTAGTGAAAAAAATCCCTTAAAAACCATAGTTTAAAAGGTATTTTTTGTTTTAGTGAAGGTTTAAGGTAATTTAGTGAAAAAATATGATGGTTGATGGTATTTTAATGTAATTTACCCTAAAAACAATTCTCAAAAATGTACATAATTTTTTTTATCATCTTTAGCTGGAACTTCCCATGGACCCCAACTGGCCCAAGTTTTTAATTACTATATGCTTGCAAAATACATCAAAAAAGTAGGAGTATTGCTCCTTACCTTCTAAACAAAGCCCAATTACATTCCAACTCAGTCTAAAAACAGCCTGCTAACCGAAAAAATATCTTGTATGCAAAGGCATGTATGGTGTAAGCCCTTGCATAGCTCTTGAATGGGTTTCCCTTTTGTGCAAGAAAATCCCATCTAAGGGCTCTGGAGGGGTTTGCATCTTCAAACCAGCTCAAAAGAAAAACCCAAGCTAAAACTAGCTACAAGCCAGAAATTCTACATAACTTGTTTTGGTATAATTTAAATGCTACGTGTCATCTTCAACCGATCTCAAGTGATACAAAGTAATATCCTAAAAAGAGTTTGCATTTTACACACACGCTGGAACTTGTGCATGTGTTGCACGTGTCAAATGTAATACTTCATATTTCTGAGAATGAGTATATATGTAAAATTGTAAATAATGAGGGTTTATTTATAAATGTGCATTTCATATAAGTGAGAATGAGTATAGGTGTAAATTTGTAAATATTGAGGGTTTATGTGTAAATTTACATTATAAGGCATTATTTTTTTGTCCTCTTCCTTGATGAGGTGTAGGCCCTATGTGTAAATTTACACTGTAAGGCATCATTTTTTTGTCCTCTTCCTTAATGAGGTGAAGGCCGTAGGAGAAGAGGATGATGAGGTGGAGGCTATAGGTGAAGAGGATTTTTCTCCTTTTTCTTTGAATTTTGGAGAAAGAAGAGAGTGTCCTCACTAAGAGGGGTATTTGCATTATATATACTAGAATTTATACACGTGCGTTGCACGTGTTAAAAAATTTTTGAGAAGGGAAAAGAAAGAAATGTGGAGCGTTCTAGAGTCTTATTTATTTATTTTTAAAAAATAGGAGGGATGAGGTGGAGGGCTTGAGAGGTGAGAGAGATGATATGGAGGGGTTAAGAGCTAAGGATTTTTCTCATTTCTTCTATTTTTCATGGAAAAAGGAGAAGGGTGGAACTCTAACCAAGAGTATTTGCATTATATAGAGAGAGATACTAGAATTTATGCACGTGCATTGCACGTGTTAGTTTAAAAAATTTAAGAAAGGAGGAGAGAGAGAAATGTGGAGGGTTCTAAAGTCTGATTTATTTTTAAAAAAAAATTGGGAGAGGGTCCTCTAACCAACCCCTATTTGCATTATATATATACTAGAATTAATGCACGTGGAGAAGGGAAGAGAGAGAAATGTGGAAAGTTCTAGAGTCTTATTTATTTATTTATTTTTAAAATAGGGGAGGGATAATATATCTTCTCTATTTATAATGCAAATACCCTTGGTTAGAGGTCCACATTTCTCTCTTTTCCTTTCTCAATTTTTTTAAACACATGCAACGCACGTGCATAAATTCTAGTA